>OX030948.1:93738187-95155687 GCA_943735915.1 Pherbina coryleti | reverse complement strand
CAAATTTTTGCACGATTTTTCCGATTGTACGCACATTTGGACGATTAAATTGACCGAAAAAATCACGAAGTGCTCGATATGCATTTTGATTTGAAAGCCTATTTTATAATGAGCCTGAATAACTTTAACGGTTCAAATTGAGTTAGTCTGAAATTGAGAAATGTCAAATGAAATGCAGAAAAAAACTTGACATTTAAGTGTGGTTTATATTCAACATCGGCCCTTAAAATTTAACCACCCTTTATATACACTCTAAACTATTTGTTGAAATTTACTATCAAAATGACCGTAAATTTTTGTTGAATTTTCTGTTGTTGCCTAAAATTATTATCTTTTGGTGTCATTTAATGAAAATAACCAGAAATTGTTTATTTCTAAACAAAGTTGAGCAAAATTTAAATTTACACAAAAAAGGTTTAAATTACTACACAAAAAATTGTAACGTTAAACTCAAAATGTGTAAAAATTTAAAATATGACAAAAAATGTGCAAAATTACACGTAAATGTGTAATAGTGAACATGAAATGTGTAATTTCATTTACGGAAGAAGATTTGGTATCACTGAACTAAATCAACGTGATTTAAAATAACAAGTTCGAAGCAAAAAAAAACCAAAAACATCAATAGTACAAAAAAAAAATCAATACAATTATTAGTAAGCTGGAAAGTTTAACTTAAAAGTTTTCTATTTCTATTATTATTTTTTTATTTTCTTAAAAGAGATTTCATTATTTCAATTATTTTTTTATAAATTAATTATAAAATTAATTATCATTTTCTTAAATGAATTAAAGCTAAAAGTGATAATAAGCTACATGAGTTAACATATGTTTTCACATAACTACAATTTGAATTTAATACTACTGAATACACAAATATATTATAAAACAAAAACACATTCTATATCTTACTTATTACTTACTTTTATTTACGCAAGAGTAATGAAATAGAGCAATGGTACGAAGGAAGGGGCATATTTTTACACATTTTTTGTTGAAAAATAAACACGAAGAGTTTCAACTTTTATACACAAGTTGCGTAAATCCTTAAACATTTTCTGTGTAATATCCAACAAAAAATGTTTAAAAATGTGCATGTGTAAATTTAGACGATATTAGTCAGAAAAGCGTTGCCGACGATTAAAAATAAAAAAATAAAAAATAAATAACTGGACATTTCAGCCCTTGAAAGGACTTTGACCTAGCTTCTTATGATCAATTGTGTTGTGCGTGTTATTAACTTTGTACACAATTGACCGAGAAATAGACCTACAGGCTTAACGCCGACTCCGAACGACGATGAACGGAATGTTCTTATTCTCAATAAGCTTTACATGGCATTTTTATTACTCTCTGAGGTTTGCCATTGTCTCTAGAGAGGTGGCGGCCGTACAGAAAAATTATTTTAATTCAAATAATTTTCTGTCGCTGCTGGGGTTCGAACCTGGGTCTCCAGGTTCTTTGACATAGCGGCCACGCACTTTGACCAACTACGCCACGGACGCCACGTACGCCGTTGCCGACGATTATCGTCGTAAAATTCAACAGAAATCGTTTAGAGTGTACATAAGAGCGGGTTAATTTTTTTTTCAAAAACTCGTAGGCGTGGATAATGTTCTACGGAGCAAATTCAACGGAGCAACAAATAAAAATAGAAAGCAACGCAGTCAAAAATCAAAGCATCAACGCAGCAGCCGAACTTCGAACTCAACTATGACGTCATGCATATACAGCGAAGAGTGAGCAGCATGAAGCAAAAAAAACCGCAAACGAAGAGAAGTGAGCAAAAAAAAAAATAGAGCAGCCTGCAACTATAAATAAGTTCAAAACCTACCCTTATTTTTCGAAGCGGAGTTGGTAAGATCGCAGATTTGTATACTAAATGTTTTGTAAAGAGGTTTTAACAATTTTAAATTGAAAGAAGATTTAATGATATTTTAAGAAATAGAAAAGAAGTGTAAAAAATTTAAAAAAGAAATAAAAGAAGTTTAAAGACTAGTTAAATGTAAACACAATTCAAAGAAGAGTATGAATAAGTAAAATAAAGAAGATAACTAATTTGAAAAAAAAAACAAAAAAAAAAACAAGGAATGCTAAGTTAGAGAGCAAAGTTTTAATACACTCAAAGAAAATACTGTTTAAGAAGATGAAAATTTAAGAATTTCAGATGAATCTATGAAGGCTTTTTTAATACTTAACCTTAAACCCGTTTATCAGGTCATATTGACCCGAGGCACTTTTCATTTGCAAAAAAAAAAACATATTAAATGTCAAAAATATAGAAAAATAAAATACCATGTTATTTGTTCAACTTTTATCTTTGCAACCAATATGAAAAAATTTTGCATGTGACATATGTGCATAGCAGAGACAAAAAAACTGACATGTGCACTATACGTTTATCTGGGTCAAAATGACCCGACATTTTCTACCATACGATTTATATGAAGAATCAGTTTTTGAAGTACTTTTTCCACTACTTTTTGCTGTTGTACAAGCGAGTACATTAGAAGTGAGAGATAGCATTATTCTGTCGTTGGCGTGTATACTTTTCATACTTATGTACACTTACACGTATGAAAACATGCTTTCTTTATGGATGAGTTGTGCATGTACAGTGTTCTCTTTTGTGTTGTCTTTTAGTATTTGCGTTATGCTAAAAATCAATTGAAAAAGCGATGCAACACTCCAACGAAACAATCAATAAGGCCGTGTGCTGTTCGGAATCTTTTCACTTGTGGTGGAAGAGAAGGACGATGAAATTTTGACAGCTAGAAATTTTGACGTTTTAGATTTCGGTAGTGTAGTAGCACAAGAATTTAATTTAATTGCAAAATTGTTAATGTAAAAATTAACACTATTTTATGCAAATATTTTCCACTTCTGGTTGCTATGCTGTCGGAAGCACAAAATATTTTTTCTATTTTTGCTTGTCAAAAATTCTCTTGCCGATTATCAAAATTTATACTAGCGCGTGGGGCTACATGAATTTTTGATCATATACATCCCCGTCTGCCAAATATTCTCATTCAAACTGTCAAAATTTAGTCATCCGAGTGAAAACTTTCCGGATAGCACACGGCCTAAGAATTGCTTTGAGCTTGATTGGTATGAAGCTAAAACGCCTTACAGAATCGCTTCGAATCCAATTTTAGGTAAAAAAAAATAAATAATTTCCATTTCAAATGAATGTTGTTCATTCTTGTTTCATTCACTGTTTTTACTGGATTAGAAACCACGACGTAGATGCGAAGCATATAAGGGCAACAGCAAAACAAAGGATAATAAAACGTCTGCTGTGTGTGACCATTGCGTAAAACTTTTTTGACGTTTGTATAAGGTTCGTGCATGTTAATAGTGTTACCTTTGCAAATATACAGAACCTGATATATTGGAAGATAACGATTATAGTGATAGGGCAGATCCATCGGATCGGATTTGTCAATCGGTTATAAATCTTACATAAATTGCAAATGTTTTGTGCAAACATATATTTAAAAAAAAACAAATATTAAAATTATTTATAATTTTAATAATTTTATAAATTTCATGAAATAACACCACTTTTTAATTTTATCTCATTGAAAAATAGAAAATTTCCATACAAATTACACTACGAGTCAATATGACCCAGATAAACGGGATTAAGTTGTAAAACATGTTAACGGGTCTAAGGTTAATTAAAAACTACCATTTAATGAATTCTTAATAAATACTTTGAAATTATATAACATTTTAATAATATTTTCTTATATGAACTATTATTAACACTACAATTTTATGCTACTTTAACTATTTTACTTGGAATTAACTATAATAAAGAATTTTGATTTACTTCATATTTTAACATACCATAGGCATTTAGATTTTTGGTAAAAATTACAACAAATTTCAATGGACTCAAATAGTATTCTAGGACTGACCGTAGACAGGTTAAGGATTGTTAACGACGGGACTAAAGAAATACTCACAAGACAGGCTCCTCGAACACTTCGGTCTATCCAGAGCAGATGATGACGAATCAGAGTACGACGAAGTGGCTTCAAATAACGCGCATGAAATTGTTACGCAGCGCTCCGTATTCACTCTTAGAGATATTGAGGACAGCCTTTCTTCATTTTCAGGGAGCGATTCACTTGATATTCGTAACTGGGTCAATGAGTTCGAAGAAAGTGCTTCCACTGTAGAATGGAATAGCACGCAGAAATTTATATATGCAAAGCAGCTGTTAAAAGGCGCAGCTAAACTTTTTGTAAGAAGCCTTTCTGACGTAAATGATAAGGTGGCATTAAAGAAAGCGCTCGTTGATGAATTTGGTATTGAATTACCATCTGCTGAAGTTCATCGAAGACTTCGAAATAGACGTAAGAAGCCAACTGAAAGCTTAAGAAAGTTTTTGTATAGCATGGTCGAAATAGGAAAGCACATTCAATTGGATGATGAAAGTCTCATAAAATATTTTGTGGAAGGTATTTCGGACTCAAAGCAGAACAAAGCTATATTATTAAAGGCACAAATTAGGGTATATGAAAAGGTGTGCAGCTCCAACCAGTCGTTAAGCCGGTTGGACGTGCCATAGTCAGCAAATAAGCCTGTACAGCAACAACATCGGCAAGAGAATGTCAGAAAATGTTTTAAATGCGGTAGCGAGACAAATATAGCAAAAGATTTTCCATCAAGACAATACAAATGCTTTAAATGTAACCAAATGGGACACCGATTATTTGAATGTAAGGGAACCGTACGAGTAGAGGATGAACACGTAAAAATTGAGAAACGAAGTATTAACATGGTTAATGAATCTCAGTATAAATGGTCAGTATAAGACCATTTGAACATGATTTTTAGAGACATCGAAATAAATGACTTCAAATTTTCAGCGTTAATAGACACAGGTAGCAGTATGTGCCTAATAAGATTTGACATTTTACTCATGCTAGGTGACATAGAGCTCAGACTAGAAAAGAGGTTTACTTGGTTGTTTTACTGCGAGACTTGAGGTTGACGATATTATGTTAGACGTGGAATTCCACGCTGTAAGGGAACGAGACATTCCTTACAATGCTATACTAGAGAATTCGGTACTGAATTATGTTGAAATTGTTGTTTGGGAGGATGGAGCTGAATTCAGAAAGAAGGTTGATAAGGACGATAAAAGAAAGGATAAAAAGACGAAACCGGAAGAAAATATAAAGATGAAAGAAGTTAAAGATAAAAAAATGAAAGAAGTTAAAGATGAAAAGATAAAAGAAGTTAAAGATGACAAGATGAAAGAAGTTGTAGATGAAAAGATGGAAGAAGTAAATAGAAGAGAATTATAGACGAAGGAAGTGGGCGACAACAATTTGTTCAGCGAGTTTAGCAGTCTTTGCATGGCGGTAGAAAATGAGGAGATATTCAAGGAACCAGAATTGGATTTAGCTCACTTACCAAGGGCCAAATCAACGATTATTTCAACGATGGTGAAAAATTACGTACCAAGAGCACCTTTAACAGCACCAACAGAGATGAAAATAATACTAACAGATGACGTACCAATATATCAAAGGCCCAGACGTATGTCATATGACGACCAAAAGTTTGTTAATGAGTAAATTTCAAAATGCCTTGAAGACGGAATAATACAGCCTACCACCTCAAAATACGCTTCTCCGATAGTCTTGGCAACGAAAAAGGACGGGAGCAAAAGATTATGTTGAGATTATAGGCGATTAAACGAGAAGATTCTTCGGGATAACTTCCCAATGCCTTTGATCGATGACTTGCTGGAGAGATTGCAAAATGCCGATGTTTTTACAACTCTAGACCTGGTCAATGGGTTTTTTCATGTGCCTGTTGAAGCTGGTTCCAGAAAATACACTGCATCCGTTGTCCATAACGGGCAGTATGCATTTTTTTTCGTACCGTTTTCGCGCTTTTTTCGAGGTACATTTTCGTGGTTTTACGAGACCTGATTAATAATGAAACTATATGGCGTATATGGACGATCTCATCATTCCCACCAAGGGAATGAAGAAGAAGGAATCGAGAAGCTGAGGCATGTGTTGGAGGTAGCTGCAGCAAGCGGCTTAGATATTAAGTGGTCTAAATGCCAGTTTTTGACGCGGAAAGTAGATTTTCTTGGTTATATCATCGAGAAGGGAACTATTAAGTCCTCAACGGAAAAGACACTTGCAGTTGAAAGATTCCCGATACCAACAGACCGGAAAACGATGCAAAGATTCTTGGGTTTGACTTATACTTCAGGTGATTTATAAAAGACGACGCCAACATAGCAAGCCCGCTCTCCAATCTATTGAAAAAGAATGTTAAATTTGAAATTAAGGAAGAGCAGCTACTTGCAATCAAACCCATTCTCAAACTGTATAACCCTGCAGCATTAACTGAAGTTCATACTGACGCAAGTATGTACGGTTACGGAGCTGTATTACTTCAAATGGATAGTGAGGATCAACAAACTACACCCGATTCAGTACATGAGCAGGAAAACCAAACCCTACCAGCAAAAATATCACTCTTACGAGCTCGAGGTACTTGCGACAATCGAAGCTCTAAAAAAGTGGAGCGTGTATGTTATGGGCATTAAAATAAAAATAGTAACGCCTTCACAATGACGATGAAGAAAAAAGACGTACCGCTAAGGGTTTCAAGATGGGCGATGTTCTTGCAGGTTTGATTATCAAGTGGAGCACAGGTCAGGTACCAAGATGAAGCACGTAGATGCACTCAGTCGTGTTTTCTGCCTTCTTATCGAAGACTCATTAAAGTTTCGAATAAAAGATGCACAGTTGCAAGATGAGTGGACTAAAGCCGTCAGAAAAGTTTTGGAAAAGGACTCATATGAAGACTACTTTATTAAGCACGATGTCTTACACAAGGATCCCATTAAGGAGCTTGTTGTGATTCCTTCTGCAATGGAGAACGAAATTATAAAGATCGCTCATCGTCAGGGCCATTTCTCAGCTAAGAAGACGCAAGATCTAGTCGAAAGAGACGTCTATATTCCTAACTTGTCAGCTTAAGCCACAGATGTAGTAAAAAATTGCATTGAATGTATCGTCATAGAGGGAAAATAAGGGAAAAATTAAGGATTCCTAACGCCCATCAAAGAAGACATGCTGCTGGGAACCTACCATGTTGACCATGTACGTCCCATGGAAGCGACGAGCTAGATATATAATCATATCTTTGTTATAGTAGACGCTTTCTCCAAATTTGTTTGGCTATACCCGACTAGAAGCACGAATACGGAGGAAGTGTTAGAGAGGCTTAAGAAACAAGCAGCGATTTTCGGGAATCCCAGACGCATCATATCTGATAGAGGTTCGGCGTTCACCTCCAACGCGTTCAAAGTGTATTGTGAGAATCAGGAGATTTAGCACTTACTTATAGCAACGGGTGTACCTCGTGAAAACGGCCAAGTTGATCGAATTCATAAAATAATCGTCGCCATCAAGCGTACGCAATACGGCTCAGGGCTGAAGCTTAAGCCCAAATACTTAGAACCTTATAGAATAATTGAAAGGTTGAATCACGGACGCAATTGTGTAGAGAAGGTCGGTCAACACGAAGGGCCCGGACGCACTACTACTGTCGCTGAGTATATGAAGCCGTGGCAACCCCCATTCGGGACGAATGGAACTGCAGGAGGGCCGAATGTGGGAAAGGAGTCTGTCAGACTAACAGACAATAACTTGGAAGAGCGACATTTTACTAGAAGTAGACGAAACTACTGACTGGCAACTCTAACTTGAACGAAGACTGTGACGACAATACTAACAAACTGGACGATGATAAGGGCAGCTAGATAAAACTCGACGAAGCGTAGGCAGCTAACAATGACGACGAACAAACAAATGACAGGTGAGTTACGAAGCAAAGAAGTAAAGTTGGGCGCCGCTAAGCGACAACACATACATACATTTTTATACGCTAAGCTAAAACGTTTATATAATAATAATAAATTGTGCCAAAATCGATTAAACCAAACAAACAAATGTAAACTTAGACTAAGTAATAAAACCAAAAAACTTCAAATAAAACGTATGACTTTTAATTTAATCCCACAGATATGAATTATGTTTAATAAAAAAAAAAATATAGGTTAACTCAGATATACAAAAATACTATACCTCCTTAACTGTTTCTGGAATGCATTAAATTTTGATAAGGCGTTCCAAACCACTACGTATTAAAAAAAAAAAGAAAAGATACTTATGTTTTCCCTTCTTCAAAATGATGACGTCAGCTGAGAGCGAATTAGGTGTGCCACCATATGGAGCTTGAGATGAGAAACGTTTTCCTCCAGTAACTGCGGGATTATAAAGTATGCTGCTGAACTGCACCGTTCCACAAGGCCTTAAGAGACCCGATATAGCTGGACGTTCGGCTAACGGCATGCCAAATATTTCCAGAGTAGGGACGAAATGAAGCTGGTTGGCTGCGTCAAAAACGGCCTCGCCACTATTTATGAGACTCGGCCTGCGGCTATCGCCGATCAGCAAACAACAAAATCGTTTCTTTACGATGGGCTGCTCTGCTGCAGTATAGTTTTTCGTTCATTTTCCTCTCTACTTTGTATCTGACATGGTGACCAGGGCTGGTATAGGCATGCGAAAAGGTGCGATTACACTGCGCACACATGGAATTTACACGTGAATACGCGTAGTTACGCGTAATTATTTTCTCATTATGCCTGTGTTAGAAGGTTATTCGTTCGTTAAGTCGTCGTCAAGATGTAGTTTGGTGCAAAACTTCAGCCAAGATCCGATAGGCATTTTATTAGAACGTCCATTTTTATTGGCTGATGCCGGCTCAAGCATGTGCTGGCCATTTTTGAGTTTCGGTACTTGTCGAACCTGTTCAGGGAGGAAATTGAGATTTTTCAACCGCGTACCGCTGCGTGTGTCCACCGGTAGATGGCGCTAGTCAAAAAAAAACTATAAATATGTATGAAAGAAATTTTGAAGTGACGTCATGAAAATGGCCGTTGTGTCGTGTGGGTTCAAATTCGAATTCAATTTTGAGCACGGAACCAAAACTTCACTTCTGACTATCTATCATGAAAGCAACAACAACTTTATCCGGTCGGACAAGAAACAAACTTTGGCCGCCATACTCGACTTATGACTTTAAATTCAAACTCGCCGTTGAACATGGAGGTCACCATCTATCTCCATTTTGAACTGTCACAATTATATATTTTGCGTCGTCGAAACCAAAATTGCCTTATACATCACAAATAGACAATGAAAGATAAAACAAGGTTTGCGTTTATGAAATTCTTCGAATTGCACCAACAAAACAAAATGCAGCATTGACATGTATTAAAAAAAAAAATAAATAACTGGCCATTTCAGCCCTTGAAAGGACTCTGACCGTGCATTTTATGATCAATTGTGTTGTGCGTGTTATTAAGTTTGTACACAATTGACCGAAAACAAGACCGAACGGCAATGAATGGAATGTTCATGTTCTCAAGAAGCTTTACATGGCATTTTGAATACTCTGTGAGGTTTGCCATTGTCTGCAGAGAGGTGGCGGCCGTACAGAAAACTTATTTTAATTCAAATAATTTTTTGTCGCTGCTGGGGTTCGAACCTGCGTCGCCAGGTTCGTTGACATAGCGGCCACGCACTTTAACCAACTACGCCACCGACGCCACTTGACATGTATTAATCAACATAAAAAAAAGTTTTTCGAAAATGCATCATCATTGCATGGAATTCTTTCTCGTCGATTAAAGTCACTATGATTAAAATGATGGTACGATAGAAAAGGTTAATTTTTGACCTTAAGGGTAAACTAAATAAAAAATATGACATCATTGGGACGTGGAAATAGCAAAAAAATTAAGGATTGAACAGAAATGAAGAATTTAAATTTAATTGATTTGAGTACGGAGCCCATGCACATAACCTTAAACATTTATCCAGCATTCAATGGATAGGCGCTTGCTATTTTGATCCCCAATTTCTTCAAATCAGAGTCGTTAACATCTTAAGTTCAAATGATAACTTCTTAAGAGTTTCAATTGGCAATCCAAAAGAATACTAGCAATAAGAAACCATCGGTTACCAATGGGTCAACCCTTCCATCAAACTTTGATTTTTTTTAAAACGTCGGCTTGTACACTCAAAATGAAACGATCTTGAACATCTTTGACCACCATAAGGAACTTACTGAAAGAACGCACAGTGTCACTGCCTTTTTGTAAATTTGCAAAAGTCACTTTGAAAATGCGACTCTTCAAGCCCTCAAATGTCGTTTTATTGATGATAGTCAAGTTGCTTCAAACTCAATACGAGAAGATTACAATTACCTTTTTGCATCATTTACTTACCTTTTAGCTTTTTCACCTTTGTTGCCAATTACCTTTTTCTTGGCAACTATTAACCTTTGAATACACATTACGTTGCACATTTTGAACAATCTACAATACCAAGTGCAAAAATTTCACTTCCAAGCACTTCGGATCAAACAAATCCGATACGCTTTAATGATTTTAAAGTAGCTTCCTATCACCCGTTACCGCCAATGCGTGTGATAATTAGTTCATGCTGTAGATTTTTGTTGTGCTGCATGGTCAGTGCATTGCGCGAAGAGTGAATTGAACTTACCTAGAGTGCTCAAATTATTTATTGTTGAGACGATATTAATTTTAAGAAAACTGTTTTTACACAATTCGTTCATTCATAAAACAAGTATTTCTTGTTTTTTGAAGTATTTCTTGAAGTATTTCTTGATTTCTATTTCTATCATTGAAGTATTTCTTGATTCTTTTGAAATATCTTTGACAATATGTGTTCTAAGATGAGAACACAAAAGTTAAAAAAGCTTTATCAAGGGTTTATAGTAAGGTCTCAACCATTTTCAAAATTCTCTTTATGAAGCCATTAAGAGATTTTTAACGTTATTGAAAGTTTATGAATAATGTTTTTTAATTTTTTCAATTTGTTCATAATTTTTTATGAATACAGACGTTAGTTTTTGCCGATATTGTAAGATATCTATTATCTGTCTATGGTTAACAATAAAGCAAACTGTATTTAAAAGTTATTTTATTTGTTTTTGGCTCTAATTTTGTATGTTTGTAGTATTACATTGCTTAAAGAAATAGATTCTGTAAAAAAAAGTAATTATTTAAATAAATAAACTTTAAATGTGGATCTTACATCTTTATCAGGGATGTTTCCAGGAATATATTTCGGGGGGGGGGGAGGGGGGGGGGGTTTGGTTAAAAAATATTTATGTACGTTATATATATAAAGGATAGTTAAATTTTAAAGGCCGATGTTGATTTTGAATAAAACACAAATTATTATTAATTTTTGTTTGGAAAATTTGGATTAATTTGGAAATTATTGTTATTTCGTTTTATTATGATAATATTGGTATGGTTCACTTATGCATGGAACAAAATATCGGCTAAATGGCCACCGCAACCTCGGCGGAACACCTCCATCCGATGGTCCAAATTTTCGATGACGCCGAGGCATAAGTGAGGTTCTATGCCGTTAATGTGCCGAATTATCTCATCCTTTAGCTTTTGAATTGTTGCTGGCTTATCAACGTACACCTTTTTTTTCAAATAACCCCAAAGAAAGAAGTCCAACGGTGTCAAATCACATGATTGGCGGCCAATTGACATCGCCACCACGTGAGATAACACGTCCATTGAATTTGTCGCGCAAAAGAGCCATTATTTCGTTAGCTGTGTGGCAAGTGGTACCGTCCTGTTGAAACCACATATCGTCCACATCCATATGTTCCAATTCGGGCCATAAAAAGTTCGTTATCATCTCACGATAGCGAACACCATTCACAGTTACTGTCTGACCGGCCTCATTTTGGAAAAAATACGGCCCAATGATGCCGCCAGCCCATAAACCGCACCAAACAGTTACTCTTTGTGGGTGCATTGGTTTTTCGACAATCACTCTTGGATTATCATTCGCCCAAATGCGGCAATTCTGTTTATTGACGAATCCACTGAGGTGAAAATGTGCCTCATCACTGAAGATGATTTTCTTCGAAAATTTATCATCCACTGTTGCCATTTCTTGCCACCATTCTGACCGTGTAAATGCAAGTCCTTATGCATAATGTTCATCAACGACGAGCGTGAGAGGTGCAATTGTTGGGCACGACGACGAGTTGAGGTGGACGGCTCTTCAGCCACAATATCGCGAACAGCAGCAATATTTTCTGCAGTACGAGCTGTACGAGCATGCACTGGTGTTTTCACATCTCCTATAGACCTGGTTTGTTCAAATTTTTGCACGATTTTTGCCGATTGTACGCACATGTGGACGATTAAATTGACCGAAAAAATCACGAGGTGCTCGATATGCATTTTGATTTGAAAGCCCATTTCATAATAAGCCTGAATAACTTTAACGGTTCAAATTGAGTTAGTCTGAAATTGAGAAATGTCAAATGAAATGCAAAAAAAAAACTTGACATTTAAGTGTGGTTTATATTCAACATCGGCCCTTAAAACCACCCTTTATATACATTAGAGCGGGTTAATTTTTTTTTCAAAAACTCGTAGGCGTGGATAATGTTCTACGGAGCAAATTCAACTTTGCTTAAGAAACCGTTAGTCTTAAATCTATTTCGAGCCTCTGGTTTTTCAAAAGAAGGTTATAATTTGTGTTTTGCTGCAATATGTGAAAATGATTATTCCACTTATTGGAAAAAACATCCACCTGTCACTCCATATTCACTCCATATGATTGTGTGGTGCTCAGGATTATTTTTTTGTGTTAAATACCACAAGCTGACGCTGGGGTGAAGATAATTATAATAATAAAAGTTATTTCACTGTTTATTTGACCCGAATACAAATCTAAAAGGCCAACATAAAACCAACATCAAAATAAATAAAAACTACAAAAACCGGAATTTTTCTCCATTACTGTATAAAAAGGAATTTTACGTCTACACTTCCGATACTATCGAAACTGTGGGTTTTTAAATTAAAACTGTGCGGTGTTGTGTTTGAATATATTTTATTCAAAAAAATGCGGTGTTTTTGTGATTTCAGGTAAAGATTGTATGTGTGACTGTTTACAGCTACAGGCGCGATATCGTAAAAACAAACAAAAACTGGAACAGAATTCAGTATTTTAGCAATACGTGTAGAAACAGCTACAAACGTTTACAGCATAGGGGTGTGAATATTTAAAGTAAATTATAAAAAACCAATGTTTTTCTTTTTGGTACTCTTAGCCCACATAATTAACATCAGTACATCAAATTTAAATACAGGTTCTTTTAGAATTTCGCCTGATCTTTTTTGTAGTTTATTTGTCTTTCTTCCGACAAACGCGACGAAAATCCGACGGGCTGAAATAAAAGTTACGATGTGACATTTTTTTTTCTGGCAGCAATGGTTAGAGGAACACTTCGGCTGTCATATTCCTAGGTAAATAGAATTGAAACATTCGCGACGAGTCACCGATTTATCTCATCTTAATACAGAAACAGTGCAAGTGAGAATCACGTCAAAGTTAGAAAATCTGGTGAGGACTGCGGTGAAAAATTTACAGAAATGAGCTAATGATACTTATGCGTTTAGCAGGCACACACTCAACACTTGCACAACAGTTGTACCAGCTGAACGCAGCTTTTGTAAAAGGTCAAAAACTAACTTCTAATTTCGCATGGTGTAATAATAATGTGTGAGTGAGTTCTTGACAACACCATGAATAGCTTTCTTTATTTTAAAAAAATTGTGAGTGAAAGAGCGGAACTGTTGATAGTTGTCAAATGTATTATTTGATCGTAAATTGTAAATCGTTTTACAATTCTAAACTATTTAGAACTCAGTGAGGTCCAATTCAGACAACAGCATCAACAAAATACTAACGAGCAGAAACTTGAAGAAGAAGGCGTTTCCAGTAAAGGAGCAACAGAGAACAATTCAAACATCAAAACTCAGCAAAGCAAAAAAGATAGGTTTTGCCCTCCAATTTTTATCAAAAATATCGATATACGTAAATTATCAATAGACTTAAGATGTAAATCTATTGTATTTAAAATTGTTAACTTAGGGCATAAAAGTAAAATTTATGTGGAAGATAGATTGATTCATAGGGAACTGCTCGGGAAAATGACTCCTTTTCCCCCAAGGAGGAAAAACATTTAACTTAGTTCTTACAGAGCTAACATCCGAGTAAGGGGAAGATGAAATTCTTAAAGAGCTACAGGCTATAACTTCAGGTTGAGTAGATAAGGTGACAAACCTTACCACTGCTCGGTCGCGAAGAAGACTACCGCCCAGTAAAACAGCGACGTAATTATTAAAAATCAGATTATCTCTTCAGTACGCAAATTGTTTGGGTAAACCAAAAGAAAACTCTGGACCTATTCAGTGTAGAAGATGCCAGCAATTTGGCTAAAAATTGTGCATGCAAGTATAACTGCGTCAAATGCAATGGTGATCATCTTCCAGGTGAATGCACCGTTACTAAGGAATCATCCTGCCAGCTACCGAGGCTGTGAAATATACAAAGCTTATGCCTTACGAAGGAAAAGAAATATTCAAAAAGTGAGAGCAAATATTAAAGCATTGACGAGTAATTTTTTTGTTGCTCCAAAAACGGCTCCTCCTCCTCTCACGACGACATATGCCAGCCTCTTTAGTTGAGAGGATGGGCCCCCTGCAGGGACCTCAAGCGCGAGCAATCTAAATTCTAACGTTCTAGGCCAGTTTTTTTAACTTTCTAAGAACCTTTTCGGAGTAAATATTCAGGGCCTCCTGGGAAAAATCGAAAATATTTTAAAAATATAAATAATTCAACCTCAATCCAAAACAAGAGAATGTAATACTTAGAGCTTCTAAATGAAATTATTTTGGGTAATTAATGATGACACTAAAACTATTAACGTATAACATTTGAATTGAAAAAATTATTCATTCATGCAACTGCTTAGTTGCCTTTATACAGGAAACGCACCTGAAAAGTTGACACAAAGTCTTCCTTGAGAATTATAACTTGCCGATAAATGATCAGGAACAGGGAGTAGCGATTGTCATCCTTAAAAATATTGGCTACGATACGGTAAGTGTCTCCTTGATTGGGATTTCTGGCATTTTCATCTCAATTAAAGTCAAAGTAAGAGGATTTTAAAAAAACTGCTTATTGGTTTTATTTATGTCTCCTCTTATTGTAATTCTAGCTCTTTAGCTTAAAATCTAAAAAAGATTGAAGACACAGCCTTACACTTTAAACCCTTGGGGTGATCTGAATAGTAGAAGTCCCAATTGGGGTGATACTGTTTACAATACCAACGGTAAAGTGTTTGAAAAATGGCAAAGAGATCAGCTACCATCCTTAATCAGTATCATTCTGGCCACTCCTTAATTTCCAAGGAGCTCATCTTATTTAGATAATTTTTTAGTCTCTGCTCATTTGATAAATAGGTTAGATAGTAACAATATTGTTCAAACCCTGTCGACTTTCTCGAATCACTATCCAGTTTCCATCAGCATAACTATTGATGAATTTGAGATACCGTTTTTTGAAACGAACAGTCGTATATCCTTTAAAAATACTGACTGGGATATCTTCAGGGATGACTTAGACAATAAACTGAGAAGCTGTATCCTCACTCATTCTAATAATCTTACGAATTATAAGGTGGACAATTGCATTGAATCGTTTCACATCATACTGGTGGAAACACTGAAAAAGATTATTATAGAAAGAGCGAGGTTGTGGCTTAACAAATAATTTAGAGAAACACTGGCTGAAATAGCTCCAGGGCCTTAGGCATTCAAAGAAGATTTCAGGATCATTGGCAAAAAGAAAAAAGTTCTTCTGCAACAAGGTAGAAGAAGATGGTAGCTTTGTGGGAAACAAGAAGTAGTCTCTAAATTTGAGAACTATTTTAAGGAAGTTTTCTCAGAAAGGCCCCCGGTCTTTGAGCCGGATCTAATAGAGAAGTTCAATGAATCTGTTCACTCAGCACGATTATTAAAACCACAGCACATTTTCATTTTTGATAATAATAATACTGCATTGGCTCCTCCCGACTCTAGAATATTTACTTCTCAAGAGGAATTATCCAAGATTATTCATAGTTTGAGAGCCAAGAAACCAAGTTGGCCATTTCTAATTTCCAATTTCCACCTAAAAAAGATATATCGCATTTCCAATTCGGATTTAAAACAGGACACTCCACGATGCGTACTTTAGTGTATATATATATATTAAATACTATAATTTATCTTACCTAATATGTAAGTTTTCGAATTTTAAAAATGTTATAAAAAAATTTTGTACTTCAAAAATTTGTATCTTGAAAATTCAGAATAAAAAAAAATTGTTGCTCTTAAAAGTTGTATAATAAAAAAATACAAAATAAAAAGTTAATAAAATTTATAAAATAAATTATATAATACAAAAACTATTGTGCACCAAAAATTGGCGATCCTGCGAATCTGGAATAACCAAAATCTAAGAGATATTCCGTGCAATTTGTCCAAAATCAATACTACGCGAGAAACTCACTGGAACTCACAAAATCAGCAATTTTCAATTAACGACGAGGACATTGCTGAGAACATCGACATTTCAGTTACAATCACCTGCATCTACAGTGGCCTCTAAAACAGCCTGCTACTTCTCGCATCTTAGTCAACAGCAGCAACAATAAAACAATCTACAAACAATACCATCATACAACCACAGCTAATTCAGATATCAACAAACCTCGTCGCCTCAACAACAACATCAATCACAAAGAGATATTCAGCGACTGCGTAAACAACAACAATAACAACAACAACAACAACAACAACAATAATAATAATAATAACAACAACAACAGCAGAAGCAACAACAACAGCAACAGCAATAACAATAGCAGCAACATT
Source organism: Pherbina coryleti (assembly GCA_943735915.1). Lineage (NCBI taxonomy): Eukaryota > Metazoa > Arthropoda > Insecta > Diptera > Sciomyzidae > Pherbina > Pherbina coryleti. The sequence goes on along the minus strand of OX030948.1, from coordinate 95,138,802 downwards.
AAAAACCACAACAGCAGAGAAACAACAACAACAACAACAACAGTTTTAACAACAACAACAATATTAACAACAATAACAACAACAAAACAAGATAAGTTGATATTTTCATTATAATTTTTCATTGTTAAGATTTATTATTTTTATTATTACTATTTTAAATAATTACACTACTCCACAAATTTCCGAAAACTTTCACCACAACGAATTGCGATAACATTTTCTATAGTAAAATGTTCCATAGAATCCGAATATCGTAATGATTTTTTTCGATTAGCCCCAATTTTTTATATAAATGGCAAAATTAAAAAAAATCCACTATTGCGAACACATAATTCATATAAATGCTTGTTAAAACTTACATATTCAGTCAATGAATTTTAATTTAATTCCATGTAGTAGAGGAGAGTCAGGTGAAAATTTGAAGGCATAATATGTGCCCATAGAATCAGTTATATGGCTGTTATGATCGAAAACAGGTGAAAAAATATCACTTTTTTCGTTTTTTTATAAACATTTTTTATGTTTGAAGCCCTATATCTCGAAATAATTATATCGGAGAGAAAAAGTTAGCCCTCTTATGTGATAGAGAATTTTATAACAAAAATTTCAAATATAAACATGTCGAAAGAAAAGTCATGGGTGGCGTCCGTGGCGTAGTTGGTTAAAGTGCGTGGCCGCTATGTCAACGAACTTGGAGACCCAGGTTCGAACCCCAGCAGCGACAGAAAATTATTTGAATTAAAATAATTTTTCTGTACGGCCGCCACCTCTCTGCAGACAATGGCAAACCTCAGAGAGTAATCAAAATGCTAGGTCAAAGTCCTTTTAAGGGCTGAAATGACCAGTTATTTTTTTTTTTTTTTTTTTTTAAAGAAAAGTCATAATTCACTAACTTTTTTAACATCAATGCAAGAACCATTTTTTGTTAAAAAATATTTTATTGGAGTTAAATTAAGAAATGCATGCATACAATGATTTTTTTTTTTTACCATTAGGTAAAAATGGGTCGCTGAATCCGAATCTGATGTCAGAATTTCAAAATAATGATATCTTAACAATAGGGTTGTCATCTTATAATATATTTTTTAAGAGTTTTAAACATTAGATATCTTACAGTTTTAGGCGGTCGCTGATTTCGAATCTAATGTCAGAATTTTAAAATTTAAGATGGCTTATAGGGTTGCCTTTTATTTTTACGAATTCGATGCTGGGTCGAACACTAGGTAAAAATGGGTCGCTGAATCCGAATCCGTTGTCAGAATTTCAAAATTGTGCTTCACCTGACTCTCCTCTACTACATGCAATTAAATTAAAATTCATTGACTGAACATGTAAGTTTTTACAAGCATTTATGTGAAGTATGTGTTCGCAGTAGTGGATTTTTTTAATTTTGCCATTTATATAAAAAATTGGGGCTAATCGAAAAAAATCATTGCGATATTCGGATTCTATGGAAAATTTTACTATAGAAAATATTATCGCGATTCGTTATGGAAAACCTTGTTGAGTAGTGTTATTATTATTTCTTATTATTCAATAAATATTTCATTCAAATTCAATTTATATAAAATTTACTGTAATACTGTATACTGTAAACTTCTCTCCAATTAAACACCTTATTTAATAATTTTATTAACTAATAATGGTATCGACTAGATCTTTTTCTAGAAATAATCCATTAGAAATAAACACACTACCAATTAACACTAATCATCACTCTACTGAAGATAACATTAACATTTCTCCATCTAACACATCAACACCACTACAAATCTCACCAAATCAAAACACTTTTCAAAATTCACCACCTAATACATCAAATCAAAACATAACAATGCAAAACCATCACACAACTACTCAAAACCAAAACACACATAAAATTACCATCATTATGGCTTGAATGTCCCGATGCTTGGTTTTTACAAGCAGAAGTACAATTTACCTTACATAATATAGCAGATGATAATTTAAAGTTTCAATTAATTCTTATTGCACTTCCACAACATGTGATCACAAAAATTTTAGACGTTATTCATCCACCCCCAACTATTCACAAGTACCAATGCATTCGTGTTTAACTCTTGAGAAGAGCAGACGTGTTTATTAAGCTTAACCTAAACGGAGATAAAAATCAATTAAAAAACTAAAAATAGAACAATTAAAAGGTGGAAGTGGTGTCTGATATGCTATTTCAATAACAATGACTTTAAATTGTAAAAAATGTGAACAAACTTTTAACAGAAATGAAACAAAGTGCAATGCAGTGGCCTATGTAGACAGTGGTTTCATGGCAAAAGTTGTTTGAACTTGTCTGATTATGATATCAGGTTGATAGAAAAGGAGTGTGGCATAAAATATATTTGTGAAAAATGTTTTTATAATTTCGAAACGTTGAAAAATAATTTTGATGAGTTATCAAAAAAGATTATGAATGTAGAACAAAATACAAAAGAAGCAATTATTAAGAGTGAAGAAAAATTAAAGAGTGCGTTTTTAAGAGACAATAAAACAATAAAATGCACCGAGAACAAATTAACATATGCAGAGCAGTTAAAATTACCCGTTATAGTAAAACCAAAAAATAGCCAAACAAGCAAAATAACAACACAAGCCATTAAAAATAGTATTGATGTGTGCAACCTTCCAGTAAAAGTGAATCGTTTATATGAGAGAAAAGATGGAACTGTCTCAATTTGCTGTTCTAATGATCAGTCAGTGAAACAACTTGGAAATGAGCTAAAAGAAAAAATGAGAGAAAAGTATGAAGTACATATTCCAGCAACAAGTAATCCAAAAATCATAATATGTGGAATGTATGAAAAACTAAGTGATGAGAGAATAATAAGCTCTATTAAAATTCAAAATAACATACAGTGTAAGACAATAAAATGCTTAAAAGTATACCCTTCATTTAAAAATAAAGATGTGTTTAATGCTTTAATTGAAATTGATGGTGAAGCATTTAAAAAGATTCTTAATATGAAAAAAATATTTATCGGCTTGGACGATTGCATTGTGTATGAAAAAATTGGAGTTTTAAGATGTTTCAAATGCCTTGGTTTCAATCATAAGTCAAGCAAGTGCGCAGAGACTGCATCTCGCTGTCATAGATGTGGAGAGAATGGGTACACTAAGCTTAGATGCACAAAAAATGAAGATGAAATCCAGTGCATTAATTGCGTTAAAATAAAATCGAGCTTAAATTTAGGAAATGATGATATCGACGTGGATATCAGCGCGGATTTTAAGATTTACCAAAGGAAATTAAAGCATCAGTCAGAGAAAATTATTTATTAGCAATTAAGCAAAATAGACACTTGGTGGCGACCGTGGCGTAGTTGGTTAAAGTGCGTGGCCGCTATGTCAAAGAACTTTGGAGACCCAGGTTCGAACCCCAGCAGCGACAGAAAATTATTTGAATAAAATAATTTTTCTGTACGGCCGCCACCTCTCTGCAGACAATGGCAAACCTCAGAGAGTAATACAAATGCCATGTAAAGCTTCTTGAGAATAAGAACATTCCGTTCATCGCCGTCCGGAGTCGGCGTTAAGCCTGTAGGTCCATTTCTCGGTCAATTGTGTACAAACTTAATAACACGCACAACACAATTGATCATAAGAAGCTAGGTCAAAGTCCTTTCAAGGGCTGAAATGGCCAGTTATTTATTTATTTTTTATTTTTTAAGCAAAATAGAATGTTTGTACCTTAATATACAGGGATTATTAAATAATTTTGTTGAATTAGAAGCATTAATAATTTGTAAAAATAGTGAATTTTTATGTTTAACTGAAACGCATTTAACAGACCTTGATGATGAATCACTTGTGAATATAAATAATTACAAAATGATTAACTTAAATAGTTATTCAAGGCATACTGGAGGTGTTGTTTTTTATGTTAAAGATTATTGGAATGTTGAAACAGTGAAAAGTTTTGTATTAGATAAAGAATTGTGGTTTCTTGTTATAAAAGTAAATTATAATAATTTAGTGTTTTACCTGGCAGGTCTATATAAGTAGATCACCTAAAGCTTTAAATATGAATTCGAATTTTTTTAATGTAATAAGTAATTTTATAGAAGAACTGAATGAATTAAATGATAAGGTTATTTTAATGGGAGATTTTAATATAAACTGGATAACAAATAGTAATCAAAAAAGTAGAATGAAAGAAATTTTTGATGATAATGCGTTTAAACAAACTGTAGAAGAATATACTAGAATAACAAGTAAAACAAGAACATTAATTGATTGGATAGTGACAAATAAATTTATTACCAGTGAAGTTTCAGTCGAAAGTGACTCAAAAATTAGTGATCATGAAACGTTAAAAATAACCCTAGAGAATGAAGCAAATAAAAACAATAAGAAGAAGCGTATACAAATCATAAAATATAATAAATATGCATTTTTATCAAAAATTAATAGGAATGATATATCAACTATTTTTTTCACGGATTGTAACAAGAAAGCGGATATTTTTAGTAAAAACTTGCATAAAATTGTAGAAGATTTTATAGTCGAAAAAGAGATAAAATATGTGAATAACCAATGGTTTACTGAGGAATTAATGCAATTAAAAAGGGAAAAAACAAGGCAATATGAAAAAGTAAAATGGGTTAATAATGCTATTGAGTGGAAAAAATATAAGGAATTGAGAAATAGATATAAAGTTTTGATTAACAATAGTAAAAATGGTTTTATCCGAAATAAGATTAGAAACGTGAACGATCAAGTATCTATGTGGAAAAATATCAAAAATTACATACTGAATAAAAAAAATAATGAGATCACGGAGGTAAATTTTGGAACTGATAAAGTAAATGAAAGCTTGAGAATAGCAACAAAGCTGAATGAATATTTTACAAAAAGCGTTGAAGAGATAAACAAATCTATTCCGATATATCCATATATGAATCTTATTGAAAGAAATAATAATGCGTTCAAATTTAGAATGATTACAAAAACTGAACTTGAAAATATTATAAGCAAAATGAATTCAAAAAAGGATTGTTATTTAGTTAATAAGAGGATGATTTTAGATTCGTTCCATTTGATAGGTGAAAATTTAGTATCAATTATCAATGCATCATTAGAGACAGGAGTCTTCCCCAGCATATGGAAAGAATCGATAATAGTTCCTATAGAGAAAGTTCTTCATACAAAAAAGGCGAATGAATTTAGACCAATAAATATGATCTCAATTGAAGCTAAAAAAATAGAAAAGGTAGTATATATACAATTAGAGAATTTCTTGAATAGCAATAACTTAATATCAGAATATCAATCAGGATTCCGTAAAAAACATAGTTGTGAGTCGCTTATTAATTTAGTAATAATGAATTGGAAAATGGCAATGAATGATAAAAAAGTAATAGCTGCAGTATTTCTTGATTTAAATCGCGCATTCGAAACAATTGATCGTGATATTCTTATTAGAAAACTGGAAACGTATGGTGTCAGAGAAAAAGAGTTAGCATGGTTTAAATCATATTTGTCAGGGAGAAAACAGAGAACAAAAGTAAATGGTTTAGTTTCAGATGCAATAGATGTAGTATTAGGAGTACCCCAAGGCTCAGTATTGGGAGTACTGTTATTTTTAATTTACATAAACGACATGGAAAAATCTGTAAACATGGCTAAGTTAGTATTGTTTGCAGATGATGCACTGTTGTATGTATACGGTGATTCAGTTGAGGAGTGCACTAGGCATATAAGCGCAGAGTTAGAAATTATAAGTGTATTTTTTAAAATGAATAAACTGAAGCTTAACGTAGAAAAAACTTAAGCTATGATAATAAATGGTTCAGCAGAAGGAAATATATTTATTGATGGCCAAATTATTGAAAAAATAGATCAAATGAAATATTTAGGAGTAATCATAGATAATAAATTGAATTTTAAATCTCATATAGACTATGTCTCTAAAAAAGCAGCAAAAAAAGTCCAGTTCTTCTCTAGAATTAGACAAAGACTGGATTTTAGCAGTGCAATTAGAATATATAATACTATTATAAAACCACACTTCGAATATTGTTCGACAATTCTTTTTACAGCTAATAATGAAATGAAAAACAGAATTCAGAAATTGTAGAACAGAGCTATGAGGATAATCTTAAAACTTAATAGATACACAAACATCAATTTTATGTTGAATTCGTTGAAGTGGCTTACCGTTAACCAAAGAATAATAATGAATGCATTAATTACAGTATTCAAAATGAAAAATGATTTATTACCTAAGTACTTAGGTAAGAGGTTAGTTTATGTTGGTGATATTCATAATCATAACTTAAGAAACGTTTTTAGTTTCAGATTAAATCTTTTTAGAGCTGAAAACAGTAAAAACATGTTAATGTACAAAGGACTTAAATTATTTAATGAAATGCCATCTAATATTACGAGTGAAAACAATTTGTCAAAATTCAAACAAAAAATTATAGAATATATTAGGGATAAGTTTGATTAAGAAAATTATATATAATGCAAACATTGTAAATAAAAACAAAAATAGTTATATGAACTAAATAAAGATACAATAAAACAATTAAAAACGCATTGTGTGAAAGATTTTCTCTTAGCGAAGAGAAGAGATTAGAAGAACTTTTTTCCAATACTCAATTGGGTGACCGTAAACCCTCTGAATTTTTTCGAGACATGAAGTCCTTGGCAGGTTCTAATTCAATCGTAGGTCGCGAATTGTTGTATAAGTTGTGGCAACGAAAATTACCACAATATTTACAGATACATTTGACGTCTTGTAGTGATGAAAGAATAAACCTCGCTGATAAGATATATGAAGTTACTAACAAGCATCAATCAAAATTCAATTGAACAATGTATGCAGAACTTAACCCAAATTACTGCAACACTTTGTCAACATTTAAATCAAATTTCCATGCACCTGGCAGAACTCAAGATAACATCCAGATCACATGATCGAAACAATTCAAGATTTAGAAACAATTCCAGACGGCGATATTCAAATTTTCGTGATAATATTTGTTGGTATCATAGAAAATATAATAAAAACGCAATTAAATGTATAAAACCATGTGCTTTTATTAATAACAACAATGATCATTTCAACCAAAATTTAAACTAAATCATTCCGTTATGACGGTAGCAGATAATGGAACACAAATAAAACCCACTCGCCGCCTTTTCGTTTTAGATAAAAACAATAATTTAAACTTTTTAATTGATACTGGTGCAGTAGTTTCAGTTGTACCATCTTCAAAATTCAAATCATTCTAGAGAAATTCTGACATTCATTTAATAGCTGCAAATGGATCATCGTGTTTTTGGATTTCCATTTTTATTGGCTAACATTTCCACCCCTATTATTGGAGCTAATTTTTTAGAAAAATTTGGAATAATAGTTGAACTTCTAAATTTTGGAACTTCTAAATGGAACTTCTGGTTTTTGTGATATTTATTCCCTTAAACTACCTCTTAATGAAAATAAATTTTCTAATTTACTCAAGGAATTCCCTTCACTTACCTCTGAACCAGACTACACTAAACCAGTGAAGCACAATACGGTTCATAGGATAGAAACAAAAGGAACTATTCCATTTACAAGACCACGTCGTTTAGATTCAATAAAAATGAAAATTGCTAAAGCTGAATTCGAATATCTTTCGAATATTTAATTGCATGTAGTAGAGGAGAGTCAGGTGAAAATTTGAAGGCATAATATGTGCCCATAGCATCAGTTATATGGCTGTTATGATCGAAAACAGGTGAAAAAATATCACTTTTTTCGTTTTTTTATAAACATTTTTTATGTTTGAAGCCCTATATCTCGAAATAATTATATCGGAGAGAAAAAGTTAGCCCTCTTATGTGATAGAGAATTTTATAAAAAAAATTTCAAATATAAACATGTCTAAAGAAAAGTCATGGGTGGCGTCCGTAGTTGGTTAAAGTGCGTGGCCGCTATGTCAACGAACTTGGAGACCCAGGTTCGAACCCCAGCAGCGACAGAAAATTATTTGAATTAAAATAATTTTTCTGTACGGCCGCCACCTCTCTGCAGACAATGGCAAACCTCAGAGAGTAATCAAAATGCCATGTAAAGCTTCTTGAGATCGAGAACATTCCGTTCATCGCCGTTCGGAGTCGGCGTTAAACATGTAGGTCCGGTTCGGTCAATTGTGTACAAACTTAATAACACGGACAACACAATTGATCATAAGAAGCTAGGTCAAAGTCCTTTTAAGGGCTGAAATGGCCAGTTATTTTTTTTTTTTTTTTTTTGTAAAGAAAAGTCATAATTCACTAACTTTTTTAACATCAATGCAAGAACCATTTTTTGTTAAAAAATATTTTATTGGAGTTAAATTAAGAAATGCATGCATACAAAGATTTTTTTTTTACCATTAGGTAAAAATGGGTCGCTGAATCCGAATCTGATGTCAGAATTTCAAAATAATGATATCTTAACAATAGGGTTGTCATCTTATAATATATTTTTTAAGAGTTTTAAACATTAGATATCTTACAGTTTTAGGCGGTCGCTGATTTCGAATCTAATGTCAGAATTTTAAAATTTAAGATGGCTTATAGGGTTGCCTTTTATTTTTACGAATTCGATGCTGGGTCGAACACTAGGTAAAAATGGGTCGCTGAATCCGAATCCGTTGTCAGAATTTCAAAATTGTGCTTCACCTGACTCTCCTCTACTACATGCAATTAAATTAAAATTCATTGACTGAACATGTAAGTTTTTACAAGCATTTATGTGAAGTATGTGTTCGCAATAGTGGATTTTTTTAATTTTGCCATTTATATAAAAAATTGGGGCTAATCGAAAAAAATCATTGCGATATTCGGATTCTATGGAAAATTTTACTATAGAAAATATTATCGCGATTCGTTATGGAAAACCTTGTTGAGTAGTGTTATTATTATTTCTTATTATTCAATAAATATTTCATTCAAATTCAATTTATATAAAATTTACTGTAATACTGTATACTGTAAACTTCTCTCCAATTAAACACCTTATTTAATAATTTTATTAACTAATAATGGTATTGACTAGATCTTTTTCTAGAAATAATCCATTAGAAATAAACACACTACCAATTAACACTAATCATCACACTACTGAAGATAACATTAACATTTCTCCATCTAACACATCAACACCACTACAAATCTCACCAAATCAAAACACTTTTCAAAATTCACCACCTAATACATCAAATCAAAACAAAACAATGCAAAACCATCACACAACTACTCAAAACCAAAACACACATAAAATTACCATCATTATGGCTTGAATGTCCCGATGCTTGGTTTTTACAAGCAGAAGTACAATTTACCTTACATAATATAACAGATGATAATTTAAAGTTTCAATTAATTCTTATTGCACTTCCACAACTTGTGATCCCAAAAATTTTAGACGTTATTCATCCACCCCCAACTATTCACAAGTACCAATGCATTAAAAACGCATTGTGTGAAAGATTTTCTCTTAGCGAAGAGAAGAGATTAGAAGAACTTTTTTCCAATACTCAATTGGGTGACCGTAAACCCTCTGAATTTTTTCGAGACATGAAGTCCTTGGCCGGTTCTAATTCAATCGTCGGTCGCGAATTGTTGTATAAGTTGTGGCAACGAAAATTACCACAATATTTACAGATACATTTGACGTCTTGTAGTGATGAAAGAATAAACCTCGCTGATAAGATATATGAAGTTACTAACAAGCATCAATCAAAATTCAATTGAACAATGTTTATTCAATTGAACAATACCAATATTTGTTGGTATCATAAAAAATTTAATAAAAACGCAATTAAATGTATAAAACCATGTACTTTTATTAATAAAAACAATGATACTTTCAACCAAAATTTAAACTAAATCATTCCATTATGACGGTGGCAGATAATGGAACACAAATAAAACCCACTCGCCGCCTTTTCGTTTTAGATAAAAACAATAATTTAAACTTTTTAATTGATACTGGTGCAGTAGTTTCAGTTGTACCATCTTCAAAATTCAAATCATTCAAGAGAAATTCTGACATTCATTTAATAGCTGCAAATGGATCATCGTGTTTTTGGATTTCCATTTTTATTGGCTAACCCCTATTATTGGAGCTAATTTTGTAGAAAAATTTGGAATAATAGTTGATATGAAAAATAAACAATTAATTGATCTAACTACCAAATTAAAAGTAAATGGAACTTCTGGTTTTTGTGATATTTATTCCCTTAAACTACCTCTTAATGAAAATAAATTTTCTAATTTACTCAAGGAATTCCCTTCACTTACCTCTGAACCAGACTACACTAAACCAGTGAAGCACAATACGGTTCATAGGATAGAAACAAAGAGAACTATTCCATTTACAAGACCACGTCGTTAAGATCCAATCAAAATGAAAATGGCTAAAGCTGAATTCGAATATCTTGTCAAAGTTGGTATATGTAAACCTTCCAACTCCCCTTTTGCGTCTGCCCTTCATTTAGTCCCTAAAAAAGAACAAAATTATTGGCGACCATGTGGAGATTACAGAATGCTCAGCTGTATAACCATACCCGATCGTTATCCACTTCCACACATACAAGATTTAAGTAATGAACTTAAAAACAAAACCATATTTTCAAAAATTCCAATGGCTGAAGAAGATGTTCATAAAACTGCAATAACTACACCATTTGGTATGTTCGAATTTCTACGCATGTCATTCGGTTTACGAAATAGTGCTCAAACCTTCCAACGCTTCATCAATGAACTATTTTTTAGTTTGGACTTCGTTTTTACATATGTGGATGACATTTTAATTGCAAGTGAAAATGAGACTCAACATTTTGAAAATCATTTTTACTCGACAACAACAATACGGACTTAATGTTAAACTTTCGAAATGTATATTTGGTGTACCTTCACTAGATTTTCTTAGCTATGAAATTTCTTCCAATGGAATACAGCCCTTTAAAGACAGAGTTAATTAAATTACAAATTTTTAAAGACCAACTTCCATATATAAGTTACAAAAATTTATTGGAATGGTTAATTACTACCATCGTTACATTCCGATGTTAGCTGCAGAACTAAGTTATCTGCACGATATGTCTGCATCTAAATGTAAATCCGAACAGTTAAATTGGACTGAGAAATCAATCACTTCATTTGAGAAAGTTCGTTCACTTTTTGCTAAAAATACTCTTCTCACACATTTTAATAAACATGCACAATTATCTCTAGCAGTAGATGCATCAAACGTCGCTATTGGAGCTGTTCTACAACAATCCATAAAAGATAGTTGGGAACCTTTGGAATATTTTTCTCAAAAACTTAGTCCAACAGAAATAAAATATTCTACTTTCGACAGAAAACTTTTAGGAGTATATCGCGCTGTCAAACATTTTAGACACTTCTTAGAAAGAAGACAATTTGTTATCTATACAGACCACAAACCTTTAACATTTATCATAAATTCAAAAACAGTCAGATCACCCCGTCAAACACGCCACTTAGAATATATAGCACAATTTACAAATAACATACAATACATTTCCGGAAAACAAAATATAGTTGCAGACACTCTTTCACGCATTCCAGAAATCGATGCTATATCTACACAAGACATTAATTTTCAAACACTATACAAAGAACAACAAGATGATAAAACGCTAAAATCTCTCGTTGAATCTCCAAATACAATCTAAAAGAAATTCTAATTCCTATCTTAAATATTAAAATTAGGTGCGACATTTCTAATAAAAATGTTCGACCTTTTGTTCCAATTTCCATGCGAAGAAGCATATTTGACAAAATTCATTCATAATCTCATCCTGGCGTACGAGCCACTAGACGATTGATACAATCAAAATACTTTTGGCCAAATATGCTAAAAGAAATAAATAATTGGTCAGCAAGTTGTATCAATTGTCAAAAATCTAAAATTAATGTGTACACGAAAACACCCATCCAAAAAATCGAAATTCCACCAGGCAGGTTCGAACATATGCACATGGATCTGGTGGGACCACTACCTGTATCAAATGATGTTCGATATATGCTAACGATCATCGATAGACATACACGTTGGCCAGAAGTATACCCTCTAAAAAATACTTCGGCTGAGTCAGTAGTAAATACTTTCGTAAAAAATTATGTTCCACGTTTTGGCGTTCCTCTCAAAACTACAATGGACCAAGGCACACAATTCACATCGAAATTGTTTAAAGAACTAACAAATTTACTAGGTGCACACAAAATTCACACTTCACCTTATCATCCACAATCAAACAGGATGGTTGAACGTTTTCATCGACAACTCAAGACGTCAGAACTTTTGTCTTGGATACTTCTCGGTCTACGAACCGCAATCAAGGAAGACTTGAATTGTTCTTCCGCTGAATTGGTTTACGGTCAGACTTTAAAGTTACCGGGAGAGTTAGTTGTCCCAAATAATGATACCATAAATATGGATCTCACCCTTCGAAAGTTAAGAGAACATTTTTCCCATATTCGTTCGAAAATTGTACATCATAATAAAGATCATACATAGTTATATTCCAAAATCACTTAGTACTTGTGAATATGTTTTTGTAAAAATCAATCGTTCATCGGGACTTCAACAGCCATTTGAAGGTCCTTTTAAAGTTATTTCCAGACACTAGAAAACATTTCAAATTCAATATGGTGACTCGATAAAATCTATCTCCATTGATCATCTCAAACCAGCATACACTAATAACAAATCACGGATACCCGACATATCTCATTCAAATACACCCATTGAAAAAAAGTAACCTTTAACATAGTATAAATGTTTAATTGGAGGGGGCGTATTTGTAGTGTATATATATATATTAAGCAATATAATTTATCTTACCTTATATTTAAGTTTTCGAATTTTAAAAATGTTATAAAAAAATTTTGTACTTCAAAAATTTTTATTTTGAAAATTCAGAATAAAAAAAAATTGTTGATCTAAAAAGTTGTATAATAAAAAAATACAAAATAAAAAGTTAATAAAATTTATAAAATAAATTATATAATACAGAAACCATTGTGCACCAAACATACCTTATTGAAAGTCCATAATGAAATAGTAAATGGTCTTAGAAATTAGAAATGCACCGTGGCTTGTTCTCTGGATGTAGAAAAGGCATTTGACACCGTCTGGAGCGAAGGGTTGCTGTTTAAGGTTATAAAACTTAACTTTCCACATCAAATCTTCCATCTTTTGGACAGTTTTCTAGATGAAAGACAATTGCTTATTCAATTGCAAGGAAGCTCCTCTAACTTTTGTGAATCCAAAAGTGGAGTAGCCCAAGGCTCTACGATGGGTACCAAACTATTCAATATATTTACGTATGATTTCCCTCACGTTAACATTGCTAGCAATTATGATATTCCCACCGGAATTCTCTTCGCGGATGATACTTTTGTCTACGCCAGTGACGATTATCCAATTAATGCCCTTAGAAAATTGGAGAATCACATAAGCAAAATTAATCTGTTTTACAAGAAATGGGGAATAAAAATAAATAATCTGAAAACATACTGCATCTGCTTCAGAAATGCCAGTGGGAAAGGTAAGGAAGAGGCGGTTTGAGAGAGCCGCAATTTAATGTTGAGGATGGATAATAATTTGATTCCATTTAAAAATTCTGTTAAATATCTTGGCGTGAACTTTAATAACCTGTTTAAATTCAATCACCACGCTAGAAGAAACATTGACAAGACAAGAAAGGTCCCTAACACCCTCACATCAATTATTTGTAGAAGAGATATGAACAAAAGAACTAAGCTACTTCTTTATAAAACGTTTATAAGACCGGTGCTTCTCTGTGCATTCCCTTGTTGGTTCTATATTTTGCCTTCGGTGGCGTATGAGATTGAAAGGCTTGAAAGAAAGATCCTTAGGATGTGCATAAAAAAAAACTTTAAAACAAGTACCAAAAGATTTGCAAATGAATTTGGGTACTGCGAAGCGAATATCATGCCTATCATGAGCTATTCTATGTATTTAATAAAAAAATCTATTCTCAAATTGAGTCAATCTCAAAACTATTTAATCAAGAAAATCTTTTCCTCGCAATCGGATACATCTTGGTTGAATTCTACTTATCACTCGCCTGTTGGGGCTCTCTCTGAGGTTCTGGCGGAGATTCCCTATGGGTCACCCATTCCATATTACACTATAGCAATCCAGGCCACAGGCCCGTGAGCAGGATTTGGCCCTGGGAGGGGGTTTTGACTAAAAAATAAGGAATTTTAAATACAAAGAAAACTATCAAATAATGGATGTACAGAAAATATTATATATTGGATATAAAACTATAAGATTTCAGTTACACATTTTCAGATTATTTTTTAGTATTTCGAGTAAATACAAATACTCTATATAAAACTATTCCCTCAACAAATTAATGCGTTGGGGTACAGAAAAAAATCGTCCAATACCGTATCTACACGAACTTCAACGTCCCGATGAATATTAAGTGCAGCCAATCCGTTCAACCGATTTTCGCTCATAGTAGAACGCAAGTAATTTTTTAACCGGCGTAATTTTTAAAAAGAGCGTTTGTTCGATGATGTCGTTACTGGTAACGCAGCCATTACCAGCAAGATTTGGTGGACATTTGGAAAAGTAGTTGTATTGCAGATGTCAAGAGCTTCGATAGGGCTGTTGATATTTTTATCAAAAATCCGTATTCGCTAAAGTTTCACTTCATTGGTCCATACTACGAAAGAATTGTCATGAAAATCGTGGAGTATTTCTCAAATAATTGGTTGTAGGCTTCTTGATTTAAGGTGAAATTTTTGATGGAAAAATACATCTAAAATTCGATAATATTCCACGGTGCTTAAGAAAACGATCTTCAAGGTGAGTGACGAATAAGTCTAGGTATGGTAGGTAGGTTGAATTCAAGGTTCAATTGAATTAGTCTCGATTTACAACGATGAGTTTGACGTGAAGCTTGCCTCGGTTTCCTTACTTCAATACCGAGTTCTTCACAGATCTTGCTTACTTTTTGGAAAATCTTACAAAAGTGTTCCTCCGCTCTTTCTCTTCTTTCCAATAATTATTTTTTTACGCCATCTGCCAACTGTATGGCTTCATCGGGATATTGGTTTTCAATTTGAAGAGAGCAACTTAACGATAAAGCTACGTACTGAATCGAATCAAGCACATGTAATTAAACCTGAAAATATAAGGTTCTTATAGCTGTAAGCAACTGAAAAGCAGCAGAGGTTGTTTTTTTGTCCGACCACACATTGGAGATGTATTCTAAGGCGTCCATAACTGCTGGTTGTAAGTGCAGATCAATTCCTACGGATTCGTGTCGTCCCACCCATCTCGTTGCACAGGATTGTTTCAGTTTCGTCTTCTTATCGCCTTGAAAGTTTTCGTTCCTAGAAATTGCTTCTTGAAGTGCAAGCAGGCGTTTGGGATAGTTGAAAAAATTGTGCACACTCTGGATGATGCCTAGACCATTTTTTAATGGTACAACTTTGTCATTAATAACCAAATTAAAACTGTAAGTTGAGTTACTTTTCAATAGAGTTGCCATGTTTAATTTAAATTTTGATAGGAAATCCTCAATGATGAAGAATTATAATAAATCATAATAAATATAACTTTGCTTCATGGAAATTTTTCATAATCAAACAGTTCTTTGGATTTCAAAAGTATAGTTCGAAACCCTCCTGGGGGGTTTGAACCCCAAAAACCCCCCGTGCACACGGGCCTGCCAGGCCATAACAGAGGCTTAACTCTTAGGGCCGTTTTCTCAATATTCGGTTAGTGTAGCTTTTAACCAAGAGATAGCTAACCATACGATAGCTAATAAAACAATTTCGTTTTCACCAAGTGCTGTGAGGGACGGCATGTGTCAAAATGTCTGAACACCTCCCAAGCCACTTTCAAATTCATTGACAGCTCAATTTGCTAAGTTTGACAGATGTTGTGTCGTCTGAACACCTCCCCTGACATTGTATTACATTTTTTTTTGTCTTGTGACAGTTCAAAATGGAGATAGATGGTGACCTCCATGTACAACGGCGAGTTTGAATTCAAATTCAAAAGTCGAGTATGGCGGCCAACGTTTGCTTCTTGTCCAACCGGATGAAGTTGTTTTATTTCCGTGCTCAAAAGTGAATTCGAATTTTAATTCAGATTTGGACAGGGAACCGACACGACACAACGGCCCTTTTCATGACGTCGCTTCAATTTTTTTTTTATTATACATATTTATATTTTGTTTTGACTGGCGCCATCTACCGGTGGACACACGCAGCGGTCCGCAGTTGAAAAATCTCTATTTCCTCCCTGGACAGGTTTGACAAGTACAGAAAATCCAAAATGGCCAGCACGTGCTTGAGCCGGCATCAGCCAATAAAAATGGCCGTTCTTATAAAATGCCTATCGGATCTTGGCTGAAGTTGTGCACCAAACTCCATCTTGACGACGACTTAACGAACGAATAAGCTCCTAAAGCCGCGTTTCAATGCTATCACTAACGATCTCCCACAATCACATTTTTTTTTAGAAAGAAAAAGCATGTGACCCTCACCATATGGAATTGACGAATGTGAGTGTGAAACAGGCATTCATTTTTTGTTTTTATAGCAAGTGATATCCCCTGTGATTTCATGTGATACTAGAAGATAGAAAAAGTTCAACTTTTTGAACTTTTGCTATAAAAGGTTATCACTTGCCATAAAAATAACAAATATTTTATAGGTAGTATTTTTGTTTTTTTTGTCAACATTCAAAAACGAAAATTATTTGTCAAATTGAAATAAAAAAAACTGTGGCCGTGAATTGAAAATAATTTAAAAATAAATTTTAAACATCAGCTCAGAGGGTAAGCATTTCAAAATTATATTATATTTCAAATATATATATATATATGACATTTACCAAAAATCTCCGAAGCTACAATATTGCCATCAACAACATACTGCCACCAGCCACAACAATATTAAGACTTCGAGTACTTAAAGGGTAAGCTTTTCAAACTAATATCATGTATCAAATATATATATGCCATTTACCTACAGGTTCATCTAGCAAAAAAAAATTCCGAAGCCACAATATTGCCCGCAGTACCATATTGCCAGCAGCACCATATTGCCAGCAGCAACAACATTACTACGACTTCGATTACTTGAAGGGTAAGCTTTTCAAACCCCTTTCTTATATGTATATACTATATATATATTATATATGATTTTATGAAAATTACCAATAGTTGCATGTGTTAGCAAAAACCTCCACAGCCACTGCTAGCAGCCACAAAATTGCCAGCACCCACAAATTCCCAAATATCGCAACCAGAAGCTACAAATTTTCCACTAGCTAGCAGCAGCCAATCAGCCCGAATTGAGTACTTCTACCATGGACTGCAGTCATTTAACTGTTGAAAAAGGTATACTTGATTTATTTTACTTTTGAAAAGAATACCATTAAAATGATGAATGTGTTTTTTTTATAAATTTAGAACAACTTATCGAAGCAGTGCGGTCAAGGCCTGACCTGTGGGACATGCCGACCGCCAACTATAAAAATGTACACATGCGCCGACGCCTCTGGATGAAAGTATTGACTGACTTGGGTAAGATAATATTTAAGACCAATTCAGGCGTTATAATATAGTATATCTTATAAAAAATATATTCTAGGATTGGAACACTCAAAAGAAAACATAAAGAGTTTGGCGAAAAAATTTACAAGCCTAAAGTATAGGTATTAGAGAGCTGCATGAATGTGTTTGAAATGCGTATCAAAACATTCACTTGTTTTTCAAATTCTTACTCTCATCTTCTCTAAGGCAGTGAAACAAATTAATGAGAGCATTCATCATTTGCACCAAGAGCAAAATGAAAACAACAGACAATGAATACATTTGTGTGCTGTCTACCTATCAGAGCGTGCACACTTATAGAAAGTATTTGAAAATTGAGTGCAATGCAGTGAGTTCACTGAATGAAATGAAAAACTTTGAATATAATTTATATATTTGAAACTGTTAACGTTTTATTCATGGAATTGATATTGCAGTTTTCAGTATTTATTAATAACTAAATTAATAAGTTAGTAATTGATAAATACTTAATAAATTAATAATTAAATTAATTATTACAGCGAAATATTACTACGTAACGAAATTGACTATTACAGTTTAATAGTAAGTTTAGTAGTCGAGTGAAAATTTAAAATTTTTTTACAGGACAACGGTAAGATAAATTTTTTTTTAAATAGTAGTCGAGTGAAAATTTAAAATTTTTTTACAGGAAAACGGTAAGGTAAAATTTTTTGGGGTTAAATAATACACAAAAAAAATTTTTTAATATTTTTTTAACATTTTTTATGCATGAAACTTTAATTTGAAGTTTTTTACATTTTTCTACCTGGTTACCATCGTTACACAAAATTACCTTGTCCTATTATCTCCAAATTTTAACCGCATACTTTCCACATGTGTAGTTTCCGTGTGAACTAAATTATAGCAAAAATTTAAATTTTTTCTATAATTTTTTGCACAAAATCCAGAAAAAACTTGCGTTATTTACGATTCTTTTTTTCAAATTTTCATAATTTTTTTTTTTTTTTTTTTCCAAACTTAAAAATTTTAGTTCACACGATAACCAACTCATATTATTTATTTCTAGGTGCTGCCAAACTTAAGTTAAGTATTATGGTTACCTTCAGCTCTTTCTGATATCAAATTAAAGTTTCATACATAACAAATGCTAAATATTATTAAAAAAGACTTTTTTAGTGTATTTATTCACCCTATCTATTATCTTTGTCTCTTATCATTTTCATTATCTCTTACCGTTTTCCGGTAAAAAACTTTGAATTTTCGCTCGAATACCGAGCGCGCTAAGTATTAACATGCCTTAAGACAATGACTTAATAATTAATTATAAACAAGAAATTAGTTTGCACTTCATTCTAATTTTCCATGAACCAGTGTTCATTCTTGCAATTATACTCGAAATATCTTTTTGAATTAACTTAGTTCATTCTCTGCCATTTTTACACTTCAATAAGTTATTTATTCAACACAGCAGAAAAACTATAAAAAATATTCACTGCACTCACTGAACTCATGAAATTTAAGACACCTAAAGCTGCACATGCTACGATTTATTCGAAAGCACGGAACATGAGAGAAAGAAAATAGAGTGCAACACACTAAGAGAAGAATAGAGTTTCATACTCTTACTCTCTTTAAACTTTTGATGTTTTATTGCACGGAACTCTAGTCTGCATGAATGATTTGAATAAAATAAGCTTCAGTACAGCACCCACTGAAGAGAGATAAAATGAATGAATTCATGCAGCTCTCTAATAGGTATCAGCAGTGGCTCCAAGGAACTTCGGCATCAGGATCAGGAGGAGCTGCAAAGGAATTCCCCTGCGCCCGGTTACTGTCATTTCTAAATGACTCGCTAAAGCCTAGGAAGTAAGTGGATATACCTTCTTTAAAATCTTGTCAATAGACAAGATAGATAGATTATTTATTTATTTAGATCGCGTATACTACCGCAACGATTTTTAATAGAGCTCTTCGCTATGCATTTTGTTATTGTTTCTGATTGCGTATTAATATTTAAATATATATTCGTAAATAGTTCAGTGCACTTGCTTGGTTATTGTATATGCTTTTTTAGATTTATGATAGTGATGCCCAACTCATCAGCTCGCTCTGTTGGCGTAAAGCTGGAAAACAAAAACAAAGTAACTCGTGTAAGTATTTGGGTTCAACAACATAGTACGGTGGGCAAAAGCACTCATATGCGGCCTTATAATTTCACATCCAAAAAACAAGTGCAAAAATAATAAAATACAAGCTAAAGTATTGTGCATGTTGTTTGTTGTAGTGTCTCGCTTTTCTACGAGTGACAACCTGTGTATCATAAATACAGAAAAATATCATAAATTCACTTCAAACTCCTTTTACTTATAAATAAAATTATATTATATTAAAGTGATTTCAATAACATCCATTGCACAGCTGGATAGTATGAACTTGGAAACATTCATAGTACTTGGAAACATTCACACAACAACGGTGTGTTTGCACAAAATTGCAGAAATAAAACAAGAACAATGAAAACAATGTAAAAAGCGAGATAGAAGAAAAAGTAACGAAATTCATCTAAAAAATCTAGCACTACAAAACATAAATAGTTATTTTTTTCATTAACATGTTTGGCTCAATTAATTTTCAATGTGATTGAATAAAAAGGTCGCATTATCATAAGAAGCTTGATAAAGTACCATCATTGAAGTCCACTGCGTATGAGTGACATTATTTCTTTACTTATTTGCATATTAGAGAGCTACACAAAAAACATTAATTTCATACGACTTTACTATTATACCGTATATAGTTAAATGACAAGTAGGCGGCTTGCGTAGCTCATTACACCATATTTTGTGACTTGTGCAAGTAAACGTATGTACACTAAGGGAAAAAAATATTAAATTTATCCAAAAACTTTTTTAATTTATCCAAAAAGCGAGTCATTTTTGCACCAATAACGCATTTATTTAAATCGACCACGTAAATATTTAAAATTTATTTAAATACATTTTTAATAAAATAAAATATTAAAATATTTAAAATAAAATTAATAAAAAATATATTAAAATTATGCACGAATATATTTAAATATCTTCCCAATATTTACTATTTGAAAATAAAACTATCGCATTTAAGGAAAATTATATGAAAATATTGAAATTAACGAGATGCGTCCATCAAATGGCATTTGTTAGTATATTTTATTTTCTTTTTTACTTTTTTTGTTCTCTAATTTATACTATTTTGACAGTAAACTAGAGAAACAAAAATTGAAAAATAAAATACCAAAAATATATGCAGGCAAATGACAACCGGTGCAAGACATTTTTTGAGAAAATGTCCGGTTGTCATTCAAACCCTATTTACTTTGCGATCATCAATCGCACTTACAAAGAAAATTGGCCAAACATGCGGCTATATTTTCCTTGCAACAATAACTAAATGAGAATTATAAGAACTAAGGTTGCAACTGCAAGATATAAAATGCAGGAACAGAGTGCGATGCTGTTGCTGCTTGTCGGAATATGTGTGTACGTGTGCGATGCTGTTGCTGCTTGCTTGTATGGAATATGTGTGTATGTGTGGTATAAATAAAATTCAAATACGGGAAAAAAACGAGTTGTAAGGAAAACATTTGATTTATCCACGTAAATATTTAAATAAAATTTATACTCAGGCGTGGATAATGCTAATATACGTTATTTCCCTTAGTGTAGATTTGGGCTTCTTATGCGAGTTGTTTCATTTTGAAAATTGAATTATCTATATTAATCCTCACTAACGTAATAATCATGTTATTTAAAAATTTGTAGATCAACATCATTATGGAATTCGGTGGAAATTAATATAGAAGATGAAAGTAATATTTACATCACAAATTAAACTCGAACACATTTATTTTAACAATTCATTTACATCAACAACAAATACATCTGCAATAATATATGAAGATGTCGAACACCTGGACGATTTTATGGAAGATTTTTGTACATTTGAAGTCACAAGCGAAGAAACTGACCAATTTTTTCAAGGTAAATATGAAAAACCTGTATTTTCGCAAAACCTGTAAAATTGTTCTGGCCCAATGTGTTAGTAGTTAATAATACAATCCTTGTATTTCTATAACTTTAATAATTAAATAAAGTATTTAGAATCGCAATTAATTGATTTGGATTTAGAATAGATTTATTTTTGACACGTCTGATAAAATTGAAATATGTAAAATATTATATATTTTTAGGAGACAATTTTATCACTGAAGAAGAAATATTAAATGAACAAAACCGAAGTAAATCGTGCACTCAAAATTCAATTAAAAAAAAAATATCACCTGCAAAAACAAAAGATTTAAAAAGAAAGCAAGAAGAAGATCATTCTCTCGGTATATAAAAAATATATAAATCTAACTCTGCGGAATTAATTAGTCTAAATTAATCTTAATTTAGTATTATTTATTAAATATATATACTAGAGCAGTCCCCGTCGAAACTTTTCTTTTTGTTTTTAATTAGAAAATGAAAAGGTATTTTAGTAAAAGTTCTTAAACAGAGAAATTTAGAGATATTCTTTTGCATCTTCTTTAGAGATATACTACAGTTTTGCCTGGTCTATTTTCTACAGCTTTTTATATGTCATTTTATTTGTTGTACCATACTATAAAAGTTGGGTTCTTTGATTCTTCCAGCATGATGTAGCTATAGATGTCTGTATCATCTCAAAAGTATATATTGGAGTTGTGTAAATGTTAGTCATTTTTTTGCATAATGAAATGAATTTGAAATTTCAACACTCTACTAAACCTACTGAAGAAGTAAAAAATGAGTTTTCTCATTACAATCATTCCACTGATAGCAACCTTGTAAATAACGTTTAGTTTTAGGATTTTACTGTTAAAAGAATTGTGCATGCAATAGCCTTCAAAGGCTTATTAAACAATAGTCTTCGAATAGTGTGTCTTAAACTTCCCATGTAAAATAGATTATACAGGAATATCTCTTGAGCTGAAAGCTTCTGCTGAGATATGTGAACAACTTTTCTAGGTGTTTTTCTCAGCCTCAAAGAAAATCCTTTGAACAGTTATTCAAACACAAACTGGATAGTTTCAAAATCCATAAACTATGCAGGACCAAGTCTAAGAGAGATGTTTGGAATTTTCCTAATTTTGACCGGGCCTTTTTTAATGACTTAAAGCAATAAATTTAAACGTTATATTGTTTGGTTTAACCCTAGTTCGAAAATTTGTCTTGGGCTTTCTCTTGATTCAAAAATTGGATGAAATTTTCTAACTACATCCTTGTTTAAAATAAAAAAATAAACGTATCTTTAAGACTTCATATATACCAAATTAGCGCCCATAGGTAGGGGCAGTCTTGAGCACATGCTCCCCGCATACTTCAGCGAAACAAAAATGATTGTAAAAAAAATAGTGAACAGTTTTAAGACTTTTGGACCCATCTATAAAAAATCTTGCGAACGCGCATGATATTCCAAATCTGCTATTATTTCTTAATCCTTTTTTACATTTAACCTTGTTTTTAATTTTAAATATAATTTGTTCAATTTTCATTAATTAAAATAATTTTTAATAATACTAATAAATTTAATTCATTTCACAGTATTTCATATCTATAAAATGCAAAAATTAAAGTAAGAGACAAATAAAGCGATGATTTTACTACAGGTGCAATATTTACGGTAGTTCTCAGTAAACTTATTAGCCACGTTATTGATTTACTAAAGCAAGGTAATTGAACTGTTGTCAAACTTGATGAGCAACATGGAATATAACATTTTTTACCTTTTTTTGTAATACATAGAAATCAAGCACGCGTTTGATAAGTTAATTGCTTTTTGTCCTTTTTTTCGGCTTGGAAGACCTTGGCAGGAACTCCAATCGATATAATTGGATAAGTCCTTGCAACTTAAGCCCTTACACCACGTCAAGGTGACTACCAAGTAAGGGATTGTGAGCCGCTTGATCCAAGAACAGACACTCACTACAGCCGCACCTAACCTGGTGAACAGACGCTGCATTTCTAATGTTTCTGCAATATCGTCGCTCCAGTTCTTAGCTCTGTCTAGCTGTGTTATTTATGATGTCCCATTGCCAGGGAACACTGCCATGTCCAGAAAAGTAATGCATCAACTTTTTTCTTGTTTCCTTAGCAGCAGAATAAGTGTTATTCCTTCCACTGGCTGAGAGCTTCATCATATTGGAAGAATAGGACCTCCATTCTCCTTTTTTTAAAGTCCCATTCACTTCCTTATCAATAAGATCTGGAGTTAGGTATTGCGGGCATTTTGTAAACGAAGCCAATTGTGCAAGCAGACGCTAGCTGCAACAATTTTCTCAACAGTTTCGACCCTTGCTATTATTGGCTGTCGGAAAATACGCCACTTCGAAACCAAAATACCAAATGCATTTTCTACTACAGGGCGCGCACGACTTAGTCTAAAAATGAATTTGAATTTTTCAATTTAATATGCAAGTAAATAAAACAATACATATATACCTATAGTTAAAAATACGTTCATTTTCATCCATTGTAGTATGAGAAAATGGCTTCATTAGTGTTGTTTCTAATGGAAATGCATCATCGCCAGCGAAAACAAAAGGAACTTTGAGGAACTCTGCACTTACATCGTATGGTTGTAGAATTCTGTAAGGATAAGCATATGAATAGATACATTTACATGTTTCATTATATTTATGTACGGTAGTTTTCTTGAGTAATAAAGCTTTCCAAAATTACAACGTTGGAAAACTCCATTGTCGCTTTCTTTGCCTGCTGCTCCAAGCTCGCACATTATGAAGCAGTAGTTTGCATGACTAATGGCCATTAAAACAATTGAAGAAGTTTTTTTATAATTGAAATACTCGCTCCCCGAGCATGTTGGTGCCTGTAAATAGTTGATGTATGGAAGGTACAAAAACTTTTCCGCATTTTACCTGTATTTGAATATGTTTCCCATCTATAGCACCAATGCAGTGGGGAAATAGCCACTTACTCTGGAACTCCTCAGCGATTTTTAAAAATGGTGCCTTGGATATCTTCTTAAAAACTTTATTTTTTAATGAAGCTTCAATTGCTGAGCAGGTTTCCGGAATAATTCGGTGAGCCACAGTTGGTGAGCACTTGAAGTTTAGCGCTATACTGCGCTGAGACTCGCCATTTGCCAAGTATCTTAGTAATAAGATTGTTCTTATTTCGACATGCTATCTAACTAAAAAAAATTACCTCAGGGTCATAGCAAGCCGACAACTTTCACTGATTGGCCCTTGTCAACCACATTTTTTGGATAAGAGGTGCTACAAGGCGTAATATCTCTTCGAATTGAATAGCACTCATCCTTATGTACTGGTGAAGCAGCTGTGGATCCGACATTTTTAGGCGAATGAAGTGGGTTACGAAGGCACCATCTATGTTGCGTTCTTGATAAAACGGCCTTTCCCAAGAACGACGATGACGTTTTGGAGGCAATGGTTCTTCGTCTTCCGATGAAGATGAGAAGCTTGAAAAAATAATTTCCAAAGCAGCAGCGGCTTCTTCGTCCTCCAAAGAGTTCATATTTATACTGTTTGTTTTGAAATTTTTTATTTTTTTTTTTTTTTTTTTTTTTTTGGATTCGCCCGGAAGTAGGAAATCTTCATAGATACGTATGACCCGCGCCATACGCATGCACGATTTACATTCTAAGAAGTTCCCGGATCAGCCGGACTGAATAGAATGCACCTACGTGCTAAAACCTACCACCTGTTGGCAAATAAAAGCCTCCACTAAGCACAATTGCTTGGCCTTTCAGCGGAAATTAAAATTAAATAAAGAAATTTGAAATTTGAAATCTTAAAATTTTTGTGCTTATGTAAACATAATAAGCATCATCGAATAAAAGCACATTCTTCATAACACGAAGAAATACAAGACAACATCCAAAGTAATTTATTAGACTATATTACTGAATTGATTAAAATTCTAAAACAAATAGGTTTTGATAAGCAAATTTATTTATTTACTGTGAAATGTCAAACTTTTATAGCTAGAATGCCATACATATATCTCGCTCTTTATAGCAAGTGTTTTGTGATATGGGATAGGAGAAGATCATAGAAGATAGCATGGAAACGCGGCTTAACACAGGCATAATGAGAAAATAATTACGCGTAACTACGTGCATTCACGTGTGAACGCCACGTTATGCAGTGTGATCGCACCTTTTCACATGCCTGTGACAGCCCTGGTCGTCGTGTCAGATGAAAGTAGATGGAAAAAATGAATGAGAAACGATGCTGCAGCAGAGCAGCCGATCGAGAAAAAACATTCTACCTTTTTGCTCTTTGACTGTCATCGCCGCAACACGCTGTCGGAAAAAGAAGACTACCGATTCCATTCTTAATTTACGGTATTTCTTTTATAATTTCGCAAATTCCCACAGTTTGCCCAACCTGATTTGGAATCATAAAACGCGTGCGTGTGTTTAAGTGTGGAAAGCGAATTGGGACAGATTATTAATTATCGTGACTTGGCCGGAACTTTGATAGTTGCATGGTACTATCAAGAGTTTGAAATCTTATCAAGAGAAAGATGACTGGCCACAAAATTTCGTCCAAGATCCAGTCGAATTCTTCAATGCCTTGTATCGTCGTGTGCTATGTACACAACGCATAAACGACAACCAGTTTACAGTGACATCCTTGCAGGCTTAAGCTAAATTCTACAAAAGGTGCCACAAAGAAATCGGAAAATTTAGTGAAAGGACTATATATTGCAATTAAGTGGAAAATGTCTCTCACCATATTTAAGTGATCCTTTTATTGGCCTTGTATCTTGCCTCGTATTTGAAAAGTCGAACTGTCGGGCTTAAGTCGATCATGTACAATGTTTGATGGATAAACTTTTCGAGTGCAGCTAATAGTGGGACGATATATTTCCCATAGCTGATGTCACCCAAAAGACCAACTTTGAAGATAAACTCCGTAAATCCATGGAAACAGCGACGCATAAACACCGCAGCCGGCAGACAGACGTAATTAGGAGTAGTAAGATGTAACATAAGTTATTAAAATATTATTATTATAAGACTATTATTATATACCATATTATTAATACTATATTTAATTTTAAAGATAGGTTAATCCCTTGAGAGTAAAATGAACAATGAAAATGTACCAAAAGTTAAGTTAGCAAAGCTAAACAAAAACAAAAAAAAAAAAAGGTAACTCATAAGATAAACCATTAATTAACAAAGGAATTGTAATAGAAAGAAGATCAATTAAAAAGAAAGTCTGAACTAATTTTAACATAATGAAATAAAAATAAAAAGGAGTTCAAGCTTAATACTATGTTCACACTAAGGCCGAAAAGCCGCTTTTCAGACAATTATGGCTTTTCAGCTGAAAAGCTACATGATATTAAGTTTTTCGCCATAGAAAAACTGTCAAAGGAAAAGCATCTTTTTGTGTGCTTTTCAGCGAAAAACTCTGAAAAGCTAGAAAACAACCCTGATTTGAAGTTTGTTTTTGTAAGTAAAGTCAAAATATATTACTCAAATTCAGGTTGTCACTGATATTTGACATTTCTTCTGTCTGTTTTTTTGTGTGTGTATATTTGTAGCCAATAGGAACATCTTTTTTTCTGAGAACAATGAAACAAAGCGCAATAATGAGAAACAGAAAAATCAGTTCTTTTTCTGATAATTTTGCTATATATATTGCATTAATTTTTAAATTAATTGTATTAAAATTCAAGTACAATTGATAAGGTTCTTACAGCTTATTTTCGAGTATGTTTTCTTACATAAGTAGAAAAATTCCGGGAATAAGTTCAGAAAAGCTTAAAGCTATTGTTATGGATGGTTCGCAAAAAAGGCAGTTAATGAAAGACCCCCATTTTAAAACCTCGATGACTTATCTTGAGCGAAAGGCATGGGTGTCATTTGAATTATTTGTCAAAAACTTTTTAGGCAATTGCAAAGCAAGTAATTTTGAGTGACCAACATGCTTGATAGTTTTTGGGATCTTGGATGTGATATTAGAATCAAGGTTCACTATCTGCACAGCCAAACCACTTCCCTGATAATTTAGGAAACACCACCAGTTTCCTAAAAGCAGTGATGAACAAGGTTTCCATCAGGACATGAAAATAATGTAAGAACGTTTCCAAGGAAGATGGGACAATCATATGATGGCAGACTATTGTTGGAGTCTTAAGCAAGATG
Organism: Pherbina coryleti; assembly: GCA_943735915.1. Lineage (NCBI taxonomy): Eukaryota > Metazoa > Arthropoda > Insecta > Diptera > Sciomyzidae > Pherbina > Pherbina coryleti. The sequence goes on along the minus strand of OX030948.1, from coordinate 95,111,002 downwards.
GTCCTGATGTCTTTCATTCTAGAAAGTCACCGAAGAGAAGTTTTTCAAGTCGCAAATGATACTTACCTTATAAAAGAAAGCTTATCAATTGTACTTGAATTTAAATACAATTGATTTAAAAAATTTTTTATTTTTTTAATTTCTTTAAAAAAATGCAAGGTAATAAAAAAACTAAAATTATTATAAAAATTCCAGAGATTTTCTATCAAGTAAAGAATCCGTTAAAAATGTTAAATATACAGGGTTTCAAAAGAGCAACCTACGTAAAATTGTGACATTTTTTCCACTTTGAACGTCGATATCTTCGAAACTACCAAAGATATTGTAATTTTATGTGCAAAAATTGAAAGGTCTCGTATTTCTTCATTGAAATCGGTAGATTAATGAAATATATATAGCAAAACTATCAGAAAAATAACTGATTTTCATGTTTTTGCCTATAACTCAAAAACTCGAGCTCATGGAGAAAAACGGAATCTATATTTGAAATCAGTAGCCAAAATGCATTTGGGATTGACTATCGAGAACTCTGCTCCTTTTATAAAGTTTGTAACTCATTTTGTAACTCAGTGTAATTTATCTAAATGTAACAAATGAATTTTAATAGAAAGAAGATACATTCAAAAGAAAATTGGAACTGACTTTAACATAATGAAATAAAAATAAAAAGGAGTTCTAATCTTAATTTAAACTAGTTTAAATAAATGGATGACAAATTTAAATAAGAAAAAAAAACAAAATATAATCTAATTAAATTTAAACAAACTAAGTATAATAATATGAAATAATACTATAAACGAACTTAAATAAAGATAAGTTTAATTTAACAAATAATTTATCTTAATGTAACAAATGAATTGTAATAGAAAGAAATTTATCTAAATAGAAAATAAAAATTTTTTTATTAAATTTTTTACTAAGTTTAAAAGATACATAAGTTAAATCAGTTCTAATTGAAGAAATTAATGTAAATAAGGAAGGTAATATTATAATTTTCTTTTAATAATTCTATTAAACGAGCAATATTTATATATTTGTTTGCAATTGGGTTCTCGAAAACCGCTTTAACGATTTCGATGAAATTTACAATATAGATGAAGAGAATACTGAAAAATCGATCCAGCTAGGTTTCATCTCTTGGAAAATTCTTTTTTTCCGAGTTTTCACGCATTTAAGAAATACCTTTATTTTCCTGCTGAACATGTTCTGTTAATTTTCCATTAGAATTTATGTTGTTGATAGCGTAGTGGTTAAAGATTCTGTCTATCATTCTGGAGATCGTGGATTCAACTCGGGATATTGGTCAACAAATTTTTTGTTTTTTTTTTATGTTGTGAGTGAAACTTCTCTGTTGACATTTTTTAATATTCGTCTGATTTCAATTAATATTTTAAACATAGACAAACATTTTAAATAAAGAAATATAAATTTGCTTATACCCAGGTAGACAGCGCTGCAAACCCAGCGGGAAAATGAAAAGCGCTCCTAGAAACAGCGGATTTTATGCGCATTTTTTGTAATCTTTGAGGATGCGCTTTTCAGAGTTCAGAGTTGTGGAGCTCATACTTTTATATACATTTTGTTCATAAATAATCATGCAGGGAAATAGCAGATCGTTAAGACATTTCACTGTAATTCCAGCAGTCCGAGTTCAATCCCAGGGTGTGGCAAAACGTACAATTTTGTTTGTTTTTAAAATTTATTTTTAGTACAAGTGCCTCAGTTCTCGCTACGTTTTGTTATTTACTATAATGAGGGCGACGCGCCTACATCTGACATAAAACAGGCTCTATCCATAAGGAGAACAAAGCGCTCTACTGCTTTTTGGGAGCGCTTCAAATGTGCTAATGAAGCGCTCAGTTTCCTGCTGGGAAGTTTACGAACACAATGAAACAATATTTCGTGTACGCTAAACATTCATACAATGTCGTGTTATGTGAAACAAGGAAAATTACATGTGCTTGTATATCATGCTCTTTTACGCTTCAAATATAAATGAAACAAATTTGAAACAGTCAAAATAAAGTGGGGGAGAAAAAAGTTTTTAAAAATAATGATCCGGCGGATCAGTTGCGGCGGGAAAATGATTCGATCTCGTTGATTTAGCTATTGTAGAAACCGGCGAATAAGTTCAATGCGGATCGATAATAAAGTCCGCCGGATTCCACAGTCAGCACGAACATAAAATATAATAAAAAATACATGGAAAAGCTGTGCTGTTTTTATTTTGTTGTTTTCAGTTTAATTTTTTTTTAGTTAAAAATAATATGTGTCGTATATATTTTAGTTTATGCAGATATTATTTAAACTTGATTATGCAATAAATTGTAAAATTATATCAAAATATGAATTTACTATCATTTATAACGAAAATACCGAAATAAAATAATAAAAAATAATAACAAAATAGTTAGGGTTTTTGTTTGAGCCAGGGTTTGAACTCGCGATTCGAGTAATTTGGCATTAAAGGTCTGAGCTCTAACCATTACGCTACGGTAGGGGAGCAGCCAAATGCGTTAACATTTTTTATAAATGACTAGCTGTGTTTGTTTTGGAGTGAGCAGTTTAACTATACTTGTTTTGTTGAGTTAAACATGGGTGACAGACAGAGATGCCAGATGACACAGATAGGCAAAAGCTTGTTATATTTTTCACGACGATAGAAAAAATATAACAACTTTTGAATGGAGAATTTTATATGAGAATAACACGAATTTTGTTAGGGCTCGTGTTAAATAACGCGGTATCTAACAGTTACTGTTATAGCTGGGTAGTAAGGAGTCTTTTTAATTCGAGCAACGAGAAAAAAAACACTTTGGTTTGTTTTTTAAAATTGCTTTTTTTTTCTTTTAAGCCTTTCGAAGTTTGGACCTAATTTTTCGGCTCCAAACGGTGATTACATGAAATTTGAAATAGAAAATTTAAAATTTTCATCTGAATGAATGAAAAACACTTTAAAATATTGGATAACCTACTATTAGTCAATCACACCGCATATATTTTTTGCGTCATTTTGAAAACAAAATTTGAAAATTACTATTTTAACCTTACAAACGTTCTTAAAAAATCGAGTTTTTAATTTTAATGGCTGATTGTAGGTAATCTTCAAGTTTTTGTCATAAATAATATGATGCAAAAAGCTTAAGCTCTATTAACTCATAGCTTTTCCTTTACCTTCCACTGCTTCTAAAAAAGCTCCTTTGAGAAAATAGCGTTCAAAATTTTGTTTTCCTTTTTTTTCTATAAACTAAATATATTAAAATTAAATTTTACACACGTATTTTACACACAGTAAGTAACATTTTTATGAAAAAAAAACATATATTTTTTTAATGAAAAATAACACCACACAGTGAAGCCTCTAACTTATTCCAAACAGCTGAAATAGCCGACAAGCAGCAACAACATCGCACTCTGTTACTGCAGTTTATCAATGAAGTTTTTAGAATAAAGATTCTTGCTTGTCGCTGAATACTCCCGGTTTGTTATAGTTCTCATTTAGTTTTTGTAATGAAAATAATATAGCTTAGATGTTTATCCAATGTGCAATGCTGTATAGGTCAAAACACATAAGGTCAAAACACATAGAAAGCATGCATGCCTGTGAAGCATGCTTGGTTAAAGCACATAGAAAGCATGCATCGCATATGTGATAAATTTCAAATTTGTTAAACTGAATACAAATTTTAAAGAAAAAGTAGTGAAAATACATTAAATTTAATCAAAAGAAATTAAAAATGGAATCGAAGGATATTTTATGCTTAATGGTTGTGTTGATATTGATATTGATATAAATATCTCACATGTCTTCTGTAAATGCTTTGGCGCCTGCAAAAAGTTAAAAGTTCGCCAACTTCAGGCATGCTTCAAGTATCATGCATGCTTTTAATGTGGACTACTTCATAAGAATATGTATATTCAATCACAAATGTCAGATGTTGAAGCATGCATGTCTATGTGTTTAGGCCTTATGAGTACGATGGGTGAGATTTCGTGGGAATCCGAGCGGAGCTCGGTCGCCCAGGTACTGGATAATTAAACCAATAATTTTGATCTTCATGAAAGGTAATGCGGCGGGACAAATAAATTAGTCATTGGTTTTGAAGAGGGCTCCGATAAATATTTAAATTGGAGAAGGTTGGGTGGGTGAAGACCGGGTGCGGAAAATAACAGCTCCTCCCCTCCCACAATTCGAACCACCAGTCAGCGCCACAACGAGTTCCTTTTTTTTTCTTTGTTTGTAACACCCACACCATCCCACTGTCCAACGCAACCCCACTCCCATTTTCCCTGAGCTACGACCGAAGCATAGCTAGGTGTGCAGAGATCGCGTTGAGACCGTGGGACTTGGCTCATTTCCAGTGCTGATTTAGCTTTTTTTAAGCTGCTGATTAACGTTTTTTTGTGATTTTGTGCCGCGAAAAGGGAATAAAAGCGTAAAAATTCAATAGATTGACAAATTTTACTCTATATGAAGAAACTTTTTTGTTTGTGAATTTGTGTGTACAATAAATATAAAATTGTTTACTCTTCTCAGCTGTTCTTTCGATTAGCAGTTAACCGGAACCACAACTTTCCGTTAACTTAATCAGCACTTAACCGACAGTTAAGCACTAACCGAACATTGAGAAAAAGAATGTTTGCTAACCGCTGGTTAAAGTTCTGGTTAGTGCTTAACCGGACATTGAGAAAACGGCCCTTAGTGTCAGCAATAAATTTTCGTTAGTTTTCAATTATTGTATTTAATGATTGTGGAGAGCAAAACCTATCTAAATATATTAATTAATAATTATGTATATACATATTAGAGCGGGTCAAATTGTATGGAGCAAAAAAAGTCGATGTTGGCCCCACCCTAGCGGTGTTCTATGGGTCATTTTAAGAAATTTTGGCGAAGAGAGTATAGATCTATCTTGAAATCGGTGCCTGCCAGTTTTTCAAAATAGGTATTTTTTCAAAATATTGCATTAAAAAGACAAAAAACTTTTTTTTAAGTGTATATATGGGGGTTTTTGGGGTCAAGGGTCCATTTTTGACGTTCATTTTTATTTACGAAAACCACCATAGGGCGTTTTGCTACTATTTTAGCATTTTATCGCTTCTTTTTGATAAAATAGTAATAAAAACTATTGTGAAAATTAAAAACCATTAAGTGTTGCCTATACCAAATACATCAAAAGAAAATAAAGGGGATATTCTCCTATAGTGGAACTTATCCTAAAGAGGACTCTCTGAATAACCTTTTCCTCAAAAGTGACTACACCATTGCGATTCGAAGTACTTGTACAAAATGGCCAATGCAATTTCTAATTGTGCGGTTCCGTTGGATTTGTCTCACATTAAACCAGGGCCAATTGCACATTCTCGCTGGCTCACCAAATTTACGCGAAGTTGTTAATAATAGGTCTGTTTCCGTACAAACTTGAAGAAAAGTTCAAATAAAGTTCAAGCTGTGAGAGTAATTTTATTTTCTGTCGAAATGTGAGAATTTACCGAAAAGTAAGGAAACGACTTCTAGCGAGTTTCAAGCAAAAAAACAGCTTATTGCCTATAAACGTAAGCAGTGCCAAATTTATTTACACTATTAACACATTTGACATTTTCTTGTTCTTCTTATAGCTTGTTCTTATCGTGCTCGAAGAAAATGTTCAAGCGGAGTTCAAGCGAGTTTCGAGGCTCGAGAGAGTGGCATTTTGTTTGTTCTTCTTATCTCTCGAGCTAGAAAAAAGTGTAAAGAAACGCCTTCAAGCAACTTCAAGTAACTTGAAGTGCGTACGGAAACAGATCTAATGTAATTCAAGACAATGCATGTTACGCACACACGGAAAATATTTTGTTAGCAATGTTGTTTGATGATAAAAAAGAGATACGCGACATTGCTATAAAAAGAATTTGACACCATCGAAACAGCCTGGACGACCCAATGCAACTTAGAGTTTATCAAAGGCCTATTGTAAACTTCAATTGCACTGATGATATTAATATGATAGACTCGAATGACGACATCAATTTATTCGAACCACCGTTTACGCAAAGCATTCCGTATGATAATTTGCAAAAATAATTTGAATACAACAATCCACCGCTGCCTGATCCAAAAATTCCGTTACACATACAAGGAACGGAAAGACACGTTCAATTGGCTGGCTACCGTTTCTAAACGAGTTTAGAAGAGAATCGAGATATGATGGCGACATTAGAGAGCCGTAAGAAATTAACCAGAGTTGAAAGCAAGAAAGACTTTCGTTCTAAACAATATCACTCCTTTGGAATGGATTTATTTGCTGTTTCAAGTTCCTTTAATTTTTCAACTCCCTGCAAGTCGAAGTAGGCAAACAACAAGTTTGCGCGAATCATAGGCAGCAAAAATCAAGTCGCCAAATGTAGAAAACTTGAAATGTAGAAATGTGAAAATGTGTAGAAAACTACGCGGTCGACACTGTTTTAAAGAATTATGTTTGTTTTTGAAGTGAAACTTCTTAGGCGGCGCTTCGAAATTTGAACGAGAATATTGAGGAGTGAAATTTCAAGGTCAATTTACTTCATTTCGTTACACGATAGAGAAGAAAGATATGTTTTACAGTAGAGAGAATGAGATGGATATACATTGTATAAAATACTTAAAAAATATGCTTGTTACCGCTGAGGATCAAACCTGCGAACTCAAGATTACAAAGACGGCGCTCTATCCAATGAGCTAAACTCTTCATGAAAAAACTTGCTCTATATACCAATTAAACAAACTACTTTTGCTGTAGATGCCCAGCGGCAAAATAAAAAGCGTTCCTAGAAATAGCGCTTTTTATGCGTAGTTTTGATATGCTTTGAGGATGTGCTTTTCAGATTTTTACACACATTTTGTTCGTAAATAAAACAGCGGGATAATAGCACAGCGGTAAGACATTTGATTGTAATGCAAGAGGTCCGAGTTCAATCCTCGCATCTTATAAAATGTTCTCCCTTTTTTTTTTGTTTTTTTAAAGAGCTTTTTAACTATTTGTTTGTAAAGAAGCGCTTTCATCCTAGGATATCCAATATCTATTCTATATTATTATTACGCAAGCGCTTTTTTTGTGATGACCATCAAATCTATACCGTAAATGCGATTTTTATAAAGAGGGTATCAATAGAAAGGTCTTGCTCTGTAGATGTGCAATAAGGTCTTACTTTTTCTTAAAAATTTTGTATGTAAATAAGAAAACCAAAACAATCTTCTACGAAGAAAGCCAGCTTTCTATTTAATGCCTAAAACTATGTGATAAATTTTTTCTCAAATTTTCAATTTCATACTATTGTATTATTAAAGCAGTTGAGCGAAGCGAAAAACGTACAAATATATTTTATATTGATACACTAGCCACAAAATAGCAAGTTCATGCAAAATCGCTATTCCAGGAGCCTTTACTGGCATCGCCGCCAGCTCATTTGAAGGAGAGCATACTTTGCACAGCTAATTCAAACATCCTATACCTCTTCTTAAGACATCTGTATTGGGTGATAAGCACAATTCTACGCACGGAAGGTCAGGTCGTGAAGATAGCAGCTTATCCAACAGAAATTTAGTATCGTTGAATTAAAACTCGCTCAGGAGACGTGCTACGGTAAATTTTAGTTAACGACAGAATAGATGTGCTATTAAGCCTCACAACGAAGATATCGCGAGCGCATTTTGGCGTTTTAACGTCATACGGGTTTACTAGTAAATTTTAATATGAATTTGGTTTACTTAAAAACCGCTTCAGATGTGTGAAGCGCTATGGCAGAAGCGCTTGTTTAGTGCTTTTGAAGCGCTTCGATTACCGCTGGGTGGCAAAAGCCGCAGATTGTGTGCTGACTGCGTTCTATGTGTGGTAGACAGGGGGGTTGCCATGACTCGAGTAGAATAGAGAAAGATTCAGCGAAGCAGAATTGAATAAGAGAGTTGCCCTGAGCGCATTATGATTTTCGCAAAGTAGACTCTCATACTAGGGCTGCCATGCCAATATTTTTTTAGAATACCAACGTTGGTATATCTCTAATTCAATATATTAATATAACCTCTATGAATTTTGCTCATATTACACATATTATATTTTTATTCATAATATTGCGATATAAAATTATATAAAAACCCAAATTCATGAAGCATATGCTGTCGCCCATGACGCTAACTTGACACTGTGCGCGTGAAAAGTTGGAATAAGTTCTTTTAATAGATAACTATTTTATACATATTGTAGTTATATAATTTTATATCGAAATATTATTAATAATAGAAAGTATAATTTGATATGAGTAATATAAATACGTACATATGTTGAATTAAAAATATATCAAGTTGTATTCTGTATTCACATCTATATGTAAATACGACGCAAATTGGTTATCAAATTAATTGCTTTTCGGCCATAGGTCCATATCAATGAATATTAAATAAACAGAATATTTTTTTTATAAAAACTTTTTATTTTATTTCTTTTGCTTAAAAAGTTCTCTCTTTGCCTTTGAGGTTCGATTATGCAATCGTAAAGCAACGCAACGTAACGTGACGTAGAGTTCTATCTTATGAAAAATAAGTGTAAGTGGTTAGTGAAATCGTAACGTAACCTAGCGCAGCGATGGGTTCTATTCCAAATAGAAATCTACGCCACGTTACGTTGCGTAGCTTTACGATTGCATAATCGAGCCTTTACACTAAAATGGTTCTTATTCTAGAAGAGAAAGAGTGTATACAAAGAAGAAGTTTCACTTCTTTACTGTATACACGGTATACTGTATCTTTTTCTTAAAAATTTTGTATTTAAATAAGAAAACCAAAACAATCTTCTACGAAGAAAGCCAGCTTTCTATTTAATGCCTAAAACTATGTGATAAATGTTTTCTCAAATTTTCAATTTCATACTATTGTATTATTAAAGCAGTTGAGCGAAGCGAAAAACGTACAAATATATTTTATATTGATACACTAGCCACAAAATAGCAAGTTCATGCAAAATCGCTATTCCAGGAGCCTTTACTGGCATCGCCGCCAGCTCATTTGAAGGAGAGCATACTTTGCACAGATGATTCAAACATCCTATACCTCTTCTTAAGACATCTGTATTGGGTGACAAGCCCAATTCTACGCACGGAAGGTCAGGTCGTGAAGATAGCAGCTTATCCAACAGAAATTTAGTATCGTTGAATTATAACTCGCTCAGGAGACGTGCTACGGTAAATTTTAGTTAACGACAGAATAGATGTGCTATTAAGCCTCACAACGAAGATAGGCGAGCGCATTTTGGCGTTTTAACGTCATACGGGTTTACTAGAAAATTTTAATATGAATTTGGTTTACTTAAAAACCGCTTTAGATGTGTGAAGCGCTATGGCAGAAGCGCTTGTTTAGTGCTTGTGAAGCGCTTCGATTACCGCTGGGTGGCAAAAGCCGCAGATTGTGTGCTGATTGCGTTCTATGTGTGGTAGACAGGGGGGTTGCCATGACTCGGGTAGAAGAGAGAAAGAATCAGCGAAGCAGAAGTGAATAAGAGAGTTGCCCTGATTTCACAAAGTAGACTCTCATACTAGGGCTGCCATGCCAATATTTTTTTGTTTTTGTTGTTGTTTATTTTTTATTTTGTCACTTTGTATAGAAAAGTATAAGTAGATGCTCGTCAGCGGCCTTCTGTGGCAGCGCAGTCGCATAGGCTTAAAAACAGACTTGAAAAGTAGAAAGCTTGGTTTTTTCTACAAACTAATGTAGGGTAGAAACAAAAAGAATAAAGTCGGACTTATGATTCGTTTTTCAGAAGCAAGTCGTGGCTTGTAGGGTAGAAACATATCAAGTTTCTACAAGTCAAGTCGAAACTTGATTATTTTCAAGTTACTTGATATTCAATTGACTTGTTGCAGATCTCCGCTGTGCAATTCTTCTTATTGTTTATTTCAGTTTTATATAGCAATACCACATTATTATTTTGAATTGTTTTGAATTTACGTATCACACAATAAATATAAAAAGGCACAAAATAAAAAAAAAAACAATATTCAGGAGAGGCAAAAACTGTTCAATCTCTATACAGGCAATGTCCGTTTAACGTGTTTAATTAGTTCCTCAAGAATACCGCGTAAAGTGAAACCACGTTAATCGAAATTATCTTTTTATGTGTCTTTTAATAACTGGCAGGCTCCAATTTCAAGATAGATCTATACTCTCTTCGCCAAAGTTTCTTAAAATGACCCATAGAACACCGCTAGGGTGGGGCCAACATCGCAAAAAAATTAGACCCGCCCTAATACATATATACATATGTATACATATACTATATACATATATAATTACATATATATTTTATTTTTAATAGTCATGTACATTAGGGCGTATCGAATTACATTTTTTTTCGAATTTCACATTCTAAGAGGTCTCAAAAGTTGCATGGGGTTGTCAAGATCACCCAAAAAAAATTTTAAGAAAAAAAAAGGATGTCTTCCTGCCCCGCAAGGACAAAGTTGTTTTTTGAGGAACAGTAAAAAATAACGACCTTAGAATGATTTGACTTTTATAAAAAAAACTACGTGTGTCTTAATAAAAAAAAAAAATAATACTTTTAGACAGGGTGTTGTTAAGAAATATTTGAAGAATCCAAATTGAGCAAAGTTTCTTCGGTACCATTTCTGGTACTCGAGATATAAAATTTTATATTCATTTTTTTAAAAAAGTTAAAAAATTGCATTCAAGTAAACATTTCTCAAAAATAGGAAAATGCATATGCAAAAATTATGCTAGTTATTAATTCGGCAACTTTAAGGATAATCAATCAATAATCAGTATAATCAATACCACCAAAATTTAGACTATTGGGATACAATCAAAAGTTCTGTGCTATCTCGATTTCAACTTTTGCTTCGAATATCCTTCACACAGGACACTGTGGATAAGAATCGTGAGTGGCATCGTGTTAACCAATATATTGTTAGTTTAAGCCTATACTTACTTTTGCTTTAAGACATACGTAGTTTTTTTTTATAAAAGTCAAAGCATTCTAAGGTCGTTATTTTTTACTTTTTTCCTCAAAAAACAACTTTGTCCTTGCGGGGCAGGAAAACATCCTTTTTTTTTTCTTAAAATTTTTTTTGGGTGATCTTGACAACCCCATGCAACTTTTGAGACCTCTTAGAATACGATCTAAATTTTTCGATACGCCCTAATGTACATATGAAGACTCAAATGTATGGTCTGATCTTAAAACCTAACAAGAAAAATTAAATAAGCAAACTAAATTTTAAAAAATTATCAATAGTATATTGACACTGTATAATATGGCAATCTAAGGTCAATGTTAAAATCTTAAACGTGATAAATGTCAAAGTTTCTATTGAACGTATTCGATTCTCATATTGAAACAATGTTAAAAATGCTATTCTATTAACCTTAAACCCGTTTATAGGGTCATATTGACCCGAGGCACTTTTCATTTGCAAAAAAAAAACTTTAATAGCATCATTTTATAAATCCCTGCACATCACTTCACGCTGCGTTGTTGAAATTCGCAATTTATAAAACGCAACACTTCACGCCGTGATCTTCAGCGTTGAGTAACGCAATAGCGTAGTGAAAACAGTACAAAGTTCGCATTTTATAAAAAGCTGCACTTGAAATTCGTTCACTTGAACTGTCACTTTCATCACTTGCTCTTGAGCTGCCGTTAGAACGAATAAGTTGGCATTGAAAGGGTAATAACTGTTTGTTTCACTCATATATTCTTAAATGTTTACATATATCGTTTAAATATAGGTTAAAGACAGCAACAACGAAACAACAGTTCGAAATGTTGCTAAAAGAAATAAAAAAACTATCGCAGGCCACAAATGGTACGCAAGTGTTTGGCGTTTATATTGCAATTTCAATTTAATGATGGCAGAAAAGAACAGCTGATATGGTTGCCAACAAGTCAGAATTTGGTGAATCTTAAATATTTCAAAGATTTGCAATAATGATGCTAGTTTTATTTTACATGTGATAACCCTAAACTGTTGTTGACTGACAGTTCACCGTGGTAACGTAACATAGCCAACGCAATAACGTAGTGATTAATAAAATGCAAATTTTTAATCCAAGTGATGCGCCGCGTTAGCGTTGCGTTTCAACACGGTGATTTGTAAAATGATGCCATAAATATCAAAAATTAAAAAAAACCCATTTTATTTGTTGAACTTTTATCTTTGTAACCAGGATGAAAAAATTGTACAAATGTGCATAGCAGAGACAAAAAACTGACACTATACGTTTATCTGGGTCATAATGAATCGACATTTTCTACGATACGATTTGTATGAAGGATCAGTTTTTGTAGTACTTTTTTCGCTACTTTTTGCTGTTGTGTAATCCTTTCTAAATTTTTTGCAGCTGTGAGTATATTGGAAGTGAAAGACAGCATTATTTTGTCGTTGGCGTATGTGCTTTTTATACTTATGTAAGTTAAATTTCTTAATTAATTTTTATTTAAAAAAAATATTTTTTTGGTCATTAGACCTTTAATATTCTATGTTCTGATTAACACTAAAACTTAACAATTTTTATATCTTAAAAGTAACTTAGATCTGCTTATTTATTCTGCCGGCGTAGGTGCGCTGCAGGTTGAATTTGTTGTTGTCTGGTTTCTTTGAATTACGCCACAGGTTGCAGACGAAGCGTCAGCATTTTTATTCTGGAACGGATGCGCGTGCAGTTGGAGAATATGCAGTTTCGTTGGCGAGAATTATGAAATTATTTCTCGTTAACTCTTCCCTCCTCAAATTGATTGTCCTCAATCATCAGAAGTAGGGTAAATTATGGAAATTCGGTAATGAATGCGTTGCCTTACATGTGGGCGTGTGACTAAAAGTACTCCATTTCTACTTTTTTAAGAATAATTTTTGATTTGTTGCGTGAATATTTCGTTGCTATTGCTATTAAGGCGATGATGATAATGACGGCTGATATCATTCCAGTTCTATTATAGGTAACCGTTCCTTTTATCATTGCGATTGCATTGGTATTTCTTATGTGGAGATCGTGAAGTTTTTCTAATGATAGCAGATTAAATCGATGTGTTTCTGTTGGTGTTGGTTGAATTATTGCTGGTGTGACTTCTAATGGCGAGGCTAAGAGGTTGTGAAACGTCCTGTTGTTTATTGTTATTGTACTATTATGGAATTTAATAACATAAGTTCCTTTCAAAAAGTGGTTAGTGTTCTCACTTATGACGGTTCCGTTGAAGTCGTTCAGAAGTATTATTCCTGGGGAGATTTCCTCTATAGTTGGGATATGGTGACTGTTTGTAAAAATGCAGCTAGAGCTAAATCCTTTGATAATCTTACTTAAACAGGTTTCGTTACTTAAATTAACTAATTGGGTTTGCTTACAAATATGCATGGAATTATATTTATTACATACTTTGTTTATGCCATAGATCTCGTCTTCTCTGACAAGAATTTCATTAAATGATATTTTTACAATTGAATTGTTTTTCTTTATTGGTTTAATTATGACTTTTTTGTAAATATCTTTTGTTGTTATTGGTATCTTAACCACATACATGATATCTGTGCCATTATATAGGACATTTATATTTGCGTATTCTAACGCTTCTTCTATATTATTAAAGGGCATGTTTTCTTCTTTTAATTTTCTTATTGCTAGATTTAGTTCGAATTTGTTTAATAAAATAGAATTTATTACATTATATTTTGCCCATTATATGGCATATCTTATATTGGTTAGATCTTCCTTAACCAATCTTATTCTATTTTGATAATTGTTTATTATCTCATTTAAAAATGTGCCTTCTTTTCTTATGTTATCAACTATCTCATTGGTAAGTAGTGTCAAATTTTTTATTCTTTCATTGAAAGCTTCATTTATAATTACTTGTTCATTATTATTTTTTATTAATTCGTGCAGTGATTTGTTTACAATCTCTATGTCATCATGATCTGGAGTACCAGCTATGTACTTCCAGGCTGTTCCTATAAAATTAAAGGATCTTTTGGATTTGGATTTATAAAGTGGTTTTATCATTTGAAATAGGCTTATAGTTTGTAATAGCTCATGATTTAAGAGGGGGTACATAGTGTGTGTTCTTGGTATATTGGTTTCAATGAATTTATCTGTTTCGCTCAGAAAAGTTTCGTAACGATTTATGTTAATCAGGTGAATGAATTTAAAGGTCCCGTCTTGTACTTTAGCATATCCGTCACTTATTGAAATTAAATAGTTAGATGTATAGTTAAGTATTTGTGCGTCGGCCTTGACGGCAGTAACAAACAATAATACTCCTATCCACATGGTTCTTCTCATACGATTAAAGCGGTATAACTCCTGTTTGTCCGTTGTTTCCAGCGGTGACTAAGGTACCTGCCAATAATACCTTGTACGAGCTGCTCCTTCAACAGAATAGAGCTGATAACTGATGTTGGTTCTGGAACCCAGGTCCTGCACTACTTGAGGGCTTTCTTGCGCTGGTTTTCTTATTCAGCAACGAGGCACTTTGCTTCGATTTATGCGAACAAGTTCTTTCTGGTTTAATCTATGAGTTTTGTAAGTCTTTCGCGACGAGGCACTTTGCGTCGATTTAATGCGAACACTTTTTTTCTCTAGTTTAAACTGTGTTTTGCGACAAGGCACTTTGCGTTGATTTATGCGAACACTATTTTTTTAAAACACGAACGCGACCTGGGTCCCTGCTCGGGCGCCAGTTAAATTTCTTAATTAATTTTTATTTAAAAAAAATATTTTTTTGGTCATTAGACCTTTATTATTCTATGTTCTGATTAACACTAAAACTTAACAATTTTTATATCTTAAAAGTAACTTAGCTCTGCTTATTTATTCTGCCGGCGTAGGTGCGCTGCAGGTTGAATTTGTTGTTGTCTGGTTTCTTTGAATTACGCCACAGGTTGCAGACGAAGCGTCAGCATTTTTATTCTGGAACGGATGCGCGTGCAGTTGGAGAATATGCAGTCTCGTTGGCGAGAATTATGAAATTATTTCTCGTTAACTTGTACACTTACATGTATGTATGTATGAAAACATCCTTTTTTTATGGATCTGTTGTGCATTTGCAGTGTTCTCTTTTGTGTTGTCTTTTAGTATTCGCAGCGATGCAACGCTCCAACGAAACAATCAATTAGGCCGTGTGCTCGAAAACTTTTCACTCGTGGTAGAAAAGAAGTTACTGATTTGAATACAATTTCTGTCGAAATATAATTGTCATTTTTACTGTGCTAAAATAACGATGAAATTCTAACAGCTAGAAATTTTGACGTTTTAGATTTCGGTAGTGTAGTAGCGCAAGAATTTAATTTAATTTGGAATGTTGTTTGTATATACTAAAAATTAACAGTATTTTATGCAAATATTTTCCACTTCTGGTTGTTATGCTGCTACCAGAAAACACAAAATTTTTTTTCTATTTTTGCTTGTGTCAAAAATGCTCTTGCCGATTATCAAAATACCTTTATGACGTTGTCGTTATGATTGACGTTGTTGTTGATGTTGTTGTTGTTGCGCTATCTTACCGGCAGATATAGGGTTTTGCTTTTTTTTTTTTTTGGATTCGCCCGGAAGTAGGAAATCTTCAAAGATACGTATGACCCGCGCCATACGCATACACGATTTACATTCTTAGAAGTTCCCGGATCAGCCGGACTGAATAGAATGCACCTACGTGCTAAAACCTACCACCTGTTGGCAAATAAAAGCCTCCACTAAGCACAATTGATTGGCCTTTCAGCGGAAATTAAAATTAAATAAAGAAATTTGAAATTTGAGAATTTTTGTGCTTATGTAAACATAATAAGCATCATCGAATAAAAGCACATTCTTCATAACACGAAGCAATACAAGACAACATCCAAAGTAATTTATTAGACCATATATAACCGCATTTATAATTTTTGTCATTCGGCTTGGGGCCAATGTCCAACCCAAGATCTTACGTAGAAAAGAGATGCAACTCTCAAACACCAAACCAATACCAAACATAGCACAGATATACAAGTATATATTTATTATGCAGGCACAATATATTTATATATTCGGGTCACTAAAATAAGGGAACACCGAGCTAAAGTTATTATTTGGAAATGCATTTGGGCCAACGCAGGTAAAAACTTGTATGGAAAAGAGATACACTCTGACACACCAAGCCGAGGGATACGGTATACATGGTCCCATTTTAAACAAGCTATAGAACTAAAGATCTAAAATAATTTCATGAAAAAATTAAGCAACGAAACTACATAAAACGAAAACTTAAAGTATTTATCAAATTCGATAATGCTTATATGTTAAATCGTAAAATCTACACAATTATCGCGAGTTATATTTGTTATCGCAATGAATGCGTTAAGTATTCAAATGTAACATCATTTTACGTTTTAAGACATCCACCGAGTCAGAAAAATTTATCAAGTTCATGTTGCCATTGAAATCACTACACATACATCGCAAAGGATCGTGAAGGGCATAATTAGAAGTGCAGTGACTCAACTTAAAAAGCTGGAAATGTCTGGCTCCGCTCCTAGGAATGTTGAAGTTTAATGAAGAAAGGAGGTAATGTGAGTCTATATCACCACAGAGTAATTTGTATAAAAAGGAGACATTTAGCATAATTCTTCTGCTTCCTAAGGAAGGCAGGGAAATAATTTTAAGGCGGGTTTCATAAGGGGGTAGAATAATGTTGGGGTTCCAACGATAATGTAAAGCAAAAAGTAAGAATTGTTTTTGGACCGATTCTAATGCATCGATGTGGACATTGTATTGAGAGTTCCATATTACGGATGCATATTCAAGAATTGGTCTAACAAGAGAGGTATAAAGTATCTTAGTAGTGAAAGGATCGTTGAATTCTTTAGCCCATCTTTTAGTGAAACCAAGGACACCTCTAGCCTTATTTACCACCAAATTAACTTGAAGATTGAAACGAAGTTTAGGATCCATAATTACACCTAAATCAAGAAAACTGTGTATAATTTCTAAGTTAGTATTATGTATAGTGTAATTTATACTATTAGCAATTCGACGTGAGAATGTCATTTGCTTACATTTTTTTAAGTTTAATTTTAAAAGGTTTAAATTACACCTTTCCACTAGGCTATTTAAATCGGATTGTAAGAGTTGTTGTTCTTCAGGCGATTTGTAAGTTAGAAAAAGTTTTACGTCATCGGCGTACATTAAGACGTTACAGTGTTTTATTACAGAAGGAAGGTCATTTATAAACAGTAAAAATAAAACCGGACCAAGATGACTTCCCTGAGGAACACCTGATGTGACCAAAATATTTTTTGACATAGAGTTCTTATATAAAACTTTTTGCGAACGATTCGACAAGTACGATTTAATCCAGTGTAATAGTTTGACGGGAAACCCAATTAGATGAAGCTTTTTCAGAAGAAGATAATGATTAACACTATCGAAAGCTTTGCTAAAGTCTGTATAAATAACGTCAGTCTGTCGTCCTAAAGTAAAACCTTTAATAACACGCGTAGTAAACTCCAAGAGGTTAGTTATCGTAGATTTTCCCTTTAAGAAACCATGTTGAGAGGTGGAAATGGAGGAAGATACGACGTGGGTTATTTGATCAGTTATAATTTTCTCAAATAACTTAGGGATTGCGCTTAGTTTTGCGATACCTCGGTAATTGGAAACATCAATTTTTGAACCGGATTTATGAAGAGGTATTATATAAGATTTTCTCCATATATTGGGAAAATGACCGCTGTGCAAGGATGAGTTAAACATTTTTGATAGGGGAGAACACAAACTATTAGAACAATGTTTTAAAATGCAGCTCGGGATTTCGTCAGAACCAGTAGTAAAAGAAGATTTAACTTGTTGAAGGTAATGCATAACTATATTAGAATATATTACGGGGGTTTCAAAAGAGTTAACTGGTGGTAGGTAAGGATATTCAAGACTCATGCTCAATGGTATATCGGAGTAGGTTGTTTTAAAGAAGTTTGCAAACATGTTGGAAACATCGATGTCGCAAGATGCTTTATCATGATTAAATTTCATAAGAGGTGGGAAGCTGGAGGTTTTTCGTTTTGAATTGACAAACGTGTAGAAAAGTTTCGGATTATCTTTGAATTGAGTTTTTATATTGGCTATATATGCAGAGTAGCATTGTTTATTTAATAGTTGATATCTGTAACGACAAGAGGAATAGCAAGCGAAGTCTAAATTAGAGCCTGACTTTTTATATTTCTTAAATAAGCGATTTTTGGAATTTTTCAAAGACTTAAGCTCATTAGTTGACCAAGGAGGGCATAAAGGCTTGAAATTAATATTTTTTTTTGGCACAGATAATGAGAAGCATTTTTGCAAGGTATCATTGAGAAACTGCACTGAAGATTCGACATCATAAAAAGAGTACGAAGACCTATTATTTAAAATTGGGGACCAGTCAATCCGCGCGAGAAGAGCATTAAGTTTAACATAGTCTGTTTTTTAAAGTTAAAAATTTTATTATTTCGCGTATCTGGAGCTAATTTATTTTCATTTTCGTTGGCAAGTAATATTGTTATTTCAAGAGTTGGATGATAATCGTCTTCCGGAAAAGAAACTGGGTTCGAACGACGGAGATTTACGGAAGTGCATCTGTCTACAAATACAAGGTCAAGAGATCTATTACTTTTATTAAGAATATTATTAACCTGCTGAAGACACAGATCAGACAACTTATCTAAGAAGTCATTTATCCAATCGGAGGCAGAGATAGGAGTAAGAAATGCGGAATCATCGGAAAAACGCCAAGAACGGAAGGCAAGTTGAAATCACCTAATACAATGATAGTGTCCATATTTTTAAGCATATTATGGACAGTTTCGATGGCATTAATATGGTTTAAGTAAATTGTTAAATCACTTTTAGGTGGAATGTAAGAGCAAGTAAGATAAATAGAATAATTATTTAGTTTAACTGTAACACAAATAAACTCCAGGTCGTTGGTGCCAGGAATTGTTAATTCCTCAGAAGCAAGCGAGTTATGGACAGCTATCAGAACGCCACCACCGATCTTATCATAGCGATCTTTACGAAAAATTTGGAACTTATTGCACATTATTTCAGAATTTAAAACGTTAGAGCGAAGCCAAGTTTCAGTAAAAATTATAAAGTTATATTCAAAATCAAAACTATTAATGAAAATATCGGAAAGTTTAGAATTGAGACCTCTAACGTTTTGATACACAAGCTCTAACTTAGACTTGTGATTTTTTAATCGTTTTTTGTATGGTACTGAGGACTGTTAGAAGGACGAGGCAAGTGTACAACATTTGCAATACGTGGTTTGTTTTTGAATTCAAATTCATGAACAATTGTATTACGGGGCCAAAAGTTTACGTCCACAAGAGTTTTAAATAAATTTTCCGGAACAGTCAATCTGAAAGAAGTAGTCAGTCTCGCATTTAAGTATTTGAATTTTTGGATCGAAAGAGGGATACCACTATTTAACTTTGAATTAATAAACAATTGAATATCATTTTCAGTTGTATCAGCGGCTAAGCGCGAGACAAAGATTGCTTTAGTTGGTGGAATTGCGATTAATGGCTTAGGCGAAATAGTAGCAGTAGTAATCGGAATCCGTTGAGCGTCAACAACTGAAGTTTCAAAAATAGGAGTGTTAACAATAGGAGGAGCAATTGAAACAGCTTGAGCATAAGAAAGAACAGGCTGGTTAACTGGTATAGATGGTGCTAATATTGGCAAGGAAACAGTCTCTGGTGCATTTGGAGCAGATATGGAGGCAATCGTATCAGTACAAATGTCCATATCGTCCACAATGTCCTGTTCAACAGGTGGTGGCATTGGTGGTATCGAGTTAGTTTTCGGCTTATTGCGCAGGTTCATGCTTTTCTTTTTACGCTTGGGTGAAGGAATTGACTCTCCGATATATTTGCACTCATCGAAAAGTGTTTGATATTTTAAAAATTTAGCAGAAAGCAAAGAAAATTTCCTACTAATTTCGGAGAAACCCTGCTTTGTCTGCTTAAAAAGCTTGTAATAGTTTATATCAGTCAGTCTGCACTTCTCACAAGACCAACGCAACCCTTTACCTTCTTCAATAAGGTCTGCAACTCGACCCATTATGCCCACACATTTGGCATGAACGATATTATCACATAGCCAACATGATAAATACCGCTCATTTTCACCTTTAGTGGAACAGCCGGGCTTAGAACAAAGCATTTTAATTAATAAATACAAACAAAAAAAAAAGAGTAGCAAAAACAAATAAAGTAAAAATATTAGTAGTTATTAATATATAAAAATAAAACCAAAAAGTACTAAAAATAAATAAAAGTAGTAAAAGTAGTAATAATAGTAGTAGTAAGCAAAAGTGACAGCTTGAACTGATGGCAACCCCTATCAATTAAGTGAAGTGCCCAGAAGTATGCAACTATTTTTCGATATATAAATAAAATAAGTATAATAAATAAAAAGTATGTAGCTAGACAGAGCTAGGCAGATGTCTAAAACGTAATTACAATATAAACGAAAAAGAAAGATATATAATAAACAAAATGTACTGACACTTGTTCAGCCACTTCAACGAAATATTAATAAATAAAGGTATTAATAATTAAACTTATTTTATAAGAAGTAAAATATAAAATATAATCAAAACTTATCGCTGTATCTTATAAAAACCACAAAAGCACAAAAATTTTTTATTAAATTTTAAGAAAAACCAATGTTTTTAAATATAAGCTGCGCAATCTAAAAAACACAACGTAAGCGAAATTTAGCGCGTTGCCAACTCTTGCTTTGCTTGTTATGGTTGACGTTATTGTTGTGGTCGATGTTATTGTTGTTGCGCTACCTTACCGGCAGGTATAGGGTTTTTTTGTTGTTTTGTCCATGTTGTTCGAAATTTGGACTTGGATTCTCAACTATGTCGTTGTTGTCGTGGGAGTTTGCTTTGAGGTTGGATTCAAATTCATATTAGGCATTATATATTGTTCGAAATGATTCTTTGGCGAGAAGGCAGCTAATTGCACAATCTCATCAATTTTATTTTTTATTTAAGTTTATATTTGAGTTCGTGGTGGCAGGATCGCCAGTTGTGGTTGGCACAAAATATTTTTATTTGTTAAATTTTATTTTTAAAATTTTTATTTAACAAGACATAGGCCTCAAAACAATTCTTCTTGGGTATGTAAGTACCGTTATGGATTCGGTAATCAAGTACGAAAAAGTATAGGTCCTTCCTGCCTCAAAATTCAAAATTAATAGACAGAAATCTGATTTGACACTTCAAGCTGCTAATGGCACAGCAATATCTACATTCGAAAAGAAATTATTAACTTTAGACTTAAATTTACGACGCGAATTACCATTTACATTAATTATAGCAGACATTTCTAAGCCAATTATTGGTGCATATTTTTTAACGAAATATAGACTTCTTGTTGATCTCAAATATAAACGTCTCATCGACCCATTAACGAATTTATCAGTTAACACAACAACAGCATACACTGAAACAACATTGCCAAAATTATTTTCACTAGACAACAATTACTACACATTGACTGTATACACAATTACTCAAACAATTTCCTTCACTACTAACAGAACCCGACTATACTACACCGGTAAAACATCAAACAGTTCATCACATAGTGACAGAAGGACAGTTACCATTCACGAAGCCACGACGTCTAAGCTTTTCCAGAGCAAAAATAGCTAAACAAGAATTCGATTTCTTAGTTAAATCTGGCATTTGCAGACCGTCGAAATCGATGACATCTTCTCCGCTACACCTCGTTCCTAAACGCGAACCAAACGACTGGAGACCATGCGGTGACTACAGACGCATCAATGCAATTACAGTATCTGACCGCTATCCATTACCACATATACTCGATTTTTCAAACAATTTACACAACACAAGCATTTATTCGAAACTGGACTTGGTCAGAGCATATCACCAAATACCTATGGCTCCCGAAGACATACACAAGACAGCTATCACGACACCATTTGGAATATTCGAATTTCTCCGAATGCCTTTCGGTTCGAGAAACTCAGCACAAACATTCTAACGGTTCATACATGAAGTCCTTTACGGACTAGATTTCATTTTCGTCTACTTAGATGACATTTTGATAGCTAGCGAGACAGAAATAGAACATTTGACACAAGTTTTCGAACGACTCGACAAATATGGTTTAATCATTAAACCAAAGAAAACATAAATTTTCTGAGCTACAATATTTCAAGACATGGCATACGGCCTTCAGAGGAACGAATACAATGTATAAGAGACTGTCCACAACCAAATACTGTCAAACAAATGCAAAAATTTATCGGCATAGCTAACTATTATCACATGTGCATTCCTAAATTAGCGCACATGCTAGGTCCAATATACGAAATGGTCACAATAGCTTCAGAAACAAAAAACAAACTTTTAACATGGACAAACACAACCTCTGATGCATTCACAGCAATTAAAGATAGTTTTATTTAATATATATCATCTACCGGGCTTACACCCTTACAGATTACAAACTTAACATATAACTTAACACTTAAATCTAAAGTAACAAGAGTACAAGTTTAAAAATTTAAGCAAATAATATATTAAGTTTAAAAATGATTTGAGAGAATTTCCTCCAGCTGTCTCTTGAATATATTTCTTTCCGTACAAAAATCAATATTGTTAGCGAAGGAGTTGCATTGGGAAAGACACCTGGTGATTGGTTCATTAAGTCCGCAATTAGTTCTATGCTGAGGAATATAGAAAAGTTGATTTTCTCTAAGAGATCGAACTGGAATCCGAAATGCAATTAGGGCTAATTGTTCTGGAGAGTTTATGCTTCCATCAATTATGTCTTTAATAAACATAATATTCGACATTATTCGTCTTTGAACCAAACTGTGGATATTTAGCAGACGACATCGCACCCAATAATTAGGCATATTATCCCATGAGTACATACGACGCAAAGCAAACCTTGTAAAACGTTTTTGAATGTTTTCAATTCTATTTTTTGAGTTAATATAAAATGGGTCCCAAATTCCGCTACCATATTCTAAAAGTGATCTCACTAAGGTTACAAAAATTGCTTTAGGTGCGAAAGGATCTAAAAATTCTCTTGAATTCCTTTTTATAAACCGAAACTGAGAATTAGCTTTGGAGACGAGATAATCGAAGTGTGATTCAAAAGAAAATTTTGAATCGAAGTACACACCAAGATCTCTAATCAGATTGACTCTTTGAAAGTTATCATTCGAGTTGTAGCCATAATCAAATTTGATTGGAAAATTCTTTCGAGAAAAAGATAAAACTTTACACTTGGAGAAATTTAAATTCAAGTGATTTTTTTTACACCAAATAAGTAGAGATTTTATATGGTCTTGCAGGTCTATGCAGTCATGAAAATTGTTTATTTCATGATAGATTTTGAAATTATCTGCGTAGAGTAAGCTGTTGCCATGTTTGAATATTTGCGGCAAGTCATTAACAAAGAAAATAAATAGTAATGGACCCAAGTGACTTCCCTGTGGCACTCCCGATTTGACTATTATTGGGCTAGATATACAATCGCCAACCTTAACGAATAAAAGTCTGTCCGTTAAATAGGATCTTATCCATTTTAAAAGCTAGTTGTGAACTGCTTTCGATGGTATTCAGGCAAAAGTTGGAAAATATAGCGAGATTTGTGTTCGTGGATCGGCCTGTAAAAAAACCATGTTGTTTTGTAGAAATCATGTTTTGCGCTTCGCTAAATAACATTTTGTTTATTATTTTATCTAAGATTTTTGGAACAATCGAAAGTTTCACTATAGGCCTATAGCTTTCGATTAAACATTTTTGACCTGATTTGAATACAGGTGTTACGTATGCTATGCTACGCAAACACTACTTAACTATGTTAATAGTAAAGCAGAACTATCGATTGTTATAGATGCATCAAATACAGCAGTAGGTGGATTATTACAACAGAAATACAACAATAAAATAGAACCACTAGCATTCTTTTCCAAAAAACTCACGTCCACAGAATCTAAATACAGCACATTCCATACGGAACTTTTAGCTATATTCTTAACAATCAAACATTTTAGACACTACCTTGAAGGTAATATTCTCATAGTATACACGAATCATAAACCACTAACAAAGGCACTCAATTCTAAAAAAAGAGAGAAGCCCAAGACAAACACGACACCTAGAATACATAGCACAATTCACTAACACGATACTACACGTCAAAGGTACAGATAACTCAGTAGCAGATGCATTATCAAGATACGCAGTAGAGGAACTCAAAACACCCGATCTTAATCTCAAGCTATTACATTACGAAAAAAAACAGATACAGAACTCAAAGACATAGTAGATCAAACGTTATACAAATTTGAACAAATCAAAATTCCATTCATGAACACTGAAATTTAGTGCGAGCACTCCACAGATAACACACGCCCATATATTCCACAATCTTTACGTAAGAAAATTTTTGACCAAATACACAATATTTCACATCCAGGGACAAGAGGTACTCGACGGCTTATAACAGAACGGTTTTTTTTGCCAAACATGAATTTACAAACTAATAAATGGACCCAAGAATGTATTAGTTGTCAGAAAGCTAAAGTACACCGATATACAAAGACCACACAAGATACACATTCCACACGGCCGTTTCGAACACATCCACGTTGACATGGTTGGTCCCTTACCAATATCGAACGGATATAAATATCTTCTAACCGCGATTGACCGGAATACACGTTGGCCTGAAGCCTACCCACTCAAGAACATAGAGAGCACAACAATAATCGACACATTCTATAGAGAATTCGTTTCACGATTTGGCGTACCAATAGAAATCATTTCTGATCGTGAACATCACTGTTTTAATGGATCAGAAACATTAGCGAAACTCAAACAAAACGTTCAAAATAACGATTCAAACATTTCACATCATAATACAAATGCTAGTCAATACTTACCACAAGCCTTGAAGAGTTGTAAATACGTATTCGTACGAAATGACACAATACGACGACCACTACAGAATCCATACAAGGGACCGTTTAAAGTACTCGACAGAACACACAAAAATTTTACAATTCTTAAAAATAATAACACAGATACAGTTCACATCGATAGATTCAAACCAACATTCATGGACGGAGACACTACAGAGATGCTATCCTAATCACACAGACCGACAAAAAAAGGTACATTTTAATCTCTTGGTCAACTCAATTAAATTCTATGGGGGGAGGGGAGGAATAATGTGGTGCTCTCACAAGACACACAAATAAAAATACACTTACACTTTATATACTTGTTTTAATTATTAATTATTAAATAAGTTATCAAAAAATTGTTTATCAATAAACTTTCAAAAATATTTTATCATATATAAAAATTTGTTCAACGAAAAACATCGTTTGTTAAATAAAATTTATAAAATAAAATTTCAAAAATAAAAATATTTTGCGTACACCACACTAGCTCCTGGTTCTACATGAATTTTTGACTGTCATAATCATCTCACATCTGCCAAATATTCTCATTCAGACTTTCAAAATTTCGTCATCCGAGTGAAAAATTTCCGAGTGGCACACGGCCTAAGAATTGCTTTGAGTTTGATTGGTATGAAGCAAAACGCCTTACAGAATCGCTTGAAAATAATTTCAAATGAATGTTGTTCATTCTTGTTTTATGCACTGTTTTTACACCACGACGTAGATGCGAAGCATATAAAAGTAACAGCAAAACAAAATATAATAAAACGTCTGCTGTGTGTGACCATTGCTTAAAACTTTTTTGACGTTTGCATAATGTTCGTGCATGTTAATCGTGTTACCTTCACAAATATAAAGAACCTGATACATGGAAGATAACGATTATAGTGATGGGGCAGATCCATCAATGTCTAGCACATCAAATGCAGCTCAATCGAATCGGATTTATCAATCGGTTATAAATATTATATAAATTGAAAATGTTTTGTGCAAAAAAAAAAAAAAAAAACAAATATTAAAATTAATATTTCATGAAATAACAGCAGTTTTTAATTTGATCTCATTGAAAAATAGAAAATTTCTATACAAAATACACTACGGGTCAACATGACCCAGATAAACGCGATTAAGTTGTAAAACATGTAAACGGGTCTAAGGTTAATACTTGTCCGTTTATATTATTCAAGCCAAGTAAGATTTTTTCTTTTTACTCAATGGAAATAGAAAGACTGATGTTAAAAATAATAAACAAATTCTCATAAAGTTAAGTGAAATAAATCTTATAAATCCTAACTCAGATAATGGTATAATAATGTTTAAATATTCATTTAATTCAATTAATTTAATTTAATTAAATATTCGTTTAATTGTTTATATTTGACAATGTTGACTTATACCTATGAAATTAACTCAATTGAACTTGATTCTCATTAAACTCAAAGTCCAAGGCACTCTGAATCAAGTATTTTGGCTTGCGAATTAAAAATGTGAAATACCCCGTTCTAACGAAGAAATCTTAAGTCAGTTTAACAGCTGTGCTTTGTTCATTTTATTTTCATTTTGTTTGATTTGTTGTGAAAAACAAGAATGGAAAAAAATGTAAGTAGAATGTAAAATATAAAAGAATTTTTGGAAAATTAACATTATTTATTCCTCGTTTTGTTTAACAGCAAGAAAAAGTGCAAGCAAGTGGGCGCAGGCGAGTGAGCGGTCATTAATTGCCATTTGGGGCGATAAGATGGGCGAGCTCCGAGGATGCCGGAAAAACAGCCACATACTGATAGAAATGGTGGCGGAGCTGCAGAAGCAGGGATTGTCATACACTCTGGAGGAGTTACAAACAAAAATGCGCAACTTGGGCGCACGATATCGGTAAGTAATACACTAAAAGAGAAGTTTTATTTTAATGTAAACATTTCTTTTTAATAGAAAAGAGAAACAAAATGTAGGAAGCACAGGTGGATCACCTTCCGAGTGGGATATATTCCCAGAGATGCAAGCACTGTTGACACCGTTTAAAAGTTACCACTGTGAAAACCTGGTGCAGGACAGTATTAATGGTAAGAACTCATTCGTTTTATACTCGCAAGAACACTGGTTCAGCGCAGCTCAAAGCCAAAAAGATTTGAGTAGTTGGACCAGAATTTTGCATTTATAAGGCTACTGCTGCCAAGGATATTGAGAATCTCCAAGGCACGGATTCTGCTTCCGTGCATCGTTTACGCATCTATCTTACATCCAGAAATGTGCGTTCCTAGGAAAATGTTTGCCGTGATTTGATCACCGGTGCTGAGAATCAAATTCTGCGCGTCCAGTACGCATGCCAACCAAGATTCTACGCATCACCACACGTAAAACACCTTGTGGTGAAGGTTCCAAGACTTGGGATCGTTTCTAGATGAGAATTCACAAACGTATCATCGATTTGCACTCTCCACCTGAAATCGTCAAGAAGATCAATTCCATCAACATTGAGCCTGGAATGGAAGTTGAAGTTACCATTGCCAATTGTTTTTTGATTTGCATGGAAGAAAAACATACAATACATATTTTTTTATAATAAAGAGATAAAACTAGTAAGAAATTATCTTTAAAGTGTGTTAAAGTCTTAAGCAGTCAATAAAATATTTATATGTTGAAACACCATAGTTCATGTCATCGTTTTTTTTAAGCCCATATTATAATTTTTGTGGGATTAAGACATTTTACTTTTTTGGTAAAATCAATTTGTAAGGGAGGTAGGCGTAGCTTTTATTCGATTTGGTTGAATTTCTTACTCAGAGTATACGTTAAGTATCAAATCTCATGTGCAAAATTTAAGTTAATATATTAATTTTCATGGAATTTCAAAAGATTTTACCTTTTTTTTGGAAAAAGCTTAAATATCGAATTTCGTGATGATAGCTTGAAAATTACGGCTGCAATCGTGATCACAGATAGACAGATAGACGGACAGACAGACGGACATGGTTAAATCGTCTCAGGTGGTGATCCTGATCAAGAATATATCGTCATATGAAATCAAAAAAGCTCTAAGTTACCAAAAATTCAAAATTGACTTTTTGATTGATTGTGTACACCGTATTAAAATACATGTTCATGCAAAATTTTACACTCCTATTTTTACACAAAAACAACGATTTTATTTACAAAATTATAAAAGCCCTAAGTTTCAAATGTAACTATGGACTTTTTTTATTTCATATGACGATATATACTTTTCTATACCTACCACTCCTCCTTATGGGCGTTACAAACGGAGTGACAAAATGAATATGCTACATTTTTTAAACGTGGGAGTATAAAAATTAAAACAATTTTTAGTGTTAATATGAAATTGTTCAATAGTAAAAAATATTTATTCATTATTATTTCTTTTTTCAAGATATGAGTGGTATTATTGAGTTGTTTTCTCCACTGCCATCAGCATCAAATACATATCCAACCGAGTTTAAAAGTTCGCCGCTTGCATCACCATCAACTGTATCTCCATCCACTTACATTACTTCGCCGCTTACATCACCATCTCTGCCGACACCATCAACTGCAACTCCATCCATGTCTCCACAGTCGCCGTTGCCAACATCATTCAACGCTAAAAAAAAGAAAAACACTTTGTTTACTCTTCTTAAGAAAGTTGAAGTGGACATAGAAAAAAGTCAAGATTAAATGAAAAAAAAACTCACAAAAAATATTACAGCTAGAGGAAGAAAAGAATAATATTTTAAAAGAAAATGTGGATAGGGAAGCTGAAGCACAAAAGTTGAATTTTTAAAGAGGAAATAGCTGAAAATTTTTTTTCGTTATATATATAGTTTTTAACTTTTTTTTTCTACATGAATGAAATGTCATTGAATTTGTTTTAATTTGAAATGAAGACTGATAAGTATTGTTCTTTATTCTTCTTTTTAATAAGGTTAGGTTAGGTTAAGAGGGAAGGGCAACCCGATGTTACCTACACGGGGGCCTATTGGTCCATTGTGGTTCCCTATGTTTGTGGACCTAAATGTGGCAAAACCAGAATAAAAATCTTAGGCACTTGAGCAAGGTTGGTCGAATCAACCGGTGCTCCGTATAAATCTGAAAAGATCCATCAGTGGTACGTCCACGAGCTCTTGCAGTTCTCCGTACACTCTGCTTCCCATGTGGCGAAGCCGGCGTTGCTGGAGATTGGGACACTCGCAAAGTAGATGCTTGATAGTTTCTGTTTCCTCGACATCTCCACAGCTTCTGCAGAAGTCTGGGTGCGGGATTCCTAGTCGCGAGGCCATTGTGCCTATACAACAATGCCCCGTGAGGACCCCTATTAAGATGCGAGTTTCATTTTTACTCATTGAAAGTAGGGATTGGGTCCTTTTTTCGGAGAGTTTAGGCCAGAGATGGCGAGATATAACACAGTCGTCTCTATTTCACCAAGAGTTATGTGTGTTATTTCTGGCTTTATCATTTATTGATGAGCCATGATCGACCCAATCACAGAACTACTTTCCAGTTCAGAGCCCTCCCTAGCCAGTCTGTCTGCTATTTCGTTTCCCTCTATGTCACGATGACCGGGGACCCAGCAGATTTTGACCTTGTGGGGAGGACTGATTCTGGTGAGAGCTTGCCGGCAGCTCAGTACAGATTTCGATTTTGTTGTTTCGCTGCGGAGTGATTTTATCGCAGCCTGGCTGTCCACAAAGATTGTAATCCTTGATGGATTAATGTTCCTTGATTGGATTGTCGTAGCTGCTTTCTCGATCGCAAAAATTTCTGCTTGAAAAACACTGCAGTAATCTGGAAGTCTGTATGACAGGGATATTTGTAGTGTATTACAGTAAACTCCGGCTTCCGTCCCATTCTCCATTTTGGATCCATCAGTGAAGATCTGGATATCGTATTCACTAAAAGGGTGGTTCAAATCCCATTCTTCTCTTTTTGGAACTCGTCCAGGGGGAGGAGGTTCAATATGACCTCCAGGCCTGCAAGGTGGTGGCGAGATCCTCAGGACTATACTTTGTGTGTATAGAGGCGTGTCCATACGTCCAGTCCCTCCAAAGTTTAGCTTCCTTAAGTCGAAACGCCGCTTTGGTTGCAGTGGTTTTTATGAACTCGTCCAGGGGGAGGATGTTCAATATGACCTCCAGGCCTGCCTGAGGCGTTGATCGTTGCACACCTGTTATTCCTAGACAGGCCAATCTCTGTACTCTAGAGAGAGAGTTGAGGTAGCTTGTCTTCTCAGTGGCTTTCCACCATACAATCGAGCCATAGGTTAGTATGGGCCTGACGATAGCCGTGTCCATCCAATGGATGACATGGAGTCTCATCCCACATTTGGTGCCGAAGGTTTTCTTGCAGGCGTAAAAGGCACTGGTTGCTTTCTTAATTCTTTCTTCTGTGTTGCTTTTCCAAGTGAGCTTTGAGTCAAGGATTACTCCGAGATATTTTGCTTTATTGGATAGCTGCAGGGTTTTGCCATTTATTTTTGGGAGGCAAAAATTTTCAATTTTATTTCTTTTTGTGAATAGCACCAGTTCGGTTTTATCGGGGTTGACCCCTAGGGCGTTTGGTACTGCCCACGAGACAGTTTCTTTAAGTGCTGTTTCTATCATGTTGCTGATGGTTGGGAGATGTTTCCCTCCCACCAGAAGCACAACGTCGTCAGCGTATGCTGTCACTTTAAAGCCTTTTTCGCTGAGGGTACTCAGCAGTTCGTTTACAACTAGGATCCAAAGCAAGGGCGATATGACTCCACCTTGAGGTGTTCCTCTTGAAGTTGTTTTCCTTATTTTACTGCTACCGATGTGTGTGTTGATGTTTCTGCTTTTCAGCATTTCAACAATCCACTTGATTATCTTTTCTTCCACTTGTAGATTTTCAAGAGCTGCCCTTATTGAGTATGTGCTAACGTTGTTGAAAGCCCCTTCGATATCAAGAAAGGCATCTAGGGTGTAATCTTTGAAGTGGAGGTTTCTCTCAATTACCGAAACTACCTCATGTAGGGCTGTTTCCACCGACATACCTTTAAGGTAGGTGTGTTGTTTGCTACACAGGTTTCGGTCATTGAGGAGCAATCTTATGTGTTGATCCAGAATTCTATCTAATGTTTTCAGTAAGAAAGAAAAAAGACTAATGGGTCTATAATTTTTTGCGGTGGAGTGAGTAGCTTTCCCAGCTTTTGGTATGAAGACTACTTTCACCTCTCTCCAATTTACAGGCACGTAACCTAGCCTTAGGCAACTAGGAAGCATACCGGGGGTAATACCGTCGGGTCCAGCCGATTTATACGGCTTGAAAGATTTAATCGCCCACTCTATTTTGTGCTCTGTTATTAAATTGGGTATATCATTGTGGGTTTCTGGGAAGATACTTCTGGATATGTACGGGTTCACATGTATTGCGGGATCAGTACAGCCAGGGAAGTGTGCTTCCATGAGTAGTGTCACCGTCTCCTGGCAAGTTTCCATCCATGAGTTGTCTGGGCGTTTAAGGTAGCCCGGGGCTACCGGATCCTTTGATAGGATTTTCTGTGCGAGTTGTATTCTCAAAGTCAATATTAAAGAGTATCCTAAAGTGATCTGAAAAAGAGTCGGTAGAAGATACCCTCCAGTTTCTGACTACTTCGCTGTTATTTCCTAGCGAGAAAGTGAGGTCAAGAATCTCTTCTCTGATTCTATTATGAAATGTAGGATGGTCCCCCTTATTGCATAATGTCAAGTCAGATGTAAGAAGATAATCAAAAATGGACTCACCTCTTCTATTTACATCCTTGCTGCCCCATTGTGTGTGGTGCGCATTGGCGTCACAACCCAACACCATAGAGATGTGCCTAGTGCCAGCGTATGTCGCTAGATCTCGGACTGTCTTCGGTGGTGGGTCTGCTTCCTCGTATGGCATGTAGGACGAGGCCAAAATGATTGCGTGCTCACTTGACTCCACCTTTATGGCCACCGTGTCTCCGTCGCTGAATCTGTGAAGAAAGAGAAAATTTAGAGATTTCTTCACAAGAATGCAGCTCCTTATCTTGTTACCTTCAGTGGAGTGAAACAGGTCAAACTGCTTCGCCCCTAATCCTTGTACCCTATTGGATATTATCCAGGGTTCCTGGATTAGAGCTACGTCCATGTCCTTCTCTTGCATGAAGATCATCAGATCTTCAGTGGCTGCTTTGCAGTGATGCAAGTTAATTTGCACTGTCTGCAGCATCAGCGCCTTTTCCCTCCCCATGGAGTCTCACCTTTACCACCCCGAGACCAAATTTCAGCGCACCCGATCGACTCTTGATCAGGTCTGCTAAGGTTTTGTCCATGGCAAAGGTAAGTTCTTTACCGATGCCATTGGAACCCTTTTTGAACTCGAGTAGCTTCCACTCCTTAACCTTTGCCCAGTCGTTCTGCTTCGCCAGCAGGAGGTGTCCTCGTGTGCAGCAGGAGGTGGGATCCATATTTTGGCCAGTCGACGAAGCGGAAGTGCTGCACGGGGTAGTACCTTGAGTTTGGCCCCCTCCCAGAGTTCTCCTATGTTGGAGATGGTATGGGAGAGGAACTCAAGTGACTTCCCGTTGCTGCACCCGACAATCTTCACCCCCTTGGCCCACCCAGCTCTACGTACTCCCCCGAGTCGCCGTTTTCGGTTTTGGCCATCATCACCATGAGGATTTCGTTCTCCACAAGCAGCCATCTGTCCAGCGATATCCTACCGTCCGAATCTTGCTGGTCGATGATGGCAACATGCAGGTTACTAGGCGCGCCTTCGAAACCAGGGGAAGTTCTGGGCCTTTTGGGTCCGTTTCCTCTGGTTTCATCCTCGGATCTTTGCCGTTTGGCCTGCAATCCAGAGGTTCCAGCGCGCTCCCCGGGGGAGACTCTGCTTGCCTTGCGAGATGTCCTAGAAGGAGCTCCCGAGTGTCCGGCAAGCACAGCCTTGTACGATGGCTTCACCATGCATGGAGTAGGTGCGGAGACGTTCTTATTCCCTTCTTTGTTGTTCGTTGACTTCCCCTTACGATTCTTCCTAGACTTTGGAGATTTGTAAGGAGGAGTCCGACTTTCTGGGTGCAGTCTCTCCCTCGATGTTTGCCTTTGGAGCAGTAGCTGGGGGAGGGATTGCGGGGTTTAGCGGGGCTCTTTGTTCGAGAGAAAGCCCAGCTTCCTTTCTCTCTAAGAGCTTCACAAGCCGTTCATGCTTTTTTATTAGCTTTTTGTCCCTGACTACCAGTGAAGCTGGGTCGCGGGTCATCATCCTTTTCAGGAAGTGCTTCGACTTCCTGCAGTTGGAGCGAGCTTTGATGGTTCCTGGGGACAGCGGAGTTTTCACCTATATTGCGGTGGTCTCCAATTTTGAGTCATCCAACAATTCGTTCTCTGTGTCGATCCCGATACAGGTAGCGGTCGAGGGAGGATTTGACTCCTCCTCAGGCTATCCAGGTAGAGGTGTCCGATGAGAGGAATTGAATCGGAGGATTCCTCCGAAGGGGGAACTAAGTTTGTGGACGGAAGGCGAATTGCCAGACATTTAATTTAATTTAATTTATTTAAAAAACAGTTATTAGTACATAAGATAAAGTTATTCTTTTGCGTACAATAAGTAGTATTTCATGTATCTCGAACAATCATTAAAATGAAAAAAAAGAAAAACAATAATTAAACAGATAGCTGAAATATTAAAAGTTATTTACTTAAATTAAAATAATTAAAATAATAATGCCAACAAGAGGTTGCATTTTAAAAAACGAAGTATTATAGAAGGAGTGAAATAGGAAGATAGAATAGTAGAAACGAGAACTTAAGAAAAATGTACAGATATTAATTGCTTGAAGTTTCGTGCATTTGATATAGATTTGATAAACCTAGGTAAAGAGTTCCACAATCTAATGGTGCTTATAAAAAAAAGTCTTGAGGAGTTTAAATATTTAAAGCGGGGAATTATAAGATTTAAGCTTCTAGATGATGAACAAAACTGAATTTTAGAAAATAGATAGTTGGGGATTTTTGAGTATATGAGCTTATGGAGGAATACACAATTTCTTACTTTTAAGTAATTTTCTAAATTGCATCCAAGAATACGATTGCTTAGACCAGCAACCTGGCTAAATCTTCTAAGTCCGTAAACGTAACGGGCCGCATAGTTGAACGCCACTTGCAGTTTATGTAACGAATGGGAATCTAGTTTACTAAACACCACTTCAAAATAATTTATAAAAGGCATAATCAACTGTATTACTAGTTTACGACGTGTTTCTGTTGGTGTGATCTGAGCAGTCATTCGTAGGTTTCTTAAGATATAGTAGATTTTGCTTACAACATAGTTAATATGGTCAACACATAAGAGCGAGTTGT
Source organism: Pherbina coryleti (assembly GCA_943735915.1). NCBI lineage: Eukaryota > Metazoa > Arthropoda > Insecta > Diptera > Sciomyzidae > Pherbina > Pherbina coryleti. The sequence goes on along the minus strand of OX030948.1, from coordinate 95,076,694 downwards.
TTATTCGATACCCAAGGTTGGTTATTTTTTCAACAAACTTCAGTGGTGTACTACTTATGTATAGGGTAGGAATATCATCAACTGAGTAACGAGATTTTGAAATTGGCAACACAAAAGATTTCAGTGGATTTAGTTTAAGCTTGTTACACATCGCCCACTTATTAATGGATTCAAGGTCCTCATTAACTCTAAAGCAAAGGTCTTCGCTGAGGCCAATTGGACGAGACATATAAAGCTGGAGATCATCCGCATATGCATGCATTATTACATTTTTCGGAATGGAAAAGATGTCATTAATAGAAATTGCAAAGAGAAGTGGTCCAAGAACTGAGCCTTGTGGTACTCCGCTATTTAGATACTTATAGTTCGAATAATTACAGTCAATTTTCACTCTTTGGGATCTATCTTTTAGATAGTTTTTAATAAGATTGACAGCAGTTGAAGAAAAACTAAAGCAGGTTTCAAGCTTTGAACATAAGAGAGAATGATCTACAGTATCGAATGCCTTAGAAAAATCTAAAAGGCACAGTAAAGTAGGGTGTTCTTTATCGAAAGACTTACGAATGTCGTCTAGGATTTTCACTACTGCAGTTGAACAACTATGTCCAGGGCGAAAACCAGACTGCAAGGGAGACAGGAGCTTATTAGTACAAATGTAATGCGAGATCTGATCTGCCATTAATGACTCGCAGACTTTGGATAGCGATGATAACAAGCTAATAGGTCGAAAATCAGACGGCTCTGATGCTCTAGCTTTTTTCGCAATGGGAATAATTGTTGCTATTTTCCACATTTTGGGATAGCATGAGCTAGTAAAGCAATGGTTGATGATGTGCGTTAACGGACTCAAAATGTAAGGCAAAATTATTTTGACGAACTTTATGTTTACCCCATCTTCTCCAAGAGCAGTGGATTTAATTTTCATAACAGACCTGGCAACCTCATATTCCGATACGCTGGAAAACTCAAAGTTACTAATATTGTTGACTGAATTCGTTCTGCTTTGATTGCAGCTTACACAGGGCAATGAATCAGGGACAAAAAAGTTATTCAGAACTTCTGGATCAATCTGGCACTTAGGCAACTGTTTATTGCATACTCCAATTTCTTTTAAATTTTTCCAAAGTTTCTTAGAGGAAAGTGATACGTCAAGTTTTGACTTATAAAAATTTTTCTTTGCAGCCTTAACAAGTGAGTTTGCTTCATTTCGAGCTCTCTTATATTCTTCCCAGTACAATGCTGTTGGCGCTTTTTTCCACTTAGTATATGCCTGATTTCGTTTTTTTATTGCACACTTAACATGTAGAGTGAACCACGGACATGCACTGTTAACACAACGAGCAGTACGAAGAGGGACATGTTGGTCAAATAAACCGTTAAGTACACTTACAAAAAACATGAGTTTATCGTCAACTGTATTGATATACCAACAATCATTCCACGGAATTGACATAATGTGAGAAAACAGGGAATCATTGTCAATAGACTTAAAGTCACGATACGTTATTGTAGTTGGAAGAACATTATAACAGAGATTTACATTAAACGTAGAAAAAATAAGATCATGGTCACTAACAAATGATATTTGATCAAAAAATAGAACTAAGGAAGCATCAGAAGTTATGAAAAGATCAAGTAAGCTAGGATTAGTATTATTAGCAAACCTAGTAGGCATACTGCTATTAACAATCATTAAACCTGATTGAGTTAAGCCGTCATAAAATTTCTTAGTAACATTGTCATTAACAAGCAAATTAACATTGAAATCCCCACATACAAGAAAGAAGTCATTATTTATTAAGCAATCAGATAACGAGTCAAAGTAAGGCTGCATATTATTACTGCGATTGGGATTATAGACACAAGACATAAAGACTTTGGTATTATTACGATCACAAAATTGTACATTTAGGAACTCAACACCAGGGGGACATGGGGCTACGAACAAGCTGGTGTTGGGGTTGGACACGGCCACGGACACGTTTGGGTTGGACTGAGACAAGGGCACGGAAAGACTGGGGTTGGACAGGATGCTCGCTGTCACGGACGAAGTTTCCGCAGGCAGGGAGGAGTTGGACAGGGGTTCGGACGTTGGGTTGCCTCAAGAGGCTTGATTTTATTGTATCTAGATTTTGGCTTTGGTGTTTCATGTTTGGACCCAGGAGTGGCGGAGAAAGGGTGGTCGATCTGCGCAGAGATCCGCAGTACGCAGACAAGGCTTATTACATCCGGAGAGCGCCAGATATCCGGATGGCTCCGTTAGCGACTGGGCTTTTTAATGCTGGGCCCCCAGCGAGGCTGATTCTCGGTACGGGTCGCATGACGCCTTAATCCGGCCCAGACCTCTGTCCGATGGTTGGAGATCTGCAGATTGAGCGTCCAGGTATGGAACAGCTTTGTCCCCCCAACTGCAGTCTCCAACCTTAGCTAACCACCGTTCTTGCGAACACTGTAGCAGTTATTACCAGCTGGCACCCACGTGGAGGGTTAAGAAGAGGATTTTTTGCCAGCCTTCTTTTTAATAAATATGTAAATTAATATATTCTATTCGATAAGAGCTTAAAAAAATAAACTTTATTCATTCAATCATAATACAAGACTGTCTTAATTCTATTTCTTAATTATAAACGAAGCCTAATTTATCTTATCATTATTGTTGTTGATTATTGTTGTTGTCGCCAACGTTTCTGCTGCTGCCGGCGTCGTATGTGTCGTTGGCGAGTTCAGCGTCGGGTTGCATCTGGACTGCTTCTGGATTTTGGCGCTTATATGCATTTCGTGGGAAAATGCATGGTCTGCAGTTTCTTATTGTCAACTCCACCCTGCTCAAAATTTGAATGTCCTCATTCAAAGAGTGGTCGGTTTCATTAACAGTTATTGTTGCATTGAATTGATTAAGCATTAGAATACCGGGCTGTACTTCTTCAAATGTGGGTAAATGTTGGCTATTAATTGTTGTGCATGCTGAGTTTAAAAAAAAAAAAAATAACTGGCCATTTCAGCCCTTGAAAGGACTTTGACCTAGCTTCTTATGATCAATTGTGTTGTGCGTGTTATTAAGTTTGTACACAATTGACCGAGAACCGGACCTACATGCTTAACGCCGACTCCGAACGGCGATGAACGGAATGTTCTCGTTCTCAAGAAGCTTTACATGGCATTTTGATTACTCTCTGAGGTTTTGCCATTGTCTGCAGAGAGGTGGCGGCCGTACAGAAAAATTATTTTAATTCAAATAATTTTCTGTCGCTGCTGGGGTTCGAACCTGGGTCTCCAGGTTCTTTGACATAGCGGCCACGCACTTTAACCAACTACGCCACTACGCATGCTGAGTTTAGGCTTTTTAATAATTTTGGTATACAACTATCATTACTTATATCTACTAATTGATTTTGCTTACAGACTGATAAAGAATTGTATTCTAAACATTTTTTTTTTATTCCAAATATATTTTTTCATTTTGAATAACTTCATTAAATGACAATCTTATTGCAGTATTTCATTTTTTTACTGGTTTAATAAGGATTTTATTATAATTAAAATTTAATGTAAGTGGAACTTTAACGATGTACAAAAGTGTCGTCATATTTGTTAATATATTTACTTTAGTAAATTCTAACGTTTCTTCCATAGTGGAGAATGTAAAATTTTCGTTATTAAAAATATCAATTGCAGTTTTAATTTCGTTATGCGATAATAACATAGAATTTATTATATCGTTTTTTGCCAACTGTATGGCAAATTTTATATTTATTAATTCTTCTTTTATTAATCTTAGCCTATATTGAATATTTGATATCAACTCTTCATTAATATTAGTATCTTTTCTTATTACATATTTTAATTTGTTTGTAATTTTTGTATGGTTATTTATTCTTTCGTTATGTTGTTTATTGATAACGACTTGCTTATTACTATTGATAATTAATTCGTTTTCTTTATTATTTAAAATTTCAAAGTCTTCATGATCTGGGCTACCTGCTATGTATTTCCATGCAGTGCCGATCAAATTAAAGGCTCTTTTCTCTCTTAGGGGGTAATTGGGTTTTATATGTGAAAGTATTTCTATTGTTTGTAACAATTCATGATGAATTAAGGGATAGGAAGGATGAGATTTTTCGATGTCGGTCGTTATATATTTCTGTATTTCGCCTAAAAACTGTTCGTATTGTTTGATGTCAATAATATGTTTTAGTTTGAGGTATCCGTCTTGTACCTTAGCTCTACCTATGTTTATAGAAATCATGTATGTTCCGAAATAATTCAGTATTTGGATTTCTCCTGATATTATCCGGATAAGTAATCTGTAAAAAAAATAGAGAATATTTTTATGAAGCAATTTCGAATATGGTCTTTATGAACAACTTTTCCTGACTGAGTTTTAACCGTAGTATTCCCGTTTTCTGCAACAATTTCCCTATTATACCGTTTAGAAAGCTTATTACCTAGTCGCTTGTTATATTTGACAAAAATAATATCTCCTACATTATAATTTTTTGGTTCTTCTCTTTTTTTACTGTGGAAAGCTAAGTCCTTATTTTGCTTTTGTAGAAGTTTCTCAATATTGCTAGCTCTAGTGCGGTCATAGTCGTCTGGGTCAAAACTAATATTTCTGCCGAAAAAAAGGTCTACTGGTTTCTTTTGAATTGGCAAAAAACTGTTTTATATTTTTAATTGGTGTGCGTATAAGGCTTGGCTGGATATACTTTTTGTTCGATCCAGTGTCAAGTAAGAATTTGTAGGTTGTTCCGTTCTTTGTAATAAGGTAGCGAAGACTCCCTTAATCTAAAAAATGGACGCTGTCAATAATTTTTGAATCTTCTTCCGGTTCTGTCTCAGGTTGATAATTTTCTTCTAAATTTTCCTCACAATCTGTTGACGATAAGTTAAATGTTCTCGTTTCACACGTCAAATATGCCTTTGATAATTTTGTCCCTGTTCGTGAGTCTATAGTTGGTAATAATTTCTGTCCTTGGTACACGTCGCATGTCAAAGTCGCCATTAATAAAAGAAATAAACTTTAAGTTAAATGGAAAAGACACCCTACTAATGAAAATTGGGAATTATACAAACATGCACGCAATAGTGCAGTCTCCATTATTAGAATGTCTAAAAAAAATTCTTCTTTAAAAAATTAAATTGTTCTCTTCCATCTAAAATTCTTTGGAAGAATATTCGTTCCTTAGGTGTGATTAACAAAGATGATAATAAATGTGAAATTGAACCTAACAGTCTAAATAACTTTTTTCTGTTTAAACCACCAGCAAATATTAATGTGAATCAATGTAATGTCCTTAATACGTATAATCCACCTGTTGATAATCAGTTTTCTTTCTGTAATGTTGATGAAAATGATGTAATATTGTCTATTATGAAAATAAAGTCTAACGCGATTGGTAGTGATGGCATTCCTTTACGATTTATTAAAATTATATTGCCGTTTATCATAAAACCACTCACACATGTAATCAATCACTGTTTCACTGTTTCATGTTTTCCCAACTCTTGGAAGCTAGCTACAATAATACCGATTTCTAAAGTCAGTAATGCTTCTTCTATGCAAGATTTCAGACCCATCAGTATTTTGTGCTCGTTCTCTAAAATCTGTGAATCCTTGATGTGTAAACAAATTAATGAATACTTAGATTTTTATAAACTGCTTTCACCGTACCAATCTGGATTTCGTAAGGGACATAGTTGCGCAACGGCTATGCTTAAGATTCAAGACGATATTCGCATAAATTATGACGCTGGTAATATCACTCTGCTTTGTCTTCTCGACTTTTCAGCTTTTGACAGTGTAAATCATTATATTTTGGTCCGAAAACTGAAAGTTTTGTTTGGGTTCAGTAATAGCGCTGCTTCTTTAATTGCAAGCTATCTCAAAGACAGGATGCAAAGAGTAAAAGTTGGCAATGCACTGTCTGACTATGCAGAAATTAAAGCTGGTGTTCCTCAAGGATCAATTCTTGGACCTTTGCTATTTAGTTTATTTATTAATGACATTTTTAATACATGTAATGATATGACAATGCATGCATATGCTGACGACATTCAATTATACTCTTCGAACCGGATTGGACTACTTGAGGATTTATGCTGTAGGCTTAATGATGACTTGAGTGCTATTTCTAGGTGGGCTATTTCTGAAAATGATCTCTGCCTTAATGCCAAAAAATCGTTTATTCTTCCTATATCTAAGGATAAACTTGACCTTAACGAAATTCCGACAATTAGTCTTAATGGCAATAATTTACAAATAGTTCACAAAGTCAAAAATTTAGGATTTTATATAAATTCTAAACTAACCTGCACTGACCATGTGAATAACATTGTAAAAAAAATTTATTATACGCTTAGGTGCCTGCGGTTAACGTCCAAATTTACCCCCACCCTGATCAAAAAAAGACTTGTTGTTCAACTCATCTTGCCTATAATTGCATACTCTGAGTTAGTTTACAGTAAATTGGACTCTCATTCTGAGCATAAAATTCTTGTTGCGTTTAATGACTTGACTAGATATATATTTGACTTAAGGCGTTTTGACCATGTGTCTGTTAGGAGTAAAGAAATTTTAGGATGTAGCCTAATAGGATATTTAAATGCAAGAAACTGTATATTTCTGCACAAGTTGATAATCAATAAGATTCCATCATACCTTTACGAAAAACTTCGTTTCTGTGCATCCATTAGAACCTCAAACCTTATAATGCCTAGGTACACTTGTTTACAATCCAAGCGGCTGTTTTTCATCAACGCTATCAAGCTCTGGAACTCGCTTCCCCTTAACATCAAAAATATTGTCAGCACGAGCAAATTTAAGTCATCCATCTTAACCTATTTCTCTAGCCTTTAATTTTTTTCTTCCTCTTTTTCTTCCATACTGCTTCAATCACTTCCTCTTTTCCTTCTTTTGCTTAGATAAGTTCAGTTAAGTTAAGTTTTTAATTTAAATGTGATTTTTTTTTCTTTTTTTATTTTTTTTTTCTCTCATTTTTTTAATTATGTCTGTTTGATAAACTTTAATTGTTAGCTTTAAGCTTTATTTAATTGTTTCTTGTTGACTATTATGTCTTTAAATTATGTTTTTAAATTGTTGTACGCTAAAAGAACTTTATTGATCTTACTGTACTAATTCTTAAGTCCAATAAATACAAAATACAAATACAAACTTTCTGCAGTAAATAACATATCGGGGTCATAGTATGGGTATTTTTCTTCTTCAGTTTGCGTAAAGAAAGTTCGTTGGTATTTATTTGGTGGTTGAAACTGTTGTGACATATTTTGTCGTTTTTTGTGAGAAATTTGGTTGATTTTTAAAGAAATTCTGTCTTCTATTATAGTCGTTTCGTGGACTATTTTGGTAATTTACTTGTTTTGAATATATTGAGTGGTCTACTTCCATGGGTGTCGGCATCTGTGACGGTTTTGGTGGCAAGTTTGGTCTTTGAAAATAGTGGTTCTGTTGGAAGTTTTGTTGTGGATTTTGAGTAAAGTTTTGTGGTCTTGATGTTTCGGTTGGGGGTTCGGTATGTAAGCTAATTCTGGAAAGAATTGCATACGAGGTGCTATTTTTTGTCTTGGAGGCATAAAATTATTATTTTGTCTATTTGTATGATTATTATGGAAAGCATACTGAGTTCTAAAATTAATGTTTTCTAGTTTAAGGCATAGGTGCAGTGCCTGAGGAAGGTCTGTTGGTTGAGTAGACTGAGTAGTCTGGGGAGATCGCTTCTCAAACCTCTTATAAATGTGTCCAACGCTTTTTGTCTGTAGGTTTTCGTCATGATATTTAGTGAGTCATTTGTCAGGTCCATGCATCCTAACTTATTAAGGATGAGTGCTAAGTGTTGATACAATTGTTAATAGAATACTGGGATTGTGCAGTTGTTTTGGACTAATGTTGTAAGTTGGTATTCGAGGGTGCCTAAATCTCGTTTGTCTGCGTAATGCAGTACGAGACACTTTGAATTTTTTTTCCAATTTAATGGTGTTGTTTATGTTTAAACACTTAAATGAGCCAACGGCACTTTAACCGTGACTCTTGACGAATGATTGAATTATGCAATAAATGCTTAGTGGAATCTACGGCACTTGAACCGTGACTCCTTGAGAGAATAATTAAACACTTGTTTTGTTGAAGGTTAAAACTATTCTGATTTATTAATTTTAGTGCAAGATATTTATATAAAAGAAAATACACCAATTAACTACAATAATGAAGACAAAGAAAAATATGCTTACGTTAATATAAATTATAGAAGGTATAAAAACATCTGCTTGCATAATTGTTTACAATATTTGTAGTTCAATGTGTTGTAATATAGAACAAGAAAAAAAATGCAGTTAAATTTAAGGTGTTGAAAGTGTGCCAAAAAACATAAGCAAGACTTAGGTAGCAAGTGTTCTGACGAACAATAAATAGGTCAATTGTCGAGCGTTGACTTGTAGAACGTTGGCTTTCATTATGCAGCGGCAGAGTTCATATGATTGATCAGCATAATATAAGTTGTTGCTAAACTGCACGTTAACGTTTTGCTTTGGCATTGTTTTGCAATATCAGATTATTGACATTATCAATTAAAAATTGGTCATTAATGCAATTTGTTTTTTTTGTAAAACAAGCAAAAGACCAGTGCAAGTAATTATGTGTTAACATGCTGCCCGACTTGAATAGACAATTCAAATAAACAATTGATGCACACCGCTTATTCATAAGTCGATTATAATGACGATCTAGAAATTAACTAGCACGCCGTGTCTTGGATGGAGTAACGTGGCATCGGAGTAGGTTGAGTTGATGTCTTCTTTAGGCTTCGTAGTTTCCATAAAATCCAGACCATAATGCAAAAGATTACACTAACAAATGCGTAACAAGTAATCAAGGTGTGTGTAGTTTTGCTTATGCTGTCATCTGGTAAGGTTGACGAGTTGATTTGAGCTAGTTGTCGTTGAATGAGTTCAAGCTCATGAATGCTAGGTGTGAAGGATACTTTGCTGATATTGTTGCTGGCGTATTGTTTTGTCCATCCAATGGACATTCCTAGGCTGGTGCTGTCATGCTTGATTGATGTGACAATTTTGTGGTTACCTTGTATTCGTATCCGATTGGTTTTGATTGTGCAATCAGAACGAAGTTCAATCAAGCCGCTGTTTTTTAAGTTTAGTTGAAGAGTGTCATCACCGCATACTGCGTTAAGTTTAATGGTATCTAAAGTGGCATATATCCATTTGTTTGGGTTATTCAAATGGAACCATAGAATTGTATCGTCAATTTTATACAGGATGCATCTGGGATGGTCTTGGTTAGTTAACAGGTCTAGTTCACATTTGCTGACTTCAGATAACGTATGGTATGTTGCCTGTCTAAATGTGCACAGAAGTTCATTGTTGTTTAGTGCTAGGCAAGCATCCACTTCAGATTGAGGCAACGGGACATACTCGTCATGGTGCGGGCTGATTGCTAAATATTCTGTAGATAATTGTACTGCTGACAGCGAACCGTTTATAACAGCTATGATGGGGGTGAGATGTAGTAGCTGAAATTCTCTGGAATCTGCTAAAGGAAGATCAATACTGAATACCACGTGTTGGTAGAACTTGAGCAAGTTATCCTGATGCATCGGCAGTTGCAAGTGTAATGGAAGATGAGCCTTAATCTTCAATACCTCATTATGCAATTGTTGTGGAGTAAGCAACAGAGGGTTGAATTTTCCATGATGGCTGTCTATTAGAACATCCATAATTAAATCGTGCGTTCGCTGCAAATTGGATGCTATGATGAACAATTGAACAGATAGCATGAGAATCGCCTGTGCTATGTGTAGTTCGCTAAGTGGCCCAGTTGAACTGTTTCCATAGAGTAAGGTGTGGATTTGACTGTCGATTTCGTCAAACTTTGCTTGTGTGTTTAGTTGGTTTGTCTTAATAATGTTGATTGTGGAGTCAATCAGCGATGTTTGATTTTTCATGAGTCTTTCCAAATGTATGTCGTTCTTCTTGAGTCCATTAATGGTTTCGGACATAGTTGTTTCGTAGTTTGAATCTAGCACTCCAAACAGTGAGTGAGCAATATTTCCAACTATGTCGATGGCACCTCGTTTAGATCTTCGAAGCGACAGTATGTTCAGTTTTTTGTTCAATTCGTCCCTTATCTGATCAAAGTAATTCTACATTGGTTGGCATTTTGTGTTATTTGACGCATTGTCGCACAGTTTTTGCAAGGTTACTGTGCCATCATGTAGAATGTTGAGTTCGTCTTGATATGGTTTGAGGTCATAATAAACTAATATGTTCCAATTGGCAGCTGTTCGTTTAATTGTGTTGAGTTGTTCAAAATAGATTCCTGGTTTGTTTGTGAATTCTGTAGTGTTAATGGGGCTGCATAATGCAACCGGCAGCAGAAGAAGGGCCAAAATGGTAAACAACAGTCCTGGATTGAGACAAGATCGTTTTCTTGGAGTAGCTTCAATGTCAAATAATGTTGTTTTCTTTATTCGGTGACGGGGAATTTTGATGATTAATGAGGTTTTTGAAGAATCTTGGATGGGTTCTTCTTCATCGTCATTGGATCGGTGTAGATGAAGGTTTTTAATGCGCTTCACCTGATTGTCGGCATCTTCATCTTCAGGAAATAAAGGAGCTAACCGATGAACTGACCGTTTAAATCTTCCGTTTTGAGTTTTCACGTCGCCAACTTTCACTAAACCGTCGTTGCCCGTATAAATCTTAATGATTCGACCCAGAGGCCATTTTAACACTGGAAGGTTATCATCCTTAATGATAACCATTGTGTTGATCTGTATATTTCTTACAGGACCTTGCCACTTGTGTCGTTGTTGTAATTCACATAGGTATTCCTTGGACCATCGCTGCCAGAAGCTATGTTTTTGTTCCGAAACTCTTTGCCATCGTTCAGTCATCTTTCCTTTTGGGGCCTGGGCATAAACGTCAACATTTGATGTTAATTCTTCTCCGATGAGGAAGTGTCCAGGAGTAATCGCATTTAAGTCATTTGGGTTGGATGAGCTGGGCGTAAGAGGTCGTGAGTTCAGGATGGCTTCGATCTCTATGATAATTGTTTCAAGTTCCTCGTACGTGAGAGAAGCAGTGGATACGTTTTTTACCAATAAGGGTTTTGCAGATTTTACTGCAGCTTCCCATAAACCTCCAAAATGTGGAGACCTGGGTGGAATAAAATTAAATTCAATTCCTTTCTCACTGCAAGCTCCGATAATTTCTTCTTTGGATGATTTTTTCTGAATGATGTCCTTTAGTTCTTCAAGCTGGTTTTTTGCACCAACAAAATTTGTAGCATTATCACAATATATTGCCTTGCAATGCCCTCTTCGTGCAACAAATCTTTTTAATGCCCCAATGAAAGCATCTGTTGTTAATTCCGTTACGAGCTCCAAATGGATTGCCTTTGTGGCAAAGCAGCAAAATACAGCGATATACGCCTTCTGAGGTCGTTTTCCACGTGTCTTAAAATGAACCCAAAGTGGTCCGCAGTAATCAACGCCAGAGTTCAAAAATGGACGAGCCGGATTAACGCGCGTTGATGGAAGATTCCCCATTACTTGTTGGTATAATGTTGGCCGTGCTCTTATGCATTTAACGCAATGCTGGACTACTGCTCTGGCTAAACTTTTGCCTTTCAGAGGCCAAAAACGTTGTCTGACTTGCGCTAGTAATGCTTGGGGACCGCAATGGTAGTTAACCTTGTGTATTCTTTCTATTAACAGTTTTACAAGTGGATCGCTGCCTGGTAAAATCATCTGATGTCTTGCATCGAATTGCTGTGATGATGAACTTATTCGTCCTCCTACACGAATTATTCCTTCTTCGTCGAGGAATGGTGTGAGAGAGCTTAAGTTGTTTGTTTTCGGCACGAATTGTTCTTTTGTTAAAATCCTTTTCAGCTCTGGAAAATCAGATGCTTGAATCTGCCGTATGATAACTTTTAGTGCTGCATCAAGTTCCAGTGGTGAAAGCTGAAGATATTCTTGCCGAGCGCCTTTATGTTGTTTTGCGTGCCTTGCAAATCGTAGCACATACCCAATGACTCGTTGTACATGTGAAAACGAATTCTTTGAATCAATTGTGTAGACCCAAGGATTCTCTTGCGTGGCTACAGCTATGACTGCGTTGTTTTCCCTTTCATCTTTGCATTCAGCTTTGTTTTCTAATTCCCTTTTAAAGGGAGTTGACCACAGCGCCTTTGGTTGGTACAGGAACATTGGACCGTAAAGCCACATGCTGCAATTTAGAAATGCACGTGGTTTTAATCCTCTTGATAGGATGTCGGCAGGATTTTGTTTGGATGGAACATGACGCCATTGATCTGGGAGTGTCAATCGAAGGATTTTTGATATTCGATGAGCCACATAGATTGGTAGTTTGACTGACTGATTGTGTAACCATGACAGCACAATCTGAGAATCAGTCCAGAAATATGAAACCTTGTCCTGACAACCTAAGTCAAGCCTTACTCAGGCCATGAGTTCGGCAGCTAAGAGTGCTGCACATAATTCCAATCTCGGAATTGTTTGTGTTTTGATTGGTGCTACTCGTGACCTTGAACATAACAAATTCAGTTTAACTGTGTTATCCTTTTGGACTGTCCTGATATATAACGCTGCCCCGTATGCCTTCTCTGACGCGTCCGAAAACGCGTGTAGTTGAACATCCTTGCAGTCTTGGTTGCACCAAACATGCCTGGTAACGGTTGCATTATCCAATGAAGATAGGTCTTCTCGATACTGGACCCACTGGGTTTTTATGTCTGCGGGTAGTTCTTCATCCCAATCGAGCTTTAGTTGCCAAGCCCGTTGCAGCTGAATTTTTCCAGTAACCAAAACTGGGCCAATTATGCCGAGTGGGTCGTAGATGTGTGCCAAATCAGAACTCACTGTTCTTTTGGTTGTGTTGATTTGGCTGCATATGTTGGCTCTTATGCAAAACGAATCTGATTTTGGCAACCACAACAGACCTAATGTTTTAGTAGATTGTCTCTCTCCAGATTCGAAATTGAGGTAAATTTCTTGATTTTCTGGTGCTATCTCACGCAACAGTTTTGGATGATTGGCGCACCATTTTTTGAGGTTCATTCCTGCCTTGCTGAGAATGGTAATCAATTGTTGTTGGATCTGTAGAGCTTCATAGAGTGTGTCTGCACCGATTAGCCCATCATCTACGTAGAAATCGTTCTTCAGAGAGGTCGCTCCGTATGGAAATTTATTCAAATTTTCATCTGCCAGTTTTGTCAAACAGCGCGTAGCTAAGTATGGAGCTGCTCGAGTGCCATATGTAACTGTATTCAACTGATAAATCTTCATCTTGTCTGTCGGGTTTTCTCGCCAAAAAATTAGCTGTAAATTTCGATCCTCCTTATTGACCCAAATCTGCCGATACATCTCTTCTACATCAGTTTTGAGAACGTACTTATGCATTCTAAAACGAAGTAAAATGGAAAAAGTTCACTCTGAACCTTGGGGCCGTTGAACATTATCTCATTTAATGATGGCCCTGACTGGTTGTGTGCTGAAGCATCGAAGACCACTCGTAGTTTTGTGGTTGAGCTGTCTGGTCGAAGCACACAGTGGTGAGGTATAAAGAAATGAGGAAATGTGAACTCATTTGTTCTGACTTCTGACATGTGTCCTAACGCCTCATATTCTCTCATGAATGAAACATATTGCTCCCTTAATGAATAATCCCTTGCAAGGCGTTGTTCAAGGTTTGTAAATCTTTTGTATGCTACTGCCTTGGAGTCTGCCACTTCTGACGGATGAACCTTTAAGGGCAATTTCACAACAAATTTTCCGTCACTTGCTCGAGTGGTATGCTGCAAAAAATGGGACTCACATAGCACTTCATCTTCAGTAAGTGGTCTTTCTGAATCCGGTATTTCTTCTGATTCCCAAAATTTTAGAATTGCCTTTTCTAACTCCTTGGTTGAACAAATACCACACACTGCCTTGCTTGAACGCGCAATGTCCACATTACCAGCCACAATCCATCCAAGCACGGAGTTCTGCAAACTTGGAAGATTGCCTGGCAATTTAATTTTTCCATCAATAAGTAGCTCAAAAAATATTTCTGCTCCTAACAGACAGTCAATTCGACCTGGCTTGTGAAATTCAGGATCGGCGAAAATAATATCCCGAGGTCCCAGCCGTCGATATTTAGGTGATGACCTGGTTGGTCAGATACAATTTTTGGTATTATATGCGCATCTACCTCCTTGGAGAAGTTATTTAACGTCGATTGAACCTGGATCGTTGTCTGATGTCGCATTTTGGTTTCATTTGCTCCCACGCCTTCTATATTCATAGATGTTGGTCTGGACCTTCCGCCCAATTTGTTCAGCAATCTGTTTGTTATTAGATTTATTTGGGATCCTGAATCTAACACTGCTCTGCACTCGATACTTTGGCCATTATTTGCGATTAGTTTAATGCGTGCTGTGCCGAGTAAGACGTAGTTAGCATCACTGTTGGTCAATAGGCTGACTGTATTTTTTGATTGATCAGCTGTTGTTCCACAGTTTGATGACGATGGGTTTGGAGATTGATGCTTCAAATTCTGGAAAGAAGAGTTTTGGTTCCTTGAATGAATTTCCTTCTCGTTGTGCAGTAACGTGTTGTGCCTTTTTGAACATTTAGTACAGTGTCGCGATTTACATGCGTCTGCTTGATGTCCAGGTCTGAGGCAGTTGACACATAGTTTGAATTCCTTGACCCAATTCCATTTTTTATTTAAATCAGCGGTGCAGAATGAATTGCATGCATATATTTTGTGGTTTGCCCTTTTACATATAAGGCAATTCTCATTAACTGATTCGGTCTTGGTCGCGGATGCACATGTCCTTGTTGTCGATGATTCTCCTTTTCCTCGGGCTTCGAAGGACTGGAACCTGCGTTCTACGAACTTCAGAAACTCATCAAGAGTGACCAATCGTCTGTTGTTATCCAAGCTTTGCTCAAATGCTATTTGAGAGTCCTGATCCAATTTTTGTATCAATAAATGAGTCAATACAGCATCCCAATGTTGAACTGGAAGTCCTTGTGCTTGGAGTCCATGAATGCATTCTTTCGTTATGTCATGAAGTGCCTTTAATGAAGATAATGATTCTTTTCGAATCGCTGATTGCGACATTAGCTTGTTGAGCAATGATGTCACTAGAAGTCTTTTATTGTCGTAACGACTAGTGAGGATTGCCCAAGCATTTGGATAGTTGCTTCCTGTTGATGGAAGGTGCTTTATCAAATTTCTGAGTTCGCCATCCAGAGATGTTGTCAAGTAATGCATCTTTTCTGCATCACTTATAGCCGCATTGTGAACTAGTTCTGTGTACAAGTCCTTGAATGTTACCCATTGCATGTAATTGCCATTAAATCTTGGCAGTGTTATTTTTGGTAAAGCAATGTCTGTGTCTGTTGACGTTGATCTTCTAGGCGATTGAAAGGTCTGCTCCACTGTCATGTGTCGATGGAGTTCGATCAGTGCTTCTTCTGCCCTCGCCTCGAGTTCATAATAGGTCTGGAGGGTGTAGTCTCCAATGATGTCTTCATCAGTTAACTCCCACAGAGCCATATTATTTTTGGATAGATCCATCATATGTTTCTCGATTATTGTTGATTTAATTGTGTAATACGATGAAGGATGCTCTGTATGACGTTGAGTTAGCACTTCATCCAAGCTTTGTCTTAGTGCTTGAATTAGTGCACGCTGATTTCTTAGAAGCTTCCGACCTTCAGCGCTGTTAATTGGTGGTTGAAGATCAGGATTCCTTGTTGCTGCTTGTGGTGCATCCTGCATACCCTTTGATTGACTGGCCGCACCGTTGTCCAAATTTACGAGTTCCATTGCGTTGCTTTCAAACAGTCTAGTGTATGTCGTGACCATATCCTGAATCCTCTCATAATACCTTCTTGTAAAGTACTTGTCGTCGTCAGGCTTGCTTTCCAACGCCATTATCGCTTCATGATTGGAGTAAAATTCATCTCCCCAGTTCTGCAGCCTATCCAATCGCTTTGAATAGTAGCTTGATGTTTTTCGATCCTTGGAATCTTTCGAAAAATTTATTGTCAGATTTTCAATTTCCTTCCCCAGGACATACTGGGCTTGGACCAATTGTTCAAATTTCATTTTATGGAGGTTCAACTGGTGCTCCTGTGACTTAATGTTTTTAAGTTGCTTAACGGATTTATTCGCGGCGGACTAACGCGGTCACACGGCTAACGAATTTAACGAATTTCAAATTTTACGCGTTTAAGTTAATCCTTCGTAGCGTTTCACTAAAAGGATCACGTCGGGGTCACCAAAAATGTTTATGTTTAAACACTTGAATGAGCCAACGGCACTTTAACCGTGACTCTTGACGAATGATTGAATTATGCAATAAATGCTTAGTGGAATCTACGGCACTTGAACCGTGACTCCTTGAGAGAATAATTAAACACTTGTTTTGTTGAAGGTTAAAACTATTCTGATTTATTAATTTTAGTGCAAGATATTTATATAAAAGAAAATACACCAATTAACTACAATAATGAAGACAAAGAAAAATATGCTTACGTTAATATAAATTATAGAAGGTATAAAAACATCTGCTTGCATAATTGTTTACAATATTTGTAGTTCAATGTGTTGTAATATAGAACAAGAAAAAAAATGCAGTTAAATTTAAGGTGTTGAAAGTGTGCCAAAAAACATAAGCAAGACTTAGGTAGCAAGTGTTCTGACGAACAATAAATAGGTCAATTGTCGAGCGTTGACTTGTAGAACGTTGGCTTTCATTATGCAGCGGCAGAGTTCATATGATTGATCAGCATAATATAAGTTGTTGCTAAACTGCACGTTAACGTTTTGCTTTGGCATTGTTTTGCAATATCAGATTATTGACATTATCAATTAAAAATTGGTCATTAATGCAATTTGTTTTTTTTTGTAAAACAAGCAAAAGACCAGTGCAAGTAATTATGTGTTAACATGCTGCCCGACTTGAATAGACAATTCAAATAAACAATTGATGCACACCGCTTATTCATAAGTCGATTATAATGACGATCTAGAAATTAACTAGCACGCCGTGTCTTGGATGGAGTAACGTGGCATCGGAGTAGGTTGAGTTGATGTCTTCTTTAGGCTTCGTAGTTTCCATAAAATCCAGACCATAATGCAAAAGATTACACTAACAAATGCGTAACAAGTAATCAAGGTGTGTGTAGTTTTGCTTATGCTGTCATCTGGTAAGGTTGACGAGTTGATTTGAGCTAGTTGTCGTTGAATGAGTTCAAGCTCATGAATGCTAGGTGTGAAGGATACTTTGCTGATATTGTTGCTGGCGTATTGTTTTGTCCATCCAATGGACATTCCTAGGCTGGTGCTGTCATGCTTGATTGATGTGACAATTTTGTGGTTACCTTGTATTCGTATCCGATTGGTTTTGATTGTGCAATCAGAACGAAGTTCAATCAAGCCGCTGTTTTTTAAGTTTAGTTGAAGAGTGTCATCACCGCATACTGCGTTAAGTTTAATGGTATCTAAAGTGGCATATATCCATTTGTTTGGGTTATTCAAATGGAACCATAGAATTGTATCGTCAATTTTATACAGGATGCATCTGGGATGGTCTTGGTTAGTTAACAGGTCTAGTTCACATTTGCTGACTTCAGATAACGTATGGTATGTTGCCTGTCTAAATGTGCACAGAAGTTCATTGTTGTTTAGTGCTAGGCAAGCATCCACTTCAGATTGAGGCAACGGGACATACTCGTCATGGTGCGGGCTGATTGCTAAATATTCTGTAGATAATTGTACTGCTGACAGCGAACCGTTTATAACAGCTATGATGGGGGTGAGATGTAGTAGCTGAAATTCTCTGGAATCTGCTAAAGGAAGATCAATACTGAATACCACGTGTTGGTAGAACTTGAGCAAGTTATCCTGATGCATCGGCAGTTGCAAGTGTAATGGAAGATGAGCCTTAATCTTCAATACCTCATTATGCAATTGTTGTGGAGTAAGCAACAGAGGGTTGAATTTTCCATGATGGCTGTCTATTAGAACATCCATAATTAAATCGTGCGTTCGTTGCAAATTGGATGCTATGATGAACAATTGAACAGATAGCATGAGAATCGCCTGTGCTATGTGTAGTTCGCTAAGTGGCCCAGTTGAACTGTTTCCATAGAGTAAGGTGTGGATTTGACTGTCGATTTCGTCAAACTTTGCTTGTGTGTTTAGTTGGTTTGTCTTAATAATGTTGATTGTGGAGTCAATCAGCGATGTTTGATTTTTCATGAGTCTTTCCAAATGTATGTCGTTCTTCTTGAGTCCATTAATGGTTTCGGACATAGTTGTTTCGTAGTTTGAATCTAGCACAAACAGTGAGTGAGCAATATTTCCAACTATGTCGATGGCACCTCGTTTAGATCTTCGAAGCGACAGTATGTTCAGTTTTTTGTTCAATTCGTCCCTTATCTGATCAAAGTAATTCTACATTGGTTGGCATTTTGTGTTATTTGACGCATTGTCGCACAGTTTTTGCAAGGTTACTGTGCCATCATGTAGAATGTTGAGTTCGTCTTGATATGGTTTGAGGTCATAATAAACTAATATGTTCCAATTGGCAGCTGTTCGTTTAATTGTGTTGAGTTGTTCAAAATAGATTCCTGGTTTGTTTGTGAATTCTGTAGTGTTAATGGGGCTGCATAATGCAACCGGCAGCAGAAGAAGGGCCAAAATGGTAAACAACAGTCCTGGATTGAGACAAGATCGTTTTCTTGGAGTAGCTTCAATGTCAAATAATGTTGTTTTCTTTATTCGGTGACGGGGAATTTTGATGATTAATGAGGTTTTTGAAGAATCTTGGATGGGTTCTTCTTCATCGTCATTGGATCGGTGTAGATGAAGGTTTTTAATGCGCTTCACCTGATTGTCGGCATCTTCATCTTCAGGAAATAAAGGAGCTAACCGATGAACTGACCGTTTAAATCTTCCGTTTTGAGTTTTCACGTCGCCAACTTTCACTAAACCGTCGTTGCCCGTATAAATCTTAATGATTCGACCCAGAGGCCATTTTAACACTGGAAGGTTATCATCCTTAATGATAACCATTGTGTTGATCTGTATATTTCTTACAGGACCTTGCCACTTGTGTCGTTGTTGTAA
Source organism: Pherbina coryleti (assembly GCA_943735915.1). Classification (NCBI taxonomy): domain Eukaryota; kingdom Metazoa; phylum Arthropoda; class Insecta; order Diptera; family Sciomyzidae; genus Pherbina; species Pherbina coryleti. The sequence goes on along the minus strand of OX030948.1, from coordinate 95,057,515 downwards.
TTCACATAGGTATTCCTTGGACCATCGCTGCCAGAAGCTATGTTTTTGTTCCGAAACTCTTTGCCATCGTTCAGTCATCTTTCCTTTTGGGGCCTGGGCATAAACGTCAACATTTGATGTTAATTCTTCTCCGATGAGGAAGTGTCCAGGAGTAATCGCATTTAAGTCATTTGGGTTGGATGAGCTGGGCGTAAGAGGTCGTGAGTTCAGGATGGCTTCGATCTCTATGATAATTGTTTCAAGTTCCTCGTACGTGAGAGAAGCAGTGGATACGTTTTTTACCAATAAGTGTTTTGCAGATTTTACTGCAGCTTCCCATAAACCTCCAAAATGTGGAGACCTGGGTGGAATAAAATTAAATTCAATTCCTTTCTCACTGCAAGCTCCGATAATTTCTTCTTTGGATGATTTTTTCTGAATGATGTCCTTTAGTTCTTCAAGCTGGTTTTTTGCACCAACAAAATTTGTAGCATTATCACAATATAATGCCTTGCAATGCCCTCTTCGTGCAACAAATCTTTTTAATGCCCCAATGAAAGCATCTGTTGTTAATTCCGTTACGAGCTCCAAATGGATTGCCTTTGTGGCAAAGCAGCAAAATACAGCGATATACGCCTTCTGAGGTCGTTTTCCACGTGTCTTAAAATGAACCCAAAGTGGTCCGCAGTAATCAACGCCAGAGTTCAAAAATGGACGAGCCGGATTAACGCGCGTTGATGGAAGATTCCCCATTACTTGTTGGTATAATGTTGGCCGTGCTCTTATGCATTTAACGCAATGCTGGACTACTGCTCTGGCTAAACTTTTGCCTTTCAGAGGCCAAAAACGTTGTCTGACTTGCGCTAGTAATGCTTGGGGACCGCAATGGTAGTTAACCTTGTGTATTGTTTCTATTAACAGTTTTACAAGTGGATCGCTGCCTGGTAAAATCATCTGATGTCTTGCATCGAATTGCTGTGATGATGAACTTATTCGTCCTCCTACACGAATTATTCCTTCTTCGTCGAGGAATGGTGTGAAAGAGCTTAAGTTGTTTGTTTTCGGCACGAATTGTTCTTTTGTTAAAATCCTTTTCAGCTCTGGAAAATCAGATGCTTGAATCTGCCGTATGATAACTTTTAGTGCTGCATCAAGTTCCAGTGGTGAAAGCTGAAGATATTCTTGCCGAGCGCCTTTATGTTGTTTTGCGTGCCTTGCAAATCGTAGCACATACCCAATGACTCGTTGTACATGTGAAAACGAATTCTTTGAATCAATTGTGTAGACCCAAGGATTCTCTTGCGTGGCTACAGCAATGACTGCGTTGTTTTCCTTTTCATCTTTGCATTCAGCTTTGTTTTCTAATTCCCTTTTAAAGGGAGTTGACCACAGCGCCTTTGGTTGGTACAGGAACATTGGACCGTAAAGCCACATGCTGCAATTTAGAAATGCACGTGGTTTTAATCCTCTTGATAGGATGTCGGCAGGATTTTGTTTGGATGGAACATGACGCCATTGATCTGGGAGTGTCAATCGAAGGATTTTTGATATTCGATGAGCCACATAGATTGGTAGTTTGACTGACTGATTGTGTAACCATGACAGCACAATCTGAGAATCAGTCCAGAAATATGAAACCTTGTCCTGACAACCTAAGTCAAGCCTTACTCTGGCCATGAGTTCGGCAGCTAAGAGTGCTGCACATAATTCCAATCTCGGAATTGTTTGTATTTTGATTGGTGCTACTCGTGACCTTGAACATAACAAATTCAGTTTAACTGTGTTATCCTTTTGCACTGTCCTGATATATAACGCTGCCCCGTATGCCTTCTCTGACGCGTCCGAAAACGCGTGTAGTTGAACATCCTTGCAGAGCGCCTTTATGTTGTTTTGCGTGCCTTGCAAATCGTAGCACATACCCAATGACTCGTTGTACATGTGAAAACGAATTCTTTGAATCAATTGTGTAGACCCAAGGATTCTCTTGCGTGGCTACAGCAATGACTGCGTTGTTTTCCCTTTCATCTTTGCATTCAGCTTTGTTTTCTAATTCCCTTTTAAAGGGAGTTGACCACAGCGCCTTTGGTTGGTACAGGAACATTGGACCGTAAAGCCACATGCTGCAATTTAGAAATGCACGTGGTTTTAATCCTCTTGATAGGATGTCGGCAGGATTTTGTTTGGATGGAACATGACGCCATTGATCTGGGAGTGTCAATCGAAGGATTTTTGATATTCGATGAGCCACATAGATTGGTAGTTTGACTGACTGATTGTGTAACCATGACAGCACAATCTGAGAATCAGTCCAGAAATATGAAACCTTGTCCTGACAACCTAAGTCAAGCCTTACTCTGGCCATGAGTTCGGCAGCTAAGAGTGCTGCACATAATTCCAATCTCGGAATTGTTTGTATTTTGATTGGTGCTACTCGTGACCTTGAACATAACAAATTCAGTTTAACTGTGTTATCCTTTTGCACTGTCCTGATATATAACGCTGCCCCGTATGCCTTCTCTGACGCGTCCGAAAACGCGTGTAGTTGAACATCCTTGCAGTCTTGGTTGCACCAAACATGCCTGGTAACGGTTGCATTATCCAATGAAGATAGGTCTTCTCGATACTGGACCCACTGGGTTTTTATGTCTGCGGGTAGTTCTTCATCCCAATCGAGCTTTAGTTGCCAAGCCCGTTGCAGCTGAATTTTTCCAGTAACCAAAACTGGGCCAATTATGCCGAGTGGGTCGTAGATGTGTGCCAAATCAGAACTCACTGTTCTTTTGGTTGTGTTGATTTGGCTGCATATGTTGGCCCTTATGCAAAACGAATCTGATTTTGGCAACCACAACAGACCTAATGTTTTAGTAGATTGTCTCTCTCCAGATTCGAAATTGAGGTAAATTTCTTGATTTTCTGGTGCTATCTCACGCAACAGTTTTGGATGATTGGCGCACCATTTTTTGAGGTTCATTCCTGCCTTGCTGAGAATGGTAATCAATTGTTGTTGGATCTGTAGAGCTTCATAGAGTGTGTCTGCACCGATTAGCCCATCATCTACGTAGAAATCGTTCTTCAGAGAGGTCGCTCCGTATGGAAATTTATTCAAATTTTCATCTGCCAGTTTTGTCAAACAGCGCGTAGCTAAGTATGGAGCTGCTCGAGTGCCATATGTAACTGTATTCAACTGATAAATCTTCATCTTGTCTGTCGGGTTTTCTCGCCAAAAAATTAGCTGTAAATTTCGATCCTCCTTATTGACCCAAATCTGCCGATACATCTCTTCTACATCAGTTTTGAGAACGTACTTATGCATTCTAAAACGAAGTAAAATGGAAAAAGTTCACTCTGAACCTTGGGGCCGTTGAACATTATCTCATTTAATGATGGCCCTGACTGGTTGTGTGCTGAAGCATCGAAGACCACTCGTAGTTTTGTGGTTGAGCTGTCTGGTCGAAGCACACAGTGGTGAGGTATAAAGAAATGAGGAAATGTGAACTCATTTGTTCTGACTTCTGACATGTGTCCTAACGCCTCATATTCTCTCATGAATGAAACATATTGCTCCCTTAATGAATAATCCCTTGCAAGGCGTTGTTCAAGGTTTGTAAATCTTTTGTATGCTACTGCCTTGGAGTCTGCCACTTCTGACGGATGAACCTTTAAGGGCAATTTCACAACAAATTTTCCGTCACTTGCTCGAGTGGTATGCTGCAAAAAATGGGACTCACATAGCACTTCATCTTCAGTAAGTGGTCTTTCTGAATCCGGTATTTCTTCTGATTCCCAAAATTTTAGAATTGCCTTTTCTAACTCCTTGGTTGAACAAATACCACACACTGCCTTGCTTGAACGCGCAATGTCCACATTACCAGCCACAATCCATCCAAGCACGGAGTTCTGCAAACTTGGAAGATTGCCTGGCAATTTAATTTTTCCATCAATAAGTAGCTCAAAAAATATTTCTGCTCCTAACAGACAGTCAATTCGACCTGGCTTGTGAAATTCAGGATCGGCGAAAATAATATCCCGAGGTAGGTTCCAGCCGTCGATATTTAGGTGATGACCTGGTTGGTCAGATACAATTTTTGGTATTATATGCGCATCTACCTCCTTGGAGAAGTTATTTAACGTCGATTGAACCTGAATCGTTGTCTGATGTCGCATTTTGGTTTCATTTGCTCCCACGCCTTCTATATTCATAGATGTTGGTCTGGACCTTCCGCCCAATTTGTTCAGCAATCTGTTTGTTATTAGATTTATTTGGGATCCTGAATCTAACACTGCTCTGCACTCGATACTTTGGCCATTATTTGCGATTAGTTTAATGCGTGCTGTGCCGAGTAAGACGTAGTTAGCATCACTGTTGGTCAATAGGCTGACTGTATTTTTTGATTGATCAGCTGTTGTTCCACAGTTTGATGACGATGGGTTTGGAGATTGATGCTTCAAATTCTGGAAAGAAGAGTTTTGGTTCCTTGAATGAATTTCCTTCTCGTTGTGCAGTAACGTGTTGTGCCTTTTTGAACATTTAGTACAGTGTCGCGATTTACATGCGTCTGCTTGATGTCCAGGTCTGAGGCAGTTGACACATAGTTTGAATTCCTTGACCCAATTCCATTTTTTATTTAAATCAGCGGTGCAGAATGAATTGCATGCATATATTTTGTGGTTTGCCCTTTTACATATAAGGCAATTCTCATTAACTGATTCGGTCTTGGTCGCGGATGCACATGTCCTTGTTGTCGATGATTCTCCTTTTCCTCGGGCTTCGAAGGACTGGAACCTGCGTTCTACGAACTTCAGAAACTCATCAAGAGTGACCAATCGTCTGTTGTTATCCAAGCTTTGCTCAAATGCTATTTGAGAGTCCTGATCCAATTTTTGTATCAATAAATGAGTCAATACAGCATCCCAATGTTGAACTGGAAGTCCTTGTGCTTGGAGTCCATGAATGCATTCTTTCGTTATGTCATGAAGTGCCTTTAATGAAGATAATGATTCTTTTCGAATCGCTGATTGCGACATTAGCTTGTTGAGCAATGATGTCACTAGAAGTCTTTTATTGTCGTAACGACTAGTGAGGATTGCCCAAGCATTTGGATAGTTGCTTCCTGTTGATGGAAGGTGCTTTATCAAATTTCTGAGTTCGCCATCCAGAGATGTTGTCAAGTAATGCATCTTTTCTGCATCACTTATAGCCGCATTGTGAACTAGTTCTGTGTACAAGTCCTTGAATGTTACCCATTGCATGTAATTGCCATTAAATCTTGGCAGTGTTATTTTTGGTAAAGCAATGTCTGTGTCTGTTGACGTTGATCTTCTAGGCGATTGAAAGGTCTGCTCCACTGTCATGTGTCGATGGAGTTCGATCAGTGCTTCTTCTGCCCTCGCCTCGAGTTCATAATAGGTCTGGAGGGTGTAGTCTCCAATGATGTCTTCATCAGTTAACTCCCACAGAGCCATATTATTTTTGGATAGATCCATCATATGTTTCTCGATTATTGTTGATTTAATTGTGTAATACGATGAAGGATGCTCTGTATGACGTTGAGTTAGCACTTCATCCAAGCTTTGTCTTAGTGCTTGAATTAGTGCACGCTGATTTCTTAGAAGCTTCCGACCTTCAGCGCTGTTAATTGGTGGTTGAAGATCAGGATTCCTTGTTGCTGCTTGTGGTGCATCCTGCATACCCTTTGATTGACTGGCCGCACCGTTGTCCAAATTTACGAGTTTCATTGCGTTGCTTTCAAACAGTCTAGTGTATGTCGTGACCATATCCTGAATCCTCTCATAATACCTTCTTGTAAAGTACTTGTCGTCGTCAGGCTTGCTTTCCAACGCCATTATCGCTTCATGATTGGAGTAAAATTCATCTCCCCAGTTCTGCAGCCTATCCAATCGCTTTGAATAGTAGCTTGATGTTTTTCGATCCTTGGAATCTTTCGAAAAATTTATTGTCAGATTTTCAATTTCCTTCCCCAGGACATACTGGGCTTGGACCAATTGTTCAAATTTCATTTTATGGAGGTTCAACTGGTGCTCCTGTGACTTAATGTTTTTAAGTTGCTTAACGGATTTATTCGCGGCGGACTAACGCGGTCACACGGCTAACGAATTTAACGAATTTCAAATTTTACGCGTTTAAGTTAATCCTTCGTAGCGTTTCACTAAAAGGATCACGTCGGGGTCACCAAAAATGTTTATGTTTAAACACTTAAATGAGCCAACGGCACTTTAGCCGTGACTCTTGACGAATGATTGAATTATGCAATAAATGCTTAGTGGAATCTACGGCACTTGAACCGTGACTCCTTGAGAGAATAATTAAACACTTGTTTTGTTGAAGGTTAAAACTATTCTGATTTATTAATTTTAGTGCAAGATATTTATATAAAAGAAAATACACCAATTAACTACAATAATGAAGACAAAGAAAAATATGCTTACGTTAATATAAATTATAGAAGGTATAAAAACATCTGCTTGCATAATTGTTTACAATATTTGTAGTTCAATGTGTTGTAATATAGAACAAGAAAAAAAATGCAGTTAAATTTAAGGTGTTGAAAGTGTGCCAAAAAACATAAGCAAGACTTAGGTAGCAAGTGTTCTGACGAACAATAAATAGGTCAATTGTCGAGCGTTGACTTGTAGAACGTTGGCTTTCATTATGCAGCGGCAGAGTTCATATGATTGATCAGCATAATATAAGTTGTTGCTAAACTGCACGTTAACGTTTTGCTTTGGCATTGTTTTGCAATATCAGATTATTGACATTATCAATTAAAAATTGGTCATTAATGCAATTTGTTTTTTTTGTAAAACAAGCAAAAGACCAGTGCAAGTAATTATGTGTTAACAGGTGTGTTATAAGATTCTAGTGATATATCAGCTTGCCCTACGATTTTATTTCTTATAACACTGAGTATTCCAAAATACTTCGGTGTACCTCGTAGCGGCTCATAAATTTGAAGAATTCTGTCTACACTCTTCTTGAAAGAACTAAACTCTCCTGGGTAACCAGAAAATTCCCTTAAACTTTTCACAACATCAGGAATTTTTTCCATCTCCCCTAGGTTGCTATTGGATATGCTTGTCATCTCGTCCGTGTATGGTTCATCGACCGAATTGTTTCTCGACTGACTCAAAACTTCTGATATTAACTGTCTAACTTGTTCTGTAAAATTTGCTGAAAAAGTTCGGTTTATGTTCGGTAAGAAAAAAATATTCGATTCGGTGCCCGGTGGTGGTCAATGCAGAAGAGGACGCCCACATCTTCGTTGGAAGGATCAGGTGTTGGATAACCTGACTACACTTGGTGTTTCCAACTGGCGCCAACAAGCGCAAAATAGAAATGGCTGGCGCAATTTCTTATACGAGGCCAAAACCGACCTTCGGTTGTAAGCGCCAGATAAGTAAGTAAGTAATGTTCGGTAAGATGTCAGTAGTATGTGGAATTGCTGTGGAATTAAGCGAGAAATTTGCTAATCGAGCGGCAAGTCATTATCGTTAGGCATTTTTGTGTTTTTTTTTTCTTTCTTTTACTAGCAGGAATTAATAAACTTTAATTTTAAAATTATTCAAATATTTCTTTTTCAAATGACTTCGATTTTATAATCAAAATTTAAATATTTATTTTGTTTTTTTTTAAATATAATCGATTGTTTTGAATTTGTTTTACTTCACTTTTTCTTAAAAATATCTTATATTTTAGCTTACAATATTATCGCGATCTTGTAGTTGATTGTAGTGTTGATCTGCTCCGTTGAATTCTTCCTTTTTGTCCTACTGGTTTCTTAGACCTGTTGGGTTACTCGGGCTTCTGGACATATTTATCCGTAAAAAATTTTCTTAAGTTTTTTACGCTGTGCACTGTTTATTATTACTTTTTTATAGTTCTTTCGATTTTGCGCGAACAGTTAATATTTTTGTTTTACACAAAAGGATTCTTAGGTCTTTTGGTTATGCGCGAAAATACATTCATATTTTTATTTTTCACAAAGGATTCTTAGGTCTTTTGGTTATGCGCGTAAAATTTATGTTTTTTGGTTTTTCACAAAAGGATTCTTAGGTCTTTTGGTTATGCGCGAAAATAAATTTATATTTTTATTTTTCACAAAAGGATTCTTAGGTCTTTTGATTATGCCCGAAATAAAGATTTAACAAACTTGTGCACTTCACTATAATTCCATGGTCCCTGCTCGGGCGCCAAATAATTTATTCTATTCGGTTTGAGCTTAAAAAAAATAAACTTTATTCATTCAATCATAATACAAGACTGTCTTTATTCTATTTCTTAATTATAAACGAAGCCTAATTTATCTTTTCATTATTGTTGTTGTTACCAACGTTTCTGCTGCTACCGGCGTCGTATGTGTCGTTGGCGAGTTCAGCGGAAGGCAGGCGTCGGGTTGCATCTGGAATGCTTCTGGATTTTGGTGCTTATATGCATTTCGTGGGAAAATGCATGGTCGACAGTTTCTTATTGTTAACTTATATACTATGTATATGTAATGAGTTTGTGATACTTACATAAATATGAAACAATTACATCTCTTATTATTTCTGGTTTGTTGGCGTGATCGGTTATCGACTCTATATGTTCCGGATAGGTCCAATTTGCTTCCACAGAATGCAAAGTTTGCAGCCAATTTTCGTTAATGGCGTCGTTTCCATTAAGAAAATTGTGAAGAACGCAGTACGACAGTTTGATGGCATTGGCATTTCTTATGGCATTATCGATGCCTTTCCCAATGCGCCTAAAACGGGTTTTCAAATGCCCAAAAGCATTTTCAACTACCCTTCAAGATTTCGACAAAGAATAGTTGAAGTGCTTTTGCTCTCTGCTTTGAGTGATGCTATAAGGCAAAGGCTTCATTAGCTTGTCCCTTAAACGAAATGCAGAGTCGCCAATAATATGCACTGGGACATCCACCTCCGAAATGTTTCTAGTTACATAAGTCGCTTAACAAACCGCATCCATCCAAACAACGTTTAAGAAAAGATGATTGAAATATTCTGGAATCATTGCAACGGCAGAGGCTGCCTGAGCTCAAATAAATAAATCGGCATCTAAAATTTTTAAAAAATAATAAATATAAATCATCGTTAAGTGTTCCTACCTAGCGTCCACCAATTGACGCTACAAAAAAATTGAGTACCACCTTTTATAATTGTAGTAGTCCGGATGGACTACTTTTGATGGATGAATTTCGATGTGACAACCATCTATTAAATGTATGAATCAATAAAAATTCAGCATTCACAAATTTAGCATATTTACCAAGCGCATGCAAACTACGAATTAGTTGATTCAGCTCGTCAAAATTTGTATGGCGATACGCTTGATTCGCAACTTGCTTCAGCCTCGAATAAAGAATGAGAGCCGAATTAGGTGCAGTGAAAACATGCTATAACCATATGTTATTTAATTCTTTCACAAGGCAAGGTACCTGAGAAAGTATCAACGACTCTGTAAATATATGTTTAGTTTGGCGTTTATGTGTATTCATGTATGCGATGTCGTTGTCTCTTTCCTTTTGTGTATATATTTTATTTTGTTTAATTGAACATTCACGACATAACGTCAAAATCAACAGTTAAAGTGCTCCTAGAGCGAGAGCAAGTTCTTCTGTAAAAAAATACTAGCCATGTGGCAGTCGAATTATTAATATTTAATATTGTAAGAGTCTATGCAGGCCATACTATTATAGCCGCAGGTTTATTAACTTATAAGAAACAGTTTGTATATTCTTGTAAAATCGATGCTAATCGAAGTCTCAATAAAGTACAATACAATACAATTTGAGATTCTAGATGATGATGTGTTATAGTTTTTGTAGGTTATTATGCAAATTAATTATAAAATATATAAATGCAATTAATTGTGCCGTGTTGTGTTTACAAAAATTTGGTTTGTTAACGTAGCCTCCGAGATGAAAATGCGCCTCGTCACAAAAGATGTTTTTGCTATACAAGTTTGGGCTACACAGCACTCACTTTGGAAAAAAGTTTCCAAAATTTTCCAACGTTGCACAGTGTGTCTTTTTCAATTTTAGCGTGCCAAAATTCATATCTCAAAAAGCTGTATAGCTAGAGACATGAAATTTGGTAATTTTGTTTTCAAGACCAAAACAATAACTGTCACAAATGGGCGTGATCTGTCAACTGCCACACCTACCACCCATACAACTGGAAAAGTATTATTGGTATAAGTTTGGATGTATATTTGCTATAATGATAAAATTTGGCATCTAAGCTTATCTTGTTCCTTGAATCCTTTTGTCGAAAAGTGGGCGTGATCGGTCAACTGACACGCCTTACTTGACTACATACACAAATCCACTTGTTAGTAAACAATATTTTTATAATTTATTAAACACAATAACTTAACTTACGTGGCGTCCGTGGCGTAGTTGGTTAAAGTTCGTGGCCGCTATGTCAAAGAACTTTGGAAAGCCAGGTTCGAACCCCAGCAGCGACAGAAAATTATTTGAATTAAAATAATTTTTCTGTACGGCCGCCACCTCTCTGCAGACAATGGCAAACCTCAGAGAGTAATAAAAAATGCCATGTAAAGCTTCTTGAGAACGAGAACTTTCCGTTCATCGCCGTTCGGAGTCGGCGTTAAGCATGTAGGTCCGGTTCTCGGTCAATTGTGTACAAACTTAATAACACGCACAACACAATTGATCATAAGAAGCTAGGTCAAAGTCCTTTCAAGGGCTGAAATGGCCAGTTATTTATTTTTAACAATAACTTACAAAGGATAATTAAATATATAATTAAGTTGTAGTTATGATTGTTGCCAAATTTTAAATTAACTTAACGGAATTATTCTGTCACTCTTTTAAATTAAACTCACTTAGTTATAGTTTAAACTTAAGACGCATTTCCCAAACTTTTTCCTTTCTCATATTTCCCACTTTACTTTCATATATCAAGTTTATCGGCAACTTTTTAAACAAACGTGATTAATTCATATATTCTAAATTAACATATAATTGTAACATACTTTATAAAATAACATCCTTGTTTATAACAATGATATAATCCTTTTAGAATAAAATCTAAAAAGCGTTAAAAAAGTGATGTTGCGGCTAACATATTGGGAAACCCTGATGAACAACTGTTTGCACCCTACAGCATAATTATTGAAATTAAGTTGCTGACATTTAATTCCACATAAAAAAATAAATAATTTATTTTTAATAAAATATATGTTTAACATAAATATTATTCACAAAAAAGATTTTTTATTTCTGTTTGTGGTAAAATGTAATGTTTTTATTATTTAAAAAATTGTTTGTTGGAAATGTGTGTATAAAGAGAAATAAAAAAAATTTTTCATTTCGAATTGAAAATGTATATTATAGTAAGGGACATACTTTTGCCTTACTTGGGTTCTCAATGTCAGATAGAAACAAATGTAGGTATTTGTACTAGCTTGTTTGTTTACAATGCATTGTTTTTAAATATGTGTACGTTTTGTTCTTACTCACGATTTTAGAAGCAATCAAATTAAGCAAACATAAAATATGTCATTGCGTGAAAAGTATTAAAAGTAGAACAATGAAATTTGAATCTTAAAGATATCAAACTATCATTATTAAGCATGCATAAAATTATTGATTTTGGCTTAATAGTTTGCACTTGCGAGGCACAAGAAGTTTAAAACCACAAAATTGATATAAATCTGGGTCCTGAAAATTAAAAATGTTGAAATTAATTTTATATGTGCAATTTATTTTTAGTATTAATCCTACAAAAAATTGACTGTATTCAGTTTTGTTTACACAAATTATCCTTATAGATGCAAAATGTACGAAACAATGGAATGAAAAGATGTAGTTGCATATATGAAGATTTCTTTTATTCGAGTCAATTTGCGCAATGGTTTTTTTTTAAAACTTAATGAAAAACACTTAATATTTGTTTAGTTTTACTTTCCATCATGTTTACAGTGGAACATTTTAGATTCTTCTTACTAAAAATGACTTTAAGTATAATTTGATGATAAAAAAAAATCATTATTTTCTATAAATTTTTAAATATATTTTTTCATTTTTTAAAAAACTTGTTTTTATAAAATCATGTAAGAATTTACATTGATTTACCGATTTGTATTACGATGACGAATTTCAATGAAGAAATATTAGACTTTTTAATTTTTGCAAATAAAATTACAATATCTTTAACGGTTTTGAAGATATCGACGTTTAAAGAGGAAAAAATGTCACAATTTTACGTAAGCTGCTCTTTTGAAACCCTGTATCTTCAATATTTTTCAACGGATTTGCAAAAACTTTTTTTACTTGATAGAAAATCTCTTAAATTTTAATAAACATTTTAGTTTTCTTTTATTATCTTACATTTTTTCAAAGAAATTAAAAACAAAGAAAAATTTTTTAAAATTTAGTTTATTAAAATTCAAGAACAGTTGATAAGGTTTTTTGATAAGCAATTGATAAAGAAGAACCATTTTTTGCTTACATAAGTAGAAAAATGCTGGGAATAAGCTTAGAAAAGCTTAAAGCTGGTGTAATGGATGGTCCGCAGATAAGGCAGCTAATAAAAGACCCTAATTTTAAAACCTCGATGACTGACCTTGAGCGAAAGGCATGAGTGTCATTTGAATAAATTGTCAACAACTTTGTAGGCAATTGCAAAGCAAGTAATTTTGAGCAACTAGTGACCAACAGGCTAGACAGTTTTAGGGATCTTGGATGTAATATGAGGATCAAGATTCACTATCTACACAGCCATTTATCCCACTTCCCTGAGAAGTAAGGAAACACTAGTGAACACTAGAAAACAAGGTGATGTCCATCAGGACATGAAAATAATGGTAGACCGCTACCAAGGAAGATGGGTCAAACATATGATGGCAGACTATTGTAAGAGTCTTAAGCGAGATGTTCCTGATGCCTTTCATTCCAGAAAGTCACTGAAGAGAAGTTTTTCAAGTCGTAAATGATGCTCAAGGTTAGTCATCGAGGTTTTAAAATTAGGGTCTTTCATTAGCTGCCTTATCTGCGGACCATCCATTACACCAGCTTTAAGCTTTTCTAAACTTATTCCCGGCATTTTTCTACTTATATAAAACTTAAAACTACTTAAAACATGGTCCTTCTTTATCAATTGCTTATCAAAAAACCTTATAAACTGTACTTGAATTTTAATAAACTTAATTTTAAAAATTTTTTTTTTTTTAATTTCTTTGAAAAAATGTAAGACAATAAAAAAAAGCTTAAAACTAAAAAAAGCTGAAATGTTTATTAAAATTTGAGAGATTTTCTATCAAGTAAAAAAAGTTTTTGCAAATCCGTTGAAAAATATTAAAGATACAGGGTTTCAAAAGCGCAGCCTACGTAAAATTGTGACATTTTTTCCAATTTGAACGTCGATATCTTCAAAATTGTCAAAGATATTGTAATTTTTTGTGCAAAAATTGAAAGGTCTAATATTTCTTCATTGAAATTCGTCATCGTAATACAAATCGGTAAATCAGTGTAATAGATATAGCAAAATTATTAGAAAAAAACTGATTTTCATGTTTTTGCCTATAACTCAAAAACTCGAGCTGATGGAGAAAAACGGAGTCCATATTTGAAATCAGCAGCCAAAATTAATTTGGGATTGACTATCGATAACACTGCACCTTTTATAAAGTGTCATTTTGTAACTCAGTGTAATTAATTCCTTATTATTATTAAAAAAACAAACAAGCACTTTTTGATGCGTTCTTAATATATATATAAGCTCACATACATGGTTGCCAGTTTTGTGGGAAATTTCCCATTTGTGGGTTGTGGCGTCCGTGGCTTAGTTGGTTAAAGTGCGTGGCCTCTATGTCAACTAACCTGTAAACCCGGGTTCGAATCCCAGCAGCAACAGAAAATTATTTGAATTAAAATGATTTTTCTGTACGGCCGCCACCTCTCTGCAGACAATGGCAAGCCTCAGAGAGTAATCAAAATGCCATGTAAAGCTTCTTGAGAATAAAAACATTTCGTTCAACGCCGTTCGGAGTCGGCGTTAAGTCTGTAGGTCCGTTTCTCGGTCAATTGTGTACAAACTTAATAACACCCACAACACAATTGATCATAAGAAGCTAGGTCAAAGTCCTTTCAAGGGCTGAAATGACCAGTTATTTTTTTATTTTTGTGGGATATTTCAATTGGTGTGGGATGTGGGAATTCCCATGAGATTTTGTAATTCAATGAGGGATTTTTTAAGTCTTATGGGATTTTTTTCCGATACATTTTTTAATTTAAATTATGTAACAACATTAATGTTTCTTTTATGAATTTACTTATTTATTTCACATTTTAATATAAATAATTTTAATTATTATATTATACTAGCGATACCCGGCGCGCGTTGCTGCACCCAGCAAGTACAATATATTGGAAATGATAAGTTAATTCAAAACTTTTATTAATCCCTTAGTCTGATACCACGCTCATGTTCCACTGCCCGTTACAGTTTCCCAGTAGCAGAACATCACTCCCAGGTGACAATTCCATTATGACTTTCAATGTCCTGTGCTTTAAGCTTCCATAGCTATTCTGTATAGAGAATCGGGCTACACCCCCTATCCAATGCACAAACCGGTTTGCCAGTAGAAAGACTTTGGCAATTAGTAACTCCATACTGAGTTTTATTGTCATGCGACGTTTAGTTCTAAAGAGTGATTTTTTAAGTGCCTGATAACTTTTTTTTTAAAAAAAACGCATAAAATTTGCAAAATCTCATCGGTTCTTTATTTGAAACGTTAGATTGGTCCATGACATTTACTTTTTGAAGATAATTTCATTTAAATGTTGACCGCGGCTGCGTCTTAGGTAGTCCATTCGGAAAGTCCAATTTTGGGCAACTTTTTCGAGCATTTCGGCCGGAATAGCCCGAATTTCTTCGGAAATGTTGTCTTCCAAAGCTGGAATAGTTGCTGGCTTATTTCTGTAGACTTTAGACTTGACGTAGCCCCACAAAAAATAGTCTAAAGGCGTCAAATCGCATGATCTTGGTGGCCAACTTACCGGTCCATTTCTTGAGATTAATTGTTTTCCGAAGTTTTCCCTCAAAATGGCCATAGAATCGCGAGATGTGTGGCATGTAGCGCCATCTTGTTGAAACCACATGTCAACCAAGTTCAGTTCTTCCATTTTTGGCAACAAAAAGTTTGTTAGCATCGAACGATAGCGATCACCATTCACCGTAACGTTGCGTCCAACAGCATCTTTGAAAAAATACGGTCCAATGATTCCACCAGCGTACAAACCACACCAAACAGTGCATTTTTCGGGATGCATGGCCAGTTCTTGAACGGCTTCTGGTTGCTCTTCACTCCAAATGCGGCAATTTTGCTTATTTACGTAGCCATTCAACCAGAAATGAGCCTCATCGCTGAACAAAATTTGTCGATAAAAAAGCGGATTTTCTGCCAACTTTTCTAGGGCCCATTCACTGAAAATTCGACGTTGTGGCAGATCGTTCGGCTTCAGTTCTTGCACGAGCTGTATTTTATACGGTTTTACACCAAGATCTTTGCGTAAAACCTTCCATGTGGTCGAATAACACAAACCCAATTGCTGCGAACGGCGACGAATCGACATTTCACGGTCTTCAGCAACACTCTCAGAAACAGACGCAATATTCTCTTCTGTACGCACTGTACGCATTCGTGTGGTTGGTTTAATGTCCAATAAAGTAAACTGAGTGCGAAACTTGGTCACAATCGCATTAATTGTTTGCTCACTTGGTCGATTATGTAGACCATAAATCGGACGTAAAGCGCGAAACACATTTCGAACCGAACACTGATTTTGGTAATAAAATTCAATGATTTGCAAGCGTTGCTCGTTAGTAAGTCTATTCATGATGAAATGTCAAAGCATACTGAGCATCTTTCTCTTTGACACCATGTCTGAAATCCCACGTGATCTGTCAAATACTAATGCATGAAAATCATAACCTCAAAAAAATCACCCTTTAATATCAAACTATTCAATATCAAAAATTTGACCTATGTGGTCGAAGCCATAACCCCTTTTCCTATGCCCGTCCCAGTTCTCTTGTTTATTTATAAAAAACTTATTGAATCACACAATGTCAATTCTATTAACTAAAAAGTCAGCCGTTTGTTCTTTTTGTTCATTTATAAATTACAGGAAAACCACCGTCAAAACATGTGTAGAAAAGTTGCATGCAGCGAAACAAATAAACATACGTACATACATACATACATCAAGTCGGATTGAATCTTATTCTCATCAAAAAAATCCTCAACATGCTAAAGGTGGTCAGTGAATCCCCTTTTAACAAAACTGTGTTAGATTAATTCTCCACATCAAAACTACTTTGAACATATAAGAATGTACTTCGATCCAATTAGCTTTAAGCGCAGCAAAGTATGTATGTATATGTATTTGTTTGTTTGTTTTGTTGTTTTGTGCTTGCTGAGAACAAAAAGAGTATAGTAGAGAGCAACATGCAGTTTATTGAGGCTCTCGCAGCACAAACGCATGAAAAGCTAACGATCATGCAATGCATGGCATTGTGGATGATTTTTTAAAAAACTTAACACTTTAATTAAAAATACTTATTATTGAAATTTCGTAAAGAAAGTAACCAATGAACCTTTTGTAGCACAAATGTGATATTTTAAAACAAATAAACATACGTACATACATACATACATCAAGTCGGATTGAATCTTATTCTCATCAAAAAAATCCTCAACATGCTAAAGGTGGTCAGTGAATCCCCTTTTAACAAAACTGTGTTAGATTAATTCTCCACATCAAAACTACTTTGAACATATAAGAATGTACTTCGATCCAATTAGCTTTAAGCGCAGCAAAGTATGTATGTATATGTATTTGTTTGTTTGTTTTGTTGTTTTGTGCTTGCTGAGAACAAAAAGAGTATAGTAGAGAGCAACATGCAGTTTATTGAGGCTCTCGCAGCACAAACGCATGAAAAGCTAACGATCATGCAATGCATGGCATTGTGGATGATTTTTTAAAAAACTTAACACTTTAATTAAAAATACTTATTATTGAAATTTCGTAAAGAAAGTAACCAATGAACCTTTTGTAGCACAAATGTGATATTTTAAAACTTATTTCAAAAAAATCGGACCAGTACTTCTGGAGTTTTGCGGACACAAAAAATGTTCACTTTCATTTTATATAATAGTATAGATAATAATATTAATAATAATTTTAATAATATATGTATGTGAATTTTTGTTTTTTTAATAATGAATATTTTGTAATGTTCATTTAAAATGTAAACGTTTGATCTTATGATTTTATTTTCTGTTTTTTATTTACTTTAATTTTTAAACAATTAATCTCCCTTAAAAACATCTCTAGAGAAGTTCTCAGTATATGTTTTTTAACTTTAATCACTGATATATATTTTTCTAAAATTTCCCATTTTAAGGGATTTTTTAATGGTTGTGGGATTTTTTGTGGGATATTTAAGTGATTTTTAGTAAAAATATCCCACGTGGGAATTTTTTTTAATTGCTGTGAGAAAAAGAGAATTTTTATGGGAATATATGTTGGCAAACATGACCTGTAGCTCGTTTCTGTAACTCTTACCGATCGCAGTTACCGACTGAAATTACCGATTTGACGTCATTCTCACCTTCACTGTTTCTGTAAAAAAAATTGTCGATCCCTATTCCATTCACTAGTTCCAAATCGGTAATATGACATTTGTTCCAATTCTACTTCAATAGGAATCGCTTAAAAAAGTGTTTCTGTACGAAAAGTGACAAAACTTGAAATCGATACTTTTCTCACTGACTTTAAGCTAAGTGAGAACTCTACCGATTGCTATAATGTTGTTGAAACTATGAGAAAGCAAGTAATCAAATTTAACTTTTTGAACCGAATACAATTTTATTGCTGTAATTTTATACAAATAAATATTTTATTAAAAAAAAATGTTTTAATTGTTTGAAAATAAGTAGCAAAACATAAACATTTAAGGTGACAGCGTGTTGTAATTTACGAAAATTTATTAAGCGGTTTCAATGAAATCGGTATGTTAATGTAAAATAAACCGAGTGCAAATGTTTGTTTACTTTCATTATACATCACCAACTTTTAGTTTATTTAATTTCTTGCTTTTTGTTTGGTTTGAGTTTGATTTTTGTTTGAAATAATATGAGTGAGAAAAATGAGAAGGTAAGTCAAGTTAAGTTGTTTAAATATACAAGTTATATAAATGAATATAATTGTTTAACAGGTAAAATCCGGGCGAGTTACAAAAACTCAGCGCCATCGGCTCTTGGAGCTGATGAAACAACACCGGCACGTTGGAAAGGGCCAATTCACATCAAAAGATGCCAAAAAGGAGCACAACGCTGTGTGGGATGCAGTGGCGAAGGAGCTAAATGCTATGGGTGGCTCCCATAAAAAAGCTGAACAATGGAAGAAGGTTTGTGATTAATTGAACACAATTAAACGAAAATTATGAATCTTTGTATATTTGCAGAGTTGGATTGATTGGAAATCGTCAGTGAAGCAGCAATTTGGGCGGCACCGAGCGTTTTCCAACAGAACGGGAAATTTACCATCGTCGGAAGGTCCAAAGGAAGTTGATGGCCTTGATAAGGAAGTCCTTGATTTCTTTTCAAGAGATGTAGTGGACGGAGATGGCGTTACGCCTGAAGCTGGATTTGAGGTATAGTTCAATTTAAGTTAAAAACTAGTAAGAAGTGATATTCGACTGGTCCGAATTTAAAATACCCCCAAGACCGAGCCAAAGTATATGTAAATTCTTAAGTAGTCAATAAAATGTTTTTTTGTAAAAACATGTTCGTCATAGTTTTAACAGAAAATAATCGCTTTTATTTTTTGAAAAAGTCACTTTGGATTGGAGTTGGGTGTGGATACTCAGAGTAAGAACATATTATATATATCAAAGTTCATATTATATATCAAAATTCATATGCAAAATTGCAAGTCCATATATTAATTTTTTTAAATTCTAAGAGATTTTATGGTTTTAATTAAGTCACTTTGTATAGAGGTAGGCGTGGTGTTCATCCGATTTAGCTCATTTTCGAACTTGACGACATTTTTTAGATAAAAGCTTAAATATCGAATTTCGTGATAATAGCTTGAAAATTACGGCTGCAATCGTGATCACAGACAAAAAAATTAGGAAAACATCATAAAACATATAGATATCATTTGTAATGAATTCAACAATAATTCTTTAAAAATATTTCTGATTTTCTTGCAAAGCAGCAATAACTTTGGTACTATAATTTCGGGTTTTTTATTTCTTTTGCACAAAATAGTTAAAAAATATTCTTAATTAATTTTTTTGGGTTTCCTAATTTTTATCTCTGTAGGTGAAATATTAGCAAATATTTCCAAAATATAAAATTATTAGATTAAATATGTTGTTTTTAATTTTAGCCAATGGTTGAAATTGATCTCGACGAAAATATTGAGTGGTTAGACGACAACCAAATTGAAGACCCACACGCTGACCAGGACCAGCACAATGTAAGCGGCCCACCACCGAAAAAAACACCCAAAAGTCATGGGCTTACCTCCCAAAGTTGTTTGGAGGAAGTTCGAAAAGTTTGCGATGAGAATCAAGCTCAAATTATGGGAGCACTAACCAAAATAATTGGGCTCATCGAAACCCAGAACTCAATAATGACTGAGATGCTGCATGCCATGAATCGCACCAATTAAAAGTAAATGATAATTTATTAAACTTTTGCTTTAGTGTTACTTACTTTTTATCGGTTTCAGATTATCAACTTAAGACTGAATTTTTGCACCATTCTAGTTTAACCAAGTGCCTGAGACTTAGTCATAGAATACTTTGTAATGTTTTTTTTTTTTATTGTTTAATTAGTTTATAAAGCCGTTTGAACTAGGCTTGTTTATTTATTTATTTTTAAGTTAAGTTTTTGTAAACCTAAAAAAAATATTTAATATATATAAAATATATAAAAAAAAAACAATATTACGTTTTTGACTTTTTATTAAGTTTTATTGTTCTCAATTTTTTTCAACAGAAAGAGACGGTTAATCTATTTAAAAATTACATATATAGTTTTTTCAAGTATGCTTTTTCAGAATCTTGCATTTTTTGTAACAGAGTATAATAATGTTTTTTTGCTCAAAATGTCGCGCACTAAATACAAAACAGTCATAACCATGATACAAGTATAACAAGGAGAAAGAAGATACGTACAAAATTCAAAGGAGATGGTCACCCCCAATAGTTTTGCATTCAAAAGTCAAATTTTGAGTTGTGACTGTTTTGTATTTAGTGTGCGATATTTAAACTAAGCAAAAAACTTTTCAAAACAAAAAATTTTTGCAATTCATAAAAATCGTGTGAAATTTTTCAGAGTTTTCGACAAAAAACAAAAAATTAATAAAAATCGACTGTTCAAGACAAATTCTTACAACAAAAAATGATAAGAATTGGCCAGAAGATACGCGTGAATTTTTTTCAGACATTTTTGTGAAAAATTTTTGGTTTCAGACCAATTTACTCATATATTATGACTCTAAAAATAGTTGCGTGTTATTGACTGTCGAGTTGCTCTACCTTCATTTAACACAGAGTTTGAGATAATCGCATCCTCTATATTTACAGATGGCAAATCATTTATGATGTTTGCTTCGGGAATTGGAAAATTATGCTTTCTTCTAAAATTATGTAGAGTGCAGCAAGCATTTATGATGGAGCCGGCGAAAACAGGAGAGACCATTAGGCCTCGATCTCCTGAAAGACATGCAAACACTTTTTTCAATACCCCATTTAGCCTTTCAACGCAATTTCTGGCCTGAATATGGGTCTTATTAAACTGCTCCTGGCTTGCACTTTCCACATTTCTATATGGAGTCATCAACCATGGTTGCAAAGGGTAGCCTGAGTCGCCAATTAGCCAACCCTCAGAGACTCCATTTGCAGTGTGCTTGCTGTGGAGAAAAGCTTTTAATATGCTGCTTTCCCAAATGAAAGCGTCGTGAGTACTTCCACCAAATCTGCCATTGCATCCCAAAATCCGTAAGTCAAAATCGCAAACCAATTGGACATTCTTCGAAAAGAATCGTTTGCGATTCAAGTAACAGTATTCCGTTTCCGTAGGGGGTTTTTTGATTTTAACATGAGTGCAATCAATTGCACCTAAGACACCGGGAAATCCAGTAGCATTAAAAAATCTGCAATATATAAAAAAATGAATCAAAATTTCTGTTCTTTTTTTTCAAATAAAGTACCTTTCTTTAACCACACGTTGATCTTCATATGTGGTAGGAAATACAATGTATTTTCGCATTAAATGATTTTGAATTATCATTGTAATTTTATAAACTATGCGGCTTATCATAGTCTTGCTCATTGGGCACACGAAGTCCTGCCCTATATCTCGCAGGAAGGAACCAGTGGCGTAAAAATGCAAGGCTGCGCATAGCCGAAGTGGGTTTGGAATAAACGTACTTCGTTGCCCCCTTTCCAAGTAAGGGCGTAACTCACTTAGTAGTTCAATTGCAGCATCCTTGGAGAACCTAAATAGTTCCATGAATCGCGCTTCAGGAATGTGGAATGGATCCGTGGTGTCCCTTAAGTGGCGCCTGTGAATTCTCAGCATATTTCTGCGATCGTGTAGAGATGCGTACATAATAACAAATACGCTACTCATTTTGTTTAAAGTTATAAACTGAGAAAATATGAAATTGAAAAGCAGTGTTTTTAATATAAAATATTTGTACATATAATGAAAACAAATGCAAATAATCACCTGCTTGTCATCTGTTTCAATTTCTTGACGTTTCTTTCCGATTTGTGTTTCTTTCCATCACAGACCGAATTTTTACCGATCTCAACGTACAGAAACAGCAGTTATCACGAAATCGGTAACTTTCAATCGAGTCGATGTGACGTCACACAAATCGGTAACTTACCGATTTGGTTACAGAAACGAGCTACTGTTCGTCATTTGATCCATATCGCAACGTTTCTTCTCGAAATGTGTTGCTTTTTTTTCGTCTCAGAATTTTTACCGATCTCAACGTTTAGAAACGCAGTTATCACGAAATCGGTAACTTTCAATCGAGTCAGTGTGACGTCACACAAATCGGTAACTTACCGATTTGGTTACAGAAATGAGCTACAGAAGGCCCACACCATGGTTGAATAAATAAGGTTGTCGCATGTGTGACATACTTCATGTCATATTTCAAATGACGCAAGTTATTATATGCCCCACCACGCAGTGCTTAAACCAAGCAGCACAACAACGAAACTCCGTGTGGTTTTTGACGCATCTTGTAAGGGATCAAATGGTGTTTCGCTCAACGATCGTTTGTTGGTTGGTCCAACAGTACAAAATGACTTATTCACAATTTTACTGAAATTTCGTAAATACAGAATTGGATATTGGAGAATTGGAAAAGATGTACCGTCAGGTTCTCATTCATTCTGATGATCGTAAATTTCAAAGGATCTTATGGAGAGTCAATAAAAATTATCCACCTATGACATACAATCTTAATACTATAACATATGGAACTACAGCGGCTCCATTTTTGGCGACAAGAACGTTGAAACAAATTGCAATAGACAACAGCGTGTCACATCCAATAGCTGCAGATAGCATTAATCAGTGTTTTTATGTTGATGACTTTATGTCGTGCTCAGCAGATGTAGAAGATGCGGTAAGATTAAAGGACGATCTTTGTAACATTTTGTCGAAATCTGGGTTTAATCTTCGCAAATGGTGTTCCAATGTTCCTGAGTTTATTTCTACAATTGATCCAAAAGATAGAGAAATGTCTTCAGAGACTGTAATAGATGAATTGCAAACGGTAAAAACCTTAGGTTTGTTGTGGGATACTTCAACTGATTCATTCAAGTACAGCGTACATCTTTTGTCAATGCCGCAAGATATATCCAAAAGGACAATTCTTTCAGATATATCAAAAATATTCGATCCTATTGGTTGGTTATCCCCAGTTGTAATTTCAATGAAAATTTTTATACAGAGACTATGGCTCAAAGGAGTCAGCTGGGATCAATTGTTGCCAGAAGATCTTTTAAATCAGTGGATTTCGCTTCGCAATAGCATCGATAGCATTTCTCAATTTCGCATTCCGAGGTGGCTACAATATTCAAATGAACCGACTGTTGAGTTACACGGATTCGCAGATTCTTCAGAGCTTGCATATGCAGCTGCAATCTATTTGAAGGTTGTTCGCTCAGACGGTTCGATTTCTACAAATCTAATTGCATCAAAAACGAGAGTAGCACCAGTAAAACAGGTTACGCTCCCACGCCTTGAATTGTGTGCTGCTCATCTTATGACTAAACTAATTGTGAAAGTCCAAGGTTCATTGAAATTTCAAAATACGGCACTATATGGTTGGTCAGACTCAACTATAGTGCTATCATGGATAGCAGATCACCCACGTAGATGGAAAAATTTGGTTGCCACTCGAACTTCATATATAATCAATGTCATTCCCGCTCAGCATTGGCATCACATACGATCGCAAGACAACCCGGCTGAGGTAGCCTCTCGCGGGATGTCACCTTTAGAGCTTATAAATAATCATCTATGGTGGTATGGACCTCAAATATTAAAAACATTTAATGGGTTTTCAGACCAAATTTTCGAAATACCGAAAGATGTGGACATGGAAGAAAGGAAGAATTTAATTATTCACGTGTCTACAAAGACTGAACTCGATTTAATAGAAAATTTTTCGGACTTCAACAAACTGCTTCGAATCACAGCATTAATACTGTGTTTTAAAAAAAATTGTCAGCCGCAGAAATACGTGAAATCGTCCGGGTTTTTGAAATCAATTGAGCTTCAATCATCTCATCTTATCAAAAAGACACAGCAGAAAGCGTATTCATCAGAAATAAGAATTTTGTTATCTGGTAAACAACTAGGTAGTAACCACAAATTAGCAGCGCTCGCACCATTTGTTGATCATAAACAAATGTTACGAGTCGGTGGTAGATTGGACAATGCAAATATATCTTACGATCAAAAACATCCGTTGATCTTATGCAAGGATAGTCATCTGACGGAGCTCATTGTGAGAGACTACCATCACAAATATTTACATGTTGGTTGTCGCCAATTGCAATATCTTCTTGGACTCAAGTACTGGATTCCTTCAGTTATATCTATACTATTATATAAAAGAAGACTCACGTATGTTCGGCTGCGAAAAGCTTGAGAATGGCAGGCGCTGTTTCAAAAATTATTTTTCTCTAGAATAGCTATGGTGCCCAGTTGGGACATGGGATATATAAATTTAATAGCCATTGTTTAAATAATTAATTAAAATCCAAAGAGAATAACCATACAATTTCTTTATTCTTATTCTCAGAGAGAAAAATTTTTCTCATTAAAGCTCTGTGCATCTCAAAAAAAGGTTGTGCCCAAAGCTAATAAGGAAGAACATATGTATATGTAATACTTCTGTATTCCAACTCTGAAATCGAAGAGAGACAGCCATAACAACATAAGATGTTGCTGCTTGTGTTAGTATATTTGAATATATGAAAATTACTACACAAAAAATAAAAAGTCAACCCGTCACAGGGGCGGTTGTTATGAAAACGTTTTCCCCAAACATATAAGAAAACAAATCATATTTGTTTTTCCTAAATCACATTTACGCACCATTATAAAACAATTATAAGAACGCCTGAAATATGATTAAATTTGAACAAACAAAATTTTAATCAAAAAATTCAAGCAACAAAAATTTCAAATAAAAATTATTGACAATGGCAGCACCGCTCCTGAGTTTTTTGTATTTTAAATTTAATTTCCTCCATATATTTTCTCGCTCATATAACAATATATCAGCACTCTAATGTTGACGAATATATGAGATAGAACAATATGTCAAAATCGCTGTGAGACAAAAGCTCTGTTTTCAAACTCTTTTTGAGCAACATATATAAAAGTCAACAACCCAGCGGGAAAATGAGAATTGATTAAAAAAAAAAATCGTAAATGGAATAGATTATTTTGCTTACATTTTAGAACGTATTCCAAAGAATATATAAATTAAAGCAAAACATATGAATTGGAATATATCAATCAAAAGTTTATATCAACCAATATATCAACGAATATATCAACCAAACAAATTTTGGCATAAGTGAGAAAAGCAACAGTCTGTTTTGATTTGTTTTCTCATTTCCGAAAATTAATACTTTTTATTTAAAAGAATGCATTTAAAAAGTGAATAACAGAATCGATTTCTGTAGCTATTCATATGGAAGCGAGAAAAGAATGTAATACTATTTGTAGGACGGCAGCGTCCCACCGGCAAAATGAAAATGGATTCTAGAAACAAAAATCGTAAATAGAATGAATTCTATTGCTAACATTTTAGAATGTATTCCAAAGAATATATACATTTATAGCAAAACCTATGAATTTGAATCTATCAAGCAAAAGTTTACTGATTCGTTTTTATTCCAGCCATAATCGATTACGACCCATATAAATATTTTTAATATATAAAATGTTTTTAGATTCCTTGCTTGCTTTTTTAATAAGTGAAAAACGAACTGATTCTAAAACAAATTCTGGTATAAGTGAGAAAATCATCAGTCTGTTTTGATTTGTTTTCTTATTTCCCAAAGTTAATACATTTTATTTAAAATAATCATATATGTAATACTTCTATATTGGCAGTACACTGTACTGTGAATGTACCCGAAATTGTGACGTCCGTGGCGTAGTTGGCTAAAAGTCCGTGGCCTCTATGTCAACGAACCTGGATACCCGGGTTCGAATCCCAGCAGCGACAAAAAATTATTTGAATTAAAATGATTTTTCTGTACGGCCGCCACCTCTCTGCAGACAATGGCAAACCTCAGAGAGTAATCAAAATGCCATGTAAAGCTAATTGAGAATAAGAACATTCCGTTCATCACCGTTCGGAGTCGGCGTTAAACATGTAGGTCCGGTTCTCGGTCAATTGTGTACAAACTTAATAACACGCCCAACACAATTGATCATAAGAAGCTAGGTCAAAGTCCTTTCAATGGCTACAATGACCAGTTATTTATTTATTTTTGGTTGTTTTTATGTACTCGAAATTTAATTTTATAACAAAAAAACTCAGGAGCGGTGCTTTCATTGTCAAAAATTTCATTTAAAATTTCTGTTGTTTCAATTTTTATGATTTAAATTTTGTTTGCTTGAATTTTTCTTTTTAAATTTTTATCATATTTCACGCGTTGGTCTTATAATTGTTTTATAATGGTGCGTACCTATGATTTATGCAAAACAAATATGTATGTATGCTTTGTTTTGTTTTATGTTTGGGTAGACATTTTTCTTAACAAGCGCCCCGTTGACGTATAGTAGTAGTATATTCAAATATACTAATACAAACAACAAAATCTTATGTAGGCTATCTCTCTTTGATTACGTAGTTGAAACTCATTAAAAATTTAGTTTGCTGCCAATATTGAAGTATTACATACATGGTTTAATAAATAAGGTTGTCGCATGGGTGAGAGCGAGTTCCCATAAATGTCAAATCGAAGTTGACAGCTCATACAAAATCTTAAAGCGAAAATTGATAACATGAAAACCCGATGAAGTTGTTGTTGTTGCTTTTCATTGATTTTGACAGTTATGGGTACTGAGAAGAGAGTACGATCAGCCAACCTTATTTATTCAACCATGGCCCACACAGTATAATTGTATCAGGAAGACAATCATGGTGTAATTAACAAGGTGATATTGAATTTTTAGCTTATCTCAAAAAAATTTTACCCACCCTTGTCAAAAACAGCTGTTCGTAAATTCCAAGCAAAAGTTGCAAAATAATCTATTACAATTTTTTATTGAGTGCAAGCGATTTGACACTTTTCCGGAGCTTGTCTCTTGTTTTCTTATTTTCTCAACATTTTTTGACAACCGTAGTGAAATTAGTAAACGTCACGATCACCTTGTTAATTACACCATGGAATGTTTCGGTTTTAATACATAATTTCAGGCTCTGAATTTCTTCTCCAAGCGTTGCTGAATTTTTTACATTAACATCAACGTTACTATTTTAGCGCTTGCCAATGAAACGTAAGAAGATAAAGCGGAATTTTTGGCTGATGTCGGAAATCGAATGCATGCTCAAACACATTAAAGAACTTCAATGCCATTATGGAACAACGTCTACCAATCATTATTCTTTTTGGCAAATTGCCAAAAAAATGAGGAAGTGTGGATTTTACAATAAGACTTCGACCCAAATGAGACGAAAATGGTTCCAGATGAAATCGGCTTATTTATGTTATAAGAGAGGAAAAATTGAACGGTTGCTGCTCATACCGGAAATATTTCGAGGAAGTATAGCAAAGTTTGTTGAGACGGAAGCAAAAGACAGCAAACTTTGTCAAATACCATGGTATAAATGCGATAAAATGCCTAATATCAAAGGTATGTTTTCCATGTTTGCATTAAATTTTTTACATCGAAAATAGGTGGAGAGGCAATTGAAGATGAGAGCTGTAAAAGGATTGAATAATTTCGTAACGCACACACTCTTAATGCATTTAAAAGCTGCATCAACCAGAATTACAGATGCACAATTCACCATTCTTTAAAGATAAAAGGGAACAATTGAAGAGAGTGAAAATTAATTTTTTTCACTTTCTTTTTTTTTTTTTTTGAAAATGTGTATTTGGAGCTAAAAGAGCTAATGGTGAAAAAATTTTTCGCCGCTCTCAAGTGGTTTAGAAGTTACAGTGCTTGAAAGTTGAGAAAATGGACTTCAAAGATATATCATCTATATCTATATCTATACTATTATGTAAAATGAAAGTGAAAATTTTTTGTGTCCGCAAAACTCCAAAAGTACTGGTCAGATTTTTTTGAAATAAGTTTTAAAATATCACATTTGTGCTACAAAAGGTTCATTGGTTATTTTCTTTACGAAATTTCAATAATAAGTATTTTTAATTAAAGTGTTAAGTTTTTTAAAAAATCATCCACAATGCCATGCATTGCATGATCGTTAGCTTTTCATGCGTTTGTGCTGCGAGAGCCTCAATAAACTGCATGTTGCTCTCTACTATACTCTTTTTGTTCTCAGCAAGCACAAAACAACAAAACAAACAAACAAATACATATACATACAAACTTTGCTGCGCTTAAAGCATAGATGCCCAAGGTAGTAGTATTGGTGAGAGTGACGAAATAACACTGGAAGAAAACAATTTGCTATTAATTTTATTTAGTCGTCAACGAGATTGCGACAAAAGCACATGTGTGGGGGTCTTGTCATTTTTATACCCCAACGTTTAAAAAACGTAAATGGGGTATATTAATTTTGTCACTCCGTTTGTAACGCCCATAAGGAGGCGTGGTAGGTATGGAAAAGTATATATTTTCTTGATCAGCATCACCACCCGAGTCGATTTAGCCATGTCCGTCTGTCTGTCCGTCTGTCTGTCTTTCTGTCTGTCTGTTTGAAAGTTTTTTTAAGGTATAATTCGCAACAACAACCATTCAAAGACCGGATATATTCAAGTTTAAAAAATTTTTTTTTATATTTTCCTCTTGTTTTTTATTATTCGATAAGTTGTTAATTAAGGTAGTTATTGTAAAAAGTTATTTAAGTTTTGCTCATATTTTGAAGATTTTTATTAAAAAACAAAATTTATTGAAACCGCGCGATTTTTTCAAAACAATTTTTTATTTTTATGATAAGGAAAGCGCCGCAGACAAAAAATTAATTAAAAAAATCGCGCCGCAGGCAGAAAAGCACTACAACAACAACAACAACAACAAAAACAACCACAACAACCACAACAACAACAACAACAACAACAAAATGAAAAAAGGAGTTAAAAAACTCCTATATTTCGTAATAAAAAGATTCTTTGAAGTGTTAATAAATTTTCCCTCAAATAATCATTGTTCAATTTGCAATTAAAAAGTAATAAAATCTTCTATGTTGATACTCTTATTGCAGTTACGCAATAAAAGTATATTTCTCAAACTAGAAGAATTCAGCTTATTGCGTTTTTTTGAGCAAATATAATTCAAATCTGAAAATATTTGTTCGCAAAGATACGTTGAGGGAAATAAAGATAAACACTTCAATGAAATCTTCTTCATTTCAGGATATATTGTACCATCCAGATTTTTCCAGAATTCTATATTGATAAAATTATCCGGAAAATCTAATTCACTTCGAAGTATAATAAGTTCTGTTTGGATTGGAAATTCGTACTTTAATATATCGCATTTAAAAGGATTTTGAAAAATATCCAGTAAATGCTGAATATTTTCAAAATCCTTAAATCTGTCATTAAAGTTATTAAAAAGCGTTTCTAATATTTCCAAAAGTTCAAACTTTTTCAAGATTTTCTCCTTGTCGTAAATAACAGAAGTTTTCGGAAAGTCCGAAAAGTCTTCAGAATCAAATTGAGCTGCAAGTAAAAATAGCTGAGTTTTAAAATCTGAAAGAATTTTAAACATATCAGAAATATTATTATCTTTTCCCTGCAGCTTCAAATTCAACTCATTCAAAATGTTACAAATGTCTGTTAAAAACGCCATTTTTAAAATAAATTGATAATCTTTTAAATATTCTTTTTCGGTTATTTCGATATTTTCAGATTCTAAAAATTCAAATACTTCATTTCTAAGCTCAAACAATCTATTAATACTGTTACCTCGGCTTAACCAACGTACCTCAGTAAACATTAATAGATCGTGGTGAGAAGCATTTGAATTTTTTAGAAATGTCACAAATTTTCTATGAGTCAGTGAGTTATGGCCGCCCCTTATCCTATTAATTATCCGCTCAGTAGCCTTCATGACCGGATGCTCGGATATAAATTTAGAAGCAAGAGCAGCCTGGTGTATTATGCAATGCAAGGTATAAACCTCAATTTCATTTTTTTTCATCTGGCCTACAAATCCATCACGTTTGCCTGTCATAGTGTTCGCACCATCCGTACAAACTCCGGCTAATTTGTTAGAATCAACAACGGAAAGAAGTTTTTCGTTGACGACATCGAACAATAATTTGCCGGTTACATTGCCATAAAATGTTTCAACAGAATATATTGACTCGAAAACATTGTAAACTGAATCAACGCATCGAATGCAGATTACAAGTTGACAAAGGTCATTAATATCGGTGCTCTCATCAATACAGAATGAAAAAAATTCGCAATTTTTTAATTTTTCCCTTACTGCCGATTCCACAATAGCACCCAAATAAAGAGAACGCCGGGTTATACTATTGCGGGACAAAGGTAATTTTTCAATAAAATTAGTTTTATAATGAAGTTTTCCAAAAACTTTACTTAATATATTTTTGACAAATGGCCCATCTGAAAATGGCCTTCCCTTTTTTACAATATCTAAACTTATTAAGTTAGATAAACCCATTTTTAATTTCTCCTCCACCATATCTTCATAATTTTCTTTAGATTGATTTACCCATTCCTTCAACTTTTCAATAAAAATTTTATTATAAATTTTAAATTGTTTTTTTTTTCTTCCCCCTGCAAATAATTCATGTCTTTGTGAACATCTTCAAAATGTTTTTTTAAATTATTTTTCTTATTTTTTATAAAAGTCTTATGACAAATAAGACATTGCATGTCATCAAAAGCATTTTGTAGCATAAAATACTTTTCGGCTGACATCATTAATGAATCGCAATAATTATGTGTTCACTGACAGCAGTCTCGATGACGAATAAAATGTAAAATAAGACACAGCAGTTCTGCAAGTGTAGTTTGTCTCTCCCACTCAACATGCTGATTTCCTATTGGTTGATTGACGATCAAACAAAAGAGCGTAAGTAAGCTGATATCAGCCACTACTGGGCATCTATGGCTTAAAGCTAATTGGATCGAAGTACGTTCTAATATATTCAAAGTAGTTTTGATGTGGAGAATTATGGCATAATTTTATAAATCACCGTGATGAAACGCAACGCTAACGCGGCGCATCACTTGAATTTAAAATTTGCATTTTATTAATCACTACGTTATTGCGTTAGGGTGCGTTTATAGTGCCGACTTATTGCCGAACCGAACCGAACCGAGAAGAAAAGCTGAAAAACGCTGCACATACAATCATATGAAATAAGTTCAAACTGCGTATAGTGCCAGCTGAATAAGCAACTGAAAGCAGCTTGTGCAGCGTTATTCGGCGTGCCGATTGATGCTTTCTCGCTCGCTCGCACGGTTTGCATGTGTTTTGTCTTCTTTTACACATGGCGTACTTATTATATGCATTAAATAACAAAAAAAAAGAGGAGCAAGAAAAAATCAAATAAAATACATACGTACACGTCGTTCTTTATTTTTTGTTGTTGTTTTTTTCTATTGCGTCTTTTCTTCGTTTTTTATTGGGATCACAAAAGAAAGGGTGAAAAAATAAGAAATAGCGATCGGTAGCTTTTGTTTTCTCTAAATGTTATCATATGTTGTTGCAAAAACAAAAAAAAAAACAAACAAGCATAGCTTTATCAAACCAAAAACACAACAATAACAACGAACATGATTTTGTGTGCTTTACACCAGGGATTGCCAAAGAGTGATTTTTGAATCAACAACAACAACAAATCGTTGGATACGTAGTACAATCAGGAATTAGTAGCATAAAAAGCACAAACAAAAAGCAGTCGGTGACGAAACCATACGCAAAATTACCAACAAGAAACCTTCAGCGTAGCATGAGTTGTACGCAGTCGCATGCGCTAATTTACCAACAACGACAAGAATAAACAACAACAAACACGTTGTGTTGTTGCGGTGCAGCTGCGCCTGTGAACGGTTCGGCGAATAACAACAATCACGAAATCACGTGGCTGTTTTGATGCTTCGATTGTAAAAATAAAAAAATCAAAAACAAAAAAAAACAGCGAAAAGTTTATCTAAAAAAACAAGACAACGAAAAACAGTAGAAAACAAGTGCAAAAAAGTCGAACAAGTGTGGCTTTACGCGGCATAAAGCAGCTTTCAGTTTCTGAAAGTGCGTTTCAGCAGCGTTGTTTCGCTTTTTTCTCTATTCACTTGTTGTCCGCTGGTTTGAGTAAAGAAAAAAGCAGACAAGAAATCACGCGACTTGCAACAAGGCTTTTTGTTCTTTCTGTGCACTTCTTTTTTATCTAAAAAAAAATCAAGACAACGAAAAACAGTAGAAAACAATTGCAAAAAAGTCGAACAAGTGTGGCTTTACGCGGCATAAAGCAGCTTTCAGTTTCTGAAAGTGCGTTTCAGCAGCGTTGTTTCGCTTTTTTGTCTATTCACTTGTTGTTCTCTGATTTGAGTAAAGAAAAAAGCAGACAAGAAATCACGCGACTTTTTTGCTGCTCAAATTGCAATAATAAACAAAAAAAAAAAACGTTACATAAAGAAACAAACCCAAAATAGTTAAAAACCAGTTACAATAAGTCGGCCGCGGAAAGCGCGCACTATACGCACTACCAGTTTCTTTCAGCATGACGCGTTTTCAGTTCGGTTCGGTTCGGCAATAAGTCGGCACTATAAACGCGCCCTTAGCTATGTTACGTTACCACGGTGAACTGTCAGTCAACAACAGTTTAGGGTTGTCACATGTAAAATAAAACTAGCATCATTATTGCAAATCTTTGAAATATTTAAGATTCACCAAATTCTGACTTGTTGGCAACCATATCAGCTGTTCTCTGCAGCCATCATTAAATTGAAATTGCAATATAAACGCCAAACACTGGCGTACCATTTGCTACCTGCGGCAGTTTTTTTATTTCTTTTAGCAACATTTCGAACTGTTGGTTCGTTGTTGCTGCCTTTAACCTATATTTAAACGATATATGTAAACATTTAAGAGTATATGAGTGAAACAAACATTTATTACCCTTTCAATGCCAACTTATTCGATTTAACGGCAGCTCAAGAGCAAGTGATGAAAGTGACAGTTCAAGTGAACGAATTGGAAGTGCAGCGTTTTATAAAATACGAATTTTGTACTGTTTTCATTACACTATTGCGTAACTCAACGATGAAGATCACGGCGTGAAGCGTTGCGTTTTATAAATTGCGAATTTCAACAACGCAGCGTGAAGTGATGTGCAGGGATTTATAAAATGATGCTATTAATCTAATACAGTTTTATTAAAAGGGGATTCACTGACCACGTTTAGCATGTTGAGGATTTTTTTGATGAGAATGAGATTCAATCTGACTTGATGTATGTATGTATGTATGTATGTACGTACGTATGTTTATTTGTTTCGCTGCATGCAACATGTTTTGACGGTGGTTTTCCTGTGATTTATAAATGAACAAAAGGAACAAAGGGCTGACTTTTTACTTTATAGAATTGACATTGGTCGCATTCTGGCCGATACTTTCTACGCAACTGTTGCTCAACTTTCCGCCTGAATGGTATGTAGCATAAAGCGCTCACACAACATGTTGCCTGAGCGGTCGCCATTTTAGGTAGCGAAAATATTTTATGCTACCTCGATTGAGCGGTTTGCGCTCACTTGATGTTGACAGATGAAAAAAGTGTTTTGTTGTGAAGTTGTGCTGTAAAATTATAAGATTAGTATTTTAATATAAAAATACTTGATTACATATCTTTTCCATGATTTCCTTGCGAATTTAATTTTATTATATTGCTTTTAATTAATTTTTTTTTAATCGAATCACGAACAGCTGTTTGCAGTTTGACGTTTCTCAAAAAAACCCATTCAGCAGAATGTATCACTTTATGCTACTTCGCTACCTGAGCGCTGTTTCTGCCAGAATGCAGCCATTGTGTGATTCAATAAGTTTTTTTATAAATAAACAAGAGACGGGCATAGGAAAAGCGGTTATGGCTTGGACCACACAAGTCAAATTTTTGATACTGAATAGTTTTGGAACTAAACGTCGCATGACAATAAAACTCAGTATGAAGTTACTTATTGCCAAAGTCTTTCTACTGGAAAACTGGTATGTGCATTCTCTATACAGAATAGCTATGGAAGCTAAAATCACAGGACATTGAAACTCATAATGTAATTGCCACCTGGGAGTGATGTTCTGCTACTGGGAAACTGTAACAGGCAGTGGAACATGAGCGTGGTGTCAGACTAAGGGACTAATAAAAGTTTTGAATGTACTTATTATTTCCAATATACTTGCCGGGTGCAGCAACTCGGGCCGGGTATCGCTAGTTTTACATATTATTGTTGTTTCGTAAAAGGGTGAACCCTCAAGTGTGCATAATATGTAAAATACTATATCTTCAAAAGTAATAGATGGATTTTTATGATTGATAGCTTGTTGATAACAGCATAACCTTTCTTTTGATACCCATAATGCTAGGATTTGTTGGAAAATTAAAACAAATCACAAGTTTTTGTGGTCCATTTTTCCAACTTTTAAGCCCTATAACTTCTAAACCACTTGAGAGCGGCGAAAATTTTTTCCAGATTTGAGCTTTGAAGGGGTTAATACATATAATTCACAAAAAAAAAAAAAAAAAAAAAAGTTTTAATTTTGAGTTTTCGTTCATCTTCAACTAGCTTTTTCACGGCGCGCGTCGCTGCACCCAGCAACTATATGGGAACATAATCAGCCCTATTATGAATAAAATTTCCCCCGCAATTGAAAAAGGGAATTTTAATTTTTTAGACAGGGGATGCTCTTAAAGATTTTCTTTTTCTTGTGATCTTAAAATTCGTGATGAATGCAAATGTTTGTGTTCAAATTTTTGAAAAGTTCAGTGAACATTGCTGAAAATACGAAAATTTCCTTTTTTAATTCCGGGCGAAATTTTATTCACAATAGGGCTGAATAAGTGTGTTCAAAACTATTCTTAGACCCATAGTTTGACACTACTATCATTTTCCACTGCCCGGTACAGTTTTCCAGCAGCAGGACATCACTAAATAGTAACTGCATTTTGAGTTTGTATGTAAGTACTGTTACTTTTACTTCCAAAGCTATTCGATATTACAAATTTTAATTGTATGGGCGGAGGCACACCCCTTATACAATGCCCATCCCAGTTTTCTAGTAAATGGACATTTCCCAATAGTAATTCCATACTGAATTTCGTGGTACTAAGACATTTAGTTCCGAAGCTATCTGATATCAAAAATTTGAAGTGTATGGGTGAAGCCACACCCCCTTTTCCAAAGCCCATCCCAGTTTTCCAGTAGAAGGATATCACCAAGTGGAAACTCCATAATAAATAATAATAAATAACTGGCCATTTCAGCCCTTGAAAGGACTTTGACCTAGCTTCTTATGATCAATTGTGTTGTGCGTGTTATTAAGTTTGTACACAATTGACCGAGAAATGGACCTACATGCTTAACGCCGACTCCGAACGGCGCTGAACGGAATGCTCTTATTCTCAAGAAGCTTTACATGGCATTTTGATTACTCTCTGAGGTTTGCCATTGTCTGCAGAGAGGTGGCGGCCGTACAGAAAAATTATTTTAATTCAAATAATTTTCTGTCTGGCTGGGGTTCGAACCTGGGTCTCCAAGGTTCTTTGACATAGCGGCCACGCACTTTAACCAACTACGCCACGGACGCCACTCTTCAGTGGAAACTCCATACTGAATTTTATTATTATACGGCATTTAGTTCCAAAGCTATTCGATATCATAAATTTGAATTGTATGGGCGGTGCCACACCCCTTTGGCCTATATTTGCTCAATTTTGCCAGTCGAAAGACACGACTAAATAGTACGTTCTAATCGAGTTTCATTAATGTGTGACTTATAACTTGCAAGTTATACTGAAAATTTGGGCTGCTGAAAAAGTGCCACGCCCTCTATCCAACGCCCATAAAATTTTACCATTAGAACGGCAAGTAAAAATTAAGGTCGAATACCGAATTCCGTTGCTGTGCGACCTATAATTCTAAAGCTATTCCATATAGAAGATTTGATTTGTGTGGGGAGGTGCCACGCCCCCTGAGTTTTTCCGATATTTTAATAGTTATTCTGATATTCGGGATGAACACAAATCCAACAAATAAAAGATCATTAAAATCGGTCCAGCCGTTCTTGAGTTATAAATGGTGTAACAAACCCATTTGTTTATAAGTATATATATATAAAACCCATTGCTTTATATATACAGCCTTATTCCAGGTTCCGTCGTAGCTGTGATTTTCTTTCGGATTCGTAAAGTTGTATTCTACGATCCGAATCGTTTCGTCGTATTCGAAATTCGTAACATTGTTATTCCACGTTCCGAACGCATCAACATTTGACAGTTGTTTTTGCGGATTTCTTACGACAGGTTTCTATTGGCGGAATTAATTTTGAACAAGAATTTTAAAGTATAATTGTTGCAGAGTTCGCGTGTGAATTGTGTGTTTTCTTTGGAAATAAGCTGCATTTAGGAAAAAATTAAAGTATTTTCATTTAAATCACCAAAAATAATTGATTGTCTATTTTTATAGGTCAAAAGCAACAAACAGAAACCAATACGTGCGTTTGGTCAGCTTAATGACTAAAAGGCCAGATTTGGCGCAGGGATTTAGCAAGGACTTTCCAACTCCATGTTGGTAGCCACCTTCTGCTAAAAATCTCAATAATGCCATTAACTGCGATATAGGTGTTAATGCTGAACAGTTACGACTGGCAGGAAGCTCATCTTCAAAAATGTTTAAAACAAGCCTGAATGCGGGTTTATTTAAGCGGAAATTTTTTTTAAATCTACGGATTTAAGAAGAGTAAAATTAAAAATGGACATTAATTTTTTTTGTTTTTTGTTCAAAACCGAAACCCATTTCACTCAATAAATTTTGTGAAAATTAACGAAAACATGACGCAATCAATTGATCTAAGCCGCAAATGTTTTACAACGTTTCTTATTTAGACGTTAGAAAAAGTTAATTACACCAAGTCAACACAATCACAAACTTATGTCGAAAAATGTCGAAAGTGTATTAAATGCGTTTTGAAAATAATTTTTTTTCACTTCTGTAATCACTTCTTTTACAGTTCTTCTTCTTTTGAAGTAATTCTTTTAAAACACAATTTATGTGACACTTTTTAAACACTTAATTTATCACTTCTTTTAAAGTTTCTTGTCTTCTGTCAAAAACAGCAGTGTTCGAATTTTCGAAATTAAATTTCAATGAGGCAACGCTCCGCATCGTTTTGTTCGGATCCTAGAATAGCAAATTTTTCGTATTCGTAGCGTAGTCTTACGTTCGTAGATTTATTACGACGGATCCTGGAATAGGGCTGATAGAGTAACTTCGGGTATTGTGATATGGTCGTGTAATGTGATATACCTGCATATTTTGTTAAATACACAATTTTCGAAAAGAATATACATTTGAACATAAAGGCAACAGAAAAACACACGTGGTGCAGTCTTATGCACATTTTCATTCACTGTGTTTGCTCTCATTTTTGTGGTATTGTTTCATCTGAGCACTCTATATTTTTTGTGCGTGAGCTTTGTGAGCAGTGTTGCCAGAATGGCAGTTTTGCCTGCAAATTGCAGTTTTTTTAACTCTAAGCAGGTTGGCAGTTTTTTAAAAAAGAATAAGAAATAAAAAATTTTCATAATTTTTTTTTTAAATTCTCTTTACCAAAATATCATTATGGTTCAATTACTTTTTTAAAGCAGACATATAGGGTTTGTTCGGCGTATCGCAATATTGCGCATGACATGCACTGCTACTACTTGTCTGCACTGCACATGCACTGCAACACTGTTGCGATGCTTTGACAATGCGCAGTAAAAATTTTTTTAGAACGACGAACAATTATGGAGTGTTTAATTAATTTGTTAATTGACGAAGCATACAAGAAAAATTATGAAATACGTTTATATAAAAAGAAAAAAAGACAATATAGTTTAAAAAGAAGAAATTTTTTATTAACCACGATTTGGAAGATTGCAAAATTTTCTTTGGTCTCTGTTACTGCTAAAGTTGGAATTCACCTTTTTTTATTTCGTCCAGTACTTTGCCCCATAGCACAGATTTTTTTTTCCTGCCAGCTTGAAAATCGCCTTCCAAGTCCAGACGGAACCTTATTAATAATTTCCACTAAAATATTAAAAAAGACAAATAATTACTAAATATAATAAATATTAAATTAAATACCACAAAAAAAGTAAAAATAAAATCAACTTACTCTGTATCATCCATTTTGCGCAGCTAAAAAATTCTCACTGCGCTATTTGCTAGTATTTGCGCATGTGTTGCAACTATTATGTTCAGTGGAACGCTAGATCCTGTGAGGAAAAGAGGTACTTGAAAGGTTAGATTGGCGAAAGCGACAAGATTAGTGTGACAACAAGAAATTCTAACCCTCTCAAAAAAAAAAAAAAAAGTAATTATGATTGTTCAAGCTTTGACGTATCAAAAACTATGATACAAAAATTAAATAGTGATATGTATGCAAATAATTATATATGTAAAAAAACAAACATTAAAGATACCTGAATTACTTATCTTAATATTATCTGAAATGTGAATAAAATACCAGAAGTTTTTTTATACATATATTAAACTAGCTGACCCGGCAAATGTTGTTTTGCCCAAACTTAATATTCGATGTTTCTACTTTTTCAATAGATGCCGGTGTAGTTTTGAAAGACAAAAACAATTACCAAATTTTAGTCTATTAACTATGACCAAAACCGTTTGAAATATTGCATTTTCATATATTTGTGGGTGGTAAAAGGGCAACATATTTTTAGTACAGTTTCCGACAGCAAGCAAACAAAATAAATTAGTATAATAATTTAAAAATTCATTTATAATACCAAATTTTAGTATAATACCACCAAAATTTTCTGATATATAGAGTTTTTATTGATTTGTAGGCGGTAAAAGGGAGATGTTGTACCCAGTTTTAGTACAGTTGCCGACATCGAGCATACAAACTAAATTCCCAAATTGTAGCCTAATACGGCGAAACCATCGGAAATATAGCATTTTTATTGATTTGTGGGCGGTAAAAGGGGGTGTGGCAACCCATTTTAGTGCAGTTGCCGACAGTGAGCATACAAACTAAATTACGAAATTTTAGTCTAATACCACCAAAACCTTCCGATATATAGAATGTTTATTTATTTGTGGGCGGTGAAAGGGGTGTGTCAACCTATTTTTAGTACAGTTTCCAACAGCAATCAAAATTAATTACCAAATTTAAGTATAATGCCACCAAAATCTTCTGATATATAGAATTTTTATTGATTTGTGGGCGGTAAAAGGGAGGTGTGGCAACCCAGCTTTAGTACAGTTTCCGACAGTGAGCATACAAACCATAGCTGTTAAGTAATGATTACTCGTCATAATCATTACTTATTCGATTCTTTTTTTTCAAAAAGGTAAAATAATTGATTAAGTACGATTCTTTTGCCAAATCATTTCAGGACTTCAATTGTCATACAAATAGCAGAAGAGTTGGCCTGTTGGGATCACTAATCGGGTTTAACGGTGTCCTAAGAACCAGTTGTGTCAATTTCATTATCACTTTCACAAAATATTCCGTACTTCAGACTGAAATTCTTAAAATAATCAAAAAAAGAATCAGAGATAACACTGTGCGACAGTCCAAAATACCTGGGAGATAATGTTATTTTCCTTGTAGGTCTTGCTGAGTTAAAGAACTTTCTATACTTGAAATTTGCCGGACACCCCCAAAATCTGGGCTTACGGTCAAAAACTGATTTTGCCTACCTTTGCCCACTTATTGGCTTATAACTTACCTGATTGCCAACCGATTTTAAAAATTTAACCGGATCCTGAAAGACGATACTTGAACCTTTCCAACAATATATATACTGTTTAGGAAAACTTGAGAAAGCTGTGTGTATCTACTCTGCAAATACAACTTTTTTACATTTTTTTTTAATTTTTTCAACTTTGACGATTTTTCTATACACTAAATTATATCGAGACTACACTAGTCCTGTACAGATTCATAGAAAACATTTATTAGGAATTGTAACGCAATTTAGTATTTGAAAATTGGTTAGTAATTGACAAAGTTATTCAACTTTTCATGAAAAGAGATTTTTTTCCAAAAATACATTTTCGGTATTACAACTCAAAAATGTTTGCTTGATCTTTTTTTTTAAGTCGGCATCCCTAGTTTCATGTTTTAATGACCAGCAATACTCCGAAATCATTTCAATTTTATTTTTTCTTTCAAAATGTTTTTCTATTGTTGTCATTTCTTGGTGAAAATGTTCTCCTTGCTCACCGCTTAACTGGCCTAAGTTCTCTGGGAAGAAGTCCAAATGCGAATGGAGAAAATTAATTTTTTATAGACATTTTGCATCCCATTGCACTATATGCACATTAAAATTCATTCACAACTGCGACATAGTGGTCGCTTCTATGGTTTCCGAGGAAATTAGTGCACAGCGAAACAAAACTCTTCCACGCACGTTGTTCCACGAAATTTAACTTCCTTACAAAATTTGCATCTCTCATGACTTTTCGGATTAGAGGTCCAATGAAAATACCTTTATGTAGTTCATAAATATAAAAGGATTAAAAAGTAATAGATATGAAAAATATACATTTTTACCTCCTTTTGTTTTCGCTTCACTTAATTTTGGAAACACCCTTTTAAGATACGTAAAATCCTCGCCGTTTACATCTAATTTTTTAACGCAATGTTTCATATATCCGTCCGTGGCGTAGTTGGTTAAAGTGCGTGGCCGCTATGTCAAAGAACCTGGAGACCCAGGTTCGAACCCCAGCAGCGACAGAAAATTATTTGAATTAAAATAATTTTTCTGTACGGCCGCCACCTCTCTGCAGACAATGGCAAACCTCAGAGAGTAATCACAATGCCATGTAAAGCTTCTTTCAAGGGCTGAAATGGCCAGTTTCATATATCCGAGTTTCAGATGCAGTGCTGGTAGAATAACGTTCTCAGCCTTGATTAAAGGAACGTTAAGAACGTTTTGAAAGCCTATTTTATGTGATATTTTATGTGATACAAATTTTGTAAGGAAGTTAAATTTCGTGGAACAACGTCCGTGGAAGAGTTTTGTTTAGCTGTGCACTAATTTCCTCGGAAACCATAGAAGCGACGAGTCTGTCGCAATTGTGAATGAATTTTAATGTGCATATAGTGCAATGGGATGCAACATGTCTATAAAAATTAATTTTCTCCATTCGCATTTGGACTTCCCAGAGAACTTAGTTAAGCGATGAGCAAGGAGGACATTTTCACCAAGAAATGGCAACAATAGAAAAACATTTGAAGGAAAAAAATAAAATTAAAATGATTTCGTAGTATTGCCGGTCATTACAACGCGAAACTAATGATGACGACTTAAAAAAAAAAAGATCAAGCAAACATTTTTGAGTTGTCATACCGAAAATGTATTTTTGGAAAAAAAATCTCTTTTCATGAAAAGTTGAATAACTTTGTCAATTACTGACCAATTTTCAAAGACTGAATTGCGTTACAATTCCTAATAAATGTTTTCTATGAATCCGTACAGGACTAGTGTGGTCTCAATATAATTTAGTGTATAGAAAAATCGTCAAAGTTGAAAAAAGTAAAAAAAATTGAAAAAAGTTGTCTTTGCAGAGTAAATATACACAGCTTTCTCAAGTTGTACCAAACAGTATATATATCGTTGGAAAGGTTCAAGTATCGTCTTTCAGGATCCGGATAAATTTTTAAAATCGGTTGGCAATCAGGTAAGTTATAAGCCAATAAGTGGGCAAAGGTAGGCAAAATCGGTTTTTAGACCATAAGTCCAGATTTTGGGGGTGTCCGGCAAATTTCAAGTATAGAACATTCTTTAACTCAGCAAGACCTACCAGAAAAATAGCATTATCTCCCAGGTATTTCAACTTCGTTCCATTTTGTCGCACTGTGTAATCTTTAAAAGTAATCGTATTATTTTTTGATTACTTTTGATTATTTTGCGTAATCTCAAGTAATCGTTATTATTTTTTGATTATTTGTAATCGTAATCAATTAAAAAAAAAAAAAAATAAATAACTGGCCATTTCAGCCCTTGAAAGGACTTTGACCTAGCTTCTTATGATCAATTGTGTTGTGCGTGTTAATAAGTTTGTACACAATTGACCGAGAAACCGGACCTACATGCTTAACGCCGACTCCGAACGGCGATGAACGGAAAGTTCTCGTTCTCAAGAAGCTTTACATGGCATTTTGATTACTCTCTGAGGTTTGCCATTGTCTGCAGAGAGGTGGCGGCCGTACAGAAAAATTATTTTAATTCAAATAATTTTCTGTCGCTGCTGGGGTTCGAACCTGGGTTTCCAAAGTTCTTTGACATAGCGGCCACGCACTTTAACCAACTACGCCACGGACGCCACGTAATCAATTACTAATCATAAAATTCTTGCTTAAAGATTATGTAATCATTACAATTCTTTTTAAAAAATAATCTAATTGATTACTAATCGTAATCGCAATTTAACAGCTATGATACAAACTAAATTACCAAATTGTAGTCTAATACGACCTAAACCGTCGGAAATATAGCATTTTTATTGATTTTTGGGCGGTAAAAGAGGGTGTGGCAAAATATTTCTGCATAGTGTCCTTCCTTGGACCAATACGAATCCATCAAGCTCAAAATTGTAAAAATTGAACGACCCCTTCATGAGTTATGCGCGTACACACGGACGTCAGTCTCTTTTATATCTATACTATTATATAAAATGAAAGTGAAAATTTTTTGTGACCGCAAAACTCCAAAAGTACTGGTCCGATT
Organism: Pherbina coryleti; assembly: GCA_943735915.1. Classification (NCBI taxonomy): domain Eukaryota; kingdom Metazoa; phylum Arthropoda; class Insecta; order Diptera; family Sciomyzidae; genus Pherbina; species Pherbina coryleti. Next base: position 95,014,794 of record OX030948.1, on the reverse strand, counting down.
TTTTTGAAATAAGTTTTAAAATATCACATTTATGCTACAAAAGGTTCATTGTTTATTTTTTTACGAACTTTCAATAATAAGTATCTTTAATTAAAGTGTTAAGTTTTTTAAAAAATCATCCACAATGCCATGCATTGCTTGATCGTTAGCTTTTCATGCGTTTGTGCTGTGAGAGCCTCAATAAACTGCATGTTGCTCTCTACTATACTCTTTTTGTTCTCAGCAAGCACAAAACAACAAAACAAACAAACAAATACATATACACATGGTATAATAACCCAGGTAGACTTATTAGAATGACAGCAAAAGTTGGCATACCTTTGCTGTCAAAATACGGTGCTGCCATATCTTTAAGCAAAAATCCAAGTTTTCAGAAGAAAATGTTTTAATAATATATGGAATTATAATAGATATATAAATTAAGAACAAACTAGTAAGAAATGATCTTCGACTGAGCCGAAGTTAAAATACCCCAACGTCCGAATTGAAATATATTCCAAGTCTTAAGCAGTCAAAAACATTTTTATTTGTAAAAACATTTTCGTCATAGTTTCAACAGAAAATATTCTCTTTTGTTTTTTGATAAAGTCACTTTGTATGGGAGGTGGGTGTGGTTTCCATCCGATTTGGTTGAATTTTATACACAGTGTACATGTTATATATCAAAGTTAGCACTCAATCAGAGATGAGTGATTTTAAGAACAAGGAAGTTTTCGTCAATTTCTTAAAGCGAGAGAAAGGAGGGCAAGGCTAGTTGTTCTCTTAATAAGGGGAGTCCCAAAATTAATAAAGGTAAGCAAAGTTTCTGAGAATTTATAGAAAGCACAAGAAATATTAAAGAAAGTTCACTTTTACGTTTTATCATTGTTGTCAAAAGCTTCCTCTTTTTAATTTTATAGTTTACTTTCTTCTGTTCATTGAATTTCTTTATTATTACGTTGTATACAAGTGCGGTATGTATGAATATCAAAGCGTGCTAATAAAACCATAGTTAGTATTTGTGTCAAAATATTGCAATGATGCTTTGTTATATAATATATTATTGGAATATAAAAATTTAGTTTAGTTAATTATCAAAAATAAACAAAAACTAAGGTTGCTCTGTTATTATATTATTTTTATCCCTTTAGCCCATTATAAAATCCCAACCCAATTACTTTTTCCCATAAAATTCAAGATGTGGCAATATCAGAGCAGAGTTTGACAGCAAAGGCAGGTCGAATTCTAGGAACTCAACTCTAATAAGTCTACCTGGGTTATTATACCATGCATATACATACATACTTTGCTGCGCTTAAAGCTAATTGGATCGAAGTACATTCTAATATTTTCAAAGTAGTTTTGATGTGGAGAATTAATCTAACACAGTTTTGTTAAAAGGGGATTCACTGATCACCTTTAGCATGTTGAGGATTTTTTTGATGAGAATGAGAATCAATCCGACTTGATGTATGTATGTTTGTATGTATGTACTTACTTATGTTTATTTGTTTCGCTGCATGTAACATTTCTATACATGTTTTGACGGTGGTTTTCCTGTAATTTATAAATGAACAAAAGGAACAAACAGCTGACGTTTTACTTAATAGAATTGACATTGTGTGATTCAATAAGTTTTTTTTATAAATAAACAAGAGAACTGGGACGGGCATAGGAAAAGGGGTAATGGCTTCGACCACACAAGTCAAATTTTTGATATTGAATAGTTTTGGAACTAAACGTCGCATGACAATAAAACTCAGTATGGAGTTACTAATTGCCAAAGTCTTTCTACTGGAAAATTGGTTTGTGCATTGGAAAAGGGGGTGTGGCAATTCTCTATACAGAATTGCTATGGAAGCTTTAATCACAGGAGATTGAAACTCATAATGGAATTGTCACCTGGGAGTGATGTTCTGCTACTGGGAAACTGTAACGGGCAGTGGAACATGAGCGTGGTGTCAGACTAAGGGACTCATAAAAGTTTTGAATTTACTTATCATTTCCAATATACTTGCTGGGTGCAGCAACGCGTGCCGGGTATCGCTAGTATAAGATACAAAGATACAACAAGAATTTTATATACAAATTAATTTGTTTTATTTCTGTTTTTAATGAAAAAATATAGAAAATGCTTAACAAATCGTTTTTTAGAATGGCAGTTTTTGTATTCAAAATGCAGTTTTTTTCTTCAGACTTAGCAGTTTTTTAAAAAAGAAATCTGGCAACACTGTTTGTGAGTGAAGTACGAGAAACCCGCAGCGGAATTGAAAGTTTAAATATATAAATTTTCAAGTGTTTGAATGCTGCTAATCATATATGAGATTAATTCTTTATTTTCTGACGTGTATTTTTATAAAAATAACCTGATTGTTTCGAAAACCGAAATCAGCTAATGTGATATAGTCAAAGTTGGGTAATGTGATATACCATATCACATTCCCCGCCAAATTATCAATTATAAATTATTATTATAATAAATTGTAGATAATGCCAAACAAAAGACAGATGCGTAAGTAGGATCCAGAAAAAATGAGTAAGTCTATTTTGGCAGTAAGATAAGGAGCAATGGAGGCTAAGACATTTGGAGTTCCATTTGCACCGCTGTAAAGAGCAGCTCGCAGTGATAAACCTATTAGCGAAATTTTAGCCACGCCTCTGGGATGTAAATCTGTTTTCAATCGGGAAATGGAAATTGGGCTGGTAGGGTTTATTAAGGAAATGGAATAACGTTTTTGGGGACTAACTCGAAGTGATATTCGCTCACTTGCATTTCAAGTGGCAAAAATAAACAACATTGCCCACCCATTTTCGGTAAGTAAGAAATGCTCTGGAAAAGACTAGTTGTACGCATTTTTAAAATGGCACAAATCAGACATTAGCATAAGGAGTCTAACTAAAAGCTCAATGGATGGGGTCAAAGGCTTTAATGGTGAAAATGTGGGTAAATTTTATAGCTTGTTCGAGCGGGATCTCGAAAAATAGAAATTTTCCACAACTTGTATTTGGAATGTCGATGAGACAGGAGTGTCTATCGTGCAAAGTAAGAAAATATTGACAGCAAAAGGAAAATAAGTTTCATGACATCGGCAGAGAGAGGATATATTATAACGGTTGTTAGCTGCATGAGTAAAGGCGGTACTTTTGTACCACCATACATAGTTTTCCAGAAAAGAACATTTTTCGTTGTGTATGAAATATGCCATAAATGGCAAGCAATTTATTTATGAGAGTTACTCTTTATAAAAACTTATTTTTCTTATGTACTTTTCCATTTCATTACATAGTTTACGGTACTTTGTTAAGTTTTTACTATTTATATTATACTATTTATTTTACGTATATATATTTAGTTGATTGTGTTTTTTTTTTCTTTTATGTAAATTACACTGATATAATAAAAAATTTTATTTTTTTCTCGCGCTGTACTTGCTATCACTTGTTATAATGCTGTTGAACTCGATTCGGGTGATGTGATATGCTATATCACATTATCCGAACGTGGTGTATCACTTTACCCGCCCATTTCATTAAGGGGAGTCGCATGGCTTTTTTTCATTGTGTTGAAAAAGCTCCAAATTGGGTAACGGTGTAGATCTCCGAAGTCGTTATACACTGCACAATGAATCAATAAACTATCCTATTTAAAGCAGTCTAAGCTAAGCTAATGTTATTACGAGTAATTATAAATATAAAAATGCCTATATCACTTTACCCGAAGTTACTCTACAAAGATTATGCCAAAAATCTGACGAATCCACTCAGTTTTATCATTCTTTTACACTCTGAAACACTGGACATTTTAATTTACTACTATGAAATACTACTTAACATAAAGCAGCATTTTAAATTTATGTTATCATTTGTTTTCGACGGCCTATCTTAGTGACATGCTTTTGTCTTTCCTTTAATATTTTCTGGAATAATAAAGTAATTATTAACAATAAACATTGGGTGCGTTCTCGAAACTAATTTTTTTTTTTTTTTTTTTTTTTTTTTATTTATTAAATCATATTCATAAGTTCTTTATAAATCTTCATAGAACATTTTTCTTTTACAATGTATACATAAGACCTTAGTAAATAGTAGAGGCATTTTATATTCAAGAGAAGAACAGTATTAAATGCCCCTTTAGTAATTAAAAAATTCGTTGTATATAATTTAGTGTAAGATGTTAATTGATTTATGAAAGAGAGTGATAAATGTTAAATGCTTAAATAATTAATTGTTTAATTGTGGGGTGTTCATCAATGCTTTAAATTTAAATTTAAAAAAAAAAAAAAAAAAAACAAAAAAATAAAAAAAATAAACAAAAAAGAAAATAACAAAACAAAGCAAGAAGTATTTAATCAAACAGTAGTTCAAAATATCCTCCAATATCAGGGAGATTAAAAAAAAATTATAACTATTACAAAGTATAAGGTAGTTACAAAAATCAGTTCTCAATCTAGGAGACACTATTCATCACTGTCTCGATTTCATTAAAATTTTGCTCAAAAAGCCAAAGCTTTACGCATCTCAGAAAAACATGGATTGTTCTCAATGATCTTAAATATGCCGGTAGCTTATTATATAATGTACATGACAGAATTGGAAAAGAATTCCGATAATTTATTGTGCGAAACGAAGGGACGCAAACATGAAATTCATAATTATCTCTCAGGTTGTAGTTATCTGAGTTTCTGCTATTGAGGTAACCACTTCTAATGAAAAAAATTTTTAGAACTTTGAAATAAAACAAATGTCTTAATGGAAAAATATTCAGTAATCTGAATAGCTCCAATGAGTGGTGTAAGCGGTGCCTTCCGCAAATTGTTCTAATTACACACTTTTGCAAGGTCAGTAGTTGCAATATTTTATTTCTGTATGTTCCGCCCCAGCAACAGATGCCATATTGAAGCTTTGATTGAAAAACTCCAAAGTAAAACATTTTCATTATTTGAGGCGAACATAACTTCTTAATTGAGTAAAAACTTCTTAATGTTGACTGAAAGTATGTCTTCAAACTTGTAATTTGCTCGGACCAGCTCATTTTACTATCAAATATGATACCTAAATATTTAAACTTGCTTACTGCTTCAATTGTAAAGCAATTTTTATCGCAAGAGATACTTCTATTGTACGATACATCATCCAAATGGATTGGACATGAGTTAACATATATAAACCTTTTGCAGTTTGGGGAATGAAACATTAAATCAATATCTGGAGGTTCTTTGGAAACAAAGCTTGGATATATAATTTTTGTTTTACTACTAACGACCATATCATGCACTGCGAACCAATTTCTTAATGTACTTAGATCATTATTAATTTCAGCTATAAGGTTTAAAGCAGGGACCGTAAATAACAGTTATGGTCTCATTTTTTAAGGGAAAACCACAAGTAGTTGGAACAGTCGGAGGACATTTTGGATGACACCATTATGATCCCCCGACATCCCCTTGTTAGTCCTGGGTTGTGTTTTAAATTTCGACTTTAAAAGTAAAAGTTTGAAAATACCAGTTAAATTTTGAACTTTTATTTTTTCGCACAAAAAATATCAGTTATTTTTTGTGGGATATTTTTTTCCACAAAATATCCCACAAATCACTGTATCTACAAAACCATTCATGCTATGGTCATGAAATTTGACTGGTGAAAATAAGAAGGCAAGATCTACCATATGACAAAAAATGGGCGGGACACGCCCCTTTTTTACATTCTATGATTTCATCTACAAGTCGGATAGAAACGCTGCACTTGCTGATTTAACAATGGAATTTAATGATTTACTGAAAGTTCCCTTAAAAAAACAAGCATGTGCTCAATTCATTCATATAGATACAGTTAGAACTAAATCTTTTCTTCAATGCACAAAACTAACGTTGTATTAAAAAAAAAAAAACAAGCACGTGGTCAATCATTCATATGGACAAATGATGCGATGAGAACAAGAGTGGTCTAACCCACCAACATATCTAATGGAATCATATTAAGATTTTCATTTGAATTTCTTTTATTTTTTTCGTTTATTCACAATATTATTCGCCTCTTCTAAATTTGCTTTTTAGTGGTATATTATAACAAAATGTCAATATTTGAATTAGCAGCAGCAGTTGCGACGCTAGATCTGCATTTATTTTAATTTTCATATTTTTGTGGGTTAGGCCACTCTTGCTCTCATCGCCTCAAATATCTCCGGCTATGCGACAGACTTGCCATGTTTTTATCTTTCAAATTTTATGACCCTATAATAAGCAGTATCTTAGATATAGCGATTTGTGGGATATTTTGTGGGAAAAAATATCCCACATATAATAACAGTTATTTTTTGTGCGAAAAAATAGAAGTTAAAAAATTCTGGTTAATTCTTGTTCAATATAATAAAACACAAAAAATAACTAAAACTTTCAACTTTTTTAGAAAAATGGTTTAACGGTTACGGTCCCTGGTTTAAAGGACTGGTAGCCGTATATGCTATAGCAATGTCATCCGCAAATGCGGTTATTTTTCCGATCATATTTTGCTTAAATATGGAATTTATGTATATTAAAAAAAGGATAGGACCAAGCACCGATCCTTGTGGCACACCTAAGTTAATCAGAACGGAATCACTTATTTGTTCATCCACTTTCACTTGCTGCATCCGATCTTGTAAATAACTTTTAAACCAATTATAAATTCCACCCCTTAATCCAGCGTTATACATTTTTTTCAAAAGAAAACTATGGTTTACCATATCAAAGGCTTTGGTAATATCAACAAATAAACCTGCGCAAATTTTTTTTTCATCAAGTCCTTTATTGATTTTTGAGCAAAAATCAAGCAAAGCGTCTTCCGTTGACATACCCTGTCTAAAACCATATTGCAAACTGCTAAAAAAATTATTTTTGTTTAAAAAACTCAAAACACGTTGTTTGATAGCTTTTTCGAAAATTTTTGAAATTGCTGACAATAGAGAAATTGGTCGATAGTTCTTTTTTTCTTTTGGATCACCTTTTTTGAAAAGGGGTATAACAATGGCGCATTTCAGCTGGTCGGGGAACTTTCCAGACAAAACACTCTGATTAAATATATATTCTAGTATGTCAACAACATTATACGCTATATTTTTTAGAGTAAAATTTGAGATACCATCGTTTCCACATGAATTTGACCCATTGAGTGACCTTATAATTTTTAAAAGCTCAAGAGAAGAAATTTTTTCGAAGTAGAAACTGTTGCTGTTTACAAAGTCCTTCTCAAGATCAGAAGATGTACACAGTCTTTGAGGATTCGAATTATCCTGCGGCACAGATTGTAATGCAATCGTAGCAAAGTAGTTGTTAAAAATATTTGCAACTGTGGAACTATCCGAAATTATCGATGAGCCACTTCTTAACGTCAGAGTATTACTATTCTTTGCTTGTCTGTTTGCAATATTGTTTAACAACTTCCATTCTAGTTTGAGATTACCACTACACTTTTCAAATTCATTGCGATAGAAATTCTCACGACATTCTTTAATGTCATTGCGTATAATTTTGCTCATCCGTTCGTAACGAATTTTTAAACAAATATTGTTTGGGTGTTTTGACAGTTTTTTCCCCAGCCTATTTTTCAAATTGATTCTAGACAAGAGTTCACGGTTAATCCAAGGTTTTATTATATTTTGGTTTCTCTTAGGTTTAAAAATATAACTAGATTCTTTAATATGTACTTGTAATCGCAAAATAAATTTTTGATAGGCCTTGGACACATCATTCTCCCGGTATACTTCGTTCCAACTTTCTCAACGTAGACTTTCGTTAAGAATATTGTAATTTATCCTGGTCTGAGATTTTGAAAATGTGTGTCTGTTATTGGTTTTATTTGTGAGACTACCTAATATGAGACCCGTCATATTATGGTCTGTTATTTTTAGCTCAATGTTTGCGGCTACACATGAGTTAATAGGGATCTCTCGAAAGCGGCCAAGAATATGGTCTAAGCAAGAGCCAGAAGAAGGTCTTGTGGGCTCATTTATAAAAGAATAGAAACCATGCTCAGAAATAATTGCATAGTAGTAGTCAGTGATATCATTAGATTCGAGTGTATCCAAATTAAAATCACCTACTAACACAACATTTTCACCTTTTTCACCGCGAAGAAAATTTGCAAGCTCCTCAAGAAACATTTGGGTGCCGAAAGAGTGTAATCTGTAGAAACAAATTATAGTTTAAACTATGTTGTTAGTACTGCAGCACATCTTAATGACATCAGCGCTAAGGAAATTGCAATTAAAAATTTGGCAGTCATATTCAACTCTAGCAAAAACTCCTACTCCACCTGCACAGTATTTATCATTAGTAACCGCATAAAAATTGTAACCTGGAATTCTAAAATTATCAATCTCGCAAGAAAAAATCCAAATTTCTGTAAGAAACACAAAATCAGCTAAAATTTTAAAAGTAGCAATATGCGCAATAAGTGTGTCAAAATTTTTTCTTATACTTCTGATGCTGATGATTTTTCTTATGTTATGATGCATTATAAAAACTGATTTTTTAGCAACCGTACTTAAATGGCAATCTAGATCATTTATATTTTTATAGTAGCAATGGTGGAGTTGTTAATTAGATCTTCAAATTCAAAATTATTTTTTGTGCAACTGTTGAGTAAAAGTCTTCTGAACGGCAAGTATCAGTTTCCGCTACTCACAAAATGTTGTCTATTTTTCGCCACGCTTTATTTTTCCTCTACATTTACTCAACAGGTTGTAGTTTTCAATTGAAATGTTGAAAGTGTAAGCGCTTTTATTGTATAAAACGTCAAAATAACACAAAATTAGGTGAAATAAGGACAAATTTATCAAAATTTTAACTAATTTCTACTTTTAGTTAAAAAAATGAGTGGAAGTAACATGATGAAAGTTGTTTATACACTTGGCAACTGTGTGTATCAAATAACCGATACAGAAGAGATGCACATGAAGCTGCAAAGTGGTAAATTAAGCTAAAAAATTGATTAAAACGTGTCAGCATATATTTTTAATATATGTATTGCTTTTCTGAGCTACTTTGAATAAATTTAAATCGTTTGTGTTCACTAAAATTTGTAGCAAACCACCAACAGATCAAATAAAGATTTCTACACGTCTATAACACATATATTAATTATCTCCAAATTCATATTTTTAATATTTAATTTTTTGCGCACAAGTGTGTATATTTTTGTAACTGTGTTGACAGAAAATGTAGCTCACCGTTCAGAAGACACACAAAAGTAGCGTAAAGTGATACTTACAACGTGTTGACAACACGTTGAGTTTCCAGAACGCACCCATTATTAAAAAAATGAATAAAAATTAACTTCTACAATTTGTTTACATACTTTTTCTATACATGATATAAGCCAATGGCAACCAATCACAGTCATGCCCAACAGTCACACACGCATACACAAATATACACAAAACAACTTCAGACGCAACAACAAATCTTTGCGGCTGAAGCCATCGGTGGCTGCATTCGTTAAAATTTCAATTCAGTGTGAATTCTTTACGTTTTGCAATTCATGTCTTGAAAACAATTTTAAAAAGCCTAAAGAGTTCACATTTTGAATGCTAAAAAAAGAATTTCAGCTTTTGAACATTTATATAGGAGAGGGAAAAGTGAAAATGAATTAAAACTTTTCGTATCGTATCATCGCAATACGATGATCTGATGGGTGCCGTTATTAAAAACAAGAAAAAACTCGAATCAATCACCAAAGAATCAATCACCTGCACGTGAGGTCTGAGGCCGATGAATTAAAAACTTCAATGAAAATTTTGGTGGAGGAAAGAGTACGTAATTATTTTCTTATTCGTGGTCTTGTGGATTTCAGCAACACATAAAGCGCTACTGAATTAGTTACAGAGATAGCAAAAAAATTAAAAGTCCCTGTTGAAAAAACCGATGTTTTACAAGCAAGCTTTTTTGGAAGCAAAACCATTACTGAGCGCGATACTAATACTAGCAGCATAAAAACAATTATTGTCAAATTTTCTAACCATGAAGCCAAAATGAAGCTATTGGCAGCAAAAAACAAATCAAGACTGATCCCGAGCTTAAAAACACCGTCTTCATAAACGATTTTTTAACAAAAGAGACGCTGAAGCTGTTCGGACACGCGTAATCTCTTAAAAATGTTGGCTATAAATTCGTGTACACCAGAGGAAACCGAATTTATGCAAAAAGATTTGAAAATTCCCGAGCAGAGTTTAAACAGTCGTACGCACGGGTTGATGATCTGTTACTCCAAGCAACAACAGGAACCCGACGTCCTATTCGGAAAAATGCGGATGTCAACCAGCACGATGGAGACGAATCGTCGGATGATGGCAACCTTTGCAACGCGTCGTTAAGCTTTATATATACGTGGTATTAAACAATATATTATTATGAACTATTTTAAAAATTTAACTGATTACATTAATAACTTAAAACCAATACAGAATAATTATCTAAACTTGTTTTCATTTAATGTTTATTTCATTTATTTATTTCATTTTCATTTATTTATTTCATCTACCGGGCTTGCCCTTACAGATTACAACAAAGATAATCCCTTACTGACTACTTAAATTCTTCATAAATACATTTGAATAATTTAATTTCAAGTCGTTAATATTGGAGAATTTTTTCATCAAATTTCATAAATACATTTCAATAATTTCAGTGGTAAAGTGGTAAGTGGTAAATATTCATGAATTGTTCATTTCAGTTGATTAGGAATGAGAAAGAAAATTTATAAAATAAAAAAAATAAATAACTGGCCATTTCAGCCCTTGAAAGGACTTTGACCTAGCTTCTTATGATCAATTGTGTTGTGCGTGTTATTAAGTTTGTACACAATTGACCGAGAACCGGACCTACATGCTTAACGCCGACTCCGAACGGCGATGAACGGAAAGTTCTCGCTCTCAAGAAGCTTTACATGGCATTTGATTACTCTCTGAGGTTTGCCATTGTCTGCAGAGAGGTGGCGGCCGTACAGAAAAATTATTTGAATTCAAATAATGCTGGGGTTCGAACCTGGGTCTCCAAAGTTCGTTGACATAGCGGCCACGCACTTTAACCAACTACGCCACGGACGCCAAAGAAAATTTAGAAAGGTTTTTAAAGCGATGGACCATGGCCTGGCCGGGAATTGAACCCGGGACCTCTGGGATAGATATAAAAGAAGTGGAATAAAGTGGAAGTGAACTAAAACAAGCTCTGTTAATTGGTAAAAAATAAAATATTTATCGTTTAAAATAAATTCGAAAAATTATATTTACGTGTAGATAATTCAAGTTTCAGTGTATTGAAACAAAAGATTTAATAAAATCAAAAACACAATTTTGGTGCACAAAACCGAAAATTTAAATTTAACTAACTGCAATGGCTGAGTGCCATAAATGCAGGAGAACTATCTAAAAGAGACGGAAGTAAAAACAGCCGATTTAATATTAGAATTCAATTAAACATTCTTTTAATTAAAAAAGTCGATCGATAATATAACAGCCGATATAATATTAATATTCAATTAAACATTACAGCCGATATAATATTCAAAAACTCAAACGAAATTCAATCCAACATTTTATCATCGCACGCTTCAACTCCAGAACACGAACTAACTCCCAAACTCGTCGCCACTTCGCCATTCGCCATTCGCTCAACTTCGCCGCATTCGCCACTTTCGTGTTGCCACCCTTCTTTTAGTCGGCCTTTCCTGACCTCGAATGCGTCCTCGTATCATGATTTTCTATTACATTTCGTCGTCAGAGCTTTCAGAGTCGTGTATCGGCAATCTACAATACGGCTTTAGCTTATCCGACGCGTGGACAGATGAATAATGACGTTGTTTTCTACTGGATCCTGGAAGATCTTCGACTACGTAGCGATCTCGTCCTAGTTCTTTCGAAATGAGAAAAGGTCCCTTATAACGTGGCTCTAGCTTTCTTGAAGTTCCGGTGCATACTGGTTCATTTTCGACTAAGACCAAATCTCCTTCTTTATATTTCGTAGGTGCTGAGTGAGCTTTATCATATCTTTGCTTAGCATTAAACCTTTCAATGCCTACACGTTCAGCTGCTTCTGCACGAATTTGTTGTAACTCTTCTGGACTAACTTCTTTGTTTTCCTGTAGAGCCAGAATCAGTTTGTTTTTAAGAAAATCTCTTGGTTGAAAACTAAACAAGAGTTCATGAGGAGATTTCGCTGTTGTTTTGTTCACCATACTATTGATAGTCCATTGTATATTCCTTATATTTTCGTCCCATCTCCTATCTTCGGTAGTCGTCGGAAGTAACATCGAAAGTATTGTGCGGTTGGTACGTTCAGCATGTGCATTTGCACGAGGAGTGCGTACGGCGTTCAGAATATGCTTGATATCATTTTCTCTGCAATATCGCTGGAAATCTTTTGAAGTAAACGCTGTCCCACGATCAGTGACCATTCGTTCTGGTACCCCAAAATAACTGCATACCTCGTCTAAAACAATAAGAACATGCTTGGTTGCAGTACTTTTTACTGCTCGAATTATGGTGAATTTGGTGAAGGCATCTACTAAGGCTAGTATATGTTCGTTACGTTTGCTACTCTTAGGAAACGGTGCTAAATGATCAAGGTGAATGGTTTTAAACGGTACCGGTTCAATCTCGCTGTAATGGTATTGACCCTCTTTCCTACCACCTGGAACCTTATTATAATCACATTCTAAACACGACTTAATGAATGATTTAATATAGTTTCTCATACATGGAAACCAGAAACATTTTTTTACTTTCTCCAAAGCTCTATCAACACTTATGTGACCTGCTTTATCGTGACAATCATGAACTATTCTCCACCGCAAAGATTTATGTACAACCCATTGTTTAACGCGGTTTTTCATGTAGTAAAGGCGTCCCTGTTCCTCAGCATATTCACTCATTATCTGCTTATCCTTTGATCGTAATTTGTTAATAATCTGCTTGATCTTCTCGTCCTGGAGTTGCATACTGTAGATCCAGTCAGCCTTTTCTAACTCTACCTTGTCGATATGCAGTGACGCTGTTTCCATTTCGTGTGGCGGCTCGTTAGGATTTCGACTTATGGCATCGACGTGTGGCATTTTCTGTCCTGCACGATGTTCTATGACAACATCAAAATCTTGTACACGCAACAACCACCTAGCGATCCTCGGAATTAGTTCCTTTTTCTGCATCGTCGTCTTTATTGCGCTACAATCCGTGATAATTTTAATTTGCTTCCCGGTTATATAGTATCTGAATCACTCCAACTCCTGCTAAGCCCACTGAACTCGCGTCAGTGTGTATTTCATGTTCAGCTTCAACACGGTATGACGTCATAACTGGTTTCGTTGTAAGCGCGCTTTTTAACTGGTTCATAGCTGCATCCTGATCAGACTTCCAACTGAACGGTTGGTCTTTTCGCAAGAGTTTTCGTAGAGGTTCAGACACCACAGCGTAACCTGGCACAAATTTTCGGAAATAACGGGTTTAGCCCAAAAACTGTCGTACTTCCGTTAAACAGGTTGGCGTTTTAAAATTTTCCACAGCCATCGTTTTGAGTGACCCAGGACTTATACCCCGTGCTGATAGTTCGTGCCCCAAAAATTGTTCTTATCGTTTCAGGAATTCACATTTTTCTAAATTTATGTTAATTTTGCCTCGCGTAAGACATTTAATATTCGCGTAAGTTTGTCGAACATTTCAGGGATCGTGTGACTTCCTATTAATATATCATCCATATAGTGTAGCATATCGCCAGTTTGTGTTCCTTCCTTAATTTTCGCCATCAGACGCTGGAAAACAGCTGGTGCGTTTTTAAGCCCGAAAGGCATTCTGTTGAATTCATAAAGTCCGTCTTTTGTCACAAAAGCCGTATATTTTCTGCTGTTTGGTTCAATTGGTATTTGGTAGTAACCACTGTTTAAGTCAAGTGTTGTAAAGTACGTAAATTGAGCCGCCTCTTGCAATCGTTCTTCAATGTTTGGCATTGGATAGATTTCTTTTTTTAAATGCTGATTAGTCTACACATAAACGATCCTTACCATTATTTTTCTTTACCAGCAGAATTGGGCTGGAATATTCGGATTCTGAATGCGTGATGATATCATTTTTCAAAAGTTCGTCGATCATATCTTGCACCATCAATTTTTTTGGTTCGGGTACCCGGTACGGTCGTTGAGTGATTGGTTGGTCAGTGTTTAGTTCTATTTTCATTTCGATCCAATATTTTCAATCCCGTTTGCAAATAAATCTTGATTATCATCAATTAATTGTATCAAACTGGATCGCGCCTCTACATCATCAATTCCACAATTGACGTCATCTATTTTTATTCTTAAACAGGAATTTTCTTTAAAAATATAATTAAAAATGACCTCACCATTTTTGATTGTTGCCGTTACGTCATTTTTGGCAAACAATTCGTGGCCAAGAAGTATATCGAATGGTAGCATTTCGTCTTCTACTACGATTAAATTTATCATAAATTCAACCTCGTCAATTTGTAGATTCGCGTAAACTTTTTTGTTTGTCAATCGCGTACCACCACATATGCCTTTTATTTGCATTACACATGTTTCAATTTTGCAGTTTATTGTTTTTAATAATGATTTACGTATCATGTGACAATCGCTTCCCGTGTCTATATGCGCGTCAAACTTTTCACCATTTATTATAACCGTTTTTTCAAAAATTTCTTTCTATTTTTCAATATTTTCAATTTCTTTACTCAATATTTTCAATTGCGGAAAAACAGTTTCAATTTTCTTTACTGAAACTGTTTTTCCGCATTTCTCAGGTTCACCACGCGCAAGTTACAAAGGTCTTAAATTCCTTTAGGATAACTTTTAATCTATTAAAAGTAAAAGACACTTTGTTTGAGTTAAGTTCAGAACTTTTTAAATATTGATCTTTATTGTATCAACTTCAACTTAAAACTGACTTACTTAAAATCTATACATTCCAAATTAACTTTAGTTAATATATAAATGAGAATACATAATCGAAAATAAATACATACAAACATTTGTGGTTCTTTTACTCTTTCTTTCTTTCTTACATAATCGAAAATAAATACATACAAACATTTGTGGTTCTTTTACTCTTTCTTTCTTTCTTCGTTGCATTCTTGTGTTGCAACGAAGATTTCAAAATATTTATGAAAAAACAAAACACTTAAGTGGGTCTCTGGGTTTGTTGGTGCAATAAAGAAAAGAGTAATATGATATTTGTCGTTGCTCATATGCATATTCTGGATTGACAAATATGTTTGGTTTATGTATTTGAGCTTAAGTGTCAAATGATTTGGGTTTTACAAAAATGTTAAGCAACGAAAGTATTTAGTAATTTAAGTGAATGAAATATGGGTTATTGATGTGTTGCACATTTAGGTTTGGGCAATGTTTATATTGACCAGTTAATGGGAATTTTGTGTGAAGATGCCGATGTCGATATGACCCCTCCCCCCTTGGTTTCAGAACTCTCCTGAGTTTTAGGATTTATTATATTAACTTTCAGTGTTTTGTATTTTCTTACAATATAGATGTATAGTAAAAAAATTATTATTATTATTATAAGTACAGCAATAAGAATTATTAGATTATAGGTTGTATTGTTTTTCTTATGATATTTTAATTCATTTATCTTTTCTATATTATCGATTTGTTGTATGACCAGTTCATCAAAGGTCGGCTGAATTTTTGAAATATTTAATTTATTTGTGGAAGGTATAACAAATCTTTCATGAAAAACTGTGTCTTTATTTGAGAATTTTTCGCCATTTATTTGAAGGTTACAATCGTGAAATGAAATTAAATAGTTTCCATTAAGTTTTATATGTCTATAGTCACAAGAACTGTTAAGATATGAATTTTTTTGATTTTTGAGAAGAATAAGGCCTGATTTAATAACTATGATTTGAGATTGATTATTTTTTATTTTGACACAATTATCTGTATAGATACAAAGTTTGGATTTTTTTAGATTTTTCATATAAACATCGTTTTCATAATCGTAGTAAGTATTGTTTATCTTTATTACTTCTTGTTTAACTATAAGTAATTCTTCATTTTTTGTATTTGAAACGGGTATGACGAGAGATTTAGATGCGGTGAACATATTCTGAGGAATTTCTATTACGAATATAATTTCATTATTTTTATACTCGGCTACACCTAGTCGTGTGTTTCGAAGTTTATCAAAGTCAATGTTATATTTGGTTATTTCGTCGTCTGTTAGTATGTTACTTGTCATAATATTAAGTCGTGCTGAAGCAATGTTATTTTGAATGTGTTCAATATGGTCTTCAATAATTTTAATTTTTAATAAAAAGTCTAAATATAAAAATTTTCGGTATATTTGTGAGTTGTTTTCCCTGATGTCGTTAAATTTTTCGTTAATTTTGAACCTGTCCGATTCTATTGTTTTTCTTAACAATTCAAATGTTTTATTGAAATGGTCATTTATTTGAATATTTTGGTTTAGGTTTTCAATAGCCATATGATTGTTCTGATCAATAATTTGAAGGTGTTCTTCTATTTCCGTTCTGTCGTCGTCATCCATAGTTCCATATAACCATTTAAGTCCTGTTCCAAATATATTGATGAGTCCTCTTTTCTGTCTGTGTGGTAATAAGGTTTGTATTTTTCGCCTTAATGTCTTTAGTTGAAGATGTAACAGTTGTTTGTTCTCTATTAATTTTAGTTGTTGTATTTCGAGTGCCAAATCTTCAATGATAACTCCTATTTCAGCTGGGTTGATGATGTGTAAAATCATGCTGTAGTTTTGAATAATCTGCGAATCTTCGAGCTTTATCTCGATGTAACCATCATCGGTGTCAATTTTGTCAACAATTAGCGTTCCCTGAGTCTTGGATAGTATTATTAGCAGGATCGAAACGAGTAATATCCAATTGATCTGAAAATTTTGTTGGTCTTTTAATGTTTGTCGGATGAATATTTCCTAGATTAATTTTTCTGTATCTAGGTTCGTATTTGTGTCTAAGTGCTTTATAATTTTTCACAAATCCCTCTTGCTTATTTTGTCTAAAATCCTCACGTTCCCTATTAAGCTTCTCAATATTTTGTTCTTTTTTGTTTTGCATTAACTGCCTAATTTTTTCTTTATCAATTTTGCCCTCCTCAACGTCAATGGGTTTTTCTTTTAAAGTTGAGTGTACTGACCTGTTGTACCATTCTACACATTTAAATATTCGCTCTTGGGTTGATAGGCTAGACTTTTCTGCTTCTAATGCTCTAAATTTTTCAGCAATAGTACTATGAAATCGTTCTATGTCAGAATTTCCAGTGTGGCTATTAGGTTTTGTGAAATGAACTACTATTTCCTCTTGTCTCATAAATTCTCTAACATTGACAGAATTAAACTCGTTATCCATCACAAATTTGTTTGGTTTACTTTTTATTGAGAGGTAAAGTCTAAATTTTTCTATTAGAGTGCTGCTATTTCTGTCTTCTAAATAAAGAATGACCGCGAATTTAGAAAATTTATCTATAAACGACATAAAACTATGTTTTTTATTTGTATAAACATCTACATGTATAATCTGATTTTTGTCTGTTGGGGTTTCTGTCAGAAAATATTTCGGCTTTATTGGTTTTCTGTCATATTTTGCCCTATTACAGATGTCACAATTATTTATGTATTTCTGTATTAATTTCTTTAGGTCCTTATAGTAAATAAGCTTTTTTATTCCCTCGTAATTCGCCTGTATTCCACCATGTCCTGTCTCTAATTTGTGGTATTTTCCTATTTGTTTGTACGTTTCTTCTTCGTTTAACATATCCCTGGCATGGTATGAGCATCTAAAGAATTTAAGCGTTGAACCAAAAAGTTCTATTAGTTTCTGTTGTACTTTGTTATATTCGTGGTCAGTTATTTCTGAATATATACCTGTTTTTCCTGTTTTTAAGTATCTTCTAAATATATCTGTCATAAAATTGTTTTTAATATCTTCTGGACTGATAAAAATTTTTCTTTTGTTACCAACTACTTCAATTTCCCGTACCTTGTTGTTAGTTAAAATTAGCTGAGTGTTGAATCTGTTCACTATTGTATCTAGTATAAAGAAATGGTCATTTTGTTCCTCTTCCTGAGAATGAATTGTAGCATCTGTGCTCATGTTTTCTTCGTGTTGAACTTCATTATCTTGATTTTGCGAATCAATTATATTTATTTGTCCTAAATCTGCATTTATACGACTCATAAAGTCAGCTGCAATATTCTCTTTCCCTTTTATATAACTGATTTTGAAATCGTATTCCCCGAGCCTAAGTAACCAACGTTGCAACCTAGGGTTGATGTCTTTACCGGTGTTTTTACATTTAAGCCAAACTAAGGGTTGATGATCAGTTATCAGATCAAAGTTTCGTCCGTATATGTAAGGTCTAAAGTAGTTAACCGCCCAAACAATAGCTAAGAGTTCTTTTTCTGTTGTAGAATATTTTCTCTCATGTTCATTGAGGGTTCTACTTGCATAGCTAACTGGATGTTCATTTTGAGTAAGAACTGCGCCGATTGCAAAGTCGCTTGCATCTGTTGCTACTTTAAAACGTTTACTAAAATCTGGATACTTAAGAATGGGTGCTTCGGTTAACAATCGCTTCAACTTTTCAAATGAGTCTACGTACTGTGAATCATGTTTATTAATTTTCGTATTTTTCTTTAGGTATTTTGTCATACCGTGGGCTACCTTGGCATAATCCTTCACGAATTTTCTATAGTACCCAGTTATTCCCAAGAAGGACTTAATTTGTTTCGCTGTTTCAGGGAGTTTTAATTTTTGAATGTTTTCAATTTTACTAGCATTCGGTTTTACTCCTTCGGTTGTTAAAACATGTCCTAGGTATTCTGTTTCTCTTGCAAAAAATTTGCACTTATCTACCTGAATTTTTAAGTTATGCTGTCTTAATTTATTAAAAATTTTCTCAATGCTTTCAACGTGTTCTTGTAATGAAGTGCTAAAGATAAGTATGTCGTCAAGATAGACAACACATATTTTGTTTATAAATTCCCTGAGTACTGAATTTATTAATCTCTGAAACGTCGCTGGGGCATTTTTGAGACCAAATGGCATTCTCGTAAATTCGAAGTGCCCAAGTGGTGTAGAAAATGCTGTTTTTTGTCTATCGCATTTCTTTATCAAAACCTGGTGGAAACCTTTAGCTAAGTCTAAGGTTGTAAAATATTGCGACTTACCTAATTTCTCTAATATATTTTCAATATTAGGAATTGGAAACTTATCGCTTATAGATTCCTCATTTAGTTTCCTGTAATCGATTACGATTCGCCATTTCTTTGTTTTCGAGTTGTCTGTTTTTTTTGGTACAATCCAAAGCGGTGAGTTGTACGGGGAGTTGCTTTCAGTTATTATTCCTTGTGAAAGCATTTCTTTTATTTGTTTATTTATTTCAGTTTCATGAATTTGAGGGTATCTATATATTTTAGAGTAAATGGGCCTACTTGTTGTAGTCACTATTTCATGCTGTATTTCGTGAGTGTGGGTTAGCTTCTGTCCTTCCTGATAAAATAAGTCTTGATGCTTATTTATTAGATATGTTAATTTACCTACCTCTTCAGAGTTCATATCTGTTCTTTCTAGCTTCTCTATGACATTTTGATCAATATACGCACTTTCAATTGCATGAATTTCCTCAAATTGATATGGACATGAGTTTAAAAATTTTGTTTTTACGTTATTAATTTCAATGTATCTTTCTTGTAAATTAATAATTGCTTGCATTGGTGCAAGTAAATTTTGTCCAATAAGTCCGTCAAAATTTTTATTTTTGAATTTTGTCAATTTCCAGCTTAAATATTTCTTTTCATTAAACTCTTTTGGGAGTTCTGTTACTATTTCATGGCTTATGGTTGTCTGTCCACTGAGTGTGTTAAATTTTAGATTATTTTCTAATTTTATTCTTTTGTATTTTGTCAGTTTGTCCTCGTTAATAAGTGTTGTTGTCGATCCTGTGTCGATTAAACACTTTACTTTTTCATTTCCTACAGTCAGTTCTACTATCGGTAAATCAGGTTCTCTTCCGGTAATTGAAAATTTACCTCTTCCTGCTGTAGGTGTTCTACTTCCATCGGTTGGGGTCGATTAAATCTAGTTTGGCCTGAATTTCGGTTGTTAAAATTTGCATTTTGATTATAAGGTGTCCTTAGACTTTGTCTGAAAGGGTTACTAATGGGGTTTGAATTTTGTCTAAATTGTTGTGAATTTCTATTTTGTCCAAATGAATTGTTTGTTGAATTTGAGTCTTGTCTTGTGTTTCGGAATTGTCCAGAGTTAGTATTTTGTCTAAATGAATTTTGATTTTCTACTTGGTTATAGTTTTGTCTTGTGTTATGCAAATTTGGCAAGTTTAAATTTCTATTGTTTCTGTAATAGTTCGATTTTTTCTCCATCTGTTCAATTATACCCGTTTCTTGTAAAGTATAAAAGGCTGATCTTAAATTTTGAATATTCCTACTATAAATTATGCTGGCTAAATTTGCATCTAATCCATTTACAAATGTTTTAAGAATGATGGATTCGTTAACGTTGGGTGAAAATTCTACTGGTTTATTTATATCAAAGTCAAATTTAGTGTTAAGCTTATCTAAAATATTTCTTAGTTGATAAAAATAGTCACTTACGTTGTAGCATTTTGTATTTATTGCCTGATGATAAAGATTATGGTATGTTTCTCTCACTCCAAAGTTTCTTATGAGCTCAGCTTTTATCTCGGCCCATTTTGGATTCGGTCCTAGTGTCCTGACTGCTTGAAGTGCTGCTCCCTGTATCTTTGTCATGATATGCCGTTGGAATATGAATTCTTGGAGAGCGGGATTTTCGTTGAAAAATGGAAGGATAAGCTCTACCTCCCTTATGAATGATGATAAATCGTAGTCCTTGCTGCCATGGAATTCTTTTACTCTTGCAGCTTCCTTTATTATGTCCGATGCTGGGACTTGTGGTGTTGTGTTGGATTGTCCATTTACCTCTTGGTGGATTTGTTGCATTATTATTTCTGCTGCGTTTGTTGTCATATTGATGTTTGTTCTTGGATTGTAGTACTGTTCTATTCTTTGTTTTAATTTATTCAGTTTAGGCATGAATTTTATTTAAAACTTTCACTTGAATTCTATTTTCACAGAACTTTTCGCGA
Organism: Pherbina coryleti; assembly: GCA_943735915.1. Taxonomy (NCBI): domain Eukaryota; kingdom Metazoa; phylum Arthropoda; class Insecta; order Diptera; family Sciomyzidae; genus Pherbina; species Pherbina coryleti. The sequence continues at coordinate 94,993,665 of OX030948.1, read as the reverse complement.
TTAAAAAAAAATCTTAAGATTTTTCGGAGGTTCTTTTTAAATAATTTTTGAATTATTTTTTTTTTTCGACTGCGCCAGTTACAAAGGTCTTAAATTCCTTTAGGATAACTTTTAATCTATTAAAAGTAAAAGACACTTTGTTTGAGTTAAGTTCAGAACTTTTTAAATATTGATCTTTATTGTATCAACTTCAACTTAAAACTGACTTACTTAAAATCTATACATTCCAAATTAACTTTAGTTAATATATAAATGAGAATACATAATCGAAAATAAATACATACAAACATTTGTGGTTCTTTTACTCTTTCTTTCTTTCTTACATAATCGAAAATAAATACATACAAACATTTGTGGTTCTTTTACTCTTTCTTTCTTTCTTCGTTGCATTCTTGTGTTGCAACGAAGATTTCAAAATATTTATGAAAAAACAAAACACTTAAGTGGGTCTCTGGGTTTGTTGGTGCAATAAAGAAAAGAGTAATATGATATTTGTCGTTGCTCATATGCATATTCTGGATTGACAAATATGTTTGGTTTATGTATTTGAGCTTAAGTGTCAAATGATTTGGGTTTTACAAAAATGTTAAGCAACGAAAGTATTTAGTAATTTAAGTGAATGAAATATGGGTTATTGATGTGTTGCACATTTAGGTTTGGGCAATGTTTATATTGACCAGTTAATGGGAATTTTGTGTGAAGATGCCGATGTCGATATGACCCGCATGCACTTCTCAGCATAATTATAGCAAGTTATTACTTTGTCGGACTTAATAGATAAAACGAATAAAACGAATCCTTTTGTTCATTTGTTTTGAAATTATTTGCGTTATTTGTAGTAACACCTCGCGACACGGTTGGTAAATTCTTTAAATAATCGTCAATAGTTTCGCGCATCTTTTTCATGCTATCAAATTTTAACACTGCAATCGCGGCCTGTAATTCGCGGTATTTAAGTCCTTCCCTCGTATATTTTATAATAGCTTGGTCACTAAGATTGTATCTCTTACCTAACGCACTCATTCTAAAGCAGTAATCAACTACTTTTTCACCCTGTTTACGTGTAGAATTGCTCATTTTAAAATTTATGTTAGCTTCGTCCAGCTTGAGTCCAAATTCTTCTATAAGCGCTGACGAAAAATCGCCCCAATTTGAAAGCAAACTTTGCGACCCGTCTATCCACAACCTGGCCACACCTTTCATGCGACTATGCACCGCCAAAAGCGTGCACTTTTCCTCCCATTCATATGCAGTCATTGCACTGTTTACCCTTTGAACAAATTGTTCTGCGGACAACGAGAGCTCGTTGGTAGGATCGAACTCTGGAATAGTCTCAGCAATTTCACGCACACTATACTTATTACGCACGGTCGACACACTTGAAAGTTCATTCTGCGAAATCACAGCAGGAATAGTTACACGAGCTGGTAAAGCTTCTGAAACACTTATTACCGAGATTGCGTTCATAACATCAGCTAACATGTTTTTTAAATCATTTATTTGATCCTACACTGAAGGAGCCACGTCCGCCTCATCACACCCGAGACTGTCTGTTAACCGCTTAACTAACTCACTTTTCGTACCCGACGTTGGCAATTCACTTTCGCGGAGTAAATCCTTCAGTGGTTGAATGGTCAGTGAATTGAGTTTCACCATTTTCGTTTTATTTTTTTTTCTGTTGTTCTAAATCTTCACTGTTTACTTTGTATTAACGCCACTGTGCTTTTTTTTCTATGTAACTTTGTTTATATTTATATTATTGCGAAAGAACTGCACTTACTTTTTCTTTTTTTTTGTCAACATATTTTCGTTTCATATTAGGTCTATTATGTTTGATTTTGTGGCGTCCGTGGTGTAGTTGGTTAAAGTGCGTGGCCGCTATGTCAAAGAACTTTGGAAACCCAGGTTCGAACCCCAGCAGCGACAGAAAATTATTTGAATTAAAATAATTTTTCTGTACGGCCGCCACCTCTCTGCAGACAATGGCAAACCTCAGAGAGTAATCAAAATGCCATGTAAAGCTTCTTGAGAACGAGAACTTTCCGTTCATCGCCGTTCGGAGTCGGCGTTAAGCATGTAGGTCCGGTTCTCGGTCAATTGTGTACAAACTTAATAACACGCACAACACAATTGATCATAAGAAGCTAGGTTTCAAGGGCTGAAAGGACTTTGACCTAGCTTCTTATGATCAATTGTGTTGTGCGTGTTATTAAGTTTGTACACAATTGACCGAGAACCGGACCTACATGCTTAACGCCGACTCTGAACGGCGATGAACGGAATGTTCTCGTTCTCAAGAAGCTTTACATGGCATTTTGATTACTTTCTGAGGTTTGCCATTGTCTGCAGAGAGGTGGCGGCCGTACAGAAAAATTATTTTAATTCAAATAATTTTCTGTCGCTGCTGGGGTTCGAATCGGGTCTCCAGGTTGTTTGACATAGCGGCCACGCACTTTAACCAACTACGCCACGGACGCCACAATATAACAGCCGATATAATATTAAAATTCAATTAAACATTACAGCCGATATAATATTAAAAAACTCAAACGAAATTCAATTCAACATTTTATCACCGCACGCTTCAACTCCAGAACTAACTCCCAAACTCGTCGCCACTTCGCCATTCGCTCAACTTCGCCGCATTCGCCACTTTCGTGTTGCCACCCTTCTTTTATATCAGAGGCGAAACAGGCATAATATGTGGCAAAGTTTATCATTGCGTGGATAAGTGTTCAGGTATTGACCAATATTCATCGAAAGTTTTGGTAGCAAATCCCTTTGTGAGGTTCATGTGTGATGATTGCATTCAATATATACACAATGTAGACTTTGCGTTAAAAGTGATTCAAGATGGTGTCAACAAAAACAAAAACAACTTAGCTGAATATAAGGACGAATTTAATGTGTTATTAAAACAAAATGAAAATTAAATTAAACAACTATTAGAAGCAATTGAAAAAAGATATGAAGAAAGATTAAAAAAAATAGACACGGCACAAAAAATATGTGAAAAAAATGAAAATGAAATTAAGAACTTATGCGGCATCGTTAATGATTTTAAAAATAAAAACAAAGACATTTATAACACAATTGAAGAAAGCAACGTAAAGATATGTAATGAAATAAAGAAAGTGATAAAAGAAACAAGTGATAAGCAAAACAAATTGTCATTTGCTGATACTGTTAAAAAAAAAACACAGTGTTGCCAGATTTTAAAAAACCAAGTGCCATTAATAATAAAACCTAAAGAGAAACAAGAAATAAGAAAAACAAAAGAGGACTTAAACAACAAGGTAGATCCTGTTAACCTTAATATAACAAACATTGAAAACAGAAGCAATGGAACAATTTTAATACAAAGTGAAAATGATGAGGAAAGAGATTAAGAAATATACGCGCAAAAAAACAATCAATTCAAGAAATGATATAAACAAATGGTTCAACGAAAACTTAAAAATACTTAAAAATGAAAAAATTAATAAATACCAAATTGCTAAATCTGAAAACACGGAAAATGCATGGAATGATTATAAAGTAGTAAGAAATATATACAAAAATAAAATTGAAATCGAAAAAAATAAATATGTTAATAACAAAAACAATGATACCAAAGACCAAAAACAAATGTGGAAAGAAATAAAAGACTTAGTATTAAAAAGAACGCAAATGTGATAAAAAATGTAATATTTAATGATAAGGAATATACGAATAACTATCAAATCGCCACCCAATTTAATAAATATTTTGTCGATAGTCTTAAAGTAATAAGAGATACAATAGAAAACGTTCAATATACAAACAAAATACCTGTGATAACAACAAGATTAAAATTTCGTGCAATATCTTGTTTAGAACTAAAAAAAAATATGTAAGTGTTTAAAAGACAAACCGGACTTCAACAAAGTATTAATCAAGATAACTGGCTCACTATCGGTAAGAATATACTTAACATTGTGAATAAATATTTCGAAACTGGTGTATTCCCTGAAAATTGGAAGTATTCAATGGTAACACCGATAGAGAAAATAGCTAAAACAAACAGATGTGAGGAGTTCCGCCCAATAAACACTTTGAAAACATGCGAAAAAATTATAGAAAAAATTGCTAAAGAACAGTTGGAAAATTATATGGAAGAAAATAATATATTTTCAAAATATCAATCGGGTTTCCGAAAAAAATACTCATGTGAAACAATAGTTAATTATGTAATAAATAGATGGAAATATCGAGATAGAAAAACTAAGATAATGGCAATTTTCTTGGACCTTAAAAGAGCATTCGAGACAATTGATAGAGAGTTGTTAATTCAAACACTTTATATGTATGGTATTAGAGAAAATGAATTAATGTGGTTTAAATCGTATCTAACAAACAGAAAACAAATAACAAAAGTTAACGGCGTTAAATCGGATAAAATTGATAATGAATATGGGATCCCACAAGGATCAATATTAAGGGCACTATTGTTTATAATATACATAAATGATATGCCAAATATTTTAAATAAATGTGAAATAGTTTTATATGCTGATGACACATTAATTTATGCGAAAGGAGATACAGAGAAACAATGTAAAGAAAATTTAATACATGATATCAACAACGTAAACAATTGGCTTAAAATGAACAAATTAAAACTAAATGAATGTAAAACTAAAATAATGGAAATAAACATGAATAGTAATGTAATTTTTAAAATTAATAATGAAGCAATTGAAAAAGTTAATCAGATAAAATATCTAGGTTTCATAATCGATAAAGACTTAAAATTTTAACAACACGTTGAATACATATGTAAAAAAATTGGCAAAAAAATTTGTTTTTTAAAACGGGTGCGTAATAAAATATCGGTAATAACGGCAATAAATATGTACAACACAATAATAAAACCACATTTTGAATTTGGCTCAACGATTCTATATACTTGCTGCACAACAATACAATTAGAAAGACTGCAAAAACTACAAAATAACTAAAGCTATGCGTTCAATACTAAAGTGTAACAGATATAAATAAAAAAATAAATAACTGGCAATTTCAGCCCTTGAAAGGACTTTGACCTAGCTTCTTATGATCAATAGTGTTGTGCGTGTTATTAAGTTTGTACACAATTGACCTAGAACCGGACCTACATGCTTAACGCCGACCTCGAACGGCGATGAACGGAATGTTCTCGTTCTCAAGAAGCTTTACATGGCATTTTGATTACTCTCTGAGGTTTGCCATTGTCTGCAGAGAGGTGGCGGCCGTACAGAAAAATTATTTTAATTCAAATAATTTTCTGTCGCTGCTGGGGTTCGAACCTGGGTCTCCAGGTTCTTTGACATAGCGGCCACGCACTTTAACCAACTACGCCACGGACGCCACACAGATATACTCCGATACAAATAATGCTTGATACATCAAAATGGTTTAATATAAAACAAAGACTGGAAATAAATACTCTAAATTTTATTCAAAAAATGAAGATGGGAAGGCTCCGGAATATTTAATCAATCAATTAAACTACGTCGGATAAATACAGCCATATAACCTAAGAAATACAGAAAATTTCAGACTACAAAGGGTGACAACAACAGCAATGCAAAGATCGCTTTTTTTTCAAAGGACTTAAAGTTTACAATGCGCTACCTAATTATGTCAAGTTAGAAAGAAATACTAACGTTTTTAAGAGAAATACTGCACGAATTGTAAAAAATAATGAAAAAAATAACACCATTCTAGAGATTGTATAAATGATTGTTAACGATAATCTTAAGTCAAATTAAAAGTATTAAATAAATACTACTACTTCTACTCAAAAAAAAAAAAAAAATAGCGGTCGAGCTCGCTACCTACTCGACTACCGAGGCGCCTAGAGTATTTCATCTGTCTATAAATTTAATGCCTTTCGCTCTAAGCTGTCATCCTTTGAAAAACTACCACACATCATCTGCGTCCAGGAAACATGATTTTCAAACCATATCGCGGACGTATATGCTCTGCCTGGCTACCAACATGTTTATTGTTGTAGAGGCGACAGCTATGAAGGATTATCTTTTTATGTTTTGGAATCGTGTTAGAAGAAAAAGTAATCGTAATTACAATTTCGTTTCCAACGCTGAAAGTAACAAACAAACAGTTGATGGTGATTGGATTCTACCGCTTTCTATTCGAATTCGAGATGAATCCGAAAATATTAAAAAGCAAATATTTAATTTTATGACATTTGTATATTTTGTGGAGAATATTAATAAAAACAATATTTTAAATTTTGTTTGTTTATACAAACGATTTGAATGTACCAAAGGAATAAAAAACAGTTCTTTGCCTAATTTTAAAAAATAATTCTTTACCTTTTAAATATCTTCTACCAAAGCCTCAAATTTCAAATTGCCAAAAAATAAAAAAGAAACCTTAGCAACCATAGATTTAAATATCAAAAACGAAACAAAAACAAATTGCTACTCGTTGTATAAACTTTCAATAAACGTTAGCATTTTGACATTTTTAAGTTTATTTTTAACAAAGTGAAGCGTATGAGAATTTTAAGTGATTCCTCTTCATCAAATGTATTTACTCTTATGTATTTATTTACCTCTTCATTAAATGTATTTACATTTTTCTAATGCATTTCAAATTTTTTAAAAAAACAAAAGTACCTTCTTCTATGTTTAACTAGCTGAAAAATCTGATTCAGGACTTAGATTTGACGTACAACGAAGTCCGGTCCCAATAAACGCATTTTAAGTCAATTGATCATAAGAAGCTAGGTCCAAAGTCCTTTCAAGGGCTGAAATGGCCAGTTATTTATTTATTTTTTCAGAAATAGAAATTGCATGCGTTCAGAAATATTGGATTTTGTTGTACCGCATGGAAAGAGATTACAATGGTCTTCTACTACGTTTAGAAAAGCCCGTTTTCCGCTTCCAATGACGTCACTTTATTTGAGGATTCCATACAAAGTAGCATTTGACATGGTCTAATGTAAAGGTGGCTAACTGTCTTAACAGAATTTTTGTTAACCGCGCTGAAGAAGTAGCAGCTTCAATTGAGACATGACGACGATGATGTTAATGTTTTCAGAACACTGCAACTGCTCAGGCAGCAATTTAAATTTAACGAGGTTGCTGTTGAGGAGGGAGAAAATATAATTAAAGATTTACAAACGCACAAAGCTATGGGTGTCGATGAAATATCACCAAAAATAGTAAAAAATTCGTCTAAAGCGATAGCAAATTTTCTCAAACATCTCTTTACTAAAATAATTGATACTGGAATATATCCTACGAGGCGACAAATACAAAGTTCAAAATTATCGACCTATAGCGATATTGACAGTGATTAATAATGTTATCGAGAAGCTTATGAAGCGCCAAATAATAAATCACTTAGAGGAAATTGAGTTTTTGTTTGACCGTCAATATGGATTTCGGAGAGGTTCAAATACTCAATCTGCTATGGTTCAGATGATGCTATGGTTAACATAGATGATATGTGTGCTTACTTGGACAGAGGATGCAGCGAAGTAGAAGGACTTTTCATAGATCTGCAAAAAGCTTTTGAATGTGGAAATCACGAACTTCTTTCTAAACTGGAATTTGTTGGATTTGATGAAACAGAACTTCAAGTAATGTGCAGCTATTTGCGTGACAGATGCCAAATTGTCTTCAATAACACAGCAAAAAGTAAACCGCGAAGGGTAATATGGGGCGTTCCACAAGGAACCGTTTTAGGCCCACTTCTCTTCCTTATTTTTATAAATGATATACAAAATATTCAAATTAATGGAAAGCTATGCCTTTTCGCGGATGATATCGCTATCTTCTGTCTAGAACTGCCCTTTGAGCAAAATTAGAGTATGATGTATCCAAGCTTAAAGAGTTTTTCCGGTTCAATAAGCTGCTCATAAATGACTCTAAAACTCAATTTATAATTGTCTCGCCTCAATGTCGTGAAGCCAATAAATATAAATTCGCAGTGAACGACACTGAAGTTGTGGAACAGAACCAAGTAAAATTTCTCGGTTTGACTATAAGCAAGAATCTACCTTGGAATCCACATATCAGAGGTCTACTGAATAAAATATCGTATGGCCGGGACTGTTGTATAAATTCAGAAAAAACTCTATGGAAACGAAATATACTATATACCGTGGCGAGCAAAAATGGCTAAATGTTTGCCACTTTCATGCATTTTTGATTGCTGTAGAGTCATTTTTCAATACAACTCTACCAAATTTTCGGGTTGTATACTTCATTTATTAAAAAATGAAACGTATTAGTTTAAATTTGCAAACTATATAAGAAATAAAAAAGATATTACAAAAATAACAATCATTCTATTGAGCCAGTTTTGCACGTACTCGAATTTGTGAGCGTTGGTTCATTATTTATACCGTGTTCCTTGCCGTTTTGTTTTTTGCTGAAATTAACTATTGCTTAATTCGCGATAAATAAAAATAATTTAAGTAATTCAGTCGTGCTTACTTGATTTGGCGTCAAATTTGCTGAGTCGTTTAAGTTCAAAAGAGTGTTTTTATATTTTTATCAAAATGAGGAAGATTAATAAAAAGGCTGAAGAATTGTTTCAATGACTGAAAACGGTTGTTCATGAAAAGAAATAGCACGAAGCTAACAAATTTACCATCAAACTATTCTAAATGTACTAAAACGACGGAATAACAAGGCTCCACAGGTTACAAAAAGGCACCCTAATATACTTTCGTGGAGCGTTTATTAACTCAACAAGTGGCTAAGACACCAAAAGAAGCTACACAAAAGATTGAAAAGTCACTAAGTGAGTGGAGAGCACGCAAAGCGTTGAAAAAAAATCGGGTTGGAGGCCGCCATCAAGCTACAAAAGCTAGCATTGTCAGACAAAAACGTGAAAGCGAGGTTAAATTTCTGCAAAAAGTACAAACACTGGAGTATCGGCCACCTTGAATGTGGAAATCACAAACTTCTTTCTAAACTGCAATTTGTTGGATTTGATGAAACAGAACTTCAAGTAATGTGCAGCTATTTGAGTGACAGATGCCAAATTGTCTTCAATAACACAGCAAAAAGTAAACTGCGAAGGGTAATATGGGGCGTTCCACAAGGAACCGTTTTCCAAATTAATGGAAAGCTATGCCTTTTCGCGGATGATATCGCTATCTTCTGTCTAGAACTGCCCTTTGAGCAAAATTAGAGTATGATGTATCCAAGCTTAAAGAGTTTTTCCGGTTCAATAAGCTGCTCATAAATGACTCTAAAACTCAATTTATAATTGTCTCGCCTCAACGTCGTGAAGCCAATAAATATAAATTCGCAGTGAACGACACTGAAGTTGTGAAACAGAACCAAGTAAAATTTCTCGGTTTGACTATAAGCAAGAATCTACCTTGGAATCCACATATCAGAGGTCTACTGAATAAAATATCGTATGGCCGGGACTGTTGTATAAATTCAGAAAAAACTCTATGGAAACGAAATATACTATATACACTATATACCTTTCGAGGCGGCCTCGGTAGTCTAGTTGATAGCGTGCTCGACTGCCACCCCAGAGGTCACGGGTTCGATTCCCGGCCAGGCCATGGTCCTTCGCTTAAAAAACCTTTCTAAATTTTCTATCCTCATTTCTAATCAACTGAAATTGAAAATTCATCAATATTACAACTTGAAGTTGTAGTTGATGGTAGAGAAGTTTGTGGATGAAATTGCCTTATAACTTGAATTGACTGAGGTAAAGGCATAACACTTGCCTCTGATTCAAATTCACATTCTTCTTTGGCTTTCCACCACGCTTAGAACACCCTACACGTGTTTCACTTGATTGCTCTTTCCTTCCCACTAATCTATCATCCCATTTCGAACCAAGGCAGACTTGACTGAATAGGTATCCCACCTGAAATCCTTGGTTCAAAGCTAAAAAAAAAAAAAAAAAAAGTGATTTATTATTTGGCGCTTCATAAGCTTCTCGATAACATTATTAATCACTGTCAATATCGCTATAGGTCGATAATTTTGAACTTTGTATTTGTCGCCTCGTAGGATATATTCCAGTATCAATTATTTTAGTAAAGAGATGTTTGAGAATATTTGCTATCGCTTTAGACGAATTTTTTACTATTTTTGGTGATATTTCATCGACACCATTAACATCATCGTCGTCATGTCTCAATTGCTAAGAGAAGCAATTGAGAAGCTGCTACTTCTTCAGCGCGGTTAACAAAAATTCTGTTAAGACAGTTAGCCACTTTTACATTAGACCATGTCAAATGCTACTTTGTATGGAATCCTCAAATAAAGTGACGTCATTGGAAGCGGAAAACGGGCTTTTCTTCACGTAGTAGAAGACCATTGTAATCTCTTTCCATGCGGTACAACAAAATCCAATATTTCTGAACGCATGCAATTTCTATTTCTGAAAAAATAAATAAATAACTGGCCATTTCAGCCCTTGAAAGGACTTTGGACCTAGCTTCTTATGATCAATTGACTTAAAATGCGTTTATTGGGGCCGGACTTCGTTGTACGTCAAATCTAAGTCCAGAATCAGATTTTTCAGCTAGTTAAACATAGAAGAAGGTACTTTTGTTTTTTTAAAAAATTTGAAATGCATTAGAAAAATGTAAATACATTTAATGAAGAGGTAAATAAATACATAAGAGTAAATACATTTGATGAAGAGGAATCACTTAAAATTCTCATACGCTTCACTTTGTTAAAAATAAACTTAAAAATGTCAAAATGCTAACGTTTATTGAAAGTTTATACAACGAGTAGCAATTTGTTTTTGTTTCGTTTTTGATATTTAAATCTATGGTTGCTAAGGTTTCTTTTTTATTTTTTGACAATTTGAGAAGTGAAATTTGAGGCTTTGGTAGAAGATATTTAAAAGGTAAAGAATTATTTTTTAAAATTAGGCAAAGAATTGTTTTTTATTTCTTTGGTACATTCAAATCGTTTATATAAACAAACAAAATTTAAAATATTGTTTTTATTAATATTCTCCACAAAATATACAAATGTCATAAAATTAAATATTTGCTTTTTAATATTTTCGGATTCATCTCGAATTCGAATAGAAAGCGGTAGAATCCAATCACCATCAACTGTTTGTTTGTTACTTTCAGCGTTGGAAACGAAATTGTAATTACGATTCATTGACTATTTCTTCTAACACGATTCCAAAACATAAAAAGATAATCCTCCATAGCTGTCGCCTCTACAACAATAAACATGTTGGTAGCCAGGCAGAGCATATATGTCCGCGATATGGTTTGAAAATCATGTTTCCTGGACGCAGATGATGTGTGGTAGTTGTTGCGTCTTAATGGGCGCAACTGCAAATCCTTAGTCTTAACTTGACTAAGGAATAGTTGTTTAAATAATTATTCAAAAGTTAACCAGGCACTTTAACCTGTTCAACTAAGGATAGTTAATTTTGTTTTGTTTGCTTTGGTTAACCAGGCACTTGAACCTGTTCAACTAAGGATAATTTGTTTTGTTTGCTTTGGCTAACCAGGCACTTGAACCTGTTCAACCCAGAGGAATAAAAAAGAACCGCTTCAAAGGTGTTGACTTTTAATATTCATTTATTGTTACTATTTAGATTCTTTTTATACAAAATTTGTTCCAATTTTACAATATAAAACTAATATGTAATATGTATATATGTATAAGATTATTGATTTAGCATATGATTAAGCATAACAACAAAATGCACACACAACAAAAACGGCCAAGCTGCCCTTGAAATAATTGTTCAGCACATTGCAGTACAAAATTCTATTCATATTAAAACGTAGCCAAACTGGCCTTGACTTTGTCCAGAACATTGCACTGAGACTCATGTGTCGTTTTTTGCAGGCTCAGCTTTTTTGATAGTTACTGGAATGCTTTGTTGTTTTGTGTTTTGCTGTTATGCTTGTATATTTGTATGACTACAACTACTTATTAATAACTTAATGTATTTTTATTGTTCGGAACTGAACAATCTCCGCCCCGTTGAACCATGGGTTCAACAGCTGAAATTTAAACTTCAATCGTAAAATCCGAATCTCTTTTATGGCTTGTATCAGGTGCGAAGACATGAATTCTTGGCGTGGGTTGTGGTGGTAAGCAATTGATGCTGTGAGATCTCCTGATGCGTTTCCAAACAAAGAATGAAATAATGCAATCAACCAAGAAGAAACATAAATAACTTATTGAGTAGTGATGAATGTCATGAGGTCGAATTTCGTTAGGAAGATTCAATTGTAGCACTTTGGATAGCGGATAGTTGTTCTTGATGGGAGTTGTAACGAAGGAAAATGTTGACTGCTGGAGGTTCTGTTGACGAGAACACCAAATCAGATGTCTGAACGGTTGGGATATATGATCTGTGATTGGTTGACTTTAATGTCTTGTGGCCTTGAATGGTTATCAGTGGCTGTTTAATGACGCAGTTTTCATTCATAGATAGAAGTCCTGAGTCTTGAATGGTGAATTGCGTTAGAACTGCTTCACAAACTGCATTTACCACGACTTCGCTCCTGACAGAATATATCCATGTGTTAGGATTGTGTAGTTGAAGCCAATGGGGGCCGGCTTCCGCATGTTCGATGGAGCATGACGTGTTTGTTTCAATGTGATTAAGCAAGTTTAACTCACATATTGCTATGTTGGATCCTCGTTTATAAAGTGGGTGAATTTGTTGACAAAGATAGTGCTCACTTTCGGTTGACGTGCATATCCTTGAATCAGCTTCCTTTAATGGGTAGTATTGATCACGATGCAGATTTACAATAAAAAATGAGAAAGGAGACTGGATTTTGACAAATTCATTGTTTAGATGCCACGGCACAGGAGTAAGTTGTAGTAACTCGAAATCTTCAGTTGATACTAGTGGAAGTTTCAATTTAAAAATAACGTAGTTTGAAGTGACTCGTCCTTCGATTGACATCAAGTTATATAGTTGCATCAATTCTTCGGTAGGTAACATTAGATGGCTGGGAAGGCTGGCCTTTATGTGGAGTAGCTCTTCTTGTAGCTGTTGAGGTGAGATTAGTTCGGGACTTAATTTACCATGATGTGTGTCTATTAAAATGCTTAGAAGAGGATCTTGCACGCGTTGGAAGTATATTAGTTCCAAAGTTGTTTGAAGAGCTAGTTCAGCAACTGATTGAGCGATGCCTTGTTTGTTTACTTCTTGTTGCACGTTCTCAAATCGGAATTCCAGGGTTTTCAATGTCTTTTCGACCTTTACAAATTCTTCTTCAATACTTTGTTGGTTCCTTTTCATGATGTTTATTGTGCTGTCCAGAAATGAGGTTTGGTTGTGGATTTTATTTTCAAGATAATTTTCATTTTGATATATTTTGTCAATGGTACTGGCGACATCTTCTGCATACTGAGAATCTAGAACTCCGAATAAAGAGTTAGCTATGTTGCCGATGATGTTGAATGCACCTCTTTTCGCTCGATGTCCATTGTGTATTTTCAGGAGTTCATTCTTCAGTATTATTTCATCCATTAAACGCTTAATTAACATAATTATTACTGAACAGTGTTTGGACGTTTGCAAGATTGTGCAGGATTTTTGTAATATTTGTGGATAGCCATTCATTAATTCCAAATTCTTCCAGTATGTTTGCATATTAATGTAGGTTATTAGGTTCCATTCACTGGTGATTATTCCAACCGACCCTAATTTTTCGAAATAAATACCCGGATTAGACACAAATGGCTGAACCTCTATTGGCGCAGGGGAAGCGTATGGTATGAATAAGCAAGCCATCAAGATAGTTACAAATGCTGAACTTGTGTTCATTCGTGTTCGTTTTGATTGGTGAGAAGAGTTGGTATGATCTGAGTTGTTAATCTTCCTTTCATTTGTTTTAGAGCTGTCTTCTTTGCGCTTGCTACCTTCATCGTTTTGATCTGATGGAATGAGTCTATCTTCTTGTTCAAAATTCTTTATTGGTAGTGGTGCAAGCCTATGTATCGGAAGTTTTAAAGTTCCTGCTGCTGTTTGAATGTCAGCCACTTTAACATTGTTGTCGGGACCTGTGTATGTCCTTACGATCCTGCCTAGCGGCCATTGGAGTGGTGGTACGTTATCCTCTTGTATTATAACCATTAAACCTGGATTGACGTTGTTCATTTGTTGTTTCCATTTGCTTTTATATTGCAGTTCCTGAAGGTAATCTCGCGACCAACGCCTCCAAAATTCGTGTTTCAGATGGGATACTAACTTCCATCTTGTTAGTAGCGACGCATTGTTTGGCGTGGCACATGTGTCTACGGATGTTGTCAGTGGTTCGCCGATCAAAAAATGCCCTGGTGTTAAGGCAGTAAGATCCTTGGGATCGGATGACATTGGAGTGAGTGGTCTTGAGTTGAGTATAGCTTCAATCTCAACCACCACTGTTTCTAGCTCTTCATAGGTTAGCGACACTGTAGACACACTCCTTATTAACAAATGCTTGGCTGATTTGACTGCAGCCTCCCAGAGCCCGCCAAAATGTGGAGCCCGAGGTGGAATGAATTTGAAATCTATTCCTTTATCGCTGCATAACCTTACTATTGATTCATTGGCTTTCTGGGAGTGGATTGCTTCATTAAGCTCATGGAGTTGGTTTCGAGCTCCAACAAAATTTGTAGCGTTGTCGCAGTAGAGGGTTTTACAATGTCCTCTACGGCTGATGAAACGTTTCAATGCGCCAATGAACGCATTCGTTGTTAAATCGCTTACCAATTCGAGGTGGACTGCTTTCGTAACGAAGCAACAAAATACAGCAATATAAGCCTTTGTTGCTCTTTTTCCTCTGATTTTATAATGAATCCATAATGGTCCACAGTAGTCAACGCCACTGTTAATAAATGGTCTTGCTGGAGTCACTCGGGTGTGTGGTAGATTACCCATGATTCGTTGACATAATTTTGGACGGGCCTTGCTACATCGTATGCATTGTTGTACAGTTGCTCTGGCTGTTAACTTTTCTTTGATTGGCCAAAAACGTTGCCTTATTGTTGCTAATAATGTCTGGGAGCCACAGTGTTTGTTGTCCTTGTGTATCATAATAAACAAAAGTTTTGCTAACGGGTCGTTGTAAGGAATTAGCATTGGATGCTTAGAGTCGTAGTTTAGTGTTGATGCTTCCAGCCGTCCACCCACTCGAATGATGCCTTTATCATCAATGAACGGAGTCAAACTGCTAATTGAACTTGATTTGTCAAGTTCTTGATGATTTCTGAATTGTTTTAACTCGCAACTAAAGTCAGACATCTGCATGCTTTTTATGATAACAAAAAGTGCATCATCCATTTCTTTGGGGTTAAGCGATATTTGTTGTTGCCTCAGATTCTTTTTGACTTTATTCCTTGTAATGTTCGGAAGGAGTTTCTATGCTTTATTGTATACACTAATTCTCCGTTAATATGTGGATGCAGCAATCCTTTTTCAATCTCTGTTGTAGCAATAGCGACGTCGTTACTGGGCAATACTACCAATTGCTTCCTTTTTTCCAGGTCGTTTGGAATTTGCAGTTGAGCTAAAAAACGTGGAGGCCACAAGTCCTGTCTTCCATGTAAGAAAAATGGTCCTTGAAACCATAGGTCACATGCTGCGAGAGCTTTCGCTGTTAATCCCCTTGACAGCTCGTCTGCTGGATTGTCTCTTGATCTGACATGTCGCCCCTGCTCCGGCAGGGTTAGTGTTTGAATTGTTGCTATTCTGTTAGCCACAAATGTTGAAGATTGAGCATTGATCCAACTTAGCACAATTTCTGAATCGGTCCACAGAAATAATGGTTGATCCTTGGTTTTCATGTCATCCCTGAGGCGAGTTGAGAGCTGTGAGGCTAATACTGCAGCGCACAGTTCCAGCCGTGGTAGTGTTTGCATTTTGAGTAGAGCTATCCGAGTTTTTGCACACAATAGTCGGACTATTACTCTACCATCCTTAAGAGTTGCTCGAATATATGCTGCAGCACCGAAAGCCCTTTCAGATGCATCAGCGAATACATGAAGCTGAGTTGAGGTTGGTACTTCTCCTCGAAATATGTGTCTAGAAATAAAAATTATCTTGTAGAATTTGAGCTCCCAACGGGTAATTATTGGCATTTGCAGTTGCAATTCGCTGTAAACATTTTGTGGCGAGATACGGTGCTGATCTTGTTCCATACGTCACAGTGGTTAATTGATAATATTTGATTGGAAAGGCTGAATCCTCTCGCTTTGAACGGTTGGTCCAGTGTACATTAGATCATTTAGTGAATATCCTGATGACGTCTTGGCTGAGGCATCAAAGACGATCCGAAGTTTCGTTCTCGTGCTGTCGGGCTTGAATACACAATGATGTGGAATGAAATAATTCGGAGTTAGTACAGAATCGAGATTCACTTCTTTCATGTGCCCAAGTCTTTCATAATCCTTCATAAATTGAATGTATTCCTTGCGTACGATATCATTTTTTAGAAGTCGGCGTTCTAGACTCATAAATCTGTTGTGGATCATGGCTTGTGATTGCCCTAAGGCTGATGTGTTTTCGATAAAGGGGAGTTTAACGACAAAACGGCCTTCCTCATTGCTACGAACATTTTGAGCAAAGTGAGATTCACATCGCTGCTCTGCTGGTGAAAGATATTTCTTACTTGTTTCAACTTCTTCTTTTTCCCAAAATTTTTTTTATCAGTTCATTCGTGGTTTCTTCTTCTTGACTGAATATACCACATGTGACAGCATCGTAGCTTGTTGATCCCACCATTCCTGCTACTATCCAACCAAACACCGTATTATGCAGTATGGGCAACTGTTCACCGATGTTGATTTGTTCTGGTCGGATCAAGTGATAATACAGTTCTGCTAACAGTAGAACATCGATTTTGTCAGATTTTCAGAATTCAGGATCTGCTAACTTAATGTTTTCTGGGAGTGACCAGGTTGAAATGTCAATATTCAGTCTTGGTTGAGGTGATACGATGTGAGACAGTACGACTGCTTCGAGTTTGGATGTGAAGTTTCCAGTTCTTGAATGCATATCTACGTTTACTCGCTGAGTTGATTTATGAGTACCCTTTCCAATGCCTTCGATACAGAGCGATGATGATGTTGTTGATAGCGATAATTTCTTAATCAGTCTTTCAGTTATGATATTAATCTGAGAGCCGGAATCCAGAATTGCTCGAACTTCACACGATCTTCCATTATTTGCTGAGATTTTAATTTTTGCTGTTGCTAGTAGAACGTAGTTATGTTTGTTAGTTTCATTTTGAGCCGCAGCTACCGTGAAAGGCACAGTGTTGTTATTTGACTGATCTGGAACTTGATGATTTACTGTTGTTTTCTGAATTTTAGCATCTCCCTGTAAATGCAGTAGTGTGTTGTGCTTTGCTGAACATTTTGTGCAGCTTCGTGATTTACATGTCTTGGCTGTGTGATTTTCTTTGAAACAATTGACGCACAGGTTTTGTTTCTGTATCCATTTCAGTCGTTCTACGGCGGACATCTTGAGAAACTGTTGGCAATAGTAAAGAGGATGGTCACCTTGCTTACAAACCTTGCAACTGTTGTGATTGGATACTGCTGTCGATGTTACCACTCTTTTGATATTACATCCTATGGCTTCTAATGCTTGGAACCGATTCTTTAAGAATTTGAGAAAGGTGCTTATTTCTTGAAGCTTTCTGGGGTCTTGAAGTGATTGCTCGTAGAGCATATGGGTTTGGTGATCAAATTTCTTTATTAAAATGTGCAACAGCAGAGGATCCCATCTATCTGTCTCGACTCCAAGATTCTTGAGTGCGGCTAAGCTTTCATGAATGGTGTCATGAAAGTTTTGAATAGTCTTGGCTTCTGATGTGAGGTTTGGAAGGGATATCAGCCGTTGTATTATAGCTGATGTAAGCATTCTCTTATTGCTAAAACGATCTTGTAGAGCTTCCCATGCGATGTCGTAATTATCTTCTGTCAATTCGAGATGACCAATCGCGCGTTCAGCCTCCCCGAATACATTGGTTTTGAGGTACCACATTTCTGGATTTTTGGAATTTGTTGCTGATGTATCATTCGCGTGAATATGTCTGCGAAAGTTTGCCATTTCAAGTAGTTTCCGTCAAACTTCGGTGCTGACATTTTTGGTAGATGCACCAATTGGTGATTTATTGCCTGGAATTCATCATTGATATTCTTATGTGTTGTTAACAATTCTTGTCGGTGTATGACTCTGGCTTCGAGTTCTGAGTATGCCAGTATGTCATATCCTTTTGCTGCCGGGTCCTCGAACAGTTCCCATAATTTATAGTGAATTTTTGAACTTGGCTCCACAGCTTGCTTAACACGATCAGACACTGTGAAGGAGCCTCTTGTATTGAATTGCCCGCTAGTAGACGTTCCAGTGATGACATCATCGCCTTTTGTCTCCTACACATGGCCTCAAAACTAACTTGGACTGGAGAAATTGATAACGACTGATCCTGCTGAGTTGTTGGTGCGACCGAGGATGCATCTTTTGTAAATCCTCGTATGTCTCTTGGGGTTGCCTTTGGAGGTGGTTCCAATTGGGGTGATGACTTCGATTCCAGGTTTTGTATCTCGGTTGTAAAAATCTGTTTGTACTTATTGGCCACAGTCAAAATGTTGTTATAGTAGTCTGTTTTAAAGTATTCATGATCTAATGATAGATCCTTTATCGTACGAATCTTCGTGTCATTTTCTTCAAATTGATCCCACACTTTATTTAGACGCTGCAGTCGCTCTTCAAAATAGATTGATGTCGTCTTTCGATCTGGAGAATCCTTTTTGAAATTCTTCACAATTTGCTGAATTTCATTGCCCGCCAACTTTTGCAAGGCAACCAATGATGAAAAATCTTCCATGATAAATGCTGATGAAACTGAACCACCAGAATGATATGTTGAATCTGCCTAAGAAGTGTTGCAGATCACGTCGGGGTCACCAGAATGTTGCGTCTTAATGGGCGCAACTGCAAATCCTTAGTCTTAACTTGACTAAGGAATAGTTGTTTAAATAATTATTCAAAAGTTAACCAGGCACTTTAACCTGTTCAACTAAGGATAATTAATTTTGTTTTGTTTGCTTTGGTTAACCAGGCACTTGAACCTGTTCATCTAAGGATAATTTGTTTTGTTTGCTTTGGCTAACCAGGCACTTGAACCTGTTCAACCCAGAGGAAAAAAAAAAGAACCGCTTCAAAGGTGTTGACTTTTAATATTCATTTATTGTTACTATTTAGATTCTTTTTATACAAAACTAGCATTTTCCCGGCGCACGTTGCTGCACCCTGCAACTATATGGGATCATAATAGGTGTATTCAAAACTTTTCTTAGACCCATAGTTTAACACCACTGTCGCTTTCCATTGCCCGTTACAGTTTCCCAGTAGTAGGAGATCACCAAATAGTAACTCCATTTTGAGTTTGTATGTAAATACCACTACTTTTACTTTCAAAGCTATTCGATAATACAAATTTTAATTGTATGTTCGGAGCCACACCCTTTTATATAATGCCCATCCCAGTTTTCATAGAATACAAACTAAATTACCAAAATGTAGCCAAATCGACGAAAACTGTAGGAAATATAGCATTTTTATTGATTTGTGGGCGGTAAAAGAGGATGTGACAGAAATTTAAACCATCTCGTACTTAAAAAAAATGTACTGCCAAAATTTCAGATCTATCGGCTCAGTAATTTTGAAGTTTCCAGCCATCACACAGCGGTTTGCTTTTTGTATATATATTGTAGATTATTGGCTATAACTTTTGATTGGTAAGAGATACTAACATAAGTTTTTTTAAAAAATTAATTTTTTAGCTTGTTTATTTTCCAAAAATATAAAAACACAATATTGGAAAAAAAATGTTGTTCGAAAAAATCTTGTTTTTTTAATCACAAAAATAGTTTTTAATTTTTGCGTAAAATTTAAATAACTTTTGCTTATAAATGTTATAATTTTTAAATAGAGTTGAAAATTTGCGAATTTGAATTTAAATTACTTTTACAACAAAAACAAATTTTGAGCCTTTTTTTGAGGAAAAATCCAAAATTTCAGACCTTTTTTGAAAAAAATATTTAAAATATATATACTCAACTAACGGTATGTTTTTACAATAGCTTTCATAGTACTTTGATGAAGCTTTAAGACAAAAATAAATTTAACAAAATGTATACAAAAGCAGCGGAGATATTTGAACCGAAAGTCACAAAATTAAATTTCTGATTGTGTTTTTCTCATTTTTGAGCACTCTGTTGCATTATAGTTGCATATCGTTGTAGTAAAACTACTATATACCAATTTTTATTCTAATCGCATGAGTGGTTTGGGAGTTTAAGGTGGTTTTGCAAAAAATTTGTACTTCAGCGCCCTCTGGTGTTCAAGATAGGTCAAAAAAGATTGCAGCAGAACACTCAACCTGTAGAAAACCACTGTATACCACTTTTCATTCTAATTGCATGAGCGGTTTGGGAGTTTTAGGTGGTCTTGCAAAAAATTTGTACTACAGCGCCCTCTGGTGTTCAAGATAGGTCAAAAAAGATTGCAGCAAAACACTCAACGTACATGAAAACTACTGTATACCACTTTTCATTCTAATCACATAAGCGGTTTGTGAGTTTAAGGCAGTTTTGTAAAAAATTTGTACTACAGCGCCCTCTGGTGTTCAAGGTGGATAAAAATTGATAGCCCACAAACACGCACCGTACCAAAAAACTTCTATACACAAATTTTCATGCTAATCAAATGAGTAGTTTAGGAGTCTATTGCATAGTTACATAAGACATTTAGTTCCAAAGCAATTCGATATCATAAATTTGGCCTGTGTGGCCAAATTCCCCCTTGTCTTATGTTCGCTCAAATATATAGTAATGGCCTCTTGGGCCCATAGCATCTACATATCAAGTTTCACTATCAAAACATGTACAACTCAGAAATAATAATGATTTATAAAAAGTGGGCGTATATATAGTTAGACCACGCCCAGTTTTAGTATAGTTGCCGACAGTAACCATACGAACTTGTTTACCAAATTTTAGTCTAATACGACCAAACCCGTCTTAAATATAGCATTTTTATTGATTTGTAGGCGATAAAGGGGGTATGGGAAAAAAGGGGTATGGAAAGTTTTTACTATGCCTTTATTTTTTGCGCAAATGCAAACTTAAGTGAGACTTGCCAAATTATTCCAATATTCCATTTATTTCCAATTACCCTTGCAAATACCGTGCGCACCTGTATTTTTTCACAGCTGTATTGTTGATAAGTTCACTAAAATGCCTATAATTCATGAAACAATACACATACAAAGACGGTTTATACAAAAACACCTTCGTATTGACGTCACCTTTCATGGGAAATTTCTAGAAAAAAAAATCGGTTCACGCATTACAGAGAACATCAATTTCATACACAATGCAACTTATTTTTATATATATAGATATCAAAACAGTGGGCGCAAAAGTGGGCGTGGTCAATTTTTCTTTCAGTAAACACTTAAATTGGATTACTACGAACATTTGAAAAAAAATTATCCAAATCGGTCCAGCCGTTTTCCGATTTTAGATAAATCGAAAAAAGTGGGCGCAAAAGTGGGCGTGGTCAATTTTTCTTTCCAACAAAACTTAAATTGGATTACTACGAACATTTGAAAAAAAAATTATCCAAATCGGTCAAGCCGTTTTCCGATTTTAGATAAATCAAAAAAGTGGGCGCAAAATTGGGCGTGGTCAATTTTTCTTTCCTTAAAAACCTAACTTGGACTAAAACGAACATTTAAAAAAAATTATCCAAATCGGTCCAGCCGTTCTGAAGTGATGCGATTTCAACCAAACGTACACTTCTTTTTATATATATAGATTTGTTCCAATTTTACAATATAAAACTAATATGTAATATGTATATATATATAAGATTATTGGTTTAGCATATGATTAAGCATAACAACAAAATGCACACACAACAAAAACGGCCAAGCTGCCCTTGAAATAATTGTTCAGCACATTGCAGTACAAAATTCTATTCATATTAAAACATAGCCAAACTGGCTAAACTTTGTCCAGAACATTGCACTGAGACTCATGTGTCGTTTTTTACAGACTCAGCTTTTTTGGTAGTTACTGGAATGCTTTGTTGTTTTGTGTTTTGCTGTTATGCTTGTATATTTGTATGACTACAACTACTTATTAATAACTTAATGTATTTTTATTGTTCGGAACTGAACAGTAGTTTTTCAAAGGATGACAGCTTAGAGCGAAAGGCATTAAATTTATAGACAGATGAAATACTCTAGGTATTCGAGTCGAGTAGGTAGCGAGCTCGACTGCTATTTTTTTTTTGTTTTTGAGTAGAAGTAGTAGTATTTATTTAATACTTTTAATTTGACTTAAGAGTATCGGTAACAATCATTTATACAATCTCTAGAATGGTGCTATTATTTTTTACAATTCGTGCAATATTTCTCTTAAAAACGTTAGTATTTCTTTCTAACTGGACATAATTAGGTAGCGCATTGTAAACTTTAAGTCCTTTGAAAAAAAGCGATCTTTGCATTGCTGTTGTTGTCACCCTTTGTAGTCTGAAATTTTCTGTATTTCTTAGGTTATATGGCTGTATTTATCCGACGTAGTTTAATTGAGCGATTAAATATTCCGGAGCCTTCCCATCTTCATTTTTTGAATAAAATTTAGAGTATTTATTTCCAGTCTTTGTTTTATATTAAACCATTTTGATGTATCAAGCATTATTTGTATCGGAGTATATCTGTTACACTTTAGTATTGAACGCATAGCTTTATTTTGTAGTTTTTGCAGTCTTTCTAATTGTGTTGTTGTGTAGCAAGTATATAGAATCGTTGAGCCAAATTCAAAATGTGGTTTTATTATTGTGTTGTACATATTTATTGCCGTTATTACCGATATTTTATTACGCACCCGTTTTAAAAAACAAATTTTTTTGCCAATTTTTTTACATATGTATTCAACGTGTTGTTCAAATTTTAAGTCTTTATCGATTATGAAACCTAGATATTTTATCTGATTAACTTTTTCAATTGCTTCATTATTAATTTTAAAAATTACATTACTATTCATGTTTATTTCCATTATTTTAGTTTTACATTCATTTAGTTTTAATTTGTTCATTTTAAGCCAATTGTTTACGTTGTTGATATCATGTATTAAATTTTCTTTACATTGTTTCTCTGTATCTCCTTTCGCATAAATTAATGTGTCATCAGCATATAAAACTATTTCACATTTATTTAAAATATTTGGCATATCATTTATGTATATTATAAACAATAGTGCCCTTAATATTGATCCTTGTTGGATCCCATATTCATTATCAATTTTATCCGATTTAACGCCGTTAACTTTTGTTATTTGTTTTCTGTTTGTTAGATACGATTTAAACCACATTAATTCATTTTCTCTAATACCATACATATAAAGTGTTTGAATTAACA
The DNA here is from genome assembly GCA_943735915.1 of Pherbina coryleti. Taxonomy (NCBI): domain Eukaryota; kingdom Metazoa; phylum Arthropoda; class Insecta; order Diptera; family Sciomyzidae; genus Pherbina; species Pherbina coryleti. The sequence continues at coordinate 94,970,234 of OX030948.1, read as the reverse complement.
ACTCTCTATCAATTGTCTCGAATGCTCTTTTAAGGTCCAAGAAAATTGCCATTATCTTAGTTTTTCTATCTCGATATTTCCATCTATTTATTACATAATTAACTATTGTTTCACATGAGTATTTTTTTCGGAAACCCGATTGATATTTTGAAAATATATTATTTTCTTCCATATAATTTTCCAACTGTTCTTTAGCAATTTTTTTTATAATTTTTTCGCATGTTTTCAAAGTGTTTATTGGGCGGAACTCCTCACATCTGTTTGTTTTAGCTATTTTCTCTATCGGTGTTACCATTGAATACTTCCAATTTTCAGGGAATACACCAGTTTCGAAATATTTATTCACAATGTTAAGTATATTCTTACCGATAGTGTTCCAGTTATCTAATATTATCTTGATTGATACTTTGTTGAAGTCCGGTTTATCTTTTAAACACTTACATATTTTTTTTGAAGCGAAGCTTTTTACGCCTCGTTCTGCGATTTGCTAGAGTGAAATCAGAAAAAACGACACTTTTTTCCGACACCTTTTTTCTTAGAATTGATATTGTTTTTTGCTTACATCAATTGAACCAGAAAATGTTAAATTAAAAATAATTTCTTGCCCGTTGCAGGAATTGAACCTACAACTCACAGTTCTATCGTTTGTTGGTACTTTTCTCTAACCATTACGCTAAAACCCTTTCTTTCATAAATTTGTTGATTCAGTGAAAAACATTAGCTAAAGCTATGTTTCAGCAGATCACTATAATCTATTACTTTAAGAAAGTATTGTGTGTTGGCTATTCTAGGACTGTGTATTGGCTAGCTAACCGACAAAAGAAGCAAACAAAACGAACTAGAGCAAAGACAACTAACTTTACCGAGCTATGGTTTGAATCTTCGGTTTGTCCATGCGAACTAAAAGACCTAGCGAACTAAAAGAACGAACGAACTAAAAGAAATATTCACTAAGGATTGTGTATTAGATGTTGTTTCTACTTCCTACTAAAGGTCGTTATAAATATCGTTAAAAATAAACAAACTGTAAGTTGATTAAATTGTAACAAAATTAATGATTTTTGTATATTTATTCCCTACAACTGAACAGGGGGCTTTAAGGGAGGGCCGAAGAGGGTTAATATATATGATATATATACTTTGTTATTTTAAAGTTTTGAATTTTTAGTAATTACACATTTACGCGCATATCTTTAAAACGGTAACTCTTTCGGTTAAAATGTTAAGGACAGTTTTGAAGAAAATTGTTGGGTCTATAAGTTTCATTTGAATGATTTTACGCTAGGGCTTACATTAACGAAGTTACCACCGTTGGTAATCTTTGAATCCGAATATCTTTGGATGCACACATGTAATTGTTGTGATCTTTTCACAGGTGGGTTATTTTATTTTACTTAAGGTGTATGCAAAAATTCAGCAAAATCTGATTGTTTTTGAAGACAAATACATAGTAACTGAACTATTGAAAATTTTATTTTTTTTTAAAAGCCCTGTTTTCGAAGAAAATATTAAACCCCTTACTTAACTTTTTGAGCAACAAATGGTCTCAAAATGTAAAGAATCATCCATTGCAAATATTTAGATGCAGTTACTACATAGAATTTGAATTTAGTTTAAGAGTTATAAGAAAAAATTTGTGACTTAAAGGTGAAGTTCGACCTTGAATTTCTCTCTTATTTGACCTAATCCGATAAAACTGAGTATGAGGGCATAATATATAGACCATCCACTATTAGAAACCATTTAGATATTTGAGGTTATTACAATTGACTCTTAAATTGTCGCACAGTGTTATCATTCATATAAATGAAGTATATAACCTGAAAATTTGGTAGCGTTATATTGAAAAATGACTACAGCAATCAAAAATGCATGAAAGTGGCAAACATTTAGCCAGTTTTGCTCGCCACTGTATATGTCACTAAAACACTCTCACCTATCATACATGACTATGTGCTGGGCATACAAATCCACTCAGGAACTAAAAAAATTACAGAGAATGCAAAATAAGTGTATCAAAGCCATCTTTGGGTTACAACCACGACATCCTAGTCATCTATTATATATGGAAGAGTGCAAGAATGTTCTCCCATTAAACAAGCTTTACAAATACCACATTTTATTACATGTATTTAAGAACAAAATTAATATGAACTATAATACTATTCAAATAGCCGAGTCGTCACATGAATTTAATACAAGAAGCAAAAATAACCTTGTGGCGAGATGCAGATTAGCGCTAACAAAACAGCGATACCTTTATGCGGTACCGTTGGAACAATTTACCAGTGGAATACCGAAACTTTTCTTCTTTTAGCTTGTTAAAATGTAGACTGAAACATATTTACAATATAATTAGATTATGATCCAAAGAAATTTATTTAACATATTAAATTGATCTCATTTATACTAATATTTAATTGTATATAAACCAGAGCAAGCTCCTTTAAAAGCCTTTAAGGTCATGGAGCGTTTAAACATAATGAATTATAAAGTTTTGTACATATTAAATAAAACAAAAAAAAAAAAAAAAAAAATATTAAAAACTAACAGATATTGTAAAAATTATAAATTCCGTATAAATTTTTTTTAAATGGGTAGATGTGCGTTTAAAACTTACACAATTCATTACATTTGCTTGTAAATGAGATATAATCATGCAAATAGAATTTAATATATGATGGCTTAATTTCTTTCTTTTTTTCGTACATACGTCAGTAACAACAGAAAAAATCCTTTCGGCATCAGCATTGGCATGTGGGAAGTAAAATTTTTATTTTTTTGCAAAATTTGGATTTGCAGATTTTGGACCAAAATGCTTGAACATCTAATTTTGACAATATTTGCTTTTCATGTTCAGAAAAACTATATTCCAAAGATATCCATTCTTATGTTAGTAAATTTAAGTCGACTTTATACTGTAGCGATTCCTATCAAAATAAATATTTTTAGTATTCACAATATATGTACCTTATCATTTTCTTATCTACCTTGTTTAAACTTTCACATTACATTATTATCTACTACTTTCTATCTACTACTTTTTAATTGAATTGTTAAGCACATTATGTGCAACTCTGTAAAAAAGTGATATACATACAAGAATGATAGAAAAATTGATTACGCATTGCGCAGCTCCGTTATGTTGTTTACTTTTCAGTTTGACATTTCTAGCTACGAACAAAGTATTTTTTACGATCATGACGTCACGCTAGACCAAGTTTGTTTCTTGAATCTTTTGCCATTGTTTCATATCTGTTCACATTCTGAACAAGACTTGACAGAGATCCATATCGTAAGCTCATATCGTAGGTCTATCGTGACGTAGATGCGCAGATCGTTGAAAACTATTTTTACGATCTGCGCAATCTATTTTTCTGTAATTTTTGATATACATACTAGCAAGAAATAATGTACAAATTCTTGAAAAATAGTCTCCAGCTCTTCAAGTCATTTCTTCCTGCCATTCGCGCTTTGGTAAGTTTTAGAAGATTAGAAAGCTAATACACCAAGCACAATTTTTGATCGCTGGGAATTCAAGCGATTTATCGAAATTCAACACAGTTGTGGCGGCCATCGAGTCAAACGTTTTCGCCCAAATTTCGGACGCCATTTTACAGCCACCAGATAACGGGAAATACGAGCATCTAAAAAAATGCATAGTCGAACGGTTTTGCGACAGCGAGCAGAAAAATATTCGAAAACTACTTTCGGAAGTTGACTTAGGTGACAGACGTCCCACGCAGCTTTTAAACGAGCTAAGCAACTTGGCCAAGGACAAGGTAAGCAACGATTTTTTGAAGTCATTGTGGTTGCAACGACTGTCCGCACACGCCAGAGCCATTCTCCAAGCATTAAATGCTGAGCTTAATGACTTAGCAAAATTGGCAGACAAAATCTTGGAAGTGGCCGACTACCACCCGTCACCCGCAATTGCATCAGCCAGCGCATCGAGTGCATCAGCAGAAGTACCAACAGCCGTCAACGAGATTTCCGTGCGCATCGAACGATTGGAAAGACGATTCGAGGACCTTTTAAGGAGTAACTCACGAAGCAGTCAGCACTTTGCACATGGCCGTTCAGCATCTCGACGTGCTACGACCCACAATCGAAACCGTGAACCGACGCCAGCAGCCAGCGCTCCAGGCATATGCTGGTATCATCAGAAATTTGGAAACAACTCTCGCAAGTGCCGTGACCCGTGCGCATTTAAGAGAAATCGAAAAAACTAGATTTGCCGTCTGGTGTAACAGGCGGCCATAACAATGATTTTCACCGCAGCATAGCACGTATGTTACTCAACGACACTACTTCAAAATTTAACTTTTTGATCGACACTGGCACGGATGTCTCCGTGCTTCCCCCTCGTTACAACGAAAATGTCAAACACGAACATTCCGTCAAACTTTACGCAGCCAATGGCACGCCGATTCGAACGTAAGGCGAGCGACGCATTAAGTTGTCATTTGGATTACGCCGGATTTTTGAGTGGTATTTTATCGTCGCAGATGTTACCTCACCAATAATTGGTCACGATTTTTTAAAATTTTTTGATCTACTGGTAGACGCTAAGCGCGGAATGCTTATCGACCGAAAAACCCTTCTAGAATCGAAAGGATCGCCAATGAAAACAGGTACTGTAAGCATTTCTACATTTTTCGTAAAGACAAATTTTCAAATCTATTGCTCGAGTACAAAGACCTTACAGCCTTAAGTTCAAATCGCAAGTCTGTCAACTCCGAAGTTACTCACCACATCGACACGAAAGGGGCTCCCGTTTTTTCAAGGCTTCGCAGGTTGGCCAGCGATAAACTCGACTCAGCCAAAAGGGAATTTGAATTCCTTATCGACAACGGTATTTGTCGACCGTCTAAAAGTAATTGGGCCAGCCCGTTGCATATGGTGCGTAAAAACGACGGCACGTGGAGGCCATGCTAAATGCACAGACCGTGCCAGACAGGTATCCGATACCATTTATTCAAGACTTCACCAGCATCCTCCATGGAAAAAACATTTCCTCAATCGATTTACAGCCAGCTTACCATCAACTGCCCATAGAGCCGCGCGACATTCCAAAAACGGCTATAACCACACCATTTGGTTTATACGAGTTTGCTTACATGACTTTTGGTCTGCGAAACGCCGCCCAAACCTTTCAAAGACATATTCATGAAGTTTTGTGTGTGTGGATAGATTTTACTTTCGCGTATATTGACGACATTCTTGTGGCCTCAGACAACGAGACTGAGCACGAGCAGCACTTGCGAATCAAGTTTGACAGACTTCGACAATATAACTTGGCAGTTAAGTGCCAATTCGGAAAAGTCAACATAAGTTTTCTTGTACATTCCATTTCAGCAAAATAAAGTACAAATTATCCAAAATTTTTCAAGACCCAACATAGCGAGACCTAAAGAGATTTTTAGGCATGATAAATTTCTACAGAACATTCATCCCGCGTGCAACTTTTCATCAGTCCAAGCTACAAAGTTTGATGACAGGCAATAAAAAACGACAACTCACTCCTCTGTTGGACCACCGAAGTGTAAAATGCATTCGAAGCCTGCAAAGCTGAGTTGGCAAATGCGACACTTTTAGGATACCTTTCCCCAAACGCTCAGCTAACGTTTAGCGCAGACGCCTCAAACGAAGCAGTGAAAGCTGTTATTCACCAAATCGTTAAGGGTGTAGTGCAGCCGCTAGGCTTCTATTCGAAGAAGCTGACGAGTGCCCAACTAAGATATAGCACCTACGACCGAGAGCTGGTTGCAATTTACCAGAGTATCTAGTACTTCAGGCACACACGAGGATAGAGAGTTTGTCATTTTTACGGACCATAAACCATTGGTTTACGCTTTTTTTCAAAAAACAGAGAAGGCATCGCCACGAAGAGCTCGTCAACTTGACGATATCAGTCAATTTTCTACCGATATACGCTACATGCAGGCAAAAGCAACGACATAGCAGATTGGCTATCCAGGATCAGCGCCGTCTGCAGTGATGCCATCGATTTCGAGAATTTAGCAAGAGAACAGGTTGCAGACCCGGAGCTCGAAAATTTGTTAAAGTCAAAATCGGAGACTTCACTTGTACTAAAAAAACTGCAAATACCGGGATCTTCATCGACACTTTACTGCGATATTTCGCACAACAAACTTCGACCATACGTTCCAGTCAATTTTCGTAAACACGTTACACCAACTGGCACAGCCAGGTATTAAAACGACGCAGAAGTTAGTGGTTATGTTTGGCCTGGAATGCGCAAAGATATAGCTCACTTCACTCGCATTTGTATTCCCTGCCAAGGATCGAAAATACAGCGGCATACAAAGTCGTCACTGGAGTCACAGAACGCACAGAACGCTCAAAGCCGCTATCAAATGCCACGCTTCGCAGGACTGGAGTCTAGCAATGTATTTAGCAATGCTAAGCATGCGAACGACGATAAAGGAATATATCTGTGCTAGCCCTGCTGAGATACTTTACGGTCTACCATTGCGTCTGCCTGGCGAATTTTTTCATCAAACCAAGTACAAAAGCGACGTTACAGAGAGCGAATTCGTCGAGCACCTTCGAAAAATCATGCAATCGCTACAGTCAGTTCCAGCGTCTCGCCACTGTTTGGAAAAATCGTTCATCCAACCCGCTCTTCACTTGCAAATTTGAGTTCGTTCGAGTTGACTGCGTTCGACAGCCGCAGGGCCTTTTGTGAAGGGCCTTTTGTGGTATTAAAGAGGTCCGACAAATACTATAAAATTAAAATGTTTTAACGAGAAGTAAACATATCTATCGATCGCCTTAAAGCAGCTTTTGTTTTCGACGATTTACATCAAGAGCACGTCGCACAGCATCCTCATCTAGAAGATACGACGACGATAGATGTTTTCAGTCAATCAACTGAACAACAAACTGACGATACATCGAGATCCACGAAGAAGTCGACTAAATCAGGAGGGCGAATTCAAATTCCTTTTCGGTATCAGTAACTTCGTAACTAGAACGGGGATACTGTAGTGATTCCTATCAAAATTAATATTTTTAGTATTCACAATATACCTTATCATTTTCTTATCTACCTTGTTTAAACTTTCACATTACATTATTATCTACTACTTTTTAATTGAATTGTTAAGCACATTATGTGCAACTCTGTAAAAAAGTGATATACATACTAGCAAGAAATCATTGTATAATAGGTCTGTTTCTGTACTTTACACTGTGTAAGATGTGTGCAAGAGAGTAAAAACGAAATGTGAGAATAGTTGCAAAAATACCAGAGATAATGAGATGGGAAACTTCGTTTCTATTGTGAATTCTGTTGATTTTGACAGATAAAAATGCTTGTTCTTCAGTTTTTTTTGCAATCACGTATTGTGTATGTGAGTTCACCTCATATTTGTCAAAAATAGGTATTACACCCAAATAAGTCTTCCATATTTAAAAGAAAATTGTTTTAAGCTGAGCAAGAATATTGTTAATAATAGTCGATAAAGAACTTTTGTTAACATAGAAATGTTAGTTTTGTCAATCTTATTTGTGGATTTACTTTGATAACAGACAAAAATATTTTTGATAGAAAAAAATTGAATTTAAAATGAAAAAAATTGTTATATTTACAAGTGGTGTTGTTAACAGAAAAACATAATTCAATTTCTTTCAAGAACAGCTATATCTCTGTTTTAAAAAATCTGTTCTAATTTTTAAATGCATGAATTTGTTTGAACAAACATTGTAGGCTAGCTTTTCCCTATGTGTACAGTGGTGGCTTAGCTGTCGAAAGTGAGATATTCACCAGCGCTCATGTCCATCCAGAGGGGTGAATTCATCGAGAATCCATCGAGAGGGGTGAGTTTGTCATGAAATTTTACTAACACATTTATAACATTTGCATTAGTATTGACTGCATTTTAGCATATGGCTATCTCCTTTTTGCCGAAGTTTCCAATCTCTTTATCTCTGAAAAATACGGAAACAGCTACTAGTAAGTTTCAAGCACAAAACAGCTGATTCTGACTGCAGACGGCAGCAAAAAATTTAAAACACTTTCACTCAAATTATTAAAAGCCATTTTTAATGCAAAACTGAACAATTACTTAATTTTTATTTATTATTATTTATTTATTGTACGTAAATTTCTTTTCAGGCACACAATTTGTGAATTTATTTATCGCAAAACATAAACAATTATGAAATGTAATTTGACATTTGCTTCTTCTTATTGATGCTTATTCTTCTTGATGCTTGTTCTTCTTGATGCTTGTTATTACTTTACTCGAAGTCTTGAGTTCTAGCACTCTGTGCACTTTGTGTGCTCGAGAGAGCGATTTTATGCTTGTTCTTCTTCTCCCATTTTAAGCACAGAAAGTACGGAAACAGAAAATAGTGTCCCACAAGTTACACAGTGTGCGTACGGAAAGAGGCCTGATAATACAAGGTAGCATTGACAACTGCTTATTTTCTCTTCCACCAGAAAACATCTCCTGTCAAAAATTACTGTTTGTGAAAATGCACCCGCAGCTGCTGAGGTTGTTGTTTTTTTCACTTCAACGTTTTCAACATTGTTTGTGTTTTCAATGGTCGATTGTGAGCGCTCTCTTTTTGAGTAATTTTTTTGACAGGAGATGTTTTCCCAACCAACCGTCAATGCTACCTTGTATTATTATACCACGGCAAGAAATAAAGTACAACTTCTTGAAAAATAGTCTCCAGCTCTGCAAGTCATTTCTTCCTGCCATTCGCGTTTTGGAAAGTTTTAGAAGAATAGAAAGCTAAAACACCAAAATACTAAACCTCTGCACGAGTGCGCTTGAAATGCGTTTCAAAGCACTCGTTTGTAGTGCAAGCTTTTGCTATGTTTTGCTCTCATCAATGAAATCAAGCCTAACACTACAAAGAGCACTCGTCGCTTGAGCAGAACAAAAACAAACTAAAACCAAAGCAATGTTAGGCACGATTCGAAAAAGAAGTGTGCACTGACTAGAAAGTTATGTTGTTATATAAACAACAGCAGAACGCTTGGAGTTATGCTGTCTTTGAATAGCTTTGGAAGTAAATGCCGTATAACAATGAAACTCAATATGTATGGAGTTCTTACTTGGTGATATCCTTCTACTAGAAAGTAGAATATGGGAAGTAGGGTACTGGGATGGGGATTTGACAAATGGGTGTGGCTCCGATCCAAATAATTCAAGTATCCAAATAATTCAATGAAGTGTAGGAAAAACTTAAGCGTATTAAGACCGTTTAGAGTTCTGTAGATTTCGTGTTTAGCCGTTTTTGGGGGTAGCTGATTTCGAATCTGATTTCAGAATTTTAAAATTAAAGATGGTGGATAGGGTTGCCACCTAAATTTTTTGTAGTTTAAAAAATTCGGTGCTGGGTGAACACTAGGTAAAAATTGGTCGCTGAATACGAATCCGATGTCAGATGTTCAAAAGTATGATATTTTAACAATAGGGCTGCCACCTAATAATATGTTGCTTTTTTAAGAGTTTTAAACATTATCGAACAGTTTTAGGGGGTCGCTGATTTCGAATCTGATGTCAGAATTTTAAAATTCAAGATGGCTGATAGGGTTGCCACCTAATTTTTTTTTATTTTTACGAACTCGATGCGAACACTAGGTAAAAATGGGTCGCTGAATCCGAATCCGTTGTCAGAATTTCAAAATTATGAAATTTTTAACCCTATAGGGCTGCCACCTAAAAATATCATTTTTTTAAAGTTTTAATCACTATCCTACAGTTTTAGGTGGTCGCTGATTTCGAATCTGATGTCAGAATTTTAAAATTCAAGATGGCTGATAGGGTTGCCACCTAATTTTTTTTATTTTTACTAATTCGGTGTTAGGGCGAACACTAGGTAAAAATGGGTCGCTGAATCCGAATCCGTTGTCAGAATTTCAAAATTTTTAGGTGTCAACCCTATAGGGTTAAAAATTTCATAATTTTGAAATTCTGACAACGGATTCGGATTCAGCGACCCATTTTTACCTAGTGTTCGCTCCAGCACCGAATTCGAAAAATAAAAAAAAATTAGGTGGCAGCCCTTTCAGCTATCTTTAATTTTAAAATTCTGACATCAGATTCGAAAACAGTGACCCCCCTAAAACTGTTTTACAATGTTTAAAACTCGTAAAAAATACATTTTAAGGTGGCAACCCTTTCGTTAAAAATTTTATAATTTTAAAATACTGACAACGATTTCGGATTCAGCGACCTAGTTTGACCTAGTGTTCGCCCAAACAGCGAATTCGTAAAAATAACATTTCTATTTGCCAATGGTAGAAATAATTACTTCGCCAAGGTTCTGTTGTGTTAGGTGTGATTGGTGCATTTTTCGTTGTTAGTAATTGTTCTGTTAAAGCAAACCGAGAACATTGTTTGATTTGAAGCTGACGAGTGCTCTGCAGTGTTCATTTGTTATCATTAAATGACTTGGATGCGCTCTGCTTGACTAACAGAGTTCTGTCAAGCTCTGAACTCTGCACTGTTGGATCTACTGTTGTGGAAAAAACGAGTGCATTTGTGCAGAGGTTTACAAAATACTTATCGCATAACAATTTAAATTGATAATTACTTTTGTTATTATTTCCAATCTCTACTTCAGAATTTAAAAATTCCATTTCTTTGAAAATTGACTTATCATTTGGCAGTCTTCTTTGCGTTTCTTCAAGTGCAGTTATGTAGAATTTTAGGCAATCAGATTTTATCTGATAATCACTGGCTTTTGAAAACGTTTTCAACAATTCTTCACATTCACTGCCGACATAAACGTCATCTATTGGCAATGAAATATCAGCGGACCTTATAGCACAATCAGTCTTTAGGCATTCTTTTTTATAAAATTTTAACCAAGCTTAAAAAAAAAGTTGTTGATTCTGAGAGTAAAGCATTGACAAATAATTTTTTTATTGAAAAAGTGCATTTAACGAGTTAAAATAATTCAACTCATATTTCAAAAAAAATAAGTAAGCCTTATTACACTCATTTCTAAATTCAGTCAGTATAATATCTGCTGATTTCAATTTCTCCTGCTTTGTTGCAAATTTAAAATATTATTTTAGAACTTGCCAATTATCCAATGTCCTTTCGATACATTTTTAATGGGATAGCCACCTGGTCGTTGATGCTCTTAATATTTTTCTTTTTTCTTCGTTCATCATTTCTTGAAACTCCTCCAACTGAGAACATCTTTTTGAACTACAGGAAATGTATGTTCCAATTTGTCTTGCCAAATCTTCAGGAGCTCTTGGCAACATTAGGCAAGATTTGTTTGCTATGATGGCAGCAGAGTGGCATATACATTTGATTGTTATGACGTCGGATTATCTGTCAAAAGTCTAGACGCGAATGAATTGTTTTGTCCGACCATAACGTTACAGTACAATGATGTTATTAAAAAGAATATTGTGTATAATAAAATACAATTTTTAAAAAGGCCATAAAGTGTTTAAGCCGTACAATCAGCTCCCACGTGAATTAACTCTAACAACTCTACAAAAGTCTTCTCTAGCTCCGAGTTATAATACCTTACAAGAAGACACATCGTTTTTTTTTTTAAGAAACATCAGCTTTCATCTAGTAGAACAGAAAAATTATATATTTGAAGCTTTCTAATTAGATTTTCCTTATCTTCCTTGGCTAAAACATTAAGAATAATTTTCAAACATTTCGTTCGCCCTAATTGGCATTTTTTATAATTGACGAATCAGGTACAATTTCTTTTAACAGTGGTATTAAGTGGTCAATAACTTGAACGGTTCAATTGTGTTCAGCAAAAAAAAAAAGGCTTAAGCGGATTTCGAAATTGACCACATCGTTGTTTTTGTCCGGAACTTGTTTGCCAAAAAATTTCGAGTTTTCGTTCATCTTCGATTACACTGTGGAACAAATTCAGGTTACCAAAAGTTAGGTCGATTCTCAGAGTGAGGGGTCAAAATAGAGACTAAATTAGAAGACCCGTATCGCGGCGTTTGTTTATGTTAGTTCGAATTTTTTTTTTAATCGATCTTCGTACTTTGCAGTCAAATGCCGATTTTCAGCATATTGTTTATATGGTTTTTTGGCTATAACTCGTCGACTTATTGATATTTTTTTATTCTGTAAAAGCCAAATTATTGCTAGAGACCTGTGCAACAATTAAAATTTAAAAAAAAAAATGGCGCTTTTGTTTATTTACAACATATGTATATCAAAATATAAAAAATTTTTATAAAATTAAGTGCAAGTTTTTAGAAAAATTTTTCGACTGCGGCTCTTTTTTTTATCACTGTACGATTCAAGAAAATACGTCCATATACTTTTACTATGCCGCCACGAATGGCGGTTGATTCTCTATTCTTCTTTTATTTTTAAACATATTCATGTTGCCACCTACTCTTACTTAGCGTGTTGCCACCTGGATACTACATTACTTTCTTTTTTTTTACAAATGTAATAATTTTAAATTATAATATAAAATATTTGCTTTAATAATTTTTTTTAATCATACCGAGAGGGGCGCACACATGCGTTTAGATCGAAATTCGTTCAAAACTTTCTCGCTTTCTTCAGACATCATTGCCACGCCGCACAGTGCGTTGAGCCCATACAAGCAATGGACAAAAATAGAAGGATTGGTTGGATATCGATGAAATTTGGAACTATAAGAAATTTGGGTCGCTGAACTCAAAAATGAGATTTGTTATAAACTTTATTGTTTTGCTAAAAACCAGGTATTTAGAACATTTTTTTAAGCCCCATATATATCGATTTTTTATAATTTTTTTTAATGCTTTTTTCAAAAAAGTATTTTCCATGTCTGGAATTTTCCTTACTAATTAATAAAATGTAAATATTTTCATGAATTTTTATGTTTTTTAAAAAAATATAATTTTTTATATAATTTCTTAATATGTGAGACGAAATAAATTGAACCCCTTTTTCAAAGTCTGTCCCAGTTTTTCAGTAGAAGGATATCATCAAGTGACAACTCCATACTAAATTACATTGTTATGCTTAATTTAAATCCAAATATATTCGATATCCAAAATTTGGCTTGTATGGGCGGAGCCACATCCCCTTTTCCAAATCCTGTCCCAGTTTACCAGTAGAAGGATATCACCAAGTTGGAACTCCATATTGAGTAACATTGTTGTGCAAAATTTAGATCCAAAGATATTCTATATCAAAAATTTAGCTTGTATGGGCGGAACCACACCCTCTTTTCCAAAGTCCGTCTCAGGTTTCTAGTACACAGAAGGACATCACCAAATAGTAATTCCATTTTGAGTTTTATTGTTATGCGACACTTATTTCCAAAGCTATTCGATATCATATTTTTGAATTATATGGGCGATGCCACACACCCTAAATAGTACGCTCTTACCAAGTTTTATTGATGTGTGACTTATAGCTTGAAAGTTATACCAAAAATGTGGTCTGCTGAAAAAGTGCCACGCCTCACGTCCAACGCCCATTCCGATGCTATGCGACCTATAATTTCAAAGCTATTCGCTATCGTAGATTTGGGTTGAGTGGGAGGTGCCACGCCCCCTTGTCCAACGTTCCGTGAATTTTTTCCAAAACCTTCGCGTAGCAATTACGAACAAACTCAAAGAAGAAAGTATCCAATTTGGTCAAGTCGTTTTCAAGTTTTAAGCATCCGAACAAATCACGATTCATTTTTATATATTAAGATAATATTTCAATTAATATTTTAAATAATTACTAAAATATTATTCACTTGAACTTTCCTCAGGAGAAGTAATTTGAAAACATTTATATTCGTTAAAAATATCTTCTTCAGCACTTTCTTCGTATATAATATATTTCTTGATTTCCTCATCTACTGGTGTCTTTTTTTGTTTATATTACGATTTGAAGATATAAGTGGATCCCAAGAGAGCAGCAAATGAGACATCAAGTCCTTATTTGTTTTTTCTTGCGATGTTTTTCTTGTATGCGACAAGCGAATTTTGCGGATGTGCTTCTGCCCAAAAAAACAAAAACCATTTAATGTATGTTACATGTTTTTGCCTTTGTACGGTTTTTTTAAAATTATCCATGCTTCGTTTCATAATATTACTCTTATCCTCTTTAACTACATGTGTATGTTGTTTCGTTATACGTACGCATGTATGGATGTATGTATGTTGTCTGTACGTCTAATTATCTCCAAACTAGAAAAATGCAGTTAACTGTGTTTTGCTTTGCACGGCAGGGTTGTGCCTTGATTCTAAAGCCTCTACAGACAAGCACCCTTAAAATAACAAGCTTAATATATAAATATAATAATGAAATTAATTACCAATTTGCAAATCGAAAAATTTTATAACATCGCTTCCATGAACCAAAAGCTTATGTACCGAACTTGGCATATAGTACCAATTATATTTTTCAATATACTTCTGTACTCTGTTAGGAGCTCGTATTAATTTTTAGGCCACAGGATAATGTTCTCAATATAGTTGAAAACACAGTCTCTGACAATCACTCGTGACGCGCAGACCGTTTTTTCCCAACCACCCACAGTGTGCTTAGTCTTAAAATCACCACCAAATTACAACATCTAATACTCCTTTGTTTTAGAAAGTTAAAACGTATCACTAAAACTTTATTTAAGACAGTGTTAAGTGTTATTTAAGACCTTCCACCCGGCTTAAACATGCTACGCAACCTCAAATAGAATTTAACAAAACCAAAATCTTAAAAAACGACCATCCTGGTCCAAAATATTTAATTATTTCAAGGCAAAATAATTCCGAAACTTTAGCGAATGTATCACCATTTTTAATAAAGAAAGTCATAGACAACACGTGTGGCAGTGAAGTTGACACTTGTAAAAAACTCAGGAATGGCAACATTCTAGTAAAAACAAAAAACTGTGTTCAAGCACGTAAATTAATAACACTACCCGCCTTCTCTCCACAAATAAAAATAGACATAATAGAACATATTACACTAAATTACTCAAAAGGAGTCATATAGTCAGAAGACATACTCGCTGAATTTAAAAATCAAAACGTCACCGAAGTGAAAAAAAAATCTTAAAAAAACAGAACACGGCCTCAAAGAAACCGGTCTTGTCATACTTACATTCGCCTCTCCTTCTCTCCCAAATGAGATAGCGATCGGTTACGATAAAACGAAAATTCGCCCATTTATTCCCCTGCCGCTCAGGTGCAAGAAATGCCTCCGTTATGGACACATAACAAACTACTGCAACAACCAAACAATATGCCCTAACTGCTCCAGCAACTTCCACACCAACCCAGACCTAGACGAAATGTGTAATTTCTCTAAAACATGTATAAACTGCAAAGAGTGCAACGCTGCCGATTTAAACCATAATGCCTACGACAAAGCTTGTCCTATCTTCTTGAAAGAGAAGGAGATTCAAGCTATAATAAATCTTGACAAAGTAGATAGAAGAAAAGCAATAACAACATATCAAGAGCGCCACCATCACAGCCGTCAAACTTACGCAGCAGCCGCACGCTCTTACAACTCAACTACAACAAACAAGAATTTTACCTCTCAATCAACACTACCGTTAGCAACACAAACAGAAACCACCTTAACATTACTAACAACATCGCGAGCATCTGTCAACTACTCCGACTTAATCACCGATACTGAACCAATATCAAGAAATCTCATACAACATACTAAATTGACGTCGCAAAAATTAACAGACACAAAAATTAAAATACTTCCAATAGACTTAAACACAAACTTATGAAAAAACTAACTAGCAATTATTCAACTAAAAAAGCTCCAACAGACAAAAGCACAGCAATAAACCACCAAGAAGCACTGAACTCATCAGAATCAATGTCTATGGACTCTGCGCCCGAAAATCACACAACCCGATAAAATCACGCCCAAATTCATTTATTTAACTTATTTCACAAATCAATTGTTATTGTACTTATTATATTTAGCTATCCAATTGATTTACTTTTTTTTTCCTATATTATTATTATAAATGACACTAATAATACTCCAATGGAATATTAAAGGCTACACAAACAACTACAATGAGCTTTTGATACTAATTAAAAATTACAACCCAAAAATCATATCGCTCCAAGAATCCCATCTCCACACCATCTCAAATATCCCAATACCAATTAATTTATCCCTTCACTCCACCAACACATCACCTACGATATTCGGTGGGGTGGCACTCCTAATTCACCACTCCTTACAGCATCAACAAATCCAACTCCAGAATGACTTTGACGCAATAGCTTTCAAGATTCAATCAAAAATAAAATTCGCAATAGTCTCCACATACATACCCCCACAAACCAAATTTACCACCAGTAACCTAAACAACGTCCTAAATTTCACAAGCAATGCTGTACTAATCACGGGTGACTTCAATTGTTGGCATAACAATTGGGGCTCCCCCAAGAACAACCGGGCGGGCAGAATACTTAATGATTTCATAAACCAAACCAACAATGTAATTTTAAATGATGGTTCCCCAACACACTTTAGCTCCCACACTACTTTTTCCCATATAGATGTAACTTTCTCCTCAGCCAATATAGCGACATGTTCAAATTGGACCATAGTAGACGACCTTTCAGGAAGTGATCATTTCCCTATCATAATCTCCTTATTTCATAGTCAAACCGGAAAAAGTCAAAAAATCAGACCCAAATTCAAAATTAACCTTGCCAACTGGACTAATTTCACTGAACACTCGAATTCTTTAACCATGAAATATACCAACTCCTCAAATATAAACAAAGAAACGGCAATCATAAACAAAATCATACTACAATCTGCACACCACTCAATCCCCCAGTCATCACCAAATCAGTCTGACCGTACAGTCCCATGGTGGAATGAAAACTCAATAAACTGAAACAGGAAAAAAACACATATTGGAATGCTTTTAAACGAAACATGATCCAGCTAAACCTCATTAGATACAAAAAATCGAAAGCACTGCTAAAACGAAAAATAAAAATTGCCAAAAAGAACTCAATTGATAACTTTACCTCTGATATAAACCCTTTTACACCAATTGGTATACATTGCATCACTCCATCCAACTCCCCAGCACCAGCAATAACAGAAAGATCCGAAATTGCAAACGAGTTCAGCAAAACTTGGTCCAACAACTCCGCAGATGACAATTTCACATTAAAATTTCGCTACAGCAAAAATATACTAAGCAGGACTGCCCCATACATAACTCCATCTATCAACGCACTCAAAATAGAAAAGGAAATAAACTTCATTGAAAGGCAACACTCCTGGACTTGACCGAATATCTTACCCCATGTTACGAAATCTATCTAAAATCACCAAACTTCGACTCATTAATAATTTTAACATCATTTTAAATAACTACACTCCACAATCATACAAAACAAGTCTTGTAACTCCAATCTTAAAACCAAACTCCGACAAAACTTTAACGACATCTTACCGACCCATATCATTAAATCCATGCACCTCAAAGTTGCTCGACAAAATAATAGCCAACCGATTATAGTGGTTTGTCACTGCCGACAAACTTATCGATAGTCGCCAAATGGGGTTCAGAAAAGGCAAATCTGTAAACTCTACTCTTTTTAGACTACCAAATTACAAACTGTCTTTCAGCTCAGGAACACCTCTCTATTCTGTCGCTAGATTTTGAAAAGGCATTCGACAAGATAGGCTTACACACAATCATCGAACAACTTCGAATCTGGAAAATAGGACCGAAAATATCTAACTACATATATAATTTTATGTCAAACCGGAAAATAATAGTGCGCATAGGAAAAATACTATCTAATACTTTACCACTCAAAAATGGTATCCCACAAGGGTCTCCCTTATCTGTGAGTCTTTTTGTTATTGCTTACAACAAACTCTGTAAAACTCTATCCCTATATAAAGAAATAGAATTTTGCGCATACGCAGATGATTTCTACATAATAATCAAATCCGACAAAAACAAAAACCAAACAAAAAACCTCAACAATCTTTTTATAGACATCAACGCCTGGTATAACTTTTCCGGAGCAAGCTTATCAAACACAAAATGTAACCATATACATTTTTGCCGCAAGCACAATTGTGTCTGCAACATTCTAACCAACAACACACATTTTAAAAATGTTGATAACATAAAAATTTTAGGAATTTTATTCAACAAACGTTACAGATGGAACTCACACATCGATTCTATTAATACAGCCCTCAATAAAAAATTAAATATCATTAAATGTTTATCCAGCCCTAAGCTCAATTGCAACACCCACTGATCACGATCATTAGATCACTGATCGTATCCAAAATAAGTTATGGCTTATTCCTCTTTGGATACTCACCAACCTCGTCTATTAAAAAACTTAAAATAACCCACAACGCAGCAGTTCGGACTGCCTTAGGAGCCTTTCGATCAACTCCAATAAAAAACATGCTCTTCGAATCAAATATACCAACTATTGAGAACTTAAGAGACAAGATCAATACAAAACTATTCAAGTCTCTCTATAACAGTAACAACAGTCCCCTATACAATATAATTTTAAACCACAATGAATCATACCAAAACAACAAATGCTTACCAGCAATCACAAAAGCCATATCCAGGTGCAAACACTTCGAGCTACAATTCCTCCCTATAAGAGACACAACACTTACCCCCCCACCTAGTGATTTCAAAACCAACACAATTATTACTTCTTTAAGCAAACACACAAAATCAAATACCTCTGCTAAACTATTTCGCTCCATGTTTCTCGAAATTAAAGATAAATACCACACCTACACGTCCATATTTACTGATGGCTCGAAATCAAATGGCAAATCCAGCTTTAGCGTTACATACTCGAACGAAATTATCAAAATATTATTACTTCAATTTTACAGCACAGTATTTTCTGCTGAAATAATCGCAATAAATGAAAAACCTAGATGGAAACTTTGCTATTTGTACAGACTCCCTATCATCGCTAGACGCAATAGCCAACACGGAAAACAAAGATTATTACCCCACCCTTATCCGAAATTACCTTACCACAAACTACCCAAAAATTATCCTTATATGGGTCCCAAATCATATACAAATAGAAGGCAATGAATTTGCCGATCAATCAGACAAATATGCAACCTTAGCACCTTTAGAAACCACAAACAATTTCAACACCAATGACGTAAACAAATTTATAACAAAACACTACAATAACAAACACCAAGAATCCTGGCAGAACACCTCAGATTGGTACAAACAAATTAACAGTGAAAAAATATCAACACATCATTTCCTCAAAATAAATCACCCTGACATCAAAAGACTAGACATAATAAAACTAGAACGTATCCGTTAAGGACACACAAAAATAACACATAGTCACCTCATAAGCAACAATACTCATCCTTCCTGCCCATACTGCCACTGCACTAATCCCATAAATATCTATCACCTCATTACCAACTGCATACATTTCACCCACATTAGACAAAATACTGATGCGCTATCACTCATTTCTAATCCAAGAACACACAATATTCTTAATATAATCAATTATCTTAAAAAATTAAACTTATACCAGCTTATCTAACTATTTAATATAAGATTCCAATCGCCAGGCTTTCTATCTTTTAGATTTAAATGAAATATTTTTTTTCTCCTTTTCTCTTTACTCCTTTTTCATTATTTTTTTTTTCTCTTTTTGAAGTGAAACTTCTTAGGCGGCGCTTCGAAATTTGAATGAGAATATTGAGGAGTGAAATTTCAAGGTCAATTTACTTCATTTCGTTACACGATAGAGAAGAAAGATATGTTTAACAGTAGAGAGAATGAGAGAGATATACATTGTATAAAAGACTGAAAAAAATTGCTTTGTCAGCGCTGAGTATCGAACCTGCGATCTCAGTTTTTTTATAAAGCCAACGTGCTACATGCAGGGCTAAAGTCTTCATACCAATTAATCAAACTACTTTTGCTGTAGATGCCCTGCGGGAAAATAAACAGCGCTCCTAGCGGGAAAATATAACAGCCTTATTCATAAACACATTTTAGAGGCAGTGTAACTTTATACGAGAAAACGCTATTCATAAACATTTTCGCAACCATGTTTTTTGTTTGTCTTTTCCATTGAATAATTATAATATAGAATGGACACCGCCAACATTCGCCACTACGCCATCCACATGTCGCTGTAATCGTTTTGGATATCACCAAAGCTCTTCACCTGGTTTGTGCACATAGCTAAGAAAATCCCAAAACAAACAGAAATAAAATCCCACCTTGTTCAAGGTCAGTTGCTTCTGCTTCGCTGACAAGTGTTTTCGTTTGTGTTATTTGATTTTTATGGAAATTGTCAAATTGTGTAGAATGATAATTTAATAGAATTGAGTTTTTAGGCTACAAATAATGCTGCAGTTTATTAAAAATGCATTAATAATTAATATTATCGTGTTTATTTATAATATTTAATTTGGGTTAAAGACAATTAATTTGGGTTAAAGAATTGGATAATTATGTGTATTGCAAATATCTGCCACATAGCTGTAATGTCGCTTCAACGTCGGCAGTGTCACCTTCTATTTGTAATTATTCAATGTCTTTTCGTTTAATATCAAAGACATGCTCCATATGCACCATTTGCAGCATTTTTTTATGTGGCGGCCATTGCAAATCCATTGGAATTCTTAATTTTTGTAGAGATTTTCTTTAGTTCAGACACAAACCTTACAAACATGAGCAGCGAATGAAAAAATGTTTATGAATAAAGCCCAAGAATGATAGAAAAATAGATTGCGCAGATAGTAAAAATAATTTTCTACGATCTGCGCATCTACGTTACGATAGACTTACGATATGAGCTTACGATATGGCTTTCTGCCAAGTCTTGTTAAAAATGTGAACAAATATGAAACAATGGCAAAAGATTCAAGAAACAAACTTGGTCTAGCGTGACGTCATGATCGTAAAAAATACTTTGTTCGTAGCTAGAAATGTCAAAATAAAAAGTAAACAACATAACGGACCTGCGCAATGCGTAATCTTTTTTCTATCATTCTTGAATAAAGCGTAGTATGCTGTAGAAACGAAAATTTCTTAGCATTTAATTCTACACCCGAAATATAAGTGTAGAGTCAAAAATGTTTGTATGGAGAAAAAAGTAACTACAGTACGACCTTACTCAATGCAACTAATAGAAATTCGGGCAATTGACATAGTTTACGTTGAAGAAACGCAATTAAACTTCTAAACATAAAGCTTTATGTCTCTGAATCTTAGATATTGTGGGTTAATGCACTTTGTATCCTTAAATATTATTTGAATAGATTTTTCATTAAAAATGTATTTTACAAGCAAAGAAGAACTGAAAGAATATAAGATAAAAGTTTATGCAAGTTTACGCAATTGTAAGTTGCGATAATTGTGCAATTCTTTTTTTTTAATGTTGCGTTTACTGACAATGAGTCAACGATATACAGCCTTATTCAATAGATTTCCTTAAACAACCGTTCGAAGCTTGTTTAGTTACGCATTGTTTGAGGCTTTACGCAGCCTCTACGCAATTTTGCTTAAGTTGTTATTCATAAACATTTTTTCATTCGCTGCTTAAAATATACACATTCAATAGTATGTTTAGTTTTTTTTTATCCTTAATTCATCTGAAACAAAAAAATTAATAATATTATTAAACTAGATACTTAAAACTCGTACATGTCATAGCCGGACTTCCTAACGTAAAGTAACGATTTTCGACAAAAATTCGTCATTATTTTGCCTCCCACAAACAAAGTAAACAATAACTAATGAATGAAGCTACGAAAAATAAATCCTATGACAAGTACGAGATTATTGTGAATAAAATAAGCCTGCAAAAAAACCAAAACGATCGGTTCACTGAGTTTCGAGAAATCTTAGCCTAATAGCCTTATTATATAATATAAGATTATATAAAATCTTAACTAATATTTTATTAGAATACTAACGTTGGTATGTATATCCTTAATTCAATATATGAATATAACCTCTATGAATTTTGCTCATATTACACATATTAAATTATTATTCATAATATTGCGATATAAAATTATATAGAAACCCAAATTCATGAAGTATATGCTGTCGCCCATGACGCCAACTTGACACTGTGCGCAAGAAAAGTTGGAATAAGTTCTTTCAATAGATAACTATTTTATACATATCTTAGTTATATAATTTTATATCGAACTATTTACTATTAATAATAGTAAGTATAATGTGTGTGTGAAAGTTTTAGTTATCTTTTCACATTTAAAGTTTTGAACAAAAAAGTATTTATAAGGCTTAATTTTTTTAAAGCAAAAATAATAACTAAAATTTGTCCCATAGTTTTTGAGTACAAAATAACCGGTAATTTTTGATTTTTAGTTTTTAAGGCAGAAATAAAAATGAAAGTTAAGATCAAGTTTACAGTTGAGGTAGATTTATTGTTGTGACATTGTTCTGTGAAACTCCTTATTAATATGCCAAAAAAAAATTTTGAAAAACAAATTTATAAATGCACCTGAAGCTCCCATTGGCAAAAAAATCGCTCATTGTAGTTATGTAAAATAAAAAAATCCCTTTTTAAGAAATTATTCTCTTAATATGCGGAATATGCAACACTTGATTTTCTCACGATCATACTCTCGCTCTCAAACTTTCAATAAAGCTACGCTCTGAGTTTTCTCCCTAGTGCAGCGATGGGTTCTATTCCAGATAGAACTCTACGCCACGTTACGTTGCGTAGCTTTACGATTGCATAATCGAGCCTTTACACTAAAATCGTTCTTATTCTAGAAAAGAAAGAGTGTATACAAAGAAGAAGTTTCACTTCTTTACTGTATACACGGTATACTGTATCTTTTTTTTATATTATTAACATATTTAAATATTAAATGTTAAAGTAATTATTAAACACATATAAACATTTTATAATTATTCTATTTACTTTCTTTTTCTGTATATTATCTACTTTATATTATCAACGCTATCTTTCTCAGCTTAAGGCCATAGCAGCCATAGCTACTTTATGTACAACTAACTTAGAATTTTAATTATAAGTTTTGTTATCAAATAAATAAATAAATATAGTTGAAAACATAAAAATAAGCCCCTTATCAACATTTGTTATTTCGGCTGATGTCTCCATATCGCCGAAAAAACACCGAGGTGTGTTACCATCGTTTGTGATGCCAAAACCTTGCTTTACGCAACCAACTAAAAATCCCATGTCTGTTTTAAATTCCTCTTGAATGCGGGCTTTATTCTGCTTGAAACATTCTCTATTTTCGTTTCGTATTTGCGATATTTTAAAATCCAATCTATATGATATATGTATGCAGCACTCAAAAAAACGAATCCAACAGTGAAGTATCGATAGTCAATATTTATAATGTTCTGCATTCGAAACTCGTACAAATTCTGCTACATTCATCTCTGTTGGTTTTGCTTGGTATATAGAGCATTTGCTTTGCACCATCAATCATAGTGAAATGCATTTGATATGATACCTCATTTTATATTTTATGTAAATTTTTCATTTTAAGCATTTAAAAAAAAAAATATTTGTAGGACGAAGTAGGAAATGTTATTTGCAGTTCCTGATTAAATAGAATCCGTACTAGTAGATTAAAAAAAAAGGCTCTTATTTTTATAGGATTTGTTTTTTTTTTTCATCGAAATTTGCCAAATTCTGAAGTTTTTCATTTGATAATATCATATATTAAAATCACTAAAATATATATAAAATTATACATTTTCTAAAATTTTTTATTTCTATTTATTTACCCAAATATTATTTATAATGAAAAACTTTACTTCGCTTCATTTAATCAAAACACAAATTTTTGATAATCATTTGTTTAAGAGAACCTAAAACGAATTGAACAAAACATGATTTTTATACCCCCACGTTTAAAAAACGTAAATGGGGGTATATTAATTTTGTCACTCCGTTTGTAACGCCCATAAGGAGGCGTGGCAGGTATAGAAAGTATATATATTGATCAGCATCACCACCCGAGTCTATTTAGCCATGTCCGTCTGTCTGTCCGTCTGTGATCACGATAACAGCCGTAATTTTAAAGCTATCATCACTTTTATCTAAAAAATAAAGGTCAAGTTCGAAAATGAGCCAAATCGGATGAAAACCATGCTTACCTCCCATACAAAGTGCCTTTATCAAAACGGTAAAATCTCTTAGAATTCCACAAAAATTAATATATGGTCTTGAAATTTTGCATATGAAGCTTTGATATTTAAAATACACTCTGAGTATAAAATTCAACCAAATCGGATGAAAACCACGCCTACCTCCCATACAAAGTGACTTTATCAAAAAGGTAAAATCTCTTTAAATCCCACAAAAAATAATATATGGACTTGAAATTTTTCATATGAACTTTGATATATAACATGTACTCTGTGTATGAAATTCATCCAAATCGAGGGAAAACCACACCCACCTCCCATACAAAGTGATATGTCAAAACACAAAAGCGAATATTTTTAACCGACTTCAAAAAGGAGGAGGTTCTCAAGTTCGTTGGTTTGTCCGCTTTTTTTTTTTTTTTTTTTTTTTAAATGTATGTACATCGATAACTCCTAAAGCACTTGCCCGATTTCCGTAATTTTTTGTCAACAGATAGATACCATGAACGCGGAGGTCCTTTTTTAAAAAAGTGGGCGATATTCGACAAAGGGGCGTGTCATTATTAGAAAAACACTGTATTTCAGTTAATATTGACACTATTGTACTGAAATTTACAGTTAAAATACTGGAATAGGCAGCACTATTACAAATTACGGTCAATAAAGTGGGCGGTTTTTGACAAAGCGGTGTGGTCATATTAGAAAAACACTGTATCTCGAATAGAATTGACACTACGGTACTGAAATTTAGTACAGGGGTTGACACAATTTTTAAAAATAACTGTAAAGAAAGTGGGCGTAATTCGACAAAGGGGTGTGGCAATATTAAAACACACTATATATCGAATATTATTGACACTAGAGTGCTGAAATTAAGCACATGGGTAGGCATAGTTATTACAAACTGCAGTCAATAAAGTGGGCGTTATTTCACAAAGGGGTGTGGTCATATTAGAAAAACACTATCTCAAATAATATTGATGGCATTTTGATTACTCTCTGAGGTTTGCCATTGTCTGCAGAGAGTTGGCGGCCGTACAGAAAAATTATTTTAATTCAAATAATTTTCTGTCGCTGCTGGGGTTCGAACCCGGGTTTCCAGGTTCGTTGACATAGCGGCCACGCACTTTAACCAACTACGCCACGGACGCGAGATCATTTCTTACTAGTTTTTTTTTTAAATATCTCAACTTTGAAGTGTCACAGCGTAGCCAAAACTGAGTTTTTCCCCTAAATATTTTGTTTTTATTTTATTGATGCAATTGCTTGTCGATCGATATCAATATTGTTAGGTTTCGAGTCACAAAAAATTTTGATTTTTGTCCATGGGTCAACGCAGTGTGCGCCGTCGGATTCTGTAGATGACTGCTGAGTTGGAACTTTCAACGCATGTGAAACATTCCAAAGGTACTGAGCTTTAGTGTTCACGTTCTCTACCACCAACTCGCTACTTTTCCTATCTATCACCTTGAATGGCTCAGGTGAAAACGTTGGTGCTAATTTGTTAAATTTTACCATTTGTTTAAGCCATACTTCATACCCTTCTTTAATTTCACTTATCTTATCTCCATGTCTTTCATCAGCGTACTGTTTTCCTTTCTCCGTCGCTTGTTTATCTTGATCTCTAACTTCCTCGTCATCAAGAAATCCCATGGGCTGATCGATTCTCGGCAACTAATCGCGATTTGTTCGTCCAAACATCATTTCTGTAGAATGGGGTGTCGTACGATACATTATCAAGTAGTTCAGTAGATATTCTCTCCAGTTTCTTTTTTCATTTTGACTAATAATAAGTCGTTTCAAAATAGACCGATTTTGCCTCTCCACTTCCTCGTTTTGTTGTGGCCAATATGGTGTATTGCTGATCAGATGAATCCCATAAACCGTGCCAAATATTTTAAATGCCTCATTCACAAACTGACGAGTGTTCCATTGGCAGTGATAGACAATGGAAATCCTAGACGGGCAAAAATAACTTTAAGACGCCTAATTGTTTCGTCTGCATCAATCACCTGCATGGTTTCAATTTCAATAATTCGACTAAAATACTCGACCACATCCGATTTTTAATGGCCTGATGGTAATGGGCCCAAAAAATCAATATCAACATGCTCCCAACTTCTATCGGGTAGTTTTGTTCGACGAAGCGGCCTTGGCGCACAGTGCGATTTTAGGATGACTTTTCGACTTTTTTCAAAAACTATAACAACTAGAGTAATGAAATTTTGAGCCAATTCTTCTTGTGTTAAAATACATTTCTTGACAAAAAAATAAGAATTTTAGGCCAACTGCAATGCCTACCTCCCATACGAAGTGAATTTTTCCAATAGCAAAAATCCCACTAATTTTGCTCATATGTGAACTTAAAAAATAAAATAAATTTTTTACCAACAAAATAAACATCAAAACAATAAACAACAAAATAAGCATGCCAAAAATTATTACGATCGGACAACTTTTAGATTTACCACACAACAAGACAGTCAAGGCACTATTTTGACGATATTTCACATGTTCGCTACTTTAAGATTTCATTAATTTAAATAATTAAGTAAAACCATTATTTTAATGTTTTATGTTTTATACATAAGTTTATCTATAGCTTGTTTTAAACATTACGATTTAATTATTGCTTTTTTTACATTAAAACATATTTCTAACTCAAAACTGACGATGACAAGTGAACCGGTTTATATACGAAACGAGATTAACCATTAAGTTAACAAGTAAATCATATTCGAGCGTCGAAGCAATGAGACGAAATCTTCAGAAATTAATGTTAATGTTAATATTAATGTTAATGTTAATGTTAAACATAATAAACGAGAGCGTAATGAGCAAATATGAGCGTAAAGAGCAGACATAACTCGCCCACCGCAAATTGGAATCGCGTCTCTACGTTCACAAGTTAAAACAAGTTAAACAGGTTCATCATTAACATTAAAAAAAAACATTCAATATATAATATAATGTTTTATATCGAAGCCATAATTGCAATATTATGAAGTGAATTTTTTTTTCCATTTTAGGCTTTACAATGATTTTTCTTGGTTTCTTTTCTTTTAAATACAAAATATACAGTATAACAAATGTAAGATATAACACAGGGAGTTTTTTTTTTCTATTTTTACATTCAAATATATAAATACATATATAACTTAAATACGAAATACAAAATACAAAATACATATATTAAAACAATTATGGTACAAGCATTTAAACATTTTTATGTGGTCTCTTGATTTGAGCTATGTCAACTTTATTTGGAAAACTATTAGGTAATTTTATGAACCTTTTCGCAATTTTGCATCTAGTTGCAAGAGGGTTTTTAATATAAACTTTGTCGTTGTCAAAATTCGGAACATTTTCTCTTTTTGCATTTATTTAATATATTCTCAAAAGTAGGTTCGTTGAGTTGATGAGTTACATGTAATGCTCGGCCTTTCAATTTGTTGCACAAAACTTTGGATATTATATGTTGTTCTTCTTCGTTTGTCAGCGATAAAATTGTTGTGACGTCTCTTAAATAATGTGTGATCGTGTAATAGCTTTGTCCATCGAAAAACGGTATGCTACGAGCCTCTCTTAACGCCTCTGATAACGTCAGTGCCATTTTTATTTTGTTTAGCAACAATGTTTACAAACGTTTTTTTATTTAAGAGTTTTTATTTTAAAGTTTTTAGAAGCATTAACCAGCAACAAAAGTATATATTGTTTAGCAACAATGTTTATACACTTTTCTTTTAAGAGTCTTTATGTAAAAGTTTTTAGAAGCATTAACCAGCAACAATAGTATATGTTCTTTGGTATAACACTTGCATAAATATAACTCTTGTATATATAAGTATAACTCTGGTATGTATAAGTAAAACTCTGATATGTATAAGCGAAGCTGACCGTTTTAACGGGTTAGAATTTTGCAAATTGGAATCAAAAGCACTTTAAAAGCAAGTTTTTGTTGTTGTATTTTTCTGTTTAGACACTGTTTTTAGAACACTCGCAATGTTTTAAGCAATCTTAACTATTGCCGATTATATGTAGAATATGAATATAAGTCTTTTGTACAAATTTTTATCACTTTTTTGCAAAATTTTTAATATAAATTTTTTTTTTAGAGTTTTTAAGAGTCAGAGTTAAGTTAGTTTTATTAATGCTTTTTTTTTTTCTTTTATCCTCGTCGCCACTTTTAGATTTCATTAATTTAAATAATTAAGTAAAACCATTATTTTAATGTTTTATGTTTTATACATAAGTTTATCTATAGCTTGTTTTAAACATTACGATTTAAATATTGCTTTTTTTACATTAAAACATATTTCTAACTCAAAACTGACGATGACAAGTGAACCGGTTTATATACGAAACGAGATTAACCATTAAGTTAACGAGTAAATCATATTCGAGCGTCTAAGCAATGAGACGAAATCTTCAGAGATTAATGTTAATGTTAATATTAATGTTAATGTTAAACATAATAAACGAGAGCGTAATGAGCAAATATGAGCGTAAAGAGCAGACATAACTCGCTAATTTACTTGTGTGCATGCATGTGGATTTTAAAAGACCTAGAACATTTGGAGTTATATTTGATTTTTTATATTTAGGCCTTAAAGAATTTATAAATGGATCGGATGTAAACAGCAATCCGTGAATAAGGTCAACATTTGTATCTGTTCTTGATGTCTTCCTTGTAAAAAATTCTCTGAAGCGTCTATTGTTTTTATTTCTGGCTTCAGCCTCTTCGGAGAGCTGACCAATAGGTAATATACATGAAGATATTATTCTTTCACCATGGCAGAGAACCTGCAAATTATAAATTAAATCACTATAAAAGTAATGAAATAAGCCGTAATCTTTACCTTATGAACTGTGACTGTCATGTAATACCACGCGAGATACGTACTTTTGAAAAAAAGCACTTCTTTTCTGTTTCTTGTTCAAATTACGACTGACTTTATTTATCTTCAATGCTTGCTTATAATATTTTGTTTGTTTTCAATCGAAGCTCTTTTAGCAGTACGTGACTTAAAATGCAAATTAAGCTAAAAGATCTTCGACTGTTTGGACTGTGGTGGATCAAGTTTCACTTCACAGGGTGCAGACATAACTCCTCCACCACCAGAGTTTAAATTCTCCTGAATTTTTTCTAAAGTAAAGCTTTCTTTGTTTTCAATATTTACATTAATTTGATTTCTTCTTCTTAACCAAAATATAACAAATATAATTACTATACCAATTACTATTATACTCAATGTTACATTAATACCATTCGCTATTCTTGTATGGAATTTTAATTCTTGAATTTCCTTCAAGTTTTCAACATTATTGGTTACAATATTTTCAAAAGTTAATTTTTCTATTTTTGTGTGATTAATTGGATTGTTTTCATAAAAATATTTTTCTTTAACTACTTTTTTATATTTTTTTCATTACTTCATTATTACTTCATTATATAGTTTTATTTCGCAATTACAAAATGAAATAAAATTATTTTTATCAATAGTTATATTGCGATCATCACAATTCTGGTAAATTTTTTCGTTTACAGCATTTTTCACTAATGTAGTTTCGTCATCAATACATTCAATTTTTGTTTCATTATTTTGTTTAAACTTACATTTATTTTGAAAAATACAATTTTTACTTTCTTTTAGACTTTTTTATTTCCGTGTTTTCCTTATAAGTTAATATTTTATCTTTTATTTGAATAACATATTCATTTATTTCATCTATTTCCTTATAATCTTTATTGGGTAATGGTGTAATCAACTTAACATCAGTTGAAATATAATTTCTAGGAATTTTTATTGCGATTATTAACTGTTGGTCTTTATACTCCATAACTCCTATTTTAAGTAGCTTTAATTTATAAAAATCAATTTCATATAATTCTATTTCTTCTTTAATTAATATGCTTGCGTGTATAATGTTATGTTTAGCTGATTGAATGTTGTCTTGGATATTATTTATCTTGCTTTCTAGGTATTTTAATTTTGACAATTGATCGGAGTATAATAAGCGACTGATAATTTCATTTTCTATTTTCATAATTTCCTCCATAGTGCCTGTAATTTTAATTCTATCGCTTTCTATGGATTTTTGAAGTATTGTCATTGTTTCATTAAAGTGTCTGTTAATACTTATCTGTTTGTTTACAGAGCTAATAATGTTATGATTACTTTCGTCAACCACTCTTAAGTGTTCTAAAATGTCGATTCTGTCTTCATTATCCATGGTCCCGAACAACCATTTATACGCACTGCCAACAAAATTTATTAAACCTCTCTTTTCCCTCATTTTATTTGGTTTTATAGATTTAATTTTAGCTCGAATGGATTCAACTTCTAAGTTTAAAAGATCTCTATTAAAAACAGCAATATGTTTTATGTTTGTTTCAATTTGGGTTAGTATATTATTTAGTTCATTCGGATCTATGATGTGTAAAACGGTGTTTGTTTGATTTATCACCTCCACTTTTCTCAAATTTATTTTAAGGTATCCTGTCTCCTCCTGCAACTGATACACCTGCAACAGCCCTTGTGTTGTTAAGATTGTCATCAAGAACACTATTATTTGGATGTATACCTGTAAATTTCAAGGGTCTTTTAATTTTTGAAAAGTGAACGTTATGTAAAGGATTGATTCTGTAGTACGGTTCATCTTTATGCCTTAGTCTCTTATAATTTCTAATTGGGCCTTCTAATCTGTTCTCAATGTAGTCTTCTCTGTTACTATTTCTTTTGTTAACTATTACATTTTTAGCTTTGTCTATTCTTTCTATCAATTCCTCAATTTTAACAGTTTCTTTTGCTTCTCTAGGGGTACATTTAATTGTAGAATGATATCGATCGTTATAGTTTGCTATAGCCATCTGCATCTTCATTTCATTTCTGTTGAAAGTTCACTGCCCTCAATGCCTGTTATTTTTTCTAACAGGGTTGAGTGCAGTCTTTCTATATCGGCATTTCCCGTATGGTTATTTGGTTTCGTTAAATGAACTTCTACATTTTCTTCCCTTAGAAACTGTATCAACTGTTCTGCCCTAAATTCATTATCCATTATTATTTTTTTTGGTTTACCAAATTTAGCGAACTGTTCCATAACTATTGCTTTTTTTGATCTCCAGTTTCGGTCCGTAATGCCGTATATAGCTGCAAATTTTGTAAGTTTGTCAATAGTGGTAACAAAAGCCATTTTTTTTAAATGAAAAATATCTAAGTGTATTATCTCATTTTTTCCTTTTGGAGTTTCTGTTAATAAAAATTTTGGTTGAATTGGTTTTCTGTCATACTTTATTTGACTACATTTTTGACAGTTATTTATTATTAATTGAATATGTTCCTGAAGTTTTGGCAAATAGATTTTATCTTTTAATGCGTAGTAACATTCATTGATACCACTATGCATTGATTCTTTAATATGGTATAACGATAGTTGTTTATGTAACTCTTCTTCTGACATAATCTCAGTTGCTCTTTTTGTGCATCGTATAAATTTTATTTTTTTATTACTTGAAAACATTGCAATAAGCAATAGTTGAATTTTTTGGTAACCTCTATCGGATACTTCAGTAAAAATACCTACAGTGCTGTGCATATGCTAAGCAACTCGCACCAAGTTTCAATAAACTGATTATTTACTCTGAAAAAAATAGTCAAACGGCAAGTATTATAATTTTTATTTATTACTTATATGAGTACAAAAAAATATATAATGACTAAAATAACAACAACTTCTTTCTCAAATAAATACAACAACAAAACAAAATTAACTCAATTTTAAGCTGTGCATAACTTAAGCAACTTTTCAATATTTTGTATATGACCCTGCATTTTTTATGACTGCAGCACATCTTTTTGGCATTGAGGCAATTAAATTTCTTAAAATAACTTTTGGGATGCTTTTCCACTCCTTTTTAAATCCTTTGAACAAGGCCTTTTTGTTCGTATATCGATAAGACCCCATTCGCCGTTTTACAATAGCAAACAAGTTCTCGATCGGATTCAAGTCGGGTGATTGTGCCGGCCAATCAAGCACTTGAATCCTATTCGCATTGAACCAATCTTTAACCAACTTCGATGTGTGTTTCGGATCATTATCCTGCTGAAACACCCAACGAAGTGGCATATGCCATCCTGCATAAGGAAGCATTTTTGTTTCTAAAATGTCCTTATACATAAAACGGTTCATTTTATCCACAATTTGATGAACAGGACCAAGCCGGTTTCCGGAGAAGCATGTCCACACCATGACATTACCTCCACCATGTTTCACAGTCTGCTTACAATAACGTGGATTTAGTCTGTTACCCTTCTGATGTCTTACTGTGCACATACCGTCCGAATTAAAAAGGTTGACTTTAACCTCATCGCTGAATAGAACCGTATTCCATTTCTCAACACTCCAATCAATATATTTTTTTGCGAATTCAAGACTAAAAATTAGAAAAACAATGTTGTTGTTGTTTTATTAGAAACTTAAAAATAACAAACCGTTTCTTCATATGCTTCTTTGTCAACATTGGTTTACTACAGGCTTTATAACTTTTTAATCCAAGTTTGATTGCATGTCTTCGTATTGTATTTGAATCAACATTCAAATTAAGAGTTTTAAGTATTTCTTTTGAAGAAATAAATGGGTTTTTTTTAATCAATTTTTTAATTTGAATATCGTCACGATAAGATAGTTTGCGTGGAGGCCCGCCACTTCTTAATGTTGCAACATTACCAGTATTGTTAAATTAATGAATCCATCTAGAAACCATGGATTTATTAATTTTCAATGATTTTGAAATATCAGATTGACTTTTGCCAGCCTGGTACAACGAAATAACATTAGATTTAAAGCTATTATCGTATTTAACACGCTGCATGATTTAATTTCACAGTTTTGTCACAATTGTAACCTTATGACGACTAAATTGCATTGATATAATTGAAGTGCGAACAAGCAATGCAAAATGAATTGAAAAGAACCGTTATCTACTTGACAAAAAGAATATGCTTCTATGTTCTCTTTACAGTTGCTTAAGTTATGCACAGCTTAAAATTGAGTTAATTTTGTTTTGTTGTTGTATTTAATTGAGAAAGAAGTTGTTGTTATTTTGGTCATTATATATTTTTTTGTACTCATATAAGTAATAAATAAAAGTTATAATACTTGCCGTTTGACTATTTTTTTCAGAGTAAATAATCAGTTTATTGAAACTTGGTGCGAGTTGCTTAGCATATGCACAGCACTGTATATGACCATTTTTAACATGCATTAGTAAAATTTCTTTAATAATTATCTCATTTTCTAACGGATTTAATTCTACTATTTTTCTCCTATGTATGGTTTGCATTTCAGTTCCTGGACTAAAAGTTAAAATGATTTGAGTTTTGTACTTATTTACAATTTCCTCTTTTATAATAATATGGTCTAATAACTCTTCATTAGCTGAATGAATGGTTTCTGAGATTTCTAAGTTGGACTCGCAATCATTAGTTTCATTGATTTTTGGAGAATTTTCTAAACGACTTAAAAAATCTGCTATCATATTTTCTTTTCCTTTGATGTATTCTAATTCGTAATTATATTCTTGCAATTTTAGTACCCATCATTGATGTCGTTGAGAAAATTCTTTGCCTTTGTATTTTGTATTTAAATATGTAATTGGACAGTGGTCTGTCACAATTTTGAACTTTTTTCCATATATATATGATCTAAAATAAGTAACAGCGTAAATAATTGCGAGAAATTCTTTATCTGTTGTCGCATAATTCTGCTCGTGATTATTAAGCGTTCGTGATATATAGCAAACTGGATGCCCACATTGAGAAAGGACAGCGCCAATTGCATAATAACTAGCATCAGTAGTGATGGTAAATTCTTTGTCAAATTCTGGATATTTGAGAATTGGATGTGACGATATTAATGATTTAAGATTTTCAAAACTGGCTATGTATTGTGGATCGTTTGTATTTATTTTAGTACCTTTTTTTAGATATTTTATCATGGGGTAAGCTATTTTCGAATAGTCCCTTATGAAATAATAAAATAAAATAAATAACTGGCCATTTCAGCCCTTGAAAGGACTTTGACCTAGCTTCTTAGGATCAATTGTGTTGTGCGTGTTATTAAGTTTGTACACAATTGACCGAGAACCGGACCTACATGCTTAACGCCGACTCCGAACGGCGATGAACGGAAAGTTCTCGTTCTCAAGAAGCTTTACATGGCATTTTTTATTACTCTCTGAGGTTTGCCATTGTCTGCAGAGAGGTGGCGGCCGTACAGAAACATTATTTTAATTCAAATAATTTTCTGTCGCTGCTGGGGTTCGAACCTGGGTTTCCAAAGTTCTTTGACATAGCGGCCACGCACTTTAACCAACTACGCCACGGACGCCACGAGTCCCTTATGAACTTTCTATAATAGCCAGTAACACCCAAAAAGCCTTTTAATTTCTTTTCAGTTTTTGGAATTTCTAACTCTTGAATCGTTGATATTTTGTCCGGATTGGGTTTAATTCCTTCTTTTGTAAGAATATGTCCCAAAAAGTTAGTTTCTTTTTTAAGAAAACTGCACTTGACAGCTTGAATTTTAAGATTATTTGCTTGTAATTTTGAGAAAATTTTTTCTAATGATGCAGCATGTTCCTCTAATGTAGTAGAAAAAATGAGAATATCTTCAAGATAAACAACGCATATTTTGTTAATGTATTCTCGAAGTATTTCATTTATCAACCTTTGAAACGTGGCCGGAGCATTTTTAAGCCCGAAAGGCATTCTCACATATTTGTATAGTCCTAACGGAGTCACAAATGCTGTTTTTTCTATGTCTTTTTCTGCCATCAAAATTTGATGATAACCTTTAGCCAGGTCAATAGTACTATAATATTGTGCTTTACCAAGCTTGTCCAGAATTCCCTCAATATTTGGCAACGGATACTTGTCATCGATAGTCAATTGGTTCAGTCGTCTATAATCTACTACTATTCTAAATTTTTGAATACCTGAATCATCTTTCTTTTTTGGAATCACTATTATTGGTGAGCTATATTTGCTTCTACTTTTCCTTATAATTCCTTGCTTTTCCATAGCATCAATTTGTACCCTTACTTCTTCTTCATGTTTCGGAGGCAATCGGTACATTCTAGAATTAATTTGATGGTCCGTTATTGTTCTTATTTCATGAACAACAGACGTGGTATTCGTTAAATTATCTCCTTCTTTATATATCAATTTATTATACTTTTTCAAAAGTTTACTAATAATTTCTTTTTCTTGGCTATTTAAATGATTCCATTGATGGAAAATCAAATTCAATTGGACATGGCGTTACTACATTTTCACTTGGTATACAGACCTCCCCAGTAATAGTTTTTAACCTAGTATTGTGGATTTCATTTAATACTGGTAGGTTAAAATTTGAAAAACTTGTTTACTTCAAAATACTGACAGTTGATCCTGTATCTACAAGTGCATAAAACTGTTTTTCTAACAGTGTTAATTTGAGAAATATTTTTGTAACGTCCGAGGCTAGTTTATAAAAAAATCTGATTCAATATTATTGACTTCAGCGTCTACGTCCATACTACTTTGTCTGCTTTGCTGACTATTATTTCTTCGATTATTTTGAACCCTTGGCTGCCAACTACGGTTTTGATTATTGCTTTCTCTTACCTGCCAGTTAGCATTTGTATTTGCCCGTTCTTGAAAACTGTTATTTACTCTTTGCCAATTATTATTATTGTTGTGATTATTATTTTCTTATTGTTTGCATTTGCCCGTTCTTGGAAACTATTATTTATTCGTTGAAAATTATTATCCCTATTAGTTCGTTGTTGTAAACTATTATTTTGTCTCGCTTGCCAGTTGCTATTTCTACTAGTTGATGCTTGTTAATTTGTGTGTCTTGTTTGCTCGTTACTTTCAGTGTTAGTTCTATAATTATTTGAATTCCCGCAGTCTTGTCCGATAAAGGAATGAACTATTTCCCTGATCTCCGTTAAATTAATTTTATTCATTATCGTATAAGCTAAAGATCCTGTAGCTATCTCTTTAGTTTTTTGTACTAGCATGCCACTTAAAATGTCTAAATGTCTAATGGTGGATTGATATTCAGCACATTTCTCGCATTCCCTTAGTAGATAACTTTAAAAACTTCATCCCTTTCCTCTCTGTGATCTGCTAACGTTCTTGTCACTGCGTCTATGAATGCTGCTAAAGTTCCTTCTTCACCGCTGAATGTAGGCATAAATCGGATTTCTTTTTCGATTCGCGTTCTCCAGGTATCTTGATTATTTTGCATAAGTAGCTGCGTTATTGCTACTAAGCATTCTGCAATCTGTTGATTTTCTGTCATTTTTCTTTGTTATCATAAACGCTTTGCCGGATTGTTTTTCTCTCAATTTTGACTTTTTTTTTTCACTTTAGTTTCTTAATTTTTCATTTAAGGTCTCTTAATTTTTCACTTAAGATCTCTGTTTATTTTACTTAAGGTTTCTTTTTAATTTATTTAAGGTCTCTTTTTACTTTATGTTTAATTACTCAGTGTAGTTTCTTCGCAACTTTGTAAATTTTACTTAAAGTCACTTCGTTTCCCACTTTATTAGTATTTAAAACAATAAAAAGAACGGTTCGATTTCGACTGCGCCAGATACGTACTTTTGAATAAAAACACTTCTTTTCTGTTTCTTGTCCAAATTACGACTGACTTTATTTATCTTCAATGCTTGCTTATAATATTTTGTTTGTTTTCAATCAAAGCTCTTTTAGCAGTACGTGACTTAAAATGCAAATTAAGCTAAAAGATCTTCGACTGTTTGGACTGTGGTGGATCAAGTTGCACTTCACAGGGTGCAGACATAACTCGCGTAATGAGCTAAGTAGACATTTCTAGTTTCAGTGGCATAAATTCCAAACGCCTTGGAATTAATGGTTAAACCACATCCTAAACACTCAAAAATTGTGTGAACTGCTGTTAAAACGAAAAAGGTTTTTCTAATCTTTTTCTTCAAAGTGCTTATCAAATTACAGAATTCTTAAAAGAGTACCTAATACAAATCCGAGCAATAATACTACAACAATTTCGTTTTTTTAAGTTAATTAAATTAAGGGTAATTGAAAAAAAAATCATATAACATATCAAAGTAACACTGCTTTAATTAATTGTAAACCCCTGACTAACTGTGTAAATAAATGTAAAACCAACTGCAGCTTTCTTGTTTTCTGTGCTTTGGGTAACACATATGAATACTTTGTTTTGGTAATAAAATTTGACAAGAAAAGAATGTCTTATAATAGAATGCTTCTAAAGATGTGGTTCAAACATATTGCATGTGTTAAATAAATTAGGAAAAAATTGAATCCTGGTTGAGAATAAAACCCCTATTTATGTGATTGAAAAAAAAAAATAGGAGCTATTGTGTTTTAAGCAAAAAAACCAGGGACATAACTGTTATGCAACTTTTATTGAATTGGTTAAAATTAATGATTAAAATCGATTAAAATGCATAACTGCTTTTTTAAGAAAAATTTTTTTTGATTACCGCATAACTTTTATTTTTGAGGAATAAATTTTTAGGTTGACTGATAACAGTTATTTTCTAGAATGAAATCTTTTAGGTTATTAGTGTCAAATATCAATAAAAATTTTCGCTTTTAGTTTTTTTATTATTTTTCTAATGTATTTATGTTTCAATTCAGTTTTACAAACATTATTTGTTTCAAAGTTTCTTCTTAAAAATTGCATCGGAGATCACTTGAAATAAGCTTTAAAGCTGAGGAAGATCGCTCCACAGTAACTTAGGTTGCAGGTATTGCATGGACAATGCAAGATAATTGCCATAAAAAGGGTGATGCATATTTCTGCTTACTCCAATATTCAAGAAGGTCAGCGTCAATGTCTAAACGTGGTGGCTTGAAATTCTCAATATCAGTATACGCAGCTTTCACCTTCCTGCTTGTGTCGTCATCTACATATTCATCCGAGGACTCTCCCATTTCCAGTTCTCCTAAAGATTCCCTTAGCAAAGATGTAGTGCTTAGATTTAAGGACTCATCATTGGGAAAACTGGGAAATGAAGTTTCCTGACTACGAACCTCAGCTAGATCGGTATGACGGGAAAGATTGTTCTAAGAAAAATAAATCGAAAAGTTATAACAAATAACACTGCTTCACAAAAACTTTGTAAAAGGTGCAGAGCAGAGAACTGTACAAGCCTACTTGAAATCTATTTCACTTACTTGCCTTAAATATGAGTTCAAGCTTGCTTGAGCTTGATAATTTTCAATCTATACTATTATATAAAATGAAAGTGCAAATTTTTTGTTGCCGCTAAACTCCAAAACTACTGATCCGATTTTTATGAAATATGTTGTAAAATATCACATTTGTGCTACAAAAGGATCATTCGGTATTTTCTTTACGAAATTTCAATAATAAGTGTCTTTAATTAAAGTGTAAAGTTTTTAAAAAAATCATCCGCAATGCCATGCGTTGCTTGATCGTTAGCTTTTTATGCGTTTGTGCTGCGAGAGCTTCAATAAACTACATGTTGTTCTCTATTCTACTCTCATTGTTCTCAACAAACACAACACAATTGTTCCCTGCTGGGAACAAAATAAAAAAACAAATACATATACATATACTGCCGTCATTGATCATAAGAAGCTAGGTCAAAGTCCTTTCAAGGGCTGAAATGACCAGTTATTTATTTATTTTTTTTTTTTTTTATACTGCCGTCATAAGGAAGAGTGCGGCATCTAGCATGAAAATCAAAATCAGTTTTATTCCTTTTTCTTAGATATATTACTTTCATCTTCAAGAAAATAATTTTTTGCTCAATTGCTAAATATTTTAACCTGAAGTGTCATATCTTCACAAATTAAAGGAATCATTCAAGCAAAAAAGCGGCATCTACACACACTGGCTGTTCCACAGTTTTAACATTTTTAATAAAATCCTTAAAATATCATTAATGTTGAAAAAAAACTGGATATTACTATGCTGAAGAACCAAATATTTATAACCATCCAAACCCTAGTCAGTGAGTTTTTGATAAATTACTGTAAGTCGCTTATCTCAGAATAAAAAAAACAAATGAATTCACCACACCAAATGCCAATTGGATCGAAGTAAATTCTATGTTGAAATTTGTTTTGATGTGGTGAATTAATTCAACACAGTTTTGTTTAATGGGGATTCACTGACGACCTTCCGCATGTTCAGTAGTTTTTTTTTTATATGGAGTTTTTCCGCTCTATCTCTCTACACTTTCAATGAGACTCAATCCGACTTGATGTATAGTTTATATCTACGTATATATTTGTTATATTTGTTTCGCGGCATGCAACTTTTCTACACATTCTTTTATATTTTTTTTATTATAAATGAGTAAGTGGAACAATCGGCTTTCAAAGTCACTTTTTTTTAAGTGACATTGTGTGATTCAATTAGTTTTTATATAAATTAATGAAGATAAACTATTGATAAAGAGAAAACGTCCGTGGCGAAGCCTCGGACCACTGTGGCCTGCTAGTCAAGTATAACATAACTTGTACTTAAATATAAATAAGCCCATAAGCCCCTTGCGACTTGCAACTATGCTAGCTTACAAGCGAACAACACAAAGTCCCAAGCAGGGTTCGCATTTGCTCATTCATGAACTGCTCTTTCTTGCTCTTTTTAATTAATTTTAGAATATGAGGAAAGAATAAAGTTCTCATTTTGATTTTCGTGAACAACTGACCAGATTTTTTTTGTACATGAAGAAACTTTTTGTTGGTGAAGAAGAATAGTTTTCCTTCATTTGAAGAAACTGTTGTTACTCACCTCTTTATCATTTCTTCACTTGTCGTTCATTGAGTCCTCATTTATTCATGAATTGCTCATGAAGTGGTGAAGCAACAGATGATACTCTCGTTCATGCCCTTAGTTTTATCATTCTTTTCAACTCTGAAACACTGGACATTTTATTTACTACCATGAAATACTACTAAATTTCAGAATTTCAAAATTGTGAAATTTTTAACCCTATAGAGTTGCCACATAATAATATGCTTTTTTTAAGAGTTTTAAACATTATCCAACAGTTTTAGGGGCTGCTGATTTCGAATCTGATGTCAGAATTTTAAAATTTAAGACGGCTGATAGGGCTGCCACCTATTTATTTTTACGAATTCGGTGCTGGGGCGAACACTAGGTAAAAATGGGTCGCTGAATCCGAATCCGTTGTCAGAATTTCAAAATAATGAAATTTTCAACAACAGGGTTGCCACCTAATGATATGCTTTTTTAAGAGCAGAATTTTAAAATTTAAGATGGCTGAAAGGGCTGCTACCTATTTTTTTTTTTTACGAATTAGTACATCCTCATACGAGTATCGACCACGGCTAAGAGGTCCCAAAACAAAAAGTCAACTTTTTTTTTAATTTTTGAAACGAATAACCGAAAAAATCTCATTTCAGAAAATAACTGTTATTAGTCAACCTAAAAATTTATTCCTCAAAACTAAAAATTATAAGAGAACCAAAAAAAAGTGTTTCTTAAAAATAAAAGTTATTCATAACGCATATTTTTATGTATTAAATTTGCCCAACTTATTCTGCTGTGAAATAAAAAAATAATTATTTTCGGTCCCTGATTTTATTATTTAATTTTTATTGTATTAACACACCACCTATTAAGCATACAATAAAAAAATATAAAATAAAATATTTTTCAGTCAAAAATAACAATTAAAATTAGACTTTTATTTTTTCAGTTAAAAGGAAACATTCCTTTTTTTATTGTCTCAGTTCATGTGAATGCGTATTTGAAATCATAGACATTTTACAAAAATGTAAAAAATACGGGACAAATTTTGTCTCGGTGGGACACTCAAAAAATCATGCAAAATACGTCACGTCCCGTGAAATATGGGACATATGGCAACACTTGTCATTCGGCTCATTAGCATATTTTCGGGTGCAAAGCAACGTGTACCGGGTTAGCTAGTAGGTTATTACTGTTAAATTTTTAACCTTTATTTTTAATAGAAAAAATAAAACTCAAATTTTAAATCTTATATTTGACTCAAAAAAAAGTCAAATTTTAACTTATATTTTTGACCGGAAAAATTAAAGTCAAATTTTAACTGTTATTTTTGACCGAATAAATAAAAGTAAAATTTTAACTGTTATTTTTGACCAAAAAAATAAAAGTTAAACTTAACCTTTTATTTTTGACAAAAAAAAAAAAAATCGGTAAAAAATAACTATATAAGTTTCCATTTCTTTGCCCAATGTTATTTAGTTTTTCTTTATAATTGAGCTTCTAAAATATCGGAAAGATATATCAGTCATAAAGAATTGTAATAATATTGCTACGAAAACTTATTGTTGCTATAATGCCAAAAGAGATATGTTAATTTCTTTATATTTTATATTTCCAGGGTTGAGTGGATTAAATAGGATAAACAACAAATATTTGTCCAAATTAACATCGCATGTCTCTCAATGTTCACATATTTTTAACCAGGATTATATAGAGCTGTACAATACTTTGGTGGAGAATGAACATAAATTTCAGCTTAGTCGAGATGGTAATTTGTTTGTTTTTATTAAATCTTTGAACAATAAACACGCATTTGATATATAATATAAAAAAATTAAATAGTATCGATTTGTTTCCGTTTCTCTTCGTTCTCTTGATAACTTAATGACATATATTTACAAAAAGTGTTGTGTGTTTTTTACGAGTATTTATCGCGAAGTTATAAGACTTACATATAAAAATATGTATGGGAGGTTGGTGAGTCCGTTAACGATTTCAACCATTTTTACCAATTTTTATTCTACTGTTCTAAAGACATAAATGCCAATTTCGTTCCATTCCGATGGTGTTTACTATCAATGGCCGCCTGTTCTATGAAAGCGTTCCACTGTGCGCCGCCACGAAGTGGAGAACCACAAACGAGTTTGGTCCTGCGAATTCATAGTTTTGTGGGCCAGAATTTTTACGTTTTCCAATGGAGCACCGGCCTATGCATGATGCACCGGAAACCGAAGAATACAAAGAAGACCGCGAAACAAGACGGGAGCCACATTTTATACCTGTGCAAGTGGAGGTCGGTCCAATAGCGGATCCGAAAAGATTTTCAAAATGAGAATGCCTGGAACGATGTATGGCCTACGTGAAGCGCTTCATCGATAACTGGAAAAAGAAAATTCTGTAGTGTACTTACATAGTCACTCATACCGACCTCCATTATTAAATATGGGTGTTTTTTAAGAGCTTGAGAACTTTAAATAAATAATAAGACAGAACTATTCTTGGAATGAATCTGGTAGATAATTTCATGGCATTTATTTTTTAAATATGATTTCCGGCATATGTCCGCCGCGGCTACGAGTTACATGGTCTATTCGATCAGTCCAAATTGTCACTACTTTTTCCAATAAATCTGGCCGTATGGCGTTAATGGCGGCTTGAATATTGGCTTCCAACGCTTCAAGAGTTGCAACGCTTAAGAGTTGTTATTAAAAAAATAAAAATAAATAAACTTGCCATTTCCGCCCTTCAAAGAACTTTGACCGAACTTCTTATGATCAAATTGAGTTGTGCGTACTACTATTAAATGTTTAAAAACAATTGATCGAGAACTGGACCTACTAGTTTTATGCCGATTCCGAACGTCTAATGTGCATGTTCTCAAGAAGCTTTACATGGCATTATTTACTCTCTGAGGTTTGCCATTGTCTGCAGAGAGGTGACGGCCAAACAGAAAAATCTATTCAATTGAAAAAACTTTTTGTGTCAGATGGAATTGAGTCAGGGTTCTCTGGCGTATGGGTTACGCTCTGACTTTGCCCTCTGCCGCCACATATTTTTAATATAGCTGTTAAATTCATTCAAATTAATTCAGCTCATTTAGTTAGTGAGTAGGTTAGTCTTATACAAAAATTTGAAACACAATAAATCAACATTTACAACAAATTCCAAATAACCAATGTTAATCTTTATTCGAATGGGATCGACGCAGTCAATTCGTATAATAACTGAAAACTGAAAAAAAAATAAAAATAAATAAAAAAACGAAACGTGTGTGTATTTCACGAAGATTTCGTTCAAAAGTCAATAATCAGCTGTTTTTGCTTGATGTAAAACATATATCGTACACAAACGAGCACAATTGATTCAGTTACGAACGAAGACGTAACAGCAGGACAAATTTGGCTTGCTGCAAGAAAATGAACCGAAACGGAACGTC
This sequence comes from Pherbina coryleti, assembly GCA_943735915.1. Lineage (NCBI taxonomy): Eukaryota > Metazoa > Arthropoda > Insecta > Diptera > Sciomyzidae > Pherbina > Pherbina coryleti. Next base: position 94,926,865 of record OX030948.1, on the reverse strand, counting down.
AAAAAACGGCGATAAACAAATTTTCATCGTCCACTAAATATTAATAATGGAAGTTGCTGTAAAGAAAAGATCAATACATTTTCTTAAGCATATCTAACAATATAATATAAATAATAGTAATTAAGACATATATTAACAATATTTTATACTAGTAAACCCGTATGGCGTTAAAACGCCAAAATGCGCTCACAATATCTTCGTTGTGAGGCTTAATATCATATCTATTCTGTCGTTAACTAAAATTTACCATAGCACGTCTCCTGAGCGAGTTATAATGCAACGATACTAAATTTCTGTTGGATAAACTGCTATCTTCACGACCTGACCTTCCGTGCGTAGAATTGGGCTTATCACCTAATATAGATGTCTTGAGAAGAGGTATAGGAAGTTTGAATTAGCTGTGCAAAGTATGCTCTCCTTCAAATGAGCTGGCGGCAATGCCAGTAAAGGCTCCTGGAATAGCGATTTTGCATGAACTTGCTATTTTGTGGCTAGTGTATCAATACAAAATATATTTGTACGTTTTTCGCTTTGCTCAACTACTTTAAGAATACAATAGTAGGAAATTGGAAAATTTGAGAAAAAATGTATCACATAGTTTTAGGCATTAAATAGAAAGCTGACTTTCTTCGTAGAAGATTGTTTTAGCTTTTCTTGTTTAAATACACAATTTTTAAGAAAAAGTAAGACCTTATTGCACATCTACAGAGCAAGACCTTTCTATTGATACCCTCTTTATAAAAATCCCATTTGCGGTATGGATTTGATGGTCATCACAAAAAAAGCGCTTGCGTAATGATAATATAAATGTTTTCAGCGCAAAGAAAACTACAAGCGAGCAATTTGGGGTTCTTGTGCAAGAAATGGACTGCTCATCACTATCACTTTCACTTTCGTCTTTAAATAAAATTCTATCGCAGAAAACATAAAATACAATTGTATTGTGAATTTTAAAAAGGGCTCATCTAAAAAAATTCAAATTGTTCAGAAGAGAGAAAACACTAAATTATGGCTTAACTATTGCAAATTTTTGAAAACTAAGTTTGCATGTTATTAGATCGAGAAAATTAAAATATGATTTAAAAAAGAAATACTCCCGTTGAAAAGGAATAAAACGTTGTAATATTTATTGTAAATTTTAAAATTCAAAGATATGTCCTTTTCATTCTTTTTTTTGTAATATACTTAAGTCTGCTACTTGTAAATCAACATTACTGCAAATTAATCCAAAAAAAATAATTAGTTTAACATATTGTGTAAGGGCTTTAGTTCAAAAACAGTAGTCCATTCGTTTTAAAATATGTTTACAGATATTTTAGGATTTAAACAAAAAATAACGATTACTGAACTATAAATTGTAATTTCTCTTCAGAAATCACAATTTATATATAAATAAGTTCGCGATTAAAAAAGAAGAAATAAAAGGGCCCATCTATATTTTTTTTATTTTCATAGATGTACCCTTTTCATTCTTCTTTTTTAAATTTGAAGATAATTTTTAAAGTTTGGTTTTATTTAACAACAGAACCAGAACATATGTATCAAGGAAAAAAATCAATCCATTGATTTTTGTAAAGAGTATGGTATTAATGTAGGCGTCCGTGGCGTAGTTGGTTAAAGTGCGTGGCCGCTATGTCAACGAACCTGGAGACCCGGGTTCGAACCCCAGCAACGACAGAAAATTATTTGAATTAAAATAATTTTTCTGTACGGCCGCCATCTCTGCAGACAATGGCAAACCTCAGAGAGTAATCAAAATGCCATGTAAAGCTTCTTGAGAACAAGAACATTCCGTTCATCGCCGTTCGGAGTGGGCGTTAAACAAGTAGGTCCGATTCTCTCGGTCAATTGTGTACAAACTTAATAACATGCACAACACAACTGATCATAAGAAGATATGTCAGAGTCCTTTCAAGGACTCCGTTCGGAGTGGGCGTTAAACAAGTAGGTCCGATTCTCTCGGTCAATTGTGTACAAACTTAATAACACGCACAACACAATTGATCATAAGAAGATATGTCAAAGTCCTTTCAAGGGCTGAAATGGCCAGTTATTTATTTATTTTTTTATGGCATTAATGTTTGTTATAATTCATCATAGATTGTATAGTAGTTTTAAGAACTTAAAAATCCTCTTCCATTTAAAAATTTTGTCATAGAATTCCTTTGCCTCATATCGCTCGTTTTCTACAATAACGTTATAGTTAAAAAAACTAGATTTTTCAGGAGAAGCGTTTTAAGTTTTGAACAGACAAAGGAAATTAATGCACCATTTTCAAAATATGGACAATACATCAAATATACAAGTACTACTGTAATGTACATGGTTTAATCCATACAAAGTGACAAAAAAAAACTGGAGGTTATGGATATATAATACGATCTAATCGGAAATATATTGAGGTGAATGAATCACAAATTCTACTAGCCTGCAAAAATTAAAGAAGATATCGTTACCAAAATTGTACACAGCATAGATCATGGTAACACGAATGTTGCTGTGTAATTAACTCAATTTTTATGTTTTTTCGATTATAACGTTTTTGAAGAAAACGAGCGATATGGTATAAATTTTTCCATTTTAGCGATATCCGCGATTTTAAGCTCGTTGATTGGAATTTCTTCAAAATATGATAAACAGTCTGCATTCGGCAGTAATGCACATGCTTCATGAGCTTTTGTTAAGTTAAATACTTCCTGTTTAGAGTGTCATCAATGATTGTCACCAGAGATTTGCACAAGTCCAATCGGCATTTTTTGCCACTCGAATAACAATCGTCGTTAGCCACAATCGCACACAAAAATTGCATACAGCATCTTGCTGTAAAACGAAGGCTTTGGCTGAGGCCTCGTTCGTTCGCAAACGATGTCGGATAAAATTGGCTTTCTGTATTTATGCTTTGCATCATCGTGCACTATTACGTCGCTTACGTTACTCTAATACTTTCGACGTGAATATTTGTCCAAAGAAGCATTACCAGATAATAAAATTGCAATATTTTCTAAAATTCTTAAAAATTTGAATGTTGAATCTTTACATCTTTTTACGTTGACAATGCTTTTTTCCATCAGCTGTTTCATTTATTTTTGCTTAGAAATAAATGATGACTTTTGCTGCAATCTGCAATTTGTTTTCATATATTTTGTCAAATTTAAGCAAAATTACATTTTATAATTTTTTCTGTGATAGCAATGACAATGTGTGTCTAACGTAGATAAGTTCGCGATGAAACAAACGTGCGGGATTATCCAAATGATAAGTGAGTTATTTGCTATTGATAAATGCTTTATTTCATAATATTATTCTATATTCAAAAACAACTTTTGGATGAATAAGGAAGTTTTCAGCTATTTATTTCGTGAGGTAGCATCCAAAATGAAGAAAACATATAGAAGCACTAATTTACCACCACAACTGCAGCTTGCAACATTTTTGGGCTTCCTTGCAACTGGGAGCTTTCAAAATAGCAATGGAAATGAGTACTTTTCATCGATGTCCGAATCAACAGTCTGCAGGGTTATCACAGAGTGTTTGGAGATTTTCGAGCAACACTTCTGCCAAAAAAAGGTGAAATTTAATAGGACTCTAGAGGAGGAGAATGCAGTCAAGGAACATTTTTTCAACGCATTCGGTGTACCAGGTATTGTTGGCTGCGTTGATGGTACTCACGTTCGCATAGTCGCCTGGAGAGGCTATATAACACCTGTACTACAACAGAAAAGGATACTACAGCCTAAATGCCATGGAAGTAAGTTATAAATCAATTATTTTAAAAAACTTTAATTATTCACTTTAAAAAATTTTTAATAGATTTGCGATCATAATATGGTTATAACGTATGTTGATGCTAGGCATCCAGGTTGTAACCATGACGCTTTTGTTTGGCAGCACAGTTCAGCGGAAGAACACTTCATATTGGCATTCAATAATGGCAAAAAAAAAAATACATGGATACTTGGTAAGTTAAGCAACAAGTGGTGCACTGAAGAGTGTATCTTTAATTTGTAATCTCTCTTAAAATAGGAGATTCCAGTTACCCTCTGCTATCATACTTGATGACACCAATTCGGAATCCCACTGACGCCTGCGAAACACTCAATGTGGCAATGTGGTTGAACGTTGCTTTGGTGTTCTGAAAAATAGGTTTCAATCATCATTTGTTCAATCATTTGTTCAAGGGGCCTAAGTGGATTTGACAATTTAAACCTTCCTCCTTATGAGGATAGTTTAAAACTATTAAAAATGCAATCACTGAGTGAGCAAAGGAAGTCTGCAGATATTGTCTATTTACACCAACTCATAACCGGTGTATTCGTTTCTCCAGAACTTCTTTCTCTTATAAATTTTAACTCGAATCGGAGAAGCAGTAGAAACGCTAACAATTTAATTTATTTACCATTTAGTAGAACAAATTATATGTTAACTGCTCCATTAAACCGCATGAGTAACTTAGTTAACAATTGCAACTTTTTTGATGTTAACTTGTCAAAAGGTCAACTCAAGACTAGATTAAAAACTATTGTGTAATTGCATGGTTATGTGTCTGCATGGTTAGTCGTGACGTCTTGTGTTGTCCTCGAGCCCAACCACTGTGTTGGTGGGTAAATTTTTCCCACATAAACTTATTTTGAACCACTATTACAAATATCGTTGAAAATCTCAAAGATTTTTGGGTTGTGGCTTTGAATGGGTGAATGCTGAGAATGTGCGAAAAAGCACGTTTGAAAAACAACGTTTGTGTATTTTATAAAAATGATTGGCCACCGCTAGATCCGTCAAGCAATGTTCATCATTTCAACGAAGACACCACCCCAAATGTAGATGCAGATAGTGTTTCAACTGAAGCTGCACTTATAAGAAGAAAAATTAGCCATAAGCCTGCATTAAATTAAACTTGTAATAGCTTCTTACATATCGCACTCCATCTTCAAAACAGACACAACTCAAAATTTACAAATTTTTACTATTAAATGTTAAACTATTCGTAGTGATAACCTCCACCAACTATCAAAATTTTGAACTCATCTTTTTACTTTTTATAGCCTAAACAGAAATGTCAACGTAGAAGTTGGTTGCCTTGCAACCCTATGAAATGAACAGAATGAAAATAACCAACAGGTAGTGAACGCAGCCAACATGCAAATGTTGACGAACTTTTAACTTTTGCCGTAGCCAACGGTAGACAAGTGTCAAAATAAATAGTTTCCAATTAGAAAACTTGAAATTCATTACAAAATAAATTGAAAATGAGTTTTAAAGATTAATTAATAAATTTTTTTTTGCAGAAAATCTTTCATTATATTGAGCAAGACGTCGTAGAGGGGTTTTTTCTTCCTAGTGTGCTTGAAAAAATCTTCAAGTTCCACGTTTTGCATCTTCTTATAATACGTCTTGAAATATCCATCAACATCCCTGGATAAATTCGCCTCTCGTACCCACCATCGCATCTTGTTTTTTAAATAAATACATATTATTAAAAACATTACTAAAGAAATTTCAAAATTATTCATTTCAAAAAAATTTTAAATTTTCACATCAACGTTATCAACACAAACTCTAATATTTTCACAGCGTTTCGTTGATTACGTTTTCGACAGCTCGCTATGTGTTGGCTATGTTCAATCTGTTCGGGCTATTAATTTAAAAAAAAGTTTTGTCTCTTTGTTTTGTATGGATTCCTTTGAAAAAGGATTTCCTTTGCTTCTCCTGAAAATTTTGACTTTTTGAGTTGTGTCTGTTTTGAAGATGGAGTGCGATATAATTTAAACTAAATTTTTATTACAAAATTGAAACTCATCGTTAACTTCAATTAATAGTAGTATGTATATGTTCTTGTCAATTATTTTTATCAATGACCGAAATAAATGAAAAGATTACGTTTTCGTAAAAAACTGTTTTTGGTAAATAAATATTTATTGCGTTTGTAAAGTTAGAAGAGTTTTTCTTACATGAATGTTCTCTGGTTTTGTTTAATCGTATTTTGAATAAGTTTTAATACCGAAAAACTAACTACGGGGCTGGAACGAAAAGCGTGCAAAAATTAAGAAGAAATGAACGAATTTACTTAGCGAAAAAATAAGCGAAAACGATTTGATTGGTATGTGCAGCAAGAAGAGACCAAATTTATTTTTTGACTGGCTTTTATAACAAAATAGTTAAGCTTTAATTACAGTTTTTGCAGTTACTTAGCATGTATATCTGTTTTTATGTTATATTTTCTCCAAAGCAAACTTGGTAATTTTAGATTAGGGCTTAAACATAGGAATAATTAGTGAACATATTTAATGGTATTTCTACATGTTTTCAAATTTACAAATGTTAATGAGATTTAATATATTGTATCTATATGTTATTTGAAAAATATAAAGAATACAAAGAATACAAATGAGATTTAAATCATACGTTGACCGAACATCCCGGCCTCCTTGAAATTACCTTTTCAAGAAACCAGTAGTGCAAGCTTATGCACAGGTCGACGGATGACTCCTTTCGCTGTTCGCAAATCAACGACTCTAATACAGTTGTCTTTGCCCGGGATGATGTTGATGATTCGTCCCATAAGCCAGCGCTGTGGTGGGACATTATCTTCATGAACTATAACGAGAGCGCCCTTAGTGATGTTGGTTTGCTTGTTGGTCCACTTAGTACGAGTCTGAAGTTCGTTTAAATAGTCCTTTGACCACTGCTGCCAAAACCGTTGCTTAATAGCACTAATGCGAACCCAGTGTTCAAGGTGACTGATCTCTTTGTCTGGAGCTTTAAGTTCAGGTAGGGCCTTTAGCGAGCTACCAATTATGAAGTGTCCAGGAGTAAGCGCTTCGAAGTCATTGGGGTCGGATGATAGAGGCGAAATCGGACGAGAGTTAAGTACTGCTTCTATCTCAACCATGGCCGTGGTTAGTTCTTCAAATGTTAGATGGGCATTCATCACAGTACGCGTCAGATGACCTTTAGCTGACTTCACTGCGGCCTCCCACAATCCGCCGAAATGTGGTGCCCTGGGAGGGATGAAACAAAAATTTATAAATTCATTAGTACAAAAGTTTTTTATTATATGTTGGTTTTTGGTGTCAAACATGAATTTTTTGACTTCTGCTAGTTTGTTATTAGCACCAGCAAAATTTGTGGCATTATCGCAGAACATATTGGTAGGAAGACCTCTTCTACCAATCATACGCTTCAAAGCTGCGATGAACGCTTCTGTCGACAGGTCCGACACAACCTCAATGTGGACAGCCTTTGTCGCGAAACATACAAAAATTGCAACGTATGTCTTGTATGGCACCTTTCCACGAATTCGGTAGTATGTATTGATGGGCCCACAAAAATCAACAGCACAACGAGAGAATGGCCTGGATGGATTGAGACGCTCAACGGGAAGATTGCCCATAAGTTGTTGAAGCAAGCGAGGCTTGTAGCGAATACAGTGTGTGCAGGAGTTCACAATGCGACGAGCGATATTCCTAGCGTTTATAATCCAGAAATTATTACGAATTAGGGCCACTAAGGCCTTTGCGCCGGCGTGGTAGTTAGTGATATGCAGATGACGAACATATCCTTCAACGAATTCACTGTTGCTTGGTAAGATTATAGGGTGTTTTTGTCCATCACAAATGTTTGCTAATTCAAGACGACCACCGACTTTTAGCAGATTGAATCCTCGAGTATCCTGTAGAAACGGATTAAGGAATTTTAGTGAACTTTGCAAATCAATGTTTTTCTTGAGCCGCCGAATGTCTTCTTTAAAATATTGTTGTTGCAAATTACAGACAATGCAGTATAGAGCGTTCTCGAGTTCCTGGGGGGAAAGGGAAATTGAGTTACAATTGTTGTCAGATACATTGGTTAATTTCCTGTAATATCGAAACAGCCATGCTATGATGCGTAGAACTTTGATGTGTGAACTAAACTTTTTATTGTTTCGAGAATATAGTTGAATTTGGGTGCGATGTGAAAAGTTGATTTCCTTTTTTCTTTCTCAATTTCGTTGAAATCTACCTTGTCGCACTTATCCTCTGGCCAATGTTTTATATTGAGTTTCAAAAAGGATGGTCCAGTATACCAGATAGAGTCAGCGAACTCCGAAACCAAACAACCTCTAGAGACAATATCAGCAGGATTGCAGGTGGTTGGGACATGTCTCCAATTACATTCTGGAGTCAGATCTTGAATCTCCGATATCCTATTGCCAACAAACGCCGATAAGGTGGATGAGTACAGCTTGAGCCAATAAAGGACAATTTGAGAGTCAGTCCACAAATATACGTCCGAAACATAGTTGCCAAGAGATGATCTTGTCTTAGTGTAAAGTTGCGCTAAAAGTTGGGCTCCGCATAATTTCAACTTCGGCAATGATTTTTTCTTTGTGGGTGCAACCCTAGATTTGGCAGTCAGAAGTTGTACAGATATTTGAGCGTGAGCATCACCTACACGTAGATAAAGGCAACAACCGTATGCACGAAGCGATGAATCGCAAAAGCCATGTAATTGTATCGATTTAGGATGAACTGACAAGCAATATCGAGATACTCTAAGCGAAGGTAGTGAAGCCAAACTTTTTAGAAATTGTTCCCACGCAGTCATTAAAGCTTGGGGTATAGATTCATCCCAGTTTATTTTTAACAACCAGAGTTCTTGAATTATGATTTTTGCAACAATGAGTACAGGAGCTAATAATCCAAGTGGATCAAACAACGATGAAGCTAACGACAAAATTGCTCTTTTTGTGATCTTATTGCAATTATTTTTGGGATTGAATGAGAACAGTAGAACATCTTGATTTTGGTCCCATGTTATTCCTAAAGCACTTGTTATAAATGCGTCATCTACGTTTAAGTTTTTAATGGTCTTGTCATCTCTAAAATATGTATGATTAGAATGCCACTTTGCGAGCTCCATGCAGCCTTTTTTAAGAATATTAGAAACTTCAGATTTGATTTTAACGAGTTCGTTAAAAGTATCAGCTCCTCCCAAGAAATCATCCACATAGAACGAAGACTTAATGGCTTGGGCACCTATTTCATATTCAGAAGCGTATTGGTCTGCAAGGTAGTGTAGACTGCGAACAGCGAGACATGGAGCAGCGGCCGTACCGTAGGTTACAGTATTGAGCTTAAAGGTTTGAATTTGCTCATTTTCTGAATTTCTCCACAAAATATATTGGAAACAACGATCTCTGGAATCGGATAGCAAACCGATACAGTCGAAAACGAATAAGCAAAAGATACAATTCTTCTTGAATTGTGGGTCCAACCATTAAGATGTCGTTCAAAGACCTTTGAGACGAAGTGTGACACGAAGCATCGAATACAACTCTTAATTTTGTTGATGTACTTGTTGGCTTTAAAACCGAATGGTGAGGTATAAAGTAGTGTGGTTCTTCAAGGTTAGGATCTTCGACCAAGCTCATGTGTCCTAAATCAATATATTCTTTCATAAAGGCGTCATATTGAAATTTTGTATCAGTACAAAAGCCAAACGACGTTCAAGACATGTGAACCTTCTTAATGCATTATTATACGAGGAGCCCAGGGACGAAGGGGTATCCTTGAATGGCAATCTAACTACAATTCTTCCGTCTGGAGCGCGAGATACTGTTTTTGAATAAAATGCTTCGCAACTAGTTTGTTCATCGGTCCAACGATTAGTAGAGGCCTCAACTGATTCCAATTTCCACATTAGTTCTAATTGTTTAACTATTGCTTCTTCATATGAAAGCAGGCTAGTTGACAACGAAGAGGTGGAAGCTGTTGCAGGTTTGTACCGATCAGATACGACCCAGCCCAGTAATGTTTTTTGAAGGGTGGGCAAATTGTTACCGAGTCGAATCTGACCGACAGATAATATCTCGAAAAAGCTTTCTGAAGAAGTGCTCATCAGCCAAATGTGTATTTGGTGGCAAGTTCCAAGATGAAATATCAATTTCAGATACAGGCTGATACGAAATATGAGATGTGATGCAAAACGAAAGAGGCAATTCCAAGTTTGTAAACCGAGATTTTATAGAGGTTGAAGTTTTGTGCTTAATACTGGATTGTGAGCTTCCAATGCTAAGAATTTGTATAGCGTGTTTTTCTCTCGGCAAACGTAGCCTTTGTGCCAAGTCTTCAGTCACGAAATTGACTTGCGAGCAAGAATCAAGTAAGGCTCGACCCATGTGATAACAACCATATGCATCACGAACAAGAACGACAGCAGTGGCAAGAATAACTTGATCCAACGATGAATTTCCCATATGGGTATGAACTGAGACGTTGGCTTCAGTTGGCGTAGAGTGGGAAGAAGTTGGATGTGATGGTAATGACGATGAAAGTAGAGAATTGGGAAATGATTGCGATGTAACAAAGTGTGGTGCGATTTCGAGCAGACCCTACATTTAAAAATGGATGGACATTTCGTCACTTGATGATTCTTAGAGAGACAATTTATACATAAGCCAAGGCGTTTAACATTATCGAAACGTTCGGACACATCCATAGTTTTAAAACGAGAGCAGTTATTAATGGTGTGGTCAGCCCTTAAGCACAAGATGCACGTACGTTTTGTACAAGAAAAAGTATAACCCTGCCTATTACTCTTGTTTTTGTTTTTGCTGAAAGGCAATTTGTTTTCGGTTTGATTCAAATTAGTTGCAGTTCCGCTGATGAATTCTAAGTACTGGCAACGTCTTTCCAAGGTCTTAGAGCAGTCCTCCTAAGTAGGAATCTTAACGAAATCCAAAGAATCTTTCCATTTTTTTTGAGTATCCTCATCAACCTTTTCCATGATTAAATATATCAGCATAGCATTTGATATATCTTTATCGCTACCTAGGGATGAAAGCGAGCTATACAGAGCTGAAGCATTATCAACGAGACTCCTGAGTTGACCACAATTTCCTTTTGAGACCGAAGGAAGTTCAAATAAAGAAATTATATTTTCCATGAAAATTAATGTGCTATTATCGTAGCGATTTTTAAGCCTCTGAAAAGCCTTTGGATAATTTTCATTTGAAATCTGAAATGCCTTCACAGTCTCTAAGGCTTGACCTTGAAGGCAGTTCAGTAAGTGGTTAAACTTTTCAATATTAGATAAGCCAGGCTCGCGATCAATTATTTGATTAAACGATGTTATGAAATTTTTGTATTCAGAGTACTTTCCATCAAAAAGGGGCAATTTCAACGAAGGCAGTTTGGTTGCTGAGACTGGAAATGTAAATGCTGTATCTGACATTGTATTGTTGTGCAAATCTTCACCTATCTGCGATTGAATTGATAGTTTAATCGAAACATATAGGTCCTCAAGATCACCACGAGTATTGTCATCTGGGTCTAGTTTTTCAATATTCGTCTGATAAGTCAAAATTTGTTTAAAATAGGACTCGAGTATTCCTAAGCGTCATTTCAACTCAGTAGGTGAAAGCGCCTTCCCTTCCCCCTTTCCATTTATTTCAATTAAATTTTTTATACGAGTGATGTTTTTCTTCGTGGTACTGCGCTGATGCTTATAATCTTCCAACGACATGATGATTACCAACGATAACGAAAAAAGCAAAACAGATTATAAGTTGACGGCAGAAGTGCAATGAGCAAAACAGTGGTGCGCTGCTGCAATTAGCGATAAAACGAAGAAAAAATAGCGAAAACGAAGCTTAATGCTCTTAATTGAATTTGAAGGTGACGAAAAGAAGATCTGCGACGTATTAACTGACGAATATAAATATCGTAAATTATGACACGACAAAAAGAATGTCAAAGTGCTGCCTTGCTGCTAGTCACGACGACAAGGTATGAGACAAGCGAACTGATATTAATCACAGAGAAAGCTCTTCGACGTATTAAACGACGAATATAAATATCGTAAATTCGAACACGAAAATACGAATGCGTTGAAGTGCTGCCTTGCTGCTAGTGACGACGACAAAGCTTCAGTATATGACAAGCGAACTGAGAACTCTCTTTTATCAGAGAAAAATATAAATATCGTAAATTCGAACATGAAAATACAAAAGCGTCGAAGCGCTGCCTTGATGCTTTGACGATGACGTCAATGTTGCTACGACAGAGCTTCCAAAAAATTATGGTCTGTTATATGGAGACTATGGTATTTGATATAGAAAGACGTTATCCAAAGAAACTAACTTTGGGTAATTTTTTTCTTACTGCTGGCTGCTCTGATCACGATGATGATATTTTTAATCTGATGATAATGTTGACCGAACCGCGATTCCGATACCGAATTTCTCATGAATGTCTTGTTTTTTCTTTTTTTTTTATAACTTATTTTACCGAAATTATTATTAGAACAAAAAATATTTAACAATTTAATTTTTGTCCTTGAGACTTCTACGCACTAGCAAACTGTTCTATCAATGATTTTATTCATATAATTTCACATGCACTTCCACAAATTTTGTTTTAATTTTCAATTAAAAATTGCACGAGCCCCACGTTGGGCGCCAAAATGTAAAGTTAGAAGAGTTTTTCTTACATTAATGTTCTCCGGTTTGGTTTAATCGTATTTTGAATAAGTTTTAATACCGAAAAACTAACTACGGGGCTGGAACGAAAAGCGTGCAAAAATTAAGAAGAAATGAACGAATTTACTTAGCGAAAAAATAAGCGAACACGATTTGATTGGTATGTGCAGCAAGAAGAGACCAAATTTATTTTTTGACTGGCTTTTATAACAAAATAGTTAAGCTTTAATTACAGTTTTTGCATTTACTTAGCATGTATATCTGTTTTTATGTTATATTTTCTCCAAAGCAAACTTGGTAATTTTAGATTAGGGCTTAAACATAGAAATAATTAGTGAACATATTTAATGGTATTTCTACATGTTTTCAAATTTACGAATGTTAATGAGATTTAATATATTGTATCTATATGTTATTTGAAAAATATAAAGAATACAAAGAATACAAATGAGATTTAAATCATACGTTGACCGAACAGCGTTATTTTTTAAAACAAATATGAATTAAAAAAACAAAGTTCTTAAAAATTAACAACTCAATTAGAAAATAATTCAATCATTGCCTAAATATAACAAAAAAACCATTCAATGACAAAATAAATTCACATATTTTATTTATTTATTTATTTAAATCTTTGAACAATCTTCTTACAGACTACGAGTATATTTACAAATAATTTGTATATCTTAAAAATATATCTGATAAAAACTAAAAATAAAGATGTAATCAAATACTATTAAGTAAAAACTTAAGAGAATACTTGGAGTTAGCAAAATCAATGTCGCAAAATACTGATAGCTCAAAAATAAAAATGTAACCAAATACTATTAAGTAAAAACGTAAGAGAATCCTTGGAATTATTTATTTGTTTACCATCTACTGGGCTACGCCCTCACAGATTACATACTTAGCCTAATACTTAATACTAATTTGAATAAAAGAAATTTTTCACATCAATTTTGAACTTATTTCTATCTTCCGTAAAATCGCAATGACTCCCTGCTAAATTGCAAAGAGATATGCATCTAGAAATAGGCTCATTCGCTCCATAGTTAGTTCTATGGAAGCGAGAATGAAAAAGATTTGCATTTCTAAGCGTTCTTTGTGGAACATTAAACATAAGAAGACCAAGTAATTCCGGGGAATCTATGGTGCTATCAATTAAATCTTTTATAAATAGAACACACTGAGTTTTACGTCTATTAAAAAGTTTTTGTAAACCTAGGAGTTGACAACGCGAGTCATAAGATGGCATGTTTTCATATGAATACGTACGTCGCAATGCAAATCTAGAAAAGCTCTTTTGAATCCTTTCAATTCGAACAATATCAGTTCCATACATTGGACACCAAATGACACAAGCATATTCTAAAATTGATCTTACTAATGAAAAAAAATAGTGTTTGAACTGTAAAAGGATTCAAAAATTCTTTAGAATTTCGTTTTAAAAACCCGAGTTTTGAATTTGCCTTTGAGATAATATACTCCATGTGAGAATCAAAAGAGAACTTCGCATCAAAAAAGACTCCAAAATCTTTAACAACATTTTCACGTTTTAATAAAATATTTGTGTTGGTAGAATAGTTATAAACACAAGGTAAATTTTTCCGAGTATATGTGACAATTTTGCATTTATTATATTTAGTTTAGACTTAAGCCATTAATATCACACCATGTAATAAAAAGGTTGATCTCTCTTTGAAATTTAGCGCAGTCATTAAGATTCTTTACAGCAATGAATATTTTCAAATCATCAGCATAAAGTAAAAATTTACAAAATGAAAAAATATTAGAAACATCATTTATAAACAAAATAAACAAGAGAGGCCCCAGGTGGCTTCCTTGTGGAACACCGGATTTCGCATCAATAACTCTAGAGTACTGATCTTCTACTCTTACCACCAACTTTCTATTGGAAAGATACGAAGTTATCCACTTTAAAAATACTGAATGTATTCCTAGTTTTTCAAGTTTGTTAACTATTAGTTTATGATTTAGACTGTCGAATGCTTTGGTAAAATCAGTGTATAACACATCAACTTGTGAGTTATTTTCAATAGCGCGTAAGCAGTCGTTAGAGAATATTGCAAGGTTCGTATTCGTGGACCTACCACTGAAAAAGCCGTGTTGGTTTATTGAAATATAATTTTTAAAATCGGCAAATAATCGTTTATTAATAATTTTATCTAAAATTTTGGGTATGATCGAAAGTTTTACTATTGGCGTATAGTTTTCTATTAGACCTTTTTGACCTGATTTCAAAACTGGCGTTATAAACGAAACTTCCAATCGTCTATAACCGTACCAACTGAAAGAGACTTATTAAATAGCAGCGTTAAGCCAACATATAAGGACTTAGCGCAATTTTTAAATAGAATTGGTGGTATTAAATCAAAACCAGGTCCTTTATTAATGTCTAAGTCTTGGAGAGCATCAAGTACTTCCTTCTCAGATATTGTAATGCTTCCTATATTAACAAATTCAGATAGACTTGACACATCATCATCTATATCTGACTGATAATTGTCAAAAACTGATCCAAAAAAGTCTGCAAACAATTCAGATATCTCTTTTGCATTATTTCCTTTTCTTCGAGCTCCATATACTTAGGAAACCCGCTCGTTTTCCGTCTAGAGTTTAAAAATACCCAAAATGATTTTGGATTTGATTTAATATTATTCTCTGTGGAGAAGATATACTTTTTGTATAAAAAATTTGATAAGAACTCAAATTCCTTCCTACGTAAAACAAAATGTGCTTTATCTTCGGCCAATTTGGTTATTTTATATTTACTGCGGGCTTTATTTCTTAAATTTTTGTGATGTAAAAAGTTTCGATTATACCATGGTAGTTTAAAATGACGCTTTGATTGTTTTATTGGTACAAATAAATGAAAACCCTCATCAAAAATATTTTTTAAGGTGTAATACATAGTATCCAAATCAAGTGATTCAAACACTACCCTCCAGTTAATAGAGTTAAAATATTGGTTCAAAGCAAAAAAATTAGTTTTATGAAAATTATACGATAGTTGTAAATTATCGCATGGTGGCTGATCAATAATGTTATAAAAACCGAATTCTAATTTAAGCGCTATATGATGTACCGATTCCTTGGTAAGAGGCATATCACATTTAGAAATATTAAACTTAAATTCATTGTTTATAAATATTAAATCAAGTATTCTGTTAATACTATTTTTAAAACTGTTGATTTGAAAAAGATTCATCGCATATAAGGTATCACAAAAAGTTTTTTCAATATCATTTTTTAAATTAAAGGGAAATAATAGTTTTTCATAAAATCTCCATTCAATATTGCCTAAATTAAAATCACCAAGAATACATGGCATTTGATTTGAGTTAAGTGAATCTAATATTGTGTTTATATTATATAAATGATTACTAAATATTTCTAAGCTGCTATAAGGAATGTAGCTTAAGATAAAGACTATTTCTTGATTATCATTGTTAAAACAAACAGCAACACACAGCTGTTCGATGTTATCTGCATTCCGTGGTAGTTCCATAATTTTACTTCTAAAATGAGACGAGACAGCAATACAAACGCCTCCTCCTCTGCTTAAACCAAGTTTAAGAGGTCGATCTCTACGATGCACTTCGTAGCGAGAATCAAATAATTCAGACGACAAAAAATTCGGTGTTAACCATGTCTCAACAAGAGCAATTATATCAAAATCGTGACCCGCTGCAGCCGTATAAAGAGAAAAAGTGTTCTCTTTATTAAGAGAATTTGATGATAAATTGGGTAAAACAAACGATGAACTGATTTCTTGTTGTCGCTCCATGTTTGAGTAACAGCAATTAATTGGAGCCGAGCTGCAGTTTATAGTGTCGCATCTGGGTAGGTTAGCGGAATTGTTGAAATATTCACCTCGAAGTTTTTTGGTTTCTGGATGAATTTGGTAACTTTGACAGAAAGGGGCCAAATGTTATTATCAAAAATTTTGCTATATAAAGCCACAGGCACTCCTAGTTTGAAGTTAACAAAGTTCAGTTTTGTAAGGTCTGCATCCTTTTTTATAAGTTTGCAACAGGTAAAGATTTTGGGTGAAACATTAAGTTTATTTGTGGCGACCGTGGCGTAGTTGGTTAAAGTGCGTGGCCGCTATGTCAACGAACTTTGGAGACCCAGGTTTGAACCCCAGCAGCGACAGAAAATTATTTGAATTAAAATAATTTTTCTGTACGGCCGCCACCTCTCTGCAGTCAATGGCAAACCTCAGAGAGTAATCAAAATGCCATGTAAAGCTTCTTGAGAATAAGAACATTCCGTTCATCGCCGTTCGGAGTCGGCGTTAAGCCTGAAGGTCCATTTCTCGGTCAATTGTGTACAAACTTAATAACACGCACAACACAATTGATCATAAGAAGCTAGGTCAAAGTCCTTTCAAGGACTGAAGTGGCCAGTTATTTATTTTTTTTTGTTTTAAGTGAAACTTCTTAGGCGGCGCTTCGAAATTGGAATGAGAATATTGAGGAGTGAAATTTCAAGGTCAATTTACTTCATTTCGTTACACGATAGAGAAGAAAGATATGTTGTACAGTAGATAGAATGAGAGAGATATACATTGTATAAAAGACTGAAAAAAATTTCTTTGTCTTTCTTTTAGAGGCAGTGTAACTTTAAACAAGAAAACGCTATTCATAAACATTTTCGCAACCATGTTTTTTGTTTGTCTTTTCGTTTAATATCAAAGACATGCTCCATATGCGCCCTTTGCAGCATTTTTTTTATGTGGCGGCCATTGCAAATCCATTGGAATTCTTACTTTTTGTAGAGATTTTCTTTAGTTCAGACACAAACCTTATAAACATGAGCAGCGAATGGAAAAATGTTTATGAATAAAGCCCAAGAATGATAGAAAAATAGATTGCGCAGATAGTAAAAATAATTTTCTACGATCTGCGCGTCTACGTTACGATTGACTTACGATATGGCTTTCTGTCAAGTCTTGTTAAAAATGTGAACAAATATGAAACAATGGCAAAAGATTCAAGAAACAAACTTGGTCTAGCGTGACGTCATGATCGTAAAAAATACTTTGTTCGTAGCTAGAAATGTCAAAATGAAAAGTAAACAACATAACGGACCTGCGCAATGCGTAATCTATTTTTCTATCATTCTTGAATAAAGCGTAGTATTCTGTAGAAACGAAAATTTCTTAGCATTTAATTCTACACCCGAACTATTAGTGTAGAGTCAAAAATGTTTGTATGGAGAAAAAAGTAACTACAGTACGACCTTGCTCAATGCAACTAATAGAAATTCGGGCAATTGACATAGTTAACGTTGAAGAAACGCAATTAAACTTCTAAACATAAAGCTTTATGTCTCTGAATCTTAGATATTGTGGGTTAATGCACTTTGTATCCTTAAATATTGTTTGAATAGATTTTTCATTAAAAATGTATTTTACAAGCAAAGAAGAACTGAAAGAATATAAGATAAAAGTTTATGCAAGTTTACGCAAATGCAAGTTGCGATAATTGTGCAATTCCATGACGCCAACTTGACACTGTGCGCAAGAAAAGTTGGAATAAGTTCTTTCAATAGATAACTATGTTATACATATCTTAGTTATATAATTTTATATCGAACTATTTACTATTAATAATAGTAAGTATAATGTGTGTGTGAAAGTTTTAGTTATCTTTTCACATTTAAAGTTTTGAACAAAAAAGTATTTATAAGGCTTAATTTTTTTAAAGCAAAAATAATAACTAAAATTTGTCCCATAGTTTTTGAGTACAAAATAACCGGTAATTTTTGATTTTTAGTTTTTAAGGCAGTAATAAAAATGAAAGTTAAGATCAAGTTTACAGTTGAGGTAGATTTATTGTTGTGACATTGTTCTGTGAAACTCCTTATTAATATGCCAAAAAAAATTTTTGAAAAACAAATTTATAAATGCACCTGAAGCTCCCATTGGCAAAAAAATCGCTCATTGTAGTTAGGTAAAATAAAAAAAATCCCTTTTTAAGAAATTATTCTCTTAATATGCGGAATATGCAACACTTGATTTTCTCACGATCCGAGAGTATGATCGTCAATCAATCATACCTCAAACTTTCAATAAATCTATGCTCTGAGTTTTCTCCCTAGTGCAGCGATGGGTTCTATTTCAGATAGAACTCTACGCCAAGTTACGTTGCGTAGCCTTACGATTGCATAATCGAGCCTTTACACTAAAATCGTTCTTATTCTAGAAAAGAAAGAGTGTATACAAAGAAGAAGTTTCACTTCTTTACTGTATACACGGTATACTGTATCTTTTTTTTTTTTTGCAACGTATTCTTGCACCGCTTCCGGCTTGGTATGAACGTTGAATTTAGAAACATGTACGTGTTTTAAACTATGTATAATCTTTAGTTCGTTGTCAATAACGGCAGTTCCGTAAATAGCTTTGTTATTTTTACTAGGGACTAGTTTTTGTTTTGATTTATTATTTTTCTTTTTTTTTCTATATGTGATCCATTGCTCATTTATGTTATTTTGCTCCAAGTCGTTGACAGCATCTTCGAAGTCATCCTCTTCACGTCTTTTTTCTTCAGCATGTGGGAGGGGGATAGCAAGTGATGCAGAAGTAATTGCCTCACTGTTTGTTTTATTATTTTGGCGCTTAGACTTAGACTTTAGTGCGTCAGAATAAGTTATCGGCTTACTGTTCATTGCTAAGATTTCATTTAGCTTATAGTCAAAGTTAATAAACTTCGATTGCATATCTCTCATTGACTGAGAGAGAACCTCAATTTTACATTGAGCATCGTTTGATATAACAATGCAGGAATTACACTGCCACATTAAGTTTGGATTATTTATTAATGTTTTTACTGTTTCAGTATGCAAATCAACGCAGTTTGTGTGGAAAACGCGACCACAAATCGATGCAGATCGAACATAGTCTGTTGTTTTCAAATTAAAAAAATTAGTATCAGCCTTAATACTGGCTGTACATTTACCGCAAAAATTATTATTCATTATCGCTCTGAAAAGTACGTCCGAACTTCACGACGAATGACGACGGCTTAGCAAAATCAATGTCGCAAAATACAGATAGCTCATTAAATTCAAGTAGGGCTCTATATATAGGAGAATTCAGGACATAGTTAGTACGACATACGCGTAAGAAAAAGAAATTAGAATGCCTTAGTGTTCTAGTTGGTACATTAAAGTTGATTAGTTCTAAAAGTTGAGGACAATCAACTTTACCAACAACAATATCAAAAACAAATGACAATGAAAGGTGAATTCTTCTAGTGTGCCAACTTTTTAAATTAATGAGAATACACTTGGCCTCATATGACGTAAAAGGTTCTTCAAAGTTTGATGATCGAAAGGCGAATCTAATCAAGGATTTTTGAACACGTTCTATGCGAGTAGATGATTTACGGATATGCACTTGGAACGTCCGAACCCTTAATTGGGATGGTGCCTCTATCCAACTGATAGATATCTTAGAAAGATACAAAGCTGATATCACTGCAATCCAAGAAATGCGATGGAAGGGACAGGGTTGCTTACGGCAAGCATCCTGTGATATCTACTACAGCGGCCATGCGGAGAAGCACGAATTTGGATGCGGATTCGTGGTTGGCAAGAGACTACGGCATCATGTCCTGCGATTCACACCTGTGAACGAACGACTTGCCATAATCCGTTTCAAGGCAAGATTCTTTTACATAAGCCTTATTTGTGCGCACGCTCCGACAGAAGATAAGGACGATGAGACCAAAAACAGCTTCTAGGAGCGCCTTGAAGAGGCCTATGAGCGCAGCCCCCGCCACGACATAAAAATCGTGCTTGGTGACTTCAACGCCAAGGTGGGGAAAGAAAATATCTTTGGTCCGACAGTCGGAAAGTTCAGCCTCCACGACAATACTCCGATAACGGAATGAGGCTGATTGACTTTGCCGCAGCGCGAAACATGCATGCTGATTTTGGAATCCGTCAGATCAGTTGCGGCGGGAAAATTATTCGATCTCGTTGATTTAGCTATTGTAGAAACCGGCGAGTAAGTTCAATGCGGATCGATAGTAAAGTTTGCGGATTTGGAGCGATTGTTGAAAACGCAACCGTTCCGCACTTCATACAAATTTGTTCACTTTTCATCCGCAATAAATTTGGTGCGGATCAGTGCGGATTTAAAGAAAAATATTCAAAACAAAGAATGCGATACATGATTTCAGTGTAATTTGAGGTCGTTTAACTCGAATTCAACGTACAAATTATTACTACACTTCGATATTTTTCTTTTTGTTAAAAACAATTTTTAAAAAACTAAAAAATTTTAAAAAAAAATTTTCTGTTTTCAAGACAAATTTTATTTTTTATTAAATTTCAATTTAAACATTTTTTGCAGCGTACTAAGCCGAGGTAAGAAAATTAATGACCCTCCAAAAAAGTCAGAAATAACATCGGCATCTGTACCAGAAGCCGCAGAGCTACAGCTGTAACGTCTTGGTTTAGAGCCAGATGATTTAGGACCCACGTAACACTTAAAAAACATCATCACCAACAAGAGCTACTGCGATGTGTCCTAACAGCTCTTCTGAAGAGCAAGGTGTAGCAGAACACTCGCTAAGAGCTCCATTATGAAGGGACAATGCAATAGATTTCTCATGTTTAAGCAATAGATTTCTTTTAAGTTTACTTTTATTTCTAGATTTCTTTTAAGTTTACTTTTAATTGTCTTTTTGTTTCTTAAAACGACTTTTTATATTTTTTATTTGCAATGCACTCCTTATTTTATTTTGTTTTGGCAGCTGAACAGCTGTTGTAAGTTACGAGTAAATAGTTTTAGGAATAACGAGTGCGGATCGGTATTGCAGTTCATCCGCACGGATTCAACAATGGGAAAGTAAAGAGAATGCGGATCGAATCAACTCCCGCCGCAACTGATCCGCCGGATTCCACAATCAGCACGATGGTCGTTAGTAGCACTAGATTCAAGCATCTCAATATTCATAAAGCAACTTGGCTGTCTCCTGATCAAAAAACGCGCAACCAAATTGATCACGTTTTGATTGACGGAAGGCACTCTTCCAGTGTTTTAGATGTACGCACGATCCGTGGTGCCAATATAGACTCGCATCATTATCTTGTCGCAGCCAAGATCCGTACACGCCTGTGCGCAACCAATAATGCGCTACTCGACTCTCACTCCTGCTTCAAGAAAGCACTCCTCTGATCGACGATATATGCGCGCAGTGGAATCACATTTCCCACTCTATGCGTACGGCTGCCGAAGAGGTGATTGGCTATCACCGCCCTCGCCAAAACCAGTGGCACGACCAGGAATGTCGCGACGCCACTGCAGAAAAAGACGCCGCCTACAAAGCCACCCTTCAGTCGGTTGTAACGCGTGCTGCCAAAGAACGATACAAAGAGAAGAGGAGGGAAGAGAGACGCACTTTCAGGTGAAAGAAAAGGGAAGTGGAAATGCGTGAGTGCGAGAAAATTGATATGCATGGTGACAGAAATGAGGTCCGAAAATTTTTCGAAAAAATAAGACGCCTGGCCGATGGTTTCAAGACCGGGGCCTCTTCATACAAGAATGAAAATGGGAATCTAGTGACAGATATCCAGAGTACACTGATGATGCGGAGGGAAAACTTCTCTAGGCTTTTGAATGGTGACGACGACAACAATCCCGCCAATAGAGCTGATATACCGGAAACCCCAGTTGTGGACGACAGCGTTGAAGTTCCGCTGCCCGACCATAGTGAAGTCTTGAAAGCTATAGCTCGGCTTCAAAACAACAAAGCCGCAGGAGCCGATGGCTTACCTGCTGAGCTCTTCAAGAATGGAGGCGAAGCTCTACTTAAATGCATTCATGAGCTTCTATGCAGAATAGGGTCGGAAGAATGCATTCCAAACGATTGGAATCTCAGTGTGCTCTGCCCAATCCACAAGAAAGGCGATCCCACAATTTGCGCCAACTACCGTGGGATAAGCCTTCTTAATATCGCATATAAGGTCCTGTCGAGCGTATTATGTGAAATACTGAAGCCCATCGTAAACCAGCTGATTGGACCTTATCAGTGTGGCTTCAGACCTGGCAAATCCGCCATAGACCAGATATTTACGCTACGACAAATTTTGGAGAAGACCCATGAAAAACAAATCGCCTTCAACAGTCCAATAAGGAATCATCTATACTCCACCATGTCTGAATTTGGTATTGCTGCCAAGCACATCCGTCTTTGCAGAATGACACTGAGCAACACCAGCAGCACAGTTAAGATCGGGATCTCACTCCTCCATTCGATACCAAACGAGATTTCAGACAAGGTGATTCCTTATCGTGTGACTTTTTCAACCTAATGATGGAGAAGATCATCCGAGCTGCTGATTTGAGACGCAGTGGCACGATATTCTACAAAAGTATTATGTTGCTGGCGTATGCTGATGATATCGATATCATTGGGCATAATACGCCCAGGTTAGCGAAAGAGTCGAGTCGAATGGGTCTTGCAGTGAACGCAGATAAGACGAAATATCTAGTGTCAACAAATAAACAGTCCCAGCGTCTTGGAAACCACGTCACTGTTGACAACATCTCCTTCGAGATTGTTAAGGACTTCGTCTACCTGGGATTCAGCATTAACTCTTTCAACGATGTCAGTATTGAGATAAACGAAGGATAACTCTTGCCAACAGGTGTTACTTTGGGCTGAGTAGGCAATTGAGAAGCAGAGACCTCTCTCGACGAACAAAACTCACGCTCTATAAGTCACTAATCATGCCCGTCCTATTGTATGCAGCAAAAACCTGGACGTTGAGCAGTTCTGATGAAAAGACTTTGGGAGCCTTCGAGAGAAAAATCCTTCGTAAAATCTTCAGTCCAATCTGTGTCAATGGTGAGTACCGAATTCGATGGAACCACGAGCTGTATGAGCTGTACGCTGACATCGACGCAGAATAGGACGCCCACATCTTCGTTGGAAGGATCATGTGTTGGATAACCTGACCACGCTTGGTGTTTCCAACTGGCGCCAGCAAGCGCAAAACAAATGGCTGGCGCAATTTTCTTATACGAGGCTAAAACCGACTTACGGTTGTAAGCGCCAGATAAGTAAGTAAGTACTATGCGAGTAGAATGAATATTGTAGAAAGGATTCCAGATAAACGAGGCATATTCCAGGATTGAACGCACCATAGAATGTGTTTTCAAAGTATATGGATCAGTGAAGTTGGAAGAATTCCGACGCAGAAACGCTAGCAATGAGTAAGCTTTAGAAATTATGTAATTGAGATGGGAAATAAAATGAAATTTATTGTCAAAGATCACACCTAGATTGTTGACTTCCTGTGCCTGGAGCGGGAAGAAACTCGAGATCGAAATAAAATACACAAGTTTGTATTTTAAATTAAGTTGAATTTCAGTCTGAGAGAGTTTATTCTCTATAAAAAAGGTTACAAATTCATTAATTTAATATAAAGAAATAAAATAAGTTAAAATTATACAAATAAAAGTGTTTTAAATTATACAAATGATCTTACTTGGTTTTTACTCCAAGACAACTGGACACAGAAAGGACCATTTTCAACCAAATGTGAAATATTTATAACCTTTGTTTTTACAGTTGCAAATTACCGTGCTACATAACATTTCATGCCACTTATGTGTAAATAAATAAATAAACAAATTCAAACAATAAAAAATTAAGCATATCATGCAGCTATCTCGCATCTCGTTACTCTCCAGTGTTTTTAAAAAACTGCTTTACCGATGTTTCTCAAAGCTTTTTAAACGACATCCCCACCCCCGCAAATTGACCCCGGAGGGGGAGACTCACCCATAGTCTGCTGCTCTGGTTCGACATCGAGAATCGCCAGCTTCGATACTGGTCTTTTGAATACCCCTCCGCTCGTTCTTACGTCTGCTGATCTCGCTACTTTATCTTGACCGTAATATAGATGAATGATCCGGCCACGCATCCATTGAGAACGTGGTGCGTTGTCGTCGCAGATAAGCACCAAAACACCAACAGAAACTGGTTTCACCGGGAAACACCATTTGGGCCGTCTTGTGAGTTCCGGCAAGTATTCGCGAATCCATTGCTTCCAGAAACCATGTTTTAATGCCTGCAGAACTCTCCATTGTTTTCGCAAGCAGAGAAGCCTTGGTTCGAAAGGTGCAGGAGTTTGTGTAGAGCTCGTTGATCCTAATAAAAAATGGTTTGGTGTTAGTGATTCAGGATCGTCCGGTGTAACCGGCAGATGTGTTAAAGGCCTAGAATTTACGATATTTTCCGCTTCAATAAGCTGACTGTGGAAGGTCTCCAGACGTGGCTTATGTTCTTTCAGCATTATATAAAGAGGCTTTCTTATAGATTGTACCAGACGTTCCCAGGCGCCTCCAGCACTCGGATTAAACGGTGTATTAAATTTCCATTTAATACCTAACGGTGACAAGCCCTTTTTCATTTTATCATCATCCAGGAAATCCTTCACTCCTTGCAGCTCCTTGTTGATTCCCACAAAATTCGTGCCATTATCGCTTCTAATTTGAATCGGAACTCCACGCCTGTTCATAAAATTCCGGATACACAATAAACAGGCATCGCTGGATAAATCGGTCGCAATTTCCAAGTGAACAGCGCGAATAGTAAGGCAGGTAAAAAGCGCAACCCATTTTTTTTTCATGTCGCCGGCGTATAGTCACGGTGATCGGCCCAAAGAAATCCAGCCCGGTGTACGTAAATGGCCGAACGTAGGGTGTCACTCTATCTGGCGGTAAAGATCCCATTTGTGCTGGCTGTGGTTTAGCTTTACGTACCTTACAGAGTGTACAATTCGCTTCAATGCTGCGTACCAAAGTCCTATTAGATGGTATCCAAAATCGCTGCCGGATTTCGTTTATGACCGTTGACGTGATGTAGCTTCCGATGAAACCAATCAGTTAGGAGTCGGGTCACCTGATGACTCTTTGGCAATATAATTGGCCTCTTCGCTGAGATGTCAATAAAGGTGGCGTTGTCTGTACGACCGCCTACACGAATGATGTCGTTCTTCAAATATGGATTCAGGTTCTTGATGCTGCTACACTTGGAAACAGGCTTTTCTTCCAACAAACACGCGTATTCATTTTTGAAGGCTTCTCGTTGCACCCATTGACAGAGGTACATTTCAGCTTCAGATTCTTCGTCTGACGTCAGCTCTCCTTGAAATGGAACATCGCACCCATGCCATTGACCGCTTCAATCTGCCATAAGACGAAAACCGATTAATATTTGGTATATTTTTACTCACTTGCCTGCTCAGTAATGCGAAGTATTTGGGAGTGAGTTCTTCGAAGCTTTTGTCCTTTTCCGTTTTCATGTTGTGTTCAAGCGGCTAATCCTTTTCTGCCATCAGAAGAAAATTTGGTCCATGTTTCCATCTGGCTTCCGCATCATAACGCAGTGGAAATTTAGCACGCGTAGCATCATCTGCAGGGTTCAATTCACCAGGACACCACCGCCAGTCCTTAATTTTTGTACTTTCTAAAATCTCAGAAACACGATTAGCAACATATTGTTTGTAAATGCGATGGTCAGATCTTATCCATTGCATAACTGTGTTCGAATCGCTCCAAAAAACAATTTGACCAATTTTTGCTTCGTGACACTTTAAAATAGTGTCCTTCAACCTCACAGCTGCTTGTAGCTCCAGTTTTGGGATCGAATGAAACCGAGTTGGAGCACATGATGTTTTCCCAGCGACGAAAGACAACTTCACACGATCATTATCAATTAATCTCCAATAACCTACTGCTCACTTGCTTCACAAAATATATGAAGATCCAAGACTGTGCCCTCGATACCTGAAAAATAGTATCTAGAAATTCGATATGTTTGTACCTTTTTTATCTCCTCCAACCAGCTCTTCTATTTATCAAAAATCGCGTCAGGCAGCTCATCATCCCACTGAATTCCTGCTTTCCACACTCCTTGCATGATAATTTTGGCACACACTGTAATGTTAGCTATTAGTCCAAAGGAATAAAAAATAGATATCGTAACACTGAGCGTTTCACGTTTGGTTGGTTTCCGATTAAAATTAATAACTTCATTTGGCACTTTGTTAAATTTAAAAACAAACATAAAAACATCTGGTTTTGACAACCAATGCATGCCAATTCCACATCTGAACCTTCTACACATACAGACTCATTGTTGGCAGAGTTGCCAACGGCGTTTCTTACATTTAATGAGTTTGAGACTAAATTCCGTATTTCAAATCCCCCGGCTTTATGGATTTTGATGACTTCTCTAACCACCTGAATCGCCTCACTTTCAGTTTGAAAGCTATCAACATAGTCGTCAACGTAATGCCTTTCCAGAATCCCTTTAACTGCTCGTGGATATTTCGCTGTGAATCGTTGTGCATTTGTGTTTTTAACATATTGGGCAATTGTTGGCGAACATGTTGCACCGAAAATCAACCTTTGCATAACGTATGTTGATGGTGGATTCGTAGAGTTGCCATCCCTCCAAAGAAATCTCAGACTATCTTGATCTTGCTTCAAAATTTTTATTTGATGGAACATCTCTTTTATGTCGCCGCAAATTGCCACCGGTGCTTGCCTAAATTTAAAAAGAATTGATAAAAGTGTTTGGTTAATATCGGGACCAGGGAGCAAAATTTTGTTTATTGAAATATTGTTTATTTCCGCGGCTGCGTCAAAAACCAGTCGAAGTCCCTTTTTATTCGGATTTCTTACGGCGAAGTGTGGCAAATAAAATGTTTAAGGTGTTCGTTCGCACGCTTCTTCTTCTGACAGTTTTCTGGCGTAATTTTTAATATTATATTCCTGTATCTTTTTGCAATATTCCGATGCGTATTCTGGATCACGTTTCATTTACCTTTCGATGCTTTCTAATATCATAGCCATCTGGAAACTGTCTGGTAGAGAAATATTTTCCTGTCGCCAAAGCAGGCCGGCTTCATAACTATTTTCGATTTATCGTGTTGTAGACTTCAGAATAGACAGGACGTTTTCGTCATCATCGGATCTTAAAGGCTTCACATTGGGTTTTATTCCAAAAGTTACCATGTCGACATAACTTCTGACGACTTCTTCAAGTTCGTTACTAATAGGGCTCTTACCTGTCATATTACGAGCATGATTTTTCGGCTTGACTGCATTTTTTCACCAACTGGGCCATATACCATCCATCCAAGTCTAGTCTTTGTGGCAATTGGTCCTGGGCTAAGCGAACATCGTGGGATTTCAATGGGCACTGTTAAGAAGGCGTAGGTTAAACTTATAACCATTTTTGGCTGAACATTCCTATAACTGGAAGCTGGTAACCCTGAAAGGTGGAGGTTATTTAATTGCAAATCTTTTACATTTAAAGACTGAGTTGGCAACGCTAAATTTTTCGTAATGTAAACGTTCGACATTTTGTAGTTCCAGCCATTTTCTTCGACGCTACTAATTGACACTTCTATAATTTCAGAATTTTCGCGTGCTATTTCGTGATTCAACCAATGGAGTTCCAAAACGTCTTTTTTACCATGGAGGTTTAATTCATACGCAACTTCAGCATCGAGCATCGTGACGTTGGATCCATCATCCACGAAGGCATAAATTTCCTTGGATTTATCTTTGCCATAAAGTCGCACTGGGATCTGGAACAGCGTTGCGTCTTCCTCTCTATTAGCGGCAGCGTGGCAGCTTTGACGCTCTTGAAAAGTGGCTTGTTCCATGGCAGCTGATGAGGACGTCGGTGATTCCAGATTGTTGTTAGTGGATGCGTGCAGCAGTCTGTGGTGGAAATGTATGCATCCATTTTTAGAGCATCTGCGTTTGCTGTAGCACTTGATGGCTTGGTGGCCATTTTTAAAACAAGAAAAACATACACGCAGTAGCTTTACCTTGTTCCAACGTTCGTCCACGGATAAATTTTTAAAAGAATCGCAAGAAAAAAGGGTTTTGCACTCACCTTCGCAAACACGGCACTTTGTAGGGGCTACGCTCACAAGCGCGTATCTGTCGGCTTTGTTGTCAGTGGCAATTTGCGGCAGCGGCCTTCGGATTCCATGATTGCTGACGCTGGTTCCCATTGAAGTAGAAGGTAGCGAGTCGGATACCAAGTTGGGTATCCTTCTAAGTCCGCCAAGCCATTGCCTAAAATCCAAAATGGTGGCAGGTTCTACCAGCAATAGGCACTTCTCGGCCCATTGAATTTGTCGTGATATCGGAAGTTTGGCAACAAGTTCACTGAGCAGCGTAGGGTTTGTAAGGTGATGTTCTCCATTAACAGCTTCCAAAAAGGTTGCCATGTTGCTAATCTTGTTGGCAAAATCAATGAGCGCGGCGAGATCTCCTTCGGCAATTGGACGTAGAGCCTTCCCTTTAAGCACTTGGGATTTGATGAGCTGCTCTAGACGACCATAGGTTTCTTTCAGTGGCCATTATAGCATCGACGTTTCGAGAGCTACACAAAAGCGATTCAATAGTTAGACGAGCTCCTCCGGTTATCGTATCCCTCAGTCTCATGATATTGTGCAATGGCGAGTATTCAAATTCCAGAGTAGTGCTTACGAACGACTCTTCGAAAGTTTGCCACTCTTCCGGTAAACCTGAGAAATTTGGCAGTGGATAAATTTTCTTCTGGCGGTGATATGCAGTTTGTTGGCTGGCAGTAATGGACTCCACTCATGATCGGTATTGCTGATTTTCGGTTGCTGTAATCACGTTCGAGACGTTTGGGGCGTCGGATCGTTCGGCTTGACGCATTTCGTTGCGAAGTTCGGTGACACTACTCTGGATTTGCGCATTGTTGTTGCACACGAGTGATTGTATGGCGTGCATCTGTCGCTTGAATTCATCCTGGAGATCTGAAATTCTTTTATTAAATTCTGTTGTTACCTTTTCTAATTTGCTTTTTTCTTTTGCAGATGGCTGACGACAGCTGGCGGCTCTGGACAGTTCGGTTAGTGGCGGTGATATATTCGGTGCAGCATAAACGGTTCCTGATCGGGCCGCATTGAGCTTGAGGTTGACAAAATGGCGGTTGGATTCGATACAACAGGCGTAATGGACAGTCGATTTTGTTCATTTGACATGGCGGTTGGTGTACCTGGTGTCTGTCCACTCGGTGGCGTGCGTTGCATATGGCGATAATCAGGCTCAAATCTGGTAGGTGGTACTCCTTTATTCTCTCGTTGGCTGGTTCTCTTTTCAGGGTTCTGGACGTGTTGCATCAATCAAATTAACTTGAGGAAAAAACGGTGGTTCGAAGCAGCTAGCAAGAAGTTCGTAGCACAAACAGAATTGCGGTTTTATGCGGCAACTAGCAGCGAAAGCTTTTTAAACGAGAAAACAATCCAAAGATCTAGTACACCAAAGAATAAAGCTGTTGGCTTCCTGTGCCTGGAGCGGGAATAAACTCGAGATCGAAATAAAATACACAAGTTTGTATTTTAAATTAAGTTGAATTTCAGTGTGAGAGAGTTTATTCTCTATAAAAATGGTTACAAATTCATTAATTTAATATAAAGAAATAAAATAAGTTAAAATTATACAAATAAAAGTTTTTTAAATTATACAAATGATCTTACTTGGTTTTTACTTCAAGACAACTGGACACAGAAAGGACCGTTTTCAACCAAATGTGAAATATTTATAACCTTTGTGTTGCAGTTGCAAATTACCGTGCTACATAACATTTCATGCCACATATGTGTAAATAAATAAATGAACAAATTCAAATAATAAATAAATAAGCATATCATGCAGCTATCTCGTTCTCTTCTTTCTCGCTCGCTCGTACTCCAGTGTTTTTTAAAAAACTGGTTTACCGATGTTTCTCAAAGCTTTTTAAACGACATAGATCTTTAATTTCAGTAACACAACTGAGCGGAACATTATCAAGACATAGTTCAGAAAAATCTGATCACTTTTAGAGTATTCCACTTACTCCAGAGTATTCCAGGCACATTTACTACGATTAAGAAACAACTTATTTCGAATACACCAATCATAAACCGAGCACAGATCAGCCTGTAGATAAGCAGCATCAACTGAATTACGGACTCTTAGAAATATTTTAAGTCATCTGCATACAACAAACAGCAGGAACTCTTAATGGAATCAGTTATGTCATTTATAAATAAAATAAATAATAGCGGGACAAGAATACTTCCCTGAGGGACTCCAGAAGTCACTAATAAAGGTCTGGATTTGACATTTTCAACACACACATAGCATGTCCTACCAGTGAGGTAAGAGATAAGTCATTTCAAAAAATATGAATGAAAGCCTAATTTAGCCAGTTTATCTATAAGAATTACGCGAGGCACTTTGTCAAAGGCTTTTGAGAAATCTGTATCTCTGTCGACCTGCCACCTATCTTGAAAAGCATTGATGCAGTATTCAGAAAAAAAAATTAGAAACAGTAGAACGAGTTTCTGGGAAGAAACCGTGTTGATAAGGAGAGATCATACTTTTAACTGCAAAAAGGATCTTGTCCTTAACTATTCGTTCGAATAGCTTAGATATGGTCGATAGTTTAGTAATCGGCGTATAGTTACTGATGTTTTTATTACCCGATTTGTGGATCGAAGTAATACTAGAAATTTTCCAGTCATTAATAAATGTACCTGTTAGTAACGATTTGTTAAACAGAATATGCAATGGTTCAGTTAAAGAATTGTAGCAATTTTTAAGAAAGAAGGGTGAAATGCCATCAAAATCAGAATTGAATGACATTTTAATGTTTTTAATGTCCAGAATAGATAGCTTAAGATGGCCAAAATCGGTGGGGAAGAAAATATTGTCCGCTGGTGAGACAAAAGAGTCAAAAGGAGGTGTAAAATTGGACTCAAAGAAGTCTGCAAAAAGGTTTGCAGTTTCTAGTGCACTGTTCGCTGTTTTATTATCTAGGAACATAGAGATATTTATTCAAAAAATTAAACTCCCTCATGAAATGCCTATATCTGAAAAACATTCAATGCATATTTGTTGTAAAATTTGTTTCTCAAGTTTTTGAGTTTTTTGAGGCCAGGTGTAAACCATGGTAGTTTAAAGTTTTTCTTTTTACGAATGCGAGGAATGTACTCATTGCAAAAATCAGAGATGGTTGATTTCAATAAGCTAAATGAATCAACCACACTTAGTGAATGAAATTGAGTATCCCAATCTACAGCAGATAGTGCACGATTGAGCAAGTTAAAGTCGCATAGTTAGCTGAGGGTATCGAGAATTTATAGAATTCAAGGACAATGCTTAATGGAATATGATGCATGCTAGGTGAGCAAATTGGAAAAGCCGATTCCTCCAATTGAAAATTTAAATTATTACTAATAAGTATTAAATCCAGAATTTTATTCAATTATTTTTGCATCCATTGATTTGAACTAAACCAAGGCCTAAGAAACTGTCAATTACAAACACTTCCCCCCCTTCAAGGTCATTGCTGACGTTTGAAGGAACAAGTCCCGTGTTACCATGAACATTAGAACAGACTACTTTGCTTAAATTAAAGTCCCCAAGGACACATAATTCACAATCACCAATAACATTCGTAACTAGATATTTTAAATTGTACATATGAGACTTATACAAATCAATAGAGGTGGCACATATGAGACACATACAAATAACTTGCCAGCTTAGTCCTTGACAGTAAGAGTTGGCAGAGTTGGTCCAGAAGTGAGTCCAAGTTGTCCAAAGCAATAATTGTTGAGTGAAACTGACGGTTTACTGCAATTAGAACACCACCTCCACGAATACACCCAGTTTTTGCAGCATCACGATCTTTGCGGAAAACTTGGTAAGCGACGTAGCCATAAAAGTTGACGAAGATTTAGTGCGCATGCCAGAGACATTTTGGAAGTAGATGTTGGGGGAATTGTTGTGAATTCAGGCTCACCCAATACTAGGGCTTTGGTAGTGGATTTTGGAAATTTCGAAAAAATTTTACCTTCACATCAGGTGGCCAGAGCGATGAATTAAAAATGTCATTCAGCATTGATGAGTCAACTCCGAGCTTAAAGTTTACATGCTTCAGAGTAACTGTAGGAGAATTTTTTTAACCAATTTATAGCATTCCAATTGGTGCTTCTGAACCCGTGAATTGTTTAGGACATAATCTATGATATTATCTTCCGTAACCGAAGGCAAAAACGATGATAAGTGTAGCCATGTTTTTTTATGCACTACCAATAAATTAGCACTTTCATTGTGGCTTATGATGACATTTTGATTGTCAATATTAGGATTATATTCATGCATCACTGCTATGTTGCGCGCAGGCGATGCCCTCTCAAATTCAAACGGAAGAGATGGTGTTAGATCAGCTTCTGTTTGAAGACGTGCAGTTTGAAGTGAGGACGAATTAAGGTGCATATCACCATGCGGCGCAGTCTAATTGACAGAAGGTGATGAGCGCAAGGTAGGCTGCGAATAAATGGCACAGCTATCAGACAGACTTAAAGCCGACGAGAGTGACGAACTGCTAGTTAATGAACCATTAGTGTTGATTTCAAGTTGAGAAAACCCAGAACTAGGTGAGACAGCCTAATGTTGTCCTTCTGGCAACTCTGAATATATGCAATACCTTAATGTTTTATATTATGCCACTTGGCAACCCTACAGAGAATACATGAATAAAGAGTTAGTTGACATTGAAGTACAACATGGCGCAGTCGCAATTGGAATAAGTCTGTCGGTTTCCATTTTTTTAAAATCCATTTTGATTTATTAGCATATCCCAGTGCCAATTTAAAACATGTGTGCCAGTTTAAACTCACGTGTGTATTATTTCTGTGGCGTCCGTGGCGTAGTTGGTTAAAGTGCGTGGCCGCTATGTCAACGACCCTGGAGACCCAGGTTGGAACCCCAGCAGCGACAGAAAATTATTTGAATTAAAATAATTTTTCTGTACGGCCGCCACCTCTCTGCAGACAATGGCTAACCTCAGACAGTAATCAAAATGCCATGTAAAGCTTCTTGAGAATAAGAACATTTCGTTCATCGCCGTTCGGAGTCGGCGTTAAGCCTGTAGGTCCATTTCTCGGTCAATTGTGTACACACTTAATAACACGCACAACACAATTGATCCTAAGAAGCTAGGTCAAAGTCCTTTCAAGGGCTGAAATGGCCAGTTATTTATTTTTTTTTTTTTTTATGAAATATTTTTCAGTACTCGATCTTAACGCGTTGACGACCACACGCCGCACATATGCGGCGTGCGGTTTTTCCCACAAACCGACGACGCATATATGCGTCGCAATTTGTTTTGTACTTTATATAAGCGTGACGCATATACGCGTCCTGCGGTTTATACAATAAAATACTTTACCATAAACCGACGACGCGTATAAGCGTCATACTATCCCTGACGTCACAGACTCCAAAAAATACGTAAATATAGCATTAACTCTAACATTGAGCTAGAATGAACTCATTTCATGCAAATTTATCATCTGGTTTGTAGCCACCCCCAGCCTGATCACTTCGGTCGTGAACGCGTTAAGGAAGGATTTTGGCAGCTTGAGCTAGACGAAAAATCAAAAAATTTAACGGTGTTCAGTACTCCATTTGGCTGCTTTAATTTTAATGTGTTACCTTTTGGTGTAAATATAGCACCTGAAAAATTTCAAAAAATTAATGAAAAGTATTTTGGATGTCTTCAAGGATTTCTTGTCTACATCGATGATATTCTAGTGGGCGGTCGAACAGAAAAGGAACATGATGAAAACTTAGATAGGGTTTTGAAACGGGCGAGGGAAATAAATGTAAAATTTAATTCAAATAA
This sequence comes from Pherbina coryleti, assembly GCA_943735915.1. Lineage (NCBI taxonomy): Eukaryota > Metazoa > Arthropoda > Insecta > Diptera > Sciomyzidae > Pherbina > Pherbina coryleti. The sequence goes on along the minus strand of OX030948.1, from coordinate 94,892,632 downwards.
ACTGCAATACAAGGTAGAGCAGGTAAAATATTTAGGACATGTCTATTCGAAAGAAGGATTAGCACCAGATCCGGAACGAATAAAAGCAATTCGAGGGATAAAAGACCCCGAGAATAAAAAAGACTTTAATTTTCCTAAGATCATTTATACCAAATTTTACACAAATAAATGCACCTTTAAGAGAACTATTACGCAAAAATGTGGAGTTTGTTTGGACTGAGCGAAATTCCCAGATTTTAAAAGATATTAAAGAAAAATTGGCAACTGCCACATCTTTGCATAGTTTTTCCCCAGACACACCAATAGTTCTACAGACCGATGCATCAAAAAGTGGCTTAGGGTGCTGCTTGTTTCAGAATAATAAGCCAGTTTGTTTCGCATCAAAAAGTTTGTCTGCGATGGAAATAAATTATGCCCAGATAGAAAAAGAGTTCTTGGGTATAGTTAACGCTTGTGAAAAGTTTCACGCGTATATCTACGGAAGAAGGATTACAGTACACACTGATCATAAACCTCTGGTAGCCATAATGAAAAAATAGCTAAGTCAAATTCATTCAATAAGACTTCAGAAAATGAAAGTAAACTTTTAAAGTACGACTTAGATGTTCAGTATGTACCCGGTAGCCTTCTTCACGTCGCGGATCTTTTATCAAGGCACTTTTTGGAAGATACAAGCATTAGCACAGATAGTTCATTAACTGATATAGTGCACACTGTTAACTTAAGCTAATCTAGAAAAGCTTTATTTCAAGAAGTTATTAAGAATGATAAGATTATTCAATCAATTATACAAAACTTAAAAAACGGATGGCCAAAAACCAAAAATTCACTACCGTACGAGTTACAATTTTATTGGAATATAAAAGACCATTTATATGTTGAGGAAGGATTGTTATTTTATGATGACAGAATTTTCGTTCCTCAATGTTAAGTACAACAGATGCTAAATATTTTACATGAATCACATTTTGGTATTAGTAAAACAAAGGCTCGCGCAAAAATGATGTTTTATTGGCCAACGATGAATCGTGATATCGAACAAATTATATTTAAATGTCAAGTATGTGAAAAGTTTCGTGCAAACAATCGGCATCATAATTTAATACCACATCCAATTCCTACACATCCCTTTCAAAAAATCGGTTGTGATTTATTTGATTTTGGTGGTAAATCGTATTTGATTATAGTGGTTAGAAATTAAACCTTTACTCAATAAAACGGGACTTAATGTCATTAAGGCCCTAAAAACAGTTTTTACCACTCATGGAATCCCTGAAACGATAGTTTCAGATAATCAGCCATTTAATTCATGCATTTGAAATGCAAAGCTTTGCTAAGAATTGGAACTTTAATTTCACTTATTCCAGCCCCCGTTATGCACGCTCCAATGGATTAGCAGAAAAAGGGGTTCATATTGCAAAGCAGATTTTTCGAAAGGCAAATGAACTAGGTATAGGTATAGGCAAATGAACTATATAGACACAGCTCTTTTAGAGTATAGGACCACTCCTCTTCCAAGTTTAGGCTATTCTCCTTCTGAAATTTTAATGAGTAGGACACTCAGAACCAAAATTCCCATTAGTGTAGAAGCATTACAACCAAAATTAGTCCCAAATATTTATAGAGAAGCTGGGGAACATCAGAAAAAATACACGAATATACATGATAAAGGAAGGAAAAGAAGTGAAATTTGCTTTCATAAAGGAGCCAATATAGTTTTCAAGAAAAGCAATACGTGGGAAAAGCATTTCTCCCCGCGTTCATATATAGTGAAATTGGTAAACAATTACGTAGAAATACTGAACATTTAAGGAGGTCATACCATCCTCCGCAAATTTACGATCGAACCTATCCCCCTAATTTTGCAGAACGGTCAAATACTGTTTCAAATCAAGAAAAAGTTAACTCAGATCATACAAATTCTGTTCCAGAAATGAGTAAAACTATTAGACAACCAAATATAAATTCAAAAGATAAATCGGGATACATAACGCGCTTCGGTAGAGAAGTTAAAAAACCAAACATTTTTTGTTCGAGCAACCATTAGTATATAAATATATAAACATATATATATATATACTTACTTACTTATCTGGCGCTTACAACCAAAACCGAAGGTCGGTTTTGGCCTCGTATAAGAAATTGCGCCAGCCATTTCTATTTTGCGCTTGCTGGCGCCAGTTGGAAACACCAAGTGTAGTCAGGTTATCCAACACCTGATCCTTCCAACGAAGGTGTGGGCGTCCTCTTCTGCGTTGACCACCACCGGGCACCGAATCGAATATTTTTTTCGCTGGAGTGTCGTTTTCCATTCGCTCAACATGACCTAGCCAGCGGAGCCGCTCGATTTTAATGCGCTTAACTATGTCTATGTCAGCGTACAGCTCATACAGCTCGTGGTTCCATCGTATTCGGTACTCGCCATTGACGCAGATTGGACCGAACATCTTACGAAGGATCTTTCTCTCGAAGGCTCCCAAAGTCTTTTCATCAGAACTGCTCAACGTCCAAGTTTTTGCTGCATATAATAGGACGGGCATGATTAGTGACTTATTGTAGTGTGCCCATACATGTACACACTGCCGACCTTTCTACTTCATCAATTCTTTTCGTAAACAAGCGGCAATGCATTGAGTGACAAATATGCTTTCACTGCACTATCGATGTGCGCTGCACTCAATGCATGCGAATGTTGTAGGCACTCCGCATCGGAATTGAGTGCATTTTCAATACTCACTCAATTTTTATGACTGTGCCTAAATTTCATTCGTCAACCCAAAATATGAAATTTGGAGATACTTTTTTTAAGTGCGACAATGAAACGCAAAATTAATAATAAGTATTTTAATATGTAAATATAGATTAACTATAGATCTAGATTTTAAGTATAACAGTTTTTGTAAAGATATAAAAAGCCGGTCTTGGCAAAGAATAAATCAGAATTTAACTACTAATTCAAGTCGGCAGTTCTCTGCCTTGTTTTAATATTAATATTCTCTTCTTGCCTTGAACTTTGTTCAAGTCGGCAAGAATATAGCTATAGCGAAGGCAAACTCTGCCGCTATAAACAAAAATCTTACTTAAACTTCCCCATACACCTTACATGGCGATCCTGCCCATTACCTGAAATCTTTTGATTTGCTTTTCCATATTGGCACATATGGAATACATTCAGAAACAGCCAATGCCGAAGGCCATGGAAGTGTATTCTTCCAGTTTTAAAGACAACGAATAAAATTTTGAATCTGCACCAAGCAACGCCAAAAATGAAAAAACCAAGGACAAAAAGATACCAGATTTTGGTTCAAGGGAAGCATCAGCTGAAGAAGCTGCAGTTAAATCGAATGCGCCAAAAACAAATAAAACGTCTTGAATTATCGTTGCTGGAGATAAACCATCCAACACAAATATGAGTCTTTATACAAAATGTATAAAAATAATAATAAAAATACAGTAATAATACCAATAATTATAATTAAGAGTCATAAACAAATATTATTGCTTTATATAAATACTTATAGTTAATTATGCAAAAATTACACATTGCTCTTTATTAATTTTAATTGTAAAAATGAAGATATACAAAAAAAAATATTATATACTCTACATTAAAATGGTTTAAACAAAAACAAAAAAACAAAAAAAAAAAAAAAAACTTATTTATAAAAAAAAAAAAATTTTAACAGATGGAAAATATTATTCAAGAGGTAGATAGAATATTCAAAAACATAAGAAAAAGTTATACTAAAGACTACACAAGAGCCACACTAATTGCAAAGCAACAGCAGCTAGATGATTTAAAAGAACAATTTGACTTTTTGGCAAATCAATACAAAGACAGCAAAGAGTTAGTAGCTTTGAAATTAGAGTTCAGCAGCATTCATTCAAACTCAATAAAATTAATCTCAGAACAGCTTAAAACAACTGAAGGTGAAATAAGAATAGAAGAAGAAGAACAAGAACAAGGAGAATCAATAAAAATAATGGCAGCCTTTAGTCTAGAAACCGCCTCAAAGGCATTACCCACTTTTTCAGGCAATTTCAGAGACTTAGAAAGTTTTCTTATTACAGCCGAATTGATTAACAAAACGTTAAACGATGAAGGTAAGATCGATTTCTTACAATACATATACCATGCAAAATTAACGGCTAATGTTCGCACCGCATTAGGTAGCTATTCGAAACCATCAAACTTTGAGATTCTAAAACAACAGTTACAAACCAGATACAAAGATAACACAACCATATCACAATAACAGACAAAACTTAACAATTTACAACAACGTAATTTGAGAATACATACTTACAAAGAACAATTACTTAACATAATAGAAGGGCTAAATAGACTAGGAATCGAAAGTTTAGGAACTCAAGCCACAGAACTCGAGAAAAACGTCTTAATAAAATGCAATAACAAAATTGCACTCGACGCATTTAAGAAAGGTCTAAATGACAATTTGAAATCAACTATTTTTGCTGCGCGACCAAAAGACTTATTGGAAGCAACAGAATTAGCACTCGAACTCGAAAATGAGTCGTTGACTTCACCAAATGCAATCATGCACTTTCAACGGTCATTTAACCAACATCAAAACAATAATAACACCCGCTATATCTCAAGACAAAACGTAAACACAAACTATAGGTACAATGAACCAAGAACATACAACAATAATTTCAATAGGAACCAAAATCAAAACACTTACAATAACAGAAATCTGAACCACAACAACAACTTCAACCAAAACAGAAACAATAATAATTACGCTAACCAAGGCAGAAACAGCAACCGAAATAAGAACCAAAACAACAGATACACAAATAACCACACAAACCGAAACATACGAATAGTAAACAATGAGGGAAACGAGTAGGGCTCGGAAGACATAGTCTTTCCGATCAGCCAAAATTAAAGATTTTTAAAATCTCGGATACAAAGTCTAACTTTATAAAAATAAAATACAAGAATAATTTTATGACTTTTCTGATCGACACAGGTGCTGATATTTCTTTATGCAAAATCAGTAAAAAGGTAAATGATGATTTTTATAACCCAGACCAAAAATGCAAGTTAACAGGCATTACAACCGAAGAAACTTTTTCACTAGGTAGCATTAATCTAAACCTTAATTTTGGAGAGAAACACTGTAAACATGAATTTCAACTAGTAAAATTCGAATTCCCAATTGAAACCGATGGTATATTAGGTAGAGACTTTTTGAACAAATTCCTTTGCAAAATTGACTACGAAACATTCACTATTTTGATTTTAATTGACGATTTACACATTACATTGCCTATGTCCTCAAAACCGCATAACACATTAATAATAAAAGTGCCACCAAGAACAGAAATTATTCAACCAATTAAACTGCAACTAACGGAAGACAAAGTAATTTTAAATAAAGAAGTACAAGATGGTATTTTTCTTAGTAACTCAATAGCTCCAAAAAACGGCATGACACACATAAAAATTTTAAATACAACAAATGAAGAAGTGATTTTGAATGGCATTCAGTTGGAAACCGATTCTTTAAATAAATACGATATTTTAAATTACGACAGCAAAAGACCTATACACCCACAAAATCGTTTCAGTAAAATTTTGGAAATACTAAATATACAATGTAATGACACAAAAATTAAAGACGAATTAAAAGACATTTTTAAAAAATTTCAAGATGTATTTCACTTAGATAACGAACCTTTAACAACCAATAACTTTTATAAACAAAACATAACAACGACAGACAACATACCAGTATACGTCAAAAATTACAGACTACCGCACGCCCAAACAGACGTGATAAATGAACAAGTTCAGAAAATGCTAAGGGACAATATTATCGAACCATCACTCAGTCCATACAATGCTCCACTCCTTTTGGTACCAAAAAAGAATACAGAGGACAAAAAGAAATGGAGACTTGTGGTCGACTTTAGAAAGTTAAATGACAAAATCGTCAATGACAAATTCCCTTTAACGAGACTAGAAGATGTTCTAGACAAGTTAGGTAGAGCAAAATGGTTCTCAACCCTTGATATGACCAGTTCATTCCATCAAATTGAACTAGAAAACAAATCACGACCTTTGACAGCCTTCTCTACAACAAACGGACATTTTCAATTCAAACGGCTTCCTTTCGGACTGAAAATCTCTTCAAACAGTTTCCAACGCATGCTCACTATTGCACTAGCAGACTTAGAATCAAATGCTTTTCTATACGTGGAGGACATAATTATCTATGGATGTAGCATAAATCACCACAACCAAAATTTAGTAAAAGTTTTAGAAAGACTTCAAAGATACAATTTGAAATTGAATGCAGCCAAATGTTGTTTTTTGCGACCCGAAGTAGTATATTTAGGACATCTTATCACGAGTGAAGGAGTCAAGACTGACCCAGCCAAATACGACACTGTAAAAAATTATCCAGTTCCAAAGAATGCAGATGAAGTTAGGCGATTCGTCGCATTCTGCAACTATTATAGAAGATTCATTCCAAATTTCGCAGACATTGCAAAAAGCCTAAATACACTCTTAAAGAAAGCCACAAAATTTACATGGTCAGAAGAACATCAAATAGCTTTCGATACACTGAAGAACAAATTAATAACTCCACCTTTACTACAATACCCAGATTTTAGCAAACCTTTCATTTTAACGACTGATGCCTCAAATTATGCTTTAGGCGCGGTATTATCGCAAGGCGAAATAGGTAAAGATTTACCAATATCTTATGCCAGCAAATCTTTGCAAAAGCACGACATGAATAAACCAGTCATTGAAAAAGAATTATTAGCTATTCATTGGGGAATAAACTTTTTCAAACCATACCTTTACGGAAGAAAGTTTACAGTGGTAACTGACCACAAGCCACTGATCTCCTTATTTTCTCACAAAAACCCTTCCTCAAAAATGACTAGGATTCGACTAGATCTATGTGACTATGACTATGACATAATATACAAAAAAGGTAGTATGAACACTAATGCAGACGCACTATCAAGAATCCAACTAGACTCTGAGACTCTAAAAGAAATGATACCACAAGAAATCGATGAAAAAGTAAAAAGAACGTTAGTTATTACAAGAGGCATGGCAAATAAAGAAGCCATTAAAAAAAATGAGGATAGTAATGAAGAAATTTTTGTAGATGGTGACAACACCCAGAAGTCTGATCAACTTCCGATATGGGACTGTACATCCATTACTGACGTCAGGAATATGAAGAATTTAAAATTTTATGAGGCGAAGAATAATGAAACTAAAATATATATTGAAAATAATATAGTGCACGTAGGATACAGCGATAATTCAACGAATCTAGATTCGATTATGAAGAAACTGATATCTAAAATGAAAAATGAGAATATTAAAGAGCTAGCGCTAGCCAACAACGATAAAATATTCCAATTATTTACAAATAAAAAGTTTAAAGAAGAATATATAAAAATACAAGAAAGCGTTAAGAAAAGAAAAAGTCCTCAAAGTCCTCAACTAAGAATACTCATTTACGAACCACCAAAAAGGATACAAGACGCCCTAACGAAATTTCAGTTAATTAACGACTACCATAATAACGCCCACTTAGGTATCAGGAAAACACTTATAAAACTCAAACAACGATATGTTTGGAAAAACATGATCAAGATGGTAAAGAAATTTGTGTCACGTTGGGACATAAGTGCAAAAAGTAAACAAACACTCCACACAATAGAGCCACTCACGTTGACAGACACCCCTAGCAATAGTTTTCAGATATTATCAATTGACACTGTAGGACCATTAAGAATTTCAAACGGGTACCGCTACATATTGACAGTACAATGCGAACTAACAAAATTTGTAATTGCACACCCAATGTCAACAAAAGATGCAGACACTGTTTCAAGAACATTAGTTGAGCAAGTAATTCTGAAATACGGCCACTTTCAACTGTTGAAATCAGATAATGGTACTGAATTTAAAAACGAGCTAATGCGTAACATATGCACACTTTTAAAAATTAAACAAACCTTTTCAACACCATACCATCACCAAACGATAGGCTCTCTTGAAAGAAACCACAGGGTACTGAACGAGTTTTTATTGACATCAACTAGTGACCACGAATGGGACAAGTGGATCCCATATTTTACTTTCACATACAATACGGCCCCACACATAGAAACAGGGTACACACCACATGAATTAGTCTACGGAAAACTACCACGCTTACCAAATGACATTTATGAGTCACAAACAAAGTTTTATGATTTTGACAACTATCTGAGCGAGATGCGTGCCAGATTAAATTTTGCTCTAAATAAGGCCAAAGCAATGCTTATACGAGCCAAAGAAAAACGTACTAATAAGAATTTAGGTTATACGAATACACTTAAAGCAGATATAGGAGACTTAGTTTTACTTAAAGTAGAAGATAGGAAGAAAAATCAATTACCTTATAAGGGCCCATTTAGAATATTAGATAGAATAGGTGTTAATACTATAATAGATTATAATGGAGTACATAAAAAGGTACATAACAACCAACTAAAATTATACAAAAATAATTTAAGAAATTAAAATACACTTAAAATACAAAATATATACAAAAATAAATAATAAATCTATTTCCAAATATATTACTTGTAATGCATACCTAAAATTTCTATAAACAATGTAAACATACAATATACAAATAGAAAAATCATTGTATCCCCTAATTTTTCTCTTAAGGGTGAGGGTGTAGTGTGCCCATACATGTACACACTGCCGACCCTTCTACTTCATCAATTCTTTTCGTAAACAAGCGGCAATGCATTGAGTGACAAATATGCTTTCACTGCACTATCGATGTGCGCTGCACTCAATGCATGCGAATGTTGTAGGCACTCCGCATCGGAATTGAGTGCATTTTCAATACTCACTCAATTTTTATGACTGTGCCTAAATTTCATTCGTCAACCCAAAATATGAAATTTGGAGATACTTTTTTTAAGTGTGAGAATGAAACGCAAAATTAATAATAAGTATTTTAATATGTAAATATAGATTAACTATAGATCTAGATTTTAAGTATAACAGTTTTTGTAAAGATATAAAAAGCCGGTCTTGGCAAAGAATAAATCAGAATTTAACTACTAATTCAAGTCGGCAGTTCTCTGCCTTGTTTTAATATTAATATTCTCTTCTTGCCTTGAACTTTGTTCAAGTCGGCAAGAATATAGCTATAGCGAAATCAAACTCTGCCGCTATAAACAAAAATCTTACTTAAACTTCCCCATACACCTTACACTTATAGAGCGTGAGTTTTGTTCGTCGAGAGAGGGCTCTCTTCTCAATTGCCTACTCAGCCCAAAGTAACACCTGTTGGCAAGAGTTATCCTTCGCTTTATCTCAATACTGACATCGTTGAAAGAGTTTACGCTGGATCCCAGGTAGACGAAGTCCTTAACAACCTCGAAGGAGATGTTGTCAACAGTGACGTGGTTTCCAAGACGCTGGGACTGTTTATTTGTTGACACTAGGTATTTCGTCTTATCTGCGTTCACTACAAGACCCATTCGACTCGACTCTTTCGCTAATCTGGAGAATGCTGCACTGACTTCGCGCGTATTATGGCCAATGATATCGATATCATCAGCATACGCCAGCAGCATAATACTTTTGTAGAATATCGTGCCACTGCGTCTCAAATCAGCAGCTCGGATGATCTTCTCCATCATTAGGTTGAAAAAGTCGCACGATAAGGAATCACCTTGTCTGAAACCTCGTTTGGTATCGAATGGAGAAGTGAGGTCCTTACCGATTTTAACTGTGCTGCTGGTGTTGCTCAGTGTCATTCTGCAAAGGCGGATGAGCTTTGCAGGAATACCAAATTCAGACATGGTGGAATATAGATGATTCCTTATTGGACTGTCGAAGGCGGCTTTGTAATCGACAAAAAGATGGTGTGTGTCGATTTGTTTTTCTAGGGTCTTCTCCAAGAATTGTCGTAGTGTAAATATCTGGTCTATGGTGGATTTGCCAGGTCTGAAGCCACACTAATAAGGTCCAATTAGCTGGTTTACGATGGGCTTCAGTCTTTCACATAGTACCCTCGACAGAACCTTATATGCGATATTCAGAAGGCTTATCCCAAGGTAGTTGGCGCAAATTGTGGGATCGCCTTTCTTGTGGATTGGGCAGAGCACACTGAGGTTCCAATCGTTTGGAATGCATTCTTCCGACCATATTCTGCATAGAAGCTCATGAATGCATTTAAATAGAGCTTCGCCTCCATTCTTAAAGAGCTCAGCAGGTAAGCCATCGGCTCCTGCGGCTTTGTTGTTTTTAAGCCGAGCTATAGCTTTCTAGACTTCACTATGGTCGGGCAGCGGAACTTCAACGCTGTCGTCCAAAATTGGGGATTCCGGAATATCATCTCTATTGGCGGGATTGTTGTCGTCGTCGCCATTCAGAAGCCTAGAGAAGTGTTCCCTCCACATCATCAGTGTACTCTGGATATCTGTCACTAGATTCCCATTTTCATCCTTGCAGGAAGAGGCCGCGGTCTTGAAACCATCGGCCAGGCGTCTTATTTTTTCGAAAAATTTTCGGACCTCATTCCTGTCACCATGCATCTCAATTTTCTCGCACTCACGCATTTCCGCTTCCCTTTTCTTTCGCCTGAAAATGCGTCTCTCTTCCCTCCTCTTCTCTTTGTATCGCTCCTTAGCAGCACGCGTTACAACCGACTGCAGGGTGGCTTTGTAGGCGACGTCTTTTTCTGCAGTGGCGTCGCGACACATTTGGTCATGCCACTGGTTTCGGCGAGGGCGGTGATAGCCAATCACCTCTTCGGCAGCCGTACGCATAGAGTGGGAAATATGATTCCACTGCGCGCATATATCGTCGATCGGAGGAGTGCTTTCTTGAAGCAGGAGTGAGAGTCGAGTAGCGAAGTCTTCGGCTGTTTGCTTTGATTGCAGCTTTTCGACGTCTAGCTTTCTCTGTGCTGGATTGCGCACATTCTTGGTTGCGCACAGGCGTGTACGGATCTTGGCTGCGACAAGATAATGATCCGAGTCTATATTGGCACCACGGATCGTGCGTACATCTAAAACACTGGAAGAGTGTCTTCCGTCAATCAAAACGTGATCAATTTGGTTGCGCGTCTTTCGATCAGGAGATAGCCAAGTTGCTTTATGAATATTGAGATGCTTGAATCTAGTGCTACTAACGACCATGTTTCGCGCTGCGGCAAAGTCAATCAGCCTCATTCCGTTATCGGAGGTATTGTCGTGGAGGCTGAACTTTCCGACTGTTGGACCAAAGATATTTTCTTTTCCCACCTTGGCGTTGAAGTCACCAAGCACGATCTTTATGTCGTGGCGGGGGCTGCGCTCATAGGCATCTTCAAGGCGCTCGTAGAAGCTGTCTTTGGTCTCATCGTCTTTGTCTTCTGTCGGAGCGTGCGCACAAATCAGGCTTATGTTGAAAAATCTTGCCTTGACACGGATTATGGCAAGTCGTTCGTTCACAGGTGTGAATCGCAGAACATGATGTCGTAGTCTCTTGCCAACCACGAATCCGCATCCAAATTCGTGCTTCTCCGCATGGCCCCTGTAGTAGATGCTTGCCGTGAGCAACCCTGTCCCTTCCATCGCATTTCTTGGATTGCAGTGATATCAGCCTTGTTTCTTTCTAAGATATCTATCAGTTGGAATGAGGCACCATCCCAATTAAGGGTTCGGACGTTCCAGGTGCATATCCGTAAATCATTGTCAGTTTTTCGTTTGCGGTAGTCGTCATCAGATTTGGGGATCATTTTTATATTATTTCTTTTTCGTTTCATTGAATTTTGTTTTTACGTGGTGGGCATCAAACCCAACGCACAACCTTTAAAGGCAGGGGGAGCCCGCCGCTCAGATTAGCCGTCAAAATAACGGTTGCCAGTTTGCCGTGTCTAGAGGACACCACGCAGAGGTTTGAGTCGACTTGAGACGAGTTCGACATGGATAATGCTGGCCTCACCAGGTTGAGGCAGTCAGACACGTTGCCATGTGAAGATCGCCCCCTTGACCCTCACGCGTTGCCTTGTGAGGATCGTCCTCCAAAATATATATATATATATAAAAAAAAAAAAACATAAACATGAATTATTAGTTCTATTTTATTATTTGCATAAATTGTGAATTATTTGCTTATAACTTTATTTTATACTTAAAAACTGCACTTCTGGATACTCTGTATTAATATTGTTTGCTATTTTATTTATCTTACTAAAAAAAAAAAAAAATATTAATTAAAGGGAAGATGATGTATGGTTAACTTATAAATGTTTAGAAGTGTTAATGTTGTCCTTCTGGCAACTCTGAATATATGCAATACCTTAATGTTTTATATTATGCCACTTGGCAACCCTACAGAGAATACATGAATAAAGAGTTAGTTGACATTGAAATTTAACAGGAGCAACCACTGGACTCAGTGAAAACGCTACTGATGATGTCGAAGCTACCACCGAAGTATCAATGAACACAGCAGGCAAGATATTATCCACCGAAGTTGCAGGAATTTCCGAAGGAAGTGAAGTTTGGCATTGTGGATGACCAGAGCACACCTTCGCAGCTACTGTATAAGTATTGACTGCCAATAGAGGAACATTGTGGACTGTAGAAACAGAGATAGCATTATTCGAAGACAGTGAGGCTGGAGGTTGATTACGGTAACTAGACTCAACAACCACAACATCATTATCAGGAGCCACTATCTTTTAAGACCTCGGTTTCAGTTTAACAGGCTTAGCAGATTTAGCGGAGTGTTCGTTACTTATCACTGCTAGAGACAAGGGCGTTCACAGGAGGGTGCAGGGGGGCACTTGCCCCCTCAACTGAAAAATTTTATATATTTTTATTTCCTATCTGTATATGTTACATTTTTGTTTGTATGTTACAAAGTTGTAAACTCTTAAGTTCTGATTTCATAGGTGGTACGAAACTTAGTTTTATCTGAGTTTTGTCTTTTTTTATTAAGATTTCATTAACTACTTATGTGCATTGTTCATGTAGCAAATTTGAGTAGCGCTACGACACGCTCCGTTACGTTTGCATAACCAGCCCTGAGTAACGATCAACAACCGATTTTGTTCTCTAATTATCCTCTGTTGTGCAACTAATGTTTTTATTAATTGTGTTGTATATGTGGAGTCTAAATATTATTTGAGAAGTCAACACGAAGTTCTTTGATGTGTGAATGGCAAAGTATATCAACACTTTGTTCCTTTCAAAAGTTGCGAGGGCGGCCCGCAACCTTTGTTAAAAACAATATTGATAATTTTCAATAAAGTGTCAACGCACTTTGTTGTCTAATCGTCTGAGTCGTTATCTAACTACGCTCAAAGTGAGAGCAAAAATAACTTACTCTCACCGAGTATTAGTTTACTTGAAATGAGAATTAAATCATTCTCATCCCAAGTCTAGCTACTGTCAATTATTTTTACTAATCAAAATCTAATCTGTTCTTATATATAATTGATTTTAAAGATTATTTTTATTATGCTTTAAAAATCCGGTCTCTACAATATGTTTTGGTAACATCGTTTTGTATGTCTATACAGTGGCAAAAACGGAAACAGAATGAACAACTTGACAATCTTATTTCTTCTTTAACTTTTTAAAGTGAAGTTTGCTATCTTAACAATATACATATTTTTATAGTGTTGCCAGACTGTAAATCACTACATAATAAAATATATAAGAAATAAAAAATATATAATAAAATAAAAAATACCAAAAGTAGACATAAGTAATACACAAAAAAATGTTTAATAAATAACTGTATGATAAAAAATAAGTAGCGATTAAAAATAAAGAAAGAAGAAACTAACGAGAAGTAATAAATAATATACTATAAATAGTAAACAATGAATAACAATGATTAAAAATAAAAATTAAACAGATAATTTACTATCTGAAATAGAAAAATTGTTTGAATAAATATTAATATAAACCTAGCTCATCTAAAAAAGAGAATGGTTTGTTTAATGAAAAAAATGGTGGATATTAGGATAGGACTTTCCCATTGCTAAGTGGGAGCTAAGGAAGCCGAAAAAATAAAAAAGAAATTCAACCCGATGAAAAAATGGAAAACGACCTATTACCTAATGCCTGGTTAAAGCCGTGTAGGCGCGTGGGTTTCCTTTAAGAATTCTTTTCGCTTTCCACCAAGTAAGCTCATCAGAAGAATTTAAAAATAAAAATTATCCTGCCGACCCTCTATAGACTGAATGTTACACATTCGAAAAAAACTAAGGCTAATCAAAAGAAATTTTTAAAATTATGTAAAACATTCGAGTCTAATTAAGGTACTATTACCGTCTAGACTGCTAAAAAAAAACATATATTCAACAATTTTTTTTTCACTTTCTTTATTATATATGGTTATCAAACTTTTTTTACAGTATTAAACAGTTCTTGAAGATTACGAAAAAATTTTTTTATTTTTATTTTCTATTAATTGTACATTTAATATAGGGCGCTCAAATTTTCTTTTCAAAAAAACACTGCTGCATGGCGGACAGTTAATCTCTAGAAGGGTAAGCCTGAAACATAAAATTCAAAAAGAGTTACAAAAAGGAAGTGCTCTTACGGGTTAGTTTACCAGAAAAATTGAAAAAGCATTAAAAATATAAAAATGGCGGACATTTGAAAATTTTTTTAATAAATCGCCTTTTTCGGCCTTTTTTCAGACTCAAAAATTTTATATATTTTTTGTAGTCAAATTGTGGTAAACTATCACACATGATATAAAAACAAACAAAATGCTGCAAAGTTTATTAAAAACGGCCTAGGAGATCCGGCCGATTAGATTAACTGTATGCCAGTTAAAAAAATCTAAACTCGAGAAAAATGCGTGTAAAGTTTTTTACACCTGCGAGCTGAGAGCGCGCTTCGTTATATCTCGTTATTGAGTCGTTATATCTCGGGACTGGCTTCGAATTTCGATTTAATATTTTAGTAATAATTTTTAATTATTACCTTAAGAATACAGGTAATAGTACCTTAAGAAAACATTAAGTATGTTGCTCTTTTCATAACTGAACTGAACGAGCATTCAAGAAAAACGAATATAAAAAATTTTAAAAACACAAACACAAGAAAATCATGCACTCTTTTTATATATTATACACACACACACGCATTCATACAAAGAAAAGAAAAAATCAAAAAAGGTATTTTAAATGATAATAAAATAAAATAAATACCTTGAAAATATCTTTTTCAGTCTGCACGGATCTTAAAAAAAAAAAAATAAATAACTGGCCATTTCAGCCCTCGAAAGGACTTTTACCTAGCTTCTTATGATCAATTGTGTTGTGCGTGTTATTAAGTTTGTACACAATTGACCGAGAACCGGACCTACATGTTAAACGCTGACTCCGAACGGCCATGAACGGAACGTTCTTGTTCTCAAGAAGCTTTATATGGCTTTTTGATTGCTCTCTGAGGTTTGCCATTGTCTGCAGAGAGGTGGCGGCCGTACAGAAATATCATTTGAATTTAAGTTATTTTCTGTCGCTGCTGGGGTTCGAACCCGGGTCTCCAGGTTCGTTGACATAGAGGCCACGCACTTTAACCAATTACAACACGGACTCCACGCACGGATCTTTAGCTATACACTAGAGCCCCGACTTGCGTCGGTAATGGGGACCGGAGAAACGCGACGCAAATCGAATCACCTTTTTCTATATAAATGCACTGAAATTTAATTTATTGGGGAAAATATTCAAAACAAAACAACAAATTTTGTATTTTTGATAAAAAACAAGTATGAATACATTTTTGACGTAGAATACGTCATTCTCGGAGGTAAGTAGGGTGGTTGATAGTGATCAGGTGTCGGTATTTACATTACTTTTTGAGCCTTTGGTGGGCCTAAAGTACTAATCGTACAATGTTGATCTTAGCACTTGTTGGTCTGCTTGATCCTCAATGCGACAAAAATTCATGTTAGAACTCTCTAACTTATATAAATTTTACACAATTACATGAAATATAAAGCCAACATTTGATGTTTTTGTTTGCTTAAACTTGCTACCTATTTATCGACAGTTTCCGGTTTTATCGACAAAACCATAAAATTTGTATGGGAGCCCCCCTAAGGAGTGGTCGCAGGAAATAAGTGTTCAAGGCAAAAATGTTCCTTTTGCAAAAGTAATAGGGGTCGGTGATACATATTAACCCTTTCCTGCACAAACACAATAAAATTTGTATGGGAGCCCCCCTAAGGAGTGATCGGAGGGAATAGGTGTCAAAGGCAAAAATGTTCCTTTTGCAAAAATAATGGGGGTCGATCATACATATTAACCCTTTCCGGCACTCTTTTAAAGGTCATATGCTCAGGTGTATGGAATAAATAAACAAAAACCATAAAATTTGTATGGGAGCCCCCCTAAGGAGTGGTCGGAGAGAATAGGTGTCAAAGCCAAAATTTTTCCTTTTGCAAAAATAATGGGGGTCGGTCATACATATTAACCCTCTCCGGTACTCTTTTAAAGGTCATATGCTCAGGTGTATGGAATAAATATTTTGCTAAATAGTTTTTAAAAAAGATGTCATCAAAAGCGAATTGACTAATTCTACGTCTTGTGTTACGACATAGTCGAAACTACTGTATCTTTTTTATTTATTTCATTTACTTCAACAAATGTTTATAATTATTATAAAAAAACTAGCTGATACCCGACGCGTTGCTGTCGTAGCGGAAATGATTTCTATCTCTATCTCTATCTCTATCTCTATCTCTATCTCTATCTCTATCTCTATCTCTATCTCTATCTCTATCTCTATCTCTATCTCTATCTCTATCTCTATCTCTATCTTTATCTCTATCTCTATCTCTATCTCTATCTCTATCTCTATCTCTATCTCTATCTCTATCTCTATCTCTATCTCTATCTCTATCTCTATCTCTATCTCTATCTCTATCTCTATCTCTATCTCTCTCTCTATCTCTATCTCTATCTCTATCTCTATCTCTATCTCTATCTCTATCTCTATCTCTATTTCTATCTCTATCTCTATCTCTATCTCTATCTCTATCTCTATCTCTATCTCTATCTCTATCTCTATCTCTATCTCTATCTCTATCTCTATCTCTATCTCTATCTCTTTCTCTATCTCTACCTCTATCTCTATCTCTATCTCTATCGCTATCTCTATCTCTATCTCTATCTCTACCTCTATCTCTACCTCTATCTCTATCTCTATCTCTATCTCTATCTCTATCTCTATCTCTATCTCTATCTCTATCTCTATCTCTATCTCTATCTCTATCTCTATCTCCATCTCTATCTCTAACTCTATCTCTATCTCTAAGTGGAACGACTCGTGTAAATTGATAACCAAATTTCGAGGCTATGCTACTTATAATTCCAAAGTTATTCGATATCGCAAATTTAGCTTGTATGGGCGGAGCCACACCCCCTTGTTCAATGACGTCTCAGTATTCTAGTAGAAGAATATCACCCAATAGTAATTCCATACTGAATTTCGTTATTAAACGACGTTTAGTTCCAAAGCTATCTGATATCAAAAATTTTAAGTGTATGGGCGTAGCCACACCCCCTTTTCCACAGCCCATCCCAGTTTTATGGTATAAATATATCACCAAGTGGAAACTCCATACTGAATTTCATTATTATACGGCATTTAGTTCCAAAGCTATTCGATATCATAAATTTGAATTGTATGGGCGGTGCCACACCCCTTTTGCCTATACTTGATGAATTTTGCTAGTCGAAGGACGCGACTAAATAGTACGCTCCTACCAAGTTTCATTGATGTGTGACTTATAGCTTGAAAGTTATACCGAAAATTTGGTCTGCTGAAAAAGTGCCACGCCCCACATTCAACGCCCATAAAATTTTACCTGTGGAACGGCTCTTGTAAATTGAGGTAGAACACCGAATTCCGATGCTATGCGACCTATAACTTCAGAGCTATTCGCTACCATAGATTTGGGTTGTATGGGAGGTGCCACGCCCCCTTGTCATTTTCAAACAATTTTTTTTTAAAACCATCTAGAGAACGTACCCTACAAAATGGTATCGGCAGATTTTTTTTTTACCCAGCCGAACTCTCAAACACTCGTCACAAACAGATTTGACAACATTTTTTTATAAATATATATAGATAACAAAACAATAAATTAAGAACAAAACAAAAATTAAATTCATTTACATATGTATATTCTTAAAAAGTAGATGCATTAAAAAATTGTAATTTATTTAGCTAGCATTGAGCTCTCTTCAGATGATAAATCTAAATCAACAACACTTATATCCATTTGATTGGATGGCCTTTCTGCTCTTTTAACAAAAATGTCTAAAGTTTGTAAAAATGCTAAAAGACAGAAAAGATGCTAAATTTGGCACTACAAATGCTAAAAATGGTAATCCACAGTGCTCCAGTAAAAAATTTAACCGTTTTTAGCGACGCAAATCGAAATCAAAACGACGCAAATCGAACCGACGCAAATCGGGGTCAAAACGACGCAACTCGGACCGACGCAACTTGAAATTGCAACAACGCAAATCGAATTTTTCCAGTTTTTAAAAAGCGACGCAAATCGAAACGACGCAAATCGGGACGACGCAAGTCGGGGCTCTAGTGTATTTAAAAACGAACGACAATTATTTTAAATATTTTTAAATACATTAAATAAATGTAAATATGATTTTTTAAACCAAAAGATAACGAACTGGAAGTTAAATTGAAAAATATAAATTTTCATATCATAACAGTGTTTACAAAGTTTGCACAGAAAATCTCAGGCAATAAAATTTAAAAGGTAAAATTCCAGACTCATTTTCATAAACGTGCACACCAATGCATACCTTTGGCCCCCCTCGAAAAATTCCTGCGGACGCCCATGGCTAGAGAGCTAGTGTTGTCCAGCAACTTATTGCAGTGTACCGCGTGATTAGCAACGATCTTTTGTAGACGCGCCACCGCCTCGACGATGCCAACAGAAGATTTCATAAGCTCATTTAACTCATTGAGTAGAGTGCTAGTAGACAATTTGCAATAACTTTGACAGAACCATTGAAGTCCATTACTAGTGATCCCAGACAGGACATCACCTACCCTTGCCGTCAGTCCAGTGCATTTGGCATGATAGATACGCGAGCAGCCAGAGCACGCAATAAAACGCCAAAAGTGTCCCATTTGCAAGGCAAAAAGTGAAGTTATGATATCACTCAAAGTTACCGTTTCGCAGAAGATGCAGAAACACGATAAGAAACAGGAACTTTGATGCGTGGGATAGTCCAGATACTTCAATCAATTAATTAAAGCAGAAATACTTGGATAAATTCACTATTTGCAATAAAAAATGGCAAGAAATGCGTAGCGAGAAAAAATACAATAAATTATATAAAAACAAAAAAAAACTTCTATAAAAAAATGAGATCATTGAGCAAAGATGCAGGCTAAAGCATCCAGCAAACCAAAATAAGTGCTGAAGTCACAACATCGTTTCAAAACACAAAAATATTTTTACTATTTATAATTTCACACTTTTTTAAGTATTCGTATTTTTTTAAGATTTATTTTTAAATTTTTTTTTTATATCTTTTACTATAAGATTATTTTTTTTATGATACCTAACACTTAATTTCCTCCATTGCAGCAGCAATTTTTTGTAAAGCTTCTGTTTGCGCTGTTGTGGCTTCAGCAATTGTTTTGGTGGCTTCAGCCTGCATTTTTGTTGCTTCTGCCAACATTCTTATTGAATCTGCCTAATCGCATTTTGTCGTTTGAGCTCTTCTATTGACAACTCTTTATTTTTTATTTCGAGCCGAATCATTTTTGCTTGAATATGCTGGAGGAATATTCCGTTTGCGTTTCAAAGCCCTCGAACGAC
Organism: Pherbina coryleti; assembly: GCA_943735915.1. Classification (NCBI taxonomy): domain Eukaryota; kingdom Metazoa; phylum Arthropoda; class Insecta; order Diptera; family Sciomyzidae; genus Pherbina; species Pherbina coryleti. Next base: position 94,872,738 of record OX030948.1, on the reverse strand, counting down.
TGCATCGATCTGAATTTTCCGATAGCGGTTGAACTGCATTTGATGGCGTTGCTTGCGTTGGTGTAACAACTCCAACTGAATGAGCTCTTCTTGGAGGAGTAACCATTGGTTCATAATTTCTTTCTGCTAAGGAACATGGTTGGATGGCCGGCTGCATAGCAGGTAAACATCCTTGAGTCACGCCGCGAGGTTGTGCTGCCGTGGATATGCACAAAATTGGTCGATGGTTTGCTCCATTTCTGTGAGTGGGTTAAATCTGAACGGCTCACCACCTGTTTCACGCATGCTTTTGTGGTTTTCGGAATTTTTTTTTTGTGCGGCTCTTAAGATCTGCCAAAATATTTAATTAAAAAAAAATTATTAAAAGCAACAAATTATTGCAATACATACAATACCTTTCCATAGAACTTCTTTGTGGTGGTCCGTACGTATTAATTTTCGAACAGTTATATTCCACTTTTCGTCCACTCTGGTTCTAGTTGCACCAAAAATTGGTGTGACTTTTGTCACCTCGGGGTTTTTTGCATTTCCTGCACAAGAACCCCAAATTGCTCGCTTGTTGTTTTCTTTGTGCTAAAAACACATAAAATATTGTTAATAAATGTTTTTATTATTATCATTTATATAACAATGCTTAATATGCTTATGAAAATATATTTACCTTTTCTTCACTACAGCCTCCATCATTAATATTTTGTGGACGATGACAATTTGTTTATCGCCGTGTTTTGACGTTCCGCTTCGGTTCATTTTCTTACAGCAAGCCAAATTTGTACTGTTGTTACGTCTTCGTTCGTAACTGAATCAGTTGTTCTCGTTTGTGTACGATATACGTTTTACATCAAGCAAAAATGAAAAGCCTCAATCATTAATATTTTGTGGACGATGACAATTTGTTTATCACCGTGTTTTGACGTTCCGCTTCGGTTCATTTTTTTACAGCAAGCCAAATTTGTACTGTTGTTACGTGTTCATTCGTAACTGAATCAGTTGTTCTCGTTTGTGTACGATATACGTTTTACATCAAGCAAAAATAGGTGATTATTGACTTTTGAACGAAGTCTTCCTTATATACACGTTTAGTTCGTTTTACAGCAAGATGCTTTTTACTACAATTCTAGTAAATTTCAAATATAAAATGTTTTTGCAATCTTTAACACTCAATGAAATTGACTTTTATTAATTGTCTTATGAGAACAGTTGTGATTGAAAAAGCCAAGTTATTTGTTTAATAAAAAGTCGGGTATGAGTGACGAACATTTCAAAAGTGTTATTTTTGGGATAAAATCGGTCGGAACTGCACCAAAAATAAATTTTATAGATATCACTAGCGATACCCGGCACGCGTTGCCCCATTCGGAAAGTATATTGAAAAATAATACGTAAATTCAAAACTTTTATTAGACCCTTAGTGTGGCTAATACTAACTAACTACTACTGGACCACGCTCATGGTCCACTGCCCGTTACAGTTTCCCAGTAGCAGGACATTACTCTAAGGTGGCAATTCCATTATGAGTTTCAATGTTCTGTGACTTTTACTTCCATAGTTATTTTGTATCGAAAATCGGGAAACACGCCCTTCTCCAATGCACGTGCCAGTTTTTCAGTAGAAAGCAGGGACTCAAATAACAATTATTTTCTTTAAAAAAGGCAAAAAGGTTGCAAAATTTAAGATTTATTATTAGAAAAAACTCATAACCATTATGTTAAAATAATATTTTTTTTGGTTGCCCGTAACCATTATCGCAACCTAAATGTTTTTTTGGTTGCCCATAACCATTATCGTAACCAAAATGTTTTTTTGTTTGACCATAACCATTATCGTAACCAACATTTTTTTTTTGGTTGCCGATAACCATTATCATAACCAAAATTTTGTTTTGGTTGCTCATAAACATTATCGCAACAGAAATCCTGTCCCAGTTTTCCAGTTGAAGGATATCACCAAGTTGCAAATCCATACTGAATAACATTTGTTGTGCAACATTTAGATCCAAAGATATTCTATATCAAAAATTTAGCTTGTATGGGCGAAACCACACCCTCTTTACCAAAGTCCGTCTCAGTTTTCTAGTACATAGAAGGACATCACCCAATAGTAATTCCATTCTGAGTTTAATAGTTATGCGACATTTATTTCCAAAGCTATTCGATATCATATTTTTTTAATTATATGGGCGGTGCCACACCCCCTTGTTCAATGCTTGCTCAATTTTGCTAGTCGAAGAACGCGACTATATAGTACGCTCCTACCAAGTTTCATTGATGTGTGACTTATAGCTTGAAAGTTATACCGAAAATTTGGTCTGCTGAAAAAGTGCCACTCCCCACGTCCAACGCCCATAAAAAATTCAGAAAAATTTGCAAAAAAAAACAATAAACACATATGTGAAAAATGTTTAGGATCAGACAAGAAACACAGAAGATATAACGAAAACAAGAAAAAAGCCATTTAAAAAGCCACGAAGAAAAAAATAGGAACCATTTAAAAAAAAAAAAATTTTATTGAAAATGTCTTAAATGTCTAACGATTGAGGTGGGGTCAAATATAGGTTAGTTTTGGTGATACGGTCTAGTGGTCAGGTTATCCAACACCTGATCCTTCCAACGAAGATGTGGGCGTCCTCTTCTGCGTTGACCACCACCGGCACCGAATCAAATATTGTTTTCGCTGGAGCGTCGTTTTCCATTCGCTCAACATGAGCTAGCCAGAGGAGCCGCTCGATTTTAATGCGCTTAGCTATGTCGATGTCAGCGTACAGCTCATACAGCTCGTGGTTTCATCGAATTCGGTACTCGCCATTGACGCAGATTGGACCGAAGATTTTACAAAGGATCTTTCTCTCGAAGGCTCCCAAAGTCTTTTCATTAGAATTGCTCAACGTCCAGGTTTGTGCTGCACAGGCCCGTATACAAGGGGGGGTTTTTAGGGTTAAAACCCCCCCCTTATGGTCCAAAAAGTATAAAAAAATAATATGTTAGCATTAATATAACTTTGCCAATTTGCGAATACTTTGCTGCACGTGCGTCTTTTTTCTCTTACAGTGCAACTGCAACTGTAAACAGGAACAGCGAAAACATCAACATGCTTAAGTATCGAAAAAAGTTCGATACATTCAATTGAACTTTGTCTACCACCAGCAATTTAAGAATTTATTGCTTTAACAGGTGTTACGTGAAAGTGGTGAAATTTTGATTGAGTTTCGTTAAATAAGTTAGATAAGAGTTTCTATTGTTAATTTTACTGTGCCAAAACTACAAAAATGATTCTACTTGATTGGCTGCAGAAACCAGAAGTAAAAAAGGCTAGAACGGTGGAAAGTACTTGCTTGATTTAAATGATTTTTTTTTTCCTTTATCAATGCGTAAATGTTTTAAAAAGTTGCCGAATATTTCTGAATGTTTGAAAGCTGTGTTGTTTTTTTTTTGTAGCGTGTTTGCATTGATTGAATATTAATGGATTAGCTTTTTGCTTGATGCGGAACCGACAAAATCCGAATAATATTATATTTCATTTGTATTGCAGAAAACGTTCAAGAAACTTTGGAATCTGAAAAGTCTTCAGAACTTCCTTTGTAACCTGCACTTGAAGAAAGCTTTAATGTTGACAGCTATGTGGAAAGCAGTAGTACATTGAGAGTATATCAATGTCCAAATAACGATATTTCCAAGTTGATGAGCAATATTTCCGACTCGAACCGCCTTGAAATTTTTCAAAGCATTTATGTGCCTCCACCAAATTTTAATTTTCCTGCCAGGGGTTCTCGCAAACTCCGATTTAAGCATTCTTGGTTGAACCGTTGGCATTGGTTGGTTTACTCCAAATTGGAAAATGCAGATTATTTCAAGTTTTGCGTATTTTTTAGCACTGGTTTTGGAGGTGCAAGATCACAACCTCTTGGTAATTTTACCGAATGATAATAAAAACTTTTTAAATATAATTTTCTAACCTTTTCATTGTGGCCTTTACAAAAGTCAGGAAATACAAAAAAATGTCGTTTTCTAATCGTGGTTATTTTTATATAGAATTTTAAACCGATATAAGTTTGCAAGTAAATTATTAAAATAATAAAATAAGAAGCTTAATTATCGTCATTTTAGAAGTTTGTCTTGAAAATTTTATTTTTTTAGCGTCTTTCTGTATTCCAAAATGACAGTGCAACGATAAGCAAGATATATAGCCGAAACACACTGAGCTCAACAAACGACAGTTTTGATATTATAGAACACACGTTTTTTATGTTAAATGGGTGTGCATCCTTAAGCATACATAGGGATTGCAGTGTCACAGCGGACGCTGTGTTGTTAGAATTAACAAAAAAAAAAAAGACTTAATCTGTCTTCTATCTATATATATAAAAATCAAATGCGTGTGCGTTAGTCTTGCTAAGTCTCAGAAACGGCTGGGCCGATTTTAATAATTCTTTTTTTATATCGTTTGCCTTAATACAGACGTGGTTCAGAAAGAAAGAAAATTACAAAAACTTCAAGGAACAGCGGAAAAATCGCTGAAATTGCCACATCAGACTACTTTAAATAGCCAACGAATCTTAACTGCTGGACGGATTTAACTCAAATTCGGCACACACATTACTTAAATCCTAGATTAGGTTATGGTATACTTGGTTTTGACCACGCCCCTTCTTCTGCCCCTTTACAAGAAACGTAAATTATCCTACTAGCGTACTTTTATTAGCGAAACTCTGCGTCTAAATAATTAAAAGAAAATTCTGTCAAAAAACATTCACATACTTATCTTCAAAATTTTAGTACAGCGTCTTTTTTTAATAACTTCGTTTCCTTAGAATAACAAAAACTATTAGAAATTCGTATTTCTTACTTTCGATGAAAATAACTCCGTTTTTTTTTTTAATATATTTCATCCAATTTCTTTTCGTTGATAAATTCAATTTAAGTACTTAATAAACCATATTTGAAGAATGCTCCAACGTGTTCATTTTTTACTCCAAAATTCACAAAAGCTGTCATTTCAACAAATAAAAAAAACTTTAAAAAAAATTATTTGCTTGCCCATTGTGAGGATCGATCCTTAGACCACCTCATGGCTTCAAAACTAACAGTTGAGCTGACTATTTTTATTCAAATTGAAATGTACTTAAAAAAAAATAGAATTCGCAATAAAATGATATGACAGCACAATCTTTTGAATTCGAATAATAGCAGCCTATTACATTCCGTGTTAATATGGGATATTGGAGTGTTTCATTCAATCAATAATTGAAATTCGATTGGCACCATTTCTTCATGATCGATAACATGAATGTTCGATAAAACATTAATTTCGGGTGGAATCGTGATTGCTCGAATTTAGGGCGGGACGAAGTTTGCCGAGCCTCTAGTATAAATATATAAAATAAACAAAAATAAAGTAAATTAATTTCTGCTTTATGTATTTGGTGTACAAAAAAGTTTTAAAGTGTTTTTTTTCAAGTTTGTCGCTTTATTGTGAAAAATTTGTAACAAAATCATTTTTCAAAGTATTGTCCATTTCTAGCCACTGATTTTTCCCATCTTTCTGGTACTTATATAAAAAATACCTTTTCATTTATCGATATCAAAAACTATCGATATTTTTTTTTTAATCCAAACCCCCCCCTTAGGTAAATCCTGGCTACGGGCCTGGTGCTGCATATAATAGGACGGGAATGATTAGTGACTTATAGAGCGTGAGTTTTGTTCGTCGAGAGAAGGGTCTGCTTCTCAATTGCCTACTCAGCCCAAAGTAACATCTGTTGTCAAGAGTTATCCTTCGTTTTATCTCAATACTGACATCGTTTAAAGAGTTAGTGCTGGATCCCAGGTAGATGAAGGCCTTAACAACCTCGAAGGAGATGTTGTCAACAGTGACGTGGTTTCCAAGACGCTGGGACTGTTTATTTGTTGACACTAGGTATTTCCTCTTATCTGCGTTCACTGCAAGACCCATTCGACTCGACTCTTTCGCTAATCTGGAGAATGCTGCACTGACTTCGCGCGTATTATGGCGTATTATGATATCGATATCATCAGCATACGCCAGCAACATAATACTTTTGTAGAATATCGTGCCACTGCGTCTCAAATCAGCAGCTCGGGTGATCTTCTCCATCATTAGGTTAAAAAAGTCGCACGATAAGGAATCACCTTGTTTGGTATCGAATGGAGGAGTGAGATCCTTCCTGATCTTAACTGTGCTGCTGGTGTTGCTCAGTGTCATTCTGCAAAGACGGATGAGCTTTGCAGCAATACCAAATTCAGACATGGTGGAGTATAGATGGTTCCTTATTGGACTGTTGAAGGCGATTTGTTTTTCATGGGTCTTCTCCAAGATTTGTCGTAGCGTAAATATCTGGTCTATGGTGGATTTGCCAGGTCTGAAGCCACACTGATAAGGTCCAATCAGCTGGTTTACGATGGGCTTAAGTCTTTCACATAATAAACTCGACAGGACCTTATATGCGATATTAAGTTAGGTTAGGTTAAGAGGGAAGGGCAACCCGATGTTGCCTACGTGGGGGCCTATTGGTCCAATGTGGTTCCCTATGTTTGTGGACCTAAATGTGGCAAAACCAGAATAAAAATCTTAGGCACTTGAGCAAGGTTGGTCGAATCAACCGGTGCTCCGTATAAATATGAAAAGATCCATCAGTGGTACGTCCACGAGCTCTTGCAGTTCTCCGTACACTCTGCTTCCCATGTGGCGAAGTCGGCGTTGTTGGAGATTGGGACACTCGCAAAGTAGATGCTTGATGGTTTCTGTTTCCTCGACATCTCCACAGCTTCTGCAGAAGTCTGGGTGCGGGATTCCTAGTCGCGAGGCCATTGTGCCTATACAACAATGCCCCGTGAGGACCCCTATTAAGATGCGAGTTTCATTTTTACTCATTGAAAGTAGGGATTGGGTCCTTTTTTCGCAGAGTTAAGGCCAGAGATGGCGAGAGATAACACAGTCGTCTCTATTTGACCAAGAGTTATTTGTGTTATTTCTGGCTTTATCATTTATTTTCTTCTTGAATTCTACTTTCCAGTTCAGAGGTCTCCCTAGCCAATCTGTCTGCTATTTCATTTCCCTCTATGTCTCGATGACCGGGGACCCAGCAGATATTGATCTTGTGGGAAGGACTGATTCTGGTGAGAGCTTGCCGGCAGCTCAGTACGGATTTCGATTTTGTTGTTTCGCTGCGGAGTGCTTTTATCGCAGCCTGGCTGTCCACAAAGATTGTAATCCTTGTTGGATTGATGTTCCTTGATTGGATTGTCGTAGCTGCTTTCTCGATCCCAAAAATTTCTGCTTGAAAAACACTACAGTAATCTGGAAGTCTGTATGACAGGGATATTTGTAGTGCATTACAGTAAACTCCGGCTTCCGTGCCATTCTCCATTTTGGATCCATCAGTGAAGATCTGGAAAGGGTGGTTCGAATCCCATTCTTCTCTTTTTGGAAAGGAGAATGACATGTTCTGCCGAAAGTCTATTTTCGGGTTGATGTAATCGGAGGTGGTGGCGAGATCCTCAGGACTATACTTTGTGAGTATAGAGGCGTATTCATGCATCCAGTGCCTCCAAAGTTTAGCTTCCTTAAGTCGAAACGCCGCTTTGGTTGCAGTGGTTTTCATTAACTCGTCCAGGGGGAGGAGGTTCAATATAACCTCCAGGCCTGCCTGAGGCGTTGATCGTTGCGCACCTGTTATTCCTAGACATCTCTGTACTCTAGAGAGAGAGTGGAGGTAGCTTGTCTTCTCAGTGGCTTTCCACCATACAATCGAGCCATAGGTTAGTATGGGCCTGACGATAGCCGTGTCCATCCAATGGATGACATTGGGTCTCATCCCCCATTTGGTGCCGAAGGTTTTCTTGCAGGCGTAAAAGGCACTGGTTGCTTTCTTAATTCTTTCTTCTGTGTTGCTTTTCCAAGTGAGCTTTGAGTCAAGGATTACTCCGAGATATTTTGCTTTATTGGATAGCTGCAGGGTTTTGCCATTTATTTTTGGGAGGCAAAAATTTTCAATTTTATTTCTTTTTGTGAATAGCACCAGTTCGGTTTTATCGGGGTTGACCCCTAGGCCGTTTGGTACTGCCCACGAGACAGTTTCTTTAAGTGCTGTTTCTATCATGTTGCTGATGGTTGGAAGATGTTTCCCTCCCACCAGCAGCACGACGTCGTCAGCGTATGCTGTCACTTTAAAGCCTTTTTCGCTGAGGGTACTCAGCAGTTCGTTTACAACTAGGATCCAAAGCAAGGGAGATATGACTCCACCTTGAGATGTTCCTCTTGAAGTTGTTTTCCTTATTTTACTGCTACCGATGTGTGTGTTGATGATTCTGCTTTTCAGCATTTCAACAATCCACTTGGTTATCTTTTCTTCCACTCGTATATTTTCAAGAGCTGCCCTTATTTAGTCTGTGCTTACGTTGTTGAAAGCCCCTTCGATATCAAGAAAGGCAGCTAGGGTGTAATCTTTGAAGTGGAGGTTTCTCTCAATTACCGAAACTGCCTCATGTAGGGCTGTTTCCACCGACCTTCCTTTAAGGTAGGCGTGTTGTTTGCTACACAGGTTTCGGTCATTGAAGAGCGATCTTATGTGTTGATCCAGAATTCTTTCTAATGTTTTCAGTAAGAAAGAAGAAAGACTAATGGGTCTATAATCTTTTGCGGTGGAGTGAGTAGCTTTCCCAGCTTTTGGTATGAAGACTACTTTCACCTCTCTCCAATTTACAGGCACGTAACCTAGCCTTAGGCAACTATTAAAAATTTTTAAAAGCCAGGTTGAGATAGCCGGTAGAGCGTGCTGAAGCATACCGGGGGTAATACCGTCGGGTCCAGCCGATTTATACGGCTTGAAAGATTTAATCGCCCACTCTATTTTGTTCTCTGTTATTAAATTGGGTATATCATTGTGGGTTTCTGGGAAGATACTTCTGGATATGTACGGGTTCACATGTATTGCGGGATCAGTACAGCCAGGGAAGTGTGCTTCCATGAGTAGTGTCACCGTCTCCTGGCAAGTTTCCGTCCATGAGTTGTCTGGGCGTTTAAGGTAGCCCAGGGCTACCGGATCCTTTGATAGGAGTCAGTCAAAGTCAATATTAAAGAGTATCCTAAAGTGATCTGAAAAAGAGTCGGTAGAAGATACCCTCCAGTTTCTGACTATTTCGTTGTTATTTCCTAGCGAGAAAGTGAGGTCAAGAATCTCTTCTCTGATTCTATTATGAAATGTAGGATGGTCCCCCTTATTGCATAATGTCAAGTCAGATGTAAGAAGATAATCAAAAATGGACTCACCTCTTCTATTTACATCCTTGCTGCCCCATTGTGTGTGGTGCGCATTGGCGTCACAACCCAACACCATAGAGATGTGCCTAGTGCTAGCGTATGTCGCTAGATCTCGGACTGCCTTCGGTGGTGGGTCTGCTTCCTCGTATGGCATGTAGGACGAGGCCAAAATGATTGCGTGCTCACTTGACTCCGCCTTTATGGCCACCGTGTCTCCGTCGCTGAATCTGTGAAGAAAGAGAAAATTTAGAGATTTCTTCACAAGAATGCAGCTCCTTATCTTGTTACCTTCAGTGGAGTGAAACAGGTCGAACTGCTTCGCCCATAATCCTTGTACCCTATTGGATATTATCCAGGGTTCCTGGATTAGAGCTACGTCCATGTCCTTCTCTTGCATGAAGATCATCAGATCTTCAGTGGCTGCTTTGCAGTGATGCAAGTTAATTTGCACTGTCTGCAGCATCAGCGCCTTTTCCCTCCCCATGGAGTCTCACCTTTACCACCCCGAGACCAAATTTCAGCGCACCCGATCGACTCTTGATCAGGTCTTCTAAGGTTTTGTCCATGGCAAAGGTAAGTTCTTTACCGATGCCATTGGAACCCTTTTTGGACTCGAGTAGCTTCCACTCCTTAACCTTTGCCCAGTCGTTCTGCTTCGCCAATTATGGAGCTGTCCTCGTGCGCAGCAGGAGGTGGGATTCATATTTTGGCCAGTCGACGAAGCGGAAGTGCTGCACGGGGTAGTACCTTGAGTTTGGCCCCCTCCCAGAGTTCTCCTATGTTGGAGATGGTATGGGAAAGGAACTCAAGTGACTTCCCGTTGCTGCACCTGAGAATCTTCACCCCCTTGGCCCACCCAGCACCGTCAAACTTGTACTCCTCCGAGTCGCCGTTTTCGGTGTTGGCCATCATCACCTTGAGGATTTCGTTCTCCACAAGCAGCCATCTGTCCAGCGATATCCTACCGTCCGGATCTTGCTGGTCGATGATGGCCACCTGCAGGTTACTTGGCGCGCCTTCGAAACCAGGGGAAGTTCTGGGCCTTTTGGGTCCGTTTCCTTTGGTTTCATCCTCGGATCTTTGCCGTTTGGCCTGCAATCCAGAGGTTCCGGTGCGCTCCCCGGTGGAGACTCTGCTTTCCTGGTCGCGAGATGTCTTAGAAGGAGTTCCCGAGTGTCCGGCAAGCACAGCCTTGTACGATGGCTTCACCGTGCATGGAGTAGGTGCGGAGATGTTCTTATTCCCTTCTTTGTTGTTCGTTGACTTCCCCTTACCGTTCTTCCTAGACTTGGAGATTTGTAAGGGGGAGTCCGATTTTCTGGGTGCAGTCTTTCCCTCGCTGTTTGCGTTTGGGGCAGTAGCTGGGGGAGGGATTGCGGGGTTTTGTGGGGCTCTGGGTTCGAGAGAAAGCCCAGCTTCCTTTCTCTCGAAGGGTTTCACAAGCCGTTCATGCTTTTTGATCAGCTTTTTGTCCCTGACTACCAGTGAAGCTGGATCGCAGGCAATCATCCTTTTCAGGAAGCGCTTCGAGATCCTATAGTTGGAGCGAGCTTTGATGATTCCTGGGGACAGCGGAGTTTTCACCTCTATTGCGGTGGTCTCCAATTTGGAGTCATCCAACAATTCGTCCTCTGTGTCGGTGCCGATACAGGTAGCGGTCGAGAGAGGATTTGAGTCCTCCTCAGTGCTATCCAGGTTGAGGCGTCCGATGAGAGGAATTGAATCGGAGGATTCCTCCGAAGGGGGAACTACGATAGCTGACGGAAAGCGAATTGCCGCACATGGGGCTACGAACAAGCTGGGGTTGGGGTTGGACACGGCCCCGGACACGATTGGGTTGGACTGAGACAAGGGCACGAAAAGACTGGGGTTGAACAGGATGCTCGCTGTCACGGACGAGGTTGCCGCAGGCATGGAGGAGTCGGACAGGGGTTCGGACGTTGGGTTGCCTCGAGAGGCTTGATTTTATTGTTTCTGTATTTTGATTTTTCATGTTTGGACCCACGAGTGGCGGAGAAAGGGTGGTCGATCTGCGCAGAGATCCGCAGTACGCAGACAAGACTTAATACATACGGAGGGCGCCAGATATCCGGATGGCTCCGTTAGCGACTGGGCTTTTTAATGCTGGGCCCCCAGCCAGGCTGATTCTCGGTACGGGTCGCATGACGCCTTAATTCGGCCCAGACCTCTGTCGGATGGTTGGAGATCTGCAGATTGAGCGTCCAGCTATGGAACAGCTTTGTCCCCCCAACTGTAGTCTCCAACATTAGCTAACCAGCGTTCTTGCGAACACTGTAGCAGTTATTTCCAGCTGGCACTGTGGGATCGCCCTTCTTGTGGATTGGGCAGAGCACACTGAGGTTCAAATAATTTGAAATACATTCTTCCGACCATATTTTGCATAGAAGCTCATGAATACATTTAAATAGAGCTTCGCCTCCATTCTTGAAGAGCTCAGCAGGTAAGCCATTGGCTCCTGCGGCTTTGTTGTTTTTAAGCCGAGTTATAGCTTTCAAGACTTCACTATGGTCGGGCAGCGGAACTTCAACGCTGTCGTCCACAATTGGGGTTTCCGGGATATCATCTCTATTGGCGGGATTGTTGTCGTCACCATTCAAAAGCCTAGAGAAGTGTTCCCTCCACATCATCAGTGTACTCTGGATATCTGTCACTAGATTCCCATTTTCATCTTTTCAGGAAGAGGCCCCGGTCTTAAAACCATCGGCCAGACGTCTTATTTTTTCGAAAAATTGACGAGCCTCATTCCTGTCACCATGCATATCAATTTTCTCGCACTCATGCATTTCCGCTTCTCTTTTCTTTCGCCTGAAAATGCGTCTCTCTTCCTTCTTCTTCTCTTTGTATCGCTCTTTAGCAGCACGCGTCACATCCGACTGTAGAGTAGTTTTGTAAACGGCGTCTTTTTCTGCAGTGTTGTCCTGACACACCTGGTCGTGCCACTGGTTTCGGCGAGGGCGGTGATAGCTAATCACCTCTTCGGCAGCCGTACGCATAGAGTGGGAAATATGATTCCACTGCGCGCATATATCGTCGATCAGAGGAGTGCTTTCTTGAAGCAGGAGTGAGAGTCGAGTAGCGAAGTCTTCGGCTGTTTGTTTTGATTGCAGCATTTCGACGTCTAGCTTTCTCTGTGCTGGATTGCGCGCATTCTTGGTTGTGCACAGGCGTGTACGGATCTTGGCTGCGACAAGATAATGATCCGAGTCTATATTGGCACCACGGATCGTGCGTACATCTAAAACACTGGAAGAGAGCCTTCCATCAATCAAAACGTGATCAATTTGGTTACGCGTCTTTTGATCAGGAGACAGCGACTGCCAAGTTGCTTTATGAATATTGAGATGCTTGAATCTAGTGCTACTAACGACCATGTTTCGCGCTGCGGCAAAGTCAATCAGCCTCATTCCGTTATCGGAGGTATTGTCGTGGAGGCTGAACTTTCCGACTGTTGGACCAAAGATATTTTCTTTTCCCACCTTGACGTTGAAGTCACCAAGCACGATTTTTATGTCGTGGCGGGGGCTGCGCTCATAGGCCTCTTCAAGCTGCTCGTAGAAGCTGTCTTTGGTCTCATCGTCCTTATCTTCTGTCGGAGCGTGCGCACAAATCAGGCTTATGTTGAAGAATTTTGTCTTGAAACGGATTATGGCCAGTCGTTCGTTCACAGGTGTGAATCGCAGGACATGATGCCGTAGTCACTTGCCAACCACGAATCCGCATCCAAATTCGTGCTTCTCCGCATGGCCGCTGTAGTATATATCACAGTATGCTTGCCGTAAGCAACCCTGTCCCTTCCATTGCATTTCTTGGATTGCAGTGATATCAGCTTTGTATCTTTCTAAGATATCTATCAGTTGGATAGAGGCACCATCCCAATTAAGGGTTTGGACATTCCAAGTGCATATCCGTAAATCATTGTCAGTTTTTCGTTTGCGGTAGTCGTCATCAGAAATGGGGATCATTTTTATCTTATTTCTTTTTCGTTTCATTGAAATGGTTTTTTACGTGGTGGGCTTCAAACCCAACGCACAACCCTTTAAAGGCAGGTAGCCCGCCGCTCAGATTAGCCGTCAAACTAACGGTGGCCAGTTTGCCTTTTTTAGGGGACATCACGGAGAGGTTTGAGTCGACTTGAGACGACTTCGACATGGATAGTGCTGGCCTCACCAGGTTGAGGCAGTCAGACACGTTGCCATGTGTCGATTGCCCCCCTGAACCTCACGTGTTGCCCTGTGAGGATCGGCCTCCTACACATACAGGTGTTACGCATGCATTAATTTTGATGTTGGATTGAACAGAAAAAAAAAAAATTATCAGAACCAGGCGTCAAGTTCAAAGGATGTCAACAATGAACATATTTTTATCTCTTTTTATTACATACATAACAAACATAAACACATATTTTCTTTGTCTTAAGGGGAGAAATATACCCAGACGCCGAAAAAAAGGTCATGTTTGTGAATTTTTATAAGGAAACCTAAGGCATATTTTTAAATGAGGGTATTTATACCTTAAAACATACACATTCAAGAGTATGTTCAGTTTTGTAGAGTGCTCTGAAAACAAGGTGAAATGCGGTGACCAAGACTGATCCTCCTAAATTCATCTGAAACAAAAAAATGAATAATATTATTAAACTAGATACTTAAAACTCGTACTTCTCATAACCGATTTTGAAAATATTAAGTTTTCACAAAATGGCGGACTTCCGAACGTAAATTAACGATTTTCAACTAAAAATTCGTCATTATTTTGCCTATAAAAAAATGAACGAAGCTACGAAAACAAAAAATCCTATAACAAGTACGAGATTATTATGAATAAAATAAGCTTGCAAAAAAATCAAAACGATCACTTCACTGAGTTTCGAGAAATCTAGGTCACCGACTTTGAAAACATGGTTTCAAGAAAAACGCGTTTAAAAATAAGGGCCAGCACTGCGCGCTCTAGAAGGCGATACACTCACTAGGTTATAACTTTGTTATTTTTTGAGACTTGAAATTTTCACCACATATTTTTGAGACTTAAAGCTTTAAGAATGCTGTGTGGTGTAGTTGGTTAAAGTGCGTGGCCGCTATGTCAACAAACCTGGAGACCCGGTTTCGAACCCCAGCAGCGACAGAAAATTATTTTAGTAAAAATAATTTTTCTGTATGGGCGCCACCTCTCTGCAGACAATGGCAAACCTCAGAGAGTAATCAAAATGCCATGAAAAGCTTCTTGAGAACAAGAACATTCCGTTCATCGCTGTTCGGAGTCGGCGTTAAACATGTAGGTCCGGTTCTCGGTCAATTGTGTACAAACTTAATAACACGCACAACACAATTGATCATAAGAAGCTATGTCAAAGCCCTTTCAAGGGCTGAAATGGACAGTTATTTATTTTTTTTATTAAAGCTTTAAGAAACTGCAAAAAATTTTGAAAAAAACAAAAAGTTTTGGGTATATAACTCCCTTTAATAGGTATAAAATAAATTGAATAATATTTCTTTGAATAAAGAAAAAGTGACAAATAAAAACAAAACATAGTTTTGGATGTATAGCCGAGTCATTGGACCAAAATAGGTATAAAATGGTAAAAAAGGAAATTTCTACGATTTAAAGGCACAATATACTTACTTACTTACTTATCTGGCGCTTACAACCGTAAGTCGGTTTTGGCCTCGTATAAGAAATTGCGCCAGCCATTTCTGTTCTGCGCTTGCTGGCGCCAGTTGGAAACACCAAGCGTGGTCAGGTTATCCAACACCTGATCCTTCCAACGAAGATGTGGGCGTCCTCTTCTGCGTTGACCACCACCCGGCACCGAATCGAATATTTTTTTCGCTGGAGCGTCGTTTTCCATTTGCTCAACATGACCTAGCCAGCGGAGACGCTCGATTTTAATGCGCTTATGTCGATATCAGCGTACAGCTCATACAGCTCGTGGTTCCATCGAATTCGGTACTCGCCATTGATGCAGATTGGACCCAAGATTTTACGAAGGATCTTTCTTTCGAAGGCTCCCAGAGTCTTTTCATCAGAACTGCTCAATGTCCAGATTTGTGCTGCATATAATAGGACGGGAATGATTAGTGACTTATGGAGCGTGAGTTTTGTTCGTCGAGAGAGGGCTCTGCTTCTCAATTGCCTACTCAGCCCAAAGTAACACCTGTTGGCAGGAGTTATCCTTCGTTTTATCTCAATACTAACATCGTTGAAATAGTTAATGCTGGATCCCAGGTAGACGAAGTCCTTAACAACCTCGAAGGAGATGTTGTCAACAGAGACGTGGTTTCCAAGACGCTGGGACTGTTTATTTGTTGACACTAGGTATTTCCTCTTATCTGCGTTCACTGCAAGACCCATTCGACTCGACTCTTTCGCTAATCTGGAGAATGCTGCACTGACTTCGCGCGTATTATGGCGTATTATGATATCGATATCATCAGCATACGCCAGCAACATAATACTTTTGTAGAATATCGTGCCGCTGCGTCTCAAATCAGCAGCTCGGATGATCTTCTCCATCATCAGGTTGAAAAAGTCACACGATAAGGAATCACCTTGTCTGAAACCTCGTTTGGTATCGAATGGAGGAGTGAGATCCTTCCCGATCTTAAATGTGCTGCTGGTGTTGCTCAGTGTCATTCTGCAAATACGGATGAGCTTTGCAGGAATACCAAATTCAGACATGGTGGAGTATAGATAATTCCTTATAGGACTGTCGAAGGCGGCTTTATAATCGACAAAAAGATGGTGTGTGTCGATCTGTTTTTCTAGGGTCTTCTCCAAGATTTGTCGTAGCGTAAATATCTGGTCTATGGTGGATTTACCAGGTCTGAAGCCACACTGATAAGGTCCAATCAGCTGGTTTACGATGGGCTTTAGTCTTTCACATAGCACGCTCGACAGGACCTTATATGCGATATTAAGAAGGCTTATCCCACGGTAGTTGGCGCAAATTGTGGGATCGCCTTTCTTGTGGATTGGGCAGAGCACACTGAGGTTCCAATCGTTTGGAATGCATTCTTCCGACCATATTCTGCATAGAAGCTCATGAATGCATTTAAATAGAGCTTCAGCTCCATTCTTGAAGAGCTTAGCCTGTAAGCCATCGGCTCCTGCGGCTTTGTTGTTTTTAAGCCGAGCTATAGCTTTCAAGACTTCACTATGGTCGGGCAGCGGAACTTCAACGCTGTCGTCCACAATTGGGGTTTCCGGGATATCATCTCTATTGGCGGGATTGCTGTCATCGTCACCATTCCGAAGCCTAGAGAAGTGTTCCCTCCACATCATCAGTGTACTCTGGATATCTGTCACTAGGTTCCCATTTTCATCCTTGAAGGTCTTGAAACCATCGGCCAGGCGTCTTATTTTTTCGAAAAATTTTCGGACCTAATTCCTGTCACCATGCATCTCAATTTTCTCGCACTCACGCATTTCCGCTTCCCTTTTCTTTCGCCTGAAAATGCGTCTCTCTTCCCTCCTCTTCTCTTTGTATCGCTCTTTAGCAGCACGCGTTACAATTGACTGCAGGGTGGCTTTGTAGGCGGCGTCTTTTTCTGCAGTGGCGTCGCTACACTCCTGGTCGTGCCACTGGTTTCGGCGAGGGCGGTGATAGCTAATCACCTCTTCGGCAGCCGTACGCATAGAGTGGGAAATGTGATTCCACTGCGCGCATATATCGTCGATCGGAGGAGTGCTTTCTTGAAGCAGGAGTGAGAGTCGAGTAGCGAAGTCTTCGGCTGTTTGTTTTGATTGCAGCTTTTCGACGTCTAGCTTTCTCTGTGCTGGATTGCGCGCATTCTTGGTTGTGCACAGGCGTGTACGGATCTTGGCTGCGACAAGATAATGATCCGAGTCTATATTGGCACCACGGATCGTGCGTACATCTAAAACACTGGAAGAGAGCCTTCCATCAATCAAAACGTGATCAATTTGGTTACGCGTCTTTTGATCAGGAGACAGCGACTGCCAAGTTGCTTTATGAATATCGAGATGCTTGAATCTAGTGCTACTAACGACCATGTTTCGCGCTACGGCAAAGTCTATCAGCCGTTATCGGAGGTATTGTCGTGGAGGCTGAACTTTCCGACTGTTGGACCAAAGATATTTTCTTTTCCCACCTTGGCGTTGAAGTCACCAAGCACGATTTTTATGTCGTGGCGGGGGCTGCGCTCATAGGCCTCTTCAAGGCGCTCGTAGAAGCTGTCTTTGGTCTCATCGTCTTTATCTTCTGTCGGAGCGTGCGCACAAATCAGGCTTATATTGAAGAATCTTGCCTTGACAAGGCACAATATAGTAACTATAATTTGATTAATTTTTTTAAGTCGGTGGATGTATTAAAACGTAAAATAACTTTACATTTAAACACTTTATTTCATTTTATTGTTATGTTATTATTTTTACATCGGTAAAAATGTTTGCTTTAAAAATTCAGATTTGTCGATTCTTCTTTTAAATATTATGTTTTGTAAAGTCAGCATCATCGAATAAGATTAGCATGCCTAAACTGGCTATGTTGTCGACATAATTTTTCTTAATTTTATAATGAGTTGAGTTTTGTTCTGAGGTTACTCCCTGTGCTTAAAACTAGGCCAAGTATTTATTATCACTTGGTTTGTGTGCCAGAGTAGTTCTCTTTTCTACACAAGTTTTTGCATGCATTGGCCCAAATGCTTCTCCAAATAATAACATTAGCTCGGTGCTCCTAAATTCTTCAGCGGCCCTAATATATGTTATATTTTTCTGTTTGTGCATATAAATAATTATATATCTGCGTTATGTTTCGATTTGTTTCGTTGAATAAGAGTCTCTTTTCCACGCAGGTTCTTGGGTTGGACAGCTGCCGCAAACCAACTTATAGCAATTAAAACATAGTTTTTCGGTAATTTTTTTGTTTGAACACAGGGTGTACATTTTGTACAATTATTGATTATATATTATTTTTTGTCATTATTTTAGACATGCTGGTCGTTCGGTTTTGTTTATTAACATAAATTATTTAGTAATAAATAAATTAGCGTTCATTATAATTCCACCTGTATTTCTGCTGAAAAGCCAATAAGTGCTTAGCGGAAACCTGTAATCGCCAACTAGGAGTATGCTTCAGTATGAAGGCACATTATGTCTGTCCCGGCTGATCCGGGTGGGATCTGGAATATGAATCGTGCATGCATATAGCACAATAGATACATATATGTATTTTTAGAAGAGTTCTTACCTACAGTGCGAAACAAAAAAAAAAAAAAAAATAAAATGCAGCTTTTTCGTGTAAGTTTGTTTTGCATTTTTTTTTTGTTGCTATATTTTAAACGGTTTTGGTCATATAAGAGCAAAATTTGGTAATTGCGTTTGTATGCTTATTGTCACCAACTGTACTAAAAATGGGTTGCCACAACCTCTTACCGCCCAAAAATATATGAAAATGGTATATTTTAAACGGTTTTAGTCTTATTAGACTAAAATTTGGTAATTTAGTTCGCATGCTTACTGTCATCAATTTTACTGAAAATAAGCGTGGTCGCATTATAGCTACGACCAATTTTCATAAATTATTATAATTCCTAAGTTGTGAATGTTTTTATAATAATCTAGTCCATCTATTGAAAGAAAGAAACAATTAGGCAATTCACAAGATGTTCTAAAGTTGTATGTTGTAAGCAAAAGTTGTATAAAAATACAACTCTTGTGAACACAATCTTGGAGTTGTATGTCGTATTATTTATAATTATTCAATATCTACCATTTTATTGCCACCTTCCTGTATTTTTAAATGTAATGCTCGATTTTAGCCGCACGAATATATAAAAAGGAGGAATAAAAATATAAACAAAATCAGCTGATAGAATAGCACACTCTTTAAACATACATCGCAATGTTGTATGTGTCTTATCGCAATTTTGCATGGGAAACGACAACAGTGTTGATACGACAGTTGTAAAAACATACAACAATAGAACGATACGCCACGATACAACACCTTGTGAATTGCCTAAATGTTTGCCGGGTCAGCCAGTATATATATGTAAGCAAGTTAGTACTTCCTCAACCGAATTTGGATTTTTCCTGCAGGGTCACTAAAAGAGTTAGTGAAGAATAGAAATGTCAAAAACACTCTTCTTTACAATTATATGCACATGTTAACGTTTAAATTACTAAAGAAAAGTTTAATTGTTTAATCGAAATTATAGATTATTAAACAGGGAGCAATATTGTGAATAATTAACATTGAATGTTGTTCTTTCAGGTAGGAGTTGTACATAGTTTAAGTATAAAAATAAAAGCAATACTTTCTTATTTTAGAGAAACTATCCTGTTTAATTATTTACCACTGATTCACAAAAGATTTAGAAGAAAAAAAGAGAGTAAGTAGCTTATATAAATATATATCACATTAAACAGTGCAACTCATAATTTTGGGACTCAGGTTTGTAAATCTCTCGTGAAAGTCAAGTTCTTTACTAGAAAAACTAGAAATTCTGCATGAGGCACTTTTGCCTACTTACGTTCAAATAAGAGATTTACGATGTCATCCATTTTTTGGCTTAAAGTGGATTTTGAGCACTTTTTTTGAGATATTTTGACATGGCTGTTTTGCGGTTAATCGTAGGGAATATTGTTTTGATGTCTTAAGCAAAGTTATAGATATTGAATTAGAGAAATAAATGCAAAACAAACTTACCCGAAAAAACTGCATATTGTGTCTTAAAATCTTAAAAATGTAATTTTGTTACCATTTCACGCCTTTTTTTGTCAATAACTCGGCTACACATCCATAACTGTTTTTTTTTTTATTTTTCCACTTTATTTCTATTCTAACAAATGTTTTTCAATGACCCCTTTTACATTAGTCAATAATTGAAAGCAATTATTTTGACGTTCTCTTTTGGGCTCTCCGCAAAATCGCCCAAAGAAAAATCGCCCAAAAAAAATAATGAAAAATCACCCAATTTTTTTCCATACGAATTTGGGTGATTTTTCATATGAAAAAACACCCAAAAAAATTGGGCGATTTTGCATTTTTGTTGGGTAAAATTTCGTTTTTTGCTTTTGGGCGAAATTTCACCCAAATACGTTGGGCGAAATTTCACTTTGCGTTTTTGGGTGATTTTTCGTTTTTTTTGGGTGATCTTTCGTTTTCAATATTAAATAAGAAACCTCAATCAGTTCTTAAAGATAACGGTATTTAAAGTAAAAGCAGCGGTTCTTCTTTTGTTTTTCTTTTGTATTTGCATCCTTTGCTTGAGTTTGCTTGGTCAAGTCAAAGGAAATATTTAGTACCGCGCCCGCGCATCGCGACGCGGCGGATCACGGGGCGGCGGATTACGCGTAGTGCGACGGATCGCACGCGCCACCCGTCGCCCCGCCCTGCTCCCCCCACCACCTCCGCCGTCATTTTTTCTTTTTAAAATTTTTTGATAACCAAAGAAACTTGTTGTTTTGAAAAAGAATCAGTATTTTTCCCTTGTACGAAATGTTTTTATAGATTTTTAAGTATGAGATTATATAAAATTAAAATGAATTAAATTTTTAAATTTAACGCACTTCCTACACAACTAAGATTGATTAGTAACGTATAGTAGCTTACCCAGTACCTTTTATCGTTGCAATAATAGTTCTAATAATAGTTTTCGTTTTATTATTTCATGTTTTAATAACAGTGGCTAATAAATTACTATATTAATAAAAAATAAATAAATAGTATCTATCTCACCAAATGATTGAATTAAAATAGACTTTTAAAAAAAAAATACTGGCCTTGAAAATGCTCATTTCGTACAAGGGAATTTCGTATCTCGTGTGGGAACACAATGTAAAATAATGGGCGATTTTTCATTTTTTTTGGGTGAATTTTCGCTTTTGTTTTTGGGTAATTTTTCTAAAAATTTTTGGGCTTTTTTTCGTTTTCTTGGGTAAAATTTCGTTTTTTCGTTTTGGGCGATTTTTCATAAATTTTTGGGTCATTTTTCATTTGGGTGTTTTTTCTTTTTTTTTTTGGGCGATTTTGCGGAGAGCCTCTCTTTTGTATTTCTCTTTGTATACATTGGTCGAAAATTGAATTCAATTTTATATCTTCTTTGCTTGTTTTCTATATATGAGAGCTTTCTATATATGAGAGCTACAGAACACCAATTGCACGTAAGCAAACGAAAAATAATGTGAAGCGCTTTGTCAAAAAAGCGAAAAGCACAAAAGGAATAAATAAATTGGCAGTGCAGCGCAAGTGTATTCTTCCCCTTTCGTCACCACCAATTCACTGCAATTTGTCTACAAACTACATACAAAAAAAAAAAAATAAATAACTGGCCATTTCAGCCCTTGAAAGGACTTTAACCTAGCTTCTTATGATCAATTGTGTTGTGCGTGTTATTGAGTTTGTACATAATTGACCGAGAAATGGACCTACAGGCTTAACGCCGACTCCGAACGGCGATGAACGGAATGTTCTTATTCTCAAGAAGCTTTACATGGCATTTTGATTACTCTCTGAGGTTTGCCATTGTCTGCAGAGAGGTGGCGGCCGTACAGAAAAATTATTTTAATTCAAATAATTTTCTGTCGCTGCTGGGGTTCGCACCTGGGTCTCCAGGTTCGTTGACATAGCGGCCACGCACTTTAACCAACTACACCACGGACGCCACAAACTACAGATATTGATTTCAATTCTTGACGAATGTAAAAGGGGTCAATCCGTTTTATAGCTATTAAGACAAAGAAAATATGAGTCTATGTTATGCATGTATCATTATTACGAGGAGGCAAGAGCTTTCACTCGCCAGTAGGAATGTGTTCTGGTACTTTCTTACAGGCAGGCAAAAAATACGAAAAATAACCCTCAATCTCGCTCTTTAATACCCAAATCGCAAAGGCGCGTTAGGTCGGTCGCGCTTTGACAGCTAAAGTAGAAACAACGAGTTGTTATGAAGCAATTCATAATTCGACCTCAAGCTCTGATCGTGCTTTGTATCGTCTAATCTCGTAAGAAGGGGTAAAGTACAATCAAAGCGCTGCTGCAAAAAGTTGAGAAGAGTTCAACTCGGTCGCGCGTTTGACATTTGCTGATAGCGCAGGGTTGTATTTTCATTGAGTTAGCTAAATGTATGAGCATTGTTGAGTTGCAATAGGTAAGACGCGTTTGTATGGGATTTCTTTTATGAAAATAATTTATATTGAATGTAATTTAATTTTGCTTTTTTTACAAGATAAATCTTTCATAACATCAGTAGCTGCTTATGTTATGGTTGGTGCCTTGCTTGAAGCGAATAGTTTTCAGTACCTGTTAGTGTTGTTGTTTATATGTATGTAAATTTGTACGAATATAAATAGATATCAGTTGCTTTAGTTTTTTTCGTTTATTATTGTTTTTGTTAATCTTCAGCAATGTAATACAACATATAACACAGATGTTTATTTATTATATAAATAATATAACTACTACGCTGGTACATACGCAGAAACATTTATTCATTAAACATAATAAATTGTAACTATTTTCTTACAATTTAAAGCAAATATGGGTCTCCAGGTTCGTTGACATAGCGGCCACGTACTTTAACCAACTACGCCACGGACGCCACACATACTGCAAGAAAATTTAAAACGTCATATTTTCTTTCATATTGGCCCGATTTTAAAATAACTTGGTACGGAGATATATATTTTTGCGCAGAATTGAAAAAAATATTTTCGGTCACGCCCACCTCCCACATAAAATTTTTCTCATGCGTACTTTTTATAAATTGCAGCTTTATCGTGACATTGCAACATAACGATATGAAATAGAGGTTGTCGTTGTTAAAAAAAGTATTTATTCGACTCTTATAATTTTTTATGTTGCAAACTTTGTATCGCTGCTTTTATGTCGGTGGTCTTAATGATGCGGAATTAATTTTTTTCTTGTTGAAAATTTGTTAAATTATTTAATATTTTGTTTGAAATAAATAAATTATTTATTTTAAAAGATGAATAATCATAATATAACCCAAGCAATAGCTTAACTAGCTGAAAAATCGCATATATAGAAATTATATTAAAAAAAACTTATAAACATATATAAACAAATATAAATTTACAATTTTTACATTAAAAAAAAAAAAAAAACAAATATGATTTATTCACTGAAATAAGATCAATAGCAAATTTAATGTTGCAGCTTCCACACTATTGCAGCAAAATTTTCATATCTTCATTTAAATTTAGATATTTTTTTTGTGAATCTTTTCTAAAGATATTTATATACGGGTCCGAAGATGCTAATAAGTGGTGCACTATGTCTTCATTGCTCTCTATTCTGCCACATTTTCCAAATAAACAAAAGCAGTTGTATTTGCTCTGCGTAGCTCGCCCTTTCAAAGTAAGCCTAAAAGCATGCTGCAAAAAATTGCAATTTAAACCAATAAAACTTGATTTTTTTACACAAAACGCATTTAGTTTTTCATTCATAAAAACTGTTTTGGCAGGTCTTGGCAGCTAATTTTTTTTGTAAGATTTAGTATTAGTCGTGGCGTCCGTGGAGTCCGTGGCGTAGTCGGTTAAAGTGCGTGGCCGCTATGTCAACGAACCTTGAGACCCAGGTTCGAACCCAAAAAGTGGGATTTGTAGATGAAAATAACCTACTTTTATGTAAATATTGTAAGAACTATTAATGGAAGAATTAAAAGACATAGTGTGCGGTGCACATGTGTCTTTTTCAATTTTAGCGTGCCAAAACTCATATCTCAAAAAGTTGTATAGCTAGAGACATGAAATTTGGTAATTTTGTTTTCAAGACCAAAAAAATAACAGACACAAAAAATGTACGTGATCCGTCAACTACCACGCATGCATGTATGCTATAATGATAAAATTTGGTATCTAAGTTTGTCTTGTAACTTGAAACCTTTTGGCGAAAAATGGGCGTGATCCGCCTACCTCGACTGTATGTAAGCCTACTTCCTATATCGCCAAAAAATTCAATAAGTATAAATAAAAAATTTTGAGCTCTATTTTTGACCTTTATTATTCTAAATCGGAATCAGAATTCGCTACAATAAATTCTATAGCCTTTAGTAGTTTTATTACATCTTATGTTAAATTAGACCGCTTATATTTGGGTGGTTGTCGCAAAGAGTTAATAAACGGATCAGAAGAAATTAAAAGTTTGTGTAGCAAATCTTCATTTATGTCGATTAGTAGAGTAACTATGCGGGTTCTGGAACAAAAACGCGTGTATTTTCTTATGGGCCTCAAAATTCACAAAATTGTGCCCGACTGCGCAGTCGGCGTCGCTGCCCGGCCGATACGATTGTAGGGTGACGAGCAGAAAGTAGAGTGACTGAAGCATGTAGTTGTTGTTGCTAATTGAAGATAAGCGCGGTGACCGCAGCGTGTGTTGAGTACTATGGAGTCGGCGTCTCTGCCCACCGATATGATTGTAGGGTGTCGAGTTTACGCCGGTCGACACCGAAACATGTTGCTGTTGTTGCAATTCACATGTGCGTGGAGACCGCAGCTTGTGTTGGGTGATGAGACCGATAGTAGGGTGACGAAAATATAATTGTTGTCGTAAAATGAAGATAAGCGTGCACCGTTGCTGCTTGGGCTGGACGGGCAAACCGCAAGCTCAGCACAATCACCATAAAGTTCGGCGCTCACGCCTGAGCTCAAAGCTTTATGGTGATTGTGCTGACCGCGATAGGGGTCGGGGGCGGTGCGGGCGGTGGGGGTCAGTGGTATATTAAGCTAAATAATTGCTGTTGTTGTTGTTGTTGTTGTTGTTGTTGTTGTTGTTGTTGTTGTTGTTGTTGTTGTTGTTGTTGTTGTTGTTGTAAATTAAAGATAAGCGTAGCAATAGCAGCAGTAGCTTGGGTTGACTAATGGAAAGCGGTAAAGGCGAAGCGTCACCGTAACCTCGAACTTGAGAATACAAACCATGACCATACTCAACTATGTCGATATAAATAAAACAAAAACAGGTTGATTTATACATTTTTATTTTTTGTTTATTAAAAATTGAGAAAAAGAAGTAATTGTTTATTTTAAATTATTCTTCGGATTTCGTTGGTTAGGGGTGAGTATTCAATTAAACGATCATGAATTACTAAACAGTAGGCCGATGTTTTAGATGGAATTGAATTGTTTGCTTCGGTGTCAAATTCAATCCGTATATCAATAGGCCCAACTTTAACTGCTTCATTTTGATGTGTTACATCAACAACAATAAGTGGTGCAAAAGCCTTGTATCCAACGACGTCAAGCAATGGTTGAGGTTCCCGCATATAATAACTTTGTTGAAATTTGGCATACATATCATATAGAACAGCATACTGCCCCATTTCAAAGCGACTATTTAAATCATCATAGGGATATGATTCAGAGTTTAGATAAACTTTTAAATTAGATATATTGCAATGATCAAATATATTTCCTTGCTCTTTACTTTTTTCTTTTTGCAGACCGATGATAAGAAATCTAGGTCTTTCATTTTGAGGCGATAGTTTTACATTCCATAAAACTTTTGTAGTATTTGGTAGCATTGAATTTATATGACAGTCATAACTTCTAAAGGGTACTAAAATAGGATTTTTGTTGTTAATTATCTTAAACATCTCCAATTTTGCAAAATCTGACAATTGTATATGCGGCATTTTCCATATTATATCTGATATTGTAAATTTTAATTGATGAGCTCCATTTATAGAATGGAATGATCTCTCATTAGATGAAGAACGTTGAAGGATAAGCTCATGCTTCGAGTTTAATATTATTTTGGTATAATCTTCAGCAAAACCCAGTAACATTTTCAACGGCACACAGCAACTAAAATGAGATTTTTCCAATGTGAAATTTTCATCAGGAGCCCAACCAGCGTTTTTTAATGCACCGCTTTCAGCTTTATTCAATGATACGAAATTTTTCATGGTGGATGAAATTCCAAGATTGCGTGTACGATCAATTTCAAAGCCATTAATTTCATATCGAATTTCATCAAACAGATACGAAACAAAGTTATTTTTAAATTTTACACCTGTTGCTACTACATCATTTCCTCCTTCCTGTTTTACTATAGAGCCATGAATGTAAATCATACTCTCACTTGGTAAGACAAAGAGGTCCTGATTTTGAATCGGTATACGAATTTCATCGTTATTGTTGAAGGATTTTAAATATGGAGAGTAACTATGGTATTGCCTTTTTATAATGCTATCATCATACATTGGTTTTTGTAGAACATTTAATATCTCATTCATGATTTTAGATTAAATCCCAAGGATTTTAAATAATCTATATTAGCTGAAGTCAAAAGATCCCTTTTTGTATGCTCCCGATCGAGTGTTGATGTAGGACTAACAGGAAATTCTTTTTGAATCGCGTTTTTATTGTTCTTGGTGTAAATAATCATTATTTTTTTATTCGGGTTTAAAGTGAA
Source organism: Pherbina coryleti (assembly GCA_943735915.1). Classification (NCBI taxonomy): domain Eukaryota; kingdom Metazoa; phylum Arthropoda; class Insecta; order Diptera; family Sciomyzidae; genus Pherbina; species Pherbina coryleti. The sequence continues at coordinate 94,846,049 of OX030948.1, read as the reverse complement.
GGCGTATAGAAATTTTTTCCCCTCGAAAATTTATAAGATCACCGTCTTGATTTAAGACCCTTATCGTTATGTTGTTTATCTCTTGACAATTGACGGGTAAGTAAATGACATTTCTAGGTGTCTCATTTATTTTATACCCCGGTGAGACGTCAAGAGGAAATTCATGAATGGTATGAACTGATGAATGGTGGTTGGCAAGCGACTACGACATCATGTTCTGCGATTCACACCTGTGAACGAACGACTTGCCATAATCCGTGTCAAGGCAAGATTTTTCAACATAAGCCTGATTGGTGCGCACGCTCCGACAGAAGATAAGGACGATGAGACCAAAGACAGCTTCTACGAGCGCCTTGAAGAGGCCTATGAGCGCAGCCCCCGCCACGACATAAAAATCGTGCTTGGTGACTTTAACGCCAAGGTGGGGAAAGAAAATATCTTTGGTCCAACAGTCGGAAAGTTCAGCCTCCACGACAATACCTCCGATAACGGAATGAGGCTGATTGACTTTGCCGCAGCGCGAAACATGGTCGTTAGTAGCACTAGATTCAAGCATCTCAATATTCATAAAGCAACTTGGCTGTCGCTGTCTCCTGATCAAAAGACGCGCAACCAAATTGATCACGTTTTGATTGACGGAAGGCACTCTTCCAGTGTTTTAGATGTACGCACGATCCGTGGTGCCAATATAGACTCGGATCATTATCTTGTCGCAGCCAAGATCCGTACACGCCTGTGCGCAACCAAGAATGCGCGCAATCCAGCACAGAGAAAGCTAGACGTCGAAAAGCTGCAATCAAAGCAAACAGCAGAAGACTTCGCTACTCGACTCTCACTCCTGCTTCAAGAAAGCACTCCTCCGATCGACGATATATGCGCGCAGTGGAATCATATTTCCCACTCGATGCGTACGGCTGCCGAAGAGGTGATTAGCTATCACCGCCCTCGCCGAAACCAGTGGCACGACCAAGAGTGTCGCGACGCCACTGCAGAAAAAGATGCCGCCTACAAAGTCACCCTTCAGTCGGTTGTAACGCGTGCTGCTAAGGAGCGATACAAAGAGAAGAGGAGGGAAGAGAGACGCATTTTCAGGCGAAAGAAAAGGGAAGCGGAAATGCGTGAGTGCGAGAAAATTGAGATGCATGGTGACAGGAATTAGGTCCGAAAATTTTTCGAAAAAATAAGACGTCTGGCCGATGGTTTCAAGACCGGGGCCTCTTCCTGCAAGGATGAAAATGGGAATCTAGTGACAGATATCCAGAGTACACTGATGATGTGGAGGGAACACTTCTCTAGGCTTCTGAATGGCGACGACGACAACAATCCCGCCAATAGAGATGATATCCAGGAATCCCCAGTTTTGGACGATAGCGTTGAAGTTCCGCTGCCCAACCATAGTGAAGTCTTGAAAGCTATAGCTCGGCTTAAAAACAACAAAGCCGCAGGAGCCGATGGCTTACCTGCTGAGCTCTTCAAGAATGGAGGCGAAGCTCTATTTAAATGCATTCATGAGCTTCTATGCAGAATATGGTCGGAAGAATGCATTCCAAACGATTGGAACCTCAGTGTGCTCTGCCCAATCCACAAGAAAGGCGATCCCACAATTTGCGCCAAAAGTATTATGCTGCTGGCGTATGCTGATGATATCGATATCATTGGCCATAATACGCGCGAAGTCAGCGCAGCATTCTCCAGGTTAGCGAAAGAGTCGAGTCGAATGGGTCTTGTAGTGAACGCAGATAAGACGAAATACCTAGTGTCAACAAATAAACAGTCCCAGCGTCTTGGAAACCACGTCACTGTTGACAACATCTCCTTCGAGGTTGTTAAGGACTTCGTCTACCTGGGATCCAGCGTAAACTCTTTCAACGATGTCAGTATAAGAGATAAAGCGAAGGATAACTCTTGCCAACAGGTGTTTCTTTGGGCTGAGTAGGCAATTGAGAAGCAGAGCCCTCTCTCGACGAACAAAACTCACGCTCTATAAGTCACTAATCATGCCCGTCCTATTATATGCAGCACAAACCTGGACGTTGAGCATTTCTGATGAAAAGACTTATGAGCCTTCGAGAGAAAGATCCTTCGTAAGATCTTCGGTCCAATCTGCGTCAATGGCGAGTACCCAATTCGATGGAACCACGAGCTGTATGAGCTGTACGCTGACATCGACATAGTTAAGCGTATTAAAATCGAGCGGCTCCGCTGGCTAGGTCATGTTGAGCGAATGGAAAACGACGCTCCAGCGAAAAAAATATTCGATTCGGTGCCCGGTGGTGGTCAACGCAGAAGAGGACGCCCACATCTTCGTTGGAAGGATCAGGTGTTGGATAACCTGACTACACTTGTTGTTTCCAACTGACGCCAGCAAGCGCAGAACAGAAATGGCTGGCGCAATTTCTTACACGAGGCCAAAACCGACTTACGGTTGTAAGCGCCAGATAAGTAAGTAAGTAAGTATGAACTGATGCGTTATTAATATATGATCCGGTTGTCAAGTTGCATTCAATACGTATTGTGTTTACATTTGTAATGTTTAAAGGTAGATCAGATTCAAATTTCTTAGGTTCATCTGTCCGATGTATATGAATATTTTCTGTTTCTTTCTCTTGCAATATTTCTATTGAATTCTCTTCATTAAATTCCTTATATTGTAACTCATTTACTAGCAACTTTCTCTTACTAAATCCCAGCAGCTGTCCTATACTGTTTGGTTTTGAGAAATCTATGTCCACGGAGGATACAATTTCAGTTTTAAGAGTGTTGTTGTTCGATTCAATTTCCAGGAAAATTGAATCTAAGAAAAGAAAAACCCAATATCCTCAAATTCATATGAACCAACTGGTATTGTAATAGTATGTGATCCGATATGAAATAAATTGTTGTGGATATCTACATTGGATATATAATTAAATGTTACAAAGTCTACAAGTCCGCAAACATATTTTGTGGTCAATTCAATTGGCGGAAAATATTTTCCAATAAGGGTTGACGTGGTTCCGCTTAAAGAGATTGTTATAGACATGACGAACGTTCATTATGAACTGACGATTGATCAGAACACACTCAGAGATTCGGATGTCAAGATGGGCACGGCGAAAAAACGGTGGCCAGGCGAACTAAAGCGCATGGCGTCGATAAAGTTATGTTGCTAGGGTTTGTTGATAGACTCTAGAACTACAAAACTTTATCGAGAAGCCATGTTTATTTTATTTTTTTCGTCGAAATACTACGCTTGTTTGTTTACATTTTTTTTGCATGCTTTTTGTTGTTGTTCAACTGTCTCACTTTTGCAGGATTTTCTTTACTGCTTTGGCTGCATTTCATTCATTGATTGATCGCCAGAAAAGTTATATTTTTGCAATTTTTCTATTTCAATGGAGCTATAGAAAAATCGTAATTTTGTAACTTTTTAAATACTGATTGGATTGAAATGCACCCAAAGACAAAACTGTAGATAATTTTATTACCTTTAAAACGGCATCAAAAATTATTTTCTAACTATATTCATTCATGTTTTTTGCTAAAAATTTTTTCATGGTTTTGTTCTTGCTCAACTTTTTCAGTTGTGCAGAATTTTCTTAGCTGCTTTGGATGCATTTCATTGATCGTTAGAAAAGTTTTATTTATGCGATTTTGTCTACTTATCTGAAATGAATAAGCTATGGAAAAATCGCTGTAACTTTTTTAATAGTGCTTGGATTGAAATGCAGCTAAGGACAAAATTATAGATTATTTCATCACCTATAAAATGACATCAAAAATTATTTTTTTACTATTTATTGAGAGTCAGAAAAGTTATACTTACTCGATTTTGTACTTACATCTCAAATTATGAAGCTAAAGAAAAAACGCTGTAACTTTTTTAATTCTAATTGAGTTACTACCCAAGGCATCTAAAATTATTTTTTTACTAAATTAACTATTTTTGTTTCAATATTTCAATTATTTTTATTATATTGTATCTATCTACCTACATATGTATTTATATCCACCCGTCAGCTACCTAAATTACAAACATTATTCATAGGGGTCTAGTTGCCACGCAGAACAATCGCCAGCTAGACCACTAGCTAGACTCGTATTTCAATATTTTATTACTTAATTTAACAATTTCTTGTTTTATTATTTTTATATTTATTTAATTCTGTTTTCATACTTACTTACTTACTTATCTGGCGCTTACAACCGAGGTCGGTTTTGGCCTCGTATAAGAAATTGCGCCAGCCATTTCTGTTTTGCGCTTGCTGGCGCCAGTTGGAAACACCAAGTGTAGTCAGGTTATCCAACACCTGATCCTTCCAACGAAGATGTGGGCGTCCTCTTCTGCGTTGACCACCACCGGGCACCGACTCGAATATTTTTTTTCGCTGGAGCGTCGTTTTCCATTCGCTCAACATGACCTAGCCAGCGGAGCCGCTCGATTTTAATACGCTTAACTATGTCGATGTCAGCGTACAGCTCATACAGCTCGTGGTTCCATCGAATTCGGTACTCGCCATTGACGCAGATTGGACCGAAGATCTTACGAAGGATCTTTCTCTCGAAGGCTCCCAAAGTCTTTTCATCAGAACTGCTCAACGTCCAGGTTTGTGCTGCATATAATAGGACGGGCATGATTAGTGACTTATAGAGCGTGAGTTTTGTTCGTCGAGAGAGGGCTCTGCTTCTCAATTGCCTACTCAGCCCAAAGAAACACCTGTTGGCAAGAGTTATCCTTCGCTTTATCTCTTATACTGACATCGTTGAAAGAGTTTACGCTGGATCCCAGGTAGACGAAGTCCTTAACAACCTCGAAGGAGATGTTGTCAACAGTGACGTGGTTTCCAAGACGCTGGGACTGTTTATTTGTTGACACTAGGTATTTCGTCTTATCTGCGTTCACTACAAGACCCATTCGACTCGACTCTTTCGCTAACCTGGAGAATGCTGCGCTGACTTCGCGCGTATTATGGCCAATGATATCGATATCATCAGCATACGCCAGCAGCATAATACTTTTGTAGAATATCGTGCCACTGCGTCTCAAATCAGCAGCTCGGATGATCTTCTCCATCATTAGGTTGAAAAAGTCGCACGATAAGGAATCACCTTGTCTGAAACCTCGTTTGGTATCGAATGGAGGAGTGAGTTCCTTCCCGATTTTAACTGTGCTGCTGGTGTTGCTCAGTGTCATTCTGCACAGGCGGATGAGCTTTGCAGGAATACCAAATTCAGACAAATATTCATTGGTATGGACCTATGGCCGAAAAGCAATTAATTCGATAACCAATTTGCGTCGTATTTACATATACATAGATGTGAATACAGAATACAACTTGATATATTTTTGATTCAACATATGTACGTATTAATATTACTTATATTAAATTATAATTTCTATTATTAATAAAATTTCGATATAAAATTATAAGTATAACTACAATATGTATAAAATAGTTATCTATTGAAAGAATTTATTCCAACTTTTCTTACGCACAGTCTCAAGTTGGCGTCATGGGCGACAGCATATGCTTCATGAATTTGGGTTTCTGTATAATTTTATATCGCAATATTATGAATATAATAAAATAATATGTGTAATATGAGCAAAATTCATAGAGGTTATATTAATATATTGAATTAAAGATATACCAACGTTGGTATTCTAAAAAAATATTGGCATGAGAGTCTACTTTGCGAAAATCATAATGCGCTGAGGGCGACTCTCTTATTCACTTCTGCTTCGCTGAATCTTTCTCTCTTCTACCCGAGTCATGGCAACCCCCCTATCTACCACACATAGAACTCAATCAGGGGCGGTTCCAGGAATATATTTCGGGGGGGGGTTTCAAAAATATTTATGTACGTTATATATATAAAGGCCGATGTTGATTTTGAATAAAACACAAATTATTTAGGAAATTACTGTCATTTCTTTTTATTATGATAATATTGGTATGGTTCAATTATGCATGGAACAAAATATCGGCTAAATGGCACACCTCCATCCAAAGGTCCAAATTTTCGATGACGCCGAGGCATAAGTGAGGTTCTATGCCGTTAATGTGCCGAATTATCTCATCCTTTAGCTTTTGAATTGTTGCTGGCTTATCGACGTATACCTTTTCTTTCAAATAACCCCAAAGAATACTTTCACTGTTCTTCCCACTGTTTTCATACTTTCAAGCTTAAAAATCTTAAAAATATGAAACAAAATTTAAAAAAAAATCAAATAATAACTACAATTTAACAAAAATTGTAAAATTAATTAATAGAAAATTTAAATTTGAAAATTAATGTTTTTATAAAAATTAAAAAAAAAATCATTGTATATTTAGCAAGAAATAAGATAGTGTAAAAATAAAATGAAAAGTACAGCTTTTGCAGAATATAAACGCATCAATGTTCAATAAGTAATCAATAAATCAAATCAAATAAAATAAAATACATGCATTTTTTAATTTCCAGTTTTATATTTAATTTTTACTTATATTTATTTGTGCATATTTATCTTATATATCATTTATATTTTTTTATTTTGACTTTTGGCACTCTTTAATCTTTAAATTTAATTTTCTTGCTTTATTTGAATACTTCAATTCTATTAAATTTTCTGTTAGTCCTTACAAAATGATATTTTTTAATTTATTATTTGTGTTATATATGAACTGTTTAATTTTTTAACAAATTTTTTGTAACTGTGTTTTATTTAAAACTTATTTTTAATGTTGATTGTTTTATAAATTAGCTTTTAGTTTATTTATAAAACAATAATAAAAATACACTCTGCTTTCGATTTTATATTTTTTTATTTTATTTTATTTTGCTATCTATTATTGTTTCCACACTTAAATTTATTTTACAAGTAATTTTTTTATTTGGAATACTTAAAAAAAGATCCGTTTTGATTTTTTTTTCATTACAAAATATATAATAGAAAATTCAGTCTTAAAATTTATATAAAACTTAATGGATCTTAAGGCTATAATTTAAAAATGTTTTTTCTTGTTCGTTATAGTGTAATTGATTTATAGTTTATTCACAATAACGAATAAGTATATATATTAAATTTATTTACATATTTTATTTATATATTTAATTTATTTAAATATTTTTATTGCATATTTTAGTGGAAACAAGGCAATTACAGCAGCAACAATACAATGTTCTAGCTGGCGATTGTCCTGTGTGGCAACAAGGCCAATATATTATGAAATAAATTATATTTATTATATTGCTTCAGAAAGGGTGGATTTAGATGTATAGATATATTAAGTAAAGATAAGTTAAAAAAAAAAATTAATAAATTTAGCAAAAAAATAATTTTTGATGTCATTTTAAAGGTGGTAAAATTATCTAAAATTTTATCCTTGGGTGCATTTCAATTCAAACTGAATTAAAAAAGTTACAGCGATTTTCCTATAGCTTCATCGAGATAGACAAAATCGCAAAAATATAAAATTTCTGACGATCGCCAAATATTAAGCTAAAAATCCTAGCGAAACAAAAACCTGCAGAAAAACAAAGAAAGAAGAGCAACAACAAAATATATATATCTTTATTTGTAGTAGTATAAAATATCATTATAAACTTTAAGTTATTGCACAATTTACAGAGAATTAGCATATATATACTTTACATCTAGAAAATTTTTATATTATGTATTTAATAAATAATTTCATTTAGAATAAGAACTAACTATGAGAAGGAAAACTACAAGAAAAACCTTCTATTGAATTTGCAGTATCGCTAATACCAAAACTTATTTAAATAAGTAAATAACAACAAAATGCATGCAAAAAAAATGTAAACAAACAAGCCGTCCGTCGGCATAGAATTCCTATGAATGGCTTTACGACAATTTTGTTGATAAAGTTTTGTAGTTCTAGAGTCTGTCAACAAACCCTAGCAACATAACTTTATCGACGCCATGCGCTTTAGTTCGCCTGGCCACCGTTTTTTCGCCGTGCCCATCTTGACATCCGAATCTCTGAGTGGAATTGCTCGAGTGTTTCTGATGCAAAGTCTATAGAATATATAGTCTCTGCTCAGGCCACAAAAATATTTTTTCACTCAAGAAATCGCTCAAAATCTTAGCACGAAACTCGTTATTCATTTTTTGATGCTTGAGGCTTCTTAATATGATGACAGCAAATTTACGAGTATAAATGATTGGTAAAATTTAAGATATTTCCATTTCCAAGTCATGCTTATAATCTTGAATGCTGATTAATGTCATATCTGAGCGGAAAGTAATATCATCCTCAGTAAGCACCTCAATTTCACCGTTACTTAAGAATCTCTCGCATTCAACTTGACGATATTCAAAACACGAAATATTTAATCGACGTTTTAGATAATTGCTGTCATATGTACAACGGATTCTCAATTTAATATTATCTTTATATTGCAGTTGAAAATGCTAAGTTGAGTGTGTAATTTGTAAATTTGTATTGTCTATTACACATTTGAGGTACATATGTGTCTATCGACTGACAAGTATGTATCTCAGAGATGTGTATGTATTTTTTGTGGTATTAGGTTTAACAATGCAACTATGTCTCGAGTGTAAAAACTGTCAAAAACTTACATCTGCTTTGAGCTAGTTGTATAGCGTCTTTAGAGGTGCCCAAGCCCTATGCACTTGGTGCACATTTGTTTTTGTAAAAGCACTTAGGCATAGGCTGTGTATTCTAATATACACACACAGCACTCCGCACTTAGCAATACAAAATACACAAACAAATTTGTCTTTTTTGTTTTTAATCTTTTTTCGTTGCTTATACCGAAGTGCAAGCAACAACACTTTCGTATGCTTTGTTAATACATTTTGGTGACAGTGATCTTCTACGTAGATTTTGTTGTTGTCTAACATAGTATGCTTTCGTTTACGAAAGGTTGCAGGATTTTATATGTATTAGTGTTTGTACTTCCATAAGAAAGTTTTGGGCACTCCTGCTCTATACTATTATTTCCTTGCTTTATTACTTGTGAACAAAATACATATACACAAAAATTGAAATTAATGCGAACAGCTGATTCATTTCAACGAAAGTGTCAAAATTTCGGTGTAATCATGCTCCAATAGAAACAGCAATTTTACACCACAGCTCAACTGAAAATGTATGTTATGCGTAATATGGCAAAAAAGTTCAGTTGAGGTGTCTTAACTCACGTCAACTTAAGTTGAGTTGTCGTACCTAATAGGGGCCTAAGTCTTGCCTAAATGCTTCAATAGCTTCATCCACTGTAAACGATTGATCTATTGGTGGATGGGACTTTTCCTCTCCAGCTGACTGTGATTGTACTTCTGTTGATGACTCAGCGTTTAAATTATTTAAATCTTTACTAAACTTTAAGAGTTTAAAATTCAGTTGTATGCTTACTGTATCATTATTAGGTAATTTAATAGCAAACTCTGTATTTTTAAATTCGTTTTCACTCAAATCAATAGGAACAGCAGCTGAAAAAACTTGTACGATGCAAAAATATGTAATTAATATGATGAAATTCTTTTTCATTTTAATTTTTCTCAACAGATGTGTTCTTTTGGCAACGATCTATTTTTAAATGATATTATAAGAATTGTTACTCGCACTTATAACCTAATTTTGTTATTCTCTTCTTCTTCTTCTTATTCTTCAACTGAGCTGTCACCTCCGCCACCACCACCACCACCTACTTTGACGACTTCACTATCATTGAAATTTTCCCTCTTTTTTGAGGCGGGTGAGTTTTGACGACTAGTATTTGATGATTGTAGGGGTGTTGGACGGATTCCAGGGATTCCCACCTTGCTAATATATTTTTTATCTAAACCCCCAAAAAAGCCATATATTTCTCGGAAAACGCATGATGGCTTGTATGAGTATACATTTATGTCTTTATAACCACCTTCATAGACTGTTCCAACTAGAGATATCATACCGCCAGCGACTTCAATTTTTATATGTTGATTGTGGCTGAATTCGAACATTGTAAGATTTGTGGGCACTTGTTGGCCTCTACTAAGATAAAAAATTTGTGTTCTAACCCCTCCTTCCGCAGTTAGAAACACCTGCAACATAATATCCAAAACTATAGCATTTAGTCTTCCACTGCGCATGACAAGTACAGTATTTATCATGGCTTCTTAAAAGTTGACCCCAATACATATTTAATCCGGAATATAATACAACTAAATCTCTCTCGTCATAGTTTTTCTATTTATACCTTGCACACATCTCGCTAAAAAATTGAATATATATATACACACATACATATTTACTCTTCTTATGCTTTCTAACTTCTCCTGATATAACATAGTATTTCATCATATCTTGCAATATTTCATATGCATACATATATACATACGTGCAGATATTTATTACAAAGTTATATCTGTGGTCACAAGGAATAACAGCCTAACTCAAAATATCGTAAATACGGGATGTTTTATTTTCCTTACTTCGTCTGCTTTCTAGAAGTTAATGGAACAATCGAACATGAAACTTGTAGATACATGAATGCCCTTTCATTTTGCAGAAAAACCAAATCGCTTTTTTACCGGGAAACAGACGAGATAAGGAAAATAAAACATCGCGTATTTACGATATTTTGAGTTAGGCTGTTATTCCTTGTGACCACAGATATATTCACATTTAACCGCAACTTATAAAAATTGACAAATAACCGGATGCAACTGATAAGAAATCGTCAAATAATAGGATACAATATGTTCAATAAGTTATTTTATAAATATTGAGAGTCAGTCTAAGAATATCTGTCACAGCGAATAGTTTAAGAAAAAATAAAATGTGAAAACAAGTTTAAAAAATCTACTTACCCTTAAATACCTACCCTTAAAGGATATGGAAGTAAACGTTCCATATGAAGTCAACAGAATCGCTAGAGTAGATACAAAATGTGGCGAAAGCATAAGATGTCTTGTAAATAAAGAATTTCATATTTATTTACCAAAAAGATTTCTGATTATCACTAAGAATCAGATGGATTATTTAAACGAGACATTACATATTCTAATGAAAACTGAAGGCATTGATGGCACATTTTCCCTAGCCATTAAAAAGAAGAAGAGGGAAAATGGTAATATATTCTACAAAAACATGCATGAAAGCTCTGAAGAAGATGATGATGATGATGATAAAAAACAGGAATTAAACAATAAACTTATTTAAAATTTGTGAAATAATATGAAAATAAAAATGATTATAATAAAAAAATGTTTTAATTTTTTCGCTTTATTGAGTATGTGTATTCAGATATACAATTTGTTTGTATTACAATCAAAAGTAATTAGGTATATTGTTGTTGCTGTTGAACTGTATCTTTATTTATCCAAGAATTATGTAGATCGGAAAATCCCAACCATTTAACGTAAACTTGCTGCCCCCTTGTTTTAATACCTTTTCAATCAAATACGTATTCGGAAAATGGGTCTTCATAACTTCATGTTCATAGAATCCACCAATAACTGGGTTTCCTTGATAGTCTTCCAGTAAATAAGTTACCGGATTTGTATTCTGTATAGTATGAATTTTAAAAATTCCAGTTGTCCAATTGGGAGTATATCCTTTTGCGAAAATATGTTTATATTTGCTTATGCGAACGTAGTCTCCAACCTTAAGTTTGCCATATTTAAAAACTTTTGGATGATTATAAACTTGTTTTAGATTGGAACGTTCATTTCCTGTGTTAACAGACTTTGGCATCATTCCAATGGTTCTATGCTTTTTACTATTGTATTGGTTTATTAAATCCTTGCATATATTTATCCACTGATAATTTCCTTGTAAGCTAAACTTTTTCCACATCACTCCTTTTAGAGTTCTATTAAATCGTTCTACAATAGATGCTTTCATGATGCTGTATGTAGAATAGTGATTGATATTATGTTTTTTCATTAGGTTTTGTAATGTTTTATTATAAAACTCTTTGCCATTATCTGTTTGCAAGTTTTTAGGTATTCTCTTTTGTGAAAAAATAGATTTCATAGCATTGGTAATATCTTCACTACCTTTAGATTTTACGGGAACAGCCCAAGCAAACTTTGAAAATGTGTCTATTACCGTTAAAATAAATCGGTAGCCTTTGTTGTATTTTGAATAAGCACCCATCTCAACAAGATCTGCTTGCCAAAGATCATCTATACCCTTGGTCACCACTCGTCGTCGTGCGAAATTTCTGCGTGCTTGCTTATGAAGCTCCTGTACCACTGCTTGTCTGTCCATTCCTAGTGTCTTAAGTGGTTGTTATTCGTTTAAGAGCTGTCACCTCTCCGTCTCTAGCGGCCACCTTAGCCCACACTCGTTTCAGAGCTTCTGTTGGTGAATTCCTTTCAGCACGATTTATTTTATCCTCCAAAAACTCATAATCATCTTTTATTTTTCTTAAAAGACGTTCTTCAGCTTCATCAATTTTGTGTGTAAACGCTGATTTTATCTCCTCTAATGATTTGTCTAGATTACTTTGATCTTGTGTTAAATTAGATAGAACTGCTTCTAAGTCTACAAGTTTTGTTGTATGCGATACGTTTTGCTGCTGTATTAATTTGTTAAAACTATCTTCCATCTCCTTAATTCCCCCCTCATATAATACATTTAATTGTTTCTTTGTTTCTTCAAAATAACTTTTTAAATAAACTTTATTCACAGCATCGTTTTCCAATACAGGATTAGCAATATTTTTTATTCTACGTGAGTTGAAGTTGAAATGGCGATCACTATCTAAATGAATCTTGGTGTGCGGATTTTGATATCTTTCAGAGCTACTCATATAATGTCCAAACTTGTCGACAGGCATTTTATGAATATTGATGATGAAACATTTGCAGACTATTTATATAATAATTTTTGCTTCTCTCAATTCTTCAATAATTGAAAATATTTCGTTATTATGATTTGAGCGACCAGCTATTGATGATGAGATCAAAAGACGTAATCTATCAACTAGTTCGTTGGGGTCATCCCAATGTATTTAATTTGATTTGTTTGTATTCAACTTCAACTCACGTAGAATAAAAAATATTGCTAATCCTGTATTGGAAAACGATGCTGTGAATAAAGTTTATTTAAAAAGTTATTTTGAAGACACAAAGAAACAATTAAATGTATTATATGAGGGGGGAATTAAGGAGATGGAAGATAGTTTTAACAAATTAATACAGCAGCAAAACGTATCGCATACAACAAAACTTGTAGACTTAGAAGCAGTTCTATCTAATTTAACACAAGATCAAAGTAATCTAGACAAATCATTAGAGGAGATAAAATCAGCGTTTACACACAAAATTGATGAAGCTGAAGAACGTCTTTTAAGAAAAATAAAAGATGATTATGAGTTTTTGGAGGTTCATTACCAATGCTATGAAATCTATTTTTTCACAAAAGAGAATACCTAAAAACTTGCAAACAGATAATGGCAAAGAGTTTTATAATAAAACATTACAAAACCTAATGAAAAAACATAATATCAATCACTATTCTACATACAGCATCATGAAAGCATCTATTGTAGAACGATTTAATAGAACTCTAAAAGGAGTGATGTGGAAAAAGTTTAGCTTACAAGGAAATTATCAGTGGATAAATATATGCAAGGATTTAATAAACCAATACAATAGTAAAAAGCATAGAACCATTGGAATGATGCCAAAGTCTGTTAACACAGGAAATGAACGTTCCAATCTAAAACAAGTTTATAATCATCCAAAAGTTTTTAAATATGGCAAACTTAAGGTTGGAGACTACGTTCGCATAAGCAAATATAAACATATTTTCGCAAAAGGATATACTCCCAATTGGACAACTGAAATTTTTAAAATTCATACTATACAGAATACAAATCCGGTAACTTATTTACTGGAAGACTATCAAGGAAACCCAGTTATTGGTGGATTCTATGAACATGAAGTTATGAAGACCCATTTTCCGAATACGTATTTGATTGAAAAGGTATTAAAACAAGGGGGCAGCAAGTTTACGTTAAATGGTTGGGATTTTCCGATCTACATAATTCTTGGATAAATAAAGATACAGTTCAACAGCAACAACAATATACCTAATTACTTTTGATTGTAATACAAACAAATTGTATATCTGAATACACATACTCAATAAAGCGAAAAAATTAAAACATTTTTTTATTATAATCATTTTTATTTTCATATTATTTCACAAATTTTAAATAAGTTTATTGTTTAATTCCTGTTTTTTATCATCATCAACATCATCTTCTTCAGAGCTTTCATGCATGTTTTTGTAGAATATATTACCATTTTCCCTCTTCTTCTTTTTAATGGCTAGGGAAAATGTGCCATCAATGCCTTCAGTTTTCATTAGAATATGTAATGTCTCGTTTAAATAATCCATCTGATTCTTAGTGATAATCAGAAATCTTTTTGGTAAATAAATATGAAATTCTTTATTTACAAGACATCTTATGCTTTCGCCACATTTTGTATCTACTCTAGCGATTCTGTTGACTTCATATGGAACGTTTACTTCCATATCCTTTAAGGGTAGGTATTTAAGGGTAAGTAGATTTTTTAAACTTGTTTTCACATTTTATTTTTTCTTAAACTATTCGCTGTGACAGATATTCTTAGACTGACTCTCAATATTTATAAAATAACTTATTGAACATATTGTATCCTATTATTTGACGATTTCTTATCAGTTGCATCCGGTTATTTGTCAATTTTTATAAGTTGCGGTTAAATGTGAATATATCTGTGGTCACAAGGAATAACAGCCTAACTCAAAATATCGTAAATACGCGATGTTTTATTTTCCTTATCTCGTCTGTTTCCCGGTAAAAAAGCGATTTGGTTTTTCTGCAAAATGAAAGGGCATTCATGTATCTACAAGTTTCATGTTCGATTGTTCCATTAACTTCTAGAAAGCAGACGAAGTAAGGAAAATAAAACATCCCGTATTTACGATATTTTGAGTTAGGCTGTTATTCCTTGTGACCACAGATATAACTTTGTAATAAATATCTGCACGTATGTATATATGTATGCATATGAAATATTGCAAGATATGATGAAATACTATGTTATATCAGGAGAAGTTAGAAAGCATAAGAAGAGTAAATATGTATGTGTGTATATATATATTCAATTTTTTAGCGAGATGTGTGCAAGGTATAAATAGAAAAACTATGACGAGAGAGATTTAGTTGTATTATATTCCGGATTAAATATGTATTGGGGTCAACTTTTAAGAAGCCATGATAAATACTGTACTTGTCATGCGCAGTGGAAGACTAAATGCTATAGTTTTGGATATTATGTTGCAGGTGTTTCTAACTGCGGAAGGAGGGGTTAGAACACAAATTTTTTATCTTAGTAGAGGCCAACAAGTGCCCACAAATCTTACAATGTTCGAATTCAGCCACAATCAACATATAAAAATTGAAGTCGCTGGCGGTATGATATCTCTAGTTGGAACAGTCTATGAAGGTGGTTATAAAGACATAAATGTATACTCATACAAGCCATCATGCGTTTTCCGAGAAATATATGGCTTTTTTGGGGGTTTAGATAAAAAATATATTAGCAAGGTGGGAATCCCTGGAATCCGTCCAACACCCCTACAATCATCAAATACTAGTCGTCAAAACTCACCCGCCTCAAAAAAGAGGGAAAATTTCAATGATAGTGAAGTCGTCAAAGTAGGTGGTGGTGGTGGTGGCGGAGGTGACAGCTCAGTTGAAGAATAAGAAGAAGAAGAAGAGAATAACTAAATTAGGTTATAAGTGCGAGTAACAATTCTTATAATATCATTTAAAAATAGATCGTTGCCAAAAGAACACATCTGTTGAGAAAAATTAAAATGAAAAAGAATTTCATCATATTAATTACATATTTTTGCATCGTACAAGTTTTTTCAGCTGCTGTTCCTATTGATTTGAGTGAAAACGAATTTAAAAATACAGAGTTTGCTATTAAATTACCTAATAATGATACAGTAAGCATACAACTGAATTTTAAACTCTTAAAGTTTAGTAAAGATTTAAATAATGGAAACGCTGAGTCATCAACAGAAGTACAATCACAGTCAGCTGGAGAGGAAAAGTCCCATCCACCAATAGATCAATCGTTTACAGTGGATGAAGCTATTGAAGCATTTAGGCAAGACTTAGTTAAAAAGGAACAAAATATTGCGGGAATTATTGAAAGTTCACAACCATTTTACAGGCATTTTCAACTGCAATATAAAGATAATATTAAATTGAGAATCCGTTGTACATATGACAGCAATTATCTAAAACGTCGATTAAATATTTCGTGTTTTGAATATCGTCAAGTTGAATGCGAGAGATTCTTAAGTAACGGTGAAATTGAGGTGCTTACTGAGGATGATATTACTTTCCGCTCAGATATGACATTAATCAGCATTCAAGATTATAAGCATGACTTGGAAATGGAAATATCTTAAATTTTACCAATAATTTATACTCGTAAATTTGCTGTCATCATATTAAGAAGCCTCAAGCATCAAAAAATGAATAACGAGTTTCGTGCTAAGATTTTGAGCGATTTCTTGAGTGAAAAAATATTTTTGTGGTCTGAGCACAAGATTATTTTACAAAAATTAAAAGGTCGATTCGATGAATATGCGTTATATAAGATGAAAACGTCGAAATTGGGTGATCATTACACGAATTGCGAATGGTCAAGGGATGAAACAACTTGCGGTCCTGATACTTGTGGATGTTCCTCTATCGATAGAATATGGGATGCCGCATTGCATATAATAAACTTTTATTATAATATAAAAACGCAAATTTTAACAAATTTTCTTCACTTAACATCGTAGTCGCCATATGGATAGCATTAAACAATGTCTAAGGAGAGCATTTTAGTTATAGATGTTCAAGGTTTCTACATCAAAGTTATCACGAGCGTTCCCACTGTCACCTGCACTCCGATCATATTACATGCAGGTAAATGAGCTTAATTGTGCTGACGTAGTCCACGCGCCGTTGGAACGAAGCAGTGAATCTGTCACATCGTGGGAACTGGCTAGTCAGCAGCTATAGGGTAGAAACTAAGCTAGGCTTTAGGGAATAAGCATAAGTTGAGAATGATATTGGGTTAGTCTAATTTTGGTGACGAAATAAATCAGTTCTTTAATTTGGATACTCTCTGTTTTTTAATCAACTTATAAATTTACAGGTTGGCCCGTTGGCCCGTAGCACTAGGCTAGCCAACGCGGCCTTATTTTTTGGGTTTCCACAAGGGAAATCCTTAACTGGCGCCCGAGCAGGGACCCGTTTAAAATACGGGTTCCTTGAAAAATATTATAATAAAGTGAAACTTAGAGGAAGAGAATAAAAAAAAAATCTAAGTGAAAGAGAAAAAAAAAATAATAAAATAAAAAAAAAAAAATAATTTTGTATCAAAAGTGGAAATAAATCTTAAGGAATGAAAATATAAAAAGAAAAATCCTCTAAATAAACACTTAACGAAAAACCCTCCAAGTTTCTATGTTAAGGTCCTGGCCTGTGAAAAAAGCTTTATTGAATTAAAATAAAATGTGCAGCGATTCACCACCTTAGGGGGGGACCCTCCTGCACAAAAAAAATAAATTAAGAAAATAATATGAAAAATTAAAAACATACTTAAACTAGAAAAAAGTGCAGCGATTCACCACCTTAGGGGGGACCCTCCTGCACAAAAAAATAAATTAAGAAAATAATATGAAAAATTAAAAACATACTTAAACTAGAAAAAAGTGCAGCGATTCACCACCTTAGGGGGGACCCTCCTGCACAAAAAAAATAAATAAAAAAAATTATATGAAAATTTAAAACGTTCTTAAATTATTATAAAGCGCAGCGATTCACCACCTTTGGGGGGACCCTCCTGTGCTGTAAATAAAAAGAAAGAGAAAAAACAAAAATAAGTACCTTAAAATAGTACCAAACCAGTGATCAGGACCTCTACACATAAAAAGTTAAAAAGTTTCTGACAAAATGGGATTGGGGTTTCGACTCCCCGTCAGCAAACATAAAGTAGGAATCGGCAAACTGCCGGGTCTCCTTCAATAAGAAAAAAAAGGATTATATCTGCGAGCACTAAAATCAAGTCATTGCTAGATTTCGTCCTTAAAATTCTTCTTGTTATTGGGGACTAGTCGAACAATAGTGCGTTCCTTAATCCAGTGATTGTGTTTAAAAGTATTTGTACGCCCTATGGGGTGCACGATGCCGTTACCATGGGAACACGGTTATCCAATCATTTACTTATACACGCTTGTTCCTTCTTGGAGATCACACAAGATAAGGGACGTACTGGTGAAGTTAATCGTGCCATTAGCAGGTTGTTGGCAATTATTAACGCCAACGACCAAACGGGACTAACGCGATCCTTCCAAGACTATTCTGAAATAAAAGCTAATTGCCTTTCCTTTTACAGATATAGCAATTTCGAAAATTCAGTGCAAAGAAAAAAAAAGGAAAAAAAAAAAAAGAAAAAAAAACAAAAGCACAAAAGCACAAAAACTGCAATAAAAAAAGCATCACATTAAAATAAAGTGCGATTTTAAATAAAAATTTGGTTGTTTATTATTAAATAACAAGTAATAATGAAATTGTAAGTGCAAATATAGAGCAAATAAATAATTAAGAAAAAAAAGAGCTTCACATTAAGCTAAAGTGCAAAAATCAAATAACAAGTAATTTTATAAAAAATTAATAAAAAATTGTAAATCAAAGCTTCAGAAAAAAAAAGAGGAAAAATTTTGAGTTCTAAAAATTCTAGGAACACTCATACGCGAGATACGGTAAGTAAGGTAAGTGCCTGAATTTATTGCCAATAAGATTATGGAAGATTTAACAACCTCCGTGACAAACCTGACTGGGGCAGTTAACCAGATTCTAGAGCAGCTTAGGGGGTTTGACGGACGCCTTTCGAAAATCGAACAATGTAGACCGGCTGAAACAGCCAATGATTTGCTTACTTCAGCAAAAATCAAAAGAATTGAGGATCGTATCAACCGAGTAGAGCAAGCTGGGGATAGACAACTGATAGCTCAAGAGTCTGAACCATTGCAGGGTCCCAGGACTGAACAGGACCTGAGGGACATTTGTAAGCTCCCTGATAGTGTTAAGGAGCTCCAGGTTTTTGACGGGAATCCCGTCCAGTATATTTCATGGATTCATAATGTCGAAATAATCCTGAAAGATTTCGAAATCGTTCGTAGCAAGCCCATATATAGGGCAATCCTTCAACACATACGTCAGAAGGTACGCGGAAGCGCGGACACCGCACTTGTGTCCTACAACGTCTTCAGCGACGATTGGTTGGAAATAAAGAGGGTGCTTTCTCTGCATTATGCCGATAAGAGAGACATAAGGACACTTGAGCACCAACTCAACCAACTGTCACAGGGTGGCTCTAAGTTGGACGAGTTCTATGCCACGATAAATCACCAATTTTCGCTTATTATTAATAAAATAAAAGCAGAAACCTACTCCACAGAAACTATGGCCGCTCTGGTGGAAACGTATAGAAATCGTGCTCTTGATGTCTTTGTGCGTGGTTTAAATGGCGATATTTCCAGAATGTTAATTGTGCAAAGGCCAAAGACCTTGCCTGAGGCTTACTCAGCCTGCCTGGAAATGCAAAATTTAAATTTCAGAAATAATGTTATACACATAAAGACCCCAAATACAATCACTGCCCCTATCAATCAACATTTAAAAGTTGATCCTAGACCAATATTGCCGCCCAGAAAACCATACCATCCTCCGGGTCGAGGCTATCCAAGGAACGATTACCAGCAGGTGGGTAACTTTCACCCTCAAAGACCAACCGCCCCAAAGCCTCATGAAAAAATGGAGGTAGATGGTTCTTTCCAAACGAGACGTGTCAACTACATGAATCGACCACGAAGCAGCAACCAATTTAAGAGGAAGGCCGGATCGGGAAATTACCAACAAAATAAGCAACAACGACTCTATAATACTGAAGCCATCGATGACCAATACGCAGAAGAAGTTGAAGATTCAAATGAACATATTGATGAACAGCTGAATTTTATGACGGGAGCCTGTCCAGCGTACCATACCTAGAGTATGTTACGACGGACGGAAAACGTCTTAAATTTCTTGTTGACACCGGTACCAACAAGAACTTTATAAATCCGGCCGTCTGCAAAAATACTGTTTCTCTGTCCAAACCATTTAGTGTCCAATCGGCAATATAAGAATTCATAAAAAAATTAGTGGCAAATTTTTCGAAAAAATGGGCAATAGCCTGGTTTTAACTTTCTATGTTTTGCCTGGCTTGGTTGCGTTTGATGGCATTATTGGTGACGACTCACTGAAAATGTTAAAAGCAGTAATCGATAGAAACCTGAACACACTAACAATAGAACCAAACATTAAAATAGCGTTAAGAAATAAGGTATCAGAGCAAATTAGTTTTATGCCAACGACAGATGATGAGGCATCAAGTACGATAAAGGCAAAATTAAGTAGGTTAATGAAAAACTTCGAGCGTCTTTTTGGACCTTTACAGGCTGGAGACAGTGTTGAGACGAACGTACGGGCAGAAATAAAAACCAGTACAAGCGAGCCAATATACACTAAAAGCTATCCATACCCAGCTTCTATGAGAGATGAGGTAGAAAAGCAAGTTCAAGAACTTCTGTCAGAAGGTATAATTCAACCTTCCAAGAGCCCTTATAATTCTCCCATTTGGGTTGTCCCTAAGAAGCCCAAATCATCGGGAGAAAAACAATACAGAATGGTGGTAGATTTCAAGCGTCTAAATAGCGTTACGATATCTGATGCGTATCCAATACCAGATATTAACTCCACTCTCGCCAGTCTTGGCAAAGCTCGTTACTATACCACACTTGACCTCACATCAGGATTTCACCAAATTCCTATGAAGGAATCAGACATACCGAAGACTGCATTTTCAACCATGAACGGTAAATTCGAGTTCACGAGGCTACCGTTCGGGTTAAAAAATGCGCCAGCGATTTTCCAAAGAATGATTGACGATCTTCTAAAGGCATATATTGGTAAAATCTGCTACGTATACATTGACGACATTATTGTGTTCGGCAATGACGAGGAAGACCACCTTAGGAATGTCGAGACTGTTTTTTTCGCGATTACTCGAGGCAAACCTTAAAGTCAATCTCGAAAAAACACAGTTCATGAAAACGAGTGTGGAATTTCTCGGCTATGTTGTTACACGTGATGGCATCAAACCCGACGCAAACAAGGTAAAGGCTATCGAAAACATTCTGCCACCAAAGAATTTAAAGGATTTAAAAAGCTTTCTTGGACTGACTTCATATTATCGAAGATTTATACGTGACTATGCTAAGGTGGCCAAGCCTCTGACGAACCTAACAAGAGGAGAGAACGCCCAAGTTAAAGCCAATTAGATGACCGGAACAGTCCTATCGCAGGGTGAGATAGGGAAGGACAGACCCATTGCATACGTTTCACGGTCCCTAAATAAGACTGAGGAGAACTACGCCACAAACGAAAAAGAAATGTTGGCGATAGTCTGGGCCCTAGATAATCTTCGGAACTATGTGTATGGTACAAAAAAAATTAGAATCTTCACCGACCACCAGCCGTTAACTTTTGCATTAGGAAACAGAAATTACAATGCAAAACTTAAACGATGGAAAGCTAGAATCGAGGAGTACAACTACGAGTTGGTTTACAAACCCGGTAAATCTAACCTAGTGGCTGATGCTCTCTCAAGGCTGAAGACTGAACTCAATCACTTGACTAGCTCAAGTGATTCCGTTACAGATACAGCGAGCGAAGGTGCAGAAGGTGACGATTCGGGTACAGATACGGCAAGCGAAGGAAATCGGTCATCTGGAGCTACAATACATAGCGCAGAAATCGATAGTTCAGATCTTATTCCCCATGTTGAGGCTCCTCTTAATGTGTTTAAGAACCAGATAGTCGTTAGACAAGGAAATGATTTATATAGCTGGGAATCACCTCATCCTGGCTATAAACGCCATTATATTAATACGGAAATAAATAGGGAAAATTTAACTTCTAACCTAAAAAAACTTTTAAACCCCTCTGTAATTAATGGTATAAAGATACCCGAAGCCTTCTTACAACTGCTTCAAGAGGTATATGTCAACAATTTTTCCAAATACAAAATAAGAATCACCCAGAGAATTGTTGAAGATGTGTGCAATGCGGAAAGAATCTGTCAAATAATTGAGGAAGAACACAAGCGTGCTCATAGAAACCCGCGAAAGAATGGAGCACAAGTCCTCGAGAAATATTATTTTCCGCGAATGAATGCACTCATCACAAGGTATACTTCAAGCTGCGAAATTTGTAAAGTTAGTAAGTATGACCGACACCCCGCTAAGCCACAACTACAACAAACCCCTGTACCTACCTATCCATGCGAAATATTACACATCGATATTTTTGAATTACAAAAAGAAAAATTTTTGAGCTGTATTGACAAATTTACTAAATTCGCTAAGCTTTTTCATATCAAAAACAAATCTGCGATTCACCTACGTACCAAGCTAACCAAGGTCCTCCATTACTTTACAATTCCAAAGATTATCGTTACAGATAATGAAAGGAGCTTTTTGAGCCCAATCGTTTCGAACTACATTAGGTCCCTGGGGGTAGAAATTTACCAGACGCCTTCTCAGCGTAGTGAGGTTAACGGTCAAGTTGAGCGTCTCCATTCAACCCTCTTGGAAATTTACAGATGCCTAAAACAAGAAATGCGCAATGTAACACCAAAAGAATTAATCCACATTGCTGTGGATCGATACAACAATACATTCCATACTGTGGCGAATCAAAAACCCAACGATATCTTCTTCGATAGGACACAGAGGGTTAATTATCAAAATTTAGTGAACTTTCGCGATAAGGTACATGGAGAAATAAAAGCACAAATTGAAAAAAACCAGGAAATGAGAAATTTAAGGTTTAACAAGAAGAAATCCATTCCGAGGAAATTTAACCAAGGTGACCAAGTTTATATTGCCGACAGGCAAATCAAGGGAAAACAGAAACCTCTTTTCAAAAAAGAGGTTGTGGCAAGGGATAATAAAGTCACAATTGTAACCGATACGGGGAAAAGATTTCATAAGGCACATGTTAAAAACGTTCCACCCTAGGGAAAAAGGAGAACAGAAATTATAATTTGTTATCTCATTAATTAGGTTAATTGGTTAGATCGTTAATTAGGGCATGAGAATGACTGATTGGCAATAAAATTCATAAAGCACGTATATCTTACACATCTCCAACATAATTGCACTAATTCAATAAAGCTCAAATAAAATCCAAATATTGCACAAAAAAGAAAATGAAAATCATATGAGAAAGTTATTTAAAAACAGCTCTAATGACAAATTGGTATAAAGCCTGCTAATAACGCAGAATGCCAGGGTTTAACTCCCGTCGAGTAAAGGCTCGCAATAAAAATAAATTTGTAAACACTATATATAAGTATAAAATATAATAAATTGGTTAATTTTTAAATATTCCTTTTTAACATATTTCTGTACTTAGCATTAAATAACTTTTATTTTAATATCTAATTATAACTTGCTTTAGACATAGGGTCAAGTACATAAAATATAGAAAAGAAGGGGGAAGGGTCAATATACCACATATGAAAATTATATACTTTTTACTGTTTTACAGACTAGGGCTGTTATTTAGCATAGCTGCTGTACAAAGCATTCACATATTCAACTACAAAGCACCCATCGTATCAGTGTTCGATGGTAACGGATGGATCACCAGTGGATACTTTAAGCTTGTACACATCGTGGACCTAGTGAAATTCAACTCCCTGCTAGAAGATATACTGGAGTGTGCAAATGCGAGCATTCATACTTACGAGAAGAAGCTGCTATTGGACTATCACTTCAAATGAATAAGTGACCGATTAGACGAGCTAGGAGCCCCCAAACGAAGGAAAACACGATCAATAGATTGGATTGGTTCCGCCTGGAAGTGGATCGCTGGATCACCAGATGCAACTGACTGGAACACGATACTGCAGAGCCAAGACGAAATTATCAAAAATAATAACCACCAATATAAAATAAATGAGGAAATCTTTCGCTCATCGCAGGAAGCCGTCAAAAAAGTTAACCAAATAATTGGCAAAACTAATGCTATAGCAAAATCAATTGTTGAAGAACAGGAGGGAACCGATATCCTGAGTAAAATACTAGTACTACGGGCTGAAATAGGTGAGATTGTTCGTGCATGTCAGATGGCAAAAGTAGGAATAGTCAACAGCAATATGCTTGATAAGGAAGAAATAAATAATCTTTTGAGCGAGATAGAGACACTACCCTACCAAAACGCTATTGAAGCAACAGAGTATGGAAAACCTTCAGTGTATACAAATGGAACGCTTCTCTTATATGTTCTCTCCATGCCAAAATTAAGTGAACGCAAATACCACTTTCTGAGGACAAGAGCGGCAATAATTGCAGGTAGGCAATTGGACTTTCAATTTTACAAGATGCTCGTTAACCAACAGGAAACCTTTGGTGTGGAAAAAGAAAGAATGCCTTCTTATCAACAACTCTACCATCTGTGAAATGAGCTCACTGAAGAAGTTCGAGGAAGAAAGCTGCGTGCCTAGGCTATTAAAAGGTGGACATGCTAATTGCAAATTCCGAGCAAATAATAAAGAGATAGTTGAAATAATTAGCGAAAATACTATTTTTCTTACAAACTTCATGGGCGAAATAGTAGCAGCGAATAAGACCACTTTCCTCAATGGGACATATGTACTTCAGCTAGATAATGAAAGTATATTAATAAGAAATCAAACGTTTACTAGCAAAAGTGGGTCTCACCTACAAGCACTACCGTCCGTCCTAACTAATATCACCATTCAAGGACCAAAAGTGGATCTGGAATACGCGCATAGTCTCAGTTTGACAAATATAAAACGTTTGAGCAACCTGCAAGGAATAGTGGACATTTCGTTCACCACAGATATTGTCATCATTGTTTTAGTAATGTCCTTTGGGGTCATACTTTGGTACAGGGTGCTACGAAGGGTCAACTTGCCTCCATTGAAGCAGTTCGCTACGCAGATGTCTCCACCACCAAAACCAGTTCGTCGTTGTCAAACATCCTTAGATCTGCGGGACGCAGATATTTAAAGGGGGAGGAGTTATCACGAGCGTTCCCACTGTCACCTGCACTCCGATCATATTACATGCAGGTAAATGAGCTTAATTGTGCTGACGTAGTCCACGCGCCGTTGGAACGAAGCAGTGAATCTGTCACATCGTGGGAACTGGCTAGTCAGCAGCTATAGGGTAGAAACTAAGCTAGGCTTTAGGGAATAAGCATAAGTTGAGAATGATATTGGGTTAGTCTAATTTTGGTGACGAAATAAATCAGTTCTTTAATTTGGATACTCTCTGTTTTTTAATCAACTTATAAATTTACAGGTTGGCCCGTTGGCCCGTAGCACTAGGCTAGCCAACGCGGCCTTATTTTTTGGGTTTCCACAAGGGAAATCCTTAACTTCAATAATGAATTTAGTGTAAAAGAACTGAGTATTTCGTAGACGATGACTCACAAGTTCAAACATTTGTAATTAAACCGCCTTTTCAATATGCATCTCTGACGATTAAGGAAAAGGTTTCATATAATTGGCTTTATAAAAATCATCACGGCTTAAAATGGGAGGATGGCGATTCAACTTTAGAAAATATTATAGAATATTATATTAAAAATATCAAAGAGAAAAATTTCATTTATTATATTAAAGGTTTAGAAAAAATTAAGTGGATTCAAAATTTGATTAAAGATGAAATTTTTTATCATAACCTAGATGATTTAAACTGTCCAAATTTAAAAATTTTGTATAAAAATAATCAATCAATAAATGTTTGTAGCTATCATAAGAAAAATTTTACATGTGCTGAAAAAAATGTAATACTCTTAAGAGAGTTTATAAATAAAGAAAACATAAAATAATAATAATTCAATTTATAGTTGTCATTTAATACTTAAATCAGATTAAATAAATATCAATCGTCAGTTCATAATGAACGTTTGTCATGTCTATAACAATCTCTTTAAGCGGAACCACGTCAACCCTTATTGGAAAATATTTTCCGCCAATTGAATTGACCACAAAATATGTTTGCGGACTTGTAGACTTTGTAACATTTAATTATATACCCAATGTAGATATCCACAACAATTTATTTCATATCGGATCACATACTATTACAATACCAGTTGGTTCATATGAATTTGAGGATATTGGGTTTTTCTTTTCTTAGATTCAATTTTCCTGGAAATTGAATCGAACAACAACACTCTTAAAACTGAAATTGTATCCTCCGTGGACATAGATTTTTCAAAACCAAACAGTATAGGACAGCTGCTGGGATTTAGTAAGAGAAAGTTGCTAGTAAATGAGTTACAATATAAGGAATTTAACGAAGAGAATTCAATAGAAATATTGCAAGAGAAAGAAACAGAAAATATTCATATACATCGGACAGATGAACCTAAGAAATTTGAATCTGATCTACCTTTAAACATTACAAATGTAAACACAATACGTATTGAATGCAACTTGACAACCGGATCATATATTAATAACGCATCAGTTCATACCATTCATGAATTTCCTCTTGACGTCTCACCGGGGTATAAAATAAATGAGACACCTAGAAATGTCATTTACTTACCCGTCAATTGTCAAGAGATAAACAACATAACGATAAGGGTCTTAAATCAAGACGGTGATCTTATAAATTTTCGAGGGGAAAAAATTTCTATACGCCTTCACTTTAAACCCGAATAAAAAAATAATGATTATTTACACCAAGAACAATAAAAACGCGATTCAAAAAGAATTTCCTGTTAGTCCTACATCAACACTCGATCGGGAGCATACAAAAAGGGATCTTTTGACTTCAGCTAATATAGATTATTTAAAATCCTTGGGATTTAATCTAAAATCATGAATGAGATATTAAATGTTCTACAAAAACCAATGTATGATGATAGCATTATAAAAAGGCAATACCATAGTTACTCTCCATATTTAAAATCCTTCAACAATAACGATGAAATTCGTATACCGATTCAAAATCAGGACCTCTTTGTCTTACCAAGTGAGAGTATGATTTACATTCATGGCTCTATAGTAAAACAGGAAGGAGGAAATGATGTAGTAGCAACAGGTGTAAAATTTAAAAATAACTTTGTTTCGTATCTGTTTGATGAAATTCGATATGAAATTAATGGCTTTGAAATTGATCGTACACGCAATCTTGGAATTTCATCCACCATGAAAAATTTCGTATCATTGAATAAAGCTGAAAGCGGTGCATTAAAAAACGCTGGTTGGGCTCCTGATGAAAATTTCACATTGGAAAAATCTCATTTTAGTTGCTGTGTGCCGTTGAAAATGTTACTGGGTTTTGCTGAAGATTATACCAAAATAATATTAAACTCGAAGCATGAGCTTATCCTTCAACGTTCTTCATCTAATGAGAGATCATTCCATTCTATAAATGGAGCTCATCAATTAAAATTTACAATATCAGATATAATATGGAAAATGCCGCATATACAATTGTCAGATTTTGCAAAATTGGAGATGTTTAAGATAATTAACAACAAAAATCCTATTTTAGTACCCTTTAGAAGTTGGGACTGTCATATAAATTCAATACTACCAAATACTACAAAAGTTTTATGGAATGTAAAACTATCGCCTCAAAATGAAAGACCTAGATTTCTTATCATCGGTCTGCAAAAAGAAAAAAGTAAAGAGCAAGGAAATATATTTGATCATTGCAATATATCTAATTTAAAAGTTTATCTAAACTCTGAATCATATCCCTATGATGATTTAAATAGTCGCTTTGAAATGGGGCAGTATGCTAGTAGAGTAACTATGCGGGTTCTGGAACAAAAACGCGTGTATTTTCTTATGCACCTCAAAATTCACAAAATTGTGCCCGACTGCGCAGTCGGCGTCGCTGCCCGGCCGATACGATTGTAGGGTGACGAGCAGTCGGCGTCGCTGCCGAAGTAGTAGTTGTTGTTGCAAATTGAAGATAAGCGTGGCGACTGCAACGTGTGTTGAGTACTGTGCAGTCGGCGCCTCTGCCCGGCCGATACGATTGTAGGGGACCGCAGCATGTGTTGAGTACTGTGCAGTCGGCGCCTCTGCCCACCGATACGATTGTAGGTGGCTGCAGCGTGTGTTGAGTACTGTGCAGTCGGTGTCTCTGCCCACCGATACGATTGTAGGGGGCCGCAGCGTGTGTTGAGTACTGTGCAATCGGCGCCTCTGCCCACCGATACGATTGTAGGGGACCGCAGCGTGTGTTGAGTACTGTGCAGTCGGCGTCTCTGCCCACCGATAGGATTGTAAGGTGCCGAGTTTATACCGGTCGACACTGAAACATGTTGTTGTTGTTATTGCAATTCACATGTTTCTTTATTAATGCATATAATTTTTAGGTATTTTATAAATGAAAAATATAAAAATGTTATTATCACAGCCCCGGGATTGAACTCGGGCCGCAAGCATTAGAAGTGAACGCCTTAACACTGTGCTATTTCATCGCATGCTTCTTAATGAACAAAATGTAGATAAAAACATGTGTGTAGATAAAAACATGTGCTCAACATGAAGATAAGCGTGCACCGTTGCTGCTTGGGCTGGACGGACGGGACAAACCGCAAGCTCAGCACAATCACCATAAAATTCTGCGCTCACGCCTGAGCTCAGAGCTTTATGGTGATTGTGCTGAGCGCGATAGGGGTCGGGGGTGGTGCGGGCGGTGGGGGTAAGTGTTTACTTCGGTCGACACCGAAACATGTTGTTGTTATTGCAATTCACATGTGCGCGGAGACCGCAGCTTGTGTTGGTTGATGAGGCCGATAGTAGGGTGACGAAAATATAATTGTTGCCAAAAATGTAGATAAGCGTAGCAATAGCAGCAGTAGCTTGGGTTGACTAATGGAAAGTCAAAGTATGAAAGCGGTAAAGGCGAAGCGTCACCGTAACCTCGAACTTGGGAATACAAACCATGACCATAGTCAACTATGTCGATATAAATAAAACAAAAACAGGCTGATTTATACATTTTTATTTTTTATTAAAATCTGCATGTATAAAATATGTGAAAATCATTGAATTATACATTTCTAAACCTAGGGATATCATTATTCGCAATATAATGTAAATTAGAATCATCATTCATTATGTTCATATAAATAATTTGATGCTTTGCTCTTTGCTCCAATGGTTTTAGATTTTGTAAAAAGACTTTTATATCGCATATATTTAAAACGATTACATCTTTTTCTTTCTCAAACTCTAGCATTTGTCGAATAATTGGTAGGACAATCTTATTGTTGTAGTCGGTTACTATACTTGCTCCATTCAATATAATGTTGAACTCTATGATATCAATCTTATGTTCATTATTACGACCAATATATTCAAACTGTACTATTATTCTTGCAGGTACATCACCATCATTTTTTAGAGTCTTTTTAGCATATTGCATAAACGAGTCAGCATAATACTTTTCCATTAAAAACTTTTGGGCCTCAACACCAAAACTATGCTGTTTGAATAATGCCAGATACATTCCATCCAGCACAAAATTGAACTGCAACACAAACGTTGGTTTGCAAATCTCAATTTTAGTATTATCTACAGACCGTTCCGGTTTAACGCCAGCTAGTGTTATAACCCCATTTCTATTACTAGGCGACACGTTCTCATTACCATCTAAATATTGCTCCTGCCGCAAGTTGACTTCATTTATTGAATTAGATTTAATGTTAGGGTGTGCTTTTAGATCTTTTTTAATAATAACTT
Source organism: Pherbina coryleti (assembly GCA_943735915.1). Taxonomy (NCBI): domain Eukaryota; kingdom Metazoa; phylum Arthropoda; class Insecta; order Diptera; family Sciomyzidae; genus Pherbina; species Pherbina coryleti. The sequence continues at coordinate 94,816,186 of OX030948.1, read as the reverse complement.
TACCCATCCGTTCGACATCAATATTATTGCTACGCAATTTACAGCTATCTATATATATAAAAAGAAGTGTACGTTTGGTTGAAATCGCATCACTTCAGAACGGCTGGACCGATTTGGATAATTTTTTTTTTTAATGTTCGTTTTAGTCCAAGTTAGGTTTTTAAGGAAAGAAAAATTGACCACGCCCACTTTTGCGCCCACTTTTTTTATTTATCTAAAATCGGAAAACGGCTGGACCGATTTGGATAATTTTTTTTTCAAATGTTCGTAGTAATCCAATTTAAGTTTTGTTGGAAAGAAAAATTGACCACGCCCACTTTTGCGCCCACTTTTTTCGATTTATCTAAAATCGGAAAACGGCTGGACCGATTTGGATAATTTTTTTTCAAATGTTCGTAGTAATCCAATTTAAGTGTTTACTGAAAGAAAAATTGACCACGCCCACTTTTGCGCCCACTGTTTTGATATCTATATATATAAAAATAAGTTGCATTGTGTATGAAATTGATGTTCTCTGTAATGCGTGAACCGATTTTTATTTCTAGAAATTTCCCATGAAAGGTGACGTCAATACGAAGGTTTTTTTGTATAAACCGTCTTTGTATGTGTATTGGTTCATGAATTACAGGCATGTTAGTGAACTTATCAACAATACAGCTGTGAAAAAATACAGGTGCGCATGGTATTTGCAAGGGTAATTGGAAATAAATGGAATATTGGAATAATTTGGCAAGTCTCACTTAAGTTTGCATTTGCGCAAAAAATAAAGGCATAGTAAAAATTTTCCATACCCCTTTTTTCCCATACCCCCTTTATCGCCTACAAATCAATAAAAATGCTATATTTAAGACGGGTTTGGTCGTATTAGACTAAAATTTGGTAAACAAGTTCGTATGGTTACTGTCGGCAACTATACTAAAACTGGGCGTGGTCTAACTATATATACGCCCACTTTTTATAAATCATTATTATTCCTGAGTTGTACATGTTTTGATAGTGAAACTTGATATGTAGTGCTATGGGCCCAAGAGGCCATTACTATATATTTGAGCGAACATAAGACAAGGGGGAATTTGGCCACACAGGCCAAATTTATGATATCGAATTGCTTTGGAACTAAATGTCTTATGTAACTATGCAATAGACTCCTAAACTACTCATTTGATTAGCATGAAAATTTGTGTATAGAAGTTTTTTGGTACGGTGCGTGTTTGTGGGCTATCAATTTTTATCCACCTTGAACACCAGAGGGCGCTGTAGTACAAATTTTTTACAAAACTGCCTTAAACTCACAAACCGCTTATGCGATTAGAATGAAAAGTGGTATACAGTAGTTTTCATATACGTTGAGTGTTTTGCTGCAATCTTTTTTGACCTATCTTGAACACCAGAGGGCGCTGAAGTACAAATTTTTTGCAAAACCACCTTAAACTCCCAAACCACTCATGCGATTAGAATAAAAATTGGTATATAGTAGTTTTACTACAACGATATGCAACTATAATGCAACAGAGTGCTCAAAAATGAGAAAAACACAATCAGAAATTTAATTTTGTGATTGTCGGTTCAAATATCTCCGCTGCTTTTGTATACATTTTGTTAAATTTATTTTTGTCTTAAAGCTTCATCAAAGTACTATGAAAGCTATTGTAAAAACATACCGTTAGTTGAGTATATATATTTTGAATATTTTTTTCAAAAAAGGTCTGAAATTTTGGATTTTTCTTCAAAAAAAGGCTCAACATTTGTTTTTGTTGTAAAACTAATTTAAATTCAAATTCGCAAATTTTCAACTCTATTTAAAAATTATAACATTCATAAGCAAAAGTTATTTAAATTTTACGCAAAAATTAAAAACTATTTTTGTGATTAAAAAAACAAGATTTTTTCGAACAAAATTTTTTTTCCAATATTGTGTTTTTATATTTTTGGAAAATAAACAAGCTAAAAAATTAATTTTTTAAAAAAACTTATGTTAGTATCTCTTACCAATCAAAAGTTATAGCCAATAATCTACAATATATATACAAAAAGCAAACCGCTGTCTGTGTGATGGCTGGAAACTTCAAAATTACTGAGCCGATAGATCTGAAATTTCGGCAGTACATTTTTTTCAAGTACGAGATGGTTTAAATTTCTGTCACATCCCCTTTTACCGCCCACAAATCAATAAAAATGCTATATTTCCTACAGTTTTCGTCGATTTGGCTACATTTTGGTAATTTAGTTTGTATTCTATGAAAACTGGGATGGGCATTATATAAAGGGGTGTGGCTCCGAACATACAATTAAAATTTGTATTATCGAATAGCTTTGAAAGTAAAAGTAGTGGTATTTACATACAAACTCAAAATGGAGTTACTATTTGGTGATCTCCTACTACTGGGAAACTGTAACGGGCAATGGAAAGCGACAGTGGTGTTAAACTATGGGTCTAAGAAAAGTTTTGAATACACCTATTATGATCCCATATAGTTGCAGGGTGCAGCAACGTGCGCCGGGAAAATGCTAGTTTCTTATATGGCGTCGCATGCTACTTGAATTCAAAAATATTTTTCCACAATTTTCACAAGCAAAATTCTTCATAATGATGCGTTCAGTTTATAGGTGTTGATACATTGATTGCTAGAATTCAACTAAATATGCTCACAGTATAAATTGTTATTATCCATCCAATATCGCGGTTTTGGTTTTAATAACGTAGAGATGAAAATATAAAATTAGTTTACAGTATATCTTTCTTTAATGATCCTATTACAACATTATCCTAACACTCAAATTCTCACCTATAAAATTTTATCTCACTCTTTACAAATAAAATTTGCTGATGCCTGACCGCAACTATTTATTTATAGTATTTTTATTTGAAAGCATTATGCTGGAACATTGTTTTTCTATTCTAATTTCTAGATGAAAGAAAATTCAACAAGTCATAGCAACTAACACACAACTCTGCGAAAAAATAGTGATAAGATCATTAACACAACAACAATAAACACACACCCAACTCACAAGATACACTTCAAAACCGCAAGGTATGCTTCACAACACAACTGTATGAAAAAAATAATGATAAGATTCTTCACACAACAACAACAAAAAAAAAAAAAAACAGCAACTTATAAAAAATTGTCAAATAACCGGATGCAACTGATAAGAAATCGTCATTTAACCGCAACTTATAAAAAATTGTCAAATAACCGGATGCAAATGATAAGAAATCGTCTAATAATAGAATACAATATGTTCAATAAGTAATTTTATAAATATCGAGAGTCAGTCTAAATATATGTCACGGTGAATAGTTTAAAGAAAAAAGAAAATATGAAAACAAGTTTAAAAAATCTTTTTCAAAATCCTAGCATTAAATACTTACCCTTAAAGGATATGGAAGTAAACGTTCCATATGAAGTAAACAGAATCGCGAGAGTAGATACAAAATATGGGGAAAGCATAAGATGTCTTGTAAATAAAGAATTTCATATTTATTTGCCGAAAAGATTTCTGATTATCACTAAGAATCAGATGGATTATTTAAATGAGACATTACACATTCTAATGAAAACCACAGACATCGATGGCACATTTTCCCTAGCCATTAAAAAGAAGAAGAGGGAAAATGGTAATATATTCTACAAAAACTTGCATGAAAGCTCTGAAGAAGATGATGATGATGATGATGGTGTAGAAAAACAGAATTAAACAACTAATTTATTTAAAATTTTGTAAATTAATATGAAAATAAAAACACAATTGATTAATATGTTTTAAATTTTATTCAGCTTTATTGAGTATGTGTATTCAGATATATAATTTGTACGTATTACAATTAAAAGTAATTAGGTATATTGTTGTTGTTGTTAAACTTCATCTTTATTTATTCATGAATTATGTTGATTGGAAAATCCTAACCATTTAACGTAAACTTGCCGTCCATTTGTTTAAATAACCTTTTCAATCAAATACGTATTCACAGAAACATTTGCAGACTATTTATACAATAATTTTTGCTTCTCTCAATTCTTCAATAATTGAAAATATTTCGTTATTATGATTTGAGTGACCAGCTATTGATGATGAGATCAAAAGACGTAATCTATCAACTAGTTCGTTGGGGTCATCCCAATATATATAATTTGATTTGTTTGTATTCAACTTCATCAAACCTTTACCTTTATGAACTTTTTCTTTAAATAATTTTCTTATAATCGCCGTATATTTCTTTGAGCGATTTCCTTTAATTTGTTCATTGTTATTGTTATTTCGTTTATGAGCATTAGTCATCTCTAATATTTGTTTGTAAGTATTTAAATCTGCCTCATTAAAACTGATTGGTTCCTTGTAAACTAATAGTTCATATAAACCTGGAGTAAAGATCCATTTTGAATTGCCTATAGTTATATTGGTTGAATCAAAAGTAATTGGCACATTACCCAGTCTCCATATCTGATTTTTATCCTTGCGGGGGCCATAGGTTTTATCGAATTCGTTTAAATTAACTTTAGATAAATCGTATTGAATACTTTGATTTGGATTTATTGAAATAGTGACATCATCATTTTCCATATCACTATCATCGTTACCATCATAATGAGTATCATCATCAGCATCATCATCACCGTTATCAACATCAAATGATTTAAATGCTGATGAACTTTTCTCGATTTCCTTGTCATCAAAGCTTGGAGAAAATGTATTATAATCATGCAGGCTCTGTTTAAATGGTGTGCTGGTAGCAACTTTATCATCTTTGAAAGAATTATCTGAATCCTTTTAATTTTTCACTATCTTTCTCTTATTAGTTGATTGAAGTATTTTCTGCAATGGTTTTGATATAGGTTTAAATGTTTTTTCAACTTCTTGCAACTCCTCCCAGTTGAATACTTTTAAATTTCTTTTTCAAAATATTTCGTGTTTTAATAAGATTTTTGACTAGTTTTTTATTCATATTGATAGGTGTTAATATAAACAGGGTAAACAGATGAACAGGTCAGTTTAACATCGAACAGATCAGTTTAGCAGTTGCCGTTTTATAGAACAGATCAGTTTAGTAGTTAGCCGTTTTAGCGAACAGATCAGTTTAGCAGTCTGTGTGATCAGTTGCGCAGCAGTTGTTGTACTGATTTTTAGATATCTATTCTGTTTCTTTTATAAGCCAATAAAAACATCGAATCCTTTTCTATAGCGACCATTATTCATATCATTATCTTTATTAATAACTAAAAATCCATATTTTTCTCTCCAACACTTTGAACATAGCTTATGGAAAGTCTTAAAAGACATATCAGAACCAACATGATCGTTGTAGATGTGTCTTGTATTCATTTCATCCTGTTTAAACAATATAATCATATTGGCATTGTCACGAAACAAATGTTTTGGTATACGTGTATAAGTTTGACATAAGTAAAAGCTATCAACGTTTTTATGACGACCCATACAGAAGTAAGATCGTATATGATTTTGTTTCTCGCAAGCTACATCGTCGAATATAAATATTGAGTGCGGTTGTACTTCATCTGGGTCTATGACGTCATCATTATGGGAAAATATTGAAAAATTTATCTCCTTAATAGGTTTAATTAGACGCTCCAAGTATTGATACTTTGGTTGCTGTGCTGACTTTGAGTATAAGTAAATATTTTTAAATTTCAATCCATTGGGGCTTTCAATAAGACTTATCATCACATTTGTTTTTCCACAATTTGACGGTCCCACAATAAGACCCCGAATAGAGTTTGGTAGTAATGAGCTATGTCTTAATATATTTGATGTATTTAATTTGCCATCAATATTCTTTACATCAAGCGTTTTACGTTGCTTTAAGAATCGCATTATGTCAACTACTAAATTATGTCATATATAATCGGATCATTTTATTGATTTTACATCACTTTGATTACAACCTCTGATCGAAAAAGTCTAAATATTAATGCCAATTATTTATAAAAAGGATATCAGTCTTCCTCCATCCTTCATTGGAAAAGGTATTCTGAATAATTTAATAGACAAACTTCCGATTGAACTTCATTTACCTGGTTATCAATTTTGTGGACCTGGGACAAAATTAAAGAAGCGATTAGCTAGAGGTGATCAAGGAATCAATCTTTTGGATGCCGCTTGCAGACAACATGATATAGTATACGCAAACAACAAAGATTTGGAAAAAAGACATATTGCTGATAGAATCTTAGCTGAAAAGGCTTGGCAACGGGTTAACGCAAGTGATAGCACTATTGGTGAAAAATCAAACGCTTGGTTTGTCACTAACGCTATGAAGGCGAAAGCAAAATTTGGTATGGGTAACGTTAACAGTAAAACTATGAGATCTCCTCAAGTAAATGGGCATCAACTATTTAGACACGCCTTAAAAAGTGCTAAAATGAAAATTAAGAAAACTAAAAATTTAGATGATGCCGTTAAAATTTCAAGAAAAGTTGTAAACAATATTTTTAAGGGAAAAAAATCTCTGATTAAGACACCTCGAGTAATACCGCTCCCTAAATCTGGAGGTTTTCTTCCTCTTGCACCAATATTCGCTGCACTGGGTGCACTTGGTGGTTTAGCTGGTGGAGTATCTGGCGTTACAAAAGCAATCAATGCAGTTAAAGCCGGAAAAGAGCAGTTAAATGAAGCAAAACGACATAACAGTAAAATTGAGTCTATTGCAATGGGAAAAGGCATGTTTCTAAAACCATATAAAAAGGGATTTGGACTTTATTTAAAACCTTATCAAAATCAAAATTTTTCATAAAGCTACCCAAAAGAGCCCTTTCCGATGTAGACTTGAGAAAATTTGCGAAAGATATCCCAAATTTTAGAGGTGTGTTTATGTGTGACACTCTTCCAAAGAAACCCTTTAAAAAATAATGTGGAATAATCAATCTGGATACTTCAAAGGGACCTGACACACATTGGGTAGCATACTGGAAAAACAACAATAAAATCGAATATTTCGACAGCTTCGGAAATTTGCATCCACCGAAGCAATTAATTGCATATTTAGGGAAAAACATTAGTTATAATTATACTAGATATCAAAATTTTAATACTGTAAATTGTGGTCATTTATGCTTAAGATTCTTATTTTCGATGCTCAAATAAAAATAATACAAACACACTCAAAAATGAAAGCGCAAAAAATTACTTGTTTGAATTTGGGGTTTAGTATGTGAAAAAATATTTATTTCGTTTAATTCGTGTTTAGACGTTGAGTTGAAACATTCACTTTTCAAAATGGCACAACGTATAACCAACATTGTTAAAATTGTTAAATCGGCGTATGAGAATGCTGCAAATAATCGTGCGCTCGTGATGGAGAGCATTAAAGAGTGCTCCAAACACTTAATAATCCTTCGTAATATTTTACGAAAGGCAACAAATGTTGGAGCGAAACAGAATGCTACATGTGCAATTCTGTTGGTTGAAGGTTACCGCACCAAGTTAAAGGTGCTTAACTCTACTATCGGTGCAGGCCTTTCCCGAACGGCAAATAGGACGAGTTGGGCCTCTATCCGTATTAAATGGGTGGAAATTGAATCAGCGTTCAGTGGACGGTCAGTTTCGTTTTTAAATAATTTCATCACCATATTATTTAATTTAATTTAATATAATATATTAATTTAAACCTTGTTTTAATTTTCAGAGCATGTTCTGGAGCCATCACTAACTTGGCTCACAAAGATTCGAAGTTGTTCTTAGAGGATTGCGCAGGACTCTTCAAACGAATAATAAAAAAAACCGTTGTTAAAATTCACGTTTCTAAAAGTGAATACAATATTTTGTGGTGAATTTCGAATCATTAGAGCTAATGAAGAAATTAGTGAATTGAAATTCCTAACCACTAAAAATGTTTCTATTTGTCAAGAAACTGACATTGACGATTGGTTTATTGAGAATGTTCAAAATAACCTCCTAAAAAAGCTTGAAGAGTTCCAGGAAAGGGATAGTGGATGGGCGTTAACAGCAATAATAAACTTAGCAGTCAGCATCAACAAATTTACACCACAGCTGGGTTCATCATATATTCCACTTCCAACACAGATCTATAACAAGAAAGCATGTATCAACGTAAAAAATGATGACAATGCATGCTTTGCTTGGGCTGTTATATCTGCTCTATACCCAGCAGAAATGGACCCGTTGATCGTAAGACAGCATACCCTCATTACCGTAACAACCTTGATTTGACAAACATTCAATTTCCGGTAACAGTGAAGCAGGTCCCCAGATTTGAGAGGCAAAACAATATTTCTATCAACATTTATATTTTGAAACAAAATAGAAAAAAGTTAATTGTTTTACCCTCTTATCTAACCAAAGAGAAGATGGATCGTCATGTTAACTTGCTTATGGTACAGAGCAGATATTATGAGGAAGCAGATAACAACAACAACGATGATGGTGATGATGCTGGCGACTATGATGATGATGAACTAATCACATATCATTATGTATGGATAAAAAACCTAAGCAGACTATTATCTAGCCAACTGTCATCACATAAAAGAGCCAAATACTTTTGTGATCGATGTCTCCATTATATTAATACTGAAATCAAGTTGGAGCAGCACACAGAGGACTGCAGCAAGCTCAATAATTGCAAGATAAGGATGCCGACGGAAGCGGAGAAGTATGTACATTTTAGTAATAAAATAATGTCTCCATTTGTGGTATATGCTGACTTGGAATGTATTTTAGCAAAATCTGATGCTGGAAATACATACCAAAAGCATATTCCATATAGTGTAGGCTTTTATATTAAGTGTGTATATGATCCCACGTTATCGTTTTATAAAAGCTATCGCGGTGCAGATTGTATTAAATGGTTCGTTTCAGAATTGAATCAACTTGCTGAAGATATTGAAACGGTATTTCTTTGTCCTCTACCCATGGAGCAAATGTCTGCCCAACAAATTCAAAATTTCATGCTTGCTAACACATGCCATATATGTGAAAAATCATTTACTGACGATGATGTTAAAGTGCGTGACCATTGTCATCTTACAGGTATTTACCGGGGTCCAGCGCATATGGGTTGTAATGTTAACTTCAAAGATACACATACAATACCAATAATCTTTCATAATCTCTCTGGTTATGACTCACATTTTATATTTAAAAATTTGGCTACAGACTTAAAGGGCCGCATTGATCTTCTACCCATAAACAAAGAACGCTATATTTCGTTCACTAAGCGCATTGATGAATATGCAATTAGATATCGATTTATTGATTCTTTTAGATTTATGGCGAGTAGCTTAGAAACTGTAGCCTCAAATTTGAATATATTTCCAATATTAAAATCAGAATTTGGAAATTTAAGTAACTCGCAATTTAATTTGTTGACTCGTAAGGGTGTGTTCCCATACGATTATTGTGATGATGAAGCTAAATTTTTAGATACATCATTACCTGAAATAAACAATTTCTATAATAAACTTGGGATGCAATGCTTAAGCATACAGATATTACCCTTGAGCTATTGACTGATGTTGATATGCTCATGTTTGTAGAGCGGGGTATTCGTGGTGGTCTCAGTCAGTGTACTAAGAGATATGTGAAAGCCAACAATAAGTACATGAGTGATTATGATGAAGCCCAACCATCTAAATACTTAATGTATTATGATATTAACAATCAATATCGTTGGGCAATGTCGCAATTTCTCCCACACGGTGAGTTCGATTGGCTGTTAGATGTCCACAATTTTAATGTTGAGGCTATACCTGATGATTCCGATATTGGTTATATTCTTGAAGTGGATCTAGAATATCCAAGTAATATTTATGATTACCACAAAGATCTCCCTTTTTGTCCTGAACATATTACACCACCAGGTTCAAAACAGAAGAAACTGTTGGCAACTTTGGATGATTCTGAGAGATACGTTATACACTATCGGAATTTGAAGCAGGCTTTGAAATATGGGTTAAGATTGTCCAAAATTCATAAAATTCTGAAACTTAGACAATCCTTATGGTTGAAATCCTATATCGACTTAAATACAGTTCTTCGTACGGCCGCTAAAAATGAGTTTGAAAAAAACCTTTTCAAACTCATGAATAATGCAGTGTTTGGTAAAACTATGGAAAACATTCGGAAACATAGTATTGTCAAATTGACGACGAGTTGGTTTGGTCGATATGGGGCTCAAGCCCTTATTGCTAAGCCTGAGTTTAAAGCCTCAACAATATTTGATGAAAATCTAATGGCCATTGAGCTAAACAAAACTGAGATATTTTTTAATAAACCTATATACACTGAGGAGCATAAGTGTATCACAAACCAACAACTATCATTTTAACAACCTATAATTTCTATAGATTTTACTCAAATGCAATCAAATTTTTTTTTATTATGTTTGTACAAGTCTCTTCTGTATTTCAAACAGGTTTTTATTAAGATCTGATTACAACAACAAATACACGAAGGCATAATGCAAACTAAATCATAATGATACAGTTTTGCACTCACTACTCAATTGTTTTTATTACCGTTATATTTTTGTTATTGAACAAAGTGCAATGCAGTTTTTTAATTATTACGATAATTTACGTGATAATAAGTGGTTCAGTAGTCATGAACAACCAAAATAAAGAGGAAATATTAATTTGTTTGCGCAATGGCGAAAGCATTAGGCAAGTGGCGAAGAAATTCCATTTGGACGAAACTTTTGTCCAAAGATTAAAAAAAAAAAGTGGTGTAAGTGTTCCCACAAACAAAGGTGGTCGTCCGAAAAAAATTTGCGATCGAGATCTACGCCATCTAGCAAATTTGGTTACCAGCACCGATGCCGTTACTCCTGCTGCAGCTTTAAATATACTGCAAATTGACGCCAGTAAGTGGACAGCTCGTCGAGCTTTGAAAAAAATAGGTGTTAAGGCAGCAGAAAAGAAAAAGAAACCTATGCTGACCAAACGACATGTGCAGTTACGGAAGGATTTTGTTGCAGCACACGAGCACTGGACTGTCGCTGATTGGGATTCGGTATGTTATTAAACATATGTGTGTATTACTGTTTATACTAACAAATATTAAATAATTTAAAGGTTATTTGGTCTGATGAGACAAAAATTAATCGATTTCAATCCGATGGGCGTGCATGGTATTGGACTAAGGACCCTGATACAATCCAACCAAATCAGGTACGCCAGACCGTCAAACACGGTGGTGGCTGTATCATGGTTTGGGGTTGTATATCCAAAGATGGAGTGGGACCCTTGGTGCGCATCGATGGAATTATGCGCAAGGAACAATATTTGTCCATCCTGCAACAGAATCTTCCTGATGTAGTGGAAAAAATGGGTCTTGCTGCTGAAAAAGTAATTTTTCAGCAAGACAATGACCCCAAACACACCGCACATCTAGTGAAAGACTGGCTCAAAAAGCAAAAATTTGGTGTGATGACGTGGCCTCCACAATCTCCGGATATGAATCCGATCGAGAATTTGTGGAGTCACGTCAAATCGCAGCTTGCAAAATATGCCAGTCCTCCAAAAGGCGTGAACGAGTTGTGGGAGCGGACGAAGGAAGTGTGGGAGGCGATTCCTCCAGAATTTGTGCAGAGGTACACGCAAAGTCTACCTAATCGCATCCAGGAGCTTAAGAAGGCAAAGGGTTACTGGACCAGTTACTAAATATATATTATTGTTTTAAAAATATAAATTCTAAATATGGCATCGGGACATTTGGAGTACATATTTGGCAAATGATAATACATTTAAGTTCAGAAATATTTGTGGAATATTTTTTTAATTTTATTCTTCATAACTCAAGAGTGCAAAGAGTGCGGACGTGTTTTTATTGCTCCGATCTTTTCTGTGACATATTGTTTTTATGCTAAATATAAATAATATTTAAATCAATCGCGACAGTGACGCTTAATTAATAATAAATAATTTGGATTGACAAAGGTGTTTATGTGCAGTGCTTCCGCACATAGCACGAAAAGAAAATATAAAAAAACAAAAATTAAGTGATTCCGTGCACAAAATTTAATAAAAAAAGAAAAAAAAAAAACAGCATGAGCTTAATGCGCTCCCCTCCTCAAAACAATAATATGAGTCATAGGATAGAGACTGCATCTCGTTCTATCCCAGTTTCTCAAAGCCCAAGTGCCTTGCAAGCACAAAACATAAATAGTGCAGGCACATTAAAAAAAGTTAATATTTCTCCCGCTCAACAAACGCAGTGCCAAAAACCCAATTTAAACTATACTGTGTCTTTCCCTCCACTACCCACACCTTCATGGAGCGAACAGAGTCTATCACCTAGTCTCACACACCCAATAATGCAACCAACATCAGAGATAGCAGCTGCTCTCACAACAGGTTACCCAGTAGGAAACCAAAACAACCACCCTGCAGGAACAAGTATGCTAGGTGTTACCCCGGTAAGCGATGAAGTAATCTCTCCGATGCAAGCCAACCCCGAGGTAGTATCGCCACCTCTGTCTTCCATAAAATACACCCAAACAGGAATTGACAGGTATGTTACTGTTACAAAGCGTAAGCGAAGCCCACAATCCTCAAAAAAAAATAATTTGGCAAAAATTCAAAAAACCCTCACTAACCCAATATGTCATAATCGCTTTGAGATTCTCGCAACTGATGACAAGGAAGCGACAGAACCAATCACCCCTAAGAATTTTAAGCCCCCTCCAATTTATTTACGTGAACGGAACTCGAATTCGTTAGTATCCAAAATCACTAAACTAATTGGTGTGAAAAACTTTCATGTAGTGCCAATCACAAAAGGCCAAATTCATGAAACTAAAATTCAAATCTATGGTGAAACCGATTATAGAAAGGTGATCTCAGACTTCGATGGCTCAAAAAAAAACTACTACACCTATCAACTGAAAAGTAGTAAAGGTTTAACTGCTGTACTTAAAGGAACACTTTGTTAAGACCTCAGAAATAAAAGATGCCCTGGAGGAAGAAGGATTTCAAGTAAAATCCATTATTAATATTCTAAATAAAAATAAAATACCCCAGCCACTCTTCCGTATCGAATTAGACCCTGATACAAGAACCTTAAAAAAAGGCGAAGTACACCCTATTTACAAACTCCAATTCCTGCTGCACCGCAGAATAACAATCGAAGAACCCCATAAAAGAAATGGGCCCGTACAATGTACTAACTGCCAAGAATATGGACACACTAAAGGTTACTGCACCTTGCCAAGCGTCTGCGTTATATGCGGTGACCTTCACAATTCTTCAGAGTGCAACAAATCTAAAGAGGATGTAGCTGTTAAAAAATGTAGTAACTGCGGTGGCAATCACACTGCTAATTACAGAGGCTGCCCTGTATATGATGCTGTAAAACAAAGGGCTCCAGCTAAAACACGCAATCATCGTGCCACAGTGACACCCTCACATGAAGTAACAGTTTACCCAACTCTTAAAAACCAAAATATTTCATATGCAAACGCGCTCAAATCTAACCCGAGCCATTGTGAGAGTGCCTCAACTACAAACGCATCAAAAAACACCCAAAATATACCAACATACTCGCAAACAGGTTCTCTCGAACTAATACTCCAAACTTTCATTCAAAACATGAACCAATTCATGAACTCAATGAACACTATGATGCAAGAAATGATGAGGAATCAGTCTTTACTTCTTCAAGCAATATTAGCAAAACCATGAATAGCCTAAAACTATGTCATTGGAATGCAAATGGCTTAAGCCAACACAAACTAGAACTTCGAGAATTTCTCCGAAATAACCAAATCGATGTTATGCTAATCTCTGAGACTCATTTAACACATTTCAACAATTTCTCAATGCAAGGTTACACATTTTACGATACTAAGCACCCCGACGGAAAAGCCCACGGCGGAACAGGAATCTTAGTTAAAAATAGAATTAAACACCATGTCATGGAAGAATACTGCAAAGAGTATCTTCACTCAACCACAATCTGCATTGAGGAAAACGGAGGAGCCTTAACTGTCTCAGCAGTTTATTGCCCACCGAGATTTAATGTAACGGAGACGCAGTTTACAAATTTTTTCGCTACTCTAGGACCTAAATTTATAGCTGCAGGTGATTACAATGCAAAGCATTCATTTTGGGGATCCCGCCTTATATCTCCTAAAGGAAGAAGGCTCTTGTCAGCCATAACACAGGCTAACTTAGATGTTATATCCACTGGGCAACCCACTTATTGGCCCACTGACCCTCGCAAAATACCAAATTTAATCGATTTTGGTATAACAAAAAATATCAGAAGATACCAAATCTCAGTTGAATCTACATTCGATCTGTCATCAGATCATTCACCCTCAATAATTACTCTTGAGATCACTCCCTCAACGCTTTTCACACCCAAATATTTGACAAACCAATACACAAACTGGCTTAAATATCGCAAGTACATAAGTTCGCATATCAATCTCAATATACCCTTAAAAAGCGAACAAAACATTGACTCCGCTATACTGTATTTTACTCAATTATTACAGCAAGCTGCGATAATTGCAACACCCGCAATCAAAACTCAAGCTCATACAGCAACAGCATCAACCCAAATCATGGCTCTTGTCAATGAAAAAAGGCGATTGAGGAGAGAATGGCAGACCCACAGATCCCCTAATCTTAAAAAACGATTAGCCGAATGCACTCAAAAGCTCCAAAAACATCTCCAAGAATATGCTGAGAATGATCTCCAGCAGTTTCTCCAAAACCTAGGCGCCACAAAGGCATCTGACTACTCGTTGTGGAAGGCTACTCGAAAGCTAAAAAACCCCATCAGCATAGATGCTCCCATTCGAATGTCGAACGGAAAATGGGCCCGTAGCGAGTCAGAAAAGGGAGAAGAATTTTCTAAGCATCTACAAAGTGTATTCACACCCAACCCTGAGGTCTGCCATGTTGAATTCCCACCCACTACCCACACTCCTGATATAAATATCACTCGAATAAAACTCAGAGATTTGTACGACGTAATTGCAAGTATAAATGTAAAAAAAGCACCAGGTATTGATAAAATTAATGGAAAAATGATAAAAGAACTACCTAATATTGCTAAAAAACTCTTACTCTATATAATAAACGGAATCCTAAGCACTAAATATTTTCCAAAAGACTGGAAACTATCTCAAATAACGATGGTGCCAAAGCCCGGTAAAGATGCAACTCTTGTTACCTCTTACAGACCAATAAGTCTGCTACCCTTACTTTCCAAGCTATTTGAAAAACTGCTCATCAAACAGCTTTGGCCCATTCTAAACTCTAAACATGCCATACCCACCCACCAATTCGGTTTCAGAGAAAAACACAGCACATTAGAACAAGTACACAGAATAACGTCAGAAATACGAAAAGCGTTCGAAGAAAAAAAATACTGTTCTGCAATTTTCCTGGATGTTGCTCAAGCATTTGACAAGGTATGGCATGAAGGCCTCTTGTACAAAATCAAAGAAATATTCCCCGAAAATATTTATAAACTTCTGAAAAGTTACCTCTCTAACAGGATGTTTACTGTACGCCAAAAGAGTTTCAACTCTAGAAACTATCCAATATGTGCTGGTGTTCCTCAAGGAAGTGTTCTTGGCCCAATTCTTTATTTGATTTACACTTGCGACTTACCAACGCAAACCCAATTACTCACATCGACGTTTGCAGACGATACAGCTATTTTGAGCACCCACTCTGACCCAAGACAAGCTACAATAAATCTTCAAAACCACCTTAAAGCTGTTGAAAAATGGTTAGCTAAATGGAGAATTAAAGTAAACGAGACAAAAAGCTCCCACATCACATTCACTTTAAGAAGAGAGACGTGCTCTACTGTTATACTCAATAATAACCCTATCCCACAAAAAGTTGAAGTAAACTATCTTGGTATGAATCTTGATAGAAGACTAACATGGAGGAAACATATTGAAGCAAAAAGAACCCAATGCAATATCAAATCTTCCAAACTCCAATGGCTATTAAGTTCAAATGCAAAACTCAGCCTAGAAAACAAGATTTTAATATACAAAACAGTAATTAAACCTATATGGACGTATGGCATTCAACTATGGGGAACCGCGTCGCCATCGAATATAGAAAAACTCCAAAGAATGCAATCTAAGATGCTAAGAAACATAACGGGCGCTCCTTGGTTCATCCGAAATTTGAACATACACAAAGACCTCAAGATGCCTACTGTCGAAGAAGAAATAAAACAATTCTGTTCGAAATACACCCGCAAATTGAGAACCCACCCAAATACACTAGCAAGGAACTTACTACAACGCCAATATCAAAAAAGACTCAAAAGTAGAGATACCATAGATCTTGAAATTTGCTGAATTTACTTTGCTAAACTAAGGGATCTTTAACTTAATCCTTCTACAAAACACTACAATCCATAGCAATGGCATGGCAGATGTTAAATTAGCTTTTAAGATATGTTTACTTATTGTTAGTTTCAAGTAAGAAAGATTCAATAAAAACCAAATACTTGCAAAAAAAAAAAAAAAAAAAAAAAAATATAAAAATAAATAGTGAGTGCAAAACTGTATCATTATGATTTAGTTTGCATTATGCCTTCGTGTATTTGTTGTTGTAATCAGATCTTAATAAAAACCTGTTTGAAATACAGAAGAGACTTGTACAAACATAATAAAAAAAAATTTGATTGCATTTGAGTAAAATTTATAGAAATTATAGGTTGTTAAAATGATAGTTGTTGGTTTGTGATACACTTATGCTCCTCAGTGTATGTAGGTATGTGTATTTTAGACTTAGCTAAAACAACAATTTATGATTTTCACTATGGTTATATGGCTCCCCAATTTGGCTCCAATTGTACCATTTGTTACATCGATACAGATTCTCTAATTTATGAGGTGACTTGTAATGACATGTATCAAATCATTAAACGCGATTGTTTATTATATTTTGATACAAGCGACTATCCCCTCGAGAATATTTACAACATTCCACATGTGAATAAAAAAGTGTTGGGTCTCATGAAAGATGAGAATAATGGTCGCATTATGACTGAATTTGTTGGGCTTCGCTCTAAAATGTACCCAATACGTGTAGGGGGTGAAGATGCAACAAAAAAAGCGAAAGGTGTTAAGTTAAACATAGTCAAGACAAAAATTACATTTGATGACTATGTTGATTGTCTCAACAAAAATATTGAAAAAATAGTTCAACAAAATTTGATACAATCACGTCAACACAAAGTTAGCACTATTACACAATCTAAAATCGCGCTAAGTCCTCATGATGATAAGCGATTTTTGATTGCAAATAGCTATGAAACGTTACCGTGGGGTCATTTTAATATTATGGATTCAGCCTAAGATATTTTTAAGATTTCAATTCAAAATATAAATAGTACGCAATAAATTAATATACCTAATTTACATGTTTAAATATTAAATGGAGAATTTAGTATTATATGCATATTTTTAAAATTAAATAAAAAAATGCTAAGGAATATATTATACGATACATGTAATTTTAGTTGATAATAAATAAAAAAGAAAAATGTATAAATCAACCTGTTTTTGTTTTATTTATATCGACATAGTTGACTATGGTCATGGTTTGTATCCTCAAGTTCGAGGTTACGGTGACGCTTCGCCTTTGCCGCTTTCATACTTTGACTTTCCATTAGTCAACCCAAGCTACTGCTGCTATTGCTACGCTTATCTACATTTTTGGCAACAATTATATTTTCGTCACCCTACTATCGGCCTCATCAACCAACGCAAGCTGCGGTCTCCGCGCACATGTGAATTGCAATAACAACAACATGTTTCGGCGTCGACCGAAGTAAACACTTACCCCCACCGCCCGCACCACCCCCCTGACCCCTATCGCGCTCAGCACAATCACCATAAAGCTCTGAGCTCAGGCGTGAGCGCAGAACTTTATGGTGATTGTGCTGAGCTTGCAGTTTGCCCCGTCCGTCCAGCCCAAGCAGCAACGGTGCACGCTTATCTTCATGTTGAGCACATGTTTTTATCTACACACATGTTTTTATCTACATTTTGTTCATTAAGAAGCATGCGATGAAATAGCACAGTGTTAAGGCGTTCACTTCTAATGCTTGCGGCCCGAGTTCAATCCCGGGGCTGTGATAATAACATTTTTATATTTTTCATTTATAAAATACCTAAAAATTATATGCATTAATAAAGAAACATGTGAATTGCAATAACAACAACAACATGTTTCAGTGTCGACCGGTATAAACTCGGCACCTTACAATCCTATCGGTGGGCAGAGACGCCGACTGCACAGTACTCAACACACGCTGCGGTCCCCTACAATCGTATCGGTGGGCAGAGGCGCCGATTGCACAGTACTCAACACACGCTGCGGCCCCCTACAATCGTATCGGTGGGCAGAGACACCGACTGCACAGTACTCAACACACGCTGCAGCCACCTACAATCGTATCGGTGGGCAGAGGCGCCGACTGCACAGTACTCAACACATGCTGCGGTCCCCTACAATCGTATCGGCCGGGCAGAGGCGCCGACTGCACAGTACTCAACACACGTTGCAGTCGCCACGCTTATCTTCAATTTGCAACAACAACTACATGCTTCGGCAGCGACGCCGACTGCTCGTCACCCTACAATCGTATCGGCCGGGCAGCGACGCCGACTGCGCAGTCGGGCACAATTTTGTGAATTTTGAGGTGCATAAGAAAATACACGCGTTTTTGTTCCAGAACCCGCATAGTTACTCTACTTATGCTGTTCTATATGATATGTATGCCAAATTTCAACAAAGTTATTATATGCGGGAACCTCAACCTTAGGCTTTTGCACCACTTATTGTTGTTGATGTAACACATCAAAATGAAGCAGTTAAAGTTGGGCCTATTGATATACTGATTGAATTTGACACCGAAGCAAACAATTCAATTCCATCTAAAACATCGGCCTACTGTTTAGTAATTCATGATCGTTTAATTGAATACTCACCCCTAACCAACGAAATCCGAAGAATAATTTAAAATAAACAATTACTTCTTTTTCTCAATTTTTAATAAACAAAAAATAAAAATGTATAAATCAACCTGTTTTTGTTTTATTTATATCGACATAGTTGAGTATGGTTATGGTTTGTATTCTCAAGTTCGAGGTTACGGTGACGCTTCGCCTTTACCGCTTTCATACTTTGACTTTACATTAGTCAACCCAAGCTACTGCTGCTATTGCTACGCTTATCTTTAATTTACAACAACAACAACAACAACAACAACAACAACAACAACAACAACAACAACAACAACAACAACAACAGCAATTATTTAGCTTAATATACCACTGACCCCCACCGCCCGCACCGCCCCCGACCCCTATCGCGGTCAGCACAATCACCATAAAGCTTTGAGCTCAGGCGTGAGCGCCAAACTTTATGGTGATTGTGCTGAGCTTGCGGTTTGCCCGTCCAGCCCAAGCAGCAACGGTGCACGCTTATCTTCATTTTACGACAACAATTATATTTTCGTCACCCTACTATCGGTCTCATCACCCAACACAAGCTGCGGTCTCCGCGCACATGTGAATTGCAACAACAGCAACATGTTTCGGTGTCGACCGGCGTAAACTCGACACCCTACAATCATATCGGTGGGCAGAGACGCCGACTCCATAGTACTCAACACACGCTGCGGTCACCGCGCTTATCTTCAATTAGCAACAACAACTACATGCTTCAGTCACTCTACTTTCTGCTCGTCACCCTACAATCGTATCGGCCGGGCAGCGACGCCGACTGCGCAGTAGGGCACAATTTTGTGAATTTTGAGGCCCATAAGAAAATACACGCGTTTTTGTTCCAGAACCCGCATAGTTACTCTACTTCGATTCTTGAAGTTTTTCTGGTATAGCTTTCTCTAAAGCGCCTACTATCCTTGTTTCTGGCTTCCTGAGATTCTTCAGAGAGCTGGCCTATTGGAAGTACGCATTAACTTATAATCCTTTCGCCATGAAACAGAACCTTCAAATTAAAATAAAGTAAACTATATAATTGAATATTAATGTTTTTAATGTTATCTTATGAACTGTTACTGGCATGTAGTACCATGCATAGTTAGCCCAGTAAAGGCTCCTTGTTTCCTCAGCAAACTTTCCAAAAGCAGTTGGATCTATTGGAAGCCCACAGCCTAAGCACTCTAAAATGATGTGAAACCGTTGAATAACTTCCAAGTTAATGCCGGTTATTTCCGAAGATAGCTCAGCGTTTCTAAAAAACTGCCTAGCAGCCATCATTAGTATTACCACTTTTTTGTTTAGGCATGTCAACTAAAAGCTTGCTACCTTGAAATTTCTTCTCAAGCTCAGCACCTAATGGGACGGCAATATCTTGCAGATGACGGTGCCGGATTTTGCCATAAAACAAAAATGTGAAATTAATCGGCCTTCTATGTGGTGTTTAAAATTGTTTTTAATTGGGCTTTGGCCGTCGACTTTCGATAAAAAGACAGATTTTATCTTTTTAAAGAATATTCTTTTTTATTTTTGCGATATTTCGACTCTCGCTGAGAGTCATCATCAGGCTGGAAAAGATACGGAATTCTTTCACTTCTTTACATATACAAATAAAAATAACATTAAATTACCATAAAAACAATAGGTTTACGATACAAACATCGATAACATGAACAAAAATTTAAACTTTAAACATTTAAAAATTATATAGTATTAAATCCTCGCGTCCATCATCGTCGGTTGCTTTTTCGTATTTATTAAGTACTTGTAAATGTGGGCACAGTTATCAGTGTCAGTTTTGTAGTTTAGGCGTATATTTGAAGGCGGTTGATAATGTGCAGCATCTCTATCGTGTATCTTCTCGCGTAGTTTTTCTCTTGTTGCAATATTTCCGTGCTTTCAAAGTCAGGAGAATGACCGCTTTGAAGACAGTGGGCCGCAAGTGCTGTTTTGTGTTCGTGGTTTGATTTTAAGTCCGATTTGTGTGCTGAAAGTCTCGTTTTTAATTTGGATTTTGTTGTACCAACATATACTTTTTTGCATATGTTGGACCCGTCACCCTTGCATTGTATTTTGTAGATTAAATCACTTTTGTCCTTGTCATCAATTTTGCTTTTTATTCTACTGTGGAGGCTTTTTAATGTGTTGTTTGTTTTAGGTGCAAGAACGTAGTTGTTATTGTTGTAGATGTCAGATTTTTTAACTTTTTCCGTGAAACCAGGTACATATGTTATTCCCTTAAAGATTTTGGGTTCTGAACCTTGTTTTTTGCCAGAATGTTTTGTGTTGTTGTTTTTACATATTTTTAACAATCGTGTTATAGTGTGTTGTGGAAAGTCGTTAGACATAAGTATTTTCTTTATGTGTTTTTTTTTGTTGCTGTTATGGAAAATTTGCTGATTATGACTCTCAGCGAGAGTCGAAATATCGCAAAAATAAAAAAGAATATTCTTTAAAAAGATAAAATCTGTCTTTTTATCGAAAGTCGACGGCCAAAGCCCAATTAAAAACAATTTTAAATAAAACAAAAATGTTTTTATTTGAACAAGAAAAAATTTTTATCGGTACCATTGATATGCTAAAAAGACTTTCATCAAAGTCATCCCCATCAGAAAATTTTTACTTGTACCGATTTTGATCGGCACCATCACATCCCCATTTAATTATAATTATTAAATCATTAGCACAAAGGTCAGATCAATATGAAAAAATTTCTTTTTGAGCAGTGCAAAGCATTTACAATCCATTGTTTTTAAACATGTGTAGTAGAGTGTCCCTTATTTTGCGATTTTTGGAAATGTCAAGGGGCTGAAAGGTTTTTTATGCGTTTTTATTTTCTAAGAACGAAACTAAAAATTTTTTTTTTACGACAACGTTTACCCGTGCCAATCGGGCCCGAAAGTTTCGAAAAAGGCCCATATTAGACCATATTTGCACAAATTAAAAAAAAAATCTTTTCTCTGCTTTTTATAAATGTTTTACATTTTTTTGGAACAGATACATAAGAAATATGATATCTACAAAGTTTTTTTATGGTGGGCGTGGTTACCGCCCCTGCTGCGTCGAAATTTCTCCCGCAGCCTTTTCCCACTTTTTCATGAAATTAGTGCAATTTAGGTATTGATATCAACAATAAATAAATACATTTTTATTGTGCTAAAAGTATGATTAGATTTCATTAAATTCACATTATGTACTTACAAAAATTAACAATAAATTAAAAAACTAGTATTTTAATCTGCGGCGGGCGCGCGCAACAAGCTAATACCTACAAGCAGTCTTAATGCGGCTTTTCAACCGAAATCATAGTTTTTTTTTTATAAATAAAAAATATCAAAAACCAAAAATGTATCCCCTGGAGGGTTAAATTATAATAAGAAATACAAATTAATTAAAAAAGACAGATCCTTATTTGGAGCTTTTATGCAATTCATTATTATCGGAATCCGTCAAGTCTGTATATTTGTAGTTCTACTATACATCAAAATCTGGTTTGAAGCTACTAATAGTATAAAAGCTCCAAATCAGGATCCGTCTTTTTTAAAAGATTTGGTCGCATACAAGACAATTAACAAAAAATATCCATTGCTGCAAGTCAAAAATTTGGTAGGCATCTTTGATACCTTGGCGAAGAACTTGTAGCACTCGCTTTTTTCGATGATGCAGTTTCTATTGAGAGAAAACGCAGTATGGCGACAGCATTGCAAGGTCAGAAGTTTCCATGTAATCATCCAATCGCAAACCCAAATTCCTTAAATGAATGGACAAAAAAAGATTTAGATTGTTTTGCATCTTGTCGAGCAACAAATCTATTTCGTAGGTTTAGTTTGACATGCAATTTTTTCAAATATGATCCTGACGAATGGGAAAAAGATGAAGAATACCAGAGAGTAAAAAATTATTTTAAAGATCTTTGTGTTGTAAATGATGTTGAGGAGCGTGGGGTACAACTTGCTCAAGAATTTCTGGAGCTTACAAAATCAGAAACGCAGCTACAAAACCTACTTATTGTGGCCCAAAATACTCGAAAAATATACTCGAACAATCAAAAAAAAATAAATACATACTCTTAAAAAAAAAACTTATAATTAATTTGTATTTCTTATTAAAATTCAACCCTTCAGGGGGCATACATTTTTGGTTTTTAATTTTTTTTATTTATGAAAAAAAACTATGTTTTCGGTTGAAAAGCCGCAATAATACTGCTTGTAGGTATTAGCTTGTTGCGCGCCCGCCGCAGGGTAAAATACTAGTTTTTTAATTTATTGTTAATTTTTGTAAGTACATAATGTGAATTGAATGAAATGTAACAATACTTTTAGCATAATAAAAATGTATTTATTTATTGTTGATATGAATACCTAAATTGCACTAATTTCATGAAAAAGTGGGAAAAGGCTGCGGGAGAAATTTCGACGCAGCAGGGGCGGTAACCACGCCCACCAAAAAAAAACTTTGTAGATATCATATTTCTTATATATCTGTTCCAAAAAAATGTAAAACATTTATAAAAAGCAGAGAAAAGATTTTTTTTTTAATTTGTGCAAATATGGTCTAATATGGGCCTTTTTCGAAACTTTCGGGCCCGATTGGCACGGGTAAACGTTGTCGTAAAAAAAAATTTTTTTAGTTTCGTTCTTAGAAAATAAAAACGCATAAAAAAACCTTTCAGCCCCTTAACATTTCCAAAAATCGCAAAATAAGGGACACTCTAATGTGTACGTTTTGTTGTTGCGTATGATTTTAGAAGCAAGCAAATTAAGCAAATATAAAATTTTTCATTGCTTGAAATGTTTTAAAAGTAGAACAATGAAATTTTAATCTTAAATATATTAAATTATCATTATTAAGAATGCATAAAATTATTGATTTTGGCTTAGTAGTTTGCACTTGCGAGGCACAAGAAGTTTAAAACCACTAAATTGATATAAATCTGGGTCCTGAAAATTAATAATGTTGAAATTCATTTTATTTGTGCAATTTATTTGTAGTATTAATCCTACAAAAAATTGACTGTATCCAGTTTTGTTTACACAAATTATCCTTATAGATGAAAAATGTACTAAACAATGGAATGAAAAGGTGTATATGGAATATGAAGATTTCTTTTATTCGAGTCAATTTGCGCAATGGTTTTTTTCAAAAACACTTAATATTTGTTTAATTATACTTTCCATCATATTTACAGTGGAACATTTAAAAATTTTTTTACTGAAAATGACTTTAAGTATAATTTGATGATTAAAAAAACATTATTTTCTATAAATTTTTAAATATATTTTTTCATTTTTTAAAAAACTTGTTTTTATAAAATCATATCATAATTTAACTATGTATTTACAAAAATAAAAACTTATTGGAAAATCTTTTTCACCTCAAAAGCTATGTTTGGTTAAATTTGGCATAATTTTAGTGTGTTGCATTCAATTTTTCCTCGTTTAAACTAACGAGTTCTAACTCTAACAAAATTTTCAAAAAATATGCAAAAGATATTTTGACTTTTAGATATTATTTTCAAACAACATAAATATATTTCTATTGAGAAAATAAGTCTTTTTGTAAAAATTCTACATTTTTGTTCAGGGGCTTATGGCACGCTAAAATTGAAAAAGACACTCTGTGCGGTGGGCTGAAGCGTTTCACCTGTAAAATTTTTATAGCGCGCTTAAATATAACGAAGTGTCATATGACACGTTTTGAGATGTTAATAAATATATAGTGTGGTGGCCTAAGGCAGCAAAATTCTAAAATTAAAAGGAATATAAAAATGTAAAAAAATCAAAAATATAAAGTTTATGTATTAGCAGTTGACACATATTCAAACCGTTCTACATACCACCTAAGTTCAATGAACTCCAGTGTTCCACAAAGCTAACGTGTTCCTACGCGAGAGCAACACAGCAGCAAGGCAGTGCTTGGTTTGCGTTGTTGTTGTTCTTTTCGTTGGCGCTGTTGACAATGTTTTTTTCTGTAATGAAAATAGATTTTATTTATTACTTACTTCAATTACTCTGATGAGGAATTTTGTTGCATAATTACTACCCAGGTGTCCTCCTGAAAATAAATGCCAAAGAAAGACGATATTAATTTGGTTTATGAAATTAATAAAGATTAAATCGCTTACCTTGGTGGGTTTGCAACTTCAATGCGCCTGCAGAATCAATGAAAACAAACCTGTGCTTGTATCTTTGTGTGAACAAAAGAGTCTATTTTGAATTGGCCTTAGGCTGCGAATTTACAGACCGGTTTATACGCTTGTGTGTGAGGGAGCGAGAGCCAAAAAGTTATAAGCAATGAGGGACCGGTATATTGGTATATTGGACAGTTTAGAACGTTAAGTATCTCTAAAAATGGTCGAAAACATACCGTTTTTGACCCCAGCATCAAAAACAGAAAAAAATTCAAATTTACTCAAAAAAATATGTCCAGTTAATCCCGGTTTTGGGTGTACTACCAAAATTATTTAATTTTTATTTTTTTATTTTTATTTGAACAACTTTATTGTACAATGAATTTTCATAATTAAAATAAATTTTTATAAATTTTGATGACTTAAAACTAAGGAACTTAGATTTGAATATTCATTTTACATTGAAATGTTTTTGTGTAAAGTGTTTGCTGTATGTAGTGTTTTCTGTGTGACTCTGGGGGCACCACATTATTCCCCCTCCTCAGAAAAATTTTACTGTGTTTCGGTGTAAGTTAAAGTGTACTTTTCGTTTAGGTCTTGAAGTAAGTGGTTCTGTTTGCTGATTGTGTTCTTGTTGTAAAAACTGCACTGATAGCAGTGTTAGGTGAATCCATAAAAAAAAATAAAATAAATAACTGGCCATTTCAGCCCTTGAAAGGACTTTGACCTACCTTCTTATGATCAATTGTGTTGTGCGTGTTATTAAGTTTGTACACAATTTACCGAGAACCGGACCTACATGCTTAACGCCGACTCCGAACGGCGATGAACGGAAAGTTCTCGTTCTCAAGAAGCTTTACATGGCATTTTGATTACTTTCTGAGGTTTGCCATTGTCTGCAGAGAGGTGGCGGCCGTACAGAAAAATTATTTTAATTCAAATAATTTTCTGTCGCTGCTGGGGTTCGAACCTGGGTTTCCAAAGTTCTTTGACATAGCGGCCACGCACTTTAACCAACTACGCCACGGACGCCACTAGGTGAATCCATAGCGATAGAAAATCTTGCTTTGCTATTAAACATATTAAATAGCATTTCCTTAGTAAAATTTTCTATTAAAGTTATGAATACTTCTGTAGTGTTTACTGTCCATGTAGCGCTTTGTCTATGAATCTTTGAAATATGACGTAGATATCTGATTGGAATTGGTATCTGATGGTAGACTCTGACAAAATTGAGTTTCGAGTAAATGTTTATGTTGTGTAGTGTGTGCCTCGTGTAAACTCAAAATAAAAACAACCAATCAAAAAATTGTACGTAACTGTCAAACCAAGAAAAAAATACAAAATTTTTTTAATTCACCCCGGTTTTTGGTGTGCGACCAAAATTATTTTATTTTAATTTTTTATTTTAATTTTTATTTTTACTTTAACAACTTTATCGTATAATGAATATCACAATTAAAATATGTTTTTATAAATTTTAATGACTTAAAACCAAAAAACTTGATTTGTATATTAATTCTAAAGTGAAGTGTTTTTGTGTAAAGTGTTTGCTATATGTTGTGTTTAATGTGTGTTTTATGTGTGGCTCTGAGAGCATCAAATTACGATTTCGAAACACCAGAATCAAAAAAAAAAAAAAAAATTCAAATTTATTCTGCCTAGTTTCTGTGATCATACGATTCCAAAGGGTGACTGTGAAGGTCACTGTAGATAGAACTCAAGATAGAAAGGCTAGTTAATTTATGACCTGAGTGGCAAAGGCAAAGTTAAAAGAATTTCGGTAGTGCGAGATTTCATTCGCCAGCGACACCACGAATAAAAACAAAAGTTATAGTTAAAGTGCTAGGAATGACAGTGGCGGAAATTGAACATTGCGAGGGTTTTGATCTCATAGGATTAATAAGGATTTCAACATTTTTGTCCAGCATATAAAAGTGAAGATTTTGATTTTGTTTAAATAAGAAGGAAAAATAGGAATATTAATATTAAGTTTTAGAGGACGATCCTCACAAGGCAACGCGTGAGGGTCAGGGGGGCGATCTTCACATGGCAACGTGTCTGACTGCCTCAACCTGTCGTGGCCAGCATTATCCATGTCGAAGTCGTCTTAAGTCGACTCAAACCTCTACTTGGTGTCCTCTATAACCGGAAAACTGGCAACCGTTAGTTTGACGGCTAATCTGACCTGCCTTTAAAGGGTTGTGCGTTGGGTTTGAAGCCCACCACGCAAAAAAACCATTTCAATGAAACGAAAAAGAAATAAGATAAAAATGATCCCCGAATCTCATGACGATTACCGCAAATGAAAAACTGACAATGATTTACGGATATGCACCTGAAACGTCCGAACTTTTCCCTTAATTGGGAGGGTGTCACTATCCAACTGATAGATATCTTTGTAACTGATAGATACAAAGCTGATATCACTGCAATCCAAGAAATGCAATGGAAGGGACAGGGTTGCTCACGGCAAGCATCCTGTGATATCTACTACAGCAGCCATGCGGAGAAGGACGAATTTGGATGCGGATTCGTGGTTGCCAAGAGACTACGGTATCATGTCCTGCGATTCACACCTGTGAACGAACGACTTGCCATAATCCGTTTCAAGACAAAATTCTTCAACATAAGCCTTATTTGTGCGCACGCTCCGACAGAAGATAGGGACGATGAGACCAAAGACAGCTTCTACGAACACCTTGAAGAGGCCTATGAGCGCAGTCCCCGCCACGACATAAAAATCGTGCTTGGTGACTTCAACGTCAAGGTGGGAAAAGAAAATATCTTTGGTCCAACAGTCAGAAAGTTCAGACTCCACGACAATACTCCGATAACGGAATGAGGCTGATTGACTTTGCCGCGGCGCGAAACATGCTCGTTAGTAGTACTAGATTCAAGCATCTCAATATTCATAAAGCCACTTGGCTGTCTCTTGATCAAAAAACGCGCAACCAAATTGATCACGTTTTTGAATGATGGAAGGCACTATTTCAGTGTTTTAGATGTACGCACGATCCGTGGTGCCAATATAGACTCGGATAATTATCTTGTAGCAGCCAAGATCCGTTCAGGTCTGTGCGCAACCAAGAATGTGCGCAATCCGGCACAGAGAAAGCTAGACGTCGAAAATTAAAAAAATCCACACTTAAATTCCTGAAAACCTGAAATAAAATGCAGCAAAGAAAGTTCAAAACACCTAAAAATTAAATATGGTCCGGAAAGAAGAAGTGCAATAGATACCTAAAAAAAGAAGAAAAGATAAAGTTTACTCAAAGGAAAAAGGAAATAAAAATATCTACCTGTAAATAAAAGTTATGATCATAAAGCTAAAAATAAAAACTAAAACAAGTGTTATGACGATAAAGGTTTTGAAAAGATTCTTATATCTACATTATAAAACAAAAAATTGTCTTTCTGCTAAAAATAGAATCATAATCCTGAAACGAAAAGACAATAAAAAAAAACGAATAATAATCAAAGTTTATAGTTAATAAGTTTTTTTTTATATTCTAATTATTTTGTTGTTTGC
The DNA here is from genome assembly GCA_943735915.1 of Pherbina coryleti. NCBI lineage: Eukaryota > Metazoa > Arthropoda > Insecta > Diptera > Sciomyzidae > Pherbina > Pherbina coryleti. The sequence goes on along the minus strand of OX030948.1, from coordinate 94,787,557 downwards.
CTTCAATGTTATGCCTTAACAACCAGCTAGACATATTATTTGTATTTCCGTTTCCGGAAAGTCAAGTTCGTTTTTTTTCATATGCCTCCACAGAGCTCTATTGATGTAGATAAAAATTTAAAACAATAAGCTAAAAAAAAATGTATACTTACATCTGGATTTACTGTGAGCGTCAAAGCAAAGTGTACACTTTTTTGTACACGAGTTATACCACATACTTCAATACTGTTCTGAATTCCTATTAAAGTCTCTCTTAATATAAGTATAGTCTTGCAAATAATTTACCACAAGAACGAAATATTTAATAAAAACAAAAATAGTCCATATTTATCGCGTCAAAACAAAGTGTGCACCTGCTAGTAAGCTTAGCAATTTCAAATATTTTTTTAACAAATATAACGGTATCTCTCGCAAATTGGTTAATTATGATGGTAGTTAATGTGGCGTCCGTGGCGTAGTTGGTTAAAGTGCGTGGCCGCTATGTCAAAGAACTTTGGAGACCCAGGTTCGAACCCCAACAGCGACAGCAAATTATTTGAATTAAAATAATTTTTCTGTACGGCCGCCACCTCTCTGCAGACAATGGCAAACCTCAGAGAGTAACCAAATTGCCATGTAAAGCTTCTTGAGAACGAGAACATTCCGTTCATCGCCGTTCGGAGTCGGCGTTAAGCATGTAGGTCCGGTTCTCGGTCAATTGTGTACAAACTTAATAACACGCACAACACAATTGATCATAAGAAGCTAGGTCAAAATCCTTTCAAGGGCTGAAATGGCCAGTTATTTATTTTTTTGTTTTTTTAGTTAATGTTTCTGTATCATTCATAAAAAATCTTTTTTAAAATGCGTAGTTAAACTTCTATTGAAACACGAGAATTAGTAATAACATTCCATAAAGCAGGTAAATCATTTCGTGAAATCGCTTCGTGAAATTTTTGATAGAGGTCATAATACCATCAAGAAAATCATTGATAAATACAAAAAATTTGGAGCACTATAAAATCGACCATGTACTGGCAGACCAAAACAACTCTATGAAAACGCAATACGATTAGTAGTCAGAATAGTGTGAAAATATCCAACTGCGAGCGCAGTGAAAATAACGGATGATCTCTTCGCATCATCAGGAACCAACGTTAGTGCCAGTACAATAAGACGTGCATTAAATGCAAATGGTCTATTTGGAAGAGTCCCTCAAAAAAAGCCATTTATATAAAAAAAAAAAAAAAATCAAAGGCTACCCAAAGTGACGAAAGCATATTCGAAATTTTTGGAAAGAAAAAATATACAAAAAATATGGAGAAGCAAAACTCAGAAGACGAGGAAAACAAAAAAATATTATTAATTGGACTGAAGTAATTTTTTTATTTACAACTTTAAGTGTACACTTTGTTTTGACCCGAAGAAAAGGGAGTATTTTTCTTTTTTGAATTATGTCACAATTTGTTGTAAAATAATTTATAATTTTAGTTAGTGTATGATAACAAGAACATTCCGTTCATCGCCGTTCGGAGTCGGCGTTAAACCTGTAGGTCCGGTTTTCGGACAATTGTGTACAAACTTAATAACCCGCACAACACAATTGATCTTTAGAAGCTAGGACAAAGTCCTTTCGAAGGGCTGAAATGGCCAGTTATTTATTTTTTTATTTTTATTTTTATAATAAGAGCACAAAAATTAATACTAAAACTACTAAAATTTTTTGTAAAATTACTTTTTAAAATATTGAAATAAAGTAAGAAGTATTAAAAAATATGGTGTACACTTTGTTTTGACGCTCAGTGTATATGATGATGAATGGTTGTGTAGGTTCCCCTTAGGAAGTGTTATCATATTTTATTTAACTTTTATATTACTTTAATATTAAAACATTAGATAAACCATTGTAGCTTTGTAAAAACCATTGTAAATTTTTCATGTACTCAGTGTATTATAACTCTTCATTGTTTTTTTTTATTATATATACGTAGGAACGACAGATGGACAACACCGAGTGGACTGGCATACTAGTGTGTGCAACACTGACGACTGGACGAAGAAACAAAAATACCCTTAGAACGAACGAGAACAGAGAAACGAAAAAGCATGAGTAGTTGACGAGACGTTGATGTGAGAGGATATAAAAATAAACATAAAATTGGAAGTATTAAAAATATAGAACATAAAATCAAAGTGTCAAAATCAAATACAAATGAAAATAAGATTAATTTATAAAAAGTACAATTTAATAAAACTAAAGACAAAAACAAAACAAGTAGTGTTTAAATTCCTACAAATGAGGGCTCAACCGGGATTTATGAAACTAGTACAGTTAATACAGAAACAAGAAACAAATAAATGAGCATGTTTAAATGCTAAAATAAAATAAGAAATTTTTTTTTTAATTCTTAAAAAACATAAGTATTTTTTAAGAATTATATTTTAAGCTTTATGCCAAACAATTCATGAAGTAACAGGTTGCTACAACAACAAAAGTTCTTTGCAGTCAACTTTTTAAAATTTTGCGACCAGCAAAAGAGTATATAAACACTGCTTTGATAAAGTGAATAGCGTGTCTATAATTCCACTTTGGTTTAATTACTGTTGCGCTTGTTAGCTTTTCTTTAGTGGACTGCTAAAATCACAGAGACTACTGATGAGTCGGAGTAGCGTTCGACGAAACCATGGTCTAGTCTGCTCAGTTTGTTCAGCAAAGAATTTTTGGCATAAAGCTCAAAATATAATTCTTAAAAAATATGTCTTTTAAGCATTATCAAATTAAATGAACATATAAAAATGCCACAATTCTATAACTCACTAAAAAGTATTAGTAAAGTAAAGTCGAGTAACAAAGTGTCTTTATAGAACATCGTCATCAGTATTAGCGCATCATCGTCGTCGTCATTGTCGTTGTCGTCATTATCATCATCAACAGCAGCAGCATAAGCATCAAACAACATAAAACACATCAGAGCAACAGCGGCCAGTTCCAGAAAAATCTAGAGCGTCAGTTATGTAATTAGCAGTGTGTATCCATCATCTAAAGCAACTTGTGATGCAACCGCATTTGCAGTAGCAGCACCAAACAAAAACAATAAAAAAACCAAAGAATAAGCAGAAAATGAAGAAAGATAACAACATAAAAAACAAGAGCTTTGTAAGTACTCATACAATGGGACCAATTTAATAAAAATTTCTGAAAGCTTGAAAGATGAAACAAATTTTCTCCAAAACCCTTTAGGTGAAACATCAGTTAAACTAGCTGAACTCTAACTACGGAAGTGTGGAAAAAAGAAGAATAACAATATAGAAAAATAACCTCAACATGCTCTATCAGAGTAAAACACTGTGTTGGAATTTCGAAGATGCACATTAAGCCGTATCGAAAAAAAAGGTTTTCAATATTACCGCCTTATATCAACTGTTTCCATTTGCTATTTCAAGCTTGTTTTTTTTAATTATTATCCCTTCTACTGCTATGTCGAGAAAATTACGGGAGTGCAACCTTTTTTTTGTGGCCGTGGCAAGAACAGCGGAATCGGTTTTTTGTCTATAAATCGGTTTTTTAAGTCCGATTTTAACATTTTATATATCGTTGAAAAGGTCATGGGAGGGACTATGTTTATAATTAAGAATCTATGAAATGCAGCGTCATCTTCACCTAATACTCAACATCACTTTCTGAAAAACCCTCCTATTCTCAACACACCGGACAACTACAACCACAACGATGCTTAAGGTACTATTGCAATGTGATGCTATAAAGAAGCTCGAAATAGCTCGTCGGTTCCTTATAATGTTTTTGTTGCTTTATGCGGTCATATACGCTTTTCGTTTTTGACGACAGAGTACTCATATGTACTGAAATTTAAAACCAACATAACTTCTTTGTTTTTTAATGAAACTTAGAATTTTTTTCGTAAAAGTTAAATTTCTTAAGAGCTTTAAATCTGCATCACCAAAATTTGTGACAAGGGGATTTTTCAGAAAGTGATTTTGAGTATTAGGTGTAGATGACGCTGCAGTTAATAGATTTTTAATTATAAACATAGTATCTCCCATGACCTTTTCAGCGATATATAAAAATCGGACTACAAACAACCGAGTTATAGACGAAAAACCGATTCCGCTGTTTTTGCCACGCCCACAAAAAAAAAATTGTGCACTCCCGTAATTTTCTCGACATAACAGTGGATATAACATTAAGATTTTATTTTTTTTTTTAAATAGGGCCATACGGCTTTACATGAGTTAAGGCTATGCCTAAAAGTATACCACGATCAAGGTTAACCTACGCTCAGGGTGCATCATAAGTAGATAAGAACTCAGTTACTAATGTAAAAGCGTTCTCTCTGTCAAAATAAACGTCTGGGTTACTTTCTCGGCATATTGGCAGTATAAGTAGGACCTAAGTAGCTTGAGTGGATCACAGTGAAAAGTCATGCAAGACTACTGATGAGTTGGTGTAGCGGTCAACGAAACAATATGTCTAGTCTGCTGTGTGATTTGCTCTATACAGAGCCGTTTTTATTGTTGGTTGTTGCCTTCATTGTCTTCATGTTGTCTTGTTGTCAACATACTTTACCTAAAGCTCAAATTTGTTTCAATCTAAAATTTTTAAATATAAAAGAAGTAAAGAAGAAAACTCTTAAAAGTTCTTAAAAGAAGTAAAAAAGAAATTTTTTAAGAAGTTTTAAGGATAATTTTAAAAATACAAAAAAAATTTTTAAGGTGTTTTCAGAAGAAAATTTTAAAAATATTCAATAGAAGTGAAGACATTTTTAAGAAATTTCAAAGAAGAAAATTTAAAAAATAATCAAAAAATACAAAGTAATTTTTTCAAGAAGTTTCCAAGCAGAAAATTTAAAAGTAAGAAGATGCAATGTAAAAATTTTAAGGTGTTTTAAGAAGAAAATTTTAAGAATATTCAATAGAAGTGAAGAAAACAATTTTAAGAAGTTTTAAAAAAGTAAATTTCAAAATATTCAAAAGAAGCAAAGTAAAAATTTTTAAATAAAGAAAGCTTAAAATAAAGGTGGAGGTAGATACAATTATGACGATGAACTGTGACAAGTTGAGAGATAAGTTAGAGAATTGAAATTAGACACAAAAGGAAGGAAACCCGTTTTACAAGACAGAATTTTTCTACATTTCGGGTACGAAATTACCAATAGCTCGGATGAAGAAGCTGAAAGAGAATCCAACCTCTCAGTTAATGAAGACATAGTCACCGGCATTTGTGGCGTCCGTGGTGTAGTTGGTTAAAGTGCGTGGCCGCTATGTCAAAGAACTTTGGAAACCCAGGTTCGAACCCCAGCAACGACAGAAAATTATTTGAATTAAAATAATTTTTCTGTACGGCCGCCACCTCTCTGCAGACAATGGCAAACCTCAGAGAGTAATCAAAATGCCATGTAAAGCTTCTTGAGAACGAGAACTTTCCGTTCATCGCCGTTCGGAGTCGGCGTTAAGCATGTAGGTCCGGTTCTCGGTAAATTGTGTACAAACTTAATAACACGCACAACACAATTGATCATAAGAAGCTAGGTCAAAGTCCTTTCAAGGGCTGAAATGGCCAGTTATTTATTTTTTTTTTAGTCACCGGCATCACTGCTGCCGGACCTTTGCAAAAGTCATTGTTTACATTCAATGATATTGAAAAGAGTTTACCGACATTTTGTGGTACAGATACTATTGAGGTTAGATCGTGGATTCAAGAATTTGATAAATTATTTTTTTTTTTTTTTAGCTTTAAACCAAGGATTTCAGGTGGAATACCTATTCAGTCAAGTCTGCCTTGGTTCGAAATGGGGTCATATATTAGTGGGAAGGAAAGGGCAATAAAGTGAAACACGTGTAGGATGTTCTAAGCGTGGTGGAAAGCCAAAGAAACATGTGAATTTGAATCAGAGGCAAGTGTTATGCCTTTACCTCAGCAATTCAAGTTATAATCCACAAACTTCTCTACTATCAACTACAACTTCATGTAAATATTGATGAATTTTTAATTTCAATTGATAAGAAATGAGGATAGAAATTTATAAAGGTTTAAAGCGAAGGACCATGGACTGGTCGGGAATCGAACCCGGGTCCTCTAGGGTGGCAGTTGAGCACGCTACCAACTCGACTACCGAGGCCGCGTGGGAAGTCACTTAAAGATGCCTTGACTAATGAATTTGATACAAAGTTATCAACTTCAGAAGTTTATAAGATGCTTCGAAATAGACGTAAAAGGTCCAATGAGACTTTACGTGAATATCTTTATTCTCTTATAAAAATTGGAAAATCGATAAATCTTGATGATAAGAGCTTGTTAGAATGTTTTATACAGGGTGGCGCACGAATCGTGCTACAAAAACAAAACGTTATAACTTTTTTTCTAATCAATGTATTTAATTTTGTATAGATAATTCAATTTTATTTTATTTAACTAATTGGTTTTGAAAATGATAGACCGTAAATGACCTCTATGGTCATTCACGCATATGCGACACCTGATCAGAAAATTATTCATTGTGGCCTGGAGGGTAGCTGTCGGGATCGCCTCAATTATTGTTGTAATGGACTGCTTCAATTCAGTCAAATTCCTTGGTTTCGTTTTATACACCTCTTGCTTGACATAACCCTATAAAAAAAAGTCTGGCGCGGTGAGGTCAGGTGACCTTGGGGGCCAGCGGAAAGTGGTGTTTCTGGATATTAATTTATTTGGAAATTTTCGTTGGAGCTCCGCCATAACAGGTCTGGCTATATGTGAACTTGCTCCATCTTGCTGGAACCAAATGCTGTTAAAAGGGATACGTCTTCGCCGCAGTTCTGGGTAAAAAAACTCCTTCAACATGTTTAAATAACGGTCCCCATTTACGGTTACTGTTACACCGTTTTCCTCGAAGAAGTATGGCCCGACAATGCACCTTGATGAAACTGCGCACCACACAGTGACACGTTCTGGGTGCATTTCCGGCTCATGGAGTATTTCTGGATTAGATTCACTCCATATACGGCAATTTTGCTTGTTTACATTGCCGTTTAGATCAAAATGGGTTTCATCAGACATAAACAAGCAATTTATTAAGTTGCTGTCTTCTTCGGCCATTTGAATTATTTTTTGGCAAAATTCCAGACGAATAGGCAAATCCAGAGGGTTTAATTTAATTGTAATTTGGAGTTTGTATGGAAACAAGTTTAAGTCATCTTGAATTATCCGTTGTAATGACCGTCTGCTAACTCCAATTTGCGCCGATAAGTTTCGTGTCGAAACGCATGGATTTGCCTGAATTGCCGATGCTACAGCCGCGATTGTGTCTTGCACCCGAACATAGGGATCTCGGTGGTACGGTCTGCGTGCGATGCTTCCAGATTCGGCAAACATGTTTACCAACCTCATAATGGTCCATCTACTCGGGGGAGTGCCGCCAAACTCCCTCCTAAATTCCCTTTGGACGGAAACGATGGACTGTAAAGTATGGTACCGCTGCACTACCCAAATCCTCTTTTCGGTATCCCAAGCATCCATTTTAGTAAATCTAAATACTAATCTGCAAAATAAAAAAAAATAAGCCGATTACTCACACAAAAAAAAAAGTTATTACGTTTTGTTTTTGTAGCACGATTCGTGCGCCACCCTGTAGATGGTATCCCAAACTCAAAAATTAATAAATCTGTTCCGTATCAAGCCAAATCTATTGATGAGCTAAAGGAGCAAATAAAAATTTATGAGAGAATTCGCGATAAGTCTGGTGTCGCACAGAATTTTAAAATTTCATCATCATCGGCCGGTTCAAAGGGGAATGATTGAGAATAGCGTCTTTCTCCTAAAAATACGAAAAATTGTTTTAAGTGTGGTAGTGCATCACACCTGGCTAAAGAATGCTCAGGTCAACAGTATAAGTGGTTTAAGTGTAACAACATGGGGCATCGGTCTTTTGAGTGCAATCAAGCTAAAGATTCTGGTATAAAACGGGAACGCGGTAACGTCAACACGGTGCACAATGAAAATAAAGATGTTTTTAGGGGTAGTGGTCTCAAGTTTAAGGATTGTAAAACTTCGAATGTTTGGTATTGGTAGTAGTGATCCAGTAGGATGGGATGTTGTTCTTTCGAGGTTGAGATCGACAAAAAGAAATTCCAACTATTATTTCACATAGTTAACAAAAGATGAAATTAGTTATTCTGCCATTATCGGTAACTCTATTCTTGATCACGTCGATATGTGTGTTAGGGAGGAAGGAGTTGAGTTAGTTCAAAAGAAATTTGAAAAATCGTCAGAAGTCCGCAAGATAAGGAAGACTGTAATGACCCAGAAAAGGAAAATAATTTTGCTTTATTAAAAGAATTTGAAAGTTTTTGTATAAATATAGAAAGCGCTGAGGATAAGCTAAATAGACCTATCTTAGCGAAGAACATGCGGTAGCAATAAATAATTTGTTAGGAGAATATAAGCCAATTAAAATTGTTCATTGCCAAATTCAAATGAAGATTATACAATTCTGTTCGTCAACGACCACGAAGGATCGCATATGAAAATCAACGCATAGTAGACAAACCAATTGTAGATTGGTTAAATGAGGGGATAATTCAGCCCAATTCGTCTAATTTTGCATCACCTAAATTGTTACTGAATAAAAAAGACGGATCTAAACGTCTCTGTTGCGATTATTGCAAGTTAAATAAAAGGATAATACGAGATCACTTTCCAATGACAGTAATAGACGTTATAGACAGATTACAGAAGGCAAATCGATTTGATTGACTATACATTACTTATCACGTTTTACAGCAATGATCTGCAGCAAGTTGCTGCAATTCCAAACCTGAACGGTAGATGGTTAGATTTAATCTTTACTAATTCCTATGAAGAAGTAAGGGTTGGTTCAATCAATGAAGCAGAACACTTATTTACCAATACTCTTCACCATACTGCCTTCACATTAAAGATGTCAAATACCAATATACCTTTTACTCAATCCTCAAATAAATTAATTGAGTATGGCTTTATAAATGCGGATTAAGTAATCATAATTATCGATTTAAATGCCATTAATAGGGATGCTCTATCAACCATGGACTTAGGTAGTGCAGTCTCACTTTTCTATCAGCGTATTCTATCTCTTATGGACAAACATGTACCAAAAATAAGGAAAAGAGATAAACTTTCGGAGGACGATCTTCACAAGGCATCGCGTGAGGGTCATGGGGGGGGGGGGGGGCGATCTTCACATGTCAATGTGTCTGACTGCCTCAACCTGGCGAGGCCAGCATTATCCATGTCGAAATCGTCTCAAGTCGACTCAAACCTCTCCATGGTGTCCTCTAGAAACGGCAAACTGGCAACCGTTAGTTTGACGGCTAATCTGACCTGCCTTTAAAGGGTTGTGCGTTGGGTTTGAAGCCCACCACGTAAAAAAAACCATTTCAATGAAAGAATTAAGAAAAAAGATAAAAATGATCCCCAAATCTGAAGACGACTACCGCAAATGAAAAACTGACAATAATTTACGGATATGCACTTGGAATGTCCGAACCCTTAATTGGGAACCCTTAATTAATGATAAATATCTTAGAAAGATACGAGGCTGATATCACTGCAACCCAAGAAATACGATGGAATGGACAGGGTTGCTTACGGCGAGCATCCTGCGATATCTACTACAGCGGCCATGCGGAGAAGCACGAATTTGGATTTGTATTCGTGGTTGGCAAGAGACTATGGCATCATGTCCTGCGATTCAGAACTGTGAACGAACGACTTGCCATAATCCGTGTCAAGGCAAGATTTTTCACCATGAGCCTGATGTGTGCGCACGCTCCGACAGAAGATAAGGATGATGAGACCAAAGACAGCTTCTACGAGCGCCTTGAAGAGGCCTATGAGCGCAGCCCCCGCCACGACATAAAAATCGTGCTTGGTGACTTCAACGCCAAGGTGGGAAAAGAAAATATCTTTGGTCCGACTTTCGGAAAGTTCAGACTCCACGACAATACTCCGATAACGGAATGAGGCTGATTGACTTCGCCGCAGCGCGAAACATGGTCGTTAATAGTACTAGATTCAAGCATTTCAATATTCATAAAGCAACTTCGCTCTCTCCTGATCAAAAGACGCGCAACCAAATTGATCACGTTTTTGAATGATGGAAGGCACTATTTCAGTGTTTTAGATGTACGCACGATCCGTGGTGCCAATATAGACTCGGATCATTATCTTGTCGCAGCCAAGATCCGTACAAACCTGTGCGCAACCAAGAATGCGCGAGTTATGGTGTGGGAGGTTAAATTAAAACAACTTCTCTTCTTGAGTGTGAAATCTTATCTGACTTTATTAAAATCTTCTTTTCCGTCTACAACTTTCAATTTACAATTTCTTCGTGTAATACATAAATACAAGTAAATATATTTTTCCACAATGTAATGAATGTATGTTTATGACAAACATTCCAAAAATGCAATTCGATATTTTAGTGTCACCCAAATTTTAATAAGTGCAACAAAGTATTGAATAGCGGAAAAGAGATGCTTGAAATAACTTAAATAACAAAAATAATTTATGTGACATACAAAAGAAATGTAGAATAACCTAAATAAACAAATCAACTGATTTATTGAAATACTTAAAGAATATGTAATTATCGCTAGTTGTGCGTTTTAGTTATTGTTGTTGTTGTAGCCTCGATGGTTCAAGTGGAACTCAGTGGGATAGGTTCTGCTGTATGCGTCGTACTTAATTGTTTGTTGTTGTAGCGTCGGTAGGCTATTGTAGCTCTTGTTGTTGTTGTTGTAGTCTCAATGGCTTAGGTGGTGCTAATGTTACTATCGTCGTTGGTGGTAACGTAACTCCTCCCCCCCGGGTGTGAAGCGACGGCCAAAACCTTTGGTTTGTGGTTGGAGCGGAATGATCAAGAACAATGTTTCGTTTAAATTTTCTGGAACTATATAGGATGAATAACAAAATTATTGTTCCCATGAGTAGTATTCCTCCGATAGTTATATTGAGCTCTCGTTTTGTTTCAGATTTCAAGTTGTTTATAGCGATTCTATTCTCGATGTTGAAGTTGTTGATTTTGTGGAGGTTTAATTTTCCGACTGTGAAATTGGTGTGTATTGGTATGTGTGCAGTTGGAATTAGATGTATTTCGCCCCAGTAGATGTTTGGGTTACTCTGGTATGTTATGTTGTTTATCTCCACTTGACAGTTTTCGAAGTGTAGCAAAATATTTCCCGATACTGGATGTGGAGCGAAGTTGCAAGTCGAGTTAACTAATGTTGGTTGGGTGTTCAGCATTAATATGTAGTTGTGTTCTGGTTGTAAAATGTTCGATATTTGGCCAATGTCGTTGGTGACGCAATGAGCTGGTTTTCCTTCTTGTGGCAGAATAATCCGTCCTAGGCAGGTTGATTTTGTGATATTTTCTTGTTGTTTTGCTTCTTGACAATAGTAAATTCCTTCTACTTTCGGACAAATTTCAGACAAATACTGAATGCTCTCAGAGTTATATAATGCATAAGGTAATATTTCTATTTCTTTTGTTATGTTAATGGGGAGTGGTATAATATGAATTAGGGAATAATTGTTATATGATAGGATAGGAATGCGGACATTAAATATTATATTTGTGTTGTTGTAATAAGCTTGTAATCCTAGTAATTCATAGATATTGTTGGTAGATTGTATATTTATTGATTGAGCTGAAAGTGTGTTATATATTTCATCCAATTCTTCATGATTAAGAAAACCTTTTGATATTATATTAAGTCTTGCTAGTACTATTGCTTCTGCAATGTTAGCTAAATGATTGTTTAACAAGTCAATGTTGCAATTAATTTGTGCGAGATGTTCAGTCTGAAGTAGAATTTCTTCATTAACTAGAATTCTGTTTGTGTTCTGATCTTGAATTTTGTTGACAAAATTTTCTATTTTTAGTTGCTGATTGTTTATATGATTAGTAATATTTTCAAACCTTTGTATCATAATAGAGTTTAATTTTATTTGGCTGTTAGTGTCTTGTCGAAGATTTGTTTGTTCGGATCTTAAGTCTTCAATTTGTTTGTTTAATATTTTTGCATCATTTGCGTCCATGTTACCAGTGATAAACTTAACTACTGTGCCTAATCCATTAATTATTCCTCTACGGTTTCTTGAATGTGGACTGAGTGAATCTAATTTATTTTGGACTTCTTTTAATTTAAGTTTTGTTATTAACGTCATGTCTTTATCGTTATATAATTTTTCTAGTGTTGTAATTGATTGCTTATTCTGTTGACGTTGTCCTTGTACAAATCTAAGTTAACAATGTGTATAAGGTTGTTGTAATTTCTTATTGTTCTCGCAGTGCCTTTTTGGATGGTTAGTAATGATTGTTGTTCGTTAAGTTCTTGAATTTCCATTTTCTGTAAGTACACAACTATTACTAACTTACTATCCTAATTTAATTTTTAAAGGTTTTTATTAGTTTTGTTAAATTGTTTTCTTTTTTCTTCTTATTCTAGATTTGTGGATTTTTTGGTTTCTGTTAGATATAATTGTTGCTCTATTGTTTTCCTTAACTTTAAGCTTTGAGAATCTTGGTGTCATTTTATTTCTTTTTGTGTGCGTGGTAAAGGAAACTTTTTTATTGCTGAAATCTTGTCCGGGTTCGGTTTTACTCCGTCTGTTGTAACGATATGACCTAAAAACGCAATTTCTTTATGTAGAAATTCCGACTTATTAAGTTGAATTTTTAGGTTGGATTCCCGGAGTCTGTCAAAAACTTTCTTTAGGTTTTCTAAATGTTCTTGGAGTGATGTCGAAAATACTATAATGTCATCTAAATAAACTAAACATATATTCCCTTGTAGATCTCTGAGTACGTTATCCATAACTCTTTGGAAGGTTGAAGGAGCATTCTTTAGCCCGAATGGCATCCTTAGAAATTCGTAGTGGCCTTCTTCCACTGTAAAAGCTATTTTCTGTATATCTCTAGGGTTCATTTCGATTTGGTGGAATCCGCTTGCCAAATCCAATGTCGAAAAATATAAACATTTGCCTAATTTATCAAGAATTTCGGTGATGTTTGGAATGGGATAACGATCGAAAATGGTTTTTTCATTAAGTTTTCTAAAATCAATAACTAACCGCCATTTTTGTTTTCCATTTGCATCCAATTTTTTGGGTACTACCCACACCGGTGAACTCCAGGGGGAACAGCTAGGGCGTATGATCTTTTGTTCTAGTAAACTTGATATTTGATTTTTTACCTCTCCTTTGTGAATGTATGGGTACCTATACGATTTTGTGTAGATTGGTACGTCGTCCGTAGTATCAATTGTGTGTTTAATTGTGTTCGAAAAGCTCAGGTCTTGTCCCTCCTTAAAAAATACGTCATCGTACGTTTTGCAAAATTTAAAAAGTGTTTTCTTTTCTTCTGTGTTGAGATGGGAGGATCGAATAAGTTCAGTTATATCACCTTCAATTCCTTGTCTGTTACATTCTATGCTAAGGTTATTTATTTCAACAAAATGTTCAGTATTGTAGTGTTCTACTTTAAGTGGTTGTTCTAGCAAAAGAGTTTTATGTGAATTACTGTTGTTAACAATTTCAACTACACTAAACCAGTTTTTAGTCTTGTAAATGCCTTCGGAGATGAATAGTTCTGGTTCGATTTGTATTGTTTTGATATATACGTCGCCGTCCTTTATGTCTGTAGGTATTTTTATAACTTGTTTAGAATTGGGTGGAATAAGGTATTTTCCTGAAGAAAAGTTTGGTTTGAATTTTAAATTAATAACAGAATTGTTCGTAATCAGTTTGTTTGTGCTTAAGTCAATCTTAGCTCCTAATTTTGTCAAAATGTCTAGTCCTATCAGTCCATCAAAGTATCCGTGGAATTTAAATAACAAAAATGTTAACTGTCCTGTCTCTTTGAATTCAATAAAGGTAGGCAATGTAGTTTGTTTGTTTATCTTATGTTTATTTAAAACAGTTGTTATTGTGACTGGTTCGCGAATTTCAGTGTCGGCATTATTTATAAATTCTGGATTTATAAATGAAGAAGACGCTCCAGTGTCAATTAGAAATTTTAAAGGTCGTCCGAAAGGTGAAGAAATTTTAATGTACGGAAGGGTGAAACCGTGTTTGTTTATATCTAAGTATCCGGTTGCTTGCTCGAGGCGCAATATTGAAAATTTTCGTCATCGTCACAGTCTTCGTTTGCGTCTTTATAAAATCAGTAGCCTTCGTACCGTTCATTCGTATTTTGCTGACAGGTTGTATTCTTTTGCATTGTGGGTTGTCGTTTGTTCTCCTCTGTTGAGTTTATATTATGCATTTCTCTTGTATTAGGAAAGTTAGTCCTGTTTGTCCTTTGTGTAAAACGTGAGTTTCCAGAGCTAGTGTCCATAGGCTCTGGTGGAGGTTGTCTCTGTACGTGTTGGTTGTGGGCATTGAAATTTTGTGTGAAATTGCTGTTTTGGCTTTGGTGTTGACCAAAATGCCTGTTATTGAAAGTATTTTGATTTGGAGTATTTGAAAAGAGATTTCTATTTTGGTTTTGGTGCTGCCCAAAATTCCTATTATAAAACTGATTTTGATAACTTGGTTGTGGTGTATTTCTAGGTTGATTTTGAGTATTGTACTGTGGTCGTGAAAAATTGTCGTGTCTTATAGACCTGTTTTGGTTGAAAGGAGGTTTAAAATTTGGCTTATAATTGGTATTAAAGGTAAATTTATTATAGTAAATATTTTGTTCTTTAATGCTATAATCTAATGCTATTGGGAGTGATTCTGGCCTCATAGCTCTTATAACCGACTCCAATGGTTCTCTTAAGCCCGTAAGGTAAGTATTAAGGCACATTTCTCCGTAAAGTGTTTTCTTTGCAGCTATAACGTTATTATTACTTTCATGGATTAGAATATTGTTTATAAGTGTAGCTTGTATTTCGATGATACTGCTATAAAATTCTTCTACAGCTTGATTTCTTTGTTTTAACGAGTGTAAGTCTCGAATTAATGTTGTTTCTGTTCTTTTATCAGAAAAGTGTAAAATTAAGTTATTTTTTATTTCCTCCCAATTCAGAGCCGTGCCATACATATTGAGTACTTCGTTGGCTGGGCCTTCAATTTTGTTGCGAATTGCTCTTAACAAAATTGTTGATTGGGGGGACCCATCTAATTGCAAAATATGCCGCAAGATCTCCTCTACGTTCGTAATGAATTCATGAAGCAATCTTGGATTGCCATCATAGCGAGGCAGATCCTTGATTACATCTGGAATCCTTAGCGAGTTAAGAATATCAGATGCAGACGGACTCGCCATATCAACACTTAAACTTTGATTTGGTTTTTGAAAAATACTTGACACACTTTCACTCAATTTTATTTTATGAAAATCTACCACTTCTAGATTTTCAGGTATTGCGTCTAAGCTTATAGATCTTCTTGGTTTCGAATATGGGAAGAACTTTTTTATTTTCCTATGCATTTATAACAATGAAATAAAATTCAATATTTGACTTACATTAATCCTAAAAGTATGAGTTGTTCTATTGTCATATTATCTTCTGTATAAGTAGGTTCTCTCTGCGATTCAGGACTGAATCTCCGGTTTGTGCTGCTCCAATGTACCCTTGGTGCTTGATGATCGACGATCCTTCGATGATCTCAATGTTATTTTCTTTTAAACTCGGGAAACCGCACAGCATTCTGCTGTATGCGTCGTACTTAATTGTTTGTTGTTGTAGCGTCGGTAGGCTATTGTAGCTCTTGTTGTTGTTGTTGTAGTCTCGATGGCTTAGGTGGTGCTAATGTTACTATCGTCGTTGGTGGTAACGTAACTCGCGCAATCCAGCACAGAGAAAGCAAGACGTCGAAAAACTGCAATCAAAACAAACAGCCGAAGACTTTGCTACTCGACTCTCACTCCTGCTTCAAGAAAGCACTCCTCCGATCGACGATATATGCGCGCAGTGGAATCACATTTCCTACTCTATGCGTACGGCTGCCGAAGAGGTGATTAGCTATATTAGTGTCACGACGCCACTGCAGAAAAAGACGCCGCTTACAAAGCCACCCTGCAGTCGGTTGCAACGCGTGCTCCTAAAGAGCGATACAAAGAGAAGAGGAGGGAAGAGAGACGCATTTTCAGGCGAAAGAAAAGAGAAGCGGAAATGCGTGAGTACGAGAAGATTGAGATGCATGGTGACAGGAATGGGGTCCGAAAATTTTTCGAAAAAATAAAACGCCTGGCCGATGGTTTCAAGACCGGGGGCTCTTCCTGCAAGGATGAAAATGGGAATTTAGTGCCAGATATCCAGAGTACACTGATGATGTGGAGGGAAAACTTCTCTAAGCTTCTAAATGGCGACGACGACAACAATCCCGCCAATAGAGATGATATCCCGGAAGCCCCAATTTTGGACGACAGCGTTAAAGTTGCGCTGCCCGACCATAGTGAAATCTTGAAAGCTATAGCTTGGCTTAAAACAACAAAGCTGCAGGAGCCAATATCTTACCTGCTGAGCTCTTCAAGAATGGAGGCGAAGCTCTATTTAAATGCACTCATGAGCTTCTATGCAAATAATGGTCGGAAGAATGCATTTGAAATGATTGTAACCTCAGTGTGCTCTACCCAATCCACAAGAAAGGCGATCCCACAATTTGCGCCAACTACCGTGGGATAAGCCTTCTTAAGGGCCTACTAAAGTTTTTCGGCGACCAAAAATCAAAAATTTTTTTATATTTTTCGAATGTATAACATCTTAAAAATATTCTCAGAAAGTTTCAAGTTAATTGAATAAAACTTGTTGCAGTTATAAGCACAATTGTCCGAAGAGCAGATATAAAAAATATCTTACTCATACCAGCAGCTACAAAAATTCTTCTCTTTAATATGTCTTTTATTTTTTCAATGCACTTTTTTAAGTGTCTGTTATTTTTTCATTCACTCTTTGTATAACAAATGCATTAGCATAGGTATCCACAGGGGGAGCAAAGAGGGGAAAGGCCCCCTGGTCTTTAGAAAAATTAAAAACCTTATATTACTGTTACTGTTTGGCGTCCGTGGCGTAGTTGGTTAAAGTGCGTGGCCGCTATGTCAACGAACCTGGAGACCCGGGTTCGAACCCCAACAGCGACAGCAAATTATTTGAATTAAAATAATTTTTCTGTACGGCCGCCACCTCTCTGCAGACAATGGCAAACCTCAGAGAGTAACCAAATTGCCATGTAAAGCTTCTTGAGAACGAGAACATTCCGTTCATCGCCGTTCGGAGTCGGCGTTAAGCATGTAGGTCCGGTTCTCGGTCAATTGTGTACAAACTTAATAACACGCACAACACAATTGATCATAAGAAGCTATGTCAAAGTCCTTTCAAGGGCTGAAATGGCCAGTTATTTATTTATTTTTTTTATTTTTTACTAAACTACGGATTCCTGCTATATGATTGAATATTTGTTATCGAAAAATTCAAAAACTTTTCTCCAAAACATATAATTATAATTTAAAAAAAAATTTACCTAAAATAAACAGTAGCTTAGAAATTAAACTTTTAATACAAGGTTTTTTTCGCTTAAAAAACTAAAATAGGCCCTTAATATCGCATATAAGGTCCTGTCGAGCGTATTATGTGAAAGACTTAAGCCCATCGTACACCAGCTGATTGGCCCTTATCAGTGTGGCTTCAGACCTGGCAAATCCACCATAGACCAGATATTTACGCTACGACAAATCTTCGAGAAGACCCTACAAAAACTAATCGACACACACCATCTTTTTGTCGATTACAAAGCTACCTTCGACAGTCCAATAAGGAATCATCTTTACTCCACCATGTCTGAATTTGGTATTCCTGCAAAGCTCATCCGTTTTGGAGAATGACACTGAGCAACACCAGCAGCACAGTGAAAATCGGGAAGGATCTCACTCCTCCATTCGATACCAAACGAGGTTTCAGACAAGGTGATTCCTTATCGTGCGACTTTTTTAACCTAATGATGGAGAAGATCATCTGAGCTGCTGATTTGAGACGCAGACACGATATTCTACAAAAGTATTATGCTGCTGGGGTTGCTGATGACATCGACATCATTGGGCATAATACGCGCGAAGTCAGTGCAGCATTCTCCAGATTAGCAAAAGAGTCGAGTCGAATGGTTGAGTGAATGGAAAACGACGCTCCAGCGAAAAAATATTCGATTCGGTGCCCGGTGGTGGTCAACGCAGAAGAGGACGCCCACATCTTCGTTGGAAGGATCAGGTGTTGGATAACCTGACCACGCTTGGTATTTCCAACTGGCGCCAGTAAGCGCAAGTTAGAAATGGCTGGCGCAATTTCTTATACGAGGCCAAAACCGACCAACGGTTATAAGCGCCAGATAAGTAAGTAAGTAAGTAAGTAAACTTTCGGAGCCATGGTTTGATTTAAGACACCTGAGGAATCAACGCAACAAGCTTTACAAAGTCATAAAAAATAACTTTCATGTTAGTGAGGAAGTAAAGGCGCGATATACTGAGCTGTCCAAAGAGTTCGCTATCAAGTCAGAATTAGCTTACAAATTGTACACCAACCTAATTGGAGAGAAAATTTATGTAGATCCAAAAAAATTCTTCAACTTTGTAAATGTTAAGCGTAAGTCAGCTGGTTACCCTACGACCATTTCCAAAGGAAGCGTTAGTTCTTCCAATCCTGAAGTGATATGTAACCTATTTGCAGACCATTTTAAAGATGTATTTAGCGTGCATTCATCCCAACATAAAACTATGCCACCCTGTCAAGTTACATCATACTTGGTTGATATAATCCTACTTACGCAAGAAGAAATTTCCAAAGCTATAAAAGAATTGATCCATATAATTCTCCGTCATATTTTCTGATTAACTGTGCGGACCAACTGCTCGTGCCCTTACATACTTTTTTTAATAGATCCTTGCATCTTGGTATTTTTCCATCTCATTGGAAATCATCCCATAATACACCTATATATAAAAATGGTGGTAAGAGGTCAGTCGTAAATAATAGAGCTATTTCTATACTGTGTGCTATTCCTAAGCTTTTTGAAAAAATTATATGTAAAAAGCTTACATACCTAGTTAATCCCTTACTTAACGAGCAGCAACATGGATTTCGTATAGGCCGCTCAACGGTAACAAATCTTGCAATTTTAGTTTTTGATGTTCTTACCGAAATGAAAAGAGGACATCAAGTAGACGCAGTATAAACAGATTTCAGTTGTGTATCTAAAAAAATCCTCGTGTTTTCCGGTGTTCCGCAAGGAAGTCACCTTGGAAAGTCACCCACTTCTTTTCAATATCTTAATCTCTGACCTATCTGTAGTATTGGAGGACATTCCACATCTTATGGACTATGTTATTAATTCGAAAGAAGATACAATTTTCTTGCAATCAAAATTAATCTCTCTAGAGCAATGGTGCAGTAACAATAAACTCTCTCTTAATACTAATAAATGCTATATTATCAGCTTTTCGCATAAAAACTTAATAAAAAATAATGGTTACTTCCTTAATAGCGTTCAACTAAATAGAGCCACTCATATTGTATATCTTGGTGTTGTCTTAGATAACAAGTTAAGATTCAACGTTCACTATGATGAAGTTTTATCCAGAGCTTGCAAACAGCTTGGACTCATCAAAAGGCATACAAGGGAATTTAAAAATGTGTGGGTCACTAAAGCCTTATATTGTGTATTAGTTCGCCCGCTACTTGAATATGCTTGCATAATTTGGAATCCAGCTTTGAGACACACAGTGAACGATTTGAATCAATTCAGAAGCAATTCTTGGTTTTTGCGCTGAGGGATATTTGGCCCCCGTGATTTTACCAACTTACACCCATATGAACAAAGGCTTCGGCTTCTTAATCATTAAATATAATCACTGGTGATAAAGACATTGAACATTTTTCTAATAAGTTCACATTTAATGAGACAGTAAGACGAACCAGGCAAATCGTGTCAATCCTAAAAGTTAAACATTTAAATTTGTTAAACTTCTTTTATTTCAATTTCTTTTATTTCAATTAAGCACTTGTACAAATTATTGTTTCTTTTTGTATCCCACACAAACTAACAATTTCACATCGCGCACCGCACGACCGCTTCGTATAAGGTTTTTGTTCAGACTGCCATCTTGAGCAACAACTTTCTTCCTCTCTCTCTTTACAGTCGGCCACTCCTGAGATTGTAGCGACCTCGCTACTCATCATCGGAATTTTCTGATCCTCCATCGGAGTCATCGTCGTCTTCTGGTAATGTACAGCACAGCTTTAGATTATCTGATGCAAATACAGATTTGTATTTTCGTTGTTTTCTATTAGATTCAGGCAAATCTTCAATGACGTATCTATCGTGGTTAAGGACTTCAGTAGCAATAAAGGGTCCTTTAAAACGAGGCTCTAATTTTCGTGATTCTCCAGTGCTACCTAGCTCGCTTTCAGCTTTCAGATATGCTTTTTTTAATGTCTTAGGTTTAGTGTACAATTGATATTAACGCTCTTTTGCTTCCTGTCGTTGTTTCTGGATTCGTTCGTCTACATCTTCTCGGGTGTTCTGGATCTTTTCGTCGACATCTGGAATTTTATCGTTTTGTAGACTCTGTAGTTTATTTGCTACAATGTCTCTAGGCTGAAACCCATATAAGATTTCATGTGGACTTCTTCCTGTTGAGCTGCTCTTTAATGAATTTAGATTCCATTGGATGTCCTTCACCTTTTGGTCCCAAACTTTGTCTTCTGATGTCGATGGTCTCAGCATTGAAAGTATCGCCCGGTTCATACGCTCGACCTGTCCGTTTGCTCGAGGTGTACGAACTGCATTTAAGACATGTTTGATTCCAAATCATTTACAATCATTTTCGAAATCTTTGGACGAGAAGGCAGTGCCTCTGTCACTGATGATATGCTTTGGCATTCCAAAAAACTCGCTCATCTCATTTAGAACGTATAAAACATGTTTTGTAGATTTGTCTTTGACTGGTCGGATCAGCACATACTTAAAGAAAGCATCAATAATAACCAAAATGTGTTCGTTTCTGCGGCTACTTCGGGGAAATGGTCCCATATGGTCAATGTGAATAGTGTTGAACGGTATCGGTTCTACATCGCTGAAGTGATATTCGCTTTCTTTTCTTCCACCAGGTTGCTTAGCAAATGCGCAGTCGACGCAAGGTTTTAAATATGATTTCGTAAAGTTACGCATTCGACGGAACCAAAGATGTTGCTTGAGTTTTTCGAGAGTTCTCTCCAAACTCAGATGCCCGGAATTGTCTTATGCATTACACAAAACTCGCCAGCGTATCGCTTTAGGAACTACCCATAGCTTTTTGATGTCTACTTTTCGATATAATCTCCCATTTTGTATTACGAAGTCAGCGATCACATCTTTATCGTGTTTTTTTAATTTGACAATAATTTGTTGTAATGTCTTGTCCTGCAATTGCATAGAGAATAAAAAATCATTTTGATCTAAAATCATTTTTGCTATTTTAAGCGAAACCGTCTCTAACTCGTGAGGTGGTTCATTTGGCATGCGACTTAAATCATACACATGAGCCATTAGTTTTTCTGTTCGATGTTCAATGTCAACATCGTACTCTTGGATCCGTAGCCACCATCGTGCAATACGTGGTATCAATTCTTTTTTTTTCATAGCTGTCTTCACCGCGTTGCAGTCAGTGATTACAAGGGCGGCTCGAAGTATGTGGAAAAAAATTAAGTTAAAAAGCTGAATACGAATGAATTAATTAATTACAAAAATTTGTCTTTAAAAAGATGATATTTTGATATGTCTTGGCCATGAATGAATTAATACAAACTAATTAAGAACAATTAACATATTTAATCGATAGATCTTCACAAGGCCTTTCCAATGAGCCCTAGTTTGTCAAAATCGAATAATATTTGCGCAATTTTGATTTTCGTAAAAAAAGTTGGGAAAAAACCAGGATTTTTAAATTTTTTTGCATTAGTTACGGAAGCCAATCAAAATTATTTTTTTACTGAATCACGTGGCTCCACTAGATACTCAATTCCCGCAAACAGTTTGGGTTAGTTTGTTCGTGTTTAAAAAATGACGATAAAAAATATAAAAAAAATGGATTTTGGAGGAAAATTCATCGTCATTTCCGGTGGCTAGAGACTCAACCGATTTCCCTCAAATTCAGGATATCTTAGTTTTTCATCCCAAAGATTCAGAAATTGAGTGTGCTTTTTGACTTTCAAAAATGAGCCGGCCTAGTGATTACCTTTAACATTTTACCGCAAATGTAGTATTTAAAGCTCTCTTACGATTCGACTATGGCCAACGTCTTGAGCTCGTAACCGTGATATTTCTTTTCATCAACACTCGTGGAACGACTAAAATAAGCAACCGGCCTCCAGTTCTCATTATCACGCTGCAATAAACCCCCCGCTAATCCAATTGAACTCGTATCTGTATGGATCTGACGCTCCGCTTCCACATTGTAAGCTGATAAAACTGGCTCTGAAACCAGCGCATTCTTCAGTTCTTCAAAAGCATTGTCATGGCCCAGCGTTCAGTACAAACGTTGATCCTTGCGCAAGAGCTATCGTAAAGGTTCAGATATAGCGTACTCAGGAACAAATTTCCTGAAGTATCCACTCAGGCCTAGAAATCTTCGAACTTCAGTCACGTTCGTTGGAGTTGCAAAATTTTGGATGGCAGCATAAGTTCACATTTTGCCAAATTGAATGTCAAATTTGACTCCCGTAGAACATCAAGGATACGAACTAATTTAGCAAACATTTCTTCTTATGTATTTGCCCCGATCAAGATATCGTCCATGTAATGTATCATGTCTTTTTTTTGAGTCTTTTCTTTTACCTTGGCCATAAGACGCTGGAAGGCAATTGGTGCATTACTAAAGCCGAAGGGCATTCTTTTGAATTAAAATAGGTCGTCTGTCGCAATAAAGGCTGTATACTTACGACAGGATTCTTTAATTGGAATCTGATAATACCCACTATTCATATCCAATGTTGTCATAATTTTGTAGCGCGCCGCTTCTTGTAATTGCTCTTCGATATTTGGCACGTATCGTATATGTGCATTAAAACGTCGATAATCTATACACAACCGATCACTGCCGTTTTTCTTTTTTTCAAGTTGCACCGGACTTGCATATTCCGATTGAGATTTTGTTATAATGTCATTTTCAATTAGATCGTGAACTATTGTACCAACAACTACTTTTTTCGGTTCATGCACTCGGTACGGAGCTTGTGTTATCGATTTCTCACAATCTAAGTTTATTTCGAATTCAATTAGGTCCGTTATCCCGATTTCACTAAGATTATTGGCAAACCCTTCAGAATATTTATTCAACACTTTTATTAATTCGCATAAAGTTCACACGTTGCATCTTACCACAATTTTACAGGACGTTTAAGCTTTCCGTATACAGCTAATAAAACACACTTATCTTCCCATCTATACGCAACAAAAAAATCTATTGACACGATCCACAAACTGTTCCACTGAAAACGTGTCCCTTGCTGGGTCAAAGTCCTCTAATGTCTCTGCAATTTCTTTGACTGAAAAATGGTTTCGAAATGTTGTAGCACTTAAACCCGTCACTGGACGGGTCATTTAAGTGCTTCCGTCCCCTTGGAAGTCATTTGTTACTTCACTGTCGTTTGATCTGTTTTCGTCAGCTCCACTTGGAACTTGAACAGACGTACGCGAATCCTGGAACATTGTCATTACATTTTGCATCATTTGACGCAATTCCGTAATTTGAGATTGCAGCGACGGTTTGTCATCAACAACATCAACTTCATCACTACTGAGTGCATCGCTCAACCGTTGCACAAGCTCAGCTTTCGTTCCGACCGACGAAAAGGTTTTGGTCGCGAAGTAATTGTTTTAATTTTTCCACTTTCAACGTCGAAATTTTCGGCATTTTAACGTTTGTTAAAAAACTTTTAATAATACTGTATATATAAAATGCACAAGCGTACTACGTTGTGCAAACAAAAACAGCAACAACATATATTTAATTTTTAATTTTCGTTTAACGTTAATATTCTTTGTTTCGTTTCGTTTGTTTGTTTATTTTTTTTTACTTTGCTTTAAATTTTTGACGTTTCTTTATGTACAACACATTTCGTTCTTTTATATTTGACCGTTTTCTTCCACGTTTTTTTTCGTTATTCGGTACTAACATTGGTTTTTGTCTTTACTAGCGCACTCTTTATGACGCCGACTTTAAAAAAAAAAAAAACGAACAGCTTTTTCGAGAAAAGTTATTTTTTCTTGAACATGGACCCTACAGGACTTTAAAATTTTAAAGGAAAATTATCTTTGAATAATTGTTTAGTATAGAAGTTTATGTCCTATCATAACAAGTTTGGTATCAAGTTATAGAGAATAAATGAAAAGAAATTAAAAACATAAAATCCTTTATATCCTTGAAGTTTTTTGTCCAATAAAAACAAAAAAATTTGTTGATAAAATATAATATATTTACTATAGTTCTGCAAAATTTCATTAAAATCGCTTCATTGGTTTTAATTTAATCAATTTTTAAAGTATTTCGACTTACGACGAAGAATATACAATTATTTTTGTCAGGGTATTTTAACTCTGTGGAAACGTTTGTAACACCGAAAAGAAAGCATGGCCAGTATGGAAGAGTATATATTAGGGTGGGTCAAATTGTTCGGGTGAGAGAAAATGGCGTATAGCAAAATCAAAATCTACGCAAAATTTATTTATTTACATCTACCGGGTTGGACCCTTACAGATTACATTTTAGACTTAGCCTAGTACTATACATATATTATACATTAAAATTCAATTTCTGTTTACAGAAATAGTAACAACAAATACATAGATTTAACAAAATTAAAAAGTTTATTTGATGCAGTTAGCAATAGTTGTTCAAAAGCGAATTACAAGGAATGAATTGTATCTAACAGCTGTTTTTTGAACATATTGCGTTCGGTAGAGAAATCTAATTGATTTGCCACGGTGTTACAGTATGATAAGCATCTGGAGATAGTTCCATTAAGCCCATAGTTTGTATGAAATAAGTTAGAATTACTAAGTGTTCGGCTGGGTATATTAAATGGAATGACCACCAGTTATTCAGATGAGTTTATTCTGCCATCAATTATATCCTTTATGAAAATAACATTAGATGCAACCCGTCTTTGCGATAGGCTTTGAAGACTAAGTAATCGACAACGTACCCAGTATGCTGGCATGTTTTCCCAGGAGTACTGTCGGCGCAACGCAAACCTTGTAAAACGCTTCTGAACTTTTTCGATTCTAGCACTAGAGCGTTCATAGAAGGGGTCCCAGATGACACTTGCGTACTCAAGGCGTGATCTCACCAGGCTAACGAAAATTGCTTTGGACGTATGAAGATCAAGGAATTCTTTGGAGTTCCTTTTAGGAAGCCTAACTGAGAGTCTTGGCTTTGGATATGACATAATCGATGTGGATATCGAATGAAAGCTTGCAATCAAAGAAAACTCCAAGGTCTTTAAATTGGCTAATTCTAGAAAACCTACTAGCGGAATCATAGATGTAGTTGTAGTTTAAAGATGTGCCTCTTCTCTAAAAAGTTAGGACTTTACATTTTCAAAAGTTTAGAGGAAGCTTGTTAATATGGCACCAGCGAAGAAGGGCGTTTATATCTTATTGTAGGTTAGCGCAATCGTAGAAGTCATTGATTTTGTGGAATAACTTCAGATCATCAGCATATAAGAGTGTTTTACAGAATTTTATTACGTTTGGAATATCATTGACAAACAGAATGAAGAGAAGAAGGCCTAAGTGGCTCCCCTGTGGAATTCCGGATTTAGCAGCGATAGGATGAGACAGTTGGTCACCTATCTTTACATATAAAAATCTATCGCAAAGATACGAATTCATCCATCTCAACATCTGCGAATGGACACCTAATTGTTCTAGTTTTATAATAAGTAAATCATGTAAAATGCTGTCGAAAGCTTTTGAAAAGTCTGTGTACAGAGTGTCAACTTGTGAACCGCCCTCTATGACTTCAATGCAAAAATTAAAAAAATGGTGAGGTTAGTAGTAGTAGATCTGCCAGTGAAGAAACCGTGTTGGTGCGGAGATATACCGCTTTGTTCTTCAGCAAACAAAAGTTTTTCCACAATCTTATCTAATACTTTGGGTATGATTGATAATTTAATGATAGGTCGATAATTTTCAACAAGATATCCTGTCCAGACTTGTATATGGGCGATATACTGGCTGTTTTCCATTCATTTAAGAAAATACCTGAGGAAAGTGACTTATTGTATATGAGACTTAAGGCAGAGTGTAACGACAATGCGCACTTTTTTAAAAATATTGGTGGCAACAGGTCAAAGCCCGGACCCTTGCTGTTATCTAGACTATTCAAGGTGTCCAGAATAAGTTTATTGCTTATTCTTAGAATACCAATATTGAAAAGCTGGGGTATGTTATAAAATATGTTTGGGTTGATTGACTGATAGTTGGACTCGTAAACAGATCCAAAGAAATCCGCAAATAGGTTGCTTATTCCTTTAGGGTTTTCAGCACGTGATCCATTGAACTCCATTGAATTAGGGAACCCTGATGACTTTCTTTTAGAGTTGAAAAATATCCAGAATGTCTTGGGATTGGATTTTATGTCGTTTTCAACTGACATAATGTATTTATTGTACAAGAAATTGGATAAGAATTCAAATTCACGCCTCCGCAGAGCAAATAATGCTTTGTCAGTGGATAATGCAGATTTTTTAAATTTTAGGTGAGATTTGTTTCGTAGGATTTTAAGATGAATTAGACGCTTGTTATACCAAGGGTGCTTGTTCTTACACTTGTGGTATGCAATTGGCACGTATAAATGAAGCCCAATATTAATAACGTTCTTAAAAGCTTCATACATATGAAAGAGGTCATTTGAATCGGCTAGCAGATTCCAATTGATCGAGTTGAAATATGTATTGAGAGCCATATAGTTTGCTTTATTAAAATTATATACAGAAGTTTGACTGACTTCTCGATAGTTATCGAAGGTATAGAAATAGAAGTTTAAGATAAGCGCTTTGTGGTGAACGGAGTCATTAGTGAGAGGCATATCACATTTAAAAAGTTCGTGTTTATAATCATTGCTAATGAAAATAAGATCAAGAGTTCTGTTAATATCGTTCTTTACCTTATTAATTTGAAAGAGATCTAGCGAGTATAGTGAATCGCAGAATAGGGATTCAATAGCACTCATTGTGTTGAAAGGCATAAGAAGTTTTTCATCAGTGCAGTACTTCCATTCAATATTGCCTAAATTAAAATCACCAAGAACACAGGGCGTTTGATTCTGGCTTAAGGAACTCAACACATAATTAATATTAAACAAATGGTCATTAAAAACATTAATGCTGCTAGCAGGTGGTATATAACTTAAGAGTATGACAACTTCGTTAATACTAAAAGCTTGGTAATTCATAAAGGATACAACTACACATACTTGCTCAATATTACCGGTATTGCGAGGGAGAGGTATCTCTCTACTGGGAAAACGTGACGATACTGCGATCAATACACCGCCTCCTCTGGTTACACTGGGTCCCAGCGTCCTGTCTTTAAAAATTCTAAGAAAACTTTCCCAAGAAACTAAGAGTTTAAAATTAAACCTAGCTCCCGCCGAAAGATATAAAAATTTCGGTTTGAGGCATTTTAAAAAACTGCATAGTTTTGATGGTCCATGAAAAGGTGGCTTATGACTCAAAAACTTATTTTTCACTTTTATTTTGGTTCGGATAGTTTTGAGACGCTCTTTCACATGATGAAAAGCAGAAAGTCCTAACTTGCTTAGAAGTGGACTAAAAATGTAGAGAAAGAAGAGCACAAATGAAAAAAAAAACAGAATTTTATTGAAAATCGAGAATCAAGATAATTCATGGAATTGAAAATAAAAAAAAATGGATTGAACGCTACAAAAATGATTTTACCAAAAAAACAAGCTATTTTACACAAAATATATTTATTTAGCAATATGTAGTAGTTTTCTTCGTCGCCATCCTGAAACTGACGAAATGCATTGTTTATCTTTAACAGCTGATTTCTCGAAATTTTGTTTTTGAGTCATAAGCCACCTTTTCATAGACCGGGTCACATATATTATCAGTTCGAGACTGTTTTGAACAAAATTATACATGCTTTAAGAATCTGTTTCCATATTTCTCGAAATTTTGTTTTTGAGTCATAAGCCACCTTTTCATAGACCGGGTCACATATATTATCAGTTCGAGACTGTTTTGAACAAAATTATACATGCTTTAAGAATCTGTTTCCATATTGTTAAAATTTTTGTTTTTAACCCGTGTTTTATTAAAGGTTTGATTTAAAGAAACACTAAAAAATAAACCCATTTTATCCCTTAAAAAGAAAATAAAATTTTCGTTGCAGGCTCTACCACATTTTGAACCGATTTCATTGGGCCTTCACCAATGGAGATTTCACCAGGAAGCCGAGCGATGTATTTAGTTGCAAACGCATGTCTCACGACGCGTAATAAGAAAGAACCGAGACGATGTTATGGCAGTGACTCTATAAAGTCGTACCCGAACACCTCGAATGGACAGTAAAAAAGACTTAAAAAAGCTTAAAGCGCTTTTTCAATTTAATTTGAGCTTTTAATTTCACAAACAAATCCATTTTTTTCTTATTTTTGTTTTTTAAATTTACAAAATAAAAAATGAACTTTAATAAATTTCTGCTTTTACTGATTGTTCAATGACATTTCAAACTAAAGTTTTTGGGTAAATTTAAAAAAAGGTTTCTAAAATTTTGCCTGAAAAGTGTAATTTAAATTTCATTTATTTCCTTTTTTATGTTAAGAAGGAAATATATTCCAAGTGGCAAGAGGTGTTAATTTATAGAGATCGGACAATCGCATGCATTTGTTTGCCTTTGCTAGCATTGCCGGAAAAAGGGGGAGTTCTTGCCAATCTCTACATGCCTAAAACTACATATTAGTCAGCATGCGATTAAGTATTACGTATCGATTAGTAAACTGGAAATTAACATGGAGGAATTATAAAAAAAACAATATCAGTTAACACAACATACCATCGGCATTGATGTTTAAGCCGAGCTACTTCTGCTTTACCCTAAATTTGTACCCAACCGTGGATCTATGAGTAGCGATGTTATATTAGATCCCCAAAGAATTATATCACACAACCATATACTTAATCAAAACCGTATGTACAAATTAATCCATTGCAAGTCTTTTCATTATATAATTAACAAAATTTATTCATGCTTCTGTATGTGGCTATATTAACTTAAGTTAACAACAAAATAATAATATAATATAAAGCTGGCTTCAACTAAACTTTCTTAAGTTAAACATTAAAAAAAAATCGTTTTATTTAGGATTATAAATAAAAGCTAACTTTATCATCAGCTGATTTGCTGGAGCACAAAAGATAATTCTTAAAATATCTCACAAAAAAAAAAACATTCAAATTCAGTTTTGCTTGCTTCAATATTGGTTGTTGTTGTTGTTATTATTTTTTTTTTTCTCTCTTTTGTAACCTATGCAAACTTACTACTTATCCATGACGTTAAACTGATAATGAAAACAAAGCTTTTAAATATGTTCTTAATAAGCTCAATGAGAAAAATGCAAATCTATTTGCATGCGTACAAACAAAAGAGAAAGAAGAAAAAAAAAATAACTACATCATACACTCACCATAAAAACATGATATATACATACACTCATGGACAGATAAATAAGAACACAACTTGCTTGTGAGTGCATTTACTGGTGATGCTTTATTATTCAGTACTAAATAAAAATAAATGACTACATTAGTTAAAAAGAACTTAAAATTAGTTAATACAATTAAAAAAAATAACATAAGCAAGTAAATAACAAAATATTTTTGCAAAAAACATATTTGGAACAAAATAGCCTGGCCAAATAAATAAGAACATTCAATGTTTGCTTACAGATTAAAGTTTAGGAACATTACTAGTACAAAAAATAAATTCAAGCTTAATATCCGGAGTGTCCTCCTTTGTTTTGAATAACTTTTTGTATCCTATTTGGCATTGATGATATTAATTTCCTACAAGTTTCTATGGGGATTTTATGCCATTCCTCTTTTACAAAACTCCATAACTGTGCTTTGTTTGATGACTGCCTTTTTGATACCTCATTTTTTAAGACACCCCACAAGTTTTCAATGGGGTTTAGGTCCGGTGATTGACTTGGCCACTCAATCATTCGGATTTTATTATCTGTCAGCCACTTTTTTACTAACTTGGAGGTGTGCTTCGGGTCGTTATCTTGCTGTAACGACCATATCAAGGGCATATTCTCGCTGGCATACGGAAACATTACAGTTTCCAAGATATCCTTGTAGCTCAATGCAGTCATAGTGTCGGTAATGAGATGTATCGGACCAACGCCATACCAAGAAAATCCTCCATACACCATAATATTGCCGCCCCCATGCTTTACAGTCTTCTTTGTAAATCGAACGTGGAATTCTTTACCCTTTGGCCTTCGTACATTGCGTGCGTAATCATTTGAAAACAAATTAATCTTACACTCGTCAGTCCATAGAATATTTCTCCATTTCTTTTCACCTTCAGTTCCCTTCCATGACACATGACTTTTGGCGAATTCTAACCTACTCCTTAAATGATGAGGACGTAGCAAAGGGACTCTTCTGGCTATTCTTCCAGGTAGATTTGCGGCCTGTAATCGCCTCCGGATGGTTCTTGAAGACACTTCATTATTTATTTCGCCAGCAATCTGCCTCGAAGACATGAAAGGGTCTCTTTTTACTAGCGTTAGAATTCTATTGTCTGTAGAGTCTGAGGTTTTTTTGTTGGATTTTCCTCGACCATCATCACTTTTTTGTGGCTTAAGAGCGTTGTGCACAAAACACAAGGACCGATCCAAACAATTAGCGATGTAACGGAACGTATGGCCCTTCGATTTCAATTTCTCAACCAGCCGCTTTTCCTCCAATGAACAGTGCTTACGTTGTCCCATCTAATACATTATTTACATTAATTAAACTAAATATTTCTCCTGCTATACAGAGAATTATAAACCTTTGATAAAAAATCACTTCAACCCGTAGAATTTTGAAAAAAATGCTTACGTTCTTATTTATTTGTCCACGTGTTAAAGCAACTGGTTGTAGAAAAGTACGCATCAAACACAAATAACGGGATTTCCCCGTTGCTTTTTACTAGAATACGGCATTGCCAGAATCAAAATATAAATTTCATTGCGTTTGGTGTTTATGCATCGAATTTTTTTGACACATTTAGGTATTTTTTGTTTTTAAAAAATATGTTCTTATTTATCTGTCCATGAGTGTATAACATAAATTATTACTTACAAATTTCTTTCAGCGAAGACGAAGAAGGTACCTCCGGCGTCCATATCGATGAATGTTAAATTATGTTTTTGTTTATTGTTTTTTTTTATTGTTTTCATTATTTTAGCAAGTGCTTCATTTTAATTTAAAAAAAAAAATATTATAAGCTTATGTTTCTTTAACAGAAATTAATATTACTAACATTTTTTTTTTTTTTTTGTTTTTTATTTTGTTTTGTTTTTTTTTCTTCTTTTGAGCGTGTTAATTTTGATGCAAGCCTTAACAGAGTTCTCGCGAGAAGTTAAATATTAACATTAAAGTCTCTTTTAAACAACATCTTTATGTTGTCTTTTTTTTCTTAATGATTTTTGATTTTTTTGTTTGTTAAACAGAAAAGAGTGCGTCTTACATTATTGTTTTGTTGTTTTTGTTTTTTTCTTTTTTTTTCTTAAAGACTTATTCTTTGGAACAAAAACAAACTAGTATTTAAAATAAAAAAACTCTTCGCATAAGTTGCGAACTTAGTATGGGAGAGAGAGACTTTAGATTATTTAGCTGGGTGGATAGTTTTTAAGATACTTTATTTTACACTAGTGTGTAAAACTTTGGAACTATTATTTGTTTTTTTTTTTTTTTTTTTTTATAATATTTAAAAAAATTTTTTTTTTTATTTTTAGTTTCTTAAATTTGGTTTTGTTTTTCTTTTTCTTTTTTTTTGTTTTTTTGTTTTCGTGCGGTTATTTTAGGGCTACTTTCCAACTACATAGTTGGTAGTAAAAAAAACACGTGGATGTGTGGATTGCAGAGTGGATACAGGGTTCTTTCCATTGAGTCTCATGGTTACTCCTTGCGTTGGACCCGGAAAGATTAAAAAAGAAGGTTGGCTCGGACGTCTGCAAAGTACTCCTGACTGACACCCTCTTTTTGTTCTGAGGGGATAATTTATGAAAGTCTTTATCCGGCTGGTGAATAGTATTAATACCATACAAGATTTATGGCAAAAAAACAAAAAAACTTATAACTCCTTATTTTGTATTTGTTAAAAGTACAGTACTTAGGCACTTTATTAGAAAAAAAAAACACTTTCACAAGTTGTTTGCTTCAAGACCTTGATCGAAATGACCGAAAATTTCTGTCTGTTACGACATAACACCTCAATCAGCTCATGCGGAGCGCAGTTAGTAATATGCCGTTTCTATTTACTCCAAGCTTTAGTGTACTGAATTTGGTTTGTTCTTGCAACAAAAAAAATATCTCTATAGTATGTGCTGGTGGAGTGGTAATATGAGCGAAAGTTTAGGCGTATACAGGTATCAAAGAGATCGATTGAGTTGATCTTAAAGCTTTGGTATAAAATCAAAGCTTTTGTTCGAGTTCTTGTGATCTTGATGAATATACCCTAATATCACTTTTTTCTTTCATTTTTATTAACATAGTAAATATATTTATGTATGTATATTACAACATACTTGAATAAAAAGGTTAATCGAAAAAAAAGTATAAAATATAAAATTTGAGGATAACATTTGCCTTAATGACAACCGATTCGTTACAAAACAGCTGGTATTTTTAAGATTTTCTGGAAAATAAGAGCTGAAGACTTATGCTTTTATATCTTTTGCGTGCATTACTCCTACTCGTTTTCCTGACTCGTCTTCAATTTCATAATATACGTTTCCTATCTTTTTTCTTATTTTTCCTTTTTCAAATTTGTTGGCTAATTTTGCATTAAAATGCTGGGCTGCGTTACTCTGAGCAAAGGATCTATAAAATATCGTCTGTCCTACATCAAACTTTACTTGTCTTGTCCGAAGATTATAAGTACGCTGGTTTATAAGGTACGCTCGATTTAAATGTTCTTTAACTTTTTCTCGTACGACTTCAAAATCTTTGAGACCTACTGGGGCTACTGTTAAATCATTTAATAAATTCAAACTTTTTAGTAAGCCATAAGTTTTTCCACTTGTGATCATATTTTGACCAAATGTTACAAAATAAGGTGAAAATCCAATTGACGCATGGTAAGAATTTCTCAGTGCACAACTAATCAATGATAACTTTTCGTCCCAGTCACGCTGATCTTTATTAATATATGCTCTTACTGCTGCTATAACTGAGCGATTCACACGTTCGGATGCATTAGCTTGTGGCGAGTAATGGGCTGTATATCTGTGAAAAACTCCATATTTTTCTAAAAGATTATTAAAACAGGTAGATTTAAATTGTACACCATTATCAGATGTAATAGTTTCTGGCAGACCAAATATGTGAAAAACGCGCTTTTCTAAATAATCAACTATAACATTCGCTGTAAATTTTCTTATTGGTTCTAGAAATATAAATTTTGTGAGATGATCTAGTACTATCAGAATTCCAATGTTTCCACTTCGAGATCTAGGATAAGGTCCTAATAGATCTACATACAGTTTTTGAAAAATTCTCTCTGATATAACCTGATTTCCCATTGGTGGTTTCAAAATTTGATTCGACGCTTTTGTTTGCTTACATATACTACATTTCGAAACATAGTCATTTACGTCTTTGTACAAACCTGGCCAGGAAAAATAATTTTTCAAATGTTTCACTGTCTTAAAAGCACCTCCATGAGCAGCTAAGGGATGATCATGATATCTTGAAATTAAATCTTTTGTAAGTTCAGTAGGAACCCAAAGTTTCCAAATATGTTCTTCCTCTTTTGTGTTACCTGATCTAAAGTTTAGTCTTTTGTATACATATCCGTCTTTAACGCACAAGTCCGGCAACAAATGAGCCTTTTCAGAAATTTTATCTATCAAATCGGTGTAGTTTTGAGACTTAAAGTGTGGAGAAGTTAAGTCAATTTCTTGCGAATTCAATGGATCAGTTGTAATTGAGTCAATTGCTTCATTAAAACTACGAGAAAGAGTATCTGGAACAATGTTCATGCTGCCTTTTCGATGTTTAATTATAAAATTAAAACCTTGTAGTTTCAAAGCCCACCTCGCTAGACGTCCGTGAAGGTCGGATTGAGACATAAGCCATTTTAAAGAGGCGTGATCGGTAATAACTTCAAACTCCTGAACTTCTACATAGGCTCTATATTTTTTTATTGCCAGCAACGCAGCTATACATTCTTGTTCACTAACTGAATAATTTCTCTGTGCCTGATTAAACGTTTTTGACATATAAGCCACTGGAACCTCATCACCGTCGTCATTTTTCTGAGCTAATACCGCCCGATACCAAACTTACTCGCATCACATTGAATCGAAAATGGTTTAGTGAAGTCAGGACTGTGAAGAACTGGAGAGCTACAAAGCAACTGTTTTAATTTTTCAAACGAATCATTTGCTATCTTGGTCCATGTATATTTTTGTTTCTTTTGTAAAAGGTCTGTCAAAGGAGCTGTCACGGTTGCGAAATCTTTCACAAAACGTCTATACCAACCACAAATCCCCAGAAACCGTCTTATTTGTCGCACTGTATGTGGTACAGGAAAATTTAAAATGGCTTCTACTTTTTCTGGATCGGTTTGAATTGTACCATTTCCAATAACATGTCCAAGGTATTTCACCTGCTTCAAAAGAAATTTACTCTTTTCAATATTAATTGTTAGTCCAGCTCTTTTTATACAAACAGCTAACTCTTGCAACACTGTCAAATGTTCTTCAAAAGTCTCAGTCAAGATCAGTAAGTCATCTAAATACACAAATACTTTGGTACGTAAATGAGGTGGAACAACTTTATCCATTAGTCTCGACATCGTCTGCGGAGCATTACAAAGCCCAAATGGCATAGTAACAAATTGATATAAAGGTCTGTTAGGGATGGTAAACGCGGTTTTCTCCTTTGATGATTCATGAAGAGGGATTTGCCAAAAGGCATCCTTGAGATCCAAACTGGTAATATATTGTGCTTTGGGAAGCCTACTAAGTATTCCATCAATTAAGGGCAATGGGTAAGCATCCTTCTTCGTAACACTATTGAGTTTTCTAGCATCTAGGCACAATCTAACCTTTCCGGGTTTGACCACTAAAGCAACAGGTGAAGCCCACGCACTTTGTGATTCTTCAATAACACCAAGAGATAGCATACGATCGACTTCATCAAAAAGTAATTTTTCCACCGCAGGTGAAACTGCAAAATGCCGTTGTTTTATAGGTTTATTTTCGCCAACATCTATTTCATGAGTTATTAATGACGTTTTCCCTAATCCTTCAATCGAAAATGACGGAAATAACGAGATTGTATGCTTTAATTTAACGTACTGTTCTTTACTCAAAATATGAGTTATTGTATCATTGTCTATACAATCGACAGAAATTAAACTTTCCTCGCAAGCATTTAAAAGACCTTGGGCTAATCCAAAACTATTTATAAAATCGATACCTAAGTACAAATTTTGAGAAAGAGACGGAATAATTATGAATGTTAGTTCTTTTGTTACTCCCCTAAATGTAATATCTGTTGTAACACTTCCTAAAGTGGGATGACTCTTTCCATCTGCGGTTTTTAAAAATGTCGTGAAACGTTTAAAGGAAAGCCTTTTAGATAAGAAGGTTTTCGAAAACTCTGAAGACAAGCACGATAGAGAAGCTCCTGTATCTACCAAGCCCATGATTTCCTGATTAAATAATGTGACTTTGGCGTAAGGTCTAAGATCGTTTGAAGGTTTGTCTACAATAATTGCTGCACAATACATTTTTCTTAAGTCTTTAATTTTCTTCCAATAATTTTTCAAACGCACGGTAGAACGTTTAGGCCTTTCTTTTGGCAACTTTAATATTTCTTCGCTAAAAATACGTTTCCTTGCTTGCTGATATTCTCGAAGTCTTACATGATATGGCTTAATTGGAGTAAAATGGGGTACTATGTCGTTTGTCTTGTCTTTTGTTGTGGAAACAATTAAAGGTTGCATATTCGTCGTGGTGTTTGTTTCCGTAAAGTAAACAAAATCAGTCTGAGAATAGGTTGAATGTGTCAACACTGGGTTGCTTTTGAACTTGAGGTTTTCATCAGACTGGAGCGTTTGTAGTTTTTTGAAACTGGGGAGCACTTTAAGCAATTGGGCTTATACGTATTCTCAGTACCGCATCCATAACAAAAAATCTTTCGCGCACCCAAACAATCTTCAAACTTGTGTCCTAACTCTTTACAATTCCAGCAAATAACTTTCGTATCTATCGCCTCTACTGTTAAATCTGTACTAGAACTTTCTTTGCCTGTACTTACATTAAGTTCGTTAATGTGTCGTCGGTTACTATACACACGGTTTGCTCTTGCTATCTCCTCCTCTATTTGTTCATGATTTTGACAAAACTCACGCAATTCTCTCCTGTTATAAACATGATAATGAAGAAGTGACTGTCTTATTATAGGTCTTAAATTTCTACGAATCGTGTTCACCAAATCTATTTCCGCCATAGGAGTTTCTAGCATATCGGATATTTTTAACATTGAATCGTAAAATTGATCAAAACTCTCTCGTTCCTGCTGTTTTCTACTTCTCAACAAATCCATTATATCCTCATTATTACGTCGATCTCGAAATTGATTGTGTAACTCTTCACAGAAATCCGTCCAAATGACTCGTTCACTTTGTCGGTGAAAGCGCCAAAACCAATCTAGTGCTTTCCCTGTAAGAAGAATATGCATTTGGCTACAAAGAGCGCCAAAATCGCCATGTAAACTCTGCTTAGTCAACGCACTAACTCTGTATAAAAAACTGTCAACCGTCATGTTATCGCCTTGTCCCGAAAATTTTAAATTCCAATTAGAAATTATATTTGATATTTTATCAGGTGTTAAAGAAACCCTAGAGATCTTCTTGAGCGATTTAAATTATCTCTATTATCAATATGATTTCTTTCATTAATATTGTAATAACGTGTCTCATTTGAATTATTCTGGTGTCTTCCGATTGGATTATTGTTGTTTCTGTTCAAATTTAGGCTTTCTAAAGTTCGTCGCACCGTTTCGTCTATCATTTGTCTAACTTGAGAATTCAAACTATCCTGCATAATATTCTGCTGCTGAGCAACAGCTTCTCGAATTACTTCCTGCACCTGATTCATGGGTAAGATTCCATTTGTATTCGAACTTTCGTTAAGAAACTTTCTATGTGAACTTGGAACACTGTGGTTTAAGGAAGCGTTAGGGCTTCGAGCCTCAGTATTTAAGGGTGTATTTCCTGCTGGCAAGGGCCAATCTAAAGGATTCCGTTGAGAACGGGTGATAGGACCTCTTGGTACTGCGCCTTGTGAAGTCACTACGCTACTTTTATATAAACTTTTTTCTCTATGAATTTTGTAGGGTTTTAAACGATTTTCAAGACAAGGTACTCTGCAAATCGGACAAGAATTAGAACGCTGTATCCACTTAACTATACAAGTTTTGTGAAAGATATGCTTACAGCTCGTGGACACGATTATATCGTTCGCCTCATAGTTGATGTTGCAAATTGTGCAACTTGAAATACTTTCGTCAGATAACGTGGTTAAGTCATCCGCACTGTGATGTACAGCCATCATAAACTTTTATTTATATTTAATTAAAAGTATAAAAAAAATACTTTATTTTGGTTTGGTTTTATTCAGTTTTGATCAGTATTGGTTATGTGATATCTTCAAGAGAAATGGTATGTGTGAAAAAAAAACTATTTAACAAACTATAAACTTCTCTAAGCTTTGATTGTTTTGAAAATATTAAAACAATTTTTGTGGTCAGCCAGTGTTGGAGTAAGAACTGACACTCTGCTGCAATTCCAAACAAAAACTTTCAAATTATCTCCACAACCCAAGAAAAGATAAATCTATATATAAAAAAAATTCCCACAAAAATTGCTACAAAAATGAAAGAAAGACATCAATTAGTTGAGAATGGGTCTAAGCACGGTTTAAAAACTAAGCTAAAGACAAATCCGAAACTCGCTACTGAGCATTACTTTCGGAAATTAAACTTCCACTAAGACAAACACAAGCACTTTAAGTGTAAGAATAATGAAATTGAACTCTAAAATTATGCAAAATCTGGACCACCTGACCTATCAAGAGCTATATATACATTTTATGCGTGTTTAAATTAACCCATAGATGTAGAAATAATTGAAATTTTGATTTATTTTGTGCTCTTCTCAGTCATCGGGCCCCACGTTGGGCGCCATTTACTGTAATTTATATTTCATTTATTTCCTTTTTTATGTTAAGAAGGAAATATATTCCAAGTGGCAAGAGGTGTTAATTTATAGAGATCGGACAATCGCATGCATTTGTTTGCCTTTGCTAGCATTGCCGGAAAAAGGGGGAGTTCTTGCCAATCTCTACATGCCTAAAACTACATATTAGTCAGCATGCGATTAAGTATTACGTATCGATTAGTAAACTGGAAATTAACATGGAGGAATTATAAAAAAAAACAATATCAGTTAACACAACATACCATCGGCATTGATGTTTAAGCCGAGCTACTTCTGCTTTACCCTAAATTTGTACCCAACCGTGGATCTATGAGTAGCGATGTTATATTAGATCCCCAAAGAATTATATCACACAACCATATACTTAATCAAAACCGTATGTACAAATTAATCCATTGCAAGTCTTTTCATTATATAATTAACAAAATTTATTCATGCTTCTGTATGTGGCTATATTAACTTAAGTTAACAACAAAATAATAATATAATATAAAGCTGGCTTCAACTAAACTTTCTTAAGTTAAACATTCAAAAAAAATCGTTTTATTTAGGATTATAAATAAAAGCTAACTTTATCATCAGCTGATTTGCTGGAGCACAAAAGATAATTCTTAAAATATCTCACAAAAAAAAAACATTCAAATTCAGTTTTGCTTGCTTCAATATTGGTTGTTGTTGTTGTTATTATTTTTTTTTTCTCTCTTTTGTAACCTATGCAAACTTACTACTTATCCATGACGTTAAACTGATAATGAAAACAAAGCTTTTAAATATGTTCTTAATAAGCTCAATGAGAAAAATGCAAATCTATTTGCATGCGTACAAACAAAAGAGAAAGAAGAAAAAAAAAATAACTACATCATACACTCACCATAAAAACATGATATATACATATAACATAAATTATTACTTACAAATTTCTTTCAGCGAAGACGAAGAAGGTACCTCCGGCGTCCATATCGATGAATGTTAAATTATGTTTTTGTTTATTGTTTTTTTTTATTGTTTTCATTATTTTAGCAAGTGCTTCATTTTAATTTAAAAAAAAAAAATATTATAAGCTTATGTTTCTTTAACAGAAATTAATATTACTAACATTTTTTTTTTTTTTTTTTTTTTTTATTTTGTTTTGTTTTTTTTTCTTCTTTTGAGCGTGTTAATTTTGATGCAAGCCTTAACAGAGTTCTCGCGAGAAGTTAAATATTAACATTAAAGTCTCTTTTAAACAACATCTTTATGTTGTCTTTTTTTTCTTAATGATTTTTGATTTTTTTGTTTGTTAAACAGAAAAGAGTGCGTCTTACATTATTGTTTTGTTGTTTTTGTTTTTTTCTTTTTTTTTCTTAAAGACTTATTCTTTGGAACAAAAACAAACTAGTATTTAAAATAAAAAAACTCTTCGCATAAGTTGCGAACTTAGTATGGGAGAGAGAGACTTTAGATTATTTAGCTGGGTGGATAGTTTTTAAGATACTTTATTTTACACTAGTGTGTAAAACTTTGGAACTATTATTTGTTTTTTTTTTTTTTTTTTTTTATAATATTTAAAAAAATTTTTTTTTTTATTTTTAGTTTCTTAAATTTGGTTTTGTTTTTCTTTTTCTTTTTTTTTGTTTTTTTGTTTTCGTGCGGTTATTTTAGGGCTACTTTCCAACTACATAGTTGGTAGTAAAAAAAACACGTGGATGTGTGGATTAGTGTCCCTTATTTTGCGATTTTTGGAAATGTTAAGGGGCTGAAAGGTTTTTTTATGCGTTTTTATTTTCTAAGAACGAAACTAAAAAATTTTTTTTTTACGACAACGTTTACCCGTGCCAATCGGGCCCGAAAGTTTCGAAAAAGGCCCATATTAGACCATATTTGCACAAATTAAAAAAAAATCTTTTATCTGCTTTTTATAAATGTTTTACATTTTTTTGGAACAGATACATAAGAAATATGATATCTACAAAGTTTTTTTATGGTGGGCGTGGTTACCGCCCCTGCTGAGTCGAAATTTCTCCCGCAGCCTTTTCCCACTTTTTCATGAAATTAGTGCAATTTAGGTATTAATATCAACAATAAATAAATACATTTTTATTGTGCTAAAAGTATGATTAGATTTCATTAAATTCACATTATGTACTTACAAAAATTAACAATAAATTAAAAAACTAGTATTTTAACCTGCGGCGGGCGCGCGCAACAAGCTTATACCTACAAGCAGTCTTAATGCGGCTTTTCAACCGAAATCATAGTTTTTTTTTTAAAAATTAAAAATATCAAAAACCAAAAATGTATGCCCCTGGAGGGTTAAATTATAATAAGAAATACAAATTAATTAAAAAAGACAGATCCTTATTTGGAGCTTTTATGCTATTCATTATTATCGGAATCCGTCAAGTCTGTATATTTGTAGTTCTACTATACATCAAAATCTGGTTTGAAGCTACTAATAGCATAAAAGCTCCAAATCAGGATCCGTCTTTTTTAAAAGATTTGGTCGCATACAAGACAATTAACAAAAAATATCCATTGCTGCAAGTCAAAAATTTGGAAGGCATCTTTGATACCTTGGCGAAGAACTTGTAGCACTCGCTTTTTTCGATGATGCAGTTTCTATTGAGAGAAAACGCAGTATGGCGACAGCATTGCAAGGTCAGAAGTTTCCATGTAATCATCCAATCGCAAACCCAAATTTCTAAAATGAATGGACAAAAAAAGATTTAGATTGTTTTGCATCTTGTCGAACAACAAATCTATTTCGTAGGTTTAGTTTGACATGCAATTTTTTAAAATATGATCCTGACGAATGGGAAAAAGATGAAGAATACCAGAGAGTAAAAAATTATTTTAAAGATCTTTGTGTTGTAAATGATGTTGCGGAGCGTGGGGTACAACTTGCTCAAGAATTTCTGGAGCTTACAAAATCAGAAGCGCAGCTACAAAACCTACTTTTTGTGGCCCAAAATACTCGAAAAATATACTCGAATTATCAAAAAAAAAAATAAATACATACTCTTAAAAAAAAACTTATAATTAATTTGTATTTCTTATTAAAATTTAACCCTTCAGGGGGCATACATTTTTGGTTTTTAATTTTTTTTATTTATAAAAAAAAACTATGTTTTCGGTTGAAAAGCCGCAATAATACTGCTTGTAGGTATTAGCTTGTTGCGCGCCCGCCGCAGGGTAAAATACTAGTTTTTTAATTTATTGTTAATTTTTGTAAGTACATAATGTGAATTTAATGAAATCTAATCATACTTTTAGCACAATAAAAATGTATTTATTTATTGTTGATATTAATACCTAAATTGCACTAATTTCATGAAAAAGTGGGAAAAGGCTGCGTGAGAAATTTCGACTCAGCAGGGGCGGTAACCACGCCCACCATAAAAAAACTTTGTAGATATCATATTTCTTATGTATCTGTTCCAAAAAAATGTAAAACATTTATAAAAAGCAGATAAAAGATTTTTTTTTAATTTGTGCAAATATGGTCTAATATCGGCCTTTTTCGAAACTTTCGGGCCCGATTGGCACGGGTAAACGTTGTCGTAAAAAAAAATTTTTTTAGTTTCGTTCTTAGAAAATAAAAACGCATAAAAAAACCTTTCAGCCCCTTAACATTTCCAAAAATCGCAAAATAAGGGACACTCTAGTGTGGATTGCAGAGTGGATACAGGGTTCTTTCCATTGAGTCTCATGGTTACTCCTTGCGTTGGACCCGGAAAGATTAAAAAAGAAGGTTGGCTCGGACGTCTGCAAAGTACTCCTGACTGACACCCTCTTTTTGTTCTGAGGGGATAATTTATGAAAGTCTTTATCCGGCTGGTGAATAGTATTAATACCATACAAGATTTATGGCAAAAAAAACAAAAAAACTTATAACTCCTTATTTTGTATTTGTTAAAAGTACAGTACTTAGGCACTTTATTAGAAAAAAAAAACACTTTCACAAGTTGTTTGCTTCAAGACCTTGATCGAAATGACCGAAAATTTCTGTCTGTTACGACATAACACCTCAATCAGCTCATGCGGAGCGCAGTTAGTAATATACCGTTTCTATTTACTCCAAGCTTTAGTGTACTGAATTTGGTTTGTTCTTGCAACAAAAAAAATATCTCTATAGTATGTGTTGGTGGAGTGGTAATATGAGCGAAAGTTTAGGCGTATACAGGTATCAAAGAGATCGATTGAGTTGATCTTAAAGCTTTGGTATAAAATCAAAGCTTTTGTTCGAGTTCTTGTGATCTTGATGAATATACCCTAATATCACTTTTTTCTTTCATTTTTATTAACATAGTAAATATATTTATGTATGTATATTACAACATACTTGAATAAAAAGGTTAATCGAAAAAAAAAGTATAAAATATAAAATTTGAGGATAACATTTGCCTTAATGACAACCGATTCGTTACAAAAGATGAAGCAGAAATAAGCCCAACATTAATGAAAAATGTGATATCTCCTTCATATAAATAACATTTCTAAATAAAACAACGCTGTTCTTAAAAATCTTACAAATGCGATGTTTTATGTCGCTCGACGGGAGCTAGGTTTTGATTTTACACCCATAGTTTCTTGGGGAAGTTTTCTTAGAATTCTTCGTAGATTAGGTTTTTGCTATACGCCTTTTGACAAAAGTAATTGACCCACCCTAGTATGTATGTTCTTGATCAGCGTCACACAGTGGATCGTCCCATACAAGTTAGACGGAAAAAATTATTTTATGATTTCTAACGATAGGGTATGAAAAAACACCAAAAAAAATGTACGGGAAGTGGGGGTCTATTTGATCCCCTGGGTAGGTATGGTCTAATTTTGTATTTTCCGGAAGTTGTTTCACTAAAAATGCTATTCCAACGAAACTGTTTAAAGTTAAGCCTTGTGCAAAGACGTTTTAGAAAGATTATTTCATGGCCTTTCCAATGATATGCAACACTATTAGATATTTTTGTTACAATTAGGAGTATTTGGTGGTGAAAGCAGAATATTTTGGAATACAATACATTATTTTTAAGTTTAAAGTGAATTTAAAATAAAAACACTTTGTGTACAGCATTATTTATTGAAAATTATGATCCTTCGTTAAATTTACTCTAAAAATCATGTTACTTTTGTTTACTTTACTGCAATTCTTCACTTTAACATAAGCAATTTCAACTTAATTTTAATGTTCTACTTATAAAAACTTATGAAACTTTGTTAATTTCGATGTTAGTTTCCTATTTTCCTATTAAAGCAATATAAAATAAAACTCAGTTCATGAAATACTTTAATACAAAATACAAGATAGATTTATTTTGATCTACAAACATAAAGGAATAATCACAATTTTACGCACTATCTGAATCAGAATGGAAAGAATCGTTTTCCTCTGCAGAATTTGGATGTACGATAAGAAATTATAGCATATCAGAAGACATAGGTACGTCAAATATAAGTCATACCTATCTTGACGATTACCGACTTCATAAAATTTGTCTATAAAACTTTGGAGATAACTATAAACTCCATTTCTTAATTTGATCACCATCTCAAAATCATCCACACAAATATTAAATTTGTTGCAAGCATGCTTTATCAATTTATCCATTCTTTTGATTTTTGTCACATTAGAACACGCTTTATAAAACTCTTACTTACTTACTTACTTACTTACTTATCTGGCGCTTACAAGCGTTTGCTGGCGCCAGTTGGAAACACCAAGCGTGGTCAGGTTATCCAACACCTGATCCTTCCAACGAAGATGTGGGCGTCCTCTTCTGCGTTGACCACCACGGGGCACCGGATCAAATATTTTTTTCGCTGGAGCGTCGTTTTCCATTCGCTCAACATGACCTAGCCAGCGGTGCCGCTTGATTTTAATGCGCTTAACTACGTCGATGTCAGCGTACAGTTCATACAGCTCATGGTTCCATCGAATTCGGTACTCACCATTGACGCAGATTGGACTGAAGATTTTACGAAGGATTTTTCTCTCGAAGGCTCCCAAAGTCTTTTCATCAGAACTGCTCAACGTCCAGGTTTGTGCTGCATATAATAGGACGGGCATTATTAGTGACTTATAGAGCGTGAGTTTTGTTCGTCGAGAGAGGTATCTGCTTCTCAATTGCCTACTCAGCCCAAAGTGACACCTGTTGGCAAGAGTAATCCTTCGTTTATCTCAATACTGACATCGTTGAAAGAGTTAATGCTGGATCCCAGGTAGCCGAAGTCCTTAACAACCTCGAAGGAGCTGTTGTCAACAGTGACGT
The DNA here is from genome assembly GCA_943735915.1 of Pherbina coryleti. Classification (NCBI taxonomy): domain Eukaryota; kingdom Metazoa; phylum Arthropoda; class Insecta; order Diptera; family Sciomyzidae; genus Pherbina; species Pherbina coryleti. Next base: position 94,742,809 of record OX030948.1, on the reverse strand, counting down.
GGTTTCCAAGACGCTGGGACTGTTTATTTGTTGACACTAGATATTTCGTCTTATCTGCGTTCACTGCAAGACCCATTCGACTCGACTCTTTCGCTAACCTGGAGAATGCTGCACTGACTTCGCGCGTATTATGCCCAATGATATCGATATCATCAGCATACGCCAGCAACATAATACTTTTGTAGAATATCGTGCCACTGCGTCTCAAATCAGCAGCTCGGATGATCTTCTCCATCATTAGGTTGAAAAAGTCACACGATAAGGAATCACCTTGTCTGAAATCTCGTTTGGTATCGAATGGAGGAGTGAGATCCCGATCTTAACTGTGCTGCTGGTGTTGCTCAGTGTCATTCTGCAAAGACGGATGAGCTTTGCAAGAATACCAAATTCAGACATGGTGGAGTATAGATGATTCCTTATTGGACTGTTGAAGGCGATTAGTTTTTGTAGGGTCTTCTCCAAGATTTGTCGTAGCGTAAATATCTGGTCTATGGTGGATTTGCCAGGTCTGAAGCCACACTGATAAGGTCCAATCAGCAGGTTTACGATGGGCTTCAGTATTTCACATAATACGCTCGACAGGACCTTATATGCGATATTAAGAAGGCTTATCCTACGGTAGTTGGCGCAAATTGTGGGATCGCCTTTCTTGTGGATTGGGCAGAGCACACTGAGATTCCAATCGTTTGGAATGCATTCTTCCGACCCTATTCTGCAGAGAAGCTCATGAATGCATTTAAGTAGAGCTTCGCCTCCATTCTTGAAGAGCTCAGCAGGTAAGCCATTGGCTCCTGCGGCTTTGTTGTTTTTAAGCCGAGCTATAGCTTTCAAGACTTCACTATGGTCGGGCAGCGGAACTTCAACGCTGTCGTCCACAATTGGGGTTTCCGGTATATCAGCTCTATTGGCAGGATTGTTGTCGTCGTCACCATTCAAAAGCCTGGAGAAGTTTTCCCTCCGCATCATCAGTGTACTCTGGATATCTGTCACTAGATTCCCATTTTCATCCTTGCAGGTCTTGAAACCATCGGCCAGGCGTCTTATTTTTTCGAAAAATTTTCGGACCTCATTCCTGTCACCATGCATATCAATTTTCTCGCACTCACGCATTTCCGCTTCCCTTTTCTTTCACCTAAAAGTGCGTCTCTCTTCCCACCTCTTCTCTTTGTATCGCTCTTTAGCAGCACGCGTTACAACCGACTGAAGGGTGGCTTTGTAGGCGGCGTCTTTTTCTGCAGTGGCGTTGCGACATTCCTGGTCGTGCCACTGGTTTCGGCGAGGGCGATAATAGCCAATCACCTCTTCGGCAGCCGTACGCATAGAGTGGGAAATGTGATTCCACTGCGCGCATATATCGTCGATCTGAGGAGTGCTTTCTTGAAGCAGGAGTGAGAATCGAGTAGCGAAGTCTTCGGCTGTTTGTTTTGATTGCAGCTTTTCGGCATCTAGCTTTCTCTGTGCTGGATTGCGCGCATTCTTGGTTGTGCACAGGCGTGTACGGATCTTCGCTGCGACAAAATAATGATCCGAGTCTATATTGGCACCACGGATCGTGCGTACATCTAAAACACTGAAATAGTGCCTTCCATCATTCAAAAACGTGATCAATTTGGTTGCGCGTCTTTTGATCAGGAGAGAGCGAAGTTGCTTTATGAATATTGAAATGCTTGAATCTAGTACTATTAACGACCATGTTTCGCGCTGCGGCAAAGTCAATCAGCCTCATTCCGTTATCGGAGTATTGTCGTGGAGTCTGAACTTTCCGAAAGTCGGACCAAAGATATTTTCTTTTCCCACCTTGGCGTTGAAGTCACCAAGCACGATTTTTATGTCGTGGCGGGGGCTGCGCTCATAGGCCTCTTCAAGGCGCTCGTAGAAGCTGTCTTTGGTCTCATCATCCTTATCTTCTGTCGGAGCGTGCGCACACATCAGGCTCATGGTGAAAAATCTTGCCTTGACACGGATTATGGCAAGTCGTTCGTTCACAGTTCTGAATCGCAGGACATGATGCCATAGTCTCTTGCCAACCACGAATACAAATCCAAATTCGTGCTTCTCCGCATGGCCGCTGTAGTAGATATCGCAGGATGCTCGCCGTAAGCAACCCTGTCCATTCCATTGCATTTCTTGGATTGCAGTGATACCAGCTTTGTATCTTTCTAAGATATCTATCAGTTGGATAGAGGCACCATCCCAATTAAGGGTTCGGGCGTTCCAAGTGCATATCCGAAAATCATTGTCAGTTTTTCGTTTGCGGTAGTCGTCATCAGAAATGGGGATAATTTTTATCTTATTTCTTTTTCGTTTCAATTGAAATTATTTTTTACGTGGTGGGTTTAAAACCCAACGCACAACCCTTTTAAAGCAGGTAGCCCGCTGCTTAGATTAGCGGAGAGGTTTAAGTCGACTTGAGACGAGTTCGACATGGATAATGCTGGCCTCACCAGGTTGAGGCAGTCAGACACGTTGCCATGTGAAGATCGCCCCCTTGACCCTCACGCATTGCCTTGTGAGGTCATCCTCCATCGTCCGAGATTTTCTATCTCGGGTATCAAAAATAGTAACGACGGTAATTTTCTCAATTTGGATTCTTCAAATATTAACAGCATTAATTAAAAATACCGGCTTAAGGCCACGATTTTATTTTCTACTTTGATATTCTGTTAAATTTCATGTTAGGAAGTATTTTTTTTTTTTTTTTGAGTCAAAATAGAAAATAAAATCGTGGCCTTAAGTTGGTATTTTAAATTAAAACTATTAGATAAGGTGCTGTTCAGAAATATTTGAAGAATCCAAATTGAGAAAATTACCGTGGGTACCAATTCTGGTACCTGAGATAGAAAATCTTATATTCATTGTTTTGAGAAAGTTAAAAAGTTGCATTCAATTATTTATTTCTGAAAAATAGGAAATTGTATATGCAAAAATTATGATTATTATTAATTCGCCAAATTCAAGGAATACGTTAACACTATAATAAATACCACCAAAATGTAGACTATTGGGTAACAATCAAAAGTTCAGTGCTATCTCGATTACAGCTTTAGCTTCGAATATCTTTCACACAGGATACTGTGGAAAAAATTGTGGGTGGCATCGTGTTTACCAATATATTGTTAATTTAAGCCTATACTTACTTTTGCTTTACGACATTCGTAATTTTTTTTTTAAATTCAAAGCATTTTAAGATCGTTATCTTTTACTCTTTTTCTCAAAAAACAATTTTGTCCTTGCGGAACAGGAAGACATCCTTTTTGTTCCTTAAAATTTATTTTGGGTGATCTTGACAACTCAATGCAACTTTTGAGACATCTTAGAATGTAAAATTCGATAAAAATTGTAATTCGATACGCCCTAATGCACACTGTGGTTAACAACTTCCTTGCTGATTTGGCAGACACTACAGAACAAATTCCAACAAGTTCGACAGATGTTTAACAGAATTTCCTTTACAATCCTTGCCCATTTCGGTTGTAAGACTTTTAAGCATTCCACTGAAACCAATTATTTTTTTTTAAGATGCGGTACAAAAATGCAAAATTGAGTTTGTTTTAAATCGATGCCCTATTCTTATTTTGACATTTTTCTAACTACGCTTATTTCCTGTGAATTCAGAAAAAAAGGAAAAGCCACTTGCCAGTGCAGTTGTGGACTTGTGCAGTTAGGTTTTTGTGAACACACCACACTTTGGATTGCGAAATTAATTTTTTTATGTCTTGTTTGTCAAACCCAGCTGTTTTTGTTATCGGGAAGTAAAAGAAAAGATTTCATAAAAGGTAAATAAACATGCCGAAAAAAATAGTTAAAACAAAAATTATACATTTTAGGAGCGCATGACTTTATTTTTGTCATCTCAATCTCTAATTGAATATAAATGACAATTTGCAACTTGACATATAGTGATGTACAAAATACCTAGAACCCAATTATGTATTGGCTTTGATAGCTCATGCTAATTTTTTAAGTATACATAAATTAAGAAAATTAGGTCTGTAAATTATTAGTACAACTAAATAGTCGAACTATACGTTTTGCATTCAGTCACTAAATTTATATATCAAGCAATTGGTAAATAAATTCTCAAATGTTGCATCAAAGCTGTCAAATTTTTCAATGTGCACAACTGCACAACTGATCAAGTCCTCAAGTTTACGGCTATAGTAGAAATGCAGATGTGCAGCTTTTTTACGTACGTTTTTTTTTGTTTTTGTAAAGTGCGCAAGTCCGTAAGTGCACTGAATCATGAATACCCCTATAGCGGATCGTTCATATGCTTTATACATGGGAAAAATGCCTTCTGTTAATCAAAACGTAAGCAATTTGTTCGTTATCTTTCAGTCAGGGATCAGTGAAGTGAGTTTTTAAATTTTGATATGCTTGAATCTAGTGCCATTAATCACCATGTTTCGAACTTTGGTAAAGTCGGTCAGTTTCATACCAATATGGTATGCTCTCGTGGCTGTTTGGTCTTATAGTCCTTATTTTCTGCTATTCTCGAGCATATCTACTTTTCGTCTACTACTTTTGTTGCTTTAACCCATTTTCTACCACTGTTCCACTGTACCACTGATTTATCGAACACTAATCAGCTTAGATAACAAACATTTTTTTTGCCGTGGTAGAAAATAGGTTAATTCTGTGTCAATAAACAATAATGGGCCCAATCACGATCGCCGACGGGAGCCCGTCGGGAGACACTTTTCTGGATCTCACTAAAAATACAATCGAGGTTTCCGTCGGAAATTCGAAATTTTCCGTCGAAAAACATACAATCACTTTTTACGACGGAAAAGATTTTTCTGTCAAATTCACTCACTTAAATTTTGAATGTGAGATTGTAAAAAAATAAAAACAATAAGCATACAAGAGCAGCACGGAAAATACATTTATTTATTTTGTTTGATTTGGGCGTGTTGTGCTTCAATTAATTCTTTTTCCAGTGCAAACTCCTTCAAACTAAGTTTTTCCATAAAACTATTGTGCATTTTTTTTCTTGCAAGTTTTCCTCTAGTGCTTCGGCTATACGTCGCGTATAAGATTCAATCCAATTCAATTGGTCTTCAAGCAATTCATTCGTGGACATCCTCTTTCGTTTCCTAGCAAGAGGCTCACTTTGAGCAACTGTATTTTCGTCTTTAAAAATTAGGAATCTTGATACAAAATCTTACAATGCTTTGAAACATCCTACCATTACTTTCAGCATTCTCCTCGTTTGAAACAGCGTGGTGCGCAGATTTTGAAGGTGTTGTGGAGCCACTTCCTCCATTTCCAAAACATCTTCCCCTCTTTTTTTAATCCCTTTCCTAGTTTGGAAAGGTGTGTTTTATGTGTGTCTTAATTTTTGTACTAATCCATATCCTCATTCATATCATAGTCCTTTTCTGGTGGTGTTGGTGTTGTTGTTGTTGTTGTTGTCGTTGTTGTCGTTGTTGTTGTTATTGTTGTTGTTGTTGTTGTTGTTGTTGTTGCTGCTGTTGTTGTTGTTGTTGTTGTTGTTGTTGTTGTTGTTGTTGTTGTTGTTGTTGTTGTTGTTGTTGTTGTTGTTGCTTTTTTTATTTGTTCTGACAATCAGCTGTGTTTTGTTTTGAAAAATAAACTACCACGGGTGTTTTTTATTTTCATGGGATTCTGATATCATCACAAAAATAAATAAGTTTTCTTCGATTATTGCAAATATAATCTGATAGTTTTACCACAAATATGTTTTTTTAATGTTACACAGCTAATTTGCGTTTCAATATTCACTTATGAAAGCATAACTTATACATTTATTTCTTCAAAAAGTCCCATATGTCCTATTTCTTAGAACACTTCATTGTGAACACTTTTCACTCACTTCGAAAATATGACAACGAACATCGAAATTGAGAGGAACAATGTTGTCGTGTTATTTTACTTTATCCCTTCCCGACGGAAATCTCGATTGATATTTTTATCACGTCGGGCGGAAAGCTTCCCGACGAGCGGAAAATCCGACAGTATCGCGATTGGGCCCAATACCTTAAGGGGAGCAGAAGCGCGCCAAAGAGGGGTTTGGGGGTTTAAACCCCCCTCCAATTATTGTCACAAAAAGATAAACATGATAAGTAATAACATGTTTTTATCAAAAGCGCAAAAACCCAAATTTAAATTTCAAATCGATTGCGGTTGAAGCATAACACTTTGCGACAGACATTTTGGTGCCGGAGATTTTTCAGCTGATTATAGACAAATTGGATATAGATTTCAGATATAGACTCCGTTTTTCTCCATCAGCTCGAGTTTTTGAGCTATAGGCAAAAACATGAAAATCAGTTCTTTTTCTGATAATTTTGCTATATCTATTGCACTGATTTACCGATTTGTATTACGATGATGAATTTCAATGAAGAAATACTAGACCTTTCAATTTTTGTACATGGTTTTGGAAGTGGTTTTGAAACAGTGCCTCGAAGAGTTAAATATTTGTTGTCATCAAAAACTGAAGAAAATTTGTCCTACTAGATGGATTGAGAGATACAACTTTAGACAGACTTTCTTATATCTTTGAAGTGTATTAACCAAGTATTTGGTTTTTCATATATTTTATGCAAATTTCTTCAAACTCGAAACATTGATTTGACACAAGTCGATTGAGCCAATATCAGTTTGCAAGAAGTAAAATTGCATTTACAATCACATTTTCCTGATGCAAAAAAACCGGTAAATGTTGAAGCTTTATGCTCTTTTGAAAAACTAATCGCATTTTATAAAGATGATTTGGAAGGAGATTTTGATGATATAAAAAATGAGCTGAATGTTTAGTATAAAATAAGTAATAAAAACATTATGATGGCAAAAATACACTTTTTCAAGTTACACAACAGTGCAATAAGGATATATTTCCAAATATATATAATTTACTTATTATCCTTGCAACTTTCCAGTAACTTCATGTGAAAATTAACGAACATTTTCAATACTTCGCCGACTCAAAACCTATTTAAGAAGTACGATGTTGCAAGATAGACTAAACGGCCTCACATTGCTTTATCTGTACAGAAATGACACCAACAGTGGATATTATTTTAGATAAACTCGCTGAAAGTAAGCGTAAACTGGATTTAAAAATATAAGTTAGTTTCTTTTATTATTCTTAATCGCCTTAATCCTGTAACTAAAGTCTTTTTTAATGTAAAAATAATAAATAAAATTTTTTCTATTCTAATAAATAACTATTTATAAAAATTTTATCATTAGGGGGGGCATAGGTTACAAATTTTTAAAACAAATTTTTTTTCGGGAATTTTTTTTCATAGAAGGAAAAAAGATATCGTTCTCTAATTTTGCACACATATTTGTAACATTTAAAGAATACAAAACAAATTTAATTCTCCAGAATTTTTGAAGCGGTTTTTGACGTTATTTGATTTTTTTAAAAAAATGCCAAAAATATGACGGTGTTCAGGATATCACCAGTCTGGAACATCTGACGAAAAATTAAAAAATCGAATTAATCCTTGTTTAAGTGGCTATCGCCTGAACTAGGATAATTTTTATCAGCCGAAAAAAAACAAAATGGCGGCCATTCGAAAAAAAATCGATTTTCGAGGTTACAAAATCGGTCCATTTTTTTTCAATTTGTAACCTATATGCCTCCTTGTATTTGCTGCCATTGTGGTAGAATTAACGTTTTGAATGCAATATTTGGACTCATTACTCCATAGCCGCTATAGTTACGTACATTTTCTTTTATTAACATGTAGTTATAACCCCCCCTCCCCCCCAAAACAAATTCCTGGTTGCGCCTCTGAAGGGGAGATATACATGTAAAATCTACTGTAAAATGTACTGCGAGGAAACAGCAACAACTGGAAGATAATCAGCTTTTTGAGGAAGCTGAAAAACTATTGTATGCGCCTTTATCGCCCTAAAACTTTAAACGCGATTTTCACAAAACTACGTTTTCAAAACGGCTGCCACCGCACCTCAAAAAGTAATTAACCGATCGGGCTGAAATTTTGAGGGGTTTTAGTCAACATAATTACCCATAGAATATTCCTAAAATATTACACATTTTGCATAAATAAACAATTTTAAGGGGGCAATAACTGTCGAAAAAAATAGGCGAAAAAAAATTTTTATTTCGTACTTTTTCTCAATTTTATAAGTAATTTAACTTTATAGGTTTACTCTATGCCTAAACTCATCAGTAATCGAAATATTTTTGTTTTTTTATTTCAGACCAATAGAAAAAGGGCGATGGCAGCCGTTTTACGACTTCGGCACAAAACGGCCTTCGTGGAGGGACTGTATTGCCGCTATTTTGTATTAAAAAAAATTGTTTTTATTGCCAGACACATGTCATTAAGTTATGTCAAAAGTGTAAAATGATTTAATTATTTTATCACCCTCAAAATAATTCACGAAAAATTACTTATTTTCGACTAACATGTATTAACATGTATTTCTCCCCTTAAGTCGAATTTCAATGTTTTGAAAAATTTTACTTTATTGATTTTTGTGTCATAACTTTCATTTGGTTCACTCTAGAAGCTACAGATTTTGTGTGCATATGAAGATATATTCAAGGAATATTGGAATATAAATAACTCAGTGTTTTAAGTGTTTAAATAATCAACTTAAGCGATTATTGCTTGTGGACACAGAATTATATTTATTTATTTATTTAACTATCAACAACAATCGTTTAACAGTTTAAAGAGTAAAATATAAAATATATTTACATTATAGATATGAAAAGAATTAAAATTAACATAATTATAGATACTAAACAATTCATAATAGTTTATGTTTAAAAATATTTCTGTTCAATGTGAGATCTATTTGAGCACTTATGGAGTTGAACACTGAGCACATGCTATTAATAGGATCATTAATTAGTCCTATCAAATGGAATATAAAAAAAGTCTTTTTGCCGAAAATATCTTTCACATGCGTATATCTGCAAAAGAGCGAGGAGTGGCACGCAGTCTATATGTGACATTATTATATCGCGAACAAATAGAATTAGGAAATATTTGCGTCTGGAGGCATGTATCCAATTTATTTTAAACATGATATAACGAGCCAAACGCTTTTGTATTTTTTCCAAACGTAAAGAATCTATCTCGTTATATGGATCCCAGATCGCACATCCATATTCCAACTTAGACCTTACTAGCGATAAAAATAAAGTTCTAAGAGCATATGGATCCTTAAAATCCTTCGTATTACGCCTCAAAAATCCCATCATTGCATTAGCCTTGGTAATTATACTGTCGTAATGGTTGGAAAAAGACAATTTTCTGTCAAATAAAATTCCCAGATCTGATCAGACTCCACACGTGAAAGATTACTGTTTCCGCTTGAGTAATTAAAAAAATTTGGCTTTTTATCATATAAAAAGTCATTATGTTGCACTTGGCCACATTTAAATAGATTTTATTAATTGAACACCATTTATTCATGTTATTTAGATCAATTTGAAGCCTCAGATGGTCTGAATGTGATGAAACTGAAGTGAAAATTTTAACATCATCGGCATACATTAAGCATTTTGTATGCTGTAAAAAGTTTGGGAGATCATTAATGAACAAAACAAACAAGAGTGGTCCGAGGTGGCTTCCTTGTGGCACTCCAGAATGGTTTGAAATAGATTTCGAATAATAGTTACCTATACGAACAACTTGATATCGGTCCGAAAGGTATTTCCTGAGCCAGGCTAACAAGGAGGAATGAAACCCAATTTTAGAAAGTTTTTTTGCTAGAATAGAGTTTTGAACTCTAGCAAAAGCTTTGGCAAAATCAGTAAAAATTACATCAAATTGATTGCCACTTTCCATTTTAGACCTTATGAAGTGAAAACAGTGTTAAATTAGTTGACGTAGATTTCCCGGTGACAAAACCATGTTGAGAATCAGAGGTTGAATTTTTAATTCCAGCATAAATGCGCTTTTTGACAATTGCCTCAAATACTTTTGGAATCAAAGGTAATTTTGATATAGGCCGATAGTTTGAGATATTTTGCCAAGAGTCAAGAATTATGAAAAATATAGCACGAAATTGGAAAATTTCAGAAAAAAAATCGCATAATTTTAGGCAGCACACAGAAACCAGAATATCTTTGCAGAAAATTGTTTTACTTTTTCGTTTAAATAAACAATATTTAAGAAAAAGTGAGACCTTATTGCGCATCTGCAGAGCAAGACTTTTCTTTTGATACCCCACTTACGAAAATCGCATTTACAGTATAGATTTGATGGTCATTACAAAAAAAGCGCTTGCGTATAGATATATGTATTTCAGATATGTTTTTAGCATAAACATTTAATATTTTATTAATTTCATATGTATCTCACAGATAACCTCTTATAACAAACGCACATTAATTTAATAATTGATTTCAAATGAAAATACCAGTTTATTAAATTTACAAAATATTTAAATATTATAATTTTATTTTCAGTTACATGTAATAAATCACTTATTTTTTAAACACCGCTAAGTATTAACATTAATACATACGAATTTATTATAAATGGATTAAGTTTATGTATATATGTATATATATTATGTATATTAATATATATATATATATATATTATGTATATTTATATATATATATTATGTATATTTATATATATATATATATATTATGTATATTTATATATATATATATATATATATTATGTTTATATATATATATATATATGCATACATAAATATAAATAGTACAAAAATTTATTAAGCAAATAAAGTGCGAAACGCATTTCTTTTATTCTTAGTATAGAGTTTTTAAGTTTTTGAAAATTTTCAAACTAAAATTTTTGTAGGAATTTAAAACTAATTTATCGATAATACAAATTATATATATATTATAAAAATTTCGATTTAAACTTAAATTCATGCATTTGAATTCATAAATTATATCAGATTGCTTTTCAATGTTAAGATTTTCTTTCATATCATAGTTTTAGGTTGGAGGGATACTTTTATTGGTTATTGAAAAATAAAGGAGCTGTTTAAAGTAAAAAATATATTTATGCAGGGTCTTTCAGAGGGTAAATGGGACTGAGACGATGAATCATCTTGGCTTCCTTTATAAATAAAATTAATAATATATAAAATTTATGCATTCTTAATTTTCTTGAAACATTTAATATTTGAAACATTTAAAAAAATTCAAATCGTTATTTTAGGAAGTTAAATGCAAAGTTCAAATCCATTAAAAATTTTTGATAATAATTGAGATAATACAATCATAACATGCATACTGAGATTTTTTTACAAAAAATCGTCAAACATTATTTGAAAAACAAAAAAAGGTTCGGAATATTCGTTGCCTAAGATCCTGTGAAATTAATCTTACATATACATTCACTTCGAATATTTTTGAACTGAAAAGTTGTTTAATAGCAAAGTATTATCGTTGCAATGTTTCAAATCCACCACTTGAACATTTTTAGTTTTCTCACATATCTTGTTGCGAGATCTTTGCTTTACAATCCAAATAACACCTGACTGAAAATTTTTCTGAAATTATTTAATGAAGAATCATACTACATATTTTATATAAAAATTGTAACTTTATCAAAACTTAAAAAAAAAAAATACCTTTTATAGTGAAAGTACTTTATTTTTTTACGTAACGTACGTATTTATGCTTACTAATAGCTTTACAAATTTCCTTTAAAATATTTTTTCAAAAATGATTCAACCGGTAAGTAAAGGGTGTCCCAACAAGAACGCAATTTTTAAATGTGGCAACACTGGAAGTGTCATTGTTTGACATTTGAACAATTGTTACTGTTTGCTAGTAGAGTGTACGAGGTTAGTAAAAATGGAGCGCTACACGAATGAACAACACATTCTCATTGTGAAATTGTTTTTCCAAAATGGTGAAAGTTTTGCGGCTACAGTTCGCAAATTGCGATCAATTTGGGGTCACAATAATGCTCCAAAAGAGTCAACTGTATTTGAGATTAATGGATAAATTTGCCGAAACTGGGTCTGTTAGTGATGTAAAGACAACAACGCGCCTTCGACCAGGTCGATCGACCGAAAATGTCGCAGCTGTACGTGATGATGTCGCTCAAACTCCATCCACCTCAATTCGACACCGAGCTCAACAAATTGGTGTCTCCAAATCCACTATGCAGCGAATTTTGACGAAAGATTTGCATCTTCATGCATACAAAGTTCAATTGACTCAGGAACTGAAGCCAGCTGACCATGGACAGCGAAGGGAGTTCGTTAATTGGGTATTGGAGAGACAACATGAAAATACTGATTTTGCCGCTAAAATCATCTTCAGTGACGAGGCCCATTTCCATCTTGATGGCTTCGTCAATAGGCAAAATTGTCGCATTTGGGGTGAGGAAAATCCTCGAGTGATTCACGAGAAGCAAATGCATCCTCGACGTGTCACTGTGTGGTGTGGTTTTTGGGCTGGAGGAATCATTGGACCTTTTTTTATGAAAATGAGGCAGGTCAAGCGCAAACAGTCAATGGTGTTCGGTATCGTGAAATGATAACCAGTTTTTTCTTGCCTAGAATTGAAGAAATAAATGTGGAGGGCATGTGGTTCCAACAAGACGGCGCCACATGTCATACAGCCAGAAAACAATTCAATTGCTGCATCAGTCATTTCCCGGTCGTGTTATTTCGCGTTTTGGAAATCAGAATTGGCCGCCTAGATCGTGCGATTTAACACCATTAGATTTTTTTCTTTGGGGTTTTTTGAAGTCGATGCTTTACGCGAATAAGCCGACGACGACTCGAGCCTTAAAAGAGGAAATTGGACGCTGCATTAATGAAATACCGCAGCATTTATGCAAAACGGTCATTGAAAATTTCATTAAAAGATCGCGTGCATGCCAGCAAAGCCGCGGCGGCCATCTGCACGATATATTGTTCCATACATAACCTCATTCTGTCTACTTTACGATATAATAAAGTTTCACGATTTTTTTTTTAAATATCTGTGTTTTATATAAAATTTAAAAATTGCGTTCTTGTTGGGACACCCTTTATATCAGATAATTCTGCCCTATACCAAACGACCTATGTATGACAAAAGCATGTATCAAAAATTCTAATGGAAGACTGAAGATATATTATTTTCGTAGTGTCTCAAATCGGGGCCTTTTATGATGTTGAGTCGGGTTCAATGGCATTGCTGCCCTCCTTCCCCTCTGATAGGCACTTTGCATATGAATGCTTTTTTGAATGGAAACTTCTCAGATATATTAAAATTTATTAAAGGACATTAATAAAATTATGGTTTTTAATTTAAAAGTCAAAAATTTTTAAAAAATTCACAATATTATTTAAAAGTACTGTTTATTTTTTTTTTTATTCGGACCGAAAAACGTTGTCATCAATATTACTGCTAAAACTTAATTTAATGTTAATAGATATATATATAAACTACAACTAAAATATTCTTTTAACTATACGACGCTTAGAATTCAATAAGATAACATTTTTAGAATTAGCAGGCATGTGATGGAAATCGTATGAATTCAAAATGAAAACGAAATTGCAAATTTGTTTTACTTGTAAATTTATTTAAATTCGTTAAAATTCAATCAATTAAATTCAAGTGAAATTGAACTTCACAAATTTGTGCAAATCTGTGAAAAATTACCAAAATTAGTGTACTTTAAAGACAGGTCAAATCGGTTTCGCTAGCTATTTCGTACGAAAACGATTTCTATCACATGCCTGTAGAATGTGATTTATGGTCACATAAATATATCTATTTGATCGCACCCTAACGACAAAAGGGGCGGAAAGTACAACTTAAGATTTTTGCTTAAAAAAATAAAATAGTGTTGGATGTTCACCTATCGTTTAAAATTTGAGTTTTACTCCTTTTAAAGTTAGGGCTCGGGTCATATTGCGGTGGGGCAATATGTGCAATCTCACTTACGTCAAGAAACCTAGAGTGGGATGTCCCGATAATCGTGATAAATCGCGCAACATGGTTCGAGCCTTAGGTTGTCTTAGGTTGTTACTAGTAAGATTGAAATATTTTTATTACATTCTATAGTTATGGTGACTTATTTATTTGTTGAAACATTGGGACAAAAATATATTTATTAGTTCATATAAGAAAAACACTTATCGCAAGTTTTAAATAAAGGGGTTAAAGTTGGCTCGAGATCTAGAACGCAAAAATCGCAATTGGTTATCCGAATACAATTATGACTTCTATGGTTTACGAGCACCAGATGGTCATCGAAACTTTTGAGAGCAGCAGTATCTTCATTTGATATTATAAACTTAAGAACAGCGCAATTTGTCTTCTGAGAACTTGTAACATTTTTAGTTGTTAAGGTCACCGGCGATAATTTTAGTATTTTTTTATTACATAACATATTTTCCATTTTAGAAAACTTAAAAGAAAGTGCATATGGATTAACTCCTGATATTGGACTGTTAGCAATTATTATGGATATTGCATTATCTTGTGATTTTTTAATAAAATGTTTAAAACCAAAAGAATTTGGTATTAGAAAATGGTCACTTTTGTTCACACCTTTGGGAGTTGATATCGGAACTAATAGTTCAATATTCTCGGTAATTATAGGGATGGGAGCTTGAAACATTTTATTCTCAAGACACACATTATTAGTTTCATCCTGGTTTCTCCAAATAGTGATGTATTCAACTAATGGTATGAAACATTTCAACAGGAAACTATAAACTTTTATCTGTTTATCACAAATATATGAGTTAAAGTATGTTATAAAACTTAACCATGCAAATTTAGAAGATTCCATACTTGAGGCAAATGGTTTTATCCGAATGGCAACACTTACTAAATTCGACTGGTAAACTGAGTTATCCAAAACCGATAAAGAGATTAATTTAGGTAAAAATACAAGAGGGATTGAGTTTGATGTTAATAAATTATGGAAACGACTTCTGCGTTTAATAGTCGTTTGCTGGACAAATATTTTGTAGAACTCTAAAGGATCTTTCTGAAAGCTTTTATATGGCCATCCGAAATATTGCGGGAATTTAGTATTACTTTTGTTCAGTTTACACTTAATTTTTTTTTTTGAAATTATGGCCAATCTACTTCTCATATAACTGCAATTTGAGTTTTGAAGGGGGAAGCTTGCTGACTTGCAGTGAGCTATCTTTTTTAACGTGTGATTATCTTCAGTGTGTTGATTACTTGAGTGTCTTTTTATTAAGGAATTTTTGTGGTTTGTAACTTTAAATGCAACGAGAGTTTGAAGTTTGAAAAGTAATTGATTTTTTTTATATATAATTGAATTGATCAGTTTCTGATCGTCTGAACAATAAGTCAGGAGGAGATGTTTTACATCTATAGTGGAACGGCACATTTTTTCGAAGTCAAAAGTCAAAATTTTTCTATATTCAATCATAGTTTTGTTTTTACAAATATTGTTAAATTCAAAGCTATTACTTCCAATATTGCAAACATTCACATCAAAATGAGTGTTTAGTTTAAACGCATGTGGGTAATGTAACGAACTGAGTTGAAAATTCTGTAAGTAAGACTTGCAAAATTCCCCACCTTTTTCCTTAACTGGAACCAATGACAATGAATAACTGCTGCTACACTTCTTCCTTATGCTATTGTCTCTCATATTTTTTTGCGAACATGTTCCTGTATGTTTGGCTCTGATGTCTTTGCGTGATTCGAGAGAACTTTGAATAACATATTGATTTTTCTGCTGAATTTGTTGATTTTTTATTCTTATATTCTCGGAATCCATTTGATTATAATTTTCGTTGTAAAGTGAAATGGTTCCATTGACAGATTGCACAATATGACATAGAGGAGTAAGAATTGATCTTTGCCCGTGATAGCTTGAAATTTTCGACCTTTTTGCTCGATATAAACTATGATTATTTTTGCTATTGCCGATAGCTGCATAGTCAACTTGCAAATTACCACAAATATTATTTTCATCTAATTCACTTGCCACGCATGTATGTCTATAAGAGCATGCACTGCATGCGTTAGTAGATTTTTGGTCGCAAACATTATTTAAGTCACTGCTATTTCTGCTATTTTCAGGCACTTTTGAATTGTATTGAACTGACGTTAAGTCCTGGATTTCCGGTTGATGAGTTTTTTTTTCAATCCTCTGGACAATATTGGTGCCAGTTTTTATTGCATCAGCAGAATTCGCGGGTTGTAGAACTATTTGAACCTGGAAAGGACAAATTTTAATAATTAATAAAAATCTTAATCTTAACAATGCTTAAATTCATTATAAGTTGATGTCACATCTAAGATTTTAATATATTAGATTCATAAGTCTCGAAATATTTGCAACCAAGGAAATAATTTATTTTTTTAATCCCGAGTTTCAATTCTTACCCCACAACTCGCCACGCAACTGTTAATTTCATAGCAACTGTCAAATTTTATTGAAAGCAATGGCAAGGGTGGGTTTTTTATGTTATGATATAACTATTTTCAAAATGACATCGAACAAGATAGTATTCTGCGCGAATTATGACACCCTATATCACCCACGTACCAGAAGCACCACCAAAGCCACCGACAGCTAACAACTAAAATAACAACAACACCAACAGCAAGCCGAAATTCTTCAGAATCCAATGCACAACAATAGACAGCCCAGTTTCCATAGAACTAAATTAAGAAATAAATAAATTATTGGCCCTGTTATAGTTCACAACACAACAGTAATTTCTGTCTTCAATGTGTAATTTGCTATTACGGTACACTATTTGCTATACAACTGAATACATTCCACTATTGTCGGTCAATAATGCTGTGTCTTCAATACACTTATTATGCAACACAGCAGTTGTGTTGGATTGTATTGTTATCTGTCAGATTTTGAAGACAGCTTATTTGGTGTTGTGTTGTGATAGCGTTAAACAGAGAAATGGCTTCAGCGAGGTAAGATTAATGTAAAATAAAATAAAAATTGTGTTTTTGGTTAAATTTATGTTATAAACTATTGCAGAAAATTGATAGTCTCAAATAAATTGCAAATTCAATTTAATTTGGAGAACAAAAAATTCGACAGCAAAGGAATCTTATGATTTGTTTTTAAATTTTCTGTCAGCTGATAGCTACCAGTTGCTCTGTTGCCACTATTTTAAAAAATTTAATTTGAATTTTTTAATTACTGTGAGAAAAGGCAATTCCTTTGATACAATAAAGGCCCAACCATAATAGGCTCGAGCTGGCTGCAGCTAATGTCCAAAATAAACGAAAAGCTAGCTCAAGTTCTGTCAAATGCTTAATTTGACCAAAATGACTTCAGCACCGCTCGCCTTTATGTCATAATTACTTTTCACATTTGTTTTGAAAAATTCAACAATTTCTACATCAATTCGTTTTGCGTTTTGTTTGAATTTGTAATTATTAGAACGGATTGCGGAAATAAATTTATAAATATATTAAAACAAACGATTCCTTACGGAGCATTCGATTTGAATCGCTCTGGCTGCAGCCAGATCAAGTTAACGAAACTTAACGAAAAAGCTGGCTCGAGCCATTATGGTTTGTGCGCATCATATCTGTGTAGTCGTATAAATTTTGACACATGGCGCAGCCAGCTCGAGCATATTATGGTTGACCCTTAAGGCTTTTTACTATTTCGCTCCCTTTTTCTCTTCTGTTTAATCAAAAAAAATAAACGTATGATATATTTACTTATGAATTATGCCCTTTTTAAAATATAAACGTCGTATTTTGGTATTTTTACCGTAGTTTTAATGATAGTGGGATTTTCGTGGTATTGTGGAATTACTGTGGAAAAAATTATATTTTGAGAATTTTTAGTGGCTGTCATAAGTATTCCACATACTTAATTCCACATATAAATTCCACACATACTTTCCACAATCAAGCGAAACAACAATGTATTGTTGTGAACCATAGCGCACTTCTGTTGTGTCTACTCGATTGTGGTGTCTACTTGATAGAAGACACAGCAGTATATTGTTGTGAACCGTAATAGAGCTATAAAACACCAACACAAACACAATTGAATTATATAGAACAAACATATATTAAGCAATAATCAATAAGTTATGATTGTAAAATATTAACAATAAAGAATTTGTTTTTTTTTTTTTTTTGTAATTAAATAATCAAGTCTTGTTTTACTGTTGGCGGTTGGAGCCAACTAAAATCAATTTCGGTATCCTGTTCAACTGTCTGTGATATTTAAAAAGTAATAAAATTGTTAGGGCGGCATACAATTACAAATTTTAAAAATTACTAAAGGCGTTTATGTATAGCAGTGGCATACAACTATACAAAACCAAAATTGAAGGAACATCAAGTTTAGAGCCGGTATCCAGACAGTTGGTTTTCAAACCATTGTGAGCGGAAGAACTCAACTCTAAATGGAACTCATTCTTTTATTGCTTCTTGGGCAGACGTAAGTTAATATTGATATCTTTTGCTCGAAAAACAAAATAAAAAAAAAAAAATAAAAATAAAATACAGGTTTTAATACAAAAAATTAAAGCTTATTTTATAGATAATTGTTTTAACCGCTTGATTAAGGTTATTAGGTCGAAATATCAAACCTTATAAGTGAAATAAATATAGAAGCAAGAAAAAGTATAAATTCTTAAACGTGGACGCATATACCTACGCATACAAAAAAAAAGAAAAATAATATTATAAAGTGAAATAAATTATAAAACATAGTAAAACGATAAAAAACACTGCAACTAACTATTGTCACAATCGAGTTTAGCTACTACAGCATTTTCGCACATTCTCATCATTAACACATTTAAAGTCACAATACAAATAAATATCTTTGAAATTTTCAACGATATTAATACAAGTGGCTCAAAATAAGCTTATGTGAGAAAAATGTACCCACTAAAATATGGTTGGGCTCAAGGACAACACAAGACATCACGACTAACCATGCAAAAACATAACCAAAACAATAGTTTAACTAATTTACTCATACGGTTTGAAGGAGCAGTTAACATATAATTTGTTCTACTAAATGGTAAGTAAATTAAATTGTTAGCATTTCTACTACTTCTACGATTAGAGTTAAAATTTATGAGAGAAAGAAGTTCTGGAGAATCGTATACACCGGTGATGAGTTGGTGCAAATAGACGATATCTGCAGACTTCCTTCGCTCACTCAATGATTGCATTTTTAAAAGTTTTAAGCGATCCTCTTATCCACTTAATCCACTTAAGCCTCTTAGGGCAAACCGAACAAAGCATTTTTGGATTCTCTCTATTCGATCAACATGCACATTGTAACTTGGAGACCAAACTTCACTTGCGTACTCCAAGTGAGGACGCACTATTGTATAATACAACGTTGTAGTCGTAATCATGCTATTGAATTCTTTGGCCCAGCGTTTAATAAATTTCAGTATAGAAGATGCTTTTTTAAAAATGTTATCAATATGAATGTTAAAGGAAAGCTTAGAATCCATACATATTCCCAGATCTTTAACGATATCCACACGACATAAAGCAGTATCTTTTATCTTATAATCAAAAACTAAATTATTCCTTTTTCGCGAAAATGTCATAGTTTAGCATTTATCTGGATTAAGAAACATATTATTTTTAGAACACCAAACTTCAAAAGATTTCAGATCGGACTGTAGTAGGGCTGAATTGTCTTGAGAATTTATTTTTCTGTATATTTTCATATCATCCGCATAAATAAGCAGATGAGAGTTTTTAATGATATGTTTCACATCATTAATGGCTAAAATAAACAGAAGTGGACCTAGGTGACTTCCTTGAGGAACACCTGATAACGCAATAAACTCAGCACACAAAACCCCTCGGAATCGTATAAGAACGGTCTGTCAAATACGATTTAATCCAGTTTACAAAATATTGTAGATTAAATAAAAAAAAAACAATATCGTTAGTATAAAATAAAGTCAGTAGTTAAATAAAGTCACTAGGACCCTCCAGGATAAAAGAATACCTTTCCCAGAAAGGATAACATGAAATTTCTAATAAAATTAATAAAAAAAAGATCAACAAAAAATTTCGTAATGCAACTTTTGATGTATAAAAACCAGAGAAAAAAATAACATGAAATTTCTAATAAAATTAATAAAAAAAAGATCAACAAAAAATTTCGTAATGCAACTTTTGATGTATAAAAACCAGAGAAAATTCCAATTTCTTCCGTACTTTCGCAGATACCGCAGTTTAAATTCAATTCCGGAAAACTTAGAAATTGAAAATTTTAACTTCGACACAATGAATCTACCAGTAAATCATTATTTAGGTGCAGGCAGCTCAGGCATCAAACCGGGTCCACCAGTTAGTCAAAATCTTTGTGAACTTTTTAATAAACTCAGAATCCCTGATGTTATTAAAGATCTTCCAAAATACGACGGAAATCCAAAGCTACTACACGAATTTATTCATTGTTAATAGTTCATGAAGAAAAAAGTCTACAGCTAATACGTGGAACTGACGCAACACCACACGGACAAATTTTGATAAGAGCTATCAGAAACAAAATAGAAGGACAGGCAAACGATATACTAAACACCTACGGTACCCCACTCAACTGGGACGAAATTAAAAACAATCTTATCTTGCACTATGCAGATAAACGGATCGAAAATTCGCTAATAAGGGACCTACATGGGTTAAGATAAAGGACCTCTGTAGAATAATTTTATGATCAAATAATTACTCTGAACAACAATCTGTTTCTGTACGAAACCGATGTGCACAGAAATGTGCCTCAATTCGCTTTTAGTTGGTCTAAAGGAACCTTTAGGATCAAACGTTAGAGCTGTGAGACCGGATAGTCTTGCGGCAGCACTATCATGGTGCATTAAAGAAACAGGAAACAAGAATTAAAAAACAGAACAATATTACCAACAAACAGGATATAATACCTATAATGGTATACAAAGGTTCACTAGACAAATGAATAATAACTTTCATCCCTACCCCTCCCATAGATCAAACTATCAAAGACAACCCATATGAAATTCAGATTACGATGACAATGTGCCTTTAAAGAATTACATGAAATTAAGCGGCGGAGCTCAATATTATTGTAGACAAAGAAATTAATTACCCCCTATTAGAACATCGTTAACTAATTCGAGCCACTCTTTTAAACCTCTTCCTTTTTCGTTACCAGACTATTCCAGAAATCAATACAAAAATAATTTCCAAAATAGATAAGGCAATTTCAATAATAACAATTATAATCGAGGTACAATGACAATAGAAATACTCCCTACAACCCATTCAACCAAACGCCAGCTATCGAACACCCTAAACCAGAGCCAATGGACACAAATTCATGTGTCACGAGATTTACCTCTCGCATGGATCACACAATGAAAAGCAATAGGTACAACTCTCAGAGACCTAGGGAAGTTCACTATATGAACGAAGATCACAACGAGAACTATACAACAGAAGACTTATGCAATATCGACGACACTCTAAATTCTCGAACATGCGCCTCGAAAAACCCACAGAACATCTCTGATATTCTTGATAAGCTAGGCAAGTGTATACTAGGTATACTTCACAACCCTTGACCTCGCCAGCGGATTCCATTAAATAGAGATGGATCCTGCAGGTATACAAAAAACAGCATTCACTGTAGAAGGCGGCCATTACGAGCATAAACGTATGCCTTTCGGGTTATATAACGCCCCGTCTACGTTTCAACGCGTCATGGAAAATGTATTAAAAGACCTTGTTGGTATGAACTGTTTAGTTTATCTCGATGAAATTATTATCTTCTCTACCTCTCTAGACGAGCATATTTTAAACATAAAAGCAGTCTTCAAAAAATTACGAGAATGCAATTTCAAAATCCAAACAAACAAATCAGAATTTCTTAAGAAAGAAATTGCATTTCTTGGACACGTTGTAACAACTGACGGTATCAAGCTGAACCCAGAAAAAATAAGTGCTATAAAAAATTATCCAATTTCAAGAAAGCAAAAAGAAATCAAAGGATTCCTAGGATTACTTGGGTACTACCGGAAGTTTATCAAAGACTTCGATAATACGGCTAAACCCCTGACAGATGGACTTAGAAAGGGTAGAGTCATCAAACTAACTTAGAAATACGCTAAAACTTTCGAACATTGCAAAAGCCTGTTAACTAACGACCCTTTACTTCAGTACCCTGACTTTACAAAAGCATTCGTTGTAACAACAGATGCAAGCAACGTAGCTCTATGGGGCAGTTCTATCCCAGGGACCCATGGGCAAAGATAAGCCTATCTGTTATGCGAGCAGAACATTATCAGATTCCGAAATGAACTACTCCACCATCGAAAAGGAGCTCTTGGCAATAATATGGGCTACAAAATATTTCAGACCTTACATTTACGGAAGATGGTTTATAGTAACGGACCACAGACCATTAACTTCACTTATGGGTTTGACAGAACCTAATGCAAAGCTAATAAGATGGAAATTAAAATTGGAAGAATACGACTATGACATTATTTATTTATTTATTTATTTAAAATAAAAATAAAAAAAAAAATAAATAACTGGCCAATTCAGCCCTTTGGCCTTTGACCTAGCCTTTAACCAACTACGCCACGGACGCCACTAATAGAAGAAACTGCGTGAAAATAGAAAATAGAAGAAACTAAAAACACTGACATCGAAGTAAATATAAATAATACACAATCAGTCGCAGCAACGCAAGGGTCGACAATCTACTAATCAGACTAAAATCTCGATAGTGGAATTCACATATCAGAACTATCATTAAATGAGTTTAACATCCAAATAATACTACAAAAAGCAGAACCTCCTTCAAACACCTTAGACATAATTTTTCGGAACAAGCAAAGAAGAATCAGACTTATTTAAGGTCTTCCATGGAACAGGCAAGGCTTTCCGATCTTGCTATTTTATCCATTGAAAACGAGCTTGCAAGTAATATTGATTTCGATGAGGTTATTTCAAATTTTGCAGCTCTTAAAATAAGAAAAGTTAGTTCTTAAAAAAACAACGCCATTAATAAGATTGCTTTGTTTAACCTTATACCTACATATACAAATATGTACCTGAAAATGTAATTTGTTTGTTTAATTTGTGTAATTTTTTTGTGTAAGTTTTCTTTTTTACCTTATGCCTACATATCTAAATATGTAGACTAGGGCGGGTCAATTTGTTCGGATGAGAAAAAACCAAAAAAGCGTATAGCAGAAATGTAATCTATGATGAAATCTTAGAAAATTTCCCCAAGAAACCATAGGTCTAAAATCAATCCCAATATCGCGCATATCGAGGTCAAAACTTGTATATGAATTAAAAAACAACTGTATAGTTTAAATAGAAATTCTGACGAATAGTCGAAAAATGGCAGCGTATATCATTGATTTTGGACTTGTGGAAAAGGAAATTTTGCCAGCTCTCCGAATCTGAATTCATTTTAAAAATATTTTTTCTTTTAAACCAAATATTGCCAATCTAATATTTTAATATTGTCAAAAATAAAACGATTTAAATTTACAAAAAATCTTTTATTGAATCAGTGCAAAAAGTGTAATTTTAGACTCATAAGTCTTGTTTGCTCTAAATGCGGGGTATTTTAGGTCGACTTTTTGCAGCTACTGCCATAACAACGTCTCGATTTTTTTTCAATTACGCGTCGCGAAACACTTGAAAGTAACTGAACAAATCGCTCAGTTCCCTGAATATGCGATGGAATTTGTGGGTCTGGCAGCTGCGGATCTTCAAACTCTAGATAACTTAGCATGTGCTCGTATGGAATGTTTGCGGTGAATGGAGGTTCGGATTAAATGCTGTCATCATCTATGTTTATCTTATCAACAAAGTCTGAGCAATCAAAATTAATTTTGATTAGGGGGAAAGGGGGGGCAGTTGTCTGAGATTTTATGTTTAATCGATGGCTTTGAAATTAGTTTCTATATTTAATTCCTTTTTAATATGTGGTTTTTTCTTTTTCTTTGAAGCTAGATGTGGTAAAAAGGTATGATAAAGATATGGTAAGAAGAAATTTATAAGGTCTTGTCGCCCCCCCTAATTTTCATCCTGCCTACGCCCTTGTTAGTCGATACAGATACTTCACATCTGTAGTCTTTAGTATTTAACGGTAGAGGCATATTTCCAAACAAAATGCGTTGAAAATCAGATACAATCTATAACAAAAAGTGGGTTGACTTAAAATAAAGTCCAATTATTTTAAAATTAGTATAAAACTACCTGTAACGTTAAATTTAAAGATAAATTTATAAATCTTTAAATAAATAAAAAGACATAAATTTTTTGTATGAAAGGACTCGTATAGCTGAGGTTATTACTTCCCGTTTTGTTTACTTTTTAAATACTAAAATGTGAAGAATGTAATAAAATAGTAAAAATGAAGAATTCAAATGTAAAATTAAAAATTATCAAAACGATTCTACGATGATTTTTACATTTTTGGCAATTTTTAAATATCAGGCTGGCAAAATTTGGTTTAAAAGCCAAAATATTTTTCAAATAAATTCATATTCGGAGAGCTGGCAAAATTTCCTTTACAACAAGCCCAAAATCAATGATATACGCTGCCATTTTTGGACTATTCTACAGTATTTTTATATAAAACTATGAAATCCATACACAAATTTTGACCTCAATATGCGCGATATTGGGATTGATTTTAGTCCTATGGTTTCTTGGGGAAGTTTTCTCAGAATTCATCATAGATTGCGTTTCTGCTATACGCTTGATCGATAAAAAATTTGACCCGCCCTAATGTAGACACCTGAAAATGTTATATTTTTGTTCTGGTTTTTACAAATCCATCTTATTGTTTGTCATCAGGCGCGGATACAGGGGGGGGTTTTGGGGGTTCAAACCCCCCCCCCCCCCCGAAATTCTAAAAGAACCTGTGATGTACTGATGTTTATTATGTGGGCTAAGAGTACCAAAAAGAAAAACATTGGTTTTTTATAATTTACTTTATATATTCACACCCCTATGCTGTAAACGTTTGTAGCTGTTTCTACACGTATTGCTAAAATACTGAATTCTGTTCCAGTTTTTCTTTGTTTTTGCGATATTCCGCCTGTAGCTGTAAACAGTCACACATACAATCTTAACCTGAAATCACAAAAACACCGCATTTTTTGGATAAAATATATCCAAACACCGCACAGCTTTAATTTAAAAACCCACAGTTTCGATAGTATCGGAAGTGTAGACGTAAAATTCCTCTTTATACAGTAATGGAGAAAAATTCCGGTTTTTGCAGTTTTTATTTATTTTGATGTTGGTTTTATGTTGGCCTTTTAGATTTGTATTCGGGTCAAATAAAGAGAGAAATAGCTTTTATTATTATAACAATCTTCAACCCAGCGTCAGCTTGTGGTATTTAACACAAAAAAATAATCCTGAGCACCACACAATCATATGGAGTGAATTTGGAGTGAAATGTGGATGGCTGCTTTTTTCGTAGCAAAGTTTTTTCCAATAAGTGAAATAATTTTATCACATATTGCAGCAAAACACAAATTATAACCTTCTTTTGAAAAACCAGAGGATCGAAATAGATTTTAGACTAACGGTTTCTTGAGCAAAGTTGAATTTGCTCCGTAGAACATTATCCACGCCTACGATTTTTTGAAAAAAAAATTAACCTGCTCTAATGTACACTCTAAACGATTTCTGTTGAATTTTACGACGATAATCGTCGGCAACGCTTTTCTGACTAATAGTGTCTAAATTTACACATGCACATTTTTAAACATTTTTTGTTGGATATTACACAGAAAATATTTAACGATTTACGCAACTTGTGTGTAAAAGTTGAAACTCCTCGTTTTTATTTTTCAACAAAAAATGTGTAAAAATATGCCCCTTCCTTCGTACCATTGCTCTATTTCATTATTCTTGCGTAAATAAAAGTAAGTAAGATATAGAATGTTTTTTTGTTTTATAATATATTTTTGTAGTCAGTTGTATTAAATTCAAATTGTAGTTATGTGAAAACATATGTTAACTCAGGTAGCTTATTATCACTTTTAGCTTTAATTCAGTTAAGAAAATGATAATTAATTTATAAAAAAGTAATTGAAATAATGTAATCAGTTTTAAGAAAATAAAAAAATAATAAAATAAAAATAGAAATAGAAAACTTTTAAGTTAAACTTTCCAGCTTACTAATAATTGTATTGATTTTTTTTTATACTATTGATGTTTTTTTTTTTTTTTTTGCCTCGAACTTGTTATTTTAAATCACGTTGATTTAGTTCAGTGATACCAAATCTTCTTCCGTGAATGAAATTACACATTTCATGTTCACCATTACACATTTACGTGTAATTTTGCACATTTTTTGTCATATTTTAAATTTTTACACCTTTTGAGTTTAACATTACAATTTTGTGTGTAGTAATTTAAACCTTTTTTGTGTAAATTTAAATTTTGCTCAACTTTCTGTTTAAAATTAAACAATTTTTGGTTATTTTCATTAAATGACACCAAAAGATAATAATTTTAGGCAACAACAGAAAATTCAACAGAAATTTACGGTCATTTTGATAGTAAATTTAAACAAATAGTTTAGAGCGTATATAAAGGGTGGTTAAATTTTAAGGGCCGATGTTGAATATTAACCACACCTAAATGTCAAGTTTTTTTCTGCATTTTATTTGACATTTCTCAATTTCAGACTAACTCAATTTGAACCGTTGAAGTTATTCAGGCTTATTATAAAATGGGCTTTCAAATCAAAATGCATATCGAGCACTTCGTGATTTTTTCAGTAAATTTAATCGTCCAAATGTGCGTACAATCGTGCAAGAATTTGAACACAAGAATGGTGGCAAGAAATGGCAACAGTGGATGATAAATTTTCGAAGAAAATCATCTTCAGTGATGAGGCACATTTTCACCTCAGTGGATTCGTCAATAAGCAGAATTGCCGCATTTGGGCGAATGATAATCCTAGAGTAATTGTCGAAAAACCAATGCACCCACAAAGAGTGACTGTTTGGTGCGGTTTATGGGCGGCGGCATCATTGGGCCGTATTTTTTCCAAAATGATGCCGGTCAGACAGTAACTGTGAATGGTGTTCGCTATCGTGAGATGATAACGAACTTTTTATGCCCCGAATTGGAAGATATGGATGTGGACGATATGTGGTTTCAATAGGACGGTGCCACTTGCCACACAGCTAACGAAACAATGGCTCTTTTGCGCGACAAATTCAATGGCCGTGTTATCTCACGTGGTGGCGATGTCAATTGGCCGCCAAGATCATGTGATTTGACACCGTTGGACTTCTTTCTTTGGGGTTATTTGAAAGAAAAGGTATACGTCGAAAAGCCAGCAACAATTCAAAAGCTAAAGGATGAGATAATTCGGCACATTAACGGCACAGAACCTCACTTATGCCTCAACGTTATCGAAAATTTGGACCTTTGGATGGAGGTGTGCCATTTAGCCGATATTTTGTTCCATGCATAATTGAACCATACCAATATTATCATAATAAAAAGAAATAATTTCCTAAATAATTTGTGTTTTATTCAAAATCAACATCGGCCTTTATATATATAACGTACATAAATATTTTTGGAAACCCCCCCCGAAATATATTCCTGGAACCGCCCCTGTTTGTCATAAGTTGTTTTTTTTTCGGAGAAGATAAAGATAGTAATAAAAACACTTAATCTCATCGAATTGGTTTCTTTATGCATTTAGAAATTTTTTATAGGGGTGACACCATGAGTATCCGCCCCGGGTGTCACCAAGCCTAGGAACGCCACTGCTCTCAGTAATCTACACAGATGACGAAACCTTAAAAATCGTTCAATGTATATTCGAAATATTTTACGCAAAGCCAAATCTTCAGAATTCTTAGACGTACTACCATCCTTCAGGACATGACAAATAACGACGAACAGAACAAGATTATCAACGAATGTCATGAAAATAGCAATCATAGAGGTATAACGGAATCTTTCTATCACCTTAAAAGAAAGTAATATTTCCCCTTACTGAAATACAATTTAACAAAAATTATCAATAACTGCGAAAGCTGTCCGACTCTCAAATATGACAGACATCCCCAGAAACAAAAATTTAAAAAAACCGAAACACCGTTATAACCTGTGGCTATTATCCATATTGACATTTACACCATCAATCACAAAAAGATACTCACTAGATAAATTCTCAAAATTTGCCACAGCTTACACACTTACAGACAGAGCAAGTCTTTCCATAGTAAAGTCCATAAAACACTTCATAAGCCACTACGGCATACCAAGGAAATTAGTATATGATCAAGGATCAGAATTTTCAAGTTTAATATTTGGAAACTTCTGCAAGCAATTTAATATTGAACAACACTGTACCTCCTTTCAGCAGACAATCAGCAATGCACTTGTTGAGAGACTACAATCAACACTTACTAAAATCTACCGCCTTATACTTACAAAACGAAAAACAAATAAACTCGAAGTAGATCATGACGAAATGTTAGAAGAAACCCTAATAACATACAATAATTCAATACACTCTGTAACCAAACTCACACATTTTAAAATTTATCACGGTAGAACACCTAATTTCGAAAACAATATCAAATATAATAACGAACATGATTATCTAAGGAAACTCAACGAATTCCAAGAAAAATTATATCTTATAATAAAAGAACAAATAGAAAAGAAAAAAGATAAAATAATAGAAAAATTAAATTTAAATAGAGAAACCCTAGATGAGCTAAAAGAAAATGATACAATCTATAGAAAAGGTAAACATAAGGTCAGAACTGACAACAATATCACTGTTGCAAGAATAAGAAAAACAAAAAAATAAACCTATCAATTTTTTCCTCTAATATTTTCAGAATATCCCCAATCACATCCCAGCCCATTCAAATCTAAAACCTTAACAAAAACCAGGGAATACTTCCATATTATCTGGGTCCAGCAAAATCTATAACAAAAAATTTAGAAACATCTTTCATATAATAGACCTGAACACATATGAGAAAAACATATTAAACATTGACAATACCTAAAAAATCCTAGGAAAGCACGGATCCTCAATAAACAGTATTGACATAACCAAACTTAAACTTAATGAATTAAAGAGAAAACTAACTGCGTGAAGTTAAATTCGGAAATCCGACGCTAAATTAGCAAAGACACAAGCCAATATTATTTTTCTGTACAAAGTTAAATTCTATATTTTTTGCAAAGTTCGAATTTAACTTTTGATACGAATTTAACTAACGACACAACGAAATTAAATTCGTACTTCTATGCAAAGTACGAATTTAGCTTTAATTACCAATTTAACTAACGACACTATGAACTTAACTTTATTTGTAAGGAAATCATTTTGACATCGACTTGGAAACAGAAAAAAGCTGAAAAGTTTATGAAACATTTTAAAAAATATTATTAAATCTAAAAATATGCATAGAAATTATTTAAAGAGAAAATTTCGGAAATTCATCATTAGAAATATTTTTACTACTTTATTTGTTTTTGCTACTCTTTTTTTTTGTTTGTATTTATTAATAAAAATGCTTTGTTCTAAGCCCGGCTGTTCCACTAAAGGTGAAAATGAGCGGTATTTATCATGTTGGCTATGTGATAATATCGTTCACGCCAAATGTGTGGGCATAATGGGTCGAGTTGCAGACCTTATTGAAGAAGGTAAAGGGTTGCGTTGGTCTTGTGAGAAGTGCAGACTGACTGATATAAACTTTTACAAGCTTTTTAAGCAGACAAAGCAGGGTTTCTCCGAAATTAGTAGGGAATTTTCTTTGCTTTCTGCTAAATTTTTAAAATATCAAACACTTTTCGATGAGTGTAAATATATCGAAGAGTCAATTCCTTCACCCAAGCGTAAAAAGAAAAGCATGAACCTGCGCAATAAGCCGAAAACTAACTCGATACCACCAATGCCACCACCTGTTGAACAGGACATTGTGGACGATATGGACATTTGTACTGATACGATTGCCTCCATATCTGCTCCAAATGCACCAGAGACCGTTTCCTTGCCAATGTTAGCACCATCTATACCAGTTAACCAGCCTGTTCTTTCTTATGCTCAAGCTGTTTCAATTGCTCCTCCCATTGTTAATACTCCTATTTTTGAAACTTCAGGTGTTGACGCTCAACGGATTCCGATTACTACTGCTACTATTTCGCCTAAGCCATTAATCGCAATTCCACCAACTAAAGCAATCTTTGTCTCGCGCTTAGCCGCTGATACAACTGAAAATGATATTCAATTTTTTATTAATTCAAAGTTAAATAGTGGTATCCCTCTTTCGATCCAAAAATTCAAATACTTAAATGCGAGACTGACATCTTCTTTTAGATTGACTGTTCCGGAAAATTTATTTAAAACTCTTGTGGACGTAAACTTTTGGCCCCGTAATACAATTGTTCATGAATTTGAATTCAAAAACAAACCACGTATTGCAAATGTTGTACACTTGCCTCGTCCTTCTAACAGTCCTCAGTACCATACAAAAAACGATTAAAAAATCACAAGTCTAAGTTAGAGCTTGTGTATCAAAACGTTAGAGGTCTCAATTCTAAACTTTCCGATATTTTCATTAATAGTTTTGATTTTGAATATAACTTTATAATTTTTACTGAAACTTGGCTTCGTTCCAACGTTTTAAATTCTGAAATAATGTGCAATAAGTTCCAAATTTTTCGTAAAGATCGCTATGATAAGATCGGTGGTGGCGTTCTGATAGCTGTCCATAACTCGCTTGCTTCTGAGGAATTAACAATTCCTGGCACCAACGACCTGGAGTTTATTTGTGTTACAGTTAAACTAAATAATTATTCTATTTATCTTACTTGCTCTTACATTCCACCTAAAAGTGATTTAACAATTTACTTAAACCATATTAATGCCATCGAAACTGTCCATAATATGCTTAAAAATATGGACACTATCATTGTATTAGGTAATTTCAACTTACCTTCCGTGTCTTGGCGTTTTTCCGATGATTCCGCATTTCTTACTCCTATCTCTGCCTCTGATTGGATAAATGACTTCTTAGATAAGTTGTCTGATCTGTGTCTTCAGCAGGTTAATAATATTCTTAATAAAAGTAATAGATCTCTTGACCTTGTATTTGTAGACAGATGCACTTCCGTAAATCTCCGTCGTTCGAACCCAGTTTCTTTTCCGGAAGACGATTATCATCCAACTCTTGAAATAACAATATTACTTGCCAACGAAAATGAAAATAAATTAGCACCAGATACGCGAAATAATAAAATTTTTAACTTTAAAAAAACAGACTATGTTAAACTTAATGCTCTTCTCGCGCGGATTGACTGGTCCCCAATTTTAAATAATAGGTCTTCGTACTCTTTTTATGATGTCGAATCTTCAGTGCAGTTTCTCAATGATACCTTGCAAAAATGCTTCTCATTATCTGGGCCAAAAAAAAAAAATATTAATTTCAAGCCTTTAAGCACTCCTTGGTTAACTAATGAGCTTAAGTCTTTAAAAAATTCCAAAAATCGCTTATTTAAGAAATATAAAAAGTCAGGCTCTAATTTAGGCTTCGCTTGCTATTCCTCTTGTCGTAACAGATATCAACTATTAAATAAACAATGCTACTCTGCATATATAGCCAAAATAAAAACTCAACTCAAAGATAATCCGAAACTTTTCTACACGTTTGTCAATTCAAAACGAAAAACCTCCAGCTTCCCACCTCTTATGAAACTTAATCATGATGAAGCATCTTGCGACATCGATGTTTCCAACATGTTTGCAAACTTCTTTAAAACAACCTACTCCGATATACCATTGAGCATGAGTCTTGAATATCCTTACCTACCACCAGTTAACTCTTTTGAAACCCCCGTAATATATTCTAATATAGTTATGCATTACCTTCAACAAGTTAAATCTTCTTTTACGACTGGTCCTGACGAAATCCCGAGCTGCATTTTAAAACATTGTTCTAATAGTTTGTGTTCTCCCCTATCAAAAAATTTTAACTCATCCTTGCACAGCGGTCATTTTCCCAATATACGGAGAAAATCTTATATAATACCTCTTCATAAATCCGGTTAAATGAAAAAGCTTCATCTAATTGGGTTTCCCGTCAAATTATTACACTGGATTAAATCGTACTTGTCGAATCGTTCGCAAAAAGTTTTATATAAGAATTCTATGTCAAAAAATATTTTGGTCACATCAGGTGTTCCTCAGGGAAGTCATCTTGGTCCGGTTTTATTTTTACTGTTTATAAATGACCTTCCTTCTGTAATAAAACACTGTAACGTCTTAATGTACGCCGATGACGTAAAACTTTTTCTAACTTACAAATCGCCTGAAGAACAACAACTCTTACAATCCGATTTAAATAGCCTAGTGGAAAGGTGTAATTTAAACCTTTTAAAATTAAACTTAAAAAAATGTAAGCAAATGACATTCTCACGTCGAATTGCTAATAGTATAAATTACACTATACATAATACTAACTTAGAAATTATACACAGTTTTCTTGATTTAGGTGTAATTATGGATCCTAAACTTCGTTTCAATCTTCAAGTTAATTTGGTGGTAAATAAGGCTAGAGGTGTCCTTGGTTTCACTAAAAGATGGGCTAAAGAATTCAACGATCCTTTCACTACTAAGATACTTTATACCTCTCTTGTTAGACCAATTCTTGAATATGCATCCGTAATATGGAACTCTCAATACAATGTCCACATCGATGCATTAGAATCGGTCCAAAAACAATTCTTACTTTTTGCTTTACATTATCGTTGGAACCCCAACATTATTCTACCCCCTTATGAAACCCGCCTTAAAATTATTTCCCTGCCTTCCTTAAGAAGCAGAAGAATTATGCTAAATGTCTCCTTTTTATACAAATTACTCTGTGGTGATATAGACTCACATTACCTCCTTTCTTCATTAAACTTCAACATCCCTAGGAGCGGAGCCAGACATTTCCAGCTTTTTAAGTTGAGTCACTGCACTTCTAATTATGCCCTTCACGATCCTTTGCGATGTATGTGTAGTGATTTCAATGGCAACTTGAACTTGATAAATTTTTCTGACTCGGTGGATGTCTTAAAACGTAAAATGATGTTACATTTCAATACTTAACGCATTCATTGCGATAACAAATATAACTCGCGATAATTGTGTAGATTTTACGATTTAACATATAAGCATTATCGAATTTGATAAATACTTTAAGTTTTCGTTTTATTTAGTTTCGTTGCTTAATTTTTTCATGAAATTATTTTAGATCTTTAGTTCTATAGCTTGTTTAAAATGGGACCATGTATACCGTATCCCTCGGCTTGGTGTGTCAGAGTGTATCTCTTTTCCATACAAGTTTTTACCTGCGTTGGCCCAAATGCATTTCCAAATAATAACTTTAGCTCGGTGTTCCCTTATTTTAGTGACCCGAATATATAAATATATTGTGCCTGCATAATATATACTTGTATATCTGTGCTATGTTTGGTATTGGTTTGGTGTTTGAGAGTTGCATCTCTTTTCTACGTAAGATCTTGGGTTGGACATTGGCCCCAAGCCGAATGACAAAAATTATAAATGCGGTTATATATGGTCTAATAAATTACTTTGGATGTTGTCTTGTATTGCTTCGTGTTATGAAGAATGTGCTTTTATTCGATGATGCTTATTATGTTTACATAAGCACAAAAATTCTCAAATTTCAAATTTCTTTATTTAATTTTAATTTCCGCTGAAAGGCCAAGCAATTGTGCTTAGTGGAGGCTTTTATTTGCCAACAGATGGTAGGTTTTAGCACGTAGGTGCATTCTATTCAGTCCGGCTGATCCGGGAACTTCTAAGAATGTAAATCGTGCATGCGTATGGCGCGGGTCATACGTATCTATGAAGATTTCCTACTTCCGGGCGAATCCAAATAAAAAAATAAAACTGAAAAATTTTATATATCTTTATTTCCTATGTGTATATGTAACATTTTTGTTTATATGTTACAAAGTTTTAAACTTTTAAGTTCTGATTTCTTATACTATGTTTACATTACCTCGAAACTAGCAACTGCATAGTTTCCCATACAAAATCTTAACTATCTCGCAAAGCAGTTAAGTTGAAACTGCGACCTAAACCATCTCATTTTGCAATGCAACACTGTGTTTTCATCAAGAACAAAAGGAAATTAAAAAAAATGACAAGGAAATATCACATAAAAAACGCAAAAAAATATTTAAAAACAATTCCTTTTCTTTTGATGATTCGGTCAAAGACCACCAGTTAAGAAAACACTTCCTGCTGAAGATGAACAAAAACTCTTACAAGGCTTTTATCACATATATTGTAATATTTTTAATTTTTTTTTTGCATGAAAATAAAATTTTCAATATGTCTCAAAATTATGTGAATCAACGAAAAATTAACGCCAAATAATGACAAAGTCAACTACGCTGCTGGCAGTGTAAACACCAAAACAGTTACCAAACTTTTATAGTCAAACTGCATAGTTAAATGTGTAATGTAAACATGATATTAGGTGGTACGAAACTTAGTTTTATCTGACTTTTTGTTAAGATTTCATTAACTACTTATGGGCATTGTTCATATAGCAAATTTGAGTAGCGCTACGACACGCTCAATTACGTTTGCATAACCAGCCCTGAGTAACGACCAACAACCGATTTTGTTCTCTAATTATCGTCTGTTGTGCAACTTTTGTTTTTATTAATTGTATTGTATATGTGGAGTCTAAATATTATTTGAGAAATCAACACGAAGTTCTTTGATGTGTGAATGGCAAAGTGTATCAATACTTTGTTCCTCCCAAAAGTTTCGAGGCGGCCCGCAACCTTTGTTAAAAACAATATTGATAATTTTAAACAAAGTGTCAACGCACTTTGCCAAAGGGAGCTAGAGACGTGTCGGTTTCAAAAAAGCCACTAAGTCCTGCCTGAGTCCGTTGTCTAGTCGTCTGAGTCTAACGATGTCTGAGTCCTTATCTAACTACACTCAAAGTGAGAGCAAAAATAACTTACTCTCACCGAGTATTAGTTTACTTGAAATGAGAATTAAATCATTCTCATCCCAAGTCTAGCTACTGTCAATTATTTTTACTAATCAAAATCTAATCTGTTCTTATATATAATTCTGTATATAATTTTATATATAATTCTGTTCTTATATATAATTGTAATAAAATATATAATAAAATATATAATAAATAAAAAATATATAATAAAATAAAAAATACCAAAAATAGACATAAGTAATACAGAAAATAATTTTTAATAAATAACTGTATAATAAAAAATAAGTAGCGATTAAAAATAAATAAAGAAGAAACTTTCGAGAAATAATAAATAATATTCTATAAATAGTAAAAAATGTATAATAAATAATAATAATGAATAAAAATAAAAATTAAACAGATAATTTACTATCTAAAATAAAAAAATTGTTTGAATAAATATTAACAAAAACCTAGCTGATCTAAAAAAAGAGAATGAGGTTTAATGAATAAAAAAATGGATATTAGGATAGAATTTTCCCATTGCTAAGTGGGAGCTTAACAATAGGAACGAAGGAAGCCGAAAAAATATAAAAAGATATTCAACCCGATGAAAAAAGTGGAAAACGACCTATTCCCTAATGCCAGGTTAAAGCCGCGTAGGCGCGTGTGTTTCCTTTAAGAATTCTTTTCGCTTACCACCAAGTAAGCTCATCAGAAGGATTTAAAAATAAAAATTATTCTACCGACCCTCTATAGACTGAATGTTACACATTCGAAAAAAAATAAGGCTAATCAAAAGAAATTTTTAAAATTATAATAAACATACATTTGTCTAATTAAGGTACTATTACCTTCTAGAATGCTAAAAATTAACATATATTCAACAATTTTTTTTTCACTTTCTTTATTATATATGGCTATCAAACTTTTTTACAGTATTAAACAGTTCTTGAAGATTACGAAAAAATTTTTTTATTTTTATTTTCTATTAATTGTACATTTAATATAGGGCGCTGAAATTGCTGCAAAAATTATTAATAACGGCATAGTAGATCCAGAGATTAACCCTGCAGTAGTCGCATACCTAAATGTGACGAGAGTGGTCGCGCGGATTACATATGTAATCCGTTTTTTAAAGTTTAAAATAAGAGATGGCAATTTGAAAAAGCTTAGTTATTTGTTTTAATTTTTATTATTAATTTATTTTATATTATATTTATTTAAAAAAACAACATAAACATAATTCTTATAGTACGTAAAATCAATGAATATCGATTGCAGACAATTGTGAAATTCATAATTTTGCATGACTGGATTACATATGTAATCCGCGCGACTACTGCAGGGTTAACTGTCCGCCAGTTAAAAAAACCTAAACTCGAGAAAAATGTGTGTAAAGTTTTTTTTACATCTGCGAGCCGAGAGCGCGCTTCAATTGAGTCGTTTTATCTCAGCACTGGCTTCGAAATTCGATTTAATATTTTGGACAGTTATTATTGAAGGTATAAGGAATCTAAAAATGTAAAAAAAAAACAAATTTTCGATTTTTTGAAATTTCTAGACGGTAATAAAGGGTGTTTTTTTTAGGGGTTTGTTTTTCGAATAGAGATAAAACTGGCATTTTTTGGTCAAATCTGGCAACTCTAATGTCATTTATGTTCAGTTTGGTTTGCCATTTCATCATGAACAGGTTGACAAAAGAACAACGCTTGCAAATGGGCCAAAAATGAGATTGATCTCGATGCTGATTTTCATCGCAAAATTTTGTTCAGTGATGAGGCTCATTTTTGGTTGAATGGCTACGTCAACAAGCAAAATTGCCGCATTTGGAGTGAAGAGAATCCACATGAGATCATTGAGACGCCATTACATCCACAAAATCTGACTGTTTGGTGTGCTCTATGGGCTGGTGGAGTCATTGGGCCATACTTCTTCCGAAATAATGCTGGAGAGTCAGTTACCGTTAATGGAGACCAGTATAGAGCCATGATAACCGATTATTTTGTTCCCGAATTGGATGGCATGAATGTGGATGAGTTGTGGTTCCAACAAGACGGCGCTACATGCCACACAGCGCACGTCACAATCGATTTATTGAAGGAAACATTCGATGAGCGCATAATTTCGCGGAATGGACCTGTCAATTGGCCAACATTCGTGGCGTTATTGCCGACATACGGCCCCATATGCTCGAAAAAGTGGTTGAAAATTGGACCTGTAGAATTGGCTTTATTCGAGCCAGCCGCGGAGGCCACATGCCCGAAATCATATTTAAACATTAATGGCATAAAATTATCCTTCCAATAAAGCCAAATTGATGGACATTAAAACGATTTTCTTGTGTTTTATTTCAATTCGAAAAACAAACCCCTAAAAAAAACACCCTATAGTACCTTAAAAAAACATTAAGTATGTTGCTCTGTTCATAAAAACGAATATAAAAAATTTTTAAAATGCAAACACTCTTTTTATAAATTATACACACACACACACACACACATTCATACGCACAAAAGAAGAAATCAAAAAAGCTATTTTAAATGATAATAAAATAAAATAAGTACCTTCAAAATATCTTTTTCAGTCTGCACGGGTCTTTAACTATATTAAAAAACGAACGACAATTATTTTAAATTTTTTTTAAATGCATTTAATAAATGTAAATATGATTCTGTAAACTAAAAGTTCGTTATACTGGAAGTTAGATTGAAAAATATGAAATTTCATATAATAACAATGTTTACAAAGTTTGCACAGAAAATATCAGGCAATAAAATTTCATAGGTAACATTCCAGGCTCATTTTCATAAACGTGCCCATCAATGCATACCTTTTTCCCCCCCCCTCGACAAATTCCTGCGGACGCCCATGGGGGCATGTTATACATACTAAAGAGCTGCATGAATGTATTCGATACAATAAAGTGCATCGAGCATTTGATTGTCTTGTTCTCTATTTACTTTATTCTTTAAAGTATAAGCAAGCATAATACAGCATTCTCTTACAAAGAAGTTATCACTCTACAGCATTTGTTAGCCTCTCACCAAGATATGTACTTTCTCATTATTTTTAAATGCTTTATATATTCGATACGATCAAATCGAGACAATCAAATCAATGCAAAAAACAACCAGCACACCGAGTAAAACAACTATGTTATAAAGAAATAACAAAATTCGATGTTTTTTTCTTTGATCTAATATGAAGCAGAAAAACCTTTTAAACACAAAAAAATAACAACACACATTATTTGTGTGCACGTTGTTGTTTTTTTTCGTTAATTCTATATTCGTTTTATAAGTTAGATTTTTAATTTCATTGTCAAATAATTTTAAATAATAAGCATAAAATACACCAGTACTCAGTGTCTAGCACCGAGCATATGAACACATTTCAATTTTGACGTGACGAAGTTACGTTATACTGCTCTAGTTTCCAAAAATGTTGAAAAATGGATTTTTTAAAAATTCATCTGCGTTTCATTGAATTGTTACTCGCTGGATATAAGAGCTATGATTAAAAAAATAGTATGACCATAAAGATTAATTCTTTGACTATATTACAAAAACAAAAAAAAAATTTAATACGGCATAGGGACGTAGTGGGAGCTGCGTAAGCAACGCAACTGAAAATTTGTTACATGGAATTATTACTCGCTGAGTAGTAGGGCCAGGATTAAAAATACGATACGCCAATAAAGGCCTACTGGAAGCCCTCACAACAAAATTAGACAACAAATTTCTGACATCATGGGGACGCTGAGAGAGCCGCTCAAAGATCGATAACGCAACATTCATGCAGCGGCGTTGCATTGAATTTTTACTCAATGAGTATATAACCTACGATAAAAGTTTAAAAAGGAAAATAAAGCTTTTATACATGGCTTTACGACAAAAATAAAAAAAAAACTCCGGCGTCGTCAGGTCGTGAATATAGCAGCTTATGTAACAGAAATGTAATATCGTTGCATGGAATTATTACTCACTCAGTAGGAGTGCTACAGTAAATTTTATTTTACGACAGCAGGGATGTGTTATTACGCTTCACAACTAAATTACAAAAAAAAATTTTGTTGTCATGATTTCAGGGATGCAATCACATAATGCAGTAAAAATGCTACAGCCATGAAAAAACGTTGCATGGATTTTTAACTCTGTGACTACTGGTGCAACGGTAAATTTTAAGGAACGAAAACAAAGGTGAGGTCTTCGGGCATATGAGAAAAATAAAAAAAAAATTGACGGCGTGTCAAAGACCCTAAGGGAACCGCCTAATGTGACGCATATGCATCACTTTTGCTGGATTAATTGAAATTAGAGCACAACCACTGGGGAAGCAAGCCAAAAAGCTAAAAGAAAAGCACCAACTCCAAATCCAGCACCAACACCAACACCAACACCAACACCAACACCAACATCAACACTAATCTCAACACCAACACCAACCCCAACACCAACACCAACAACATCACCAACACCAACACCAACACCAACACCAACACCAACACCAACACCAACACCAACACCAACACCAACACCAACATCAACACCAATACCAACATCAACATCAACATCAACATCAACATCATCAACATCAACATCAACATCAACATCAACATCAACATCAACATCAACATCGACATCAACATCAACATCAACATCAACATCAACATCAACATTAACAACAACAGCAAGAAACTTCGTCACGTCAAAACCTACGGGTGTGTCCACGGCACAGCCAACTCTTTTTTACTTTATATGCTCGCTTTGAAGAAGTTCTCGTTTGTATTGTTTTCGATATGCTTTATGCTCATTTGCTCTTGGTCTCTATATTGTTAGCGTTTAAATGTTGTTGAAGATGAGAGTTGAATACAGTGAGCATGCAAAAACAAACGAATGTCTTGCAAACACACCCGTGCAGCTCTTTAATACATACCACCGAACAGGTAAACGATGCACCTTTCCAACGATATATCATTCATATGTTCACACTCAAAATTTTGGCCAATGGAAATTTTTGAAAAAGTATTGAAATATAGCCAAATGGTACTAACTTTGAATGAATAAATTCTAATATCGTAAATACAAACGGGGCATGTGATGCATACCACTGGACAGGTAATCGATGCACCTTTCTAACGATATATCATTCATATGTGCGCACTCAAGATTTTGGCCAGAGGAAATTTTTGAAAAAGTATTGAAATGTAGGCAAATGGTACTAACTTTGAATGAGAAAATCCTTTCCATAGAAAATACAAACCTAGAATGATGTATACCACTGGACAGGTAATTGATGCTTTAGAAAAGTTGATCTTTTGATCTTTTTAGAAAATTCTTCGAAATTATAAAAGTCATCAGTTACCATTTCAATTGAGTTATAGTAGAGATGGGCATATCTGGCGCACATTCTGCGGCAGTGGGCGTCAGTGTGCGCCAACGCGCGCAGACTCTGCTGCTGGATGAATTCGGGTGTGAATCGGAAAGGGCAACGGAAAACTGTGAGAGAACTAAGAGCGTAGATTTATAGAAATTGTGAGAGCGAGAGTATGATCTTAAGAAAAGCAAGTGTTGCATATTGTGCATATTAAGATGATGATATCTTAAAAAGGGATTATTTTTATTTGACGTAGCTAAAAAAGACGTTAAAAAAATAAAAGCCTAAAAATACTTTTTTGTTAAAAATTTTAAAAGTAAAAAGATAACTAAAACTTTCTGGCTTTAAGTAAAAAAAGCACTCTCAAACCCATCCTTCCAACGAAGATGTGGGCGTCCTCTTCTGCGTTGACCACCACCGGGCACCGAATCAAATATTTTTTTCGCTGGAGCGTCATTTTCCATTCCTTCAACATGACCTAGCCTGCGGAGCCGCTCGATTTTAATACGCTTAGCTATGTCAATGCCAGCGTACAGCTCAGACAGCTCGTGGTTCCATCGAATTCGGTACTCGCCATTGACGCAGATTGGGCAGAAAATCTTACGAAGAATCTTTCTCTCGAAGGCTCCCAAAGTCTTTTCATCAGAACTGCTCAAAGTCCAAATTTGTGCTGCATATAATAGGACAGACATGATTAGTGACTTATAGAGCGTGAGTTTTGTTCGTCGAGAGAGGGCTCTGCTACTCAATTGCCTACTTAGCCTAAAGTAACGCCTGTTGCCAAGAGTTATCCTTCGCTTTATCTCAATACTGACATCTATGAAAGAGTTTACGCTGGATCCCAGGTGGACGAAGTCTTTAAAAACCTCGAAGGAGATGTTGTCAACAGTGACGTGGTTGCCAAGACGCTGGCACTATTTATTTGTTTACACTAGGTATTTCGTCTTATCTGCGTTCACTGCAAGACCCATTCGACTCGACTCCCTCGCTAACCTGGAGAATGCTGCCCCGTATTCGCGCGTATTATGGCCAATGATATCAATATCATCAGCATACGCCAGCAGCGTAATATTTTTGTTGAATATCGTGCCACTGCGTCTCAAATCAGCAGCTCGGATGATCTTCTCCATCGTTAGGTTGAAA
The DNA here is from genome assembly GCA_943735915.1 of Pherbina coryleti. Lineage (NCBI taxonomy): Eukaryota > Metazoa > Arthropoda > Insecta > Diptera > Sciomyzidae > Pherbina > Pherbina coryleti. The sequence continues at coordinate 94,701,337 of OX030948.1, read as the reverse complement.
AAGTCACACGATAAGGAATCACCTTGTCTGAAACCTCGTTTGGTATCGAATGGAGGAGTGAGGTCCTTACCGATTTTAGCTGTTCTGATGGTGTTGCTCAGTGTCATTCTGCAAAGGCGGATGAACTTTGCAGGAATACCAAATTCAGACATGGTGGAATATAGATGATTCCTTATTGGACTGTCGAAGGCGGCTTTGTAATCGACAAAAAGATGGTGTGTGTCGATTTGTTTTTGTAGGGTCTTCTCGAAGATTTGTCGTAGCGTAAATATCTGGTCTATGGTGGATTTGCCAGGTCTGAAGCCACACTGATAAGGTCCAATCATCTGGTTTACGATGGGCTTCAGTCCTTCACATAATACCTTGACAGGAGTTTATATGCGATATTAAGAAGGCTTATCACCCGCAAATTGTGGGATCGCCTTTCGTATGGATTGGGCAGAGCACACTGAGATTCCAATCGTTTGGAATGCATTCTTCCGACCATATTCTGCATAGAAGCATTTAAATAGAGCTTTTTTTTTTTTTAGGTATACCTTTAAAGACTTCACTATGGTCGGGCAGCGGAACTTCAACGCTTTCATCCAAAATTGGGGATTCCGGGATATCATTTCTATTGGCCGGATTGTTGTCGTCGTCGCTATTCAGAAGCTTAGAGAAGTCTTCCCTCCACATCATCAGAACCATTCTGCATTATATGCCGAATATTAACGAGCAGTTATAAAATGCCCTTTATTTGAAATCACTGAGCAAGCAACATTGGTTTTGGTCGGTAATGAGAGCAATTAAGATATTCGAAATGCAGACCAGGGTTGCCACCTAACACATTTTATTTTACCAAATTTTTACTGAAGCTGTTACTGCCGCAAAATTGTTTGCAACCTATGTACCAACAAAGTTTACCATAAAAAAACCCTACATGCATTGTTACTTTCAGTTTTCACTTTATAAATTTTCAAAAAAAAAATATATAAAAGTTTGTTTACAAAATGTAAAATCCATGAATTTATTTTTACTTCAATTATTTCATTATAACTAAAAATTATTTTTAGAAATATAGTCCTTTGTCCTTATGAAAATAATAGACACATCTGAAATACTTTTTGGCATTTGTGATATATAACAGGGTTGTTTTGAAGTGAATTAATTTTATGTCAGAGTTGTAGCAATTGTAGCAAGTGAGCAAATATATTGTGGCTTACAATTATTTTTGTTTGAGTTAATTCTTAATTGTTTAAAATTCTGAAATTTTTCAAGCCTTCCTTAACTTCATAATTATAATTGCAATTAACCAACCAAACTACCAAGAAATATTAATACAATATATTGCATCAAAAATATATCAAGTTTGTATTCAGAAAAAAATAGCGGCAAGGCTTGTATGAGAGTCTGCTTTGTGAAAAGCTCAGTGGTACTCTCTTATTCGCTCAATTTTTCTCTCTTTCACCCGAGGCATGGCAACCCCCTCATCTAGCACATTTAGCACGCTCTGTCGCATATTGTGCGCCTGTGTCGCAAAGTTGGCGCACATTGTGCGCCTGTGTGTTATGTGCGCCATTTGCCCAACTCTACGTCATAGGGCTTACCAGAAACTTTGGCGTTTCGAATTATTGAGTACGACTGCATCGGAACACTGTTTTTTCCTTTTTTGCTCTTTTAATGGTGGCATGTACGATATCACCTTCGTTCTGGGTGTGACCTTTTTCAAGAAATCGGTGTTGTACTGACACTGAATATTTATATGAAATCCATTAATAAAAACAGAACACTACTTTATTACGATTTTGGTCAGGACAATTATGGGACCAAAATCTGAATTCCTTGCATGAAATTGTTTATATGATATATATTATAAAATTATGAAGGCAGTATACTACTTCATTTGCTCATTTTTAGAAATCGATTCATCCCATAAATACCAAATGCCTCCCCTTCGCTCATATCAAAAACTGTAAAATTAAATGCTGCAAATTTTCTTTTATTATATTAAGCACTGACATCAGCATTAGGGCAAGTTAAAATTTTCTGGAAATCAAAACAAGCACATACAATTTTTCCATTACTCTCCACAGCACATATCTTGTCATCATCATTAAGTTTTCGTGCTTCGTCTTTAAAAAATAAGTGGAGATCTTGCTTATCCTAAACATTTGCTTTTTTCAGGAAGCTGAAGGGCTATTGTATGCGCCTGGAATTGCTGATTGATCGGTAAGTCGCAAAAACTAATAGTTTTATCGTCCTAAAACTTTTAAGGCGATTTTATCGAAACTACGTTTTCAAAAACGGCTGCCACTGCAGCTCAAGAAGTAATTAACCGATCGGGCTGAAATTTTGAGGGGTTTTAGTCAACATAATTACCCATAGAATAATCCTAAAATATTACACTTTTTGGATAAATGAACAATTTTAAGGGGGCAATAACTGTCGAAAAAATAGGCGAAAATACGAACGTTTTTAATAAAACGTGTACCAAATTTTTTATTTCGTACTTTTTCTCAATTTTATAAGTAATTTAATTTTATAGGTTTACTCTATGCCTAAACTCATTAGTAATCGAAATATTTTTAGCCCTATTACGGTTCACAGCAATATACTGTTGTGTCTTCTATCAAGTAGACACAACAATCGAGTAGACACAGCAGAAGTGCGCTATGATGGTTCACAACAATACATTGTTGTTTCACTTGATTTTGGAAAGAATGTGGAATTTGTTACTTATGACAGCTTGTCAAGTTGCCACTACAAATTCAACGAAAATCCCACAAACATTGATACCTACGGCAAAAATACCAAAAAACGAGGTTTACATTTTAAAAAGGGCATAATTCAGAAGTAATAAATCATAAATATATTATATATAATATTTATAAATATATAAATAAGGAGCGAAATACTAAAAAGCCGAACTGTATCACAGGAATGGCTTTTTCCCATAACAATTAAAAAGTACCACAAATTAAATATTTCAAAATAGTGGCAACAGTGCAACTGGTGACTGCTGACAAACAAATCATATTATTTGCTGCCAAATTTATTTATTGTACAAAATTTATAATTAAAAGTGATGGAAATTTCAATCAAGCTGAACTCCTCCCCAAAGTTATCATGTGCCTGCTTCCTTTGTCCAAAATGTCGCTGTCCTTGAGCAGTTACAAGTAACTCAAGTTGCGAATTGTTGGATACTGTTAATTTCCTGCAAATGTTTTATTACATAAATTTAACAAAAATTTCACATTAATCTTAACTTGCTTAAGCCATTTTGCTGCTTAACGCTGCTACAACACAACCAAAGACAACAAGATAGGAAACTTGAAAAACATAACCTCAAAAAAGGTTTGCATGTATTAGTGTGACCAAAAATCAACCCTGAAGTTTACTCTTGTTCTTCATCGGCCGCAAACTCTCAAAGAAATCACTTTAGAACCCCTGAAAATAATGCATATAATCTATTTATTATGATCTAAATATTTAAGTTGAGTTGCAATAAACTGTTTGCAACCGAAACTGATTACTATAACCCTTTATTTTAGTTAATACATGCGTTTAAAGTTTGCCAATTTCTCAGTTGTTGCATTTGTCAATATTTTTGAAAAATTTTTATTTTACACAAACCCCCGCTATTCGAGGTGTAATTTAAAAAAGGAACGCTCTTGTTCTTCTTCTGCTATTTTCTGCTGGAACCTCGTTTGCAAACAAGAAAAATAATGTATGGATTGAGTGTTTGTATATTTAAATCTTTAAGTTGTGTTACAGGAATATGTTTAACACTCAAATAATTACATGCATTTTCTTATTTTATTTTTTATCGCCAAACAAAATTTGCAAATTTTGGCTTCTTATTTTCACCACAGCCGTTTTGTAAAAGTTCTGTATTATTTCATTCCATCAGAGTTGTCAACTATTATTGTTTTCCTTGAAAATTTGCTTGGTTGGAATAAATATTGCGTTGATAAGAACTAGCATTGGTTTTATTTCTAAAATTTATAAAATTGCATTGCATGTTATTTCTTAATATTGAGACTTTGAATCAATTAAGTTTACCAACATATATACAGGGTGTCCCAGACCTAGAGGATAATCCAGCGGGGGGTGATTCCTCATGATGAGACGAGCAAAAAATTATATGGGTAGGGGTGGTCACAAATGCCCCCCTACGGAGGTAGGAGGAAAAAACAAAAAAATAGGTGCCATTACGTTTTAATCAATTACTTACATGTCTCTGCACCGATTACCAAAGTTAATAGCTTTTTGAAAAGAAAATTAAATGTCTTTTAAGTTATTAGCAAAAAGTTTTGCCATAAAGTCACAAATAAAAAAGTTATAAGCACATAAATTCAAAAAATGAGTTTTTTGACGTGACGAAGTTACGTTATACTGCTCTAGTTTCCAAAAAAGTTGAAAAATGAATTTTTTAAAAATTCATCTGCGTTTCATTGAACTGTTACTCGCTGGGTATAAGAGCTATGATTAAAAAAATAGTATGACCATAAAGGTTAATTCTTTGACTATATTAAAAAAACAAAAAAAAAAATTTAATACGGCATAGGGACGTAGTGGGAGCTGCGTAAGCAACGCAACTGAAAATTTGTTACATGGAATTATTACTCGCTGAGTATTAGTGCTAGGATTAAAAATACGATACGCCAATAAAGGCCTACTGGAAGCCCTTACAACAAAATTAGACAAAAATTTTCTGACATCATGGGGACGCCGAGAGAGCCGCTCAAAGATCGATAACGCAATATTCATGCAGCGGCGTTGCATTGAATTTTTACTCAATGAGTATATAACCTACGATAAAAGTTTAAAAAGGAAAATGAAGGTTTTATACATGGCTTTACGACAAAAATAAAAAAAAAAATTCCGGTGTCGTCAGGTCGTGAATATAGCAGCTTATGTAACAGAAATGTAATATCGTTGCATGGAATTATTACTCACTCAGGAGGAGTGCTACAGTAAATTTTGTTTTACGACAGCAGGGATGTGTCATTACGCTTCAAAACTAAATTACAAAAAAAATTTTGTTGTCATGATTTCAGGGATGCAATCACATAATGCAGTAAAAATGCTACAGCCATGAAAAAACGTTGCATGGATTTTTAACTCTGTGACTACTGGTGCAACGGTAAATTTTAAGGAACGAAAACAAAGGTGAGGTCTTCGGGCATATGACAAAAATAAAAAAAAAATTGACGGCGTGTCAAAGACCCTAAGGGAACCGCCTAATGTGACGCATATGCATCACTTTTGCTGGATTAATTGAAATTAAAGCACAAACAATGGGAAGCAAAAAAAAAGTTAAAAGAAAAGCACCAACTCCAAATCCAACAACAACTTCAACTGCAACACCGACACCAACTCCAACACCAACACCAACACCAACACCGACACCAACATCAACATCAACATCAACATCAACATCAACATCATCAACATCAACATCAACATCATCATCAACATCAACATCAACATCAACATCAACATCAACATCAACATCAACATCAACATCAACATCAACATCAACATCAACATCAACATCAACATCAACATCAACATCAAAATCAACATCAACATCAACATCAACATCAACATCATCATCAACATCAACATCAACATCAACATCAACATCAACATCAACATCAACATCAACATTAACATCAACAACATCAACATCAACATCAATATCAACATCAACATCAACATCAACATCAACATCAACATCAACATCAACATCAACATCAACATCAACATCAACATCAACATCAACAACATCAACATCAATATCAACATCAACATCAACATCAACATCAACATCAACATCAACGTCAACGTCAACATCAACATCAACATCAACATTAACATCAACATCAACATCAACATCAACATCATCAACATCAACATCAACATTACAATCAACATCAACATCAACATCAACATCAACATCAACATCAACATCAACATCAACATCAACATCAACATCAACATCAACATCAACATCAACATCAACATCAACATCAACATCAACATCAACATCAACATCAACATCAACATCAACATCAACATCAACATCAACATCAACATCAACATCAACATCAACATCATCATCAACATCAACATCAACATCAACAACATCAACATCAACATCAACATCAACATCAACATCAATATCAACATCAACATCAACATCAACATCAACATCATCAACATCAACATCACAATCAACATCAACATCAACATCAACATCAACATCAACATCAACATCAACATCAACATCAACATCATCATCAACATCAACATCAACATCAACATCAACATCAACAACATCAACATCAATATCAATATCAACATCAACATCAACATCAACATCAACATCAACATCAACATCAACATCAACATCACCATCAACATCAACATAAACATCAACATCAACATCAACATCAACATCATCAACATCTACATCAACATCACAATCAACATCAACATCAACATCAACATCAACATCAACATCAACATCAACATCAACATCAACATCAACATCAACATCAACATCAACATCAACATCAACATCAACATCAACATCAACATCAACATCAACATCAACATCAACATCAACATAAACATCAACATCAACATCAACATCAACATCACCAACATCTACATCAACATCACAATCAACATCAACATCAACATCAACATCAACATCAACATCAACATCAACATCACAATCAACATCAACATCAACATCAACATCAACATCAACATCAACATCAACATCAACATCAACATCAACATCAACATCAACATCAACATCATCATCAACATCAACATCAACATCAACATCAACATCAACATCAACATCAACATCAACATCAACATCAACATCAACATCAACATCATCATCAACATCAACATCAACATCAACATCAACATCAACATCAACATCAACATCAACATCATCATCAACATCAACATCAACATCAACAACATCAACAACATCAATATCATCAACATCAACATCAACATCAACATCAACATCAACATCAACATCAACATCAACATCAACATCAACATCAACATCAACATCAATATCAACATCAACATCAACATCAACACCAACATCCACATCAACATTAACAACAACATCAACATCAACATCATCAACATCTACATCAACATCACAATCAACATCAACATCAACATCAACATCAACATCAACATCAACATCAACATCAACATCAACATCAACATCAACATCAACATCAACATCAACATCACAATCAACATCAACATCAACATCAACATCAACATCAACATCAACATCAACATCAACATCAACATCAACATCAACATCAACATCAACATCAACATCAACATCAACATCAACATCATCATCAACATCAACATCAACATCAACATCAACATCAACATCAACATCAACATCAACATCAACATCATCATCAACATCAACATAAACATCAACATCAACATCAACATCAACATCATCAACATCTACATCAACATCACAATCAACATCAACATCAACATCAACATCAACATCAACATCAACATCAACATCACAATCAACATCAACATCAACATCAACATCAACATCAACATCAACATCAACATCAACATCAACATCAACATCAACATCAACATCAACATCAACATCAACATCAACATCAACATCATCATCAACATCAACATCAACATCAACATCAACATCAACATCAACATCAACATCAACATCAACATCAACATCAACATCAACATCAACATCATCATCAACATCAACATCAACATCAACATCAACAACATCAATATCAACATCAACATCAACATCAACATCAACATCAACATCAACATCAACATCAACATCAACATCAATATCAACATCAACATCAACATCAACACCAACATCCACATCAACATTAACAACAACAGCAAGAAACTTCGTCACGTCAAAACCTACGGGTGTGTCCACGGCACAGCCAACTCTTTTTTCTTAAAAAAATCAACTTTCAAGGCAATTTTCTCGAAAAAAAATCAAATTGTTTTTAATTTTTTATGACGTTATTTTTATTCTTTCTTAATTCTGTGTAAATCCGCCATACATTGTTTTTTTCTCAGAGCAGCTATTTTTCATAAAAAATCGATATTCCCGATCTTACCACTTTTTCCTCTTTCTTGTGTTTTAATTGCAAACACTAGGACATTGTTAATTATACAATAACGATTAAAAAGTTAGATTTAACGGAATTTTTTTTAAAAGTTTATTTATATTCTTATAAGAAGACAAAAATTACTGCTGTGTTGGGAACCATAATAGGGCTATTTTTGTTTTTTGATTTCAGACCAATAGAGAAAACTAGGCGATGGCAGCCGTTTACTATTTCGGCAAAAACGGCCTTCGCGGGACTGTACCGCCACCATTTTGTATTGAAAAAAATTGATTTTATAACCAGACACATGTCATTAAATTATGTCAAAAGTGTAAAATGATTTAATTATTTTATCACCCTCGAAATAATTCACGAAAAATTACTAATTTTCGATCATTTACATGTATTTCTCCCCTTAATAGACGATACGCACATTCAGCGCATAATTACTGGTGACGAGACTTGGGTGTATACCCAAGTATGATATCGAAACAGCTCAACAATCTGCAGAGTGGCGCTATCCAGATGAGTCGAAAGCCAAAAAACCACGACAAAGTAGTTAAAAAATCAAGGTGATGTTGACTGTTGTCTTTGACTCTCAAGGTGTTGTGAACTAGGAATTCTTTTCGCAAGGTTAATAGGTCAACGATCAATATTATTTGATTGTTATAGAGCGTTTACGTGAGAATATTCGGCAAAAGAGGCCAGAATTATGGAAGGACACTTCAAGTTTTTTTTTACTACGATTATGCACCAGCTCACACATCACGCATTTTACGCGATTATTTTACCGAAAACAATGTCAATATCGTTCAACAAGCACCATATTCGCCAAATATGGCCCCGTGTGATTCGTTCTAAACCAAAAACTTGTCGCTTCGTGGAAAATATTTGCAGAGGGAGCTAAAGGTCATTCCAAATTCGACTACCAAAAATGCTTTCAAGAATGGAAAAAAACGTTGGCATGTGTGTATCACTAGACCAGCCCAAGAACTTACATATTTTATTTCCTTTAAATACTCCCATTTTAATTTTTCTTTTAAGTGAGAAAACGATTGTTACAAATTTTTATCCAAATCGGATAAAGGGAAACTGTGCCGAATTCTTATTAAAAATCACATTAGAAACTTCTTATAGGAACAAAATAATTTTTTATTTTGAATATATTTAATAAATATTTAAATTTATTTAACTAATATAATAAATATTTTTAATTTTCAATACATTGAAATATTCATTTATTGATATTTAAGGATCCAAAAAAGTTTTACTTTGTTTAACAAAATTTCATTTTGTGACATTGCACCAAATTTAAGTTATACGTACAAGGATTATTAATGTAAAAGCCGAAACTGTTATTATTTGCTTAGTATTTATTATTTATTATTTATTATTATTATCTCTAATTCAAAAGGTCCGATTTGTTATGAGTTGGATTTTCTTCGATAGTCTTCAACAACTTGAAGGACAAATTGTTCCTCATTTTCATCTTTAGATAAAATTGTGTAATACTCAGTCATTAACTTTACACCTCACTCCGCTGTATCATTAACAACATCCAAGCCATGGCAAATCTCAGAACCAGCGTTGAAATATTAAACCGTTGACCATAAAGAAGGCGCCACCTAGCAGAACAATTTTTTGCGAACGGAGTCCCCTTATCCTTGCCAATATAGGGAGGATGCCCACCTGCTGAATAGGCCCACCTATTGAACACTGTCAGTTCTGACGTCTGTATATGTGACAGCACCAATATGTATAGTGTCGCAGTAACATCTGATTGAATGTTCACTTTTGATAAATTATTGAGTTGAATGCGTGTGCTGCTTTTGCTTTAGCTTTAGCTAAGGGAGGTAGGCGTGGTTTTCACTTGATTTGGTTGAATTTCATACTCAGAGTGTATATTATAAATCAAAGCTCATATGCAAAATTTCATATATTAATTTTTGTGGAATTTTAAGAGATTTTACCGTTTTGATAAAGTCACTTTGTATGGGAGGTAGGCGTAGTTATGATCCGATTTGGCTCATTTTCGAACTTGACCTTTATTTTTTAAATAAAAGCTTTAATATCGAATTTCGTGATGATAGCTTTAAAATTACGGCTGTAATCGTGATCACAGACAGACAGACGGACAGATAGACGGACATGGCTAAATCGACTCGGGTGGTGATGATGATTAAGAATATATATACTTTTCTAAACCTACCACGCCTTCTTATGGGCGTTACAAACGGAGTGACAAAATTAATATACCCCGTTTACGTTTTTTAAAGGAAGGGGTATAAAAATAGGTAATTATGAGTGGAATTCATAGTTTAATATTCATTTTTCGCACTCGTTTAATATTCTCGGCGAGCACTCGAACAATATTGTGAAATGGGAAAAAAATATTTAAAATCATGTCATCATAGCGTCACTGCCCACCTACTGAACAAAACTTCGCATTGAAGCTGGTCTTCCCTCGACGAATTCTTTTTTTTCAGTTCCTAATAATGCAAACCGTTTGTTTTTGGCTAATATTGCTGTATATTTGCAAAATAAATTGTGCAGCAAGCGGTCAAAATCAAGGTTTACTATCTAAAAAATCAAATACGGATATTATTTAGAGTCTTTACACAATTTATTGAATATTCTTGTTTTTAATCCTAAGTAATTGTGAAAAAAGTTTACAAATATTTAAAATTTATAATATTTGAACTTTACGCGAAAGTAAGTAGATTCTATTTTTTTTTATTTTTTTATACTTTTTTGCTCGTTTCCTACTCAGGTTAAAAAAAAGAAAAAAGAAAAGCAAGCTCTCACTTTGGATAAAGTTTAAAAATTGTAAACACGTGTAGACAGGCTAATTTTTGCATTTTCTGTTTCTCAGATTATTTCAAAACACGAAACACAGGTAATCTCGTGCATCTTTTTGCCCCCCCCCCAATATATTTTTTTTTATTTCTACTAGATGAAGAGGCTAGATGTTTTTGAGCTATGGCTACAAACTGCAAAAGAAGAAAGCCTTCGAAAGATAGTGCAGATTATTGCTTTCCAAAACAATATTGAGAGTTCTAATAGACAATTGGAAATGTTTGCAAGTAATCTAATTGGGAGAATAAAAGCCAAATGGGAAAAAAGTAAAAGAAGCTACCCAAAATTCATAAATTACATACAGATTGGTTAAAGCAACCTATTGTTTTGCCACCTGAGTGCATAGTTGTAGCAAGTACAAGTTCAGGATCGAAAGTTGCAAGATCTGGAAGACCAATAAAACCATTCGAAGAATGTAACATTAAGGTTAAAAAAAGGAAAATCAAAGATCTTATTAATACAAAATCTCCTGAAGAAATAGCACTTGCTAATGAAATGAGTTTAAGGTCTTCAGGAAAAAAGGATGCAGCGAACTTGGTAAGAGAGCTGTCATTTTCTTCGCCAGGTCGTGCAACTAATCTTAAGCAGGCGAGAAACTCATGCCCAAAACCAAAACTTTCTCCCGAAGAAGCCTTGGGTCTTATCATAGACGCAAGCTTAAGTGTTCAACAATATAACACCATAAGACAAAAAGCTAAAGATGCTGGAAGTGATTTATTTCCTCCCTACTATCTTGTCCAAAAAGCAAAAGAACAATGCTATCCGACAGAAAAAAGCATTATTGTCACCGACACATCTGCTGAGGTAAATTTGCAAGACCTTCTTGATTTGACAGCGAAAAGAATTTGTGAAGTGCAATCCGAAGTAATTGAACAAGGAAAGTATGAACAATTACGCTTGACCTACAAATGGGGATGTGACGGAAGTTCCGCGCAGAGTAGATATAAACAAACTTTAACGGAGGGATTTAGCGACGAAAATTTGTTTTCAGTAAACTTAGTGCCTATAAGGCTTGTTTGTGAGAGCTCCAAAAGTGTTGTTTGGCAGAATCCCCGGCCAAATTCGACTAGATTTTGCAGACCTGTTCGTTTTTCAATGACTAAGGAAACAAAGGATGTCATAAGAACCGAATCTAGCACAATGCAGAATAACATCAAGAACCTTGTTTTCACAAGCTTGAAAATTAAGGGCTTAAACATAAAAATAAGTCATAATCTTAGTATGACTATGATAGACGGCAAAGTTTGCACTGCTTTATCTCAATATGATTCATCACAAAGATGCTACATATGTGGAGCTTCTCCAAAGGAAATGAATCAGGATTCGGTTTTCACACGCAACATAGATGAAGATATGTATTCCTTTGGAATATCTCCTTTGCATTCCTGGATTCGGGCATATGAATGTTTGTTGCATGTTTCCTATAAATTAGAAATAAAAAAATGGCAAGCTAGGTCATCTGATGAAAAAGCTTCAGTCAAAACAAGGAAATCTTTAATTCAAGAGCGCTTTCGTAAAGAAATGGGTCTGCTTGTAGATATGCCAAAACAAACAGCGGGCAACACAAATGACGGTAATTCGGCACGGAGGTTTTTTAGAAACTCAGAGCTAACTGCTTCAATCACAGGGATAGACAAGAGGTTGATAAGTTGTTTTTTAGTAATTCTCGAAGCTCTTTCATGTGATTTGGAGATTGATGCAGAGAAATTTAAAAACAATGCTGTAGAAACTAAAAGCCTTTACCTATCTCTTTATCCATGGTACAACTTGCCAGCAACCATCCACAAAATTCTTGTTCATGGAGACCAAATAATTAAAACATGCATTTTGCCACTGGGTCAGTTAGCTGAAGAAGCTCAAGAGGCAAATAACAAGGAATATCGGCGAAATCGTGAGTATTTCAGCAGAAAACCCAGTAGAAAGGATACAAACCGGGATATCCTTAACAGGTTTCTCATCGCATCTGATCCGCTGCTTCCGATTAAATCTGGGTTTTCGCGAATAAAAACTCACAACCTTCCGCCAGAAACCATATCTCTACTCAAAACACCATCTGCTCCTGCTCCTATTTCAACTTCTGAAGTTGAGAAAAACTCATCAGATAGTGGTTAAAGTTCCTTTTGTATACATATATAGCTTCAATAATTATTATATATATTAATATAATTATTATATATGTATATAGAATAAATATATTATAATTATTATTATAATAATAAATGAAAATATAAAAATAAAAATACAATGTATGCAAGGTCAAAAATCAAATTATTAGAGAAAACTTGAAAATTTTTGTTTAAATTATTTATTAAAACAATAAACCCGTAAAAAAACTTAAAATTTGCTTTGCTATTTATATTTATTATATTTTATTATTTTTGCTTTCTTTAATAACAAAGAAAGGCTTTTTCTAGTCAAATTAGGCTACAATTGTTGCAATCAGTAAGATTTAGAATTAAGTTCCGCTAGAATCCAAAAATTTCACACTGTGCGTCGTGCATGCATAAAATTGTCATTTATACGATTGCAAGTGGTGTTTGGAATCAACTTAAAGCTTTTCTTTTGCATTTGATTGATATTTTTGTGCTTTTCGTCCACATTCAGATAACATTTTAGAATGCCGTCGCCGAAAAAAAGTGAAAAAGCAGAACGAATATAGATCCTGATGCGATGGCTGCAGCCTTTAAAGAAGTTAAAATCGACCCTAAACCCCTCTACTGTTTAAAGTTAAGTGAGTCACTGTCAGAGGCGAAACAAGCGGGGGATAAGGTGGTAAGCTACCCCCTTTGAAATTTGTTTAAAATATTGATTTTTTTTAACAATAATTATGAACGCATTAAAGCCAGTCGTACCTTTTTATTGCGATTTTCATAACAAAAACCAACTTTAGTCGGCTATTTTATTTTAAGTCACACTCAAAACTAACTTCAGTCGGCCAACTCAGTTTTCCTTAAGGGGACATATAGGTTACAAATTTAGGAAGGAAAAAAGATATCGTTTTCAAATTTTGCTCATATATTTATTAACATATAAAGAATAAAAAAAAACACAAGGATTAATGTGTTTTTTTTTATTTTTCCGTCAGATGTTCCAGACTGGTGGTATCCTGTAAATTCAATCAATTTTTTGACATTTTTTTAAAAAAAAATCCAATAAGTCAAAAACCGTTTCAAAAACTTTTTTGTATTCTTTAAATGTTAATAAATATATGTGCAAAATTTGAAAACGATATCTTTTTTCCTTCTATGAAAAAAAATTTCCCGAAAAAAATTTTTTTTTTTAAATTTGTAACCTATATGTCCCCTTAAGATTTATTTATATTGATCGAACGGATGAGTAACTTTAGTTAATTCAGCAATGTTGAATTTAAAAAAGAAAGTCGGGACTTAAGGGTATCCAGTCGGCCAAAATACCTTGCTGCCCCTACCCCCCCAATCAAAATGGCCTAGGTACGCCCCTGGTCACTGTGAACCATTGAAAGAATAAACTTGTCATAATCACTCAAAAACTTCAGTTTTTAATTTTTGCAGTAGTTTATTTTAGGTGTTCAGTAGCTTGGCCGATGACTTTTTCTAGATCGACTGCCAAAATTGAAAATTCCGCTTAAAATTCTTATAAGCAATTGAACTCGGCTTTCAAACAAAACCAAGAGCTCTGAAAAATCATGTTTTAAACCAAAGTTATGGCCTCCAAACAAAACGTGTTCAGTAGGTGGGTATCCTCCCCTACATTTCGAATATGAGCCAAATGGAACTATAAATAAGATTTTTCATAATAAGTTGACTCCAGCGCCATCTAGAGGGTATTTTTTTATTTCATATAAACCTTGTCCTAACAACAAAGAACACAACAAAGAAAAAATCAACCAAATCGATCCAGCCGTTCTCAAGTGATGAGTTGACATACATGTGGCAATTGATTTTTATTTATATAGATGCACATATTCATTTGAATTTCAGTAAGGTTTATATTTGTTCAATTTAAATAAAATTTTGAGAGAGCTATTTCCTAAGCCCAAAGAACATTTTTTACCCTAGAGACTAGAGAAAACAATGATTTAAAAATTTTCCATACAAAGCTGGGCTGGTCTAGTGTATCACCTCCGATGGTGATTATTTTGAAAGTAATAAAATAAATATTAAAAAATAATTAACCGTTGGTGTTTTATTTGCACAGTCCGGTTAAATTTTGAACAGAAGGTATAATAAAAAAATCGAGTCGTTCAGTAATACAGTGATGTGCGATGAAATAGAGCGTGGCTGGTGATATTACTTAATTAAAATTTTTTGTAACAACTTGGCATGCTTTGAACCAAACGTAGTTTAAAACTTCTTCCATGAATATTGTACAGTTGTTTTTGAGTACAATTGTGCCTTTATTTTTCTCTAACCTGTGAAACTGCGTGATATTGTTGCATTTAAAATGTGCGTTAAAATAGAGCCAACGAATATAACTAAACAATTTTTAATTTAAAAAGATCTTTTTTAATAAAATTTTATTTATTTCTTTATTGGCCAAACAAGGCAAGACTTATTCTAACAGGTTATTCTGAGTAAGAGTTCTCAATTTTATGATTTTAAAATAAATTTTTGTGTTTCAAACAATTAGTTCTAAAATGGGAAGTGCCAAGCACTGCAGTTCTGAAAACAGAAAAATTATAAAAAATTTGCGTAAACAAGGTAAAAGCCAAAGGATAATAGCCAGTATAGTTGGCTGCTCAAAGAAAATGGTTCAGAACGCATTAAAGTTTAAAAAAAAAAATAAAAAAAAACAGAGGAAAAAACCCAAAATAAGTATCAGTTTTATAAGACGAATCCAACGTCACGTAAAAAAAGATCCGTTTGTGACCTACTCCGCTCTGAAGAAACAATATTCCTTGGATGTGGACACTTCAACGATTCGAAAACTTTTAATTAAAAAAGGTTTGAAGGCTAAACCTGCTCGGAAGATACAATTTCTGACCAAAGTTAATGTCCGCAAGCGATTTCAATCCGCAAAGGATTATGCTGATTGGTCAACGAGCAAATGGCGAAACAATCTTTTGTGAGATGAAACCAAAGTTAATTTATTTAACTTAGACCGAGACAACCTTTCTATGAGAAGACCCCCACCCCCAATACCGAATTCCTCCCTCAACACACTATAAAAAACTGTTAAACATGGCGGTGGGACTAGAATGGTTTGGGGGTGTTGCTCATATAATAGCACATGTCTCTTATTTCGCTTCGAGGGAAAGATGGATGCTTTAAAATACACCAGGATTTTGAGTGAAATCATGATGCCGTACGCAGAGTTTAATATGCCGCTTCGATGGGTGTTTCAGCAGGATAAGGACCCGAAACAAACATCGAAGCGGGCAAGCGAATCATTTAGACAAAAAACCATCGAAGTTTTAAGCTGGCCGCCACAATCGCCAGACCTGTATCCTATCGAAAATTTATGGCGAGAGGTTAAAGTGTCTCTTAAAGACAGACATCCAATCAACAAAGATGATCTTTGGAGGTTAATCAAGGACGCATGGGAGAAAATTCAAGCTACTAAGTACCAAAAACTAGTGGATTCGATGCTTAGGCGTTGCTCAGAAGTTATCAGAAATAATGGATACTGCACCAAATATTGAGGTAGAAATAATTATATTTCAATAATTTCTATTGATTATATCATGAAATTTCAAATTTTCTAATCACAAGTCATGGCTAAAATCAAGTAATTATTTCTGGCTCTATTTTAATTCACAGCCGAAAGAGGATATATCATTGAATTTTGAAGTTTTTCGTTTATGTTTCACACGTAACTTAATAAATTAGTGTACTAATATTAATTAAATTAATTATTCTTTTTTACCTATTAAAAGAAAAAATTGAAAATGCAAAGTTTCCTTAGATTTTTTGATTCAAATAATTTTTGTAGCACTGGCTCTATTTCATCGCACATCACTGTATATACGTACAACTTCACATTTGTAACGACGATATGATAAAAGCGGAACAGTTATGTACCTCCATTAAAATTTAAAAAGGTTAATCGACTATTGCTAGTTTCAGTCCAACTGAGATTTAAATAAACATATCTGTGGCCTCAAGGCATAACAGCATAACTCGAGATATGCTTAAAGTATTTCTCTCGACTGCTGGGTGTGGGGGCTTAAGTTCCTCACAGGGTTGTGTTACCAAACCAACTCGGTGAGAACAACTAAACCTGCCATTTCTCTCTGCCTTGTCCCGCAACATCTTTCTCTTCCCTCTGGGTCGGATCAAGGTGTCATACGTACCGTGCCGAGGATCAGCCTGGCTGAGGACCCGGTTGAAAATAATTGTTCAGTCGCGAACGGTGTGCTCCGGATACCTGGGGACCTCCAGTTCTAATCAACCTTGTCCATGTACTGCGGATCTCTGACTGGGTCGACCGTCCCTTCTCCGCCATTCGTGGGAATCAAAAAGGATGAACAATGCAAAAACAGAAAAAACTTCAACACCTAAACGGGGTTCCGGTCCACAAATGATAAAACCGGTAGGGGCCTTTGGTTCCGACTTAAGAGCTGTGGTACCACCAAGCTCTATGCCTACCACACAGAGTCAGCCGATGATAGTGATACCATCAACAAAAGTAAGCATATCGAAAGCCTCTGTAGTTGGCATTGGGCTCTCCGGCTCAGTTCAGCCAATGTATCGGGAAAACCCAATGATCAGCGCTAGGGTGGCCAATTTTGAAAGAAGGGATCCCCTAAAGGCGGGTTACTCAGGCTCAGGTTACGGTGGCCAGCGTCACCTGGCAATAGGGGATGTCGATTTGGATCCAGGAGCCTTGGATAAACAACAACAAAATCCTCGGCCTGAATACACCAAACTATAATAATTATCACGACTCAAATAAAGGTTAACTCGAATCTGTATATTAGAAAAACACAACTTAAACTGCTCCATTCTCCCTCAGTTTAGTAATGAATAGCTGGTAAGAGGAACTAATTCTCCCGCGAACATTATTTTGGGTGGAGATACAAATGCACACCATTCGTAATGGGGCAGCACAAACAACAACGATCGAGGTCACTCTTTGACTGCCTACTTAGTACTAAACTAAAAATATTAAATAAGGGCAATGAGCCAACTTTTATAATTAAGAAACGAGAGGAAATTTTGGATGTCACCCTAGCATCTGGAAACTTCTCGGACGAAATTTTATCATAGCAGGTCTTTAAAGAACATTCGTTCTTAGACCATAAGTGTATAGAATTCGGCTGGAAAGAAATTAAGGGGGACTATATATCCAGAGGCCGAAAAAAGGTCATGCTTGTGAATTTTTTTAACCCTCTGCAACTGACGTGCTCTAAATTTAACAATAAAACTGACGTGGAGTCTAGCAGACCTCACTTTTAAACTGATTTCCTATGTTGAAGTTTCTGACTGCCATTTTTTTGACCTTATCCATATAAAAGAAATAATTATTAGGCTAACGTAAAAATAAATTTTTAAATAAAATACGTTTTCTTGTAACGAGATTGCAGAGATCTTAACTTCGAATTTTACGTTTGTACGTACGAAGTTTTGATTTTGGGTGTCTGTCAGACTACGACGTCAGCTGCAGAGGGTTAAGGAAACGTAAGGCATATTTTTAAATGAGGGTATTTATACCTAAAAATATACACATTTAAGGGTATCTTAAGTTTTTTTTTTATTAAAAAAAATTTCATATTATGGTAGATACAGCCTTTTTTATGGAGCGCTGTGAAAAAAGGTGAAATGCTGTGACCAAGGTTCCACCTCCTAAATTCATCTGAAAAAAAAAAATTAAAAATATTATTAAACTATATACTTAAAACTCGTATTTGTCATAGCCGATTTTCAAAATATTGATTTTTCACAAAATGGCCAAAAATTCGTCATTCGTCAAAAACTAATGAACGAAGCTACAAAAAAAAAATCCTATGACAAGTACGAGAATATTATGAATAAAATAAGCCTGCAAAAAAATCAAAACGATCGGTTCACTGAGTTTCGAGAAATCTTGGTCACCGACTTTGAAAACTTGGTTTCACTGCGCGCTCTTGAAAGCGGTTCACTCACTAGGCTATATCTGTTATTTTTTGAGATATGGACTTAAAATTAACCAATATTCTTGAAACTTGAAGCTTTAAAAAAATGAAAAAAAAAGAGTTGGCTGTGCCGTGGACACACCCGTAGGTTTTGACGTGACGAAGTTTCTTGCTGTTGTTGTTAATGTTGATGTTGATGTTGATGTTGATGTTGATGTTGATGTTGATGTTGATGTCGATGTTGATGTTGATGTTGATGTTGATGTTGATGTTGATGTTGATGTTGATGTTGATGTTGATGTTGATGTTGATGTTGATGTTGATGTTGATGTTGATGTTGATGTTGATGTTGATGTTGATGTTGATGTTGATGTTGATGATGTTGATGTTGATGTTGATGTTGATGTATTGGTATTGGTGTTGGTGTTGGTGTTGGTGTTGGTGTTGGTGTTGGTGTTGGTGTTGTTGTTGGTGTTGGTGTTGGTGTTGGTGATGTTGTTGGTGTTGGTGGCGGTTCCCTTAGGGTCTTTGACACGCCGTCAATTTTTTTTTTATTTTTCTCATATGCCCGAAGACCTCACCTTTGTTTTCGTTCCTTAAAATTTACCGTTGCACCAGTAGTCACAGAGTTAAAAATCCATGCAACGTTTTTTCATGGCTGTAGCATTTTTACTGCATTATGTGATTGCATCCCTGAAATCATGACAACAAAATTTTTTTTGTAATTTAGTTGTGAAGCGTAATAACACATCCCTGCTGTCGTAAAACAAAATTTACTGTAGCACTCCTCCTGAGTGAGTAATAATTCCATGCAACGATATTACATTTCTGTTACATAAGCTGCTATATTCACGACCTGACGACGCCGGAGTTTTTTTTTTATTTTTGTCGTAAAGCCATGTATAAAAGCTTTATTTTCCTTTTTAAACTTTTATCGTAGGTTATATACTCATTGAGTAAAAATTCAATGCAACGCCGCTGCATGAATGTTGCGTTATCGATCTTTGAGCGGCTCTCTCAGCGTCCCCATGATGTCAGAAATTTGTTGTCTAATTTTGTTGTGAGGGCTTCCAGTAGGCCTTTATTGGCGTATCGTATTTTTAATCCTGGCCCTACTACTCAGCGAGTAATAATTCCATGTAACAAATTTTCAGTTGCGTTGCTTACGCAGCTCCCACTACGTCCCTATGCCGTATTAAATTTTTTTTTTGTTTTTGTAATATAGTCAAAGAATTAATCTTTATGGTCATACTATTTTTTTAATCATAGCTCTTATATCCAGCGAGTAACAATTCAATGAAACGCAGATGAATTTTTAAAAAATCCATTTTTCAACATTTTTGGAAACTAGAGCAGTATAACGTAACTTCGTCACGTCAAAAGTTTTTGAAAAAGTTCTGGATATAAGTTAACACTCTCCATATTAAAAACTTTGACGACATCGAAAAACATAGGTTTCATATGACACCTTGCGAAACTCAACAAGAATATGTTCCCATTCTTTCTGCTGACTTAGCACACGCGCCGCTAAAACAACATCAAGGAACGGTAGCAGCGACGCAGCAGGTGATATAGTAGCGACATCAAGCTTAGCTTTAAGTTATTTCAAAATTGTTAAGTTAGTCTAAAATTGAATTGAATAAAGATAAGGAGTTCGCTCCTTAAAAAATATTTTTTTTTAAAACAAATTAACGCAAGTTAATTTAACTGGCGCCCGAGCAGGGACCAGTGGAGACGCAAATCCTAACAAATAAAAAGTAAAACGAAAAAAAAGTGCCAAAAAGAAAAAATTTAATTAACGTTAAAAACGCTAAATAAAAAGTGACACACAAAAATCGTTTGAAAATTAGTAAACGAATCTACGTACGAAAAGGAGTCCTGAGGACAGCCGAGGACAGCCGACTGCCTAAAATTCGTCGAGGACACCATTGGTCGTAATGAGAAGCTTTATTTTAGTTTTGATGTAAGTTAAATAAATTTTACTTAAAGAAATAAGATATATAAAGAAAAATTATTAATGAAAAAGTGTTTTGAAAAGTAATAAAAGAGAAAAGAAAATAATTCCTGAAATCATTAAGAAAAAATATATTAAAAAGAAAAAAAAGAGAACTGAAGAAATTTTCTCAACTAAAATATAGAATAAGTGAAACAAAATATTTTATTAATATTTTTATTAGTGAAGTAAAACGAAACCAAATTACAATGGAAGGCGATCTAGTTCATGAACTTAATAAATTAAGAGATAAATTCATCCCAATCCAACCAACAACCCCAACTGACAGACACCTTAAGGCGGTCTTCTCATTCAAAACCCGTTTTTTGGACCCTTAGTCCTTAATAAGAAAAATTCTTATTTGAAAACGCAAAGAATAATTGAAAACTTTTTTATTAATTGTATTACAAAAGGTTCAAAGTAAATAAAAAAATTTTTTTTGCCTCGATACGTGGGCTGTTCAAAAAGTAATGAGACTTCAAAGTTGGTGGTGAAAAAAGGTGTCGTCACGGCGGCCACGATTCCGGGTCTCCGGAGCGTCCGAAATGAAAAAACAAAACGGGGTTATAATCAGTATAGATGTAATTCTCGGGTGAACCTTAAGCTTAATTTTGTGATTTTTTTTGACAAAATGGCGGCCATTCAAAAAAAAAATTTCAATTTCGGGTTTTTTTTTGCAGTTTAGTGTAAAAAAAAATAGTAAAAAATTTTTTAAAATTATGGTCGAGGTTCACCCGAGAATGGTGACAATTCTGCGTCGATTCCACTTTGTTTCATGAAAATCGGTTCAGTTGAACTGGAGATATCATGGCCGCCAGTTCGAAAAACGTGGGTTCGAGATAAACGCGTTTAAAGTTTGAAGTAAAGTTTGAAATAGCTCATTTTGACGAAGACCTTGCTTCACAAAAAAGGCTGTATCTTCTAAAGTATTTCGAATTTCTAAAAATTCTTTTAGGGGCATATTCACAACTACCCAAGCTATAAATAAATGCAAAAAACAAAAGTCGAAAAAAAAAAAGTTGCTCAATGAGAAGACCGCCTTAAGCAAACAAATAACCGAATTAGTAGTTGCAACAGTACAAAAAAATACTAAATACTAAATACCCGATATTGTAAAATGCTTAGGAGAATTCTCTGGCCAAGCAGGAGAGTTTAAGTCTTGGCGGAAAACTGTCGATAGAATTTTCACTGCATACGAGAACATTAAAGGCACTCCAAAATACTATGCCATTTTACATATTGTACGACACAAAATTGTGTGGCGTCCGTGGCGTAGTTGGTTAAAGTGCGTGGCCGCTATGTCAACGAACTTTGGAGACCCAGGTTCGAAACCCAGCAGCGACAGAAAATTATTTGAATTAAAATAATTTTTCTGTACGGCCGCCACCTCTCTGCAGACAATGGCAAACCTCAGAGAGTAATCAAAATGCCATGTAAAGCTTCTTGAGAACGAGAACATTCCGTTCATCGCCCTTCGGAGTCGGCGTTAAACATGTAGGTCCGGTTCTCGGTCAATTGTGTACAAACTTAATAACACGCACAACATAATTGATCATAAGAAGCTAGGTCAAAGTCCTTTCAAGGGCTGAAATGGCCAGTTATTTATTTTTTTTTTTTATTTTTACGACACAAAATTGTAGGTGATGCGGACACCGCATTAGAATCCTACCGGACGCCATTAGACTGGATGAAAATAAAAAAATGATGCAATATTCTGACAAACGTGACATAGGGACATTAGAATATGAAATGACTACTTTAACTCAACGAAACATGACAGTAACACAATTCTACCAACAAATTTATCAATACCTTTCTGTGATTTTGGACAAGGTCGCTTGTTTAAAATCCAGTGAAGAATCTCTTCAAAAGATGACCAACGCCTATAGAGAAAAAGCCTTAGATACGTTTATTCGTGGTCTTAATGGAGATCTTCCAAGATTGCTAAGCGTTCGAGAACCGACAAAGTTGCCACAAGCCTTGCACTTGTGCCAAAAGTTGGAAAACATGATGTACAGAATGAATTCGATCCAAAGATCGAATAATTTCAGAAAAATCAATAATCCTCTGCCACCACCCAGACCACCACGTTCAAATTTTCCTCCTTTACAAACATTTGAGAAAAAGTTTTTCCCAGAACCGATTCACATCCCACAACCAAGATATAATTACAATCCAAATGGATTTCAACGAAACAATCAGAATTACTCTTACAATAACCCGCGAGTGTTCCAACCGAATAATCAGTACTTTTCAAATAACAACCCGTATCAATCACAACCCAATTATAACCACAACTATGCTAGCAATAATCCATTCCAACCAAGACCACAATTTGGTCAACGAAACTTATCAGGATTTAATAATAGACCATATTACCCTCCGAAACCCCCAGTTCCTGTGGAGGTAGACCCTTCCATCCAAACTAGACAGGTCAATTATCAGAATAGGCCAAACATTCAACAATTTAATAAACGACCAGCATCCCAGCAGAAGCATCACCCAAACAAAGTTCAGAGAAATTTCCATGCCAATACAAATATCGCATGTGATACAACTAATGTCGGAGACACTGGCACCGATACCAATCGAACCAAGGGTTCGAAGAGATAGATCAAACTAACGATATGTATTTTTTAGATTAAAAGTCTTCACTTCCCTATTTCGAATTCTAAACCAAAAGTGAAGACGTACTCAACTTCCTTATTGATACAGGCTCCAATAAAAACTACATACAACCGATGCGTATTAGAAATCCTATATTTCTATTCAGAAATATCCAAATAACTCACCACACCTTCGTGAACATCTTTGGTCCACAAACCGAAAAATTAAAATTTTGTATACTACCCACATTAACAACCTTTCTAGCATTATAGGAAACGATACGCTTAAAGAATTAAAGGCAACAATACACACAGACGAAAGTTTTATGACAATTTGTCCGAACATTAAGATTCCACTTAAGCAACAGGCAGCACAGGACGTTTACCATATCAATTTGCGTTTATCACATCTTACACACACACAGAAAGAATAGTTGAATAATATCATCAGAAATTGCCCAAGACTATTTTCGGATCCCAACAAAAAATTAACATACACTTCTACAATAAAAGGCGAAATTCGCACTACAAACGAGACACCCATTTATTCGAAATCCTATCCCTATCCGATGGCTCTAAAAGAAGAGGTCGAACGTCAAGTAGAAGAACTTCTTGCGGACGGCATTATAAGACCGTCAAAATCACCATATAATTCACCTGTCTGGATCGTTCAGAGTAAAATGGACGCATCCGGTGAAAGAAAATACCGAATGGTGATAGATTATCGGAAACTCAATAACATTACCATTCCAGACAGATATCCGATCCCTGAGATTAATGCCGTTCTCTTTAACCTCGGTAAAAACCAATATTTTACGATAATAGATTTAAAAAGCGGATTCCATCAAATACCATTTAAGGAAGCCGACATAGAAAAAACCGCATTTTCCATTAACAATGGAAAATTTGAATTTGTCAGATTACCCTTTGGGCTGAAAAATGACCCAGCAATATTTCAAAGGACGAAGGTCCAGTTAGATGAGTGCGAGTTCCTAAAAAAGGAGGTCGAGTTTCTAGGTTACGTCGTAGGAATAGACGGGATAAAAACAAACAAAAACAAAATAGACGCAATAGCCAAAATGCCCCTACCAAAGAATCTGAAAGAACTCCGATCATTCCTCGGAATGTCCGGATATTATCGACGATTCATTTTAGATTATGCAAAAAATGCCAAGAAGCTAACAAGCATTTTACGAGGAGAAGAGGGTCGTATTTCCAAATTTGCTTCAAAAAATAAACTAATAACTTTAGACCCAGATGCAATCAAATCTTTCAATAAAATAAAAAATTCACTTATATCAAAAGACGTTATATTATCTCACCCAAATTTAGAAAAAGAATTCGAGCTAACTACGGACGCATCTGATTATGCGATCGGGGCTGTATTGTCCCAAAACAATAGACCAATCTCATTCATCTCCAGAACTCTTACTAAAACTGAAGAGAATTACGCTACGAATGAGAAAGAGATGCTTGCCATCATCTGGTCTCTTAATTCTCTGAGAAACTACCTGTACGGTTCAAAAAAGATAAACATATTCACAGACCATCAACCGCTTACTTACGCTCTAAGCGCAAAAAATACCAATAGCAAAATGAAGAGATGGAAAGCTATCCTCGAAGAATATAATTATCATCTAACATACAGGCCAGGTAAAGCGAATGTCGTCGCCGACACTCTCTCTAGGATACCCGTAGAAATAAACTCCCTAACACCAACGATCCATAGCGACGAAAGTTCAAGTCACAATTTAATTCCATGCACAGAAACCCCAATAAATGTATTCAAGAACCAGGTATTTCTCAAGGTTGGTGATTGCTCAACCTATCAATTCAAAATTGTATTTCCAAGTTACCATAGACACATCATTACCGAACAACAATTTTCAGAATCAAATCTGGTCTCGCTTTTAAAGAGATATCTAAACCCGTCCGTCATCAACGGAATACGCACCGATGAACCCATTATGGGCCATATACAAAATATCTATCCACTTCACTTTAATAACTATAAGGCAAGATATACCCAAAAATTAGTAGAGGACATTATTTATTTATTTATTTATTTATTGGCCAAACAAGGCAATTTACTTATTCTAACATTATGTTTCTTTTTTTTTATTGTTTTTTTCTCTCTCCTTTCCTTGTTTTTGTGTTTGAAGATATGCAATTCGATGTGGGCGTAATTCGCCCACCTGAATGACATGATTTCAAAAACACGCCAAAAAGATAGGAAGAAGGGAAAAGGAACTTACATACGAACATATTTTATTACTACTATGTTAGCTTATGTTCGTAAATTAATTTAGATTTATTAACCAAAACAAGCAAGGCTTACACAAATATGTACATACATACATATATATTAGACCGGTTCACATTTCAAAAATGTAAAAATACTTCGGTGCACGTCCATTTTCCGAAAGTTCCATTCCTAATGAGAACAAAAATGCCTTAAGACCCAAAAAAATTTGACCTCTAGATATTGCTGAAATCGTTTAAAGGTCATTTTGGAGCTATTTATGACTTAGATCATACTGAATAATATGTTGTCCAAATCGAAACACATGTTGAATATATTGTGATGGAGAATCATTTATAATAATCTAAGCTATTTTCATTTTTTTTTATTTTTTTAAAAAATGCATGTGATTTTTTTTGGCGGAGCTTTGAAAATGCAATTTAACTCCTTAGTCAAAATAATCGTATTTCCACATAAAATTATTTCTTATTTTGTTCCAGTGACATTTTGTTTGTAATTTTGTATTTTCGTGCGGAGCTTAAGGTTTCTTCCTATATAACTTACTGCATAATTTTTGGACCAAAACATGAAAAAAAGAATAAATAACACTACAAACATTTGTTTTTCTTAAATTTATTTTTTAAAAATATGATTTTTTGTTGTTTTCAAAATTGTTCTGTGGTTATCTACCACTTGCAGCCAATACTGTTTTTGCTCTTCATTTGAAGTAATCGAATTATTAAGTTTAGTTATTAACGCTACACTTCTCTCTGCTGAATCGTTAATAACATTGAGCTAAGTGACCATTTGAAGACCACTAACGTATGCGCTGTTATTAAGCCACTCATCAGGGTGAAGTTTTAAAAACTCAGTAGAAAAATTCAGTTTTTTAAAAAACAATCTAGTGTTGATTGTTACAAAATCATGCAGATTAACATTTAAATATGTTGGTTTACTTGAAGCCTTTTTTAACGGTGAAAGGTGAACAAGCTAATTGCATTTTTTATTTAACTTTCTTAATATCGCAATTTTTTTCTTAATATAGGTACAAACGTATTAGCCCCGTTATAGCAGAAATGGCATTAAAAAAATTTGAGCAACACTTACCCTTGGTGAAGAGCTTGTAGGGTTATCATTTTTCGATAGGTCTTTAAGTATTGACACTCACAAAAAAATGGCGGAATCAATACAAAATAAGCCAGGAAAAATCGTTAAAAAAGGTTTCGAGTAAACTAACATGTTTTTGTAACAATCACCACTAGATTGTTTTTTAAAAAACTGAATGTTTCTACTGAATTTTTAAAACTTCGCCCTGATGAGTGGTTAATAACAGCGCATACGTTAGTGGTCTTCAAATGGTCACTCAGCTCAATGTTATTAACGATTCAGCAGAGAGAAGTGTAGCGTTAATAACTAAACTTAATAATTCGATTACTTCAAATGAAGAGCAAAAACAGTATTGGCTGCAAGTGGTAGATAACCACAGAACAATTTTGAAAACAACAAAAAATCATATTTTTAAAAAATAAATTTAAGAAAAACAAATGTTTGTAGTGTTATTTATTCTTTTTTTCATGTTTTGGTCCAAAAATTATGCAGTAAGTTGTATAGGAAGAAACCTTAAGTTCCGCACAAAAATACAAAATTACAAACAAAATGTCACTCGAACAAAATAAGAAAAAAATTGTATGTGGAAATACGATAATTTTGACTAAGGAGTTAAATTGCATTTTCAAAGCTCCGCCAAAAAATATAAAATGCATTTTTTAAAAAAATAAAAAAAATGAAAATAGCTTAGATTATTATAAATGATTCTCCATCACAATATATTCAACATGTGTTTCGATTTGGACAACATATTATTCAGTATGATCTAAGTCATAAATAGCTCCAAAATGACCTTTAAACGATTTCAGCAATATCTAGAGGTCAAATTTTTTTGGGTCTTAAGCCATTTTTGGTCTCATTAGGAATGGAACTTTCAGAAAATGGACGCGCACCGAAGAAAAAAAGACCCATAATTTTCCTCATATATTTTTGAACCGGTCATATATATAAGTGACATATCATGTTACTCAATGTGAATTTCTGAGACAAGAAATTCACACAAGTAAAAATCCAAAGTCAGCAGTCTCTAGCGCTGCATGAGCAATGCAATGCAGTAACTAAAACAACAACAAAAACAGAATTGTAGTTTTAAGTAAAGCTTTTTGTAGCACACAACAAAGCTTTCATATGATGATAACTGAAAGAAAAGAAAACACTCAGAATAAAATTAACATCTGAACAACGAAGTTCAACTTGGTTTTTTATTTTCAATATTTTATTGGCGCAGTCGGCAGGATCTGCGAAAAAGATCCTTAAGAACCTACATATTAAGTGTTACCAAAAACTTAATTATCAGTGGTAGTGAACACATTTCATTTAATTAAAGAAAAATTCATTAAAAATTAAAAACAATACCAGCGTTTAAGTGCGATCTACATCAATCAAATCAAAGATAAATAAATAAATAAATGTCAGTAGAAGACGACAGTGAAGATAATTGTTTAATTAAGCAGCTTTCATCACTACAATTGACAAACAAAATGGAAAAAAATTTTATAATGGAGAATTTTAAATTAATACGAAGATTTGACGGCAACAAGGAGATGCTGGCATGCTTCATTAGTGACGTAGAAGCAATCATCAGAACCATAAAATTACCTACTGAAGAGGAGAAACTGCTATACTACAACATGATCCAGAGGGCACTCAGCGGACCAGCCCTAGATATTATACGAAGGGAGCAACCAGAGGACTGGGTTTCACTAAAGAAAGTTCTCATCGATAACTTCGGTGAGTGCACACCCATACCATCGCTTATTTTGGAGCTGAATACTATCAGATTTAAGAATAATGTGAAAAGGCTTTGTGATGATATAAATAATTTGCTATGTAGAATTAAGGATAGCATTAAATTAAGTTCAGAACTTCAGACAAAGAAAAATTTTTTGAATAGTGAAGCAGATATAACAAGCCTTAGTGTTTTAAAAAAAGAATTACCAAACCATCTAACGGCGCTTTTAAATGCAAATTTAGTGTCAAGTTTTCAATCAGCAATAAGAATATTACGGGAAAATAATGAATATGAAAAAGTTAGTTCCGTTGCCTATCTGAAAAATCATTCGAATTCAAGAAACTTTAATAATTCATTTTCAAAATATGAGCCTCAAACAAATCAATTTTATCAACCTCAATTTCGGCCAAGTTATCATAAAAATTTTTATCCAAATCAAAACCAGACTCAATATACGCCTCGAAATTTTAATCCTAATTTCAATCAAAACAAATGCAAGTTGATGAAAATTTTCGTTTAAATGCTTCGGATCCAAATTACCAGCCATTGAATTAATAACTAAAAACAAAAAAATGACCTTTCTTGTAGATACAGGTTCGTCAATCAGTTTAATAAATCCCAGTATTTTAGAATCTCCTATCAAAATAGTAGAACCAATTCAGTTTAAAACAATTAAAGGAAATGTAATTCTTAATAACGTTCAATACCTTAATGCACCCAGCCTCATACCAGGAATTTTAAAATTTTATGTTTATAAATTTTCGACAAATTTTGAAGGATTGATTGGACATGATATACTTAAGGTTTTAAGAGCAAGAATTGATTATGAAAACAATTTTATTGAATTAAACAATAAATTTTATAATTTTAAGTTGACAAACGAAGAGGAGGACTACAAATTAAAACTGATTCAAGCTAACCTACTAATTGAGGATAACAGTAAAATATTTCGGACTGACCACTTAAACAAAGAAGAGAAATTAGAACTAGAAAAAATTTTAAAAAATTATGAAAATCTTTTTCACATGAATGAAAACAAATTAACATTAACAAGCTCTATTAAGCATAAAATAGTAACTAAACATGAAGACCCAATTTATTCAAAATCTTATCGATATCCTCAGGTTCATAAAACTGAAGTAAACCGACAGATAAGAGAAATGCTAGATCGCCACAGCCAATCTCCATACTCTGCTCCGTTATGGGTTGTACCCAAGAAAATGGATGCTTCCCATAAGCAGAAGTGGCGAATCGTGATCGATTATCGCAAACTCAATGACATCACAATTGATGATAGGTTCCCTATCCCGAATATCGACGATATTCTAGAAAAACTTGGGCGTTCGCAATATTTTACAACCTTGGACCTTGCAAAAGGATTCCACCAAGTTGAAGTTGATGAAAAAAGTCGCACAAAAACAGTCTTCTCCACACAAGATTAAGAATTTACAAGAATGCCGTTTGGGCTTAAAAACGCCCCAGCAACCTTTCAAAGGTTAATGAATTCGGTTTTAGGTGACTTAGTAGGAAAGGACTGCATGGTATATCTTGATGATGTTATCATCTTTAGCACATCACTTCAGGAACATATGATATCCCTTAATAAAGTTTTTCAAAGACTTAATAGTGCCAATCTAAAGATTCAGGTAGACAAGTGTGAGTTTTTGAAAAGAGAGACTTCATTTTTAGGACACATCGTTACACCGAGTGGCATTAAGCCCAATCCTACAAAGATTGAAGCAATTCAGAAATTTCCCATTCCAAAGACAGAAAAAGAAATCAAACAGTTTTTAGGATTGGCAGGTTTTTATAGGAAATTTATTAAAAATTTTGCGTCCATAGCTAAGCCTTTGACCAAATGCCTAAAAAAGGGTGAAAAAGTCAACTACTTTGACAGCGAATATGTGAAAGCAGTAGAAACGATAAAAACTTTGATCATAAATGATCCCATCTTGAAGTATCCTGATTATAATAAGAAATTTGTGCTTACAACTGACGCATCTAATTTCGCAATGGGAGCAGTTTTAAGTCAGGATGGGCATCCTATTTGTTTTGCTAGTCGAACATGTAATGAACATGAAATTAATTATTCGACTACAGAAAAAGAATTATTAGCCATTGTGTGGGCAACGAAATATTTTCGCCCTTACTTATACGGAAGAAAATTTTTGATCAATAGCGATCATAGGCCTTTACAGTGGCTTCATAATTTAAAAGAACCCAACGCAAAACTTCAACGTTGGAAAATTAAATTAAACAAATACGATTTCGATATAAAATACATCCCGGGAAAAGAGAATCATGTGGCAGACGCATTATCAAGAGTAAAAATAGAGTGTTGTCATAATAACGAAATAGCATCTGACCAAGCTACAATTCATTCTGCGGATGAAGATAATTCAGATTTTATTGGAATTTCTGAAAGACCTTTAAATACATTTAGAAGGCAATTTGTTTTCAAAAAATCTGAGAACAATATTGAGGACTTGCAAAAAATATTTAAAAACACGCGAATAACAATAAATTATTCTACAATGACTGTAGAATTTGCAAAAAATATTATTTTAGAGAAGATAGCAGGGAGAACTGCATGTGTTTACTTTGAATGCGATGAAGATTTTATTAAATTTCAAGACGTTTATTCAAGATTAGTAAGACAAACTCGCGCAAATAGAATCTATAGAGCAACAACAATTTTAGAAGATGTAACTTCTTATGACAATTTCAAAGAAATTATTTTGAATATTCATTTACAAGGCCTTCATCAAGGCATTGATAAAATTCAATACGAATTCAGGAAAAAATACTATTACCCAAATTATGTTTCTGAAATATCGAGTATAATTAACAGTTGTAATATTTGTAATGAATGCAAGAACGATCACGTCAAGGCAAAAATGCCTTTTAAAATAACCCCACCGTGCTACGAAATAAGGGAAAAATTTGTTATAGATATATGGAAATGGGACAAGAATTCATATCTTACATGCATTGACATATTTTCAAAGTTTGCTATGGTGGAAAAAATCGATCATTCAAATTGGTTAGAAGCTAAGAGAGCATTATTAAGAATATTTAATTCAATGGGCCCTCCAAAAAAAATCAAAACGGATCAAGATAGTGGACTAATAAATATAAGTTTACAAGAATGGTTAAAGAGCTTAAACATAGAAATTGAAATCACAACAGGAAAAACTGGTATAGCTGATATCGAAAGATTGCACAAAACATTAAATGAAAAATTGCGTATTATTAATACCTCGCAAGATAAAGAACTTCAACATCATGCAATCGAACAAACCATTTTCACTTACAATCACATAATAACCCATTCAGTAACGGGTCAAACCCCATATAATACATTTTTTAATGAAAAACAACCAACTAAAAATACCCAAGCAGAAAAGGAACGTAGAATAGGAAACATTAACAAAAACCGAAAAGAATACGATATTGACACTAATTTCGTTTACGCAGAAAACTCAAGAAAGAGGTTAGATAAAAAAACAAATCCATTTAGACCAGTTCATGTAATGCCGACAGATGTAGGTGAAGATCACTATGTAGTTAAGTTTAGGAACAGGCTTTCCAAAAAATATAAAACGCATTTTAAGCCTAAAAAGAAAACTAATATTGCTAATCCTTCTAGGAACGAAGGAGAGACTCAGGAAAACCATCCAATTCCAAGATGGTTCCATTTACACAATAGCAATATTTCTATTACTAATCCAAATACCACAGTCGATCAACCAATCTATTCAAGTGAGCAAAATTGAAAGTGACCACGGATATCTTATAACTGAACAAGGCAGATTTAATCAAGCAACTAATTTTACTAATAAAATATTATTTATTAGCAAAACAGAATTAGAGGAAGCCTATCAAAAACTTTATCGAGAATATAATGCAAATAAATATCTTCAAACTAATTTAATTAAAAGATATATGAATTTAGCAAATAAGGAAAAAGAAATGTTTCATATCAGACATAGAAGAGCTCTTTTTAATGCAATAGGAAGTGGTTTAAAATTTTTGTTTGGCACACTTGACGAAAGTGATAAAGAAAGCATACAAACCACGTTAGAGGAGATCCAGAAAAATCAAATAAGCACAGAGGAAATAAACTCAATGTAAACAACATGTAAACGAAGAAAACAAAATTCTCAACGAACTTAAAAACGCAACAAACATACTTCAGAACAAATTAACAATGAAAATAGTTGCAGATTCTTTTTTAAATAATATTAAAAGTTTTTTAGAACATGTACAGGATTTACAATTAGGATTACAATTAGCTAGAGTAGGTATAATCAACCCTAAATTGATTGATTTAGAAACAATAAGTAAAATCAGTTCCGATCAATTCGAAGAAATTAAAACTTCTATTTGGAAGCAGGAAGAAATTTTATATTTTGTAATGTCCATACCCCAAGAAATCAAAACATTTCCAATAATTAAGATTTTCCCAATTCCTAACAACCAAGACTTTGAATTGAAATTAGATCCATATCAAGAATTTGTTTTAATTAATGAAAAATTATATAATATTCGTAATAAAAAACTTGTTGCCGAAGAAAATGAATGTATTAAAAATTTGTTTAACAACTTAAAAACTAAATGTGAATACCAGAAAAATAACCAATCCATCATTCAATATTTTCCACCAAATATTATTATTACAAAAAATATAATCGAAACAAATTTAAAACAAAATTGTAAAAATATTAAATTCAATGTTAAAGGAAACAATATTATAACATTTGATAATTGTAAAATCGAAATAGGCAACATTAACATTAACATAAAGAATATTGAAAATCCTTTATCCATAATACCACATGTAAAAGAAATGAAACAAATTGAATTTGAAAATGTTACATTAACCGAACTTAAAGTACATGTCGACAACATAAATTCCAAAAATAAAGTAAACTCGGTAATTTTCTATTTATCTCTGATTTTTATTTCACTTGTAATAGTATTAACTATATATTTTGTTTATATAAAGTCAAAAAATTATAATAATAATTTAAATGAGAAAAATGTTAAATTTGAGAACAATGAAATAAGTACATTAAATATTTAACAAACACAAAAATAATAATATACATTATACTTTAAACGTTGTTGTTTTAGCTACAGAAATATTTTTATTCATTAAATCCGCGAGGTCGCGAATTCTTTTATGTGCGGAGGAGTGACATATCATGTTACTCAATGTGAATTTCTGAGACAAGAAATTCACACAAGTAAAAATCCAAAGTCAGCAGTCTCTAGCGCTGCATTAGCAATGCAATGCAGTAACTAAAACAACAACAAAAACAGAATTGTAGTTTTAAGTAAAGCTTTTTGTAGCACACAAAAAAGCTTTCATATGATGATAACTGAAAGAAAAGAAAACACTCAGAATAAAATTAACATCTGAACAACGAAGTTCAACTTGGTTTTTTATTTTCAATATTTTATTTATATATATATATATATATATATAAAGCATCTGTAGCTTGGGTTAATTTTTATTGTTGAGGGATTTAAATAGATCAAGCTTGAAAGAGGATTTGGACATGGAAAGTGAGTAAAATACTGAAATATTATTAAATTCTCTACAGCATCGATTGATGGGTTCGTTATTGGCATATGTTGTATGGTGCTGATATTCAGTTAACAGTCTAGTATGCCTAGAACGTCTTATTGGATTGTTGAAGGAAATCAAACTAGAAATAAATTCGCTGTCTATAGCACCGTTTATAACATCAAACGTAAAGCATGAACCCAGTAATGATCTCCTTGATAATAACGGTATCAGATTTAGTAGGCTGAGTCTATATTCATATGGTGGAAGGTTACAATAATCACGGGGATTATAAATGTCTTTCAGCGCATATAGTAAGAATTGTCTTTGAATAGATTCAATCCTTTCACTATGAGATCCAAAAGATAGATTCCAAATTATGCAGGCATATTCAAGTATTGGGCGCACTAATGCACAGTATAGTGATGTACTGACCCAAATATTCTTGAATTCATTTGCTCGTCTTTTTATAAAACCGACCTGTTTACTGACCCTGGCCAAAATTTTATCAGAGTGTAGATTAAAACGCATCTTAAAATCCAAGACAACTCCGAGGTCCACAATATGATTGACTCTTTTAAGCGCGGTACTATTGAGACGGTAGGTATGTGTTGTTACGTTGTTCCTACGAGAAAAGCTTATAACATTGCATTTATTGACATTAAGATGTAGCTGATTTTGGATACACCATTGCTCCAGGGACAACAGTTTTAACTGTAAAAAATTTACATCTGCCTGTGATTTAATTGCATAGTACATTTTTAAATCGCCTGCATACATAAGATGTGGGATGTCGTTCAACACTTCGGACAGATCGGATATGAATATATTGAAAAGAAGAGGACCAAGGTGGCTACCTTGTGGAACTCCTGAGGAGACTACAATTTTTTTCGACAGAATTCCTTGGAATTTAACATACTGAGATCTGCCGTCGAGATATGATTTTAGCCAACTTAGTATGGACCCTTTGATACCAAATTTTTCTAATTTATACATTAGAATTCTGTGATCAACTCGATCGAAAGCTTTACTGAAATCAGTATAAACAGCATCTATTTGGTACCCTTTTTCCATTTTAAAAAAAACATCTGATACCATGACCATGAGATTAGTGGTGGTAGATCGTCCTTTTCGGAACCCGTGTTGCTGCTCATTTAAAAGTGGGTTGATCAAACGTGTAAGCTTATCACAAATCATTTTTTCGAAAAGTTTTGGAATCGCTGATAAAATTACTATCCCTCTATAATTTTCAATCGATCTTCTATCACCATGCTTGTACATATATTGGTGTGAGATGGGATGTTTTCCAATATGAAGGAAATATTCCCCAAGACAGTGATTTATTAAAGATTATGTACAATGGCAAAAGTAGTTGGTCTAAACATCGCACCAAGAAGCATGTAGGTATTAGGTCTGGTCCTGGCCCCTTTAACAAATCTAGGTCTTTTATTGCAAATTCTTGAAAAATACTATTTTCCAGGAATGTTAAACAAAATTAAAAGAATAACCACAATCTGCACGACATGCAAATAAAATAAATACGAGAGACGACCGAATCAACCAAAATTAGCCGAAACACCCTTGCCTACATTCGCTGGTCACACAGTACACATAGACATAACATATTTCTAACAGACAAAAAAATTGTCATGACCGCAATAGACAAATTTATAAAATACGCCATGACAAAACTACTAGACAGCAGATCAATAGAGGACGTACGAAGACCCTTAAGAGACATCATTTTTTCATTAGGAGTACCAAAATCCATCGTTATTGATAACGAACCATCCCTTAATTCAAACTCAATTACATTCATGTTAAAAGACGAACTTGGAATAGATCTCTACACTACTCCTTCATATAAAAGTCAGGCAAACGGTCAAGTGGAAAGGTTCCACTCAACGCTTGTTGAAATAATGAGTTGCATTAAAGAAAATGGAGGTCACCGAAATTTTGAAGAACTCTTAGAACGATCAGTCTCAGAGTACAATCACACAATTCACTCAGTTACACAAAAACGACCAGTCGACCTATTTTTCAATAGAATTGTATCATTTACTCCTGACGATTCTACTCTTGCTTTCGTCTCGTGCGGTCGCATGCTCTTTTTGTATGAACAAAACCAAACGCAGTTTGCATTATTATTTACAATAATTATTGCTCAGTCCGATAAGACTGAGACTCATTCCGTTAAATAACGTGTGTGAAATTCTTGTACATTAGTATAAAATAATTAAAGACAATATGGGCCGTGGGCCCAAGTCCCTCGGACCTAGAAAGAGGGCAACCATATTTAAAAATACCAAATCAACTATGACGTTCGGAGGGAGCTTTGGTTCAAACCGACCATCAACATCGCGCTACAACAGGTTCAGCGCTGTATCCAACCAAGGTGGTATGGAAGTATCTCAAGAGACAAATATCGTGGAAGAAGACAGACAGCCGAAACCACCACCAATTGTCGTTGACATTGCCTTCCCATTCAGAGAAGTACAGCACATATTAGGAAACGATTGTATTTACAAACGTACCTCGATTGGAACTAAGGTGTTTCCATCAAACCCCGAAAAATACGAGTTCTGTAAGAAAGCGCTTACAGAAAATAAAATAGAATTTCACTCTTACAACTCTAAAGAAAACCGATTGTTTACAACATTTCTCTACGGCTTACCAAAAATAAACACGAAAGACATCGCCGATGATATTACTGAGGTAAATACAAGATATAGCTCTGTAAATGATGCTCTCTACAAAGTACAGTTTGTACGCAAAAATTTTAGTCCCACTTATTTGCAAAATATTAAAACAATACAAAATGTAATGGTTACTTGGCGAAAACAAAAACCAAAAAACAACAACAAACCAACTCAATGCTGGAACTGTCTAATGTATGGCCATGGGGGAGAGCACTGCAGCAGACGACCGGCATGCATGGTATGTGCTAACGAACATCTCACCAGTAAGTGTCCATATAACAAAAATGACAAAAGGTCCGCCGTCTTTTCTTGTTTCAATTGCAAAAAATTCGGCAAAGACCGAACTGATCACTCTGCTAATGACATAAATTGTCCACTTCGTGCGCATTATCTCGAGATCAGAGAACGAGCCACTACTAGATAACCTAAGAGAGCCGCAATTGTCCGCAGAAGCTCTTACAACACACATTCGCCAGTTGAACCCTCTACAAGCAGAAGCAACACTACTAACGTGGGTAGCCATATCGATGATCGGCGCTCTTATGCTAGTCAACTAAAAAACAATAATAGCAGCGATCTCTTTAATATCGACGAACTATTCAATATTTTTACCTCGGCTCTTGATGAGCTTAGCAAGTGTACATCCAAAGTACAACGAATGTATGTAGGCATGTCAATGGTAAAGCATGCTTATGACATCAAATAACCATTCACAATTTAAGCTTTTTCATTGGAATTCAAATGGAATTACCAACTTCTCAAAACTTAAACAATTAGAACAACTATTAGAAACCCATAATATTCATGTAGCATCTTTGAATGAAACATTCTTCAATGATAACCATAAACCTTATTTTAAAAATTATATATTTTATAGGAAAGACAGAACTGAGACAAGAGGTGGTGGTGTGGCTCTCTTGATACACAGATCCATAAAGCACAAACTAATGCCATTTACGAAAACTAGAAGAATAGAAAATTTATCGGTTGAGGTTTGGATAAACCAAAGACGGGTCATAATAACTTCTGCATATTCGCCTAGATATACGAATAGCTTTAATAATGATATCTTAGCTCTGACTCCAGATAATACAGAATTTATAATACTTGGCGACCTTAATGCTAAGCATACTGCATGGAATTGTACCACTAACAATGCTTCTGGAATTGAGTTGAACACATTGCAACTTTTTTGTCTTTAACCCCGATAGTCCTACCTTATATCCACACCAAAGGCACCGAAGCGCTTCTATTATTGACTTAGTTTTAAGTAATACATCTCTAAACTTGAGACTCAAAACTTTAGGATACGAAATACCATCTGATCACCGTCCGATTGTATGTACTATAGATTGTACGACATTCAGTACAATTGATCTCAGTAAATACAATCTTAATCGTTGCGATTGGCCAACTTTTAAAAACGAAATAAATCGTAATACCATATTATCTGTAGAAAGATACAATTCTAAACCAGCCATCGACAATGAAATTGAAGCCTTCGTTAATCTAATTATGTCTGCAAGAGATGTTTCCACACCCAAAATTAACTATTCACATAATACCTCCTTACCGCGTGACGTGCTAAAATATATAAGCGAAAGGAATAAGTTTAAGAGGAAACAACAGCGTGCAACTGACCATAAAAATGCTATTTTTTATGAAAAATTCTCCAAGTTGCTTAACAATTTAATTAACAGAAGAATATATTTTGAAAGAAATAAAAAATGGACAAACCTCTTGACTAGCATGAAACCTGGGAATAAGCGGTTTTGGAAACTAAGCCAAAGCTTGAGAGGAAAACGCAATAAACAAATCCCTATTCTTGAAGATGGAAGCAACAAACTTATCTCAGATGAAGAAAAAGCTGAATTACTTGCAAGCACTTTCGCGCGTTCTCACTATTTAACGACCAATTATCTTCATCCATCAGAGCGGAAAATTAATCCAACAGTAGAAAATCTTAAAATTGAATCGCCAAACGCAGAAGGAGCAGAATTTATCACGGAAAATGAACTGGTAGGCGTGATATCACAATTAAAAACATCAAAATCCCCAGGATTAGATAACGTACCAAACATCTTACTAAAAAAACTTCCAGATAAAGGTGTTAAAATACTTCTAACTTTATTCAACAGCTGCATTCGATTGAATTATTTCCCCTCCGCCTTCAAAAAAGCCAAAGTGGTCGCTATCCACAAACCTCACAAACCTAAGACAAGCCCTAGTAGTTATAGGCCAATAAGTCTTTTAAGCAATTTAGGAAAGATTTTCGAAAAACTTATTCACCGCAGAATTAGTGACTTTGTATCTTCTCGCGGTTTAATATCAAAAGAGCAATTTGGTTTCAAAAAAGATCATAGTACAATACACCAAATCAGCAGAATAAAAAACAAAATATTAACAAACAAACAGAACAAAAAATCAACTGGTATAATACTCCTGGATATAGAAAAGGCATTTGATACAGTCTGGCATAATGGTATTTTTTTCAAGCTGGCGTCCATGAATACACCCAAGTACCTGTGCAAACTAGTCTCCGATTTTCTCCATACCAGAACGTTTTCGGTATCGGTGAACAACTTTCTCTCTTCTACCAGAAGTATTCCAGCTGGTCTGCCTCAGGGCTCAATACTTTCTCCGCTATTGTATGTGCTTTATACTGCAGATTTTAAGGCCCCAAAGTTAATGAATGTAGCTTATTATGCCGACGACACAGCTCTGATCACAACAAGTAAGCTAACAAGCGCGCTTTTGAAAAAAATGGAAAAAAAGCCTTGAGTCCTGCAGGAATTATTTTACAAAATGGAAGATCCAAATAAATCAAAATAAAACACTAGCTATAATATTTCCGTATAATAAATCACCAAAAAGATTACCAATACGCCAATTAAATTTTAATAACATTGCTATAAGAACTCAAACCGAAGTAAAGTATCTCTGTGTCATACTTGACCAAAAACTGTTATTCCGCAAACATATAGAGGCAGCCTGCGAAAAAGCAGTAAAATCATTAAGATCATTATGGCTTTTGTTAAACACACGCTCAAAACTCGACTTTCGAAACAAGAATTTACTATTCAAATGTGTCATAAGACCGATTTTGTCGTATGCTTCTCCTGTATGGTATAAATCAGCGAAATGACACCTAAAAAAAATGCAAATTATACAAAACAAATGTTTAAAAATGATTAATAACAAGGACTGGAGGTATTCCACACAAGCGTTGCATAATGAATCGGGTTATGAATTGTTCACAGAATTCATCCGAAGACAAAATAATAATTATTTTAACAGAATTAGGAACTCTTCTTATGCTATACTAAGAGATTGCTTAGAATTAACATAATTTAGAACTATGTACACTTAAAATTTATCAAAAATTAAAAAACTCTTTTTATATTTTTTGAAAATATTCAAGCTTTATGCAATTAAGTTTTTTGAGATATTTTTTGACATTTTTGTTTTTATCTTTTTTTTTCAAATAAAGGTCTTTTATCCCATTTTTGCCTTTAAGAAGTGATTGCTGTTATATAAAGTGATTGCGTTAATCGAACTAGATATAAGTAATATTTGATGTAATATCTCTGATAGATCTCATAAATATTATTTTATATAAGCACTGTATTAATAGAAATATTGGATGAATAAATTGAAAAAAAAACTCCTAACGATTTAGAAAAAAAGAGACAGGACAACATAGCAAAATTAGAAGACAAACAAAAGAAAGATATAGAATACCACAATAAAAATAAACAGGAACCAGAAACGTATCTCCCAGGACAGATAATCTTTGTAAAAAGAAATGGAAGATTAGGAACTAAGTTATCCAAAGCATACACCAAGGAAATAGTTAAAGAAAATAGAAATACGACTATAGTAACAGAAAGTGGTAAAATTGTTCACAAGAGTCATATACGAAATTGAATTTTTACTTAAAAGTATTTTCTTTTATTTTTTAGAGCGCACCTTTTAATCGCATCATGCGAAATACAAATATTGGACTATACAAATGCACAAATTGTTACCATTGAAACCGGGACGGCCAAATTAGAAATAGGAAACTATAAAATTATTCACATTATTAACCTGACACGATATGAGAAAATTATAAAAACTTTAGAGGACCAAATTATTGAAAACCTACCAAGACATGATAACGCAAGACTTTTTCTCTTACATGAAACAGCTCAAATAAATTCAATACTTAATGGACTAAAAGTAAATCGAAATAAAAGATCACTAAAGTTCTTAGGGACTGCCTGGAAATGGCTGGCAGGATCCCCGGATCACGAAGACTTTCAGATAAAAAGTAATAAAATAAACAATGTTCTCGAAAATAATAATAATCAGTTTATTATAAATAAAAACAGCTTATTGATCATATCATGTCACAAATACAATTTTGAAAACTGTTAATTCAAGTAATATTATAAAAAATTAAATAACTCAAAATATTAAAAGGAAAATAAAAATTATAAAAGATGATTAAATTAATATAGATTATGCCATTCAATGGGCAAAAGTAGGAGTAATAAACTCATTTATTCTTTCAAGTTTAGAAATGAATATTACAAAAGAATTTTTTAAAGAGCAAAATATGCCATATGTTAATTTAATAGAAGCTATTGAATTTGGAGAGGTAAGAATAGCCTCAGATTTTTCCACTATTATTTATATAGTAAATTTACCTACAACAGATAAAGAGAATTGCCAAAAACTTTTAATTAAACCCATCAAACATGAAAATATTACTTTAAAAATTCCTTTTGAAAACATTATAGTCTGTAAGAATTATGCATTAGAAATGAGAAAACAATGCAAAACCTTAAATGA
Source organism: Pherbina coryleti (assembly GCA_943735915.1). Taxonomy (NCBI): domain Eukaryota; kingdom Metazoa; phylum Arthropoda; class Insecta; order Diptera; family Sciomyzidae; genus Pherbina; species Pherbina coryleti. The sequence continues at coordinate 94,659,500 of OX030948.1, read as the reverse complement.
TATTGTAATTTGTAAAAAAGAAAATTATAATAACATTACGAATAACCGCTGCCTACCACAAATACTAAAAGGTCAACCATCGGTCTGTACAACAATCAACAACCAACACATAGCTCCAGCAGAAGAAGTTCTACCTGAAATTTTACTTCTTAACCAATTCCGAGGTGTTATAGAAACAGAAAATAAAGAAATAAATCTACAAGGATCATTCCTAATAAAATATCACAACACAACAATAAAAATTTCGAACCAAACTTACATTAATGAAGAGATTTCAATAGTCAACCCACAACCAGTAATAGTACAATCTGAAAATGCATCCACCAACTTCGAAGAAATCATTTCACTCGAGATGCTGAAAGAATTGCATAAAAAAAACACACAAAAAGTAGATTTGTTGCAGACGGAACACAACACCAGATTCTTTACAAGTCTAGGAATCTCAACCAGTGCAATAGTCCTACTAATGATAATAATCGCTTGGATTTGCTTCCTAAAACGAACCACACCGATCAAAATAATTTCAAATATCCAAAATAGTTATCCTGAAGAACACCAAAATACTCCACAAGATAACGACAGCCAAACCATAAATTTGGAAAGTAAGGTGAAAAGGATAAACCAGATTCCACTCTTTTAGAGAAAAATCAAACGAGGACGTTCGAAATTTAGGGGGGGAGTAGTTAACACTCTCCATATTAAAAACTTTGTCGACATCGAAAAACAAAGGTTTCGTATGACACCTTGCGAAACTCAACAAGAATATGTTCCCATTCTTTCTGCTGACTTAGCACACACGCCGATAAAATAACATCAAGGAACGGTAGCAGCGACGCAGCAGGTGATATAGCAGCGACATCAAGCTTAGCTTTAAGTTATATCAAAATTGTTAAGTTAGTCTTAAATTGAATTGAATAAAGATAAGGAGTTCGCTCCTTAAAAAATATTTTTTTTTTAAAACAAATTAACGCAAGTTAATTTAACTTATATACCCCCCCCCCTTAATCAATCCTTGCCTCAAAAAATGAGAAATCTCCGTCAAATTGGAGATGGTATAATAAGCTGATTAGTATGTCACTGACCTCAAATAGTTCTTTCCCCGTAACAAGTAAATAAGATTTGGATCTTCTTGTACTTGATTTAACCAAAAAATGTTCAAAAAGTCATATATAAAAAGTCTATATAATTCATAAGAGGCCTATAAGCCTCTGCTCCTTTTAAGTTAAAATACTGGAGACACATTGGACTTCTTCTTAGGCCGAAACTCGAAAGGCTTCAAAAATCCTTACATGCCTACATAAAAGGCAGATCTACAGAAACAGCTCTCCATTCTCTTGTGGTTACAATCGAAAAAGCACTTGAGAACAAAGAATACGAATAACGTTCTTCCCTGTGCGGTCAGCCCTGTCAGGACTAGGGGTGGAGGATTTTCTCGTGAGTCTCATCATCGAGAGGCTATTGGGCAGGGTGGTAAACTCAGAAATGGGAGGATCTTCTACCCGTAGGTTTGTAAGCAGGGAAAATCCGCAAGGGGGAGTCTTGTCTCCGCTTCTGTAATCCGTGACAGTTGACCAACTGTTGCGTAGCATGGAGGGGAAGGCTCGATATGGAGGAGAAGGCTCGGGACAAGGTCGATAATATTGCTTTCGTCTTTAACGGAAAATTTCCTCAAACTCTCCGTCAACTCATGGAAAGAGCACTCTTAATCCATTCGAGATGGGCATCCTCTTGTGGAATAAGCGTAAACCCAAAAAAAAAAAAAACAGATCTCATCCTTTTCACTAGGAAATATAAAATCTCCAACCTAGAACCACCGCGTCTGAACGGCACGAGGTTGCTCTTTAGTGATAGAACGAAGTACCTAGGAGTTATTCTGGATAAGAAACTTATCTGGAATGATAACATAAAGGATCGTATTTGCTTGTAAAAAATCTTTAGGTAAGATGATGATGATGATGATGATGATGATGATGATGATGATGATGATGATGATGATGATGATGATGATGATGATGATGATGATGATGATGATGATGATGATGATGATGATGATGATGATGATGATGATGATGATGATGATGATGATGATGATGATGATGATGATGATGATGATGATGATGATGATGATGATGATGATGATGATGGTGATGATGATGATGATGATGATGATGATGATGATGATGATGATCTTGTAGCTTGGTTGCGAGCGTTCAGCGCGACCGCCTTGCATGAGCTTTACATTTTTCTGACTTTCGTTACGTTGTTTACAGACGCTCTATTAAGAAGAGACAGAAGAGAGGGAAATGTGAGCGAATAGTTTTGCGCTGAGTTTGATAACGTTTTTCTCAGCGTCAAAAATATAATTTTTTAAGAAATAAAAAGTCCAGTTTGCACATCTACAGGTTTAAACCTACTAAGAAATACTAAATTTATTAAAATTAGCAGTGTTTTCAGAAATTTTTGGGGGAAAAGGCTAGATGGGCTTTAAAAAAGGGCTAGAAAAGGCTAGATTTACATTATTTTTACTCTGAATATACGTGTGTATTTATATTTTTATATACAATATGAATGTGATATAAAACAATACCAAGAACAAAACATTGATATTGATTAAAATTGAATTCAGTCTCTCAAGTTCAAATATTGGTAAGTGTAAAAACCGTATTTTTCGGTGTTTTTCATATTTTGCTTGCTTGCACTCGGCTCCTCAAATTCCAATAATCAGGCGAAGCCCCATTGCTGGAGCTCGAAGTACTTTCAATTTCATCATTAGAATCACCTATTTTCTAACTCATTTCTTGTATGAATTTAGAAAATTTATTAAAATATCTAGTAAATGGAAACCAGAATTGCAAGGAATATTTGTTTTTTCCATTTCTAGCTGAAATAACGTTTCATTTATGAAATGCTGTCAAATATATTATTTTTAGAACACAGGGTCCATACCAGAGATCTGCAACAAGTCAATTGAAAATCAAGTAACTTGAAAAAAAGCAAGTTTTGACTTGACTTGTAGAAACATGATATTGCCACGACTAGTTTCTGAAAAACGAATCATAAGTCAAAAAAATCAAACTTTCTACTTTTCAAGTCCAAGCAACTGCGCTGCCGCAGAAAGCCATCGACGAGCGTCTACTTATACTTTTCTATACAAAAAAAATAAATAAATAACTGGTCATTTCCGCCCTTGAAAGGACTTTGACCTAGCTTCTTATGATCAATTGTGTTGTGCGTGTTATTAAGTTTGTACACAATTGACCGAGAAAGGGACCTACATGTTTAACACCAACTCCGAACGGCGATGAACGTAATGTTCTTATTCTCAAGAAGCTTTACATGGCATTTGATTACTCTCTGAGTTTTGCCATTGTTTGCCGAGAGGTGGCGGCCGTACAAAAAAATTATTTTAATTCAAATAATTTTCTGTCGCTGCTGGGGTTCGAACCTGGGTCTCCAAGTTCTTTGATATAGCGGCCACGCACTTTAACCAACTACGCCACGGATGCCACAAAGTGACGAAATTAATTAACCAGTACGGGGCGGTCGGAGGGAATAGGTCCCCGAGGGAAAATGTTCCTATTGCATAAGTAATGGGGGTCGGTCATAAATATTAATCCTGTCCGGCCCTACTTAAAGCTCCCCTGTTCAGGTGCAGGAAATAAAAAAACGATAAAAAGAACACAAACATACTTCAATCCAATGATTTAAAGTTAAACTGTATTCTTAACTCGAGAAACGAAGTTTGCACTGTCGACACGAAGTTATTTCCTCGAACTTCGTAAAAAGACTTGAAAATAAAGGATTTGTAGGCAAAATAATAACGTTTCCCCTACATTTCAAGTTTCTACGTTTCCAGTTTTCTACATTTGGCGACTTAATTCTTGCTGTCTATAACGCAGACTTGTTGTTTCCCTGCCTCGACTTGCAGGGAGTTGAAAAATTAAAGGAACTTGAAACAACAATTGGATCCATTCATGCAGTTTTGCGTAATATATACAAGATAATAATAATAACAATGATAATAATAACAATGATAATAATAATAACAATGATAATAATAATAACAATGATAATGATAATAACAATGATAATAACAATGATAATAATAATAACAATAATTTTTGTTTTTCGGCGGATAAGGGAAAAAATATGCCTACCGCATCTCACTATTGTCGACACAAAAGTGGTATGTGGAGCTCGCATTTACTAAAACCATCCCCTTCGAGCGCGGACTGTTTCCACCCTGGTACCGCTTTCGCATTACTTCAGAGTGGAGTCCGGTTTTTGAGCGTAAATTACACATTCATCAAAATATCTCGCGTCTGGATCTCACCTTTTTCATACTGGTAGCTCTTCCGCTTCCAGATCCCACTTCTTTTTGCGCAGCACATCTTCAACAAAGCGTGCACATTTCAAATTTTCATCGCTGCTGACCATAATGTCGAACACGCGATCAGTGTTGAAAGCGCCGACCACTACTGTAAGGGCGTTGCGCTCCGATTGCCACCTTGCACATTGAAAGAAAGTGTGCTTCGCGTCATCTTGCTGTCTATCGCCATAGATGCAGTCGAGTCTTTCTACTTTCCCATTCTGTGAAAGTACTTTCGAAAGTACCCATGGCCTGACAGAAACTGCGTGACGTAAAAGTTAACCTCACCAAATTTTTTATTATACCACCTGTCAAGGTTGGGAACTAGTTTCGCTGTCCACCTACCTTTTGTGTCGATGTCCCATCGATCTTGCCATCGGCGCAGGGCCGGTGTTCTTATCTCCTGCTTTGTGGTTCTTTCGGGGTTATTCTCATAACAATGATAATAATAATAACAATGATAACAATAATAACAATGCTAATAATAATAACAATGGTAATAATAATAACAATGATAATAATAATAAAAATGATAATAATAAAAATGATAATAATAATAACAATGCCAATAATAATAATGATAATAATAATAATAATAATTGTTGATAACACTGAGTTACAAAATGACACTTTATAAAAGGTGCAGAGTTCTCGGTAGTCAATCCCGAATGCATTTTGGCTGCTGATTTCAAATATGGACTCAGTTCTTCTCCATCAGCTCGAGTTTTTGAGTTATAGGCAAAAACATGAAAATCAGTTCTTTTTCTTATAATTTTGCTATATCTCTTACATTGATCTACCGATTTGTATTACGATGACGAATTTCAATGAAGAAATATTAGACTTTTAAATTTTTGCACATAAAATTACAATATCTTTGACGGTTTTGAAGATATCGGCGCTCAAAGTGGAAAAAATGTTCCAATTTTACGTAGGCTGCGCTTTTGAAACCCTGTATCTTTAATATTTTTCAACGGATTTGCAAAAAATTTTTTTTTACTTGATAGAAAATCTCTCGAATTTTAATAAACATCATTGTTTTCTTTTATTAGCTTACATTTTTTCAAAAAGAAATAAAAAATTTTTAAAATTAAGTCTATTAAAATTCAAGTACAGTTGATAAGGTTTTTTGATAAGCAATTGATAAAGAAGAGCCATGATTTGCTTACATAAGTAGAAGAATGCCGGGAATAAGTTTAGAAAAGCTTAAAGCTGGTGTAATGGATGGTCTGCAGATAAGGCAGCTAATGAAAGACCCTAATTTTAAAACCTCAATGACTAACTTTGAGCATCATTTACGACTTGAAAAACTTCTCTTCAGTGACTTTCTGGAATGAAAGGCATCAGGTTCATCTCTCTTAAGACTACAACAATAGTCTGCCATCATACGTTTGTCCCATCTTCCTTGGTAGCGGTCTTCCATTATTTTCATGTCCTGATGGAAACGCTCACCTTGTTCATCACTAGTGTTTCCTAAATTCTCAGAGAAGTGGTATAAATGGTTGTGTAGATAGTGAATCTTGATGCTCATATTACATCCAAGATCCCTAAAACTGTCTAGCATGTTGGTCACTAGTTGCTCAAAATTACTTGCTTTGCAATTGCCTAAAAAGTTTTTGACAATTTACTCAAATGACACCCATGCCTTTCGCTCAAGTTTAGTCATCGATGTTTTAAAATTAGGGTCTTTCACTAGCTGCCTTATATGCGGACCATCCATTACACCAGCTTTAAGCTTTTCTAAACTTATTCCCGGCATTTTTCTACTTATGTAAGCAAAACATGGTTCTTCTTTATCCATTGCTTATCAAAAAACCTTATCAACTGTACTTGAATTTTAATAAACTTATTTTAAAAATTTTTTAGTTTTCTTAATTTCTTTGAAAAAATGTAAGCTAATAAAAGAAAACAAAAATGTTTATTAAAATTCGACAGATTTTCTATCAAGTAAAAAAAATTTTTTGCAAATCCGTTAAAAAATATTAAAGATACAGGGTTTCAAAAGCGCAGCTTACGTAAAATTGGGACATTTTTTAAACTTTGAACGTCGATATCTTCAAAACCCTCAAAGATATTGTACTTTTATGTGCAAAAATTTAAAAGTCTAATATTTCTTCATTGAAATTCGTCATCGTAATACAAATCGGTAGATCAATGTAAGAGATATAGCAAAATTATCAGAAAAAGAACTGATTTTCATGTTTTTGCCTATAACTCAAAAACTCGAGCTGATGGAGAAAAACGGAGTCCATATTTGAAATCAAGAAAACAAATTAGTCTATAATCAGCTGAAAAATCTCCGGCACCAAAATGTCTGTCGGGCTGTGTAATCTTTGAAAGAATTGTTTATTTTTATTTTTCACTTTCAGATTTAATTCCATATTTCCGTTTGGATGACACAATTAGAATAAACTAATAATAAATATTACAATAAACTTCTATGCAAAGTACGAATTTAACTTTGAGTACAAATTTAACTTTGAGTACGAATTAAACTTTGAGTACGAATTTAACTTTGACTACGAATTTAACTAACGGCACTACGAATTTAACTTCATTTGTAAGGAAATAACTTGGACATCGACTTGGAAACACAGAAAAGTTGAAAAGCTTATGAAACATTTCAAAAAATATTATTAAATTAAAAAATATGAAGAGAAATTATTTAAAGAGAAAATTTCGGAAATCCATCAAAAGAAATTCTTGAAATGTAGTGAAGTGTTGTAGAAATATTTTTTCTTTGAATGAAAAAATTCTAATATCCGAAATACAAACCCAGAATATGATTCATACCACTGGACAGGTAATTGATGCACCTTTCCAACGATATATCATTCATATATGCACACTCAAGATTTTGGCCACAGGAAATTTTTGAAAAAGTATTGAAGTGAAATAGTATTGAACTTTGAATGAAAAAATTCTAACATCGGAAATATAAACCTAGAATGATATGTATACCACTGGACAGGTAATTGATGCACCTTTCCAACGATATATCACTCATATGTGCACACTCAAGATTTTGGCCAAAAGAAATTTTTGAGAAAGTATTGAAGTGTAGGCACAAGGTACTAACTTTGAATGAAAAAATTCTAACATCGGAAATATAAACCTAAAATGATATGTATACCACTGGACAGGTAATTGATGCACCTTCCCAACGATATATCATTCATGTGTGCACACTCAAGATTTTGGCCAAAGGAAATTTTTGAAAAAGTATTGAAGTGTAGGCAAAAGGTATTAACTTTGATTGAAAAAAATCTTATATCAGAAATATAAACCTAGAATGATATGTATGAAACACTTTTTGTATTTCCGATGCTAGAATTTTTTTATTCAAAGTTATACCTTTTGCCTACACTTCAATCCTTTTTCAAAAGGATGTTTCCGATGTTTGAATTTTTTCATTCAAAGTTAGTACTTTGTGCCTACACTTCAATACTTTTTCAAAAATTTCCTTTGGCCAAAATCTTGAGGTTGCACACATGAATGATACATCGTTGGGAAGGTGCATCAATTACCTGTCCAGTGGTATACATATCATTTTAGGTTTATATTTCCGATGTTAGAATTTTAACATTCAAAGTTAGTACTTTGTGCCTACACTTCAATACTTTTTCAAAAATTTCCTTTGGCCAAAATCTTGAGTGTGCACATATGAATGATATATCGTTCAAAAGGTGCATCAATTGCCTGTTCAGTGATATATACATATCATATATACATATATGATATATACATATCATTCTAGGTTTATATTTCTGATATAAGATTTTTTTCAATCAAAGTTAGTACCTTTTGCCTACACTTCAATACTTTTCCAAAAATTTCCCTTGGCCAAAATCTTGAGTGTGCACAAATGAATGATATATCGTTGGGAAGGTGCATCAATTACCTGTCCAGTGGTATACATATCATTTTAGGTTTATATTTCCGATGTTAGAATTTTAACATTCAAAGTTAGTACCTTGTGCCTACACTTCAATACTTTTTCAAAAATTTCCTTTGGCCAAAATCTTGAGTGTGCACATATGAATGATATATCGTTCAAAAGGTGCATCAATTGCCTGTTCAGTGATATACATATCATTCTAGGTTTATATTTCTGATATAAGATTTTTTTTCAATCAAAGTTAGTACCTTTTGCCTACACTTCAAAACTTTTCCACAAATTTCCTTTGGCCAAAATCTTGAGTGTGCACACATGAATGATATATCGTTGGGAAGGTGCATCAATTACCTGTCCAGTGGTATACATATCATTTTAGGTTTATATTTCCGATGTTAGAATTTTAACATTCAAAGTTAGTACCTTGTGCCTACACTTCAATACTTTTTCAAAAATTTCCTTTGGCCAAAATCTTGAGTGTGCACATATGAATGATATATCGTTCAAAAGGTGCATCAATTGCCTGTTCAGTGATATATACATATCATATATACATATATGATATATACATATCATTCTAGGTTTATATTTCTGATATAAGATTTTTTTCAATCAAAGTTAGTACCTTTTGCCTACACTTCAATACTTTTCCAAAAATTTCCCTTGGCCAAAATCTTGAGTGTGCACACATGAATGATATATCGTTGGGAAGGTGCATCAATTACCTGTCCAGTGGTATACATATCATTTTAGGTTTATATTTCCGATGTTAGAATTTTAACATTCAAAGTTAGTACCTTGTGCCTACACTTCAATACTTTTTCAAAAATTTCCTTTGGCCAAAATCTTGAGTGTGCACATATGAATGATATATCGTTCAAAAGGTGCATCAATTGCCTGTTCAGTGATATACATATCATTCTAGGTTTATATTTCTGATATAAGATTTTTTGCAATCAAAGTTAGTAACTTTTGCCTACACTTCAATACTTTTCCAAAAATTTCCTTTGGCCAAAATCTTGAGTGTGCACACATGAATGATATATCGTTGGGAAGGTGCATCAATTACCTGTCCAGTGGTATACATATCATTTTAGGTTTATATTTCCGATGTTAGAATTTTAACATTCAAAGTTAGTACTTTGTGCCTACACTTCAATACTTTTTCAAAAATTTCCTTTGGCCAAAATCTTGAGTGTGCACACATGAATGATATATCGTTGGGAAGGTGCATCAATTACCTGTCCAGTGGTATACATATCATTTTAGGTTTATATTTCCGATGTTAGAATTTTAACATTCAAAGTTAGTACTTTGTGCCTACACTTCAATACTTTTTCAAAAATTTCCTTTGGCCAAAATCTTGAGTGTGCACATATGAATGATATATCGTTCAAAAGGTGCATCAATTGCCTGTTCAGTGATAAACATATCATTATAGGTTTATATTTCTGATATAAGATTTTTTTCAATCAAAGTTAGTACCTTTTGCCTACACTTCAATACTTTTCCAAAAATTTCCTTTGGCCAAAATCTTGAGTGTGCACACATGAATGATATATCGTTGGGAAGGTGCATCAATTACCTGTCCAGTGGTATACATATCATTTTAGGTTTATATTTCCGATGTTAGAATTTTAACATCCAAAGTTAGTACCTTGTGCCTACACTTCAATACTTTTTCAAAAATTTCCTTTGGCCAAAATCTTGAGTGTGCACATATGAATGATTTATCGTTCAAAAGGTGCATCAATTGCCTGTTCAGTGATATACATATCATTCTAGGTTTATATTTCTGATATAAGATTTTTTTTCAATCAAAGTTAGTACCTTTTGCCTACACTTCAAAACTTTTCCAAAAATTTCCTTTGGCCAAAATCTTGAGTGTGCACACATGAATGATATATCGTTGGGAAGGTGCATCAATTACCTGTCCAGTGGTATACATATCATTTTAGGTTTATATTTCCGATGTTAGAATTTTAACATCCAAAGTTAGTACCTTGTGCCTACACTTCAATACTTTTTCAAAAATTTCCTTTGGCCAAAATCTTGAGTGTGCACATATGAATGATTTATCGTTCAAAAGGTGCATCAATTGCCTGTTCAGTGATATACATATCATTCTAGGTTTATATTTCTGATATAAGATTTTTTTTCAATCAAAGTTAGTACCTTTTGCCTACACTTCAAAACTTTTCCACAAATTTCCTTTGGCCAAAATCTTGAGTGTGCACACATGAATGATATATCGTTGGCAAGGTGCATCAATTACCTGTCCAGTGGTATACATATCATTTTAGGTTTATATTTCCGATGTTAGAATTTTAACATTCAAAGTTAGTACCTTGTGCCTACACTTCAATACTTTTTCAAAAATTTCCTTTGGCCAAAATCTTGAGTGTGCACATATGAATGATATATCGTTCAAAAGGTGCATCAATTGCCTGTTCAGTGATATACATATCATTCTAGGTTTATATTTCTGATATAAGATTTTTTTTCAATCAAAGTTAGTACCTTTTGCCTACACTTCAATACTTTTCCAAAAATTTCCTTTGGCCAAAATCTTGAGTGTGCACACATGAATGATATATCGTTGGGAAGGTGCATCAATTACCTGTCCGGTGGTATACATATCATTTTAGGTTTATATTTTCGATGTTAGAATTTTAACATTCAAAGTTAGTACCTTGTGCCTACACTTCAATACTTTCTCAAAAATTTCTTTTGGCCAAAATCTTGAGTGTGCACATATGAGTGATATATCGTTGGAAAGGTGCATCAATTACCTGTCCAGTGGTATACATATCATTCTAGGTTTATATTTCCGATGTTAGAATTTTTTCATTCAAAGTTCAATACTATTTCACTTCAATACTTTTTCAAAAATTTCCTGTGGCCAAAATCTTGAGTGTGCATATATGAATGATATATCGTTGGAAAGGTGCATCAATTACCTGTCCAGTGGTATGAATCATATTCTGGGTTTGTATTTCGGATATTAGAATTTTTTCATTCAAAGAAAAAATATTTCTACAACACTTCACTACATTTCAAGAATTTCTTTTGATGGATTTCCGAAATTTTCTCTTTAAATAATTTCTCTTCATATTTTTTAATTTAATAATATTTTTTGAAATGTTTCATACGCTTTTCAACTTTTCTGTGTTTCCAAGTCGATGTCCAAGTTATTTCCTTACAAATGAAGTTAAATTCGTAGTGCCGTTAGTTAAATTCGTAGTCAAAGTTAAATTCGTACTCAAAGTTAAATTCGTACTTTGCATAGAAGTACGAATTTAACTTTGTTGTGTCGTTATTTATATTCGTACCAAAAGTTAAATTCGTTTTTGCAAAAAAGTACGAATTTAACTTTGTACAGAGAAGAAATATTGGTTTTGTCTTTGCTAAGTTAGCGTCGGATTTACGAATTTAACTTCACGCAGTTAAAAAATTTGACCTTTAGATATTGCTAAAATCGTTTAAAGGTATTTTTGGAGCTATTTACGACTTATATCATATTGAATAATATGTTGTCCAAACCGAAACACATGTTGAATATATTGTGATGAAGAATCATTTATAACACAGTACGACAGTGGTTGGTACACATGATAAATGTTAACAGAATATGAAAATAGGCTTAAAATAAAGAAATACGTGTCTCGGCGATTTGCTGTAGCACGTCAGAATTTTGAGAAAATCGATTTTAAAGATTCGAAGGATCGTGGAGGTTCACTTGTAACGTAGTACTATTATAAAAAGTTCTATAAAAACAGAATGGGTGAACCGATTTAAGTGCTTAAGCCAGTTTTGAAAAGGGAATTAAATTTGGATTTGTTTTTATAAAAAAAAACATTTTTTCCGCTAGATGGCGCTTTAATTTTCATGTAAAATAAAAAAATATCCAAAAAATGTACGATATTCATTAAAAATACAATGTTTTTGATTTGAAATCCAATAACTAAAGTAGAATCTTTTTCGCTGGCCGGGAATTGCTTGATTCAGCGATTCGGGGCTCCGAGCCAGATCAAACTAAAAATATTATTATTCAATTTCAACGAGCTTACAGATCGGGGTTTCTGATATTTTGGTTTTGGATATTAAGTTTTGTATTTTTACATTACATTTACATTACATTGAATTACATTACATTTTTAGATATTTTTTAATTTTACATGAAAATTAAAGCGCCATCTAGCGGAAAAAAATGTTTTTTTTTATAAAAACAAATCCAAATTTAATTCCCTTTTCAAAACTGGCTCAAGCACTTAAATCGGTTCACCCATTCTGTTTTTATAGAACTTTTTATAATAGTACTACGTTACAAGTGAACCTCCACGATCCTTCGAATCTTTAAAATCGATTTTCTCAAAATTCTGACGTGCTACAGCAAATCGCCGAGACACGTATTTCTTTATTTTAAGCCTATTTTCATATTCTGTTAACATTTCTCATGTGTACTCAAAAAAAATTGATTTTGTCGTACTGTGTAATAATCTAAGCTATTTTCATTTTTTTTTTTATTTTTTTAAAATATGCATCTGATATTTTTTGGCAGAGCTTTGAACATGCAATTTAACTCCTTGTGTTCAATTATCTCAATACGATGGTTGATTTCTTAACTAATGGGTATACAAAAAGTTTAACTTGATTTTGCTGCCTGGCACCTAAGATACATGTCTGCGCTATATTTTTTCAAACCTTCCAACTCTTGCCAGTACGTAGATTGATTGTAAAAAATAATAACGTTCCAACTACTGATCATTGTTTGAACATGTCCGATGTTTTCGAAGTGTATTCCCATTTTATTATCAAGCTCGGTTAAGTTGGCTAAATTTTGTTAGTCGAGATATATTTGTCTCATCTATAGCTGGGTCGGCTAAACATGTGAGTGGAGCACCAATTAAAAAGTGTCGAGGTGTCAGTGATTCTAGGTCGTTTGGATCAGACGACATGGGTGTAATCGGAGTTGAGTATGGCTTCAATTTGTGCGATAACTGTTTGTAGCTCCTCTGAAGTGAGTGTGGCGTATGCTGCGACCCTAACTAAATGGTGTTTGGCCGATTTGACTGCAGCCTCCCAGATGCCTCCAAAATGTGGAGCTCGAGGTGGAATGTGTAGCCACTCAATTTTTTTCTTGTTGACAAATCTGTGTAACTTCTTGCTGAAATGCCATTGAATGGTGCAATTGTTTTAGCTCGATAAGTTTTGGTCTTGCTTTTAAAAAATGGGTTGCATTGTCACTATAAATCCTTTTGCAAACTCCTCGGCGCGTAATAAATCGCTTTAATGCATTTCATTTCATTTCATTTTTTATTTTAACCTTCATCGGTCCCTAATTTCTAGAAACGAATAAGTTTCCTTGTGTGTAAATTTTGCACACTTTTTCAAGAGCCATATTTTTATCGATGAATGAAATTAATGCGATATAGTCGTTAAAAATTATTTATTATTCATTATTTTATTTATTTAAAAAAAAAAGATTTTTAAAAAACCAGCCAAAATCCTAGCTCGGTCGATTTGCTGAAATTATATTAAAAAATTAACAGCTTGAAGTTGAAAAGTGTGTGTAAAATTTACACAAGGGACCGATTAAGGTTAATCTTTGGATACAAATTCCTTATAGATTACACAGAACCAAAAACGTACTTAATAACAAAGAAAAAGTTCTTTGTCCCAATGTATTATACATTAAAATTGGTCCAAAGTACGAGTTCCTTGATTCAATGAATCTTTGTTCTTACGTTATTTCTTTGATATGTTATGAAGAAAAATGATTAATTAATGACACATACAACTGTTACAATAAGTTAGTCTGTCCTTAGAAATTTTAAAACATTATCAAGATATATTTTAAAAAATCATTTTCTTATTGAGATAAAATTCTCTAATGGTTTTATAGATATTACAACACAAGAACTGGAACAAAATTTTAATGAACACGAACAATGAACTGTTCCTTAAAATTAAGAACAACGATTCATTGAACCAAAGAATTCGTTCTTTGGGGCAATGAATAGTTCTTAAAAATCAATGAATTTCGCTTTATGAACGAGATTCTTTGATTTTAAGAACAATATTTGGTTCAGTGTAAAAGAATACAATAAATATTAAATAAAATATTATTAAAAACTTATTTTCTCTTAATTGTAATGGCTACTATAATTAAAGAATTCTATTCAATAAGTGCTCCATAACTATCTTAGAGATAGAAAAATCTATACAATCGTCAACATTAATATTATTAAAAAGAAATAATGACCTATAATTAGGTGCATTAGCAACATAATAAGTACGACAATTGGTAGCTAAAAAGTATCATTATTTCTAAGCACACTAGCAGGTACATTAAAATAAATTTTTTCCAAAAGTACTAGACAATCAACTGATCCAGAAATTATATCATAAGCAAAAAGTAATGATAGTAAAATTCTTCTACTCTCTAAAGACTTTTTGTTTAATAAAAGACATCTTTCACTATATGAGGGAAGTGAAAATTCAGGACTAAGCGTACGAAAAGCAAATCGAGTAAGATTTCTGCACACGCTCAATGTGCAAGATATGAGCAGCATAATACGGATGCCAAATTACTGATGCATATTCTAACCGAGAACGAACAAGATTAAAAAACAGGGTTTTAAAAGTGTACGGGTCTGAAAAAGAAGAAGTTTGACGCCTAATAAATGCTAACAAAACATAGGCTTTCGGGATGATGAAATCAAGATGTGAATTGAATGTAAACTTGGTATCAAAAACAACACAAAGATCTTTAAATTGATGGACATAAGATAACAAAGTGTAATTAATATGATATTCGGACGGACAATTAATTTTGGTTTTCGAAAAGGACATAAAAGCGCATTTCTTTATATTTAAAAAGAAAGCATTTTTTAAAGACTAAGTATAGAGTTTATTAACTTCATTTTGAAGACGGGAAACAGATTGATTCCTAATTTGAAGAAAAATTTTCAGGTCATCGGCGTATAGAAGACATTGAGAGTGTAAAAATAAAGATGGGATATCATTAATAAATAAAATAAACAACAAAGGGCCCAGCATACTCCCTTGGGGAACACCAGACGTTGCACTCAAAGCAAATGACTTAAAATTATCGAAAGACACGTAACACTGTCTATTTGAAAGATAGGACTCAATCCAACTTAAAAATGATGAGTGAAAGCCTAATTTGTTCAGTTTATTAATAAGTAAAGCATGAGAAACTTTATCAAATGCTTTTGAAAAGTCCGTATATATTACGTCAGCCTGAAAGCCAATATAATGTTTGACTATATCAAACAATACTAAGTTTGATATAGTCGAACGACCTGGGACAAAACCATGTTGGGAGGTAGAAATTATACTCTTGGTGGCAAATATTATTTTTTCTTTTACAATAATTTCAAAAAGTTTTGAAACTGCAGAAAGTTTGAAAATCGGTCTGTAATTAGCAACTTTATTTTTTGATCCAGATGTATGCACAGGTGTTATAAAAGACTTTTTCCATATATCCAAAAAAATACCAGAATTCAAAGATTTATTGAAAATAATTGTAAGTGAACCGATTAAGTTTAAAGCACATCTTTTTAGGAAAAAGGCTGATAAACCATCATTGCTAGCTGTATAAGAAACTTTAAGTGTATAAATATCTCTTAAAACATCATCTTCAGTAATAGAAAGAGAACCAATATTAATTCCAGTATCTGCAATACTACTTACTTCAAAGTTAAAATTTTGATACGGTTCAAAATTTGATTGAAAGAATTCTGCAAATAAGTTTGCAGTAGATATTCCGTCATTCGATACTTTTTCATTGAGGATCATTGTAGAGGGAATGTCAGAGCGACCTTTCAAGAAGAAGCTAGGTCAAAGTCCTTTCAAGGGCTGAAATGGCCAGTTATTTATTTTTTTTTTTACTTATTAAGAAAATTGAATTCCCTCATATAGTGACGATATTTGTAGAAATGAGAAAAATTATTAGTTTTGAAGTATTTTTTATAAAACTTACTTTGCAAGTTTTCAATTTTAATAACCGTTTGTATACCGTTTGTATACCAAAGTAGCTTATAAACTTTTGATCTATACTTTGGAATAAACTCATTACAAATTGAAGATAACCGACAAACAAAAATATCAAAACTTGATGAGGTGTCAAAACTATTTAATTCATTAACCCAGTCAATAGCATAAATCGCATTTTTCAATACAGAAAAATTACATTTTTTATAGTTGAATTTCGAAGGATTTTGACTGAATGAGACATTAAGATATTTATAAAAAGAAATTTCTATCTCTAAAGGTAAGTGATGAGCAGTAGATGGAGATATAGGTGATTTAGAGGTGAACTAGAAGTTTAAATTTAATATTATCATCAGGGCTCAGATTTCGATGACAAGTCATCTTTTTTTTGCTGCTCCTTAGACATTTTCTGGTTATTTAGAAGTACCTTTTATGTTTACTACATTCTAAATGTGAAAAGTTTTTAGCATTTTTTCATAATTTTTCGTCGTTCTTCCTTTTTTTAGTTTTCAGGTAATTTTTATTACTTTGAGTGCATTTTTTTGTCATTTTTCGTGATTTTTAAGTAAGTTTTTAGTCATTTTTAGGAATTTGCAATTTTTAGAGCATTTTTTGGGTTTTGGTGTCATTTAATTGTTATTTATTTTAAAAGCATTTGTATTGTCGTTTTACAACACTTTTACAGCACAAACGCTTTTTTCAAATTGTGAGTTAAAAGGCCAACTAGCGTACATTAAAGCAAATTTTGAACGTATTCCTTCAACAATCGAGTCCCTGCAATCGAAAACATTACCTCTCGAAAGAGGGGTATCTTTGATTGAAGACCTCGAGGAAAAAATAAGTTCTACGCATGGTGAAACTGCCGAAAGGGTATATAAAAAGATGAAACAAGTGTTGGATAAAAACTCAGGATATGCTAGTTTGGGCTTTATTGCTCAAATTTTGGAGGGTACAAATTTTACCACTATGCAATTCGAAGAGGAACTTACATCCGATGACATATCGTCTTTTAAATATGCTCCCCTGGTTTGTGCAGATGTAGAAAGAAGTTTTTCTGTTTACAAATACATCTTGGCAGACAATCGACGTTCTTTTAATTTTAATAACCTAAAAATGTATAAAAATAATAAAAATAAATATTAAAAATAATACCGAATTTTTTTAATTTTTAAGGTGCTTTTTATGCGGTTTTTAGGTAATTTTTGTAGTTTTTTTAGGTAATTTTGTCATTTTTTTAAGTTCAGTTTTTTATGGTTTTTAGGTCATCAAAATCCGAGCCCTGATTATCATTTATAAAAATAAGATCTAATAACCTATTACGTAAATTAAAATAGTTGTTTACTTGTTGCAAACCAAGAGCTAACAAATTATCGATAACATACGACTCTATATTACTAGAAACATTGCAAGGTACAAGATAAAAATAATCAAAATACTTAGTCCAAGTAACCAAGTAAACTAGTCAGTCGTCATCAGAACTCGTGTGAACATAGACGTGTGCAATGTCGAATTCGGTGACAAATTGTTGCAAATATTATAAAGACAGCATCGACGCACAGTGTGTAATTTGAATGATCAAATTTGTTTTGGTAATTCTCTAAGCCGCAATACAATTCTTAAGAAAAAATGGGCGTGGTCGGAGCATTATCACGCCCACCTATCATATAAGCGAAGAATAAAATAAACCTTTTGTTATATTTTCAAATGAATGAATGCAAATTAATTAGTATTAGGTTAAATTATTAGTGGAAATAACCCAATTAAAGTTATCTTTACAGGTATTTTACCTGCAATGCCTACCTACAACAATTTTATTGATTTGGGAATGAAATAGAAAGTGTAAATTTTATATTGAATTTCAACATTTTCATAATTAGTTGTCGTCATAGTCTTCGTAGTCGTCGTCATCGTCATCGTCGGAACTAGATTGGAGCAGTTCAGGAGTCTTCAGTAATAATAATGTCTCATTCGTGAGTGGATATCTTCTTCAATTTATTGGCTTGAATATATTGTGACTAGATAGAAGTGGATCTGATGATAGTCGGTCGTGGAGAATATCTCTATTGCAATCTTTTCGGCAAATTTTTCGGCTGAAATTTTCACGAATTCACCAGTATTCTTTGTTGCTTGCTTCCTGAGCATCTTCTTATAACTGTCCCAGAGGCAAAATGCAAGCATTTATTATCACTTAAGAATGGGGTAGTATTTTAAGAATGCTTGCAGGCATATAGTACCAGGAGTAATGTTGAAAATATATTTCGTTTGTTTCGCGTGCATAGGTGGATCACTTTATTGCATCTATCTCAGACTCACTGGAAAGTGCTTCGAGTAATATTCGAAAACGATGTATAAGATCTTCGTTGAGTCCAGTAATGTTTGCAGACAATGCAGTATTTTTAAAAAATCTGCGAGCGGTATATGTCCGTCGTTTGTGTTACCGCTGATCTGTTTTGGCATATCGACAAGATCTTATTAGTTTCTAAGAACCTCGCCAAAAAAGAATGACTTTTTTCCATTTAGTGTTAACTTTAACACAATACTCGCTTACAAATAATTGTAACTCCCTGGGTATAACTCAACCTCAACCATATTAAAGCTTGCTAATATGTGTACAAATATTTTTTATGCGGTCTTTCTTCTTGGATCTGTACCATACATAAAAAAATTCTTGACCTTTCATTTTGCCTAGATAAAAAAAAATTATAGCCCAAAAATAGAAAAAAAATTATATAATCAGTTTATACATTTAACTGATTGTATAAGTTAAAAAGCTGAAGAAGCGATTAAGCCAAATTTTAAAAGTTGTACAAGAGGGTACATCTTAGAAAAGTAACTTTAAACTTATAATATTAACAAAAAAATCTACCTTTTTACATATTTTCTAAATGGATTTTTTTAATATTAATCAAACTCACATTAGCTTTATTCTTACCTTCAGCGATTCAATATTTAAGAAATATTATAGGTACAATTTTTTTTTTCTTAATTTAAAAGTGGTAAATATGTTGTTTATCAATGATAAAAGTACCGTATTAACAAAATTAAATTTTTAAAAATTTTTTCATTTCTGTTTTGTGTCACTTTTAACGCTAATTTTTCGCCACTGGTGATGTAACGAAAAAAATTTTTGATGAGGCAAAAACGCGTAGAGTATTGACATAGTTTTCAAGGCAAAAAATTTTATTTCTGGTGGTTTTGATTTTTTTAATTAAGTTCCGCTAGATTATTTAAATTACACACTGTGCGACGGCTGTATGATAACTTGCAATTTTTGTGAAAAAAGTTTTCATCAAAACTGCATTGACATTGACAATGAAACTATTATTGATTACATATCTAAATCTAAAAACATTGTGTTTAAGTGCGCTAATTGTCTTGACGCAAATAATGGCGTACTTGCTCAAATTTCAGCTCTAACCTCTATTATAAATGAGCTAAATAATAAATTTCTTCAATTGAGTGAAAAATTGAATAACATTGAAAGTGCATTCAACTCTGCAACAACTTCAACTTCGCATAAAAATAAAGCAAAAATAAACTCAAAAAAGTGCACCCCGCGCGTCGCTAGCACAGCTAGAAAATGTTCGTTTCACTCGTGCCCTCGCTTCGCCTTCATCTATTTCAAATTTTTCGGCTTCTGCCGTTCCGTGCACAACTGAGCCATCTATTGACGAATGCGCTTCGTCAAACGAGTTTACGAATGCTCCTCTTTCACACATGCTTGCTCCACCACTCTCAGTTGCTGCTGCTATTGCGACTGATAATGACTCTGTTTCAGCTACTATAAACAACAAATTGGCTGATGGTTTTTCTATCGTTCATAACAGAAGAAAAAAGAAAAACAAATCTATCACAAACGGCCAAAGTAGTTGGATCGGACTCAACTACTACTTTGAATGTGGTTCCTAAATTTAAATGGGTGCATCTTTCCAGATTTTGTTCTGATATGAGTCCCGACAACATCATTAAACATATATCGGGAAAGTTAAATGTTGCACCAACTCAATTCAAATGTTTTGCTCTCATCAAAAAAGATGCTGAGATAAGCAATCTATCTTACGTGAATTTCAAACTTGGATTTCCCGATCAATTGCTTGGTCGTATAATGGATGCCTCGGCATGGCCATACTTTGTCAGAATAAAAATATTCATTAACAAATCGCAGCCAAAAAACTTAAAAAAGTAATAGGCTCTCCAAATCAAATGATGGCGTCAACATGAATTCGCCACTTTCTTCCCAAATTCTGGTGTGTTATCACAATATTGGACGATTGTGTACAAAAGACCGAGATTTTCTATTATTTACTTTTTCGCTTTCTCATGATATTATTGCACTCACTGAAACGTGGCTCTCTGTCAGTTACTACAATGCCGAGTATTTCGCTTCAAATCAATACAATGTTTTTATAAAAGATCGCTGCCCTCATATATCTGGACTAAGTAGAGGAGGCGGAGTTTTAGTTGCTGTTCGCTCTGCGCTTTCTTGTACGCAAATTGATCTACCTTTTTCGCATACTCATCTTGATTTGGACCAGATCATCGTAAAAATAAATTAAGACAATATTCATGATATTTTCGTTATATTAAGTTATATACCACCTGTTAGTTCTCTTGACCTATATAAAACACACATAGATAATTGCATTAGTATTGTGAACAACCTAAAAGATAATCAACATGTTAATATTATGGCTGATTTTAATCTGCCTGACATAAATTGGATTTATGACAATGATATGTGTTAATGGTTACCATATAATGTTACAAGCTGTTGTGAGTGCGAGGTTGTTGACAATCTGGCAGAATTCGATCTCAACCAAATTAATGGTATTTATAATAATTCAAATCGCATACTTGATTTAATTTTCGTTGATAGTGAAATGAATGCGGATGTCAACAGCCTAAGCTCTTCATTATTACCAAGTTATAACCATCACACTGCATTATGCCTTAAGGTTAAACTCTATAACTATATGAAGCCAGTATATAATAATAGTTTAAATTTTACTAAAGGTGATTTCATTAGTATATCGAATTTCTTAAGCACTGTTGATTCGCAATCAGTTGTGAATAACAATAATTTATTAACCAATTACTTGTTTTTTCCAATAAGCTTAAAGAAGCTATACAATTTTTCATTCCTAAAATTTCACAAAAAAATTCATCTAAACCAATATGGTTCAATAAAGAACTTGTTAATATTAACAATAAAAAAAATAAAGCATACAAACTTTATAGAAAATCAAATAATAATGCAATTCTTTTAAATAATGATCTATGTCTTAAAAAAAATTTGATTATTTGAACAAATTCTTATACAAAAGCTATATTTTTCGGATTGAATGCCAATTGAAGACTAGCAGTAAGAGTTGTTGGTACTTTATCAACAGCAAAAAAAATACGACGGGTATTCCGAGTGCAATTCAGTATATCGGGAACACAACATCTGACCCCCTCTCGATTTGCAACCTTTTTGCTAAATTTTTTCGTTCAGTTTATGTATCTTCTGATACTATCTCAGGTAATTACACAAACCGATCAAGTAATTTAATTGATTTAGGATCCCTTGAGCTTCGCTCAATAGAAGTTTTAGATGGATTAATGCAATTGAACAGAAATTCACTTACATTATACCGATCCACAAATCTGGTTCAAAAAAATGAGGTTTCAAACTATCGCCCAATATGTAAAATTAGCGACCACCGGTGCGCGTTGCTGCCCCCAGCAACTATAATAATAATAATGATAATATAAGAATAATTTAAGAATAATAAGAATAATATAAGAATAATAATAATAACAATTAAGTGAAATGTGAGCGGAAAATTGCAATAAAAAAACTTGTATGTATCTTGGTTGCGAGCGTTCAGCGCGAGCGGTTTGCGAAAGCTTTATATTTGTCTGACTTTAATTTTGTTGTTAAAAGACGCTCTATTAAGAAGAGACAAAAGAGAGCGAAATGTGAGCAGCGAATAGTTTTGCTCTGAGTTTGATAACGTTGTTTTCAGCTGCTCTGTTAATAAAAGAAAAAACAACATAACAACAATTATATGCAATTATATGCAAACTTTACTAAGCTATAACTTAAAAAATATAAATTTTTAAGAAATAAAAAGTCCAGTTTGCACATCTACAGGTCTAAACCTATCAAACCATACTATATTTATTAAAATTGGACTTGTACTTAAAAAGCCTTACGCCGGACAAAATTTGGGTTTGCGTAATATATATAAGATATCTGCGATCCCCAAACTTTTTGAAAAATTGATCTACAATAGACTAATTTTTTTAATGAAGGAGGTTATATCACCGCTTCAACATGTTTTTTTTACTGGAAGGTCAACAACTACTAATTTGACAATATTTACTAAATATATTTTAAACAGCTTTGAAAATGGATATCAGTGTGATTTTATATTCACTGATTTTTCATAAAGCTTTCGATAGAGTTCACCATTACTTACTTTTAAAAAAAATAGAATCCATTGGATTTCACTCCAGTATTCTAAAATGGTTTGAATCATACCTTTTAGGTCGGACGCAATTCGTTCGAATAAATAACTTAATGTCAGATGCTATGACGGTCTCTTCAGGGGTTCCCCAAGGCAGCCATTTGGGGCCTCTTTTGTTCCTATTATTTATAAAGATATTCCCAAAATAGTAAAGTTTTCTCAGTGCTTAATGTATGCCGATGACATCAAATTTTTTTCTACAATAAAAGACAATAATGATTGTATAAATCTGGAGAGGGATTTGTTGCAATTATCATCTTGGTGCAGTAACAATTTACTACCGCTAAATATATCAAAATGCCAATGTTTGACTTTCAGTCGAAGTTTTTCTATTATGCTTTATCCGTATAAACTTGGAAATATATCTTTGTCAAGGATTACTGAGAAAAAGGATCTTGGAGTAATACTTGACAGTAAACTTCGTTTTTCAAGGTACATAGACTACATAGTAGCAAAAGCCAGTAGTATGTTAAGCTTCATAATCAGAAACTCGAAAGAACTTTCTGATCCTTTATCTTTAAAAACTCTTTATTTTTCCTTTTTGATATCTCTTTTAGAATATTGCTGCATAATATGGGACCCATTTTATGCTGGCTCTTCAAATAGAATTGAAAGAGTTCAAAGACGTTTTACGAGGTTTGCAATTAGTCGCTTACGATGGAAGATTGAAATGCCTTCTTATAATGTAAGATGCCTTCTTCTTGGTATTCCATCCTTAGAAAATCGTCGTAAATATTTTGCCATAATGTTTGTAAGAGATATTATTTGCTCGGATATAAATTGTTCTTGTTTGCTTTCTTAAATACGCTTTCACGTACCTTCACGTGCGCTAAGATCTTCTAATCTATTCTATGAATCTTTTCATAGAGTAAATTATAGTATGAATGAACCTATTACACGCTGTTTAAGATTGGCTAACTCAGTGTGTCGTGAAATAGATTTTAATTAAGGTTTAAGTAGAAGTGCTTTTAAGAACACTTTAGTTTTATATTTTAATAGTATACGTAATAATTCAATGTGAACTATCTTAATTTTTATCATATTGTTAACGTCCACTAGATTAATCAAGTATTTAAGTAGTCAGTAAGATATTGAAAATTTGTTTTATGAATGAAATAAATAAATAGATAGATAAATAATATTGGAGAGATTAAAATCACCCAGCAACATCAATTGGTCACCATCTTTCAGGATACTGGTGGTTAAAGATGATATGTTGTCTACCTGCGACTGATATAAATTAAATGCACTATTTGGCGGCATATAAGATACACAAAAAAACAAAGATTCATGTAGGCCTTTAACTACCACACATGACTAATCAAGCAGCTCATCAGTGTAAGATAGGATAACAGATGAGGAACAAAGATTTTTATTAACAGCGATTAATACCTCACCTCCTCGATGACATCCAGTAGCATGGGGATCACGATCTTTACGATATACATTATAGAGTAGTGGATCAAAAATCTCTTGATCAAAGAAATGTGGATTTAGCCAGGTCTCTGCAAGAATGATTATATCAAACACATTTTGAGAGGTGGTACCAAAAATAATATTAGATTTGGTTCTCAAGCCAGATACATTTTGGTAATAAGTTTTGAGTATATTATCAAGACCATAATTTTGTTTCAACTCTGTTATTGGTTTACCAGAGGGTTAAACTCTATTCGAAAAAACTTCAATTCACGAACCATCACATCCACTGGCCAAATAGCAGGTGTAATTAAATAATAAAATAAATAAAATAAATAACTGGCCATTTCAGCCCTTGAAAGGACTTTGACCTAGCTTCTTATGATCAATTGTGTTGTGCGTGTTATTAAGTTTGTACACAATTGACCGAGAACCGGACCTACATGCTTAACGCCGACTCCGAACGGCGATGAACGGAATGTTCTCAAGAAGCTTTACATGGCATTTTGATTACTCTCTGAGGTTTGCCATTGTCTGCAGAGAGGTGGCGGCCGTACAGAAAAATTATTTTAATTCAAATAATTTTCTGTCGCTGCTGGGGTTCGAACCTGGGTCTCCAGGTTCTTTGACATAGCGGCCACGCACTTTAACCAACTACAGCACGGACGCAGGTGTAATTACTTTAGAGTAACGAGATGACGATATACCAAGCTTAAAAGTAACACTTTTAAGAGAATTCAAATCAGCATCTCTTTTGACTAGCTTTGTACATGAGAGATGCTGCCTATCCACTTTGGCATATTTTATGCCATATTCAATAATGTTTTCTTCCGTAATTGTGGGCTTAAAAGAAGATATATGTACCCATCTCTTTCTATCCACAACCTGCAAGTCAGCATTATCGTATTGTCCAACAACAAGAGCACGTTTGTTTACATTTCTTCCATTAGCAGCTACAACAACATTAGAGCATAACTCTTTAGCAGAATTAGAATATGTTTGAGCAACACTTTCACCAACTACAACTGACTAGTAAGTAGGCTTTCGCAAAGAGCAAGAAACATCAGCATCAGCAGCAATGACAGCATGTGTTGACGTGAAAGAGGATAGAGAAGAATTAACAACTGCAGTAGGCGGTACAATAATATTGGCATTAGGCGGCGTTATAACAAGTTTCGGCAAGACAGGCGCACTAGTTACAGCAGCATCAATAGCAAAATCAGCGGTCGATGAACTTCTATTTCAATCAAATTATTTAAGCAATCATTAAAATTAAATACAATGTTTGCATTATTTTTTAACAAAACAAAGCAGCTTTCATCAATGTTCACACAAAGTTTGTGGCAAACACCATTGCAAATGACACACGTCACCGAGCTATCTTTAGCAGTTGATTTACTGCAAACTAAACATCGAGATCTTAGCGACATAACGACCGACTCAGACAATAGCTCGTACAAGACAATTATAAACATCATTGTAGTCAAATCTGATACCAATTCTAAATGGACTGCTCGAGTACTAAAACAAACGAACACTGCTATATACGCTTTTGTTACCTTTGTTCCTCGGATTTCATACTGGATTAGTACTGGACCACAATAGTCCACTGCAACAATTGAGAATGGCCGTGACGGTGTAACTCGGTCTGCTGGTAACTGACCCATTAATTGATGAATATCATGAGGTTTTGTTTTACAACATCTGATACATTTGTATACGACGTTGGCTGCCATTATCTTGGCATCGATGCTCCAGAAACGCTCTCGGGAAATTGCTACCAGACCCTCTTGTGCGACATGCAGATGCTTTCGATGTAGGTGCTCAGGAGCTTTGTAAAGGTGTGCCCTTTGGGCAACAACATTTGATGTTTTGCTGCTGTTGGTAAATTGCTGTGTAATAGGCGTCCACCGACTCTGATGATATCAATATTTTGGTCGAGGAATAGCGTTAGTGAGGACAGATGATCATTGGTGTCCAACGGTGTATTTCTTATTCTGATGGTGTTTACTCAAAGTGGCTTGGAACTGTTACCGTTGAGAAGCGTAGAAACTCAGAACCATCGAACCAGACACTTGAGCTTATAAGATTTTTTATTAAGGCTCCCTGTGAAAGCATATCAGCAGTATTGTGCCCTCTTGAAGTGTGCTTCCACTGGAAAACTCTCGTGAGCTCCTGAATTCTACCAACGCGATGGGCAACGTATGTATTCCAGGTGTAAGATGAACTTTTACCCATGGGAAGACTGTACTAGAATCAGTGTAATAAAACACCCCCTTCTAATTTGATTTTAAGCGTTTGAAGAAGTCCTTCTACCAGTTCGGCCATCAGTAAAGCGCCACACAACTCTAATTTTGCAGTTGTTGTAAATTTTAATGGTGCAATGCGGGATTTGGAGCATAGCAGGCTGACTTTTACTTGACCAAATGAATCGCCTGATTGCAAATAACAGCATGCCCTGTATCCCGATTTCACTGCTATCTGAGAATACATGTAATTCTATTAACTTTGGAGCTGGCAACAGAATTCAATTATGTTTTCCAGCGATTTTCTAGTTCATATGGAAGTGCGCTGTCCCAATCGATTTGGATTTTCCAGAGATCTTGCAGGAACAGTTTCCCTAACACGATGGACGGTCCTAGAAGACCCATTGGATCAAACAATCTTGGTCATTTTTTCGTGAGTTTTTACCAAAAAATAAAATTGGAAAACATCTTCTTGAGGGAGCCATATAAGCCCTAATGTCTACACTGCTTCACTCTGCTGAAAAATTAGTATTTTTTCTCGATGTACTTCGGGAACTTTTCTAAGAATATATAATTGATTGCTACAAAATTTTCTTAATTCAAATTTACCCATATTTAAGAACAACAATAAAGCGCATAACAATTTTTCAGATTCATCATCTGTCTTCTGGAGCTATTAAAATTTGCCGATACATCTTGGAGATGTCTGCCGTGAAGACAACTTGATGAATTCTAAATCTTAGAATTATTGATAGGACTGATCCGACTGAACCGTAGGACCTGTTCATATTTGGTTCAAAGACTTTTCGCCGGTTGGTTTTGCAGAGCCATCAAAAACAACACGTAGTTTTGTGGTATTACTCTCTGGTCTCTCCACTACATGGTGAATGAGGAAATAAGAGTCTAATGGTGCATTTTGTGGTTTGATTAATTCCATATGATCTAGTGCTTGGTATTCTTGTAAGAATTCATCATACTGCCATTAAAGTGAATGATTTTTTGATAGCTTTTGCATCATCTGAAGTCGCTTAAAGCCCATTTGCTTTAAGGAGCGTAGTACTGATGGCTCCTCTTTGAAGGGCAATCGAACCATAAAGGTTCCATTCTGTGTTCTTGCAACTGTCTTTGAAAAGTGCTGTTCACAAAGGAATTCCTCTTCTGTCATTTGCTTTGTTGGAGATTCATAGTGTTCAGCTTCCCAAAAACTTTTACCTGTTTTTCAAGAGTAGTGATAGATGGTGTGGACTTTGTGGCAATGTGACAATGCTGCGGCATTGTTGCCAGAGCTTTAGTCCTACCTGCGACGATCCAGCCCAACTTGGTGTTTTGCAAAATTAGAAGATCTTGTGACAAAGTAATTTTTCCATCTTCGAACAATTTATAACAAAGATCGGCACCTAGAATCATATCAATTTTGTTAGTTTTATAAAATTTGGGGTCGGCTAATTGAATGCTGGTTGGTAACTTCCAATCAGATATGTTGAAAGAACAGTTTGATTGATAGTCACTAATTTTCTTAAGGATCACTGCGTGTAGGTCGGTTGAGAATGGTGTTACTTTGGATGACAAAGATGCCACATATTCTACCTTAGTTTCACAGTTTCCTATACCGTTTATTCGAGTGTTAATTCTTTGCCGATGAACACCCAATTGCTGAGCACGAACGTTTACAATGGCTGCCAGTAATACTTGCCATTCCGTGGTACGCGTATTGGTTGATGCTTTCATCACTGTAGAACATGCACATATTTGAGGAATCGGAATTATAGGTTGATGTGGATGAAAAAAGAGCTACTGGTCCCCTTTTGTCATCTCGTCGGTAACAAGTTTCTAGAGCGTGAAATCGGCATTCTAGAAATTTAAAAAAATCTTCAAGAGATTGAATGTTTCTTGGAGAAGTTAAAGATTGATCATAGAGTCGCCTAGTTGCTCTATCTAGCTTTTGAACTAAAGTGTGTAGAAGCATAGGTCCCCAACTGCCCGTCTGGATGCCTAAATTATTAATCGCCTGAATGCATTCCCTGCTAATGTCATGAATTTTTTTATTCCTTGACACGACTCTGTTTGAAGCGTTGTTTGAGTTAGTAACAGTCGTGGATGATTCCACGATTCAGTTGTGAAATTGGTGTTTATGTATTAGTTGAACAAATAAATCATCAAATGGCTTCCATTTCAGGTAATTTCCATCGAACATTGGTAGATATTTTTGGGAGATTAACAATTATTTTCAGACATTACTGTTGCTAACGTCGCTATTTTTTCCTTGAGTGTTAGAGAAACTGAATATTTCTCTTCTAGCTCAAAGAATAAATTATCATAGGTATATCATACCGTCGTTACTTCTTAACAGTTCCCTATGTATACTTACAGCATCCTTCCAATATTCTCGAATCGTTTCCAACTGGTGTTGGATGTATACTTTGTTCAATTTTGGCTCCGGCTCTGCTTGAATTGTTGTGAGAATTCGTTTAAGTGACAAAATTAGTGCTAATTGAGGATTGCTGATGATATTTTCGCCGTTGCCTGCTGTGGGATTCGACTCATATTCATCTTGCGTGATCTCTTCCACAAGTTGTAGCATTGCTGCAGTGGCTGTGGCTACCTCTTGCTGTTTGGAGAGTGTCGTTGACGCCAATGCTCTGGCTGTGGTCATTGCTTCTGCTTCATGATCCTACCTTAACAATTCCTCAAGAAGTTGCTGGTATTTTGTAACTAACTTGGTAACGTTTTCAAAGTAATTAATTTGAAGATATTCATGATTTGAATATACTCCATCTTGATCTAATATTTTGTTGTTATTTTGCGTTAAAAGTTCATTTAATCCATTAATTTGTACTACTTTTTCTTCAAAATACCGTTTTGTTTTTCTCGAAGGTGAATCCTTTTTTAAATTTTTGGTATTTTTTTTTAATTTTTGTACCAGTCTTCACCTGATTGGCTACTAATTCTTCAAAGTCCGACATAATGAAATAATTTTAGAACTTTTCTAGTGTTGAATACAATTCGAGAGTTTGTTCTGTCACGTTCTCCAAAATGTTCATTTTTTTAAATTGTTTCTTTTTATTTTTCACTTTCAGAAATAAATTCTTTATTTCTGTTTGGATGACACAATAAGAATAAACTTTGTCAATAGTTTATCTATTGTGGCGTCCGTGGCGTAGTTGGTTAAAGTGCGTGGCCTCTATGTCAACGAACCTGGAGAGCCGGGTTCGAACCTCGGCAGCAACATTATTTAATTATTTGATTTAAAAATTATTTATCTGTACGGCCACCACCTCTCTGCAGACAATGGCAAACCTCAGAGAGTAATCAAAATGCCATGTAAAGCTTCTTGAGAACGAGAACATTCCGTTCATCGCCGTTCGGAGTCGGCGTTAAACATGTAGGTCCGGTTCTCGGTCAATTGTGTACAAACTTAATAACACGCACAACACAATTGATCATAAGAAGCTAGGTCAAAGGCCAAAGGGCGGAAATTACCAGTTATTTATTTTTTTATTTTTATTTATGTGAATAGTAAACATTAGAATAAACACACGCGATCAAATGGCTGTCGGCTGATTGCCTAAAAGTTTCGAAGTTTGCCCATCGCTTGGCAAACTTGACAACAACAACAAAAAATTAATAATACAAAAAAAAAAATATGCATAAAAAATGCATAAACATAGGCTGTGTGAAATATTGAACAGTTGGGTTCACAAAGCTAGCTTGTGTCGTTGACGATAAGCAAACTTATTGACGCTGCAATTTTCACTGCTCATTTATAGAAATTCGCGCACTTAGCAATGGGAATGAACCCTGTAGGTAGATATGAAATATCAAGGTTTTTATACATGTGCCACATTTTGCAATAAAATTATGCGACAGTTATGTCACCTTGATCGCATGTGTTTTGTTAATAAACATACATATTAAGACTTAAACTATGTGTTAAAAATTGAAAAATAATTATTATTGTTACAATATAATAAAAGCTTGAGATAATTAGACGCACAGACAATATATGTACATACATACATACCCAGGGGGTGGACACTGTGAGGTGAAAGAGCCTGATTGCTCAACCTGGCGGGCCAGCTCGATATTCACAGTTAAGCCCCAAGTCGACTCTCATGCTAGCACGCTTGCCTTAGGACAAGTGCCTCCCCGTGGTAGCACCTGGGCGTCAGAGTTGCCACCCGGCAACTTGATGGCGGATGAGAGCGGCGAAGCTAAAACCCAGAAGCGTCTGACCCATAGTGGGCGGCTCCCTGGTCTGCGTCGGTACCGTAGCGGTACCACGTAGCGTATACACATCTGTCCGTAGGTATAAAAGGATAAGGGAAGGTCACCCCGAATATAACACCACTAAGTAGAAATGTCAGCTAATAATATTAATACTAAAGGTGGCAACCACAATAGTGGAAATCCACCCGTGGGCACTCCCACGGTCGAGGCAAGGAGTCTGGAAGCCTCAACTAACATTTCTGCACCTAGCACTACTGCAGCGGTGGCACACTCGGCTGCTGCACCAGTTAGAGCTACGAGCAAGAACGGCCCCACTGAGAACCCATTCACAAGGAGATCAAGAATTCAGCGATTGCCTAATAAAGGCACGTCCGGAGGCAAGCAAGTCCAGTCGACCATTAAGAGGCCTACTGCATCAGCGCCAACCGACAGCGTTGAAGACCCCATCACTGTAAAGACGGGCAAGCTGAAGCTGTACCTCGATAGTCTGGCAGAATTCGTAAAAAGCAGGTCAAATGTAAACCACGAAATAAAGAGATTTATCAATCTCACAAGAATTGCATACACAGACCTCGCTACAGAAGTAGAGGAAGACGGTTTAAAACACCAAAGGAACACAGAGACTCCGCGTCCGATCAGCTCTGTTTCCCGATCCGACAAGGACTGCCAGACGGACCCGTTATTTTGGAATGTGTTCAAGGCAACCCCAAAAAGAGCTAGTGAGCGTCAAAGAGGAGCGCGGAAAACACCACCAAAGAAGTTGAAAGCCCAGCAGCGGGCTGTTCAGAATAGCACTCCTATGCCCTGCGATTCTTTGGAAGTAAATCTCCATCCGCAGCAGCATCTATCTCAAGCAAAACGCGACGATGGACCGTAGACCAAGGTCATTAGCAAGGCGAAGAAAAGGAAGAAACCACACGAAAAACTGCTAAGAGCTGACGCAATCGTGGTCTCAAAAGTCGGTGAGCTTTCGTACAGCGACATCATCTCCAGAATGAAGCAAGAGAAGTCGCTAGAGGCATTCGGGGAGAACGTATCAAGAGTCAGGCGCACAGAAAAAGGAGAAATGCTGATCCAGCTGAAACGCTCAACCACGCAAACAACCCAGCAGCTAAAAGAGAAATTCGACACGGTGTTCAAAGGTCACACGGAGACAAAAGCTCTATCAGAAGAGACGCTGATTGAGATAAAGGACCTCGATGAGGTCACAACAATAGATGAGGTACACAAGGCAATCCAAAAGGTGCTTGGTGATAATACCGCGGCCAACGTTAATTCGTTGCGCAAAGCGTACGCTGGCACCCAAACGGCAGTCGAAAAAACTGATGAAAATCGGGAGAATTAAAGTTGGCTGGGTTATCTGGAGAGTCCGAGACATGGTTGTTAAAACCAGGTGCTTCAGGTGCCTTGACTTTGGGCACACCGCAAAAAGCTGTGCTAATACAGACCGGAGCGGATGCTGTCTGAAATGTGGCAAGAAGGGCCACAAGGCCAAAGAGTGCGGAGCGGATGCAAATTGTTTTCTTTGCCTAGCAAGAAACCGCAATGCAATCAACCACCGCGCTGGAAGCTGGAGATGCCCAGCCCTACAGGAAGCCAAACAACGCAAACGCTAATGAGATTTCTGCAGTTGAATCTCAACAACTGTCGCGCAGCACACGACCTCCTAACGCAAACCATCACCGAGCAAGGCATCGACCTGGCTATTCTCAGCGAACCCTTCGCTGCTAAAACGACAGGGAAATGGGCCTCGGACCTAACTGGGAAAGCCGCCATATGGTCATGCGGTTACGTACCTCCGTATTTTCGCCAGCACACATGCTCAAATGGGTTCGTTCGGGTCGAAGTTGACGGCATACAAGTTGTGAGTTGTTACCTAGCAGCAAGTTTGTCCATCCAGGAATTCACGGACACCCTAGACGCAATAGTCGATGATGTGAGAGGGCTCCAATCCTTACTCATAGCAGGTGACTTCAACGCGTGGGCTGTTGACTGGGGGAGTCAAAGTACGAATCGGGGAGGGCTCATTCTCCTTGAAGCGTTCGCCTCACTAGACGTGGTACTGTTGAATACTGCAACTCAGCCAACATTTATCAGAGTAGGTGGATGCTCCATAATCGACCTGACTTTCTCCAGCAGCGAGCTTAGTAGAGAAGCACAATGGCAGTAAGTGATGCTTATACGTATAGCGATCATCAAGCTATCATATATGAGCTGAACGAACAACTACATAGGCGAGCACGTAGAAGTAGCAATAGCAGAGCTTCCTACAGAGTCGAAACGCTGGACGAGGATGTGTTCAGAATAATGATGGCCGATACATATATCCTGGGCACACCGATCGTTATGGTAAGGCAGGTCACGGAGCATGTGAGAAGAGCTTGCGATGCTGCAATGGTTCGAAGACGAACCAGCAAGCGACAGTACAACCCAGCCTACTGGTGGACTGCCTAAATCACCGATACACGCAGACAATGCCTCCAAGCAAGAAGGCTGTACTACAGAGCTAGAGGTACTCATTGCTTCGACGAGCTCCATGAGAACTACCGAATGCTTAAGTAGGTACTGAAAAAAGCGATCAGTAAAAGCAAGCGTGAGTGTTTCCTGCAGCTATGCGACGAGGCAGATGCCAGCCCATGGGGCACCGCATACAGACTAGTTATGAAGAAGCTTAAGGCATTCAGGCGGTCAACACCCACGAACCCACTGGTTCTAAGTACCATAGTACAAGCACTTTTCCCTCAACAGGCAGATATGCAACATACAGATGAACAGAGCGAGTCGCAACCAACACCGATGGTAAGTGAAGATGAGATCGTGGCAATAGCATAAGCCATAAAGGACGATAAGGCGCCAGGTCCTGATGGAATCCCGAACCGAGCACTGAAGCTTGCCATTTTCTCACAGCCGCAAACGTTTGTGCAGTTATTCAACGCGTGTCTGACAGAGAGCATATTTCCAGCACAGTGGAAGATCCAGAAACTAGTGCTCATACCGAAGGGTAGTAGAGCAATGGACGACCCTTCAGGATACAAGCCGATATGCCTGCTCGACACAATAGGCAAGATCTTCGAGCGAGTGGTGTGCAACCGCTTCGAACAGGCGATCCAAGCGAGTGGAGGACTCTCTACTCAACAATTTGGGTTCCGGAAATTTCATTCCACAACCGATGCTATCAAGCTAGTCACTAGCACTGCGCATGAAGCTATTGAAGGGAAAAGATGGAGCTGGGGAGCAAAGCCATACTGTCTCGTGGTAACGCTAACGTATGCAATGCATTTTACTCGGCTAACTGGAGTCAAATCATGACGGCACTCAGGGACTTTGGAGTGCCACGATACCTCATAAGAATAATTGGCAACTACTTTCGCGAAAGAGTTCTGCACTACAACACAGAAGAAAGCAAGATGACGTACAATGTCTCCGGTGGAGTCCCACAGGGGTCGGTTCTGGGACCCAAGTTGTGGAACATAATGTACGATGGTGTCCTCAGGCTCGCTGTTCCCACAGGCGTCAAGATCGTCGGCTTTGCAGACGACCTAGAGGTTGTGGTGACAGCAAAGCACCTGGAGGAAGTAGAGGCTCTCAGTGGTTCATCTATCGGCACAATTATTAGTTGGTTGAGGATAGTGGGACTAATTCTGGCTGAGCATAAGACGGAGGCAGTGCTCATAAGTAGCCGAAAGAAAGTAGAGAAAGAATTAGCATACGTGGAACGGTAATAGAATCGAAGCCATACATCAAGTACCTCGGTGTGATGATCGACTCCCGACTATCATTCAAGCAACACCTCCAGTATGCTCACAGGAAGGAAGCTGAAGCAGGAGTGGCACTTTCTAGAATAATGTCAAATACAAGGGGCCCCAAACAAGCGCGAAGGACATTGCTACTTAATGAAGTCAGGTCCATTACGATGTACGGCTCAACTGTATGGGCGGAAGCAATAAGGACTAAGTCCTACCGACGCGGTGTTGAGTAAGTTTTCAGACTAGACGCACTCAGGGTTTGTTGTGCCTTTAGAACGGTTTCCGGGGACGCAGCAATGGTTCTGGCAAGTTCAATTCCTATCGACCTCCTCGTAGACGAAACGGTGTTTACCACTAATAACACTAACGCGGCTAATCCAACCGCTCGTAAGCAACTCGCTAGAGAAAGAACCATGCTCAAGTGGCATCACCGCTGGAATGGATCAGCGAAGTGTCGATGGACTCACCAGCTTATCCCAAACCTGTCCAATTGGTGTGGCAGAAGTCATGGCTCTGTGAACTTCTACATCTAGCAGATTCTCAGCGGCCACGGGTGCTTCAGAGCATATCTGCACAAATACAAGCACGCCACAGACCCCTACTGCAGTCACTGGGCTGTATATATAGTAGAAGACGCGAACCATGTCCTCTTTGAGTGTCCAAGGTTCCGCAATATCAGGCAACAGGCCTCAGCGAACATCGGTCAAACGGTGACGCGGCAAAACTTAACTACCCTTATGTTGGTAAACGAAGCGAACTGGTCAGTGGTTAACGCCCTAGCAAGAGTCGTTATCGATGAACTCCGAAGAGATGAGCGCTCACAAAATAGGTGATACAGAAGTTGTAGGCTATCTCATAACGACTTCCCAGACAGAAGACGAACACTAGTCGATCAGATTTCAGCTAAGTGCTATTCCCATGCCCCGTGAAGTGATGCTTTACGGCGGTTCCACGGGGTGTAACTATAGACGACGTTTCAATGCAGAGGTTCAGCTTTAGTGCGTAAGAATCGCACACTCCCACCTGGACGGTGGCACCTTTTGAAGGTTCCTCCTTCGCGAATAAAATAACAAACAAAAAAAAAAACATACGTACATATAACGAAACAACATACACATGCAGTTAAAAAGGAGAAGAGTAATATTATGAAACAAAGCATGGTTAATTCAAAAAAACCGTACAAAGGCAATAACATGCAACATCCATTAAATGGTTTTTGTTTTTTTGGGCAGATATGAATTCCACATCCAGGGTTTCTTTGGGACCTATATCCTTTTAATCAGAGGATAAATGAAAGTTTATTGGATCAATCGATGAGGATTTTGGTGCTGAACGTGATGGAGTTCCTACCGCAGTGATAACGCAATACGGTTCATTTAATGTCAGCCTCTTTTTTTATTATTTAATAAATCTTTTAACGAAAGCTATTTTCCACTTTTTTGGAAAATTTCATTTATTAATCCAATTTATAAAAAAGGTTGCAGGAATAAAGTTTTTAATTACAGGCTCATCGCTAAGATAGATTCCCAAACTTTTTGAGCGAATGGTTTACAATCGCTTTAAAATTCACTGTGTAGAAGTAATCACAACTCTTCAGCGTGGTTTTGATAATGGCAGATCCACTATGTCTAATCTTCTCGATTTTACAACATTTTGCTTAAACTGGATTGAATCTAGTAACCAGGTCAACTGTATTTACACTGCCTTTAGTAAAGCATTTGATAGCTGTATAAAATCATATTTGTCAGAGCGGTCTTATCAAACACAAGGTGTTTTGATTCCGAGGTGTTTTGTCTTCTGAATTTGTTGCGGAATCAGGTGTTCCTCAAGGTAGCCACCTTAGTCCACTTCTGTTTATTTTAGGAATTAATGATGTAACTCACATCATAAAACACTCTCATCTCCTCATTTATGCAGATGATATGAACATTTACAGAACAATAGATTCTCAAGTTGATTCAGACCTACTCCAGTCTGATCTGAAATCTTTTGATGTTTGGTGCTCTAAAAATAACATGTTTCGAAATCCAGATAAATGCCAAACTATGACCCTTTTCGGTCAACTAGTGGCGTCCGTGGCGTAGTTGGTTAAAGTGCGTGGCCGCTATGTCAAAGAACCTGGAGACCCAGGTTCGAACCCCAGCAGCGACAGAAAATTATTTGAATTAAAATAATTTTTCTGTACGGCCGCCACCTCTCTGCAGACAATGGCAAACCTCAGAGAGTAATCCAATGCCATGTAAAGCTTCTTGAGAATAAGAACATTACGTTCATCGCCGTTCGGAGTCGGCGTTAAGCCTGTAGGTCCCTTTCTCGGTCAATTGTGTACAAACTTAATAACACGCACATCACAATTGATCATAAGAAGCTAGGTCAAAGGCCAAAGGGCTGAAATGACCTGAATTATTTATTTTTTTTTTTGTGACCTTTTCGCGAAAAAGGATTAATTTAACTACCGATTATCACATTAAAGATACAACCTTAAGTCGTGTAGATGTCGTGAAAGACCTTGGTGAATGCATGGACTAAGCTATCGTTTGACATCCATATTGACAACATTTATAAAAAAGCATATTCAATGCTTCGATTTATAAAAAGCTGGACCAAAGAGTTTAATAGCATAATTACAACTACGACGTTGTATTATGCAATCGTGCGTCCTCATTTGGAGTACGCAAGTCAAGTTGATGCCCAAGTTACAATGTGCATGTTGAACGAATAGAGAGAATCCAAAAACATTTTATTCGGTTTGGGCTTAAGTGGATTTTACATTTTAAACCTTCCTCCTTATAAGGATCGTTTGAAACTTTTCAAAATGCAATCATTGAGTAAGCGAAGGAGGTCTGCAGATATCGTATATTTACACCAACTCATAACCGGTGCATTGTTCTCCAGAATTTCTTTCTCTTATAAATTTTAACTCTAATTGTAAAAGTAGTAGAAACGCTAGGAGTTTACCATTTAGTAGAACAAATTATATCTTTAATGCTCCTTTAAACCGCATGAGTACATAGGTTAACAATTGTAGCTTTTTGATATTAACCTGTAAAAAGGTCAACTCAAAAGTAAAAACTATTGTGTAATTGCATGACTATGCTCTGAATGATTAGCTGTTTCGTCTTGTGTTGTGCCTGAGCCCAACCACTGATTTGGTGGGTAAATTTTTCCAACATTAACTTATTTAGAGCCACTAATATCAATACCGTTTATAATTTCATAGAGTTTTGGGTTGTGGCTTTAAATGGATTAATGCTGAAAATGTGCGAAAAAACTGTTGTAGCTAAACTCTATTGTTATTGCATTTACAATCTAGGATGAAAAAAACGAAAATCGTAGCTCAGTTAAAAAATATGTTACAAAACATGGAAAGGAAACATGAGCAAAAATGTATCCCAATTGGCCCCAAAGGATCCTGTCGAAAAACTGCATAGACAAAATTTCAGAGGATATACGAAACAATATTTTGAGCACTTTAAGAGCATGGAATGTGGCGGCCGTGGCGCAGTGGGTAGAGTGCGTGAGCCAAACGCCCGAGAACCCTGGTTCAGGTTCAATTCCATTTGACACAGAAAGTTTTTTCAATTGAATTAATTTTTCTGTTCGGTCGTCACCTCTCTGCAGACAATGGCAAGCCACAGAAGTAAATAATACCATGTAAAGCTTCTTGAGAACATGCACATTAGCCGTTCGGAGTCGGCAAAAAACCTAGTAGGTCCAGTTCTCGATCAATTGTGTAGAAACATTTCATAACACGCACAACACAATTTGATCATAAGAAGTTAGGTCAAAGTCCTTTCAAGGGCTGAAATGGCCACTTTATTTTTTATTTTTATTCACAAGAGCATGGAAACATATAACCAAATAATTTTGCATATATCAGCACTTATAGATACAACAGAAAAAACTACTGTTGTGAAAACACCCCGGCCTCACACAAAGCCAAAACATACAACTAATTCCTACAAATCAATCAACATCTTACACAAAATATTGCCCCGGCATTTGTCGGCAAAATGTCTACAAAAATTTCTTATTATTATTTCCATGAACGACCAAGATCCAATTCAAGTACGGTGACTCGAAAAACTGACCTAATTTTAGCGCACGCTTAAAATTACCATATTAAACAAAATCACTTAATTTTTGGTTGTCAAGTGTTTCCGACTACGACCTCGGCGACAACAAAAAACAAAGCAATGAACTGTTTAGGTGCATCGGCATTGCTTGCATGATCAGCATAATAGCGTTCATTTACCTACCCTATTTGCTGCGCTGCTCGTTAAGTGCATTGGCTACAACTGCGTAACTTTTTTGGAAAGTAAGGATTTTCCTTTAAATACCGACGACCGGCATAGAAATCAGCAGAGATAGAAACATAACCTTTTAAGAATAAAGAAAATACTTATTTAAAAAGGTCACAGCCACGTCTAGACAAAGGACCTTCTTTAAAATAAAAATTATATAATCTTAACACAACATTGGTTGCAGTCACCTCGCCTAGACAGAGAGCCTTTGTTGTGTAAAATAAAGCAACTTAAACCTAAAAGTTCGTTTCTAACGAATTCAAAACGATCTATGCCCTGCGATCTACGATTCCTTCAATTGTTCAGCTGACTACGACTTCGCAGTTCCTGGCTGAAGGAGGCAACCAGCGATCCGTATATAATGATGCTAATATAGCCTTAGCAAGAAGCACAGTGTCGAAAGTGATAACTAATGCATTGATCTATATGGAACGTCTGCTATGTTCAAAGTGGATTAAGCTTGATTGTCCAGTAAAGATCAACAAAAATCAAAAAGACAACACCATTGTGGAGTTTTGTTCTACATTTTTTTGTGTTTCCATACTGTTAACATAATAAACTTATTTATTATAAATTTACTTATTTATTTATTTGTAATGTTATTTTGCAAAAAAAAAAAACCTTTTTATTATGTAATACCTTTCTTTATATACAATTTTTACAAGTATTTTTCTTAACATTATTTTACCATTTTTCCATAAATTTTCCTCAATTTTGAATTT
The DNA here is from genome assembly GCA_943735915.1 of Pherbina coryleti. NCBI lineage: Eukaryota > Metazoa > Arthropoda > Insecta > Diptera > Sciomyzidae > Pherbina > Pherbina coryleti. The sequence goes on along the minus strand of OX030948.1, from coordinate 94,620,044 downwards.
TTCAAATTAATCACCAATCAATTGTTTGTTGTCAAATGTTTCCAGATAGCAACAACAAAAATTAGTGCACTGGAATTACGGCCTTGACTTGAAATGTGTCGTTGACTCTAGTACAACCTAATGCTTGTTGTTATTGTGTTTATGCACTGTGTGAGAAACATAATACGCGTTGTCGCGCTTATGCTTGTGCGGTACAAGCATAAAGGGGTGACAAGTGCATTGAACAAGAACTTAATATTTTAGCTATTGAAATTTTAAAATTGCTTACTTTAAAATTGAATGGAAAGTTTAGGGATTCTTACTACGTGCTGAAATATTGATTCTATTGTTTTAAGTTGGCGGCTTAAAGATTATTGAAAAGAGCTAAATAAGTTTAATTGACGGTAATAGTGGCTCTATAACTACACTACAATTTATTGTAATTTATAAATTCAATCTATCTTTGTGTAAATAGATTGAATTTCGAGAATTTTGTCGGCCATATTCATAATCGTGATCAGCGACACCAAAAACTCTTATATACTAAATTTGGTGTAAATTGGTTCAATTGATAAATTTTGTCCGCCATATTGAAAACGTCATCCTGAATTTTACAAATCTGACTTCAAATTCGTAATCAGCTCATCTCATCTAACTGTCGGTTCTAACTTATAGAGCAGTGTTAAACAGCTTTGCCCCGAAATACATTCACAAAAACAAAATCACGAATATATCTCACATACAGCACGACGAAAGCTTAAGTTTGAAATTCTCCGTCGAGCAGTCAGCATCTACGCTGCTCGTCTGCTTGTGCGCTCAGTTTTATCAGATCGTCTTCATACACTGGATAAAATTTTATTTTATTTAATTTATGTAAAATTTAATTTTCACCAATTAACACTAACACTAACATTTAACTTTACTTTATTTTAACACATATGTTTGTCTTTGCAATAATTTTCTTTTATATATTCATCCATCATTTTTAATTAAAATAAGTAATTAAAAGAAATCAGAAGACTGCATTTATCTCATTAAATTTATACTTGTCTTCACCAAGTCGTTTTCATTCTCTTCATTTATTTTTTCTTAGCACGTATCTTTTTATATATACTTTTTCTAACTTTTATCAATTTCTCTTTTCTTAGCTATTATTATATTAGATTTTCTAGGTTTGGCTTTACCCTACGGAGAAGGCAGGGTCAATTGCTCTTAAGTTACTGATTCCGTGACAGCACAAATGTAACCTATCACAGGACAGGTCTGATATAACTAGTCACGGAACAGGTTTTTTGTGATTGATACGGGACAGATTTTATTTTACTCAGCACGGGATCAATTTAATATGATACAAGTGTAGACAGATCGATTTAAATTCAAAGCTGTATTTGTATCGTATGGAAATTCAAAGTTTGAAAGAAAAAAAAAATTTGCATCTGTCATAGAATAATTATTTACTAAAGTGAGGGCAATATCCAATGATTGTTTATCGAACAAACGAAATTGCTCAACGAACTACTCGATAGTTAGGTTAGGTCACAAATTTGTTCTTCGAGGACGATCACGGGACAGGTCCAAGGTGACGCAGCAGGTGGCAACTGACCCCTGTCAATGACATCGCCGTGTAAAAGTGACCGGACGGTTTCATATGTTGTTGGCAGAATTGGGACTGATCCCTCTCCCTTGGGGACCTATCACGTGATAGGTTTAGAACCGGTTCTTTTCTCCGTAGGGTAGCTTGATTTCGCTTTTACCTTGTCAACCTTTGTGAATTCCATAAATAAACTTAAAATATAAGCTGTGTGCAATAGCAAGTCAACTTGCTAAGTCTTTTTGCAAAATAATACGCAATTTTCTTTCAGTGAAAGCTTAAAAGCTCGCTAGTGTTAAAGCAAAATGAGAATGTATTTGTGGGGCAAAGCTGTTTAACACTGTTATAGAGGAACACAATATGCCACCAGATACAGAGTTTTAGCATCCTATATTAATCGCTTCATGTTCAAATTTACGCTTTTCTAAAAAAGGACATGCTTCATTTTGCACTTTTTGACTTTAAGTCGTCATATTTAAAAATGGCGGCCAGATAGCGTTAATCAGAGGTCAGAATATGAAAGAGCATGAAAAATTACCATAGGTTGAGCATTACCACAAAGTTTGAGCAAAATTAAAAAATTTTTCCCTAGTGAACACAGCGTTTGAATAATACAAGAGATTTGTGCCATTTTGGGCCGCGAACGGTTAAACACATCACAATGAAAAACATTTAAACTTTTGATTGCAATTTAAAAACCACAGGCCATAAATCCCTCCTAACAAATCATCAACATTATTGAAACAAAATTGGTCAATAAAATAATTATAAAAATGTTTTTTTATTTAAATATTTTTTTTTTCATTACACAAAACAGTTTTTTGACAAAATGACAATTATTTGAGTAATTAGGTAAGGCCCTAAGTAGTATTAGCCCAGGGCCCCATTAATTCACTATTCGTTCCTGTATGTATGCATGTGGCTATGTATGTATGTTTGTCACATGCTGACTCCAGAACAACTGGGCCAATTAAGCTGAAATTGTTTTCGAGTACGAGATGCTTTACGGAAAGAACAATTTTGCCACACCCCGTTTAACCGTCCACGAATCAATCAAAATACTATATTTCTGAAGATTTTGGTCGCATTAGGCTAACATTTTGTAATTTAATTCATATGGGCGCACTATATCTTCGCCCACTTTGCAGAAATCATTATAATTGCTGAGTAGGGAATAACACTCTCGATCTTTTTTTTCCTGATCAAAATTCCTTAGTGATAAAAACTTGCGAATGCGAAAAACAATGTGGACACTTTTTTTTGTTTTTTTAACCCATACCCACCTCCGTGACCTTTTGTAAGCGGTAAAAAAAACGGTAATGTTCAGAGTGCGTTCGCACGTATTGCATTTCTGTTACGTTTATAGAAGCCCGAATCTAGGGAGGGAGCCCACTTTGAACAAACTAGACTCTCTCTCTGATGCGATTACGTCCATTTTGGAGTTGTGCCCTGACAGCGAAACCGTTGTTGCCGCCGATTTCAATGTCCACAATCCGGCTTGGCTAAGTCATTCAGGACAATCAGCACCTGAAGGCCAATATGTTGAGATCTTTGCCGAATCGAACCAATTGATTCAACTTGTGAAAGAGCCAACTTATATTCCACGAGTTGGCCTGCAGAGCGAAAATGTCCTAGACTTTTTTCTGACTTCACATCATGAGAAATATGAAGTGAGTGTCAATGCACCTCTTGGCAATTCGGACCATTGCACTATCTCTGCTGCTTTTCCATATTCTAGCCTACGCACCTCTACGCCTAAAGCCCCGAAGAAAATTGCTTGGTTTTATAAAAAAGCAAATTGGGTTGCGTTGAATAATTTTTACAACATCAATTGGAAATGATGTTTCGCTAGTAGAAATGTGAACGCCGCGGCTTTAATGGTACACGAAATTATTTTATTGGGTATGCGGTCTTTCATTCCCAATAAGATGAGAAGCATTAAACCAAAAGACCACTCCTGGTTTCTTGCAAAGAGGAAGCCTTTCAGAATTGGCGTTCCAACATGAATGCTGAAACTAAAAGACTTCACATCCAAGCTAGGAATCGCTGTAATGCAGTCTTAAAGCGCGAAAAGTTTCTTCACGAAACACGCATCAGAGAACAGGTTCTTCTCTGCTCCGAAGGAAGCAAAAAATTTTGGTCACTTGTTAAGAGAGTAAAGAACCAGACGTCTTCGTCAATCCTTTGAAAGATGACCAAATCTTCACTGACCAGGCCAATAAAGCAAACCTTTTGGCTGGATTGATTGCATAGAACTCCACAATCTAGGAGGTTAGGAATCAGCCACTGCCTCTTGTTGAAAGTACATCTTCTGCAATGCAGGATATATAATTTCGAACGAGATCAGTTAAAAAGGTGCTTGCAAACCTCAACACAAATAAAGCCTCTGGTTCTGATGGCTAACCACCAATTGTACTTAAAAAGTGTGCTTCTACATTAGCTCGGCCTTTGCGCAATCTGTTGAACATCTCCTACAGAACAGGAGTATTTCCATCTTGTTGGAAGATCGCAAATGTCCAGTCGGTACCAAAAAAGGGCGATGCCGCGAACCCTGCAAACTATCGACCCATTGCTATATGCTCCACACTTTCCAAGGTTATAGAACCTTCCAAGTTCATCCACCTGATGAACTATCTGGAGCGCAACGAACTTCTTAATGATCGCCAATATGGTTTCCGAAGGGCTCGCTCTACTGGTGACCTTATGGCGTTCCTCACAGAGAAATGGAACCAATGCGTTCATTTATTCTGTGCGAGTAGAGTTGTTGCTCTGGATATTTAAAAGGCGTTTGACCGAGTGTGGCATAAAGCGCTCGTGTCTGAACTAATCGCATATGGTGTCGGTAGTACATTTGCTCGATGGATTTCGTGCTTTCTTAATGGCAGATCTATCCGTGTCGTTGTTGACGGCGTTTCGTCCAGAGAGCACACCATCAATGCAGGAGTACCACAGGTTTAAGTCTTATCGCCAACTTTGTTTCTGGTTTTTATCAACGACCTTCTATCGTTGACACATAACCCAATTCATTCTTTTGCGGATGACAGCAGCATTTGTCATTCATATTCGTTAAAAAAACGCCCGAGCTCTTTGGAAATTGAGAGAAAGATGCAAAATATGAATGAAACACTTCTTAACGACTTGAGAAAAATCTCTGAGTGGGGTCGTGCCAATAGAGTTCAGTTTAATGCAAGCAAGACCCAGTGTTGTCTGATAAGCCACAAACGAATGAATTGCCCGTTAGCTCTCCCCTTAAAATGAACGATGTGGATCTTGTGAAGTCAGATGTTCTTCACGTTGTGGGCATATCGATAAGATCTGATCTTCGCTGGAATGATCATATTCGATGTGTCGAAAGAAGCGACCAAGTGCCTAGGTTTCTTAAAACGGTGCAAAAGATATTTCACACCATCTGATCTCCGCATTATCTACACTTCATACATCAGGCCTAAAATGGAGTACAATTCGAACATTTGGTCAACTTGTTTGTCAACTTTTTTCACGTTTTGTGGCGTTTTAAAAAAATTGCAGATAATTTGAATACGAATATTACTGCTTAACTGTTTAATAAATTAAAAATTTTTTTTTTATACTTTAACAAAACAAAAACTCGACACCGATCTCAAGTGTTCCACGCTGTTTTCTGGGTTCTTGAACTGAAAGAATTAAAAGTACTGCATAGCCTACTCAATTATTACTAAAACGCTACATGCACTCTTTGGAAAATGTTTGAAACCCTGTCGCTTTGAATCCGGGTTGCTGTGTTTGGCTGTTGGCTCATTCCACCAGTTTTCGCCCAATTTAAAAAATAAAGTCGCAACATGTTCCAGAAAAAAATTGACAAAATTATATGTTGTTTTTGTGTTAAAGTAGGTAACAAAAAACATTTTTTTAATTTTTTATTTTTAACCGTGGCGCTCGAAAAATTTTTTGCGGGCGCAAAAATTACGATTTAATAGTTTACGGTTTCATTTACATCTCCGCTCCTGTAATTGGTATTGACTTAATTTAAAAACTGTTTGACAGATAACAAATTCACGCAACTTCTAATATAAAATTAAAGTTCGTTAACTTATTTTTAATAAATAATAAAATTCACCAAACTTATGCTAAAAATTGTTTTTTTCCGATTTTCATCACCCTGTTTCAACAACTTACAGGGTTGCCAGATCTAAAATTTTTTTACAGTTTCTTCTTCTATTACCTTTTAACAAGAAAAGTTGAAAAAATTAATGAAAATGTGTAAATATTTTTAGTTTTACTGCTTTGAAAGTATGGATTTATGAGAAATGGCACAACTTCAGGACCCTGTATCGGCAAAAGTGCACATTTTAAAATTCAAATTTTTTTCTATTTTAATTTCATGTATTGACAACACACTGAAAAAAATTGGGAGTGTGTTTTGCCTTGTTTTCGAAAAATTATCTTTTGAAAATTATGGCATAACTCAAATAATTGAAAAAAGCAAGATGTTTAGGTGCCTCCCTATCAAATAGCACACAAGCAAAAGTTTTATAAATCAATGTAGATATTGTTGAACTCACATTTAAAATAGTCCTCCAATTTGGAGAGACTGCTTTAATATTTGTTGGACTTATGAAATTTTAAAAATTGGGTTTAAATTTAAATTGAAGAAAATGTCTTCCATTGTTGACCCCGTATCTCAAAAAATGCACATTTAAAAGTAATGAAAATCAACACAAATATTGTATAGATGTATTGTTGTAATAATTTTACTAATTTCAAGAGGGTGTTAGTTTATCATTAGTTTATTATACTAATTTCGAGAGGTTAGTGTCTAGTTTTTTTTCAGGAAAAATACGGATTCAGGGAATTTGTTCACCCAGTGATAACTTCGAATTTCATCCTGTATAACGAATGTAAAATTTACTGAAAAGTCGCCCGTTACTATACATAAATTTTATTAATTTTAAAAAAAATATGGAAATGCTGATTGTAAGTTCTATAAAACTGTAAGTCAAAGTTATCACTGGGTGAATAAACAGACAACTCTTCATCCATTCGTAGTATACTACAAGGAAGATACTAACATTAAATGCAAAAGTTTTTGCATCTTATCAGATAGTCTAAGTCATGATACTTCAGCTGTATACACATTTCAAAAGAAACTTATTACTAAAATTAAGGAGCTCTTTCCAGCTGTTTCAAAATTGGTTTACTTTTCCGATGGAGCTGCAGGGCAGTTTAAAAACCGAAAAAACTTTAGTAATTTATGCAACCACAAAAAAGATTTTGATCTTGATGCCGAATGGCATTTTTTTGCCACATCCCATGGAAAGGGACCATGCGATGGAGTAGGTGGTACAGTAAAAAGACTTGTCGCTAAAGCAAGTTTGCAATATAATGACATTCAAACTGTCCCGCAACTGTTAAATTTTTGTATAAGGGTCATTCTTTTTTTTCTTTAATATCTAAGTTCCGAGGTATATTTTTGAGTAAAACTTAAAAATTAGTTTATGCAACCACCTTATTTTGAACATGTTTATATAGCTTAATAAATGCTTAAAAAATTAATTTAATTAAAAACTGTTTTATCATCGAAAAATTGATAATTGCATATAAAAATTCACCTCCATGGCTGTTCCCGCTTCGAGGTTCGTTTTATTACGTTACAAAAATTATCCAGCAACAAAGATTGTTCTAATAAGAATACGATAAACACATTTCCAAAGCAAATATAACGGTACTGTTGATGCATGTGGAAAGACAAAAAAAAATATCGTATTTTCAACAGAATTTTGTTTGTCGAATTAGTGTTCTTGTTTCCAGTTTAGAGTAATGCGTCATTTAGAATAAGTTCTAATTCTCTATAACTGTATCCAGAGCCAGTGGTATGAAACAAAATTTTAAATTGAAATGAAAATAGTTCCACATTACATGTGAAAGTGATCAGTTCAAGAGCAATTTTCTAGTGTTTTTTTTGCATTTTTGTGGAGAATTACTGGTGAGTACCATTTGGTTTGCTCACCTCCGAGGTACGTCACAAATTGTTTATAAGCAATATTGCACTATAATTATTTTAGTGATTAAATATATTTTGGATCATTACTTTTAATCCAGAATGTCGTTTTCGTAGCTATCATTGTATGGTTTTTATAAGATAATTTGTAAAAAAATTCACCTCCATGCTGTTCACCTCCATGATAACATGGATGTGAATGGCACCATGGAGGTGAGCTTGCAACCACGGAGGTGATTTTATTTGTCCTAGCATATATTTTTTTTTTTCCTTTTTCTAAGTTAGTACAATCACAACATTTTCGAAAACATATCCACGAAGGACTGATAGCATGGGAAAACCGAAGAAACAAGAAACAGTAAAGTCTAAGGAGGAAATATTAAGGAATAAGAGAAGAAACGGGAGAAAATGAAGAACAACCCACAATTATATGAAGTAGCGAAAATAAGAAATACCATGCGCGCAAGAATGCAGGAAAAATCATACAGGTGTATTATACCGTAGGATTCCGGAATTTGATCAGGTACAACCAATACCTTTTTGCTCTATATCCGAATCATTGCGGCATGATGCAAGTTCCATTTGTGCTCACTTGGAAAAAATATTATTTCGAATCAAAACATTTGAACCAAAACTTGCTAAAATTCACTTCATTAGTGATGGTCCTTGAACCCAATACAGAAATAAAAAAAATGTTTTTCTTAATGGTGGAGTTTATCGTCAAATTTTGTGATATTGAAGCTTTCCTGGAACTATACCGAAAGGAGCTCCTGATGGTGTTGGTGGCGTATTAAAAAGGACTGTAGATCGCTTAGTTCCTGAAGGTAGAGACATTACCGGTTTTGAAGATTTCTTTAGCGCCGTTGAAAACAACTGTTCTGGAATAGAATTGCTTCCTGTACTACTTGAAAATTAACCAAAAATTAATTGGTCGTCTTATTGCACCGTTCAAAGAATCAATGAAAGTGCATCAAGTTTCTTGGAACATTGCTGCACCCAATATTTTGAATTTGCGCAGACTCAGCTGCGTGACATGTGACACAGGTTTTACATGCACCCACTATGGGCTAGGAAATATAACACTACGATTGGGCATATGCTTTCCATTGCCTTTAAAAATTATTCGCCATAATAATTGATTACGTTTTTTTAATTCTAGCAAAAGATGAGCGAACGCCTTCACCGCAAGAAACCGAGCCAATAGTAATAGCATCTTCTTAATCTCCAGCAGTGATAGAGATTTCTACTCCTCCTGGTATGTCACCGCGTAGAATTAAATATCTGGAGTGTTATTCGGAGAGTGAAGATGCGAACAATACTTCGGCAGGTCTTGAAGTTGGAAAATTTGTGTTGGTGGAATTGCCACAGAATTCCAATATTCACTATGTAGGACAAATAATCAAAAATTTAAATGAGGAAATTCAAGTCAACTTTATGAGGAAAAGTCAACTTTATGGTTCTCGGTAACCACCACCACAGTCCCTCTGTTTATCTGGCCTCGCGAATTCAAAAAGTTGAGTTCAAAGTTAAAATTACAGATATAATTATGGCCCTCAATGATCCTGTGATACACAGACGGGGAACCCACGAATTCCGTACATCCTTTAAAAGAATTACAGTCAAATAAGACTTGCTAAAATATACTTAATTACTTCACTCAACGAATTTTTGTACGTTATTTTTGTATTTTTTCTTATTTTTTGTTATATTTTCTTTTTGTGCTATAGTTTATAGTATATATTTTGTTTTTATTAGTTTTGTTTTTTATTATTAATCCTTTAACATTTTTATTTGTATAACTATGTTTATTTGTATGCAATCTGCACCTCCATGGAACTTGAAGTCACCTCCATGAACATACAATCACCTCCGTGGAGCATAAAATCACCTCCATGGAAATAATTTAAATGAAAGTCCTATAATTCCTAAATTAAAGGTGTTTGATCTGCCCCACACCCCCAATTTAATTGCAATTATTAATATTCGAATAAATAATTGAAAAAAAATTAAATATTTAAAATAAAAATAATTTGTTGGACTTCTTGAAAATATTAACAAAAATAAAGATTGACCCATAACCCATATTCCCGGAATCACATTTATTTATGTCGATGGCGAAGAAATACGAAACACGGAAGCCGATTTAGCACAAAGGTTCATGGACGCTCGAACGGTTCCAAAAACCAGACAAAAACATAGCTTTATACCAGTCAGTACATCAAGAATTCATACTAGATTGATATCAGGTTCAAATATATGGGAAGTAGAATCTATTTTAAGTCGGCCTAGCAAAAACGGAATATCATTAAATAAACTAAAATGATGGAAAATGAATTTAAACAATTTCTAAGGAAAAACTTATAAGCATGCATTTTCTTAAAATAATTTTTATTTCATTTATAACAGAGTTTATATAAACGTATTTTTCCTGAAAAAAAACTAGAACACCCTCTCGAAATTAGTAAAATTATTACAACAATACATCTATACAATATTTGTGTTGATTTTCATTACTTTTAAATGTGCATTTTTTGAGATACGGGGTCAACAATGGAAGACATTTTCTTCAATTTAAATTTAAACCCAATTTTTAAAATTTCATAAGTCCAACAAATATTAAAGCAGTCTCTCCAAATTGGAGGACTATTTTAAATGTGAGTTCAACAATATCTACGTTGATTTATAAAACTTTTGCTTGTGTGCTATTTGATAGGGAGGCACCTAAACATCTTGCTTTTTTCAATTATTTGAGTTATGCCATAATTTTCAAAAGATAATTTTTCGAAAACAAGGCAAAACACACTCCCAATTTTTTTCAGTGTGTTGTCAATACATGAAATTAAAATAGAAAAAAATTTGAATTTTAAAATGTGCACTTTTGCCGATACAGGGTCCTGAAGTTGTGCCATTTCTCATAAATCCATACTTTCAAAGCAGTAAAACTAAAAATATTTACACATTTTCATTAATTTTTTCAACTTTTCTTGTTAAAAGGTAATAGAAGAAGAAACTGTAAAAAAATTTTAGATCTGGCAACCTTGTAAGTTGTTGAAACAGGGTGATGAAAATCGGAAAAAAACAATTTTTAGCATAAGTTTGGTGAATTTTGTTATTTATTAAAAATAAGTTACCGAACTTTAATTTTATATTAGAAGTTGCGTCAATTTGTTATCTGTCAAACAGTTTTTAAATTAAGTCAATACCAATTACAGGAGCGGAGATATAAATGAAACCGTAAACTATTAAATCGTGATTTTTGCGCCCGCCAAAAATTTTTCGAGCGCCACGGTTAAAAATAAAAAATTAAAAAAATGTTTTTTGTTACCTACTTTAACACAAAAACAACATATAATTTTGTCAATTTTTTTCTAGAACATGTTGCGACTTTATTTTTTAAATTGGGCGAAAACTGGTGGAATAAGCCTGTTTCGTTATTTTTGGATTTCAGTCGCATCGATTTTGAATTGATGGGCGGGCTGTCGTTGTTTCATTCGTGTTCTTGGCTGTGTTGTGGCAAAACCGCTCAATTTCTAGTTTTTGGAGCTATAAAGTGGAAGTGTAGTGAATAAAAAAAAGGGAATGCTTCGTCGAAAGGTAGAAATATTAAACCGTGATCCTCGCGAACTATCGAAAAAAATTTTACCAGGTGAAGATAATGAAGACCAGGTGACCTTCATTACGCGAAGCAACATAAAAAGTTAGACTGAAAAGAAGCCAAAGCAAGTGAATCGTTAGAAGTTATAGACTTATGGAACAAAGCAACCAATATTTCTCAAAGAGTTATTGCTCAAAGAAACTTCAAAAGTCTACGCTCCGGTAAGTATAGGAATCAAGCGTCAGTGTCACTCGGCTAACGTAAGTGGTACACTACATATTTGCGGGTCACCAAATTGTCACGGTTTCTGGTATCACTTATGACAGCAGAAACAATGTGAGCGCTCAAAGCATTCATCGTATTGGCTATTTCGCACATCCTGAAATTATTCTTTTGACGATGAGCAACGACGATCGAGAACCGATTCATTCGTTGGCATATCGCCGAATTTTAGATACGCGCAATGCATTATCCGAAGCTGCAGTTTCCATCACCTGTGAGTTGAAAGTTGCAATGCTGAACTACTCGTGCATGGACTACGTTGATATGATACTCTGGCAAAAAGTTTCGTCCGGCCAAAAAGCACCTCCAATTTTACGCAGTCTACTAATAACAAAAGACGAAATTATATGACTGGCGAAATATAAAACTGATCCTCAATTCGAAGGAAATATTGCAGGAAAATAAAAGTTTCGAATCTTACCGTGTCATTCGCAGGCCGTAGAAAGTGCGTCAGAACAGTGATTGAGGCCTCAAAACATGTTTCGAGCGAGCCCCAATATGTGTGATACATTATCGTTGAACTTCACCATCGATGCATGATACCATATTTTAATACCAAAAACCAGTTTGCTGCTGACAGAAATTATTTTGCTTTCCAACCAAAACTTTGAATTTAAAGTTCACTAAAAGATAACTCCATAAAGGGTCACTATTTTTTTTTTTTCTTATTATTTTTAACTTGGTCAATTCTAGTCAGAAAGTTAAGTGTTAGCTACATCAAACGTAAAAAAAATTGACGAAAACTAGGGTATATTAGGCAGTTGGGCTAGTATGGGTAAAGAGAAAGTCTTAGAGCTAAGTGTTTTGAACTTAAAAATGAGTAATGCATTAATAAAAATTGGTGTAGAAAATTTCAATATCGTATCTGGAATATTTTTTTTTTATTAAAATCAAAAAGTAAAAAAAATAGGAATTTTGATACACCTCCGATTTTTCTTATAAAAATATATATCTCGGGAACCAGATATCTCAGATAGTTAAGCAGTATACCAAAATGTTCGTATTCAAATTAGCTACAATTTTTTTAATACATTGCAATGACGTCACTTCAATAATAATTTTGATGCTTTGGAAAGCAAAAAATCGATTTTTTGCGTTTACAAAAAGTCACGGTATCCAAAAAAAATATCCAAATTTTTTTCATCTATTCGCAAGTTATTATCGCTAATCAAACTGAATCGGTCTCTATCGTTGCGCCCAATCCTGAGTTGAACATGTTTTGATATTGAAACTAGGTATGTAGGTGATATGGGTCCCAATGACGGTTAGTATATAAAACGGAGTTATGTTTGTTACGTTTTTTTTGATTATTTTTTCTGAAACAAAAAGGCGTAACAACAATAAAAGCATTTGTGATTTTATTGTTTAAATAAATGAATTGTTATGTATTTTAATGTATTTGTTAAGATACATATATAGAGCGTGTAATATTGGTATGATTCGGGAATCGATAAACGATAACAATTTTATTTTTAACTTAAAAAAAAGTATTCATTATAATTTATCAGAAACTTGTGAAGTTAATACATCAAATAATAAGATTACTTGAACTTCTTAAACAAAAAATAATGCATTAATAAACAGAAAGAATCAATTTAGTATAAGACATTACATAAGTCTATCTAATTTTCAAACAGAATATTGTCATAAAAGTAATGGCAGTCTGCCGGAATTAAAGATTTAAGTTCTTAAAGATGTTCCCATTCCTTTTTGGAAATTTTTAATCTTTGGGGATGTAATTGGGAAGGTTCAGTACCTTCCAATTATAGTACAGTTCGTTGAGGAAGAATCGCATACTCGTCTTTAATAGTGCTTTTGAAATAAATTATTCCACTTGGATCGTATGCCAAGACGCGGATCATATTTACTGTAGGGTCACCAGATTTGTTAGCTTTTATTAAAATAAAATTACTTAAGTTTTGCCTAGGTAAATATGGTGTGTCAAAAATTTGTTTTTACCTGGTCGTACTCGTATAGATGAGTATAGTTTAGGAAGAGATTCATAGTCAAGGAAATAATGATGACCTAGATGATGAACTTTAAGAGGAAATGGATTTCTCCGCGAATACTTAGTGATGCCAACAAGTTGGGACGGTAAGTTGATTTGCTTGTTATTAATTTTTTGTTGAATAAGGGAGTGGGTTGAATCGCATTCCATTTGTGTGTGTCCAACGATAAATATTTATGTTCAATTGTTAAGTTTTTTTAACACAGAAAGCAAAACATTAGATAGTACTACATTTCGATTCTGGTAAAAGCAGCCATCAGAGTATATAATAATATGATGAATGCGTGGCGACTGAAGAATTGACTTTCTTAGATATTTTATTATACAAGTTGCAACAATCGACTGTAAAACAGCGACGAAAATGAAACATAGTATTCAATGCACACTTAGCGGAACGACGACGCAAATTTATATAATAATATAAATAATTATAATACAACTTATATAATAGTTTATATAATTTATTTTATCAAATAATGTAACGTTTTCGCGCATAAGTTCGATTGATTTTTCAGATTCCATTTATTGCAGCTAATTTTTTGTCAACAAAGCGAACGACAAGCCGGTTAGATTTCTTTGCAACGTAGTCATCCGCTTTTTCGTTGGCGTCAAAAGTCGTTGCCGTTTCGTCGCCGCTTAGTGAGTATGCATACATAAAAATACAAGCTAGATATATTTTGTAGTTTCATTTCGGTTCGTTACGTACGTCCTTTTTACGTACAAGTATGTTGTCACGTCTTTTTGCTTTATGAAATTAATGCACTTGTTGTTACAGCTTTTTGAATTTCGTTAATAAAAAAGCCATTTTTGGATGAATGAGTTTAAAGTTTTGTAATGACTTAAAATTTAGATAAATGCATCATAATCAATCAAAAACTCGATTTTGAATTTGTTGTTGTTACGCCTTCTTGCATTTTAGGTGACGATATATTCTTTATCAACTTTATCTCCTTGGTCGATTTAGCCGTGTCCGTATGTCCGTCGGTGCTAAAATTACGATTACGGAAAAACAAAGGTATTTAAGCGAATAAATTAAAAAGCGAACTACCTCCTGTATAACATTGATGTATATAATGGTTTAGAATTGCATAACTTTCGATTCGTACAGTACATTTCATTGATAGTTGGTACACGCAAAGAAAAAAAACGTTTATCGCCAGTTTGCCGCAAACGAACTTCGTTTGTCGTGCTTGAAATCGTTTATTGCAAACGTTTCAACAGTTGTCATAAACGATGAACGAAAAATAAATAAAATTTTCAGTTGTGAGAAACGAGTCATTTAGTTGCAGGAAATGAATTTCGTTTGTCATAAACGCGAGTGATTTTTAAATTGCAGCAATTGAAAACTTCGTTTTTCCCAACTGAAAATTTTGTTTATTTTTCCCTTCGTTGTATAAACATAACGCTTATAGTTTAGAGTAACTTTTTGGACAAATTGTTACTATATAAGGAGATTGGTAGTTTGCTTAATACGCGGACGAAGATAGCAACAGAGGTGGAATCCATAAGAAGACGGACGGACATAATGAGAAAGATTATTAATATAATAAATAATAATGACCGAAATAGCTTGCGGTTTATATATATAAGATATATTTTTAAGTTGTGACAACTGAATATTCGTTTGCGGCAAATACAGCTCGCAAACGAAGTATATTTGGTGAATTTTTCAGTTGTGGTAAACGAAAAATTTCTTTGCGTGTAGGTCTTCTATTTACAATCTTTCTTCGTAGCTTCAGTTTCTTATTTTTATCAAAATTAAAAGAGTTTTATTCTCTTTTATAAAATTTAAAGAGTTGGGCGTCCGTGGCGTAGTTGGTTAAAGTGCGTGGCCGCTATGTCAACGAACTTTGGAAACCCAGGTTCGAATCCCAGCAGCGACAGAAAATTATTTGAATTTTTCTGTACGGCCGCCACCTCTCTGCAGTCAATGGCAAACCTCAGAGAGTAATCAAAATGCCATGTAAAGCTTCTTGAGAATAAGAACATTTCGTTCATCGCCGTTCGGAGTCGGCGTTAAGCCTGTAGGTCCATTTCTCGGTCAATTGTGTACAAACTTAATAACACGCACAACACAATTGATCATAAGAAGCTAGGTCAAAGTCCTTTCAAGGGCTGAAATGGCCAGTTATTTATTTATTTTTTTTTTTTTTAAAGAGTTTTATATAGTAACACTTTTTTCGAAAAAAGGGTTGTTAATAAACAAAAAAAAAAAGAAAACGTGAATACGCGACTATGCCAATAAAGTTAAATTACTTGTTTTAGCATAAATACACAATAGAGTGTCCCTTATTTTGCGATTTTTGGAAATGTCAAGGGGCTGAAAGGTTTTTTATGCGTTTGTATATTCTAAGAATGAAACTAAAAAATTTTATTTTACGACAACGTTTACCCGTGCCAATCGGGCCCAAAAGTTTCGAAAAAATGTCCATATTAGACCATATTTCCACAAATTAAAAAAAAAAAATCTTTTCTCTGCTTTTTATAAATTTTTTGCATTTTTTGGAACACATACATAAGAAATATGATGATATCTACAAAGTTTTTTATGGTGGGCGTGGTTACCGCCCCTGCTGCGTCGAAATTTCTCCCTAAGCCTTTACCCACTTCTTCATGAAATTAGTGCAATTTAGGTATTAAAATCAACAATAAATAAATACATTTTTATTTTGCTAAAAGTATTATTACATTTCAATAAATTCACATTATGTATTTTCAAAAATTAACAATAAATTAAAAAACCAGTATTTTACCCTGCGGCGGGCGCGCGCAACAAGCTAATAGCTACAAGCAGTCTTACTGCGGCTTTTCAACCGAAATCATAGTTTTTTTTTTATAAATAAAAAATATCAAAAACCAAAAATGTATGCCCCTGGAGGGTTAAATTATAATAAGAAATACAAATGTTACGCGCCCGCCGCAGGGTAAAATACTAGTTTTTTAATTTATTGTTAATTTTTGTAAATACATAATGTCTATTTATGGAAATGTAATAATACTTTTAGCATAATAAAAATGTATTTATTTATTGTTGATTTTAATACCTAAATTGCACTAATTTCATGAAAAAGTGGGAAAAGGCTGAGGGAGAAATTTCAACGCAGCAGGGGCGGTAACAACACCCACCATAAAAAAACTTTGTAGATATCATATTTCTTATGTATGTGTTCCAAAAAATGCAAAACATTTATAAAAAGCAGAGAAAAGATTTTTTTTAGTTTGTGCAAATATGGTCTAATATATTAGACTAACATTTTTTCGAAACTTTCGGGCCCGATTGGCACGGGTAAACGTTGTCGTAAAAAAAATTTTTTTAGTTTCATTCTTAGAATATAAAAACGCATAAAAAAACCTTTCAGCCCCTTGACATTTCCAAAAATCGCAAAATAAGGGACACTCTAATACACAACTTGTCTTGAAAACAAGTGTGGTTTAGGGCAAAATTTGATTTTTAAAACTTTTTTCAAATGAAGTGGTTTTTCTTAAAAGCAGATACAAGCAGCAGGTTTTTACAGGAACAGAAGGTAGAAGTACGATTTTTTACAATAGTTATAGCTTTCGACTTTAATAATGTTGAATTGGATATTGAACTGGATATTTTATACAAAATTTTGCTTAAATTTTCATTCCCTGAAAAATTTGCAGTCATGTTTCTACGATTTTTCTATTTTTATTTATTAATATTTTTTATTGTATTTCATAATAAATTCAATGCCGGTTAAGATATAAAAAAATCCGAAAAACCAAACCTTGAGGTATACTTTGTGCTCGAAGTTATTATTAAAACCCCAAATGTCATCCTAAAATTGAAAAAGCGCACTGTGCGACGTCGGCGACAACAAAAAACAAAGCAATAAACTTGCAGTCAGCATAATAGCGTTCATTTACCCTAGTTGCTGCGCTGCTTATAAAGGGCAATGCCTGCAGCAGCGTAACATGCCAGGTCGTGATCGCGTACCGCAAAGGGGAAGTAAAATGTAAATTGTGTAAATTCTTATGTGTGACAAGTGTATTGATTTGATTGGGTAATATCGATTTATTATTTCTACTTATTGGAAATTATTGTAGTTATGGGAAAGAAGGAACTCCTTTGGAAAGTGATGATTTTGCTGTAGAGTAAGTAACCGGCGTAGAAATGAACATAAAGTGAGCACTCGTCAAGGAATAATTCTCAAAAATTAAAATGACTACGGTTGCAGCCTCGCCTAGACAGCGGGTCTTATAAATTAAATAAAATCACAGTATAAAAACAAAACCAACTTTTCTTATTCGCCTCTCGTCCGTCCAAAGGTTCTTCTCCGCGTGAAAGCAAGAGAACCTTGGACGTAAAACACAACAACCGACCAACTATCTTTTTTTATAAATAAAAATTAAATGGTGTTCGTTGGATGCCGATGAACTTATTAAAGTCTCAACTGATTTGACTGTAACTTTTTTGCTTTGTTGGTGTTTTTTTGGGGATGGTTTCTAAAAAAATATTTTGCCACGCCCCCTTTTACTGGATTTAAAAAATTCAAAATTTAGGACGGTTTTGATCGTATTAGACTAACATTTTGTAATTTAGTTCATATGGTTACTGTCGGCAAATCTAATCGAAAGGATTTCTCATAGTTTTTTTTTTATTGTTTTAAGAATCTATTGTTGCTATCTTTTGCTATCTTTGCTCTTCAATTTGACGAACTACAGTCTTAATATATAAAAAACGTTGGTGCGTGTATGTGTCTGACAATCACGGCTGAACAAATGAAGCTATCCACCAGAGATCTGCAACAAGTCAATTGAAAATCAAGTAACTTAAAAAAAACTAGTTTTGACTTGACTTGTAGGATAGAAACTTGATATGTTTCTACCCTGCAAGCCACGAATTGCTTCTGAAAAACGAATCATAAGTCAGACTTGATACCATTTTTTAAATTTTTTGGTTTTTGACGTCTAGGATTCAAACATTTTATTTTTAAAATCTATAAATTGCAATTTTATATTAAGGTTAAAAAAACCTCTACAAAAATTAAAAAAATTATTCAAATTGAAATTGGCCCAAAAAATTACATTGATTCGATTTTGTTTTTACACTACCCTAATTGGTAGAAAAAATCAAACTTTCTACTTTTCAAGTCTATGCGACTGCGCTGCCGTAGAAAGCCACTGACAGCGTCTACTTATACTTTCCTATACAAAGTGACAAAATAAAAAACTCACAAAAAAAAAAAAAACAAAACATACTTCAATCCAGTGCAATAAACGATTTTTAGGCAAAATAACTGCTTTTTCCCTAAATTTCGAGTCTCTACATTTCAAGTTTTCTACGTTTGGCGACTTGGTTTTTGCTGCATATGATTCGCGCAAGCTTGTTGTTTGCCTCGACTTGTAGGGAGTTAAAAATTAAAGGAACTGGAAGCAGCAAATGAATCCATTCATGCAGATCTCAGCTATCCACCTTAAAAAAAAAATAAAAAAAATAAATAACTGGCCATTTAAGCCCTTGAAAAGACTTTGACCTAGCTTCTTATGATCAATTGTGTTGTGCGTGTTATTAAGTTTGTACACAATTGACCGAGAAACGGACCTACAGGTTTAACGCCGACTCCGAACGGCGATGAACGGAATGTTCTTATTCTCAAGAAGCTTTACATGGCATTTTGATTACTCTCTGAGGTTTGCCATTGTCTGCAGAGAGGTGGCGGCCGTACAGAAAAATTATTTTAATTCAAATAATTGTCTGTCGCTGCTGGGGTTCGAACCTGGACTTCCAGGTTCGTTGACATAGCGGCCACGCACTTTAACCAACTACGCCACGGACATCCACCTTGCATTGCAATAAATAACAAATAGAGTTTAGCTACCAAAGCTTTTTCGCACATTCTCAGCATTAATCCATTTAAAGCCACAACCCAAAAATCTTTGAAACCACCAAAACAGTGGTTGGGCTCAGGCACAACACAAGACGAAACAACTAACCATTCAGAACATAGCCATGCAATTACACAATAGTTTTGAGTAAAGTGAGTAAAGAAAATGCAGATTGGGAATTTTTAACGCATTTTTAAATGCCAGTCAGTGGAAGAACGTTGTACGTGCTTGTAAAATGAATTAAAGCGAACAATCTTACTTGATGCGCAAGTGCTATCGATCCTGAAAACGTAAAATAAATTTCGAAAATTGGAAAAATTTTAACTATAAAAGACTAAGAGATAGTGGTAGTGTCATATTTCGAGAAAAAGAGAGACCATAGAAAATAAAAATGCTCCTGTGAATGTAATTTGGAAGAACGTTGTAAGTGAAGTTAGCTGTCGTTTTTAGTAGTGGTAAAATGTTTTAAGCACCATATGTCATATGTTATGTTCAGTGGAAAAACGTTTCATCATTCATTCAGTTTTGGATATAAAACGTTATTCCACGGTAAAAACTTTTAAACGGTAAATTTAGATGTAATTAAATCTTTTATTTAATTTTTTTTTTATATATTATGTATAGTAAAGTTTTATTAAATCAGAGTGTTTAACAAAAAAAAAAAAGCAAAAATAAACGCCTAGAGTGCTTAAAACGTTTCTTATCTCTAGTCAAAAATTACAATTTTGTCGTTTGCAACGTTATTCCGATTATGCTTTAATTGTTAACCTACTACTGTACTCATGCGGTTTAAAGGAGCATTAAAGATATAATTTGTTCTACTAAATGGTAAATTGCTAGCGTTTCTACTGCCACTCGCCTATTATTTTTCGTACCAAATTTTCCGTAAAAATGTACAAAAAAGGAATAAAATGTACCAATTTTTTGTAATAAAAAAGTTTACAACATTAATTCGTGTATATTTACGTGTATGTGAACAAAACAAAAATATTAAGTTATTTTATATAATATTTATAATATTTTATATTCGACAGTTGCGTCGATTTAGTTCTACCACATTTTAAAGTTTTAGCAATTTGTGAGTCTTAACAGCATACCAATCACAAATTTGAAAGAAAGTCCATTAGAAGAATGGTAGATTATGAATAATGGGGAACATTACAAGCGCAAGTTCCACACAGAAAAAAAAGAGTAGAACTCTTACCTAAAAATATTGTGAATTCAGCTAAAGTAATCCGGTGATTTTTAGTCAACGAATTTGATTAGGTGCGCTACCAATTTCTAAATGTTAATTATTACAATTATATTTGGTAGTTTAACTGCGAGAGTAAATAAAGAACCTAAATATTTTGGTGTACCTTCAGCCATAAAATAGATAAGACACATAATTTATTAGAAAAATAAGCTAATATTTTTTTAAACTATGTCCACTTCATATTAGGTAAGCCACCTACTAAGTGTAGAAAAATTATCTAATTATTTAGATTGCATTCCCACTTAAGAGTGGAAACGACAGCTACATATTTTAGAGAAATCAACTATTTATTTTAATAGAGTACCAACTTCAGATTAGGAAAAACGACTACTGATTTTAAGAAATTCATTCAATTCCTTAGATAATTTTTCCACTTAAAAGGAAACTACACTTTTGTAGCCACATTATCCAATTATCTAGATACATAAACCAATCGAAATAAATTATATAAGGAACAACTTGAAAAAATAATATTGTAAAATTTTAAAAAGAAAACTCACATAATAAAAAGAAAGTGTAATTAAATAACAACGAAATAAAAACAATTGGTTCTTTAAGGATTAACCCCTAAGAGCTAACATTCAAATGCTACACTTCATACGAACAAATCGACAACTTGCATTAGGTAAAATGACTAGAAGAATTAGATGATTTAATAAACAAAATTTTAGTAGAATTTTCAAATTTTAATTAGGTGAATTACACAGTGGAACACGAAAACAAATAACCATATACGGACACCACTACGTGATAAAAGACTAAAAAAAAAGACCCGTGTCTCCCAATTTTTCCCAAAGTCATGCACTTTTTTGTTTATGGGCCGCCAAAGATTTGGGGCCTCGGTATCATTTTCGCAAAAAAGTGATCATTTTCTCGGGCTCATATCTTGCAAACCGTTTAGAATTTCGATTTACTCTCTGAGGCAAAGTTGTAGCTCTTGTCATAAAGAACAAAAATTGCGAACATATAAAATCAAAAAAACTTCACCTTCCAGATCAAAATCGCAAAAAACTTAAAAAAATTCGATTTTTTTTACCTTTTTTCCCGTGTTCAGGTCCATAGGTAGCAAACCGTTCAAAATTCAAGGAAACAATCAACTACAAAAATTTACCTAAGATCTCAATAAACAAATTTCTAGAACATATAAACTTCCTGGGAATTATACTTAACACCGTCTTTTAATTTCATTTGGTTTTTATTTACTTCAACATTGAGATACTATGCTATCTATTACAAAAATATTAAAAAAAAGTATTCGTATTATGTTTATAATGTTGATGGCTCTGGACTAGCAAATCGCGCTCTCTTAAGTTGTGGATCCAAATCGGTATCAAATGGATCTTCATAAGTAACACCACTTGCTGTACTCATTGCTGTAAATTCTGTAGTACGATCTGGAGTTGGCGGCCTTGGTGATACAAAATTTTCAGGTGCAAGCACTGGTAGTGTGGCTGTTGCAGTTGCTTTATAAATTTTGTTTTTCTCAGCATGTCGATTTACACGACATGTGTAATTTACGCATGCATAGCAACTGGTTGCGTCATGATCACCTGGGCGATTAATCCAGTTTACCAGTTTACGTACACATTCATTCATATAAAAATTCTATTAAAAATAAAAATATGTTTATTCGTTCCATAGTATCTTTTACATTTTTCAAAGATCTATATTGCAATGCTCTAGATATATGTTACTCATCATATTTTCTTTCCAATGAGCTAAAGATGTCCAAATTCGGTTAAGATTTGACAAAATAACAGCACTTTGTACCATAGCAACATATACATGGGAGTCAGTGTTTTCTGAGAAAAAAAAAAAACGATAAAACTGCCGTCATTTTGCCAATTCTCAACCGATATTGATGGTTTTGGATTCAATGAAAAGGTATTTTTACGTGCAATGAATTTTTGTGAAAAATATATGTCATTCATGCAGCATTATATCATTTAAATTTATAGAAACATTAACTTTTTTTATGAAATTAGAGAAAAATTAAGGAATTTGGTTCGCTACACGCTTCATTTTGTATTTTATCGTATTTATTTTTATACAGCCTTATTCTACGTAAAATTCTACTGAAAAGAAGTGGAATTTGTTTTTCATTTCCAACAAGGCAAATAGCTGTAAAAATTCAATGAACGTCGGCGCAACAAAAATCGAACCCTTCAACTTTAAAAACGAATTAAAAAAAATTGTGACGACATTGAGAGGTCAGACCAAGTGCGATGGACTCACAACATGTCCCTCTTTAAGAATTTCTATAAAGTTTGGTTGTGCTTTTTTAGTCGTCACACTGTGTAATTACTCTTTAGGAACCATTCATTCCAATAGGATCCCTAAGTGTAAGATGCTGATCTCAAGCAAAAAGAGCGTGGGGAGTAGATTTATCGACAACTGTGTGGAAAGATAACAAGGTTGTTCGATTGGCTTCGACGTACGTAGGCACGGAACCATTCTGTGATCAGCAAAATTTTAAATCTACAGTTTCCCGATATAATCGCGCTACCAAACAATATGAGAAGGTCACATGCCCGAATGCAATTCATGAGTATAACCGTCACATGGGTGGTGTGGGCTTGATGGATGGACTTATCGGGCGATCCAAAATTCATTTCAAGACATAAAAATATACCAATCGCTTATTTCACCATTTGCTCAACTTGGCAATGGTCAACGCCTACATTTTGTACAGACGGATCAACTTGCCAGGCAAGCACGATAAAGAGTTCCAACTACCCCAATTTCGGGCTCAAGTCGCGCAGGTATTGTGCTCAATTATGAAGGTGAATGTACCACGTGCTCCCTGTCCCGGGCGCCCACGCCAAGTGATTCCACAAAACGAAGTTGGTACAAAAACATACTTGCCGGTCGCAGATATTCACTACGACGCACAGTGCATTGAATCCATACAAAATTGGAACATAAATAGAAGGAGTGCTCCTATGATAATAAAATTTTGTGTGCTGGATTAATTTAAGCTAATTAAGAAAAACTGCAAAAATGGTTGAAATTGGTCAGTTCCTAGGGGTACCTCCCTTGGACATATATTAATTTTTTACATTATTTTGTATGGGAGGTACATACAAAAATTGAGCGATCTTAACAAAATTTGGTCAAAAAGCTAGGCAATTAAAGAAATAGAAGTGTACTAAAAATGATTGAAATCGGTTGGTTCCTAGGGGTACCTCCCGTGGACCTATATTGATTTTTTACATTATTTTGCATGGGAGGTACATACAAAAGTTGGTCGATCCTTACAAAACTCGGTGAAAAGGTTAGTAAAATAAAGCAATACATGTGTTCTAGAAATGGTTGAAATCGGTCGGTTCCTAAGGGTACCTCACTTGGACCTATATTAATTTTTTACATGATTTTGTATGGGAGGTTCATCTGTTACTCATAAATATTCCCATTTGTATTAATTAAAAAAAAACAGTTTTTAGGCAAATTTAATTTTATTTACAATAGAAAAATAAAATTGGTAACTTATTTTTATTAACAAAATGTGAAATAAAAAAGTAAAAAAATTATTATGTGCATATGTGCAAATCCTGCGTGTCGGACGTCACATTCGGACGCATTTTTTCCCAATTTATATGCTGAAAATGTTTTGTTTAGGAAAAAAGAACTAGTCCAACATTAAGTATTAAGGGGCTGCTATTTATAAATATCAGAAAAAAATACAATATAAGTGTAAGTACATGAACAGTGGTTTTGATATTCAGCGTTCGGACGTTATTAAAATAGAAGTAGTTTTGATATTAATTGCAAAATCTGCTTTTTTCAGCGAACTGATTCGAGCTACGAGAAAATATGATATGAATGAAATGTTTAGAATTAACTGAAATATACAAAAAAGTAAGTTTAGTCATTAATTTTTATTTTTCTAATGTTTGTTATTGTTCGGACGTCATGTGTCGGACGTCATTAATTTTTCCATCATTACATTATTTTACTTATAGATTTTTTTTTAATTATTTTTAATATAAACATCTCTCTACGTTTAAAAAATAGGCTGCTCGAGCAATATAAATGGAGGTTTCATTTTTGCAATATTATTAATATTTTGCCATCTATTGTGGAGCGATGTTACATGGTTTTCAATTTTTTGACGTTTATGTACATTGCCTGCATTTTAGAAATAAATACCTTGTCTTTTCTTCACAAAAAACTGGCGATAAGAACCCATGTGTATCTTCAATTTTCGTTCCCTTTTGTCACCACCAATTCGCCGCAAATTGCCAAAAAATTGTCCAAATTGCTTTCAAGTCATGACCAATTTGAAAGGTGTCAGCGTAAATTAAATTTAAAAGATGCTTAAAAAAAAAACAAATTCCTGAAACCTCAGCTAAAGACATCTACTGAAAGAGGTTGAGAATTCATGCCTCGACAAAGGGCTTTATGTTTTTGTATCATCAAATTGAAGAAAATTTTTCTATTTAAAATTTTTGGATAAGGGTTAATGGTATGGTATGATTATTATAATATCGTCGCTCGTATGACTAACCGACGTTACTAACATTTTTTGCGAAATTGAGTTAAAGATGTCAATATATTTATTTAGTCATTAGGCCGGAAGATATTGCAACTATAAATAAAACAGTTTGACTAAAAAACGTAAACGGCTTTGAGCGTATCTGAGATATTATACGTTAAAACACATAAACGAAAAAAGAAAAACTGCTCTCCTGAACAATTAAGAAATTTCAGATACGTCAGTTAGTCATACAAGCGACGATATGATGGTATGGTATGATGGATATAGTATGATTAGTTGATGGTACGGTATTATGGTATGGTACGATGATATGATGTATAGATATATGGTATGCTGGTAGGTATGGTTTGGAGGTAGAATATAATGGTATGGTATGATAGTATTGTCTGATGGTATCGTATGGTGGTAAGATGAGCATGGAAAGATGGCATGTTATACTTTTATGATGGTATAGGATGTTAGTATAGTATGATGGTATGGTATAATAACATTTAACTTTTCGAAATCGTACATATTAAAACAGATTTAATCAAATCTTGCAATTATATGAAATGGGACTTTTTTAGTAAGACTATATTTAAGAGTTAATCAATTAATCACTTAAAAATCTCTGCTTTTTTGTGTTCAAGTTTCAATTCTGCTGTGCGTGGCGGCCCCACACGTATTTTTTTTAGCTAACTGGTGGTCCTTTTTATTTTTTCCTTAAAATTTTTGCGATAAATACGCTTTCTCTCCTCTTCGTTTCTACAAAATTCGTCATCAAGTTTTTTTTAATTATTTAGCTAATTTTTGGATCTTTCTGCACTTTTTTTTTATATTTGGCTTACCATCTACAAAAGTAATATACAAAAGTTATTTCCACGTTAATTCTATTTGAAAATGTCGCCTACCGTTCGGTCACTAAGTTTGCCCAGTTGATATGAGCTGAAAAGTATTTATATTTTAAATTTGCAGTTATATCCTAGAAAATGTGCAAAAACTTGCTTTGTAACAGGTTTCAATTTTTGTTTTTAATTTGATTTAACAATTTTATCTCAATAAAACCCTTTTTATGTGTCGGACGTCAGAAGAGAGTTGATCATATTAATTTTGCAAAATACACCGTTATGCACAAATTTTGTCAAACCTATTATGGCACCAATTTGCGAAGAAAGAAGTGCAAAGGGAAATAAAAAAACTTTTATGCGAAAAGCTTTTATATCAATAGCTTTCTTAGATCAGTAAACTACCTGAAAAAAATAAAAAAAATACTTAACTCGAATATTGACTCTTTTTTCATTACGTAAAAACTCAAGACAAAAACAATTTATTGGGAACTTAAATGTAGATATATTAAGCTATTAATAAACACTAATGCTCTTGAAAAAGGAGCATCTTTAGTTTCTCACACTTGGTGGACTATTTTCGGGATTTGCCCATATGTACAAATAACCAAGAACTCATCTCGCTATTGAATTTCATCGCTATTGACTTCTTCGTTAGAATCACTACAAACAATATAAGGGTCATCAACTAATTGAATAAACTTCTGAACTTCTTCATCAATAATTACATGTGATTTTGATTTAATAGTTCTTTTGGATGCTAAGAGAGGCTCAGATGTTAGCAACAATATTTTCATTAAATCTGTATTAGACTTAATCCTCGAGCATTTACCGGTACGGTTAGGTCGGTTTTTTCTAAATTCTTTGTGCCTTGCTTCCAATGCCTCTTCAGACAATGTTCCGATTGGTAAGGAAAATGCTGAAATGACTTCACATCCATGTAGGAGAACTTTATGAACACTGCTCGGCATATAATACCACCCATATAAATTTATATACAACTGCCTAGTTTCTTCTAATTACAATTTGAAGTTATTCAGATGTATGGGGTAGCCACTTGTCAGAACTCTCAATATATAAAAAAAATTGTTCTATCAAACTTTTGTTTATGCCAGTTATCTGCGAGCTTGGTTCAGCGTTATAGAAAAAGCGCCTAGCTGTGTTTCCATCGTTAGTAGACCCATATCCTGGCGTTGGTTTGTCGACCAAGAGACCCATTTTGCTCTTAAACTCAGCTTGAATTCTTTTTTTGTTTTGCTCTACCAATTCTTCATTTTTCTTTTAATTGCATTTTTATATATAAACTAGCTGAAATACCCTGTGTTACTAAAATTAATTTGTTATCTACTATGACTTTCTTTTTATAAGGTGTAGATAATCGGCTTGATTCTTGTTGTCACCTCACATATGTGAGTAGTCTCACACTCGTCTCACGTCACTTGAATTGTGGTATTCTAGTTGTCATGTGAAGTGAGCGTGAGGAACATGTAGAAATGAAATGTGTGAAATGTGTGAGTAGTCTCACACTCGTCTCACGTCACTTGAATTGTGGTATTCTAGTTGTCATGTGAAGTGAGCGTGAGGAACATGTAGAAATGAAATCGCAAGTCGTGTTTATTGCGTCGACTTTTTATTTTTTTAGCATCAATATCAATTTTAAAGTAAAAAAAAACATAAAAAGCAATTATTTAAATATTAATTATTAAAATTAACATGAGTTCATTCGAGTTCTGGTTTACGGATGCTAATAGTGAAGACAGCAATGATGGTGCGAATTTAAAA
Source organism: Pherbina coryleti (assembly GCA_943735915.1). Lineage (NCBI taxonomy): Eukaryota > Metazoa > Arthropoda > Insecta > Diptera > Sciomyzidae > Pherbina > Pherbina coryleti. Next base: position 94,592,403 of record OX030948.1, on the reverse strand, counting down.
TTAAAAAGATTAAAGCTAAGGGACGCCTCTAACCCGTTGAAGTTATCGGATGGAGCGTAATTCCACCTCATCATCAACGCCATATGTTGGCGCATCGCACTGCGCGACTTTATGCAAAGACAAAAAATTTTTTAGACTTCTTCTAGGGCGTCCAGGTGAGCCAAACGGAAATTGCCGCCACCGGTAGAGTTTTACTCTTTCTTGTTGTGCCTCAACTTCTTTCTTAGATTGAGCTTGTAGTCATTCCAAACCTAAATCAAATAAAATTGTACAATTAAATCGTCGTCTTCATATGCACGACTGTATTACTTACTTTTTACCATCCTGCATCCTTTCTTATAGTCGGACCCAAGCTATTTATTTTAGTGGCCAATTTTTGCCACTTTCCATCGGAAGCCGTTTTGCCGTTTTCTGTATATATAAGGCCTTTATCGATAGATGAATTTTTTGTTATAAAACTCACCATCGCCTCAAATTGCTTTCTTGTGGTTATCTTCACTCTAAACGGAAATAAATCTATGGTATTTCAAGTTAATTTCATAAACAAAACCAAAATTAAACATATTTTATAACAAACCTTTTTGGTTCTCACTTAAAAAATTTACGCGAGTAAAATGTCACTTAAATTCAAGGACAAGTGACAACAAGAATACGAATTTTTGTCACAGTGAAACAAGTCACACTCATTTAGGTGAGGTGAGAACAAGAGTACGAATTTAGCGTCACAGTGAGACACGTCACACTCACTTAGGTGAGGTGACAACAAGAATCAAGGCGATTGATACACTTTCAAAGCATGTTAAAGCTTGTTCAATTATGGTCAAGAAAAAAGTTGGGAAATTGAAAAAATTAAAGCCCTGGATCTCAGATGAATTGTTGAATAAAATCAAATTAAAAAATTAGCTTTTTAAAAAGAAAAAAGAAGACCTCATGATATTGTAATTCATACTATATATAAAACGATGTGTAAATATATTTCCAAGGAACTTGTGTCTTGCAAAACCAATTTCTACTGTAATGAATTTAATAAAGTTAAAGGTCATATAAAAAAGGAATGGAAACTTGTAAATAACATACTAAATAAAAGCAGAAATCATATTAGTGTACAAAGTTTGTTAATTGATGATAAAACAATTACGTGTTCTGAAGATTTAGCCAAATGTTTCAATAAATACTTCTCTTCTATAGGTCCTAAAGTTGTAGCAAAGCACTAATGCCGAGCTACAATGTTATTGTCCTTCACTTGAGCCATGTTTTCTAATAGTTTCTTCTTTGAGTCAATTTCTTCATTTGAGGTATACAGAATTATTATGTTTTTAAACAATTCAAATTCATCTCCTTCTCATAGCTTTTCCAATAATTTTGTTAAAAAATTGCGTTTAACATCAGTGACATATTAAGCCATCTCTTCAACATAAGCGTCCAACTAGGAATATTTCCTAAAATGATGAAAATTGCTGAGGTAATACCTTTATGTAAGAAAGATGTCCGTTCTAATATCAACAAATATAGACCAATATCACTTCTACCTATCTTCTCTAAGGTGTTTGAGAAGGCAATGAAAATCAGAATTGTCAATTTTATTGAAAAAACAAACTCTTTAGTAATTCGCAATTTAGATCTGGGCTATTTACTGAAAATGCTTTGCTGAATTTCTGTTCAAGTGTATATTCGGGTCTTAATAGTAAACAAAATACTGCAGCTTTATTTGTGGACATTATCAAGGCATTTGATTCTGTTGACCACAAGATTTTGCTATATAAATTGCATACTTTGGCTTTAGGGGATGTATATATAACTGGTTTAGTTCATTCTTAAATAATAGGCAGCAGAAAGTAAAGATTAATGATCATTTAAGCCCTGCTAAACTCATTTCATTAGGAGTTCCTCAGGGTTCGGTGCTTGGCCCGATCCTTTTTTTGGTCTTCATCAATTCACTCTGCTCTTCAAATTTTAAAAGTAAAACAAATTCGTTTGCTGATAATATGGCCTGTACTTACACAAGTAAATCTCCGTTAGATCTCGTTGCGGATATTAATCACGATCTCGAAATCTTGCGCCATTGGTTTGAAGTCCAGAGGTTAGTTATTAGTGAAAAAACGAGAATTATGTTCTTTAATGTGGTAGAAAAAGACTTAAACCTTGGAGAACTATACTTTCATCTATATATTAAGGGGGGAAATATAGCCAGAGGCAGAAAAAAAGGTCATGTTTGTGAATTTTTTAAGGAAACCTATGGGATATTTTCAAATGAGGGTTTTTATACCTAAAAATATACACATTCAAGAGTATTTTTAGTTTTTTTTTTATATAAAAAAAAAAATAATATTAAGGTCGATACAGCATTTTTTGTAGAGCGCTCTGAAAAAAAGGTGGAATGCGGTGACCAAGATTGCTTCTCCTAATTTCATTAGAAACAAAAAAATGAAATATATTATTAAACTAGATACTTAAAACTCAGCCGAGTCATAGCCGATTTTGAAATTATTGATTTTTCACAAAATGGCGGACTTCCGAACGTAAATGAACGATTTTCGACCAAAAATTCGTCATAAATTTGCCTATAAAAAATGAACGAAACTACATTAAAAAAAATCCTATGACAAGTACGAGATTATTATGTGTACAATAAGCCTGCAAAAAAATCAAAACGATCGGTTCACTGAGCTTGGAGAAATCTTGGTCACCGACCATGAAAACATGGTTTCGAGAAAAACGAGTTTGAAAATAAGGGCCAGCACTGCGCGCTCTAGAAGGCGGTTCACTCACTAGGCTAAAATGTTGTTATTTTTTGAGATATCGACTTGAAATTTTCACCACATATTCTTGAGACTTAAGGCTTTAAGAAAATGCAAACAATTTTTTGAAAAAAAAGGTCTGGGTGCGTTTCCCCCCTTAATATGCAAACAGAAAAGTTTGTGTTCCCTTTTTTTCTGTGTTACCTTCAACATATTCACATAATATTTATATCGATGGATACTTATATCGATGGATAGGTATTTTCGAGTAGGTTTGCACAATATAATTTTTATTCGAATATGTTGTCATTAAGATAGGTAAAACTGAGCAAATGTAAAACGCTTTTTTTGCAAATGGGACAATGAGAAACTACAAAGCGACAAAGCTCTGTTGAACATCGCTGCTGTAGCTTTCAAAAGCAAGAGTAGAATGCGGGAGTGACGCAAACACTTAAAAAAGCCGAGTAGCATTATTGTTGTTGTTGTTGTTGCTTTCTCTTCATTTCTCTCAGGGTTAAAAAAATAGTTAAACTGCTGCTTGCTTCATATAACACTTGACGCCAAGCCATTGATAATTGTTTGTTTTGTTCAATACTTGGTGGCTATGGGTTGGTGCGTTCAGCACGCACAGATTTATCTGAAACGCCAAACTTTTGTTATGACGACCTGTTTTTTCGCATGGTCAACTGTATGTTGCCGCGAGTCGAGTTAGATCGTTCATGTTTCTGTTATTGATGGACAAGGACATTTGGCTACCGATGAAAGGGTGTTTACAAAAAATATAGTTTGTACTGAAATTTTAAATCATTAATTTATTTATTTAATATGGAATTATCACTTATCTTGATTTATTTGTTATACTTTTATACCGTTTATTTACTTTTACTTACGTATTTACTTCACTTTTAATTTATTTATTTACTTTAAATGAATATTATATGTTGAATAAATTTTTGTTATTAACGCATATATGCTCTCTTTTTTGTTCTTTATCACTATTTTCCTCATAGCGTCAAGGTAAGCATTAAGAATTTCCATGCAAATTAATAACAATTCATTATGTGAAAAACAACTTGAGTTTCGTTACCTTATTTAAATGGATGGCCGAATTTCGGCCACAGGCGATACTAGTAGTAGTAATTGCGCAAAATTTCGCTTTTGTATAGATGTTTGTCCAATATCTACGTGTGCCCAAACTTATTTTGAAGAAGGTTCTTGCTCCTCTAAGTGTTTTCGTATTAAATGTGTCCAATCGTTCAAGTATCTAGGTCTGCTTCTTGATTGTAAAATGAGTTGGTCAGAGAATACATTTGCTCTTAAAAAAATATATTTTGGTGTTGACAGCCAAGGTTTCCAGGTAAAATTCGGAAAAATTCCCACGGAAATTAACTTTTTCCCACAGAAGCATAAATTAAATACCACCAAAATTACCACAGCAAAGGTAAACAAAAAAAATTCCCACCACGATTAAAAAATACCACAAAAAAATCCCACGATCATTAAAAATTACCACAAAAATACCACGCTTTTTAAAAATACCACCAATAATTCCATAAGCATTTAAAAATACCAAAAAAAATCCCATACGCATTAAAAAATATATAGAGGGCGCTGAAAATGGTATTGAAAAAAAGACATCCAAAACGGTTCGATGGATATGGCCTTCCCCATGTATCGGAAACAAAAAAATCAAATGACATTTTAAAGCATAAACCTTATATTAAGCATTCCCCCTACGCAAGACCCCCATGGTTTTTTTTTTTAATTATGGCGGAAGTTGAAGTAAAAAGTTCGAAAAATAGATACATTTTCGCGCGCTTTTTTGTTTGTATAAAAAAACAAAAAAAAATAGATACTTGAATTAAGGGGGGATGCTTAAAGGACAAAATAACGAACAAAATGCAAAAACAATCATTGAAATTGAACCAATAGATTTCGAGTTATCTATTGAACCGTTTTAAAAAAACTAGTTTCGAAGTGGCGTTCGTGGCGTAGTTGGTGAAAGTGCGTGGCCGCTATGTCAACGAACCTGGAGACCAAGGTTCGAACCCCAACAGCGACAGAAAACTATTTGAATTAAAATAATTTTTCTGTACGGCCGCCACCTCTCTGCAGACAATGGCAAACCTCAGAGAGTAATCAAAATGCCATGTAAAGCTTCTTGAGAATAGGAACATTCCGTTCATCGCCGTTCTGAGTCGGCGTTAAGCCTGTAGGTCCATTTCTCGGTCAATTGTGTACAAACTTAATAACACGCACAACACAATTGATCATAAGAAGCTAGGTCAAAGTCCTTTCAAGGGCTGAAATGGCCAGTTATTATTATTATTATTATTATTATTAGAGGCTCGAAATAGATTTTAGACTTACGGTTTCTTGAGCAAAGTTGAATTTTCTCCTTTGCTTAACTATATATAACTTGAATTATATTTTCAAGTTGTAAATAGTGCGGATACGTGTGTTAAGTTTGTGTTATTTTGAGAGAAAATATTGTAAAAACGTTGTAAATAAATCAATAAAATGCCGAGGAAGTGTTCAATTTGCTGAAAAGCTTGTAAAAAATTTAACCTAAAATCAACTGCGAAAAATGAACATAAAGAAACTCGAGATGAACAGCTGATTTTGACAACTAGCCCGCTTTTCTATGCCTTCTACTCCATTCTTCTCCGAGTCGGCCCTATCTTATAATTTTACCATGATCAAGACTTGAAATCAAATTTTTTGACGTTCTTTTTTAGACTTGACGAAACCTTTTACATTAGTCAAGAATTGAATTCTGGCGCAAAAGAGATGCATAAGATTTATTGCTTTAATATATTTGCTCTGATCATACACATGCACTATGTTCGCAGCCTTGCAGTTTTCAGCTACAGCACACCAAGCGCACGCAAGCAAACGAAAAATAACGTGAAGCTTTTTGTCAAAACAGCGAAAAGAACAAAAGGAATACGAAAGTTAACATCGATAACTCCTACAGCACTTGCCCGATTTCCGTAAAGGGGTGTGGTCATATTAAAATAACACTGTATCTCAAATAGTATAGACACTAGGGTACTGAAATTTAGTACAGGGGTAGACACAATTTTTGAAAATTACTGTAAAGAAAGTGGGAGTTATTCGACAAAGGGGTGCGGCAATATTAAAAACACACTATATATCGAATAATATTGACACTATGGTGCTAATATTTAGTATATGGGTAGGCACAGTTACTACAAATTACGGTCAAAAAAGTGGGCGTTATTTGACAAAGGGGTGTGGCAATATTATAAAAATACTAGATCTCAGTTAATATTGACACTAGGGTACTAATTTGGTATGCAAGTAGGTGGGTAGGTAGAATCATTACAAAAATGGGCGGGATTGTACACAGGGTGTGGCACTATAAGGAAAGTAGTATATATCGGTTAATATTGATATTTAAAAACTGAAATTTGGCACAGGGCTACGTAGAATCATTATAAAATACGGTAAATAAAGTGGGCGGAATTAGAGAAAGGGTGTGGCACTTTAATAAAAATTTTAAAGAGGCAGAAATGGAAAATACCCAACAAACTTTCAGGAATTAAAACAAATTTCTTAAGAACAAAGTTTCATGTTTGCAATTTTCCTCAAGAATACTATGACATAAATATTCTCTAAAAATTAAGACATAAAAACTTTTTAACAAAAAAAAAACCGACTTCAAAATCACTACAAAGTAAAAAATAATTTTAAATAACTTTTCCCATTAATTTCTTGGAGAAATTTTAAAAGTTATATATATGTATTATAATATTAGAAATCTTATCATTTGCCATTTTTTCTTATTTGTTTTATTATCATCAATATATTAATTGTTTTATGAACATAAAAGCTTTAAAGTCGGCGCTAATCTTACACACACAATCATTATCTTTTTCCCAATTTTCCTCAAGAATACTATGACATAAATATTCTCTAAAAAGGAAGACATAAAAACTTTTTAACAAAAAAAAAAAACCGACTTCAAAATCACTACAAAGTAAAAAATAATTTTAAATAACTTTTCCCATTAATTTCTTGGAGAAATTTTAAAAGTTATTTATATGTATTATAATATTAGAAATCTTATCATTTGCCATATTTTCTAATTTGTTTTATTACACTGTGCGACAATTTAAGGGTCAATTGGAATAACCTCAAATATCTAAATGGTTTCTAATAGTGGATGGTCTATATATTATGCCCTCATACTCAGTTTTATCGGATTAGGTCAAATAAGAGAGAAATTCAAGGTCAAACTTCACCTTTACGTCACAAATTTTTTCTTATAACTCTTAAACTAAATTCAAATTCTATGTAGTAACTGCATCTAAATATTTGCAATGGATGATTCTTTACATTTTGAGACCATTTTTTGCTCAAAAAGTTACGTAAGGGGTTTAATATTTTCTTCGAAAACAGGGCTTTTAAAAAAAAAAAAATTTTTCAATAGTTCAGTTACTATGTATTTGTCTTCAAAAACAATCAGATTTTGCTGAATTTTTGCATACACCTTAAGTAAAATAAAATAACCCACCTGTGAAAAGATCACAACAATTACATGTGTGCATCCAAAGATATTCGGATTCAAAGATTACCAACGGTGGTAACTTCGTTAATGTAAGCCCTAGCGTAAAATCATTCAAATGAAACTTATAGACCCAACAATTTTCTTCAAAACTGTCCTTAACATTTTAACCGAAAGAGTTACCGTTTTAAAGATATGCGCGTAAATGTGTAATTACAACATATATGAAAAATTAAAACGGTTAAAATAAAAATTATTTTTATTTCTATTTCTTCTCAAGTTCAAATTCAAGTTTTAATTTTTCATATATGTTGTAATTACACATTTACGCACATATCTTTAAAACGGTAACTCTTTCGGTTAAAATGTTAAGGACAGTTTTGAAGAAAATTGTTGGATCTATAAGTTTCATTTGAATGATTTTACGCTTGGGCTTATATTAACGAAGTTACCATCTTTGGTAATCTTTGTATCCGAATATCTTTGGATACGCACATGTAATTGTTGTGATCTTTTTAGAGGTGGGTTATTTTATTTTACTTAAGGTGTATGCAAAAATTCAGCAAAATCTGATTGTTTTTGAAGACAAATACATAGTAACTGAACTATTGAACATTTTATTTTTTTAAAAAAGCCCTGTTTTCGAAGAAAATATTAAACCCATAACGTAACTTTTTGAGCAAAAAATGGTCTCAAAATGTAAAGAATCATCCATTGCAAATATTTAGATGCAGTTACTACATAGAATTTGAATTTAGTTTAAGAGTAATAAGAAAAAATTGGTGACTTAAAGGTGAAGTTTGACCTTGAATTTCTCTCTTATTTGACCTAATCCGATAAAACTGAGTATGAGGGCATAATATATAGACCATCCACTATTAGAAACCATTGAGATATTTGAAGTTATTTTTTCGTGTCGCACTGTGTTATCATCAATATATTAATTGTTTTATGAACATAAAAGCTTTGAAGTCGGCGCTAATCTTACACACACAATCATGATCTTTTACCATCCCTGCACTATTTTAAACTTTTTTGTTTGATGCTATGCTGCCTTAGTGACACTGTAGTAATTTTGCTAAAAAAAGCTTTGTATACATAAACATTCTCACTATACTGGTTTGGGTGAGCTTGTAAAGCTCATATTGAATTTGACATAGTGTGTAACAGCTGCACAAATAATGCATGGAACACATTGGCTACATTCAGCATACTCAACAATTGCCAACTGAAAGAAAAAAATCGCTAAAAAGCTTTTATATTCATAAAGTTAGTAATATTTGTATAATATGTATATAATATGTATTTGATAATAAAACAAATTAGAAAAAATTAAAAAAAAAAGATTTCGGCTTAGTAAGATAAGACACTGACTATGCCACCGTATTCTACGGCCAAAAAGTAAGTTGGGGTGTCTCGGCGTTTTTGTGTGTCTTTTTAAAAGTTGGCAATTTACCTACAGTGTAATTATGATAAAACGGTCTGATATTAGATGCCAACTGAATAACACAATAGTCATACAAATTCTTGAGTGCGCGGTCAAAATGTTTTTCGAAAAAAAAAGAAATTAATGAAAAAAAAAATTGCCTACTAAACGCGATGTTATTGAATATTTATTGTTTTTGAAACATAACGTTCATTCAAGTGTCCCCAAAAACCGTAAACTAAATAATTATATATCAATAGTCGAAAAAGTTCTTCAAGAATTGTGGCAGCGTGCAAACATTCCGATAGTGGTAAAAACGACAGTTCGGAGGTATATAAATAGTCTCTTAAAAGAAAATGATGATTTGCTAAAACATTCATATAAATACGATGAAGTGGAATGGAACAAAATTGTTCTAATATCTCAGTGCAAATGTGGCATCGAAAAAAATGGGCAATGTAACTGCTCCAATTTTGATAAAATTCTCAAATACGCCCAACATTTTCTTATTGATCAATGCGGAGCAAGGTTGTTGTGTATTGATATTGTACAAGAGCATGTTGAAGATGTTGAAATGGGTGATGTATCTGATAAAATGTCGGAACATGCCTCTAATATCCAACTATTCCATCGGATATTATCCGTGCTCAAGCGAAGAAGATGATTGCGAGTTAATTGATGTGGAAATTTCGAACGTTATCGAAGAAAAACTTTTTTTTTTTATTTTCAATTTTGTTTGGATTAAAACAAAAGTAATTCATACACAATGAAAAAAGCATTGTACCAAATATTTGAACCATTATAACTTCTTTGTTTTTAAAGTTATTGAATAATTTTTTTGGACAAAATGTAAACAAATTCTTGGGACTTTAATTTTATGAGAAAAAAAAAAACAATTTTAGGGGGGGGGTAAATCGGGCTAACGAGGTTTACTAGTCAAATATGACCTTGGAAGTAAAAATGTTCTGAAAAGAAAATGAAGTACTCGTAAAGCACTTTTAAACGACATATTATTTTTTAAGATCGAATATGTTATGCTCAAGTATAGAAAAAAGACCATTTCGGCTGTTTTTCCGATGGTCCAAAAAAAAATTTTTTTTTATTTTGGAATCCATTCGAGGTCAGCTTTGAAATAGGGGGTGGTTTTTTCAAACTAATTTTTTTTTTGTATGGAGGTCGACCCATTCTACTGTACATCCATTACTGACGTCAGGAATATGAAGAATTTATACGGCCAAGAATAATGAAAATAAAATATGTATTGAAAATAATATAGTGCACGTAGGATACAGCGATAATTCAACGAAAATAGCTAGATTCGATTATGAAAAACTGATATCTAAAATGAAAAATGAGAATATTAAAGAACTAGCGCTAGCCAACAACGACAAAATATTCCAATTATTTACAAATAAAGAATTTAAAAGCATGTACAAAAATACTGCAAAACATCAAGAAAAGAAAAAGTCATCAAAGTCATCAATTAAGAATACTCATTTACCAACCACCAAAAAGGATACAAGACGACCTAACGAAATTTTAATTAATTAACGACTACCGTAATAACGGCCACTTAGGTATCAGAAAAACACTTATAAAACTCAAACAAAAATATGTTTGGAAAAACATGAGCAAGATGGTAAAGAAATGTGTGTCACGTTGCGACATATGTGCAAAACGTAAACAAACACTTCATACAATAGAGCCACTCACTCTATTACCTTATAAGGGCCCATTTTAAAATTGATTTTTATAAGGGCCCATTAAGATTAGTAGATATAATAGGAGTCAATAGGATATAATAGGAGAGTACACAAAAAGGCACACAATAACCAACTTAAACTATACAAAACAATAATTTAAGAAATTAAGAATACATTTATCTAAAGTCAAACCCTATACTTACTTAAAATATGACTTATTATACACACTAAATAATTTTCTTATATAAACCATGTAAATATAACATATTTAAGAACAATTATTGTAACCCCTGATTTTGCTCTAGAGGGCAAGGGTGTAGTGTGCTCACTGCCGACCGTACAATTCATCATCGCAAACCTAAACTGGGGCAATGCACTGAGTGATAAATATGCTAGCACTTTATAAATAACTTTTTTATTGTGAACAGCAATTGTGACATAAGAATTAAAAATTAAGTATTTTTCCACTACAAAGATCGAAAATAAATTCTTTTATCCACGTAAAAGAACCATCGTATTGCACCAATATCGTTTGATAATATTGAAATTGGAAATTTTTAATAATACTAGTACCGCCTGTGGTCAATTTTTATTGAAAAACACTTGGCAAAGTTACAAATAAGGTAGCTGTATCGTACACACAAATCCGTACATTTTGACTTGACAGTTTGTCCCTATCCTTTCATTGTTCCCAATCTTGTTCTTGTTCTTGTACTTGTTCTTGTTCTTGTTCTTGTTCTTGTTCTAGTTCTTGTTCTTGTTCTTGTTCTCGTTGTTGTTCTTGTTCTTGTTCTTGTTCTCGTTCTCGTTCTCGTTCTTGTTCTTGTTCTTGTTCTTGTTCTTGTTCTTGTTCTTGTTCTTGTTCTTGTTCTTGTTCTCGTTCTTGTTCTTGTTCTTGTTCTAGTTTTTGTTCTTGTTCTTGTTCTTGTTCTTGTTCTTGTTCTTGTTCTTGTTCTAGTTCTAGTTCTAGTTCTTGTTCTTGTTCTTGTTCTTGTTCTTGTTCTTGTTCTTGTTCTTGTTCTTGTTCTTGTTCTTGTTCTTGTTCTTGTTCTTGTTCTTGTTCTTGTTCTTGTTCTTGTTCTTGTTCTTGTTCTTGTTCTTGTTCTTGTTCTTGTTCTTGTTCTTGTTCTTGTTCTTGTTCTTGTTCTTGTTCTTGTTCTTGTTCTTGTTCTTGTTCTTGTTCTTGTTCTTGTTCTTGTTCTTGTTCTTGTTCTTGTTCTTGTTCTTGTTCTTGTTCTTGTTCTTGTTCTTGTTCTTGTTCTTGTTCTTGTTCTTGTTCTTGTTCTTGTTCTTGTTCTTGTTCTTGTTCTTGTTCTTGTTCTAGTTTTTGTTCTTGTTCTTGTTCTTGTTCTTGTTCTTGTTCTTGTTCTTGTTCTTGTTCTTGTTCTTGTTCGTGTTCTTGTTCTTGTTCTTGTTCTTGTTCTTGTTCTTGTTCTTGTTCTTGTTCTTGTTCTTGTTCTTGTTCTTGTTCTTGTATTTGTTCTTGTTCTTGTTCTTGTTCTTGTTCTTGTTCTTGTTCTTGTTCTTGTTCTTGTTCTTGTTCTTGTTCTTGTTCTTGTTCTTGTTCTTGTTCTTGTTCTTGTTCTTGTTCTTGTTCTTGTTCTTGTTCTTGTTCTTTTCCCAATCCTGTTCCAAATATTGTTTAAGGTATGTCTCAATCTTTGGCATTACCCTTGTGTCTCAGTCTTTTTCGAAGTCATCTTCCTAATTCTTGTATGAATTCTTGTGCTTATCATTGCCCAATTCTGTACTCTAATCTTTGTCAAAATTTTTGTCCTACTCCTTCTAATTTAATTCTTGGTCCTTATCTTTGTCCAAATCCTTTGTCTCATCCCTTGACTAATCATTGACCTAAATAGTTTATCAAACCATTGTCCTTATTTTAATTTTCATTAATTTTTAATGTGTTTTCATTATTTCAAATACATCGATTTATATAAAAATATATTTAAGAATATGCAAATTAAAATGTAATGACTCTCAAAAAAGCCCTTAATCTAAGAGGGGAGAAGTTACATTCTCAACACAATACACATCCCCATAGAACGCTAAAGTTATTTTTCATAAACGTGCTAATTCAGCATATTCTCATATGCATTAGATTTTGCTTAACATTCAAATTAACTAATAAACATTAACGTTTAACATAGCAAGTGGACACAAGAATAAACTTTGTGACATCAAAAATGCATTGCAAAAATAGTAACTAAGAAGTTTTCTGTTGCTGCTAAGAATATAACGAATCCAAAAGCTAGTCTTAAGATTCTCAATCAATAAAGTCATTTAAAAAAGAAACCGCTCTTGTTAAATGAAAGTTAAAATTCGCCTGATCAAATTATAATTAAGTTTTGAAGATCGAGGCCTCTTCCTGTAAAAATGAAAAAAAAAAAATCTAGTAGATATCTAGAGAACACTGATGATGAGAAGAGAAAACTTCCTAAGGGTTCTACAAGGCGACGCTGACATTAATCCAAAATATTCCAAAAACACCGCTGCCCAAGTTCCGCTGCCCGACTATAATGAAGTCTTGAAGCGTATAGCTCGGCTTGAAAATACAAATCCGCAGGAGCCGATGGCCTATTTGTTGAGTTCTTCAAGAATGAAGGTAAAGCTTTATTAAAATGCATTTATGCGCTTCAATATAAAATATGGCTGGAATCAGTGGCGTTCCTAGGCTTGGTGACACCCGGGGCGGATACTCATGGTGTCACCCCTATAAAAAATTTCTAAATGCAAAAAGAAACCAATTCGATGAGATTTTGACGTTCATTTTAACGATATCCGAAATTTTTATTTTGTTTCGTTGAACCAAAATCGAAAAACTCAAAAAAAAAAAACGTTATCTCAAAAAACGAAAAAATTTATTTCGTTTCGAAGTTCACAAAATTAAATTTTTTCGCTTTTTTTCTCAAACAAACGTTAAAAATAACGTTAATTTAAAAAAAAAACTTCGTTTTCATTGAATGGAATTACTTTTTCTCTTATATTTTTTTCATTTTATTTTTACTATATTACAAACTATGCCTGGCCAAGCGTTGCTGTGTCTCGCAAAAGTAAAAATATGCAATACTCACGAAATTAACGTATGAATGAAGGAATTACTGAATTAAGGAATAAATCATTGTATGTAATTTTCTACTTATAAGTTCGAACAAACAACTCCAAAGAGTTAAATTTAATAATATATTGAACTGAATAATAGGAAAAACCTTCTGAAATTCAGCCTTTTTATTGATTCGTGGGCGTTAAAAAAGGTGTGGCAACGAACGAAATTGACTGCCAAAATATTAGATCAATTTAACCACACGAAAAGAAAAACAACGTATTCCGTCAGTTTGCCGCAAACAAACTTCGTTTGTCGTGCATGAAATCGTTATTTGCAAACGTTTCAAAAGTTGTCATAACAATAGTCAGTTGTGAGAAACGCGTTATTTAGTTGCAGAATTGCAGCAATTGAAAAATTTGTTTTTCCCGACAGAAAACTTTGTTGATTTTTCCCTATGCTGTATTAACACAACGATTATAGTTCAGTGTTACTTTTTGGACAAATTGTTTCTATATAATTGAAATGCGATGAGTGCAATCCATAAGAAGACGGACGGACATAGGCAGAAAAATAATTAATTTAATAAATAAAAATTATCGAAAAGCTTGCGGTTTATATTATATTATATAAGATATATTTTTAAGTTGTTGACAGCTGAATATTCGTTTGCGGCAAATACAACTCTCAAACGAAGTGTAGTTGGGGAATTATTCACTTGCGGTAAACGAAAAATTTCATTGCGTGCAGTAGTTTTGGAGGGTATTGTCATCAGACACACGTTGCTTTACTTTTTATATGTATAGTTGGGCGGTAACAGCGGGCGTTGCAACATTTATATATATAGCAACCGCCATACCATAGTTTTATACGTCCAGAGTCTTTGAAAAATACCATTTCCATTGTTTTATGGGCGGGAAAAGAGGCAGTGACAAAATTTGCTTTTAATAAAAACATGACCCTATAAAAATGTACTGTTGTGGCAAAATTCCAAGCCAATCGGAGAAGAACTTTCAGACATTTGAGATTTTGTACAAACATAGATTGATGAAAATATACTTCGAAACATAAGTTTTTTTTTTATAAGCTTGAAACGAAATTTTTATTTTCTGATAATTTCATTTTTCAACAAAACGAAATTTGGTTTGATATTTTTTTATCGTTTTTAGAGAAACGAAATAATACTGAAAATTTATTTTTCGTTTTTAACGAAACAAAAAAATTTTTTATTGTTAATTTGTATCATGCGAACCGTGTGAACCGGCCCACGCTCTCGCTGATATCTAATTGTTGGTGAGGGTAATATCAATCGCTCAGATATGTACAGGGGGGGCCATCTAGTGGTTTCTTTTTAAATCAGAGGTTATTTTGACACTGACAGCTGTTTCCCGCTCGAAATCTTGACATAAAGTCAGTAACATACCTCCGCGGAAAGAAATGAGTCGCTTTAAGATTGAATAAGGTTGAGAAATATTGGAAACTTATTTCCAAAGTAAATGCTGTGTTGACCCTACAGTGCGTTATTTGAAAAGAAGTTTTGGCCAAAATGAAGCACTCACCGCGCCTGCTGTACACTGCTGGATTGTGGAGTGGTGGCATCATTGGACCATTTTTCTTCGAAAACGAGACTGGGAACAACATTTAGGTTAACGGTGGACATTACAAAGCCATGTTAATCGATTTTTTTTTTACTGAAATTAGAGACATGAATTTGGAGACATGGATGACCTCTTGTTCATACAGGATGGCGCGCCATGCCACACAGCCCATGCCACAATCGATCTGTTGCGCACCAAATTCCCAAATCGTGTTATCAACCGTCTTGGCGATGTCAATTGGCCGCCTGGGAGTTGTGATTTGACCCCTTTCGACTTTTTTTGTGAGAAACCGTGAAGCACCGATGTTATGCCAACAATCCGGAAACGATTTTATTTATTTATTCATCTGTCGAACAAGGCCATCAGATAGATACAAATTGGTTTAAAAAAAAAACAAAAATATATATATATATATATATATATATATATATATATGCATTTATACCTTACTTCCTAAAGAATATTTAACAATGATCGTTTAAAAGATTCTCTATCAATACTTATGTCTATTTCATTACATACAGAGTTGAACGCAGCGCAAGAATTGGACATAGCGTCATTACCGCTGAATAAAACTGCTGTTTTATTGAGTGAATAAAACTCCTGTTTTATTGAGTGAATAAAAACACACTTGAAGCAGTTGTAAATTGCTCAAGGCGCTATTGGTTTATTATTGGAAAATAATTACATAAATTTAGTTTATATAGTTACTATTTAGCTTTACTTAGCAGTTTGGGTAAGAAAGCAAATCACTCAAACTGAGGTTGACCCATATTTATATTTATTGCATAATCAATTATTGCGAATTAAATATTTTTAAACAATTATTGCAAAATTGACCCAGTTTATGCGCGCGTGTTGCAGTATGCTATGTCAGCATAAACGCAGGCATAAAGAAACTGGGACAATTTTGAATGTTTGTCTTGCAATAAAAATAATTAATAAAAGAGTTAAAAAAAAATTTAAGATAATATTTGTTGATTTCATCAACAACCGCCATAGTTTTTTCTGTGAAACTCGATAAAGGATAGATTTAGCTGTCGAATATATCGTTCAGGTGCATATAACTTAATAAGGTTTACAAGAGGTATGCAATTTATGTGATTCATTAGAATATCCCTCGCAAATAAAATTCGGAAATATTTTCTACGCGACTGCAATGTTTTCAACCCAAGTAGAGCGCAACGGCTGTCGTACGAGATTGTTAATTCCCAATTAAGTTTTTTAATCGCGAAGCGTGTGAATTTTTTCTGAATATTTTCAATCCTACTGATATAACGCTTGTAAAAAGGTTCCCACACAACAGATCCATATTCTAAAATAGGCCTGACTAACGACACAAAAATAGATTTAAGAGTCAACGGGTCTAAAAATTCCTTTGAATTCCGCATTAGAAATCCAAGCATAGCATTTCCTTTTGAAATGATACTATCAAATTGGGCCAAAAATTTAGGCTTTTGGTCTAATAATAGCTCTAAATCAGCCATTTTAGCAGTGAGGAATGGAACCCCATTTGCTCTAATTTCAATAATAGAATACTGTGCTGTACTCTGTCGAAAGCTTTTGCTAAGTCTAAAAAACACATCGACCTGATTACCACTTTCCATTTCGTTTCCGACATAGTTCTTAAATAAGGCTAGGTTTGAAGTAGTTGATTTTCCACTCACAAATCCATGTTGGCAATCTGATAAATAATTCTTAACATTAGCATAAATACGCTCTTTAACCAGCGATTCAAAGACCTTGGGAATCAAGGGCAGTTTTGAAATTGGCCTATAATTTACAATATTCTGTTTATTAGCTGTCTTGAAAATAGGCGTTATCAAGGATTCTTTCCATTCTTCCAAAAATTCACCCTTAGCTAATGATAGATTAAAAATATTTGCTTAAGGCTTAGCTGAACTGAAAGCAGAGATAATGAGATTGGAAACTTCGGCAAAAAAGAGATAGCTGTATGCTAAAATCCCAGCTAGCATTTTCGATCGTAGACGACTCTTCCGCGATAAGACCGGGCGATTAAATAAATCGTCGAAGATGTCTTATTCCGATCGCGCAAGTTCAGTACAACGGGAGAAACTGTGTCAAGCCGGCGACTCTTCCATTTGAGTCGTCTACGATGCGCAGAAAAGACTCGTGTAAGACGCTTTTATTCCTGCTACAAACGATCATTCAATCAATCGCCTAAATGAGTCGTCTTCGATGCGCCAAAAAGAATCGCTGAAGAGTCTTCTAACTATCGCCAAGACGATCTTTAATTGATCCTAAATGGTACAAATGAAAAGGATTGTTCTGTATTGTTCATTTTTTTTATTTAAAATAAAATTAATTCAATCATTAAAAAAAAAATCAGTTTGATAAAAAAAAAAATATATATAAAAAAACAAATTATTTAGGAGCCAAATCGCCCTTCTTTGTTCCATCATCCTTCTTGGTCCGATCACCTTTCCTGAGCCGGTTACCAGATAAACAAAATGTTGTTGCAGCACTTTGTTAATTCTTGCAGCGTCAGTTTTAAATTTTAATTGACAAACATCTTAAAGAAGAAAAGCAAATTAGGAAAATGTAAAAGCATGAAATAAGTACTTGTTACTTGTTATAATTCTCGGAATACTAAATTTCTCGATGCTGGGCTTATTATTTGTTCCAAGCCATCTCTCGAAACCAGCTTCGGCACGTATTCACTACTTAACGACTGAGTTGAAATGAAGCAAAAATCAGTTGTTCAAAAAATCAAAAACCAATTGTTCTTTGTAAACTTTTCTAAAAATAACTGTTCAATTCGCCAAACGATCGCGAAAAGCGTAAGCGGCGACTTTAAAAGAACACAAAATAGATTCGCAAAAACATAATTTACAAGCGTAAATCCGATTGTGGTGAAAAAGCAATGGTCGTCAAAATGATTAAACGACGATTGTAGAGTAACAAAAAAAGAAAAACATACGTCAGTCAATCATCAAAATGAGTCACAGAAATACCATTCTCAAGAGTCTTATGCGAGTTTTGGCAACTAGTACTCTTTAAATGCTCGCCAAGATGCGTGAACGACGATTCACTCGTCCAAAAATCGTCACAACGACTCGCAATAGCATCAGCAGGAAAATAAAATTCAACTTTAACAATCGTCTGGACGGTTAAAAAAAGAATCGCGAAATGATCGCGCTCGTCATACAATCTTCTAAATGCTAGCTGGGAATGCTGTCAATACTAATGCAAATGTGTTAGTAAAATTTCATGACAAACTCACCCCTCTTCATATATTCACCGCTCTCCAGGGAAATTGAGCGCTGGTGAAAATACAATTTTTTCAGCGAAACCACCACCATACATTTAGGGAAAAACTAACTTACAATTTCTATTCAAACATTTTCATGCATATAAAAAACAAAACAAAGTTTTTAAAACAAAAATATAGTTGTTGTTAAAAGAAACTCAATTATATTTTTATGTTAAGGACAGCACTTGTCAATAGAACAAGTGTTTTTATTTTAAATTCAATTTTTTTCCATCAGAAATATTTTTTTCTATTATAAAAGCAACTCCATAAATTAGATTGACAATACTCACATTTCTATATTGACAAAATTTCTTTATCGACTTTTATTAAAAATATTCTTGCTCAGCTAAAAACAATTTTTTTTTTAAATATGCAAAACTTTTTTGGGTGTAGTGCCCATTTTTGACAACTATAAGGTAAACTCACATACAAAATACGTGATTGCATAAAAAACTGAAGAACAAGCATTTTTATTTGTCAAAATCAACAGAATTCACAATAGAAACGAAGTTTCCCATCTCATTATCTCTGCTGAAAGCACACATTTTAAGGTTCAAGGGAGGAACATTGTCAGGCCCCATTTTTTCCCCAAAGTCTAAACTTAAGAGTTTTTTTTCTATTTCAGATTCAGAAAGTGCTAGAAATCCCAAATCTGTGATTGGGGTTCCATTATAAATAGGCCCTTCACAACTGCATCTCATAGAATTCCCTATAAAATTTGACTAAAAAAATGAAGCGAACATGTTGCATACCTCCTCTACATTGTCTGCAACTTTCCCATTATAAGTCATATTTTTGGGTAAACCATAAGTTTTACGCTTAAGGTTGACAAACTTCCAAAAAGCTTTTGAATTATTTTTTATATTAATTTCAGTATTTTGAACGTATTGGCTATACAGATATTTTTTTAAGAAATCGTGTTGTTTTTTAGCTCTTAAATATTCATCTCTGAACAAGGAATTAACTTTGCTTTTTGATATATTTTTTATTTAATATGTTTTTCAAATTTTTTAATTGCTTAGTACACCACATAGGTTTACATTTTTTGGCTTTTTTTACCTTTTTTAAAGGTACAAAATTTATAAACGATTCATTTATAACTGAAATAAATCTAGTGTAATTTTCCGTAATTTGAGCAATCAGCTTGAGCAATCATGAATTCGATTGTCTTCGTACGAAGTCCACCAGTATTCTGATAATAAAGCAATACATTATGATTCGAGATGTTTGAACTAGTAATCGGCTCATAGTCAGTGGTCATTATTGGCCAACTGACTGCCCGTCAACGTTTTTTTGGGCGATATTCAAATCGTCTAATACGAACTCTAGTTGGCCAGAAGTTTGCGTTAAAAATTTGGCTGCAGTTTTCGGCTGGAATGCCAATTTTAAAATTAACATTTCTATCTTCGTAGCTTTTTATGACAAGCTTCGTACAAAGTATGTATCTCGGATGCCGCGATATTAGCATTCAATGAAATAAAGGTTATTACGGCTTGCGTCGCACGTTGGGAAAATATGATAAAAACGCTCGCATCGCTTAAAAAAAGCTGTAACGTCTAAACGGTTAGACGTAGAAGCACCAATTTATTGATATTGATATTTTATTTAGAAAGCATTACAGAATAGTTGTCAGTACCTTTTCACTATTTTTGGTTTTTTTCCAATTTATTATTTTTCCGCAAATGCGATATCTTCGGTTTAGACATTACCAAAAATTTGTTGAACACATCTGTTAAAGTCGTTATCCTGGAGTTGTGCCTTGCATTAAGGCTTCTATAGCTTTTGAAATCTTTATTGGAGTGTTCCATAGCTTCCTCTGATAACATTGAGCTCCATGAATTAGAACCTTGTGCACTGTGGGGGACATGGACCACCATCCGTATTTTTTCACGTATAGTTCCGTTTCACGTATAGTTTCTTTGGTATATTTAGCAAATTTGTGCGGATATCTCATAAATCGTCGTTCTTATGACTAACTCAAGTTACTATCTAGTGTTACTTTGGGAATAAATTTGGTAAAACAATTAATTGTAAATAGAATAGAATAGAAATAATAGAATAAATAGAATTCGTATTTTACAATCCCAACAAGTTTTTCTTAAAAAAGGAAGCACTCTAAATTTTTATGAATACGTCCGTTAGTTTTTTAATTTTATGTATGTAGCCTTTGTATAAGTCATAATCTTGAAGGAGTCACTCCCACTTTTTCACACGAAATAGTATTAATGCTTTTTTTTACCATACATCAAATATTTTTCTTCATATTGAAATCTATTTTATAGCTTGCTCACTGAAATGGGCTTTTATGTGGGCGGGCCACTCCCCCTTTTTGGCAAACATTTTGTTATCACGTCTTATAACTATATGGCAAAATTTGTTGTAGCTTAAACACAAGCCATGGATAGTGTTTTAACTATAGCGGGTAATCGCACGTTTCAGCTTCAGTGCATACTCGGTAGTATAGTTATAGTTTAAAGCTCAAATACTCGAAAAGGCGCAAGTAGTCGCAAAAAATTTTGGTACCACCAGAAAGAATAAAGTTTGAAATGTAGGCTCTGAAGATTTTTCGTGGATTTGAGTGGAATTCAAAAAATTACAGCTTATTAAAAATTTCAAATTTTCAGACTGCGTCACTGTCCCAAGAACAACAACTTAAAAAAAAAGAACTGCACAGAACTAACCTTCTATTAATAAGCTTTCATTATGTAAAGTTTCATTAAATATGTTTTATAATTAAAGATTTTATAGGCAATTTTATCGAGTGATGTCATATAAAAATAAAATAAAAAAATTTTTTTTTCAAAAAAGCGCCATCTATATTTGACCGTGGAAACTACATCATAGGATAATTTAACAAACAAAACTAATTTTCTGCATAAAGAATGTATCTAGATTACAAAAAGAATTGAAAAAATTTAAACCACGTTACTTTCCAATAACCCCTAATGCGAGCGTTTTGCCTCTATTTCGCCCAACGTGCGTCGTGGTCGTCGAATGAAAGCTCGAAAGATGAAACCATCTTAGACGCTTATAAACATTCATATCATCACAAGCATTGGATTTTGTACCCACGATCATTTGTGTTTTTCTTGGATTGTTTCCCACTATATTCCAAGCTAAATTATCTGAGTAAATATTGTCTTCAGCAGCAACAACAACGTTTTCTATTTAAACAGGATCAGAGTTAATAATATTAGCAGCATTACCAACAGTGTCAACAGCAACAGCAGGAACACCAGCAGTAGCACCAGTACCACTATAAGCATTAACAGCGACTGTTTTGCATACAAAACCCACTGGGTCTACAGCGCACAGTGTAACGAGTGCGGACAAAAATAGCTTACGAAAAAAGTCATAAATTTATAAATCTAAATATGCAGAATAATAGCTTAGAGTATTAATATTCTTCATGTAAGAGGACTTTGCGATATCTTTTCAATTACGGACATGCCACTCTTTAAAAGTTGACTTGAAAAGATGATGAAACTCTTCTTTTTACAATTTGACACTTTATATATCTTAATAAGGCGCAAATTTTAGTATAAAAAATATGCAAAAAAATTAATTTATATATATGTGTTTTAGCAAAAATGTTTTAATTAAAAGCAAATATAAAAAAATTTTTGTAAAACTAAGGACAGGTCGAGAAATCTAAAAAAAAACCAAAACTTTGAAAAGCAATAACGAAAAAAAAAGCATTTTTGTTTTTTTTTAGTTGTAGTATGTCGAATATCAACACTTTCTCAACATATTCCCAACATTTGGTTTGCCGAAACTCAATAATAAGGACTTTATGCTCACTTTTCTGGAGCATGTTTTAGCGAAAATGAGCAATTTTGTATGAAGAAATAACAACTTTTTCACAAATTTCAAAAAATAAAAAAAGCATTTTTTTTTTTATTTTAATTTAAGTACGTGTAATATAAACATTTTGTCAATATGTTCCTAAAATTTGGTTTGCCGAAATTCAATAATAACGACTTTACGCCCACTTTTCTGGAGCATGTTTTGGCGAAAATGAGCAATTCTATATGAAAAAAGAACAAATTTTTCACAAAATTCAAAACGCAATAAAATAAGAAAAGCATCTTTGTTTTTTTTTTTAACTTTAACAAGTGTAATATCAACACTTCTTAAATATGTTTCCAAAACTTGGTTTGCCAAAACTCAATAATAAAGACTTTACGCCCACTTTTCTGAAGCATGTTTTGTCGAAAATGAGCAATTTTATATGAAAAAATAAAAAAAATTTTCTCAAACTTAAAAAAAAACATTAATTTCTTAAATAAAACTTTCAAATAAAACAAAAAAGCAAAAAAAAAGGAGTAATGGCAAATTATCTGAATCTTGTTTTCGCCAAAATCCCTTCACGTTCATACTGGAAAATAAGTTATATAGGAGGTGGGCGTGCTAGTGGGCCGATTTGGTTAATTTTTACACCAGCTATTTATAGCTACAAAAGAACTTTGTGTAGTAAATTTAAATGATATAGGGTAATTTTTTGTGTAAATGTACCTGATTACCGATTTCAGTTATAAGGGAGGTGGTCATATTAGTAAACCGATTCATTTTCACACCAGCTGTTTATAACTCTAAACGAACTATGTGTACCAAATTTTATTGATCCATGATAATAGTTTTGGGAACTATTTCATATTACCGATTTCGGTAATATGGGAGGTAGGCGTGCCATTCATTCAATTTGAACGAAATTTTGCGAAAATAATTTTTTAATCGTAAAACTCGTTCTACAAAATTTCATGATTCTAGGATAACTCCTTCTATTTTTGTCCACTCGCTATATGGGCTCGTCACACTGTGCGGTGCCAGCAGCAGCAACAGCAGCTTCAACACGATCAGCAACAACATCAGAAAATTTAACAACATCATTTAAAGATTTAGTTGCAGTTACATCAGGAACATTTGTAGCAGGACGCTTGTTAGCAATAGAAGCAGCAGAAAAACCAGAGGATGAGTTGATAGCAGGGTTGGCATTTTTTTTTTAGCGGCAGAATTTGTTCTTGTAAGTCGATTATTTTTATTAACTTTATTTGCAGGATAAATCCCATTCTTTGAGACGGTGCAAGAAGCATGAGGGGCAGCATCGACAGAAAGATAATTTTTAGGAAGATTTTTTTATGTCGTTTGTAAGAGACAAAAGAGCAGTATTATTTTCATATAATTTTTCTTCACAGAGCAAAGCGCATTTTCAACCGACTCAAATTTTTGCGTTAAAATGTTTTTCTCGTTATACAGAAATGTTATTAATGCGAGTGCATTTTATTAATTAACACATTCCTTATGGAAAAATTCATTACATTTTGCACACTGCACCTTTGGTTAACTACGATCAACCTTTTGGCCACAAACTCAGGACATTATTTACAACTTGTGTCCAAGAAGAAAACGATTGCCGTCGAAACGAATCGTATCACTCTCGCACTATTTAAGTAAAATTTTAATGTTTTCAATAGATAAATTTCGATATTCAAGGTACGGGTCTGCTCTACGTGAGTACTCGAACGTGACTGATTCAAGGGCTTAAAGCCAATATCGTCCAAGCAATCCGTGTGATACAGCCCGAAACCACCAAAAAGGTCTTGGAAAATTGCAATGACAGAATACGCTACTGCGAAGACAGCCGAGGCAGCCACTTGAACGACGTTGTGTTCCATAATTAAAGGGAATGTTTGCTCTTACTTATAAAGCCATAATACATGGAAAAAATTTAATTTTGTTCATTTTATTGAATTTAAAAAAGAAAACTTGTATTTGGCCCACCCTATATAATATAATAATATAATTGAATTTATAAAACTATTTTTTACTATTAAAACTATTATTTATTGAAACCTTGAATTTTTATTTTATTTATTTATTTATTTATTTCTTAGAAATATAATTTTTAATTAGTATATGGCAATACTTTTATGTATCAAAATATGAATGTCAAACTAACACATGTAAGAAAAGAAAAGAAGAATGATATAATAAAACTTTTGCTCACTTTGTATCTACACTTGAAAGTCAACGTGTTTTCATAGGCTATGGGCGAATATCCTAAAAAAAGTTAATTTTGGTTAAAAAAGAAAAGAAAGCTTTGCAGGAAATATGACCACGAATTATATTCAAAGTGTTCCTAAGCTAAAATGAAGATAAAATCATGATGAGTGGAGTTTTGCAGTAGAAAATTTGTTGGTGCTCGAAGGCATGTTTTACTTCATTAAGACAGTGGCCGGCACCGAAAGGAAGCCTGCAGATGACGCAAAAACGAAGGCGAAGCTGATTTAAACTATTGATCCTGGATTCTATGTGCACATCAAGGAAACGAAGAGTTCAGAAGATTTATGGAATAAGCTAAAAAGCATGTTTGATGACTCAGGTTTTTCAAGGAAAATAACATTGCTACGACATCTAATTTCAGTGCGACAAGAAAGCTGTGATTCCATGACTACTAATGTTACACAAATTATCGAGACAGCGCAAAGGTTGAAGGGCACAGGATTTACAATTACTGATGAATGGATCGGATCGTTATTATTGGCAGGCTTACCAACAAAATTTTTTCCGATGATAATGGCGATTGAACACTCAGGCATACAGATCACTGCTGACGTTATTAAGTCAAAATTAATTGATATGGAAGTTGCGGGTTCAAGTGAACCGGATTCCAGCAACGCTGCAGTCAAAAGAGATGTTATAGTCATGGAAGAAAAACAGGAAAAAGAGCGGTTGAAGTACAAAAGGGGATATGGATTCAGACAGAAGAAGCAAAATTAAATGAAGAGAGCAGAGATTCAGTGGGGGATCCTTCAATGATTGAATCTCTGGATAGTTCAAATTCAACCACGTCAGCATACACAGATTCAGAAAATAAACACAGTGATGACACCTTAACTTCTTCTAACATTGATATACCATCCAGTAAGTTGCTAGAAGTTCCAGAAATTCTACATAAAAGAACCAGGAAAGTACCGGATCGTTTTGGTTAAAACAACATGTGTGTTTCAAGTACATTTCCAGAATTTGAGCAAATTGATGTATCAGAGGCACTAGATGGACCAGAAGCAGAACAATGGAAAATGGCCATGCAAGAAGAGTTGCAGTCATTTGAGTGTAATGATGCGTGGGAGCTCGTTGATGTTCCGAAAGATGCGTCTGTAGTGCAGTGCAAGTGGGTGTTTAATAAAAAACTTGAGGTGAATGATAAAGTACGATACCGCGCCAGACTCGTGGCAAAGGGATTTACACAGAAACGTGGTATCGATTATATGGATACTTTCTCTCCCGTTGTGAAGCATTCTACTTTAAGGATGTTGTTTGCTCTTAGTGTACAATGGAATATGAACATCGATCACCTGGAAGTAACAACTGCTTTTTTTAATTGACATTTAAAAGAAAATATCTACATGGCTACCCCAAAAGGTTTTGAAAGTAAATGTAATGGAAAGGTATTAAAACTTAAAAGAGCTATTTATGGTTTAAAACAGTCTTGTTTAGTATGGTATGAAAGAGTAAAAGATTGTTTGCGTAACTTAGGTTTCAAGATAAGTAAATTTGAATCTTGTTTATTTACAAAAATTAATAATAATGTAAAAGTCATAGTGACTATTTACGTAGATGATTTTCTAATTTTTTCAAATAATGTTCAAGAAACTGAAAGATTAAAAACTAAATTAAGTTCCGAATTTAAATTAAAGAATCTAGGTCATGTAAGACGTTATCTAGGAATGAAAATTAATGTCGATAAGAATTGCAATACGATAGCAGTAGACCAACATCAGTACATAGAGCAGTTATTGGTTAGATTTAATGTCTGATTGTGGATCTAAAGATACTTCCATT
Organism: Pherbina coryleti; assembly: GCA_943735915.1. NCBI lineage: Eukaryota > Metazoa > Arthropoda > Insecta > Diptera > Sciomyzidae > Pherbina > Pherbina coryleti. Next base: position 94,566,245 of record OX030948.1, on the reverse strand, counting down.
TAATGCAAACTCAACATTGATAAATCAGAAAAATGCAGAACAGACATTCCATACCAAAAGCTGATAGGAAGTTTAATGTATCTAGCTGTATTAACAAAACCAGATATTGTATACACTGTGAGCTACCTTAGCCAATTTACTAATTGTTATAATGAAACCCACTGTAGTTATGCTAAAAGAGTTTTGAAATATTTAAAAAAGACAAAAACATTTTGTTTAAAATATAATAAAGAAAATTTTGAGTTACAGGGTGTTGTTGATGCCGATTGGGCTAGTGACAGTTTGGATAGAAAGTCTTATACTGAGTACTGTTTTACCATGTCTGGTTCTTCAATATCATGGCAGAACAGAAAACAGAAAACTGTTTCACTGTCTAGTACCGAGGCAGAATGCGTAGCGCTCTCAGAAGCATCTAGAGAATCTGTTTATTTAAGGAACTTGATGTTTGAGATAACTGGGCAGGTATTCGTTATTAAATTAAAATGTTACAATCAAAGTGCATTAAAATTGGCAGCAAGTCAACAGTCACTTAATAGATCAAAATATATCGATGTTAGGTATCACTATGTTAGAGAAGCTATAAAAAATAATTTATTTATGGTTGAATATACCTCAACTCAGGAAATGCCGGCTGACTTGCTAACCAAGGGCCTTTTATCAATAAAACATTATAAATTTATGAAAATGATTAGGGTTATCTCAAATTAATGTTAAACATGCTCACATTGTAAATTGGATTTTTATGTTAACTATGAACTTAATGTAAGGATGATAATAATTATAGTTTAATGTTTTATTTTGATAAGTGGGGATGTAATTTGTGTATGGCAATACTTTTATGTATCAAAATATGAATGTCAAACTAACACATGTAAGAAAAGAAAAGAAGAATGATATAATGAACTTTTGCTCACTTTGTATCTACACTTGGAAGTCAACATGTTTTAATAGATTTTTTTTGTCGGTGAAAAGTTTGAAGCACCACCAAAAGAGGCGCATATTTTAGAGTGCCTGTGAAGTTGCAGCACCGAAATAACAAATTATAGATCCAGTGGGCATCAGGCACACAAATTGTATGGTTTACGGGCGACGAAAGAGTGCGTTTGTGATTCACAATTTGGAACCAGCAGATTCTACACAACTTCGCAGCTTCATAGAAGCCGCGCACTTGCTGCAAGGCGTGACAGAGCGTGTAAAGATCCAGTTCAGGGTGAGTTACAAAGGTTTGATTTGGGGTTTTGCTAGTCGGTGTGGCCTTTGAATTTGAGGTTAAGTTTGCAAGGGTGCAAGGCATTATATCTGTGTAGTGTAAAAGTTTAGGTGAAGTCGAAAAGAGTACCATTGCTTCTGAAGCCATTTTTATTAGTAGCCACTTTGATCATTATGTCAACAACAACTAGGTCTACAGTTAGGGGGTATCCAGTATGGAGGAGAGAGAATAAAACGATGCAAATTTGGATGAGACAGTTCGCCAACATTCTCAGTAGAAACGAAGCTGAGCGAAATGACGAAGCAAATATTTTTATTTTTTAAATTTTTTATTTTAAACATTTTTTAAATAAAGAAAACGAACTGAGACCTGCGTCCGTAGCAAGTGCTGGGTCAGATGGTGGCGCCGAGGAACAATCGAGTGCAACTATTTTGGAAGCTTTGGTGATGTTGAACAGGACGTTGTTAATATCTCGTACTGACAGCAGTCGCGACCTGTATGACCTCCCAGAGTTTTATAGACGACCAGGAGATTGGCCAATATTTCGATAGTCCTTTCTTATGACAACTCAAGAGCAGCGGTATAATGAGCGACAAAATATGCTACGTTTGCAAAAAGCAATTAATTGGATACCAATTAATTGATAGCAATAAAAGCCACTTTTTTTTTTTTTTTTTTTTTTTTTTTTAGTTATTTGTTTGCTAAGCCTTTTAGGCTTTATAGCATTTTAAAATTACAATTCATAATCCAATTAAACTAATACTAATAATACTAATAATAATACTAATATATAGAGTTCAAGTTCGTTTTAAATGAAGATACAAAACCAAAGTAAAATAAGTTCAGTTGTAATGTAATGTAAATTAAAACATGAACGTTTCAAAGTATACAGACTTATAGATAACATGAGTAAAGGTATTATAAAGCAAAAAATACATTAATAATAAATCTTCAAGAGGGTCCAAGGCGGTGGTATCGAGAATGAAAATATGTATAAAAAAAATTGGCTTCGTTCTGTCCTTGAAGCCAATTGATCATTAATACCGCTGATTCACAGCGGTAACGCGCCGAGGATTATAGAAACCTTGCACGATCGTTTTGGCAGACCAGAACAGTTAGTAAATTGCCAGATAACACGAATTTCCATCTATTCCGAAGAATCAAATTGAGTAGCTCATTCCATTTGCCTCATGAGTGCAGAATTTATCAGCATTTCTGGAAGCGGCGCAGAGCGAAGATCATTTGGCAAATCCAATGCTGATGGAGGAGCTCCTGATGAAGTTACCAGTGCAGAGAAGGTTGGAGTGGGCTTGGATCCATACTATTGGACACAGAGCGACAGTGCGAGATTTTAGTAGCTGGCTGCAGGAGGTGGTGCGTGTGGTATGTTTGGCATAATACCAATCCACGTGATTGATATATATAAGTGAGCAGAGCGAGGATGAATGTGGATTGTGCTCCAGTTCGCACAAGATGCGAGCGTTTCATGCAGATGACTCACCAACAAAGATGGCGATTATACGCGAAAATAAAAAAAAATAAAATAAAAAATAAATAACTGGCCATTTCAGCCCTTGAAAGGACTTTGACCTAGCTTCTTATGATCAATTGTGTTGTGCGTGTTATTAAGTTTGTACACAATTGACCGAGAAATGGACCTTCAGAAATGGCTGGTTACCGTGGTAGTCGCTATAATGAGAAACACATATGTGTAGTGAGACGCCGTAAGAAAAAACCCATACTCTGTTGCATGCGCCAATGCAAAGTGACTCGCGTCTAGAAATCCAACGACAGCAGTTGCATCGGTCACAATACAAGCAACAGCCACAACTACTGCAGCAGGCACAATATCAACAACAGCAGCCACAATATCAACAACAGCAGCCACAATATCAACAACAGCAGCCAGAGTCACAGCAACAAAATTTTAGCGGAAAAGAAATGAAACAAAATTCAAGGCTGTATTTTAAAATTTTGCCTGTGAAACTATATGCAAATGCTTTGCATAAATAGTTGAAGAATCGGCAGTATAGTTGATTAACAACGACCTGGCAGAACGCCTAGTGTAGTGTCATAGCACAACCAGCTAACGGTACGCTACATATTAATAAAAAAAAATGTTTCATTCATTCTTTTGTCACAAACGCTTATTGAACGGCATTAGGTTATAACTTACATTTCGTCATAATCAAATGTAAACAATGCGCTCACTGGCCAGCTAACCCAATCAGCTGCAAGTGCAAGCGCAGTATAAAATTTGAAAGCCAATCAATGAGCCAATGAGGAAGCGAAGGAGGAGCAAACACGAAACAAACGTGGAATGAATCTTCAAGTTTCACATTATAAAACAAAGTTAAAACGAAATAGTGGGGAGGGAATTTAAGAAACAATGCAAGAAATTATAAAAATTGTAACATAATTAATTGTGGTATTTTTCATTTAAATACCAGCACATTTTTAAACTAAAGGCTTCTGATCATCGAAATCAACAAACGTTTTAATTCTTCTCATTACTCTATTAAGTATGGCACTTTGGCCATTGATAAGTTTGGCCACATAGTTCGGCAAATACTTGTTCTACCACAATAGGTTTTCAATGACCAGAAGAAAAGTTAACACTCTAACTATAAACACTCAAAAGTTAAACTGTGACGGAGCCATCTTTCCACGGAAGCATAAAAATTTCGGGAAAAAAATTTAGTAGCAAATAATTCCACCTGAAGAATGACAACGGTCAACAATCTTCAATTGCCGTCCCAGACCTTGGATCTAAATGAATTGCACTTAAAGTATCGCTACGCAAGGAAGCAGCTTATTGAAGGTTATGAGACTGTGGCGGACCCGTCGGTTACGCCATCCCTCGCTCTGCAGCTCTTCAAGCTAACCAGCGTCACTCTGTCGCTATGTTATTTTATATGTATAACGCACACATGGTTACCCACACTTTGACTAGTTTTACTTGGCTTATCACACAAGTGGTAAGCCAAGTAAAATATTCGTCATATATTTAAGTCGCCACTGAATTATATTTCAGCAGGCATTTGAGCCGTTACTTTGTAGCTCAAATGGACTGACGTTCTCGCTCTCTGACGCTTTGTCATAAACGGCAAACCGTCAAGCACAGTGATCGCACTAGCGTCACTGAGTAGCGGACGCAGTAGATGATCATATTGCTGGCTGCATTGCTGTTGTTGTTGTACAACAACAAAGCTTAGCTAGTGCATACTTAGCGCTCGCTGCCTGTGTGTTGGCTTAGCTACCCAACACCCAGGCGGCCGCGCTGCCAGTGAAGTTGGCTGGATTATGCGACGTCAGCATATTCCTTATCGCACTGTCCGTCTCGTCATTAGCGCTGATGACGAGTTGGAAGCATATAAATACCAGTGCCGTTAGCCGCTGTAAAATAATATATTGTTTACCAGTTCTTCTAACAATGCCAAAAATAGTGTTTATTGTGTTGTCCATGTGTGGGTTTGCAACGCTATACGTAGCGTTGCAATACATTTTTAATGTATTGTGGTGGCATGGTCTCTGGGCCATGCTACCCTAAATTAATTAATAATTAATTCAGTAGTTATTCACGCGCGAAAGAAGTCTGCAGCATATCTGCTGCATATTAATAAGTATCAGTGTAAAAAGATAAACTATTAAATAAAACATAATTAGGTTAAGGATAACCTTTTCTTGTAATTTATTTTTGTGGACAAATTAAATTCCATAATTGGTGACCCCGACGTGATCATCTGAGAAGACACGTAGTTAAACATTTATTGAACAATAATTAATAAAATGTCGGAAACAAAAGAAGTGATTGTGAACGAAGACAACGCGTGTGAAACGGAGGAAAGCGCAGCAGGTGGTGCGGTCACCGCTCCGCTCCCTGCACCAGAGGTCCACGAGACCTCGTCTATAGCTACTCACAGAGTAGCGGTGCAGACACCAAATTTCTGGCACGATTCGCCAGATCTTTGGTTCCTCCAAATCGAGGCGCAATTCGCAAAACTGCGAATCAAGAGTGACAGCGAGCGGTTTTACACCGTTGTCGGCGCACTTGAGAAAGGCGTTCTGCGCCAAGTGAGCGATATTGTGCGCGATCCGCCGGCCGCTGAACGCTACGACCGCATTAAAGAAAAGTTATTGCAGGTATTTAGCGCGAGTGAGCAGGAGAAGCTTCGCCAGCTTCTCTCGGAATGCGAATTGGGCGACCGCCGCCCATCGCAACTGCTAAACGAAATGCGTGATCTCGGCGGAAAAAACCTAAGTGAGAAAATGTTAGAAAACCTGTGGACCGCGCGTTTACCTCCGCAGGTGCAAGGGCTACTACAAACAGTGAACGTGGACTTGGCCCAACGCGCAGCGCTAGCCGACAAAATAATGGAGACTGGTGCCTACCGACCAAGGCAGGTCGCGACTACCGCGGCAGCCATGGCCCAGTCACCAATAGATGAGAACTTGCTCAAACGGTTGCATCGGCTCGAAGACGCGTTATACGAGCGCGATAACCCGCGTCAACGCCAGTCGACTCAACAGACTCGTCGCGAACAGCGTAAACGCGAGCAGAACATTTTGCCCGCGGAGCTAGTCACCGATCACCCGCTGCAGGCATTCTTCGACCGAGATTTCGAGGACTTTTACATGCCTCCCGGCAGCGGCAGAGGTAAGCGCTACACTCAGCCGGCGGAACCACCAAGAGCACGGCCTCGCTCCACTGTTAATTTGCCAGACAGGACCGCGATGCAGCCGCACTTTGTGCGATACGGTCCAGCAGCACACGAAACGCAACTAATGCGACCGGGCACAACGTCATTTGCTGTCCAACCACGTCCGCCAACTCCTCCGACGCGAGCCAATCGCCATAGAGGCGGTAGAGGACAGCACCCGATGTGTTGGCATCATCGCAAATTCGGCGTAGACGCTTATACTTGTCGTCCGCCATGCTCTTTCAACCAAAAAAACTAAAGAGTAAGCCACCATTGCCAGACGACTCAGGTGGCGACATAAACATTAGTCGTCTGTATGTGACTGACGCTGCATCGAGCAGGCGGTTCCTCATCGATACGGGAGCCGATGTGTCAGTAATTCCTCCGAGTGGGACCGAGCGCTACAACGCTCCTCACGAGTTTAAATTGTTTGCGGCCAATGGATCGCATATTTCAACTTACGGCACCAAGCGAATCACGCTGGACCTGGGCCTTCGTAAGAGTTTTACCTGGGACTTCATAATAGCGGATGTCAAATCCCCGCTTATCGGTGCCGATTTTTTACAGAAATTTGGGCTGCTTGTCGACATGAAGAACAACACTTTGGTCGATCGTGAAACCAAACAGCATATATCTGGCGTGGCGGTAAAAAAGGGTAAGTACACTGTTTTTACATTCGATATAAACGACCCTTTCGCCAAGATTCTCGCGCAATATAAAGACATTACCGTAATGCGACAGAATGTTTCGACGCCCCGATCAGGTGTGACGCACCACATTGTGACCACCGGCCCTCCTACGCACGCGCGTCCGCGTCGTTTGGCCCCTGAAAAGCTTGAGGCCGCAAAAGCAGAGTTCCAATTCCTTATAGAGAATGGTATCTGCGAACCTTCTGACAGCAACTGGGCCAGTCCACTGCACATGGTGAAGAAAAAAGATGGTTCTTGGCGTCCTTGCGGAGACTATAGGGCACTCAATGAGAGAACTCTGCCTGATCGCTATCCGATCCCCTATGTGCAAGATTTCACGCACATACTGCACGGAAAAAAAATTTTTTCCACGATTGATATGCAACGAGCATACCACCAGATCCCTGTGGAACCGGCCGATGTACCGAAAACAGCAATAACAACACCATTCGGTTTGTACCAATTTAAGTACATGACTTTCGGTTTGAGAAACGCTGCTCAAACTTTTCAGCGGCACATCAACCAAATCCTGGCAGCCGAATCACATTACGCATTCGTATACATTGACGATATCTGCGTAGCCTCTGAGAATCTCCAACAGCATGAAACACATTTACGTCGAATTTTTCAACTGTTGCGCGAGAACGGTCTTACCATAAATATCGCTAAATGCTCATTTGGTCAATCGGAAGTTCAGTTTCTGGGCCATAAGGTCAATAGCGAAGGAATTAAACCGGCCGACGAAAAAGTCCAGGCCATAAGAGACTTCAGCAAACCACAAACAGCCAAGGAATTGAAAAGGTTTTTAGGTATGCTAAATTATTATCGACGTTTCATTCCTAACACGGCCGCCACACAGGCAATTTTGCAAGCTATGATAATTGGCAATACAAAAAATGACACAACGCCACTAGTATGGTCTGCGTCGACAGACGGCGCATTTAATAAATGTAAAGAAGAGCTTGCTAACGCCACATTACTTTTCCACCCGGCCCCTCTGGCCAGACTTTCACTAAGCGTTGACGCCTCAGATTTCGCAGTTGGAGCCGTGCTACATCAGCGGGTAGGAGATGAACTCCAGCCACTTGGTTTTTACTCCAAAAAACTTACAGACCCTCAGAAAAAGTACAGCACGTACGATAGGGAACTCCTTGCAATTTTCCAGGCGGTCAAACATTTTAAGTTCATGGTGGAAGGCCGAGAATTCGCTATCTACACCGACCATAAGCCGTTAACATTTGCTTTCAAGCAGAACCTCGATAAAGCGTCACCTCGACAGGCGCGACATCTAGACTACATAGGCCAGTTTACAACTGACATTCGGCATGTTCCAGGCAAAGATAATGACGTGGCCGACGCGCTGTCTCGCATACAAAAAATCGCGGCAGAGACCTGCATTGACTTCGAAGAGCTGTCAAACGAACAAGCCCGAGACATCGAGATGCAAAATTTCATAAATTCAAAGGCACAAGCAAGTTCTATGGTAATTGAGAAGCTAAAGGTACCCACCTCAGATTCTTCCGTTTTCTGCGATACGTCGCACGGTAAAGTACGCCCTTTAGTGCCTTTAAAATTGCGCACAGACGTCATGATGAAAATTCACGGCGCTGCTCACCCAGGTGCCAAATCTACAATTAAGTTAATTAAAGAAAGATTTGTCTGGCCTAACATGAAGGCTGACATCAACGAGTTTGTGCGTTGCTGTATTCCTTGCCAGCGTAGCAAGGTAACTAAGCATAACAAATCGCAACTAGGCTTATACGTTAATCCGAGCGAACGTTTCGAGCATATTAACATCGACCTAGTTGGGCCACTCACGATTTCGCGAGAAAATCGTTACTGCCTGACCATAATTGACAGGTATTCGAGATGGCCAGAGGCAATTCCGATTCCGGATATGACAGCAGAGACTGTTGCCAGAAATTTGCTATCAGGTTGGATAGCTCGTTTCGGAGTTCCAATGCAGATAACAACTGATCTTGGAAGGCAATTCGAATCTGACCTATTTCGTCAGCTTAACTCTCTGCTCGGCATCAAACACTACAAAACCACTCCGTATCACCCGCAAGCGAACGGAATGATAGAAAGGTGGCACCGCACCTTGAAAGCAGCCATTACGTGCCATGAAAACGACAATTGGTGCGACATTTTGCCACTCATACTACTGGGTTTACGCTCTGTCATCAAAGAAGACATTGGAGCAACGCCAGCAGAAATGGTTTACGGCGAAAACCTTAAAATTCCGGGCGAATTCCTTACGCCTTCCACCAGAAAAATTGGCGAAGCAGAATTCATCATAGAGCTGCGTGAGGCAATGCAAAAAATTGCCCCGGCATCGGTCAGACACCATGACAAGCCGAAGGTATTTCTGCAGAATGAATTAAAAAACTGCACTCATGTGTTCGTGAGAATCGACAAAGTCCAGCGCCCGCTCCTGCCACGATATGACGGTCCATATGAAGTCGTTGAGAGAAGCGATAAATACTTTACCGTCAACATCAAGGGCAAAACAGCGAAAATTTCGGTTGACAGATTAAAAGCAGCATTCATGCCCCGAATGCTCGACGACCCTGAGCCAAATCGGTTTCCGAAGATTGCCAAGACTTTTTCTGGCACACCGTTGGACAACGAGGGACCAGCCGGCAATAAGCCGAGCTATCGCGACACGCTTCTGTCATTTCCCGTTCCGGCTTTCGAGCCAAACACTGTTAGACCAGCCAGAAAAAAACCCTCGTCTAACCCTCGACGTAAGGTCGTGACATTTTCCGACCCACCGTTGGACACCGCGGGACTTTTGAGACCCGCGTCCAACCCTCGACGTAAGGTCGTGACATTTTCCGACCCACCGTTGGACACCGCGGGACTTTTGAAACCCGCGTCCAACTCGCGACGTCAAGTCGTGACCTTTTCCGACCCACCGATGGACCTCGCGGGACCAATATTGAGAGCATCGCAAAACGCAAGCAGTGCGCCGCCTTCTCATCACTCTGCTATTCATCCCGACCTTTCATCGCCGGTCCGTACGAGAAGCGGCAGAAGAATTTGCAGGCCGCAGCGATTTACAGTATCGCGCCTTAAGCGCTAGGGGGGGAGTATTGTGGCGGACCCGTCGGTTACGCCATCCCTCGCTCTGCAGCTCTTCAAGCTAACCAGCGTCACTCTGTCGCTATGTTATTTTATATGTATAACGCACACATGGTTACCCACACTTTGACTAGTTTTACTTGGCTTATCACACAAGTGGTAAGCCAAGTAAAATATTCGTCATATATTTAAGTCGCCACTGAATTATATTTCAGCAGGCATTTGAGCCGTTACTTTGTAGCTCAAATGGACTGACGTTCTCGCTCTCTGACGCTTTGTCATAAACGGCAAACCGTCAAGCACAGTGATCGCACTAGCGTCACTGAGTAGCGGACGCAGTAGATGATCATATTGCTGGCTGCATTGCTGTTGTTGTTGTACAACAACAAAGCTTAGCTAGTGCATACTTAGCGCTCGCTGCCTGTGTGTTGGCTTAGCTACCCAACACCCAGGCGGCCGCGCTGCCAGTGAAGTTGGCTGGATTATGCGACGTCAGCATATTCCTTGTCGCACTGTCCGTCTCGTCATTAGCGCTGATGACGAGTTGGAAGCATATAAATACCAGTGCCGTTAGCCGCTGTAAAATAATATATTGTTTACCAGTTCTTCTAACAATGCCAAAAATAGTGTTTATTGTGTTGTCCATGTGTGGGTTTGCAACGCTATACGTAGCGTTGCAATACATTTTTAATGTATTGTGGTGGCATGGTCTCTGGGCCATGCTACCCTAAATTAATTAATAATTAATTCAGTAGTTATTCACGCGCGAAAGAAGTCTGCAGCATATCTGCTGCATATTAATAAGTATCAGTGTAAAAAGATAAACTATTAAATAAAACATAATTAGGTTAAGGATAACCTTTTCTTGTAATTTATTTTTGTGGACAAATTAAATTCCATAAGACTGTTACTCTAGAATTGTTGATCTGGCTAGATAACGCCCACTAAGCGTCTCGTAGAAAATTATTGCTTGGCTGAATAATTTATGGCGTGGGATATGGAAGCTACGGTACGGAATGTAAGCACTAACTCCGCCTGTTTTCACAAGCAGCCTGTCCAAAGCCAGGATAAAGAAGGATGGTTGCAGGCAACGGGTTCGCCCTATCTTGTGTAAATGTAGAGGGACTACCCAGATCCTGGAGTTTGTCGCCCAATCTGGTGAGTAAATGGACAATTTGACAAGATCAACGGTAGCGTATGCCTAGGAAAGAATAGCAATGATCCCTAAAATTTCCTAGCACGGGGATAGTCGTTACGCTCGACAGACGTACTATCATAATTTCCACCGGCACATTGGCATTGTGGTCTCTGGATAGTCTTAAAAAGACTGGTTAAAGCGATGGTTTATATGGTGTATAATTTGGTGTACAAGAGGTGTCAGAATTGCGTACTACGAGGTGAAAAGTATATCTGAGTACCCTCGGAGTGCCAGTTTGAAAAGGTGCAAAATAGTGGTGACCATGTGTGTCAAACAGTCAGTAGTGATGTGGTCTACGCTGTAGCACATCCAATAGTGGTGGCTTTTGCCATCACAGTTATGAACGACGGTGCAGATGTGTCGGTGTGTGTTGGTGCGTGTCGAGGTAAGTCCCTTTTGTCCGGGGAGACTATAGCCGGGCTGGGCCTTCGGGGAATATCGTGCTGGCTGTGGTAGTTTAATTTCGCGAACAGGTCTGTGATCGGCGTGGAGTTGCGCTAATCAAGGGGGTGGCATGGCCTTAAAATTGTCAGAGATGTTAGATGGGTCTCGATTTCCACCAAAAACTAATTGTGACCCAACTAATCATCCAAAATTGGTACTGTTGCGTTCTAGCATTGGTTGCTATCCATACAGTATATTTATTAATTTAATATACTCTTAACCCTCTGCAGCTAACGTCGTAGTCTGATAGACACCGAAAATCAAAACTTCGTGCGAACAAACGTAAAATTCGAAGATAAAAAATTCGTTTTTATCTTTCAAAAGAACATATTTTATTTTAAATTTTATTCTTATGTTAGACTAATAACTATTAGCCGTTATATGGAACAAGTTCAAGAAAGTTACAGTCAGAAACAATTATAAGAAATCAGTTTAAAAGCGAGGTCTGCTAGACCCCACGTCAGGTATATTGTTAAATTTGGAGCACGTCCGTTGCAGAGCGTTAAGTAAGGTTTGTAACCGGTGTTGAAACTAATATGAAAGGGAGTTGGCCGCGTCTGGAGTCATGGAAGTGACGCCCAAGAGAGGTATGATGGACATTATATTCTACTAGCAACCCTCCGCGGCTTTGCACGCGATGTATCTTAAAATAAAGTAACGCATTTTTCGTAAAAAATTTGTCTTATTATCGTTTTAAAAGTTTTATTTTTTCAATGACATTAATTACAATCATGTAAGAATTCTGTATAAACAATGTTTTTTGATGTGCTTGTATTATTCGTAAGAATAAATTGGTTTGATGGATTTCCTATCCTGGAAAGACCAACATATAGCTGCCCATGGGAAAAGCAGTTTTCTTGTAGATCTACACCGACGACTCGAAAGGATTGACCTTGTGCTTTATTTATTGTCATAGCAAAACACGTTCGTACAGGAAATTGTATGCGCTTAAACTGGAAGGGTAAATCTGAGGGGATCATGGGAATTCGAGGTATTAAAACTTTGTCTCCCTTTGCTGGACCAGTCAAAATAATACCTTCAATGACGTTTTGCATGAGTTTGGTAACACGTAATCGAGTTCCATTGCATAGACTGGGTGGCTTTAAGTTCCTGATTAAAATTATAGGAGTACCAATTTTTATGAAAAGCTTATGTTGTGGTATGCCGGGAGGACTTAAAGAATTTAAAAACTCCGTTGGAAAATTAACAGTATCCTCCAAATTGACCAAAACATCAACAGACATGTATTCTTTACTTTGCGATGACAATTGATTTAGAATACTATTGTTAATATCTTCGACGGAACTATTTTTTGGACAGATGATAGCACGCTCGCAAAGCCATTCTATACTTTTACCATCTATTGAAAGAAGATCGGGATAAACATTAGAAATCAATTCTTCTAATGTTTTAATCGTTTTGTCCAAGCACGATGTTATCTTTATGACATTATCCAGTTGCGGGAATGTGCCGTTTCCAACTCTCAGAACTGCTGCAGCAAAGGTACCAGCTTGGATGTCACCTTGAAGTTGTACTCGCATGTTCGTCCGTAACTGCAGAACTTCCACTATATGCCAGAACAAAGATTTTTTCAAAGATGCCTTAATGGTGTCAGCTCTAGTGCCTTAGCGAATGACAGGCAATGTTTGTCTGAAGTCCCCGGAGAAAACCACAGTTAAACCACCCATTACTTTCGAAGATGAACGAATATCTCTCAGAGTTCGTTCAACAGCCTCCACATGTGCTCTATGTGACATCGTGCATTCATCCCAAATAACTATTTGTGCTTCTCGTAAAATTTTTGCAAGGGAACCATTTTTTCTTATGAAACACGTCATTGGTTCTCCTTGCAAGACGGTTAAAGGAAGCTTAAAAACAGAGTGGGCAGTTCTTCCACCCTGCAATAATGTAGCGGACACTCCTGAAGACGCTACTGCGACGGCAATTTTTCCCTCGGACTGAATTCTTCCTAAGATGAGATTAAGCAAAAATGTTTTTCCGGTGCCTCCAGGCGCATCCAAAAAAAATATGGAGCCGTTATTGTCGGAAGCTTTTTCTAATATTGTGTCGTAGGCACATTTTTGTTCTATGTTGAGTTGAAGTTCTTGTTGACACATAAAAGATCTTAACTGCGAGTTGTTATGGTTCAATTCTCGTTGATACATAAAGTCTTCTATGTTTTCCTCACGGCATGTTTGAGGTAGTCCAAAATCGGTACATTTTTTTTCACTAATCGATAGTAAGTGATCCTCCAGTACTATTAGACCTTTGTTGAAAACTATGTCTGAATAAGATAGGTTGTAATCATTTTGTCTCGTTCTTTCATGATGCAAAATGTCTTCACACAGCGATTCTTTGAATTTGTTCCACAACCTTGATGGATCAGATAAATTACAGAATAAAAGCATAATCGTAAACAAATCTCTGAGCTTATAAGCTGAATCTGTTAGTGCCGCATCATTTAAAGTATTATCCCAATGCTCATCCGATTCGAGAAGTCCAAGACTTTGGCATGCTGCTTGGAAGGAGGGTTGTATTGTTCCTTCTATTGTTTTCAGGTCCGAAAATGACGTTGGTCCTCTTTTGTTGTGAAGTAAAAGCCTTAAATAAAAGCATTCTGCGTAATTAGGATGGACGGTGTAAACCCTTCCTATTGCAGAGTCCTTTTTGATATCAGGGTAACCCTGAACGCTTGCTCCTCTTTTGCGACGGCACCAGACTTTGTTGTTCCAAACATAAAAACTTGGTACTTCAAAATATAAAAGTTGTTTTGCGAAATCGTCTCTGCTACATAATTTAAAAAATCCACCTTCTACCGGAGATCTTCTTTTATATAGTGGATATCCATTATCACCAGTTTGTGTCTCTGTGCAAAATTGCCGTGGATATTTTTTCGTGCATTTACCATTGGACATGCAAGGCGCATTTGGATTCATTGGTCCGCATGGTCCATGAAGCATATTTTTAGTGATAATTTGAAACAAAAGAGGATCTTCTATTTTATTAGGAATTTCTGCCGAAATAAACTTATCTATATCGTCTGTAATTAGCTTGTCTTTGAGCCATACTAAAATATGAACGTGAGGCAAACCACGTTTTTGCCATTCGATGGAATATACATGCGCTTTTGTTGTACCAAATATTTTATTTTTAGTAATTAAATCCATGAGTCTGTTAACTTTTAAATGAAAAACCCTTGATGTAATGTCATGCCTATCAGAAGGTTTTTGTCCGGGAAAAAGTTCCAATTTTATTTCTGGCCATTCAGGATTTGTAGTAAATGTTATAAAGAGTGATTTTTTAAGTGCCTGATAACTTTTTTTTTAAAAAAAACGCATCAAATTTGCAAAATCTCATCGGTTCTTTATTTGAAACGTTAGATTGGTCCATGACATTTACTTTTTGAAGATAATTTCATTTAAATGTTGACGGCGGCTGCGTCTTAGGTGGTCCATTCGGAAAGTCCAATTTTGGGCAACTTTTTCGAGCATTTCGGCCGGAATAGCCCGAATTTCTTCGGAAATGTTGTCTTCCAAAGCTGGAATAGTTGCTGGCTTATTTCTGTAGACTTTAGACTTGACGTAGCCCCACAAAAAATAGTCTAAAGGCGTCAAATCGCATGATCTTGGTGGCCAACTTACCGGTCCATTTCTTGAGATTAATTGTTCTCCGAAGTTTTCCCTCAAAATGGCCATAGAATCGCGAGATGTGTGGCATGTAGCGCCATCTTGTTGAAACCACATGTCAACCAAGTTCAGTTCTTCCATTTTTGGCAACAAAAAGTTTGTTAGCATCGAACGATAGCGATCACCATTCACCGTAACGTTGCGTCCAACAGCATCTTTGAAAAAATACGGTCCAATGATTCCACCAGCGTACAAACCACACCAAACAGTGCATTTTTCGGGATGCATGGCCAGTTCTTGAACGGCTTCTGGTTGCTCTTCACTCCAAATGCGGCAATTTTGCTTATTTACGTAGCCATTCAACCAGAAATGAGCCTCATCGCTGAACAAAATTTGTCGATAAAAAAGCGGATTTTCTGCCAACTTTTCTAGGGCCCATTCACTGAAAATTCGACGTTGTGGCAGATCGTTCGGCTTCAGTTCTTGCACGAGCTGTATTTTATACGGTTTTACACCAAGATCTTTGCGTAAAACCTTCCATGTGGTCGAATAACACAAACCCAATTGCTGCGAACGGCGACGAATCGACATTTCACGGTCTTCAGCAACACTCTCAGAAACAGACGCAATATTCTCTTCTGTACGCACTGTACGCATTCGTGTGGTTGGTTTAATGTCCAATAAAGTAAACTGAGTGCGAAACTTGGTCACAATCGCATTAATTGTTTGCTCACTTGGTCGATTATGTAGACCATAAATCGGACGTAAAGCGCGAAACACATTTCGAACCGAACACTGATTTTGGTAATAAAATTCAATGATTTGCAAGCGTTGCTCGTTAGTAAGTCTATTCATGATGAAATGTCAAAGCATACTGAGCATCTTTCTCTTTGACACCATGTCTGAAATCCCACGTGATCTGTCAAATACTAATGCATGAAAATCATAACCTCAAAAAAATCACCCTTTAAATAAATCCGGTCGGCCAAAGAGTCGAACATAACACATTGCATCCTTTGTGCGTTGATGAAAATATCTAGGTGACCCAATAAAAGTGGAAGGCAATACAACCATTTGTCCAATGTCCTGTGGATTTGCATCTGCGTTAACAGCATCCCTCAAATTAGTATAATTTTCGGCTCTTAGAATACTCTGATGATTTCTGATGTAATTTAGTCTTTCAGTGATTATTTTTGCCATCATATCGACGCAAAACTGATTAAATAGCTGCCGAAAATAGTGAAGATTATTATTAGACTCATTACGTATCATAAGTCTGTAGGCATAAAAATTCATGCATGAAACAGTTTTGTTTGTATTTTCTCCAGATAGTGGATTAATTTGAAAAACATCAATAGAGTAGCCATCTTCTCCCCTTGGGAAAAGGAGGGGGTATTGCATGGCATCATACGATCTATGAAGTTCAGAGACACGTTGGAGTGTGTCACTTCTTGTCTGTACAACTATATCTCGAGGGCCACAATCTTCATCTACCATCAGAATAGCAACTTCGTTTACTTGAGGAGCATTATAGCGGCCACGATGTTGCCCAGCAGGTCGTCTATCTGCATGGACTAATATTCGTGATTCAGTTTGGTTTGCTGGCAATCGCTCAAGAGTAGATTTGAAACTTCGAACATAACTATTATATTCGTTTAGTAATGTTTGTAAAGTAATTAAAAGGCTACTCATAACTCCGCTAGAAATGCTTTGCCTAATCGGTAGTTGGTCAGCCTCGGATATAAAATAAATTTGAAGGAATTTTGGATCTGTATTAATAGCAGGTAGAATGCTACCAATCCGGTGATAAACTTGGCCCTGAATTTTAAACGTTGGCATGAAATTATCCTCACGTATTACTGTAGCACCAAATGAAGTCATTTGAAAAGCCGTGTTGTATTTCCTAGTTTTTTCTAAAAAATGTTTAGAATTTGGGTGCACACTTTCGACTAAACTTTTCAAGGGCTCAGGAAAGTTTTGAAATTCAGGGAGTGCAACTTTTCCTCCTGCGCAACAAAGACCCTTAGCCTCTTTGGACCACTTTTTAGCTCGACAATAGCTGCAGACTGTATTCATTGACCCAATTTGTATAGATGAGTGATTAAAGTAATCAATGGTGGCGTTATAAAAAAAAGCTGAATTTAAACCATGAGTACAAATTACGTTTCTTCTTTGGGTAACTCTTTAAGTTTGTTGTTGTGATGTTCTTCCATCATGGAGACTTCTTGCTTCATTACGCTCTAAGTTTCTGGAGTGATCCAATAGTTCTTGTCGGTTAGCTTGTCGTTGTGAATTTGCAACTTGTCTCCTGGCCCATCTTTGTTGCGATAAACGTAAATTATGTCTATCTTCAGTCTCATTGCTTCTATGTATTACACATTTGCGATTCTTCCGGGTTGTCTTTGCTAAATCCCGTTGTTTTCTAGGCATTATTGTAGCTTATAATGAAAATACCCTAATCAAATATTTAAAAAATATTTACGTGACAATATGATCTAGAAATATATTCGGTATCGTGAACTTATTTCTCTATGAACAAACCCTGTTCACATTTTCGAAAAACTCACGCTTTCGAATACGAATTTTATAACGTTACGCTTAAAGCAACCATAACCATACATTGTACTTTTTAACCCTAACTCGTCACTTGGGCTGGAATCCCTTTCCAGCCTTTTTTTTAATGGAATCTGACCTATTTAATTGGGAGAAAATTGAAGTTGTACCGAAATCTAAATGCATTTTGAACCTTTTTTAATATTTTTTATTTTAAGTTTTATTTGTAAATATTTGTACACTTCATTCAGAAGCTATTAACCATTAAAATCCATGCATTGCATTCGAAGATATATGCAATTTTTATATAAAAATATGAAGCTTTTTACATATTTTTCTTTTCTACCGGCAACTGTTCAAAGGAAAACATCGAAAATCCGCCATCTTAATTACAAACAAACAGAGTTGGCTGTGTCGTGGACACACCTTGTTGTTGATGTTGATGTTAATGTTGTTGTTGATGTTGTTGTTGTTGTTGATGTTGATGTTGATGTTGATGTTGATGTTGATGTTGATGTTGATGTTGATGTTGATGTTGATGTTGATGTTGATGTTGATGTTGATGTTGATGTTGATGTTGATGTTGATGTTGATGTTGATGTTGATGTTGATGTTGATGTTGATGTTGTTGATGTTGTTGATGTTGTTGATGTTGTTGTTGTTGTTGGTGTTGTTGGTGTTGTTGGTGTTGGTGTTGGTGTTGGTGTTGGTGTCATTGCTGTTGTTGTTATTGTTGTTGTTGTTGTTGTTGTTGTTGTTGTTGTTGTTGTTGTTGTTGTTGGTGTTGGTGTTGGTGTTGGTGTCATTGTTGTTGAAGTTGTTGTTGTTGTTGTTGTTGTTGTTGTTGTTGTTGTTGTTGTTGTTGTTGTTGTTGTTGTTGGTGTTGGTGTTGGTGTTGGTGTTGGTGTCATTGTTGTTGAAGTTGTTGTTGTTGTTGTTGTTGTTGTTGTTGTTGTTGTTGATCTTGATGTTGATGTTGATGTTGATGTTGATGTTGATGTTGATGTTGATGTTGATGTTGATGTTGATGTTGATGTTGATGTTGATGTTGATGTTGATGTTGATGTTGATGTTGATGTTGTTGATGTTGTTGTTGTTGTTGGTGTTGTTGTTGGTGTTGGTGTTGGTGTCATTGTTGTTGTTGTTGTTGTTGTTGTTGTTGTTGTTGTTGTTGTTGTTGTTGTTGTTGTTGATGTTGATGTTGTTGATGTTGATGTTGTTGATGTTGATGTTGTTGTTGTTGTTGTTGTTGTTGTTGTTGTTGTTGTTGTTGTTGTTGTTGTTGGTGTTGGTGTTGGTATCATTGTTGTTGAAGTTGTTGTTGTTGTTGTTGTTGTTGATGTTGATGTGTATGTTGATGTTGATGTTGATGTTGATGTTGATGTTGATGTTGTTGATGTTGTTGATGTTGTTGATGTTGTTGTTGTTGTTGGTGTTGTTGGTGTTGGTGTTGGTGTTGGTGTTGGTGTTGGTGTTGGTGTCATTGCTGTTGTTGTTATTGTTGTTGTTGTTGTTGTTGTTGTTGTTGTTGTTGTTGTTGTTGATGTTGATGTTGATGTTGATGTTGATGTTGATGTTGATGTTGATGTTGATGTTGATATTGATGTTGATGTTGATGTTGATGTTGATGTTGACGTTGATGTTGATGTTGATGTTGATGTTGATGTTGATGTTGATGTTGATGTTGATGTTGATGTTGATGTTGATGTTGATGTTGATGTTGATGTTGATGTTGATGTTGATGTTGATGTTGATGTTGATGTTGATGTTGATGTTGATGTTGATATTTTTTTAAGTATTTTTTTTTGTTTTGCATTTTTTATGAATTATTATTTTAATTATTTTATTAAAGAAGTGCTGGAGTTGATTCCACCCCGTGTGACCTGATAGGGTTAAGATACGGCAGCAATGTATATTATGATTTTAATATTAACGAACTTCAACTTTTATATCAATTGAACGTTTACACTTTTTCTGAGTAGAGCCATCCGAGTGGAGAGTCCGTCTCCGGTTGTGAGCCATCCCCGGTTGTGAGACTGTCTTTTCTTTATTAAGTTGAAACGAAAGCTCTACTATAAGTACTGTCAATGGTAATGCGTTTCATAAGGTCACTTTTGCTTTTTCATCGCGCTGGATAGACTGTTGTTTGATTTCAAGCAAAAGATCTTGTAAAAGAACGATATTGAAAGTAATATTGAATTTTTTTCCAAAGCGGTAGACCATGATGTGAATCGCTAAAAAAACATCAGAATTGTTGCTTAAAATATAGATTGGGACTTGTAGGACAATATTGGCTGTTTTCGGAAATGCAGAAAAATGTGCAACCTTTAACAATGCAACGCGAAACAATGCAAGCGTACGCAGTATAAAAATGATGCAATAAATGCGCAACTGCTGATGTATAATTGACATAACAAAACACATGACGCGCGCAGTGCTGTCAGATTTGCATTTCAGAACTTTTTAGGAAACATGGCATATAACCAAAGACATTGCCCTACTTATTTAACCGTATTATTAAATGGTATGAAAATACATTTTATGCAATGCACTTCGACTAATGATTTTCAGTGAAGAAATTATACACTAACGCTATGTAATGCCGTAAAAACATGTTAAAAAAAGCCATCCAACCCATACCAATACGCAGCTTCAAAGCGATGTAATTTGCATCGCACGGAGTTTCAATTTAAGCTTAAATTGTTACCATAAATTTCATGCACTTCTATTTTGCAGCTTAAGAATTCTGCACGCAGCTATTCAACGTTTTGAATAGAAACACTCTCTCTGAATAATGAAACATTGAAGCAGCAGCAACAAACGACGCGCTTGGAGAAAATGCTTTCAATTTTAATTGTCGGGCATTCTGCTGTTCGCGAACAAAGAGCTATCTCTCTCTGCTTCCATGCAGAGAATCTCTTTTCTGAGCATTGAGCAGCATCTTGTAGCGAAACCAAAGCAACATTCTGCTAGCTGCAAGCAATGACAGCGTCGAAGCCAATGAACAAATCAATGCTTGCAAGAAAATGATTTAATTTTTCAATAAAATATTAATTTTACGACCAAACTATTGATCTTAGATGCATGTCACCATCGACTTTTTTGTTGGAATCGGCAAGATCATTCATTTGTCCATATATCATATTCATTTATCTTTTACGGTTTAAGCAGAAAATGGAAAAAAGCGGCAATTTTTTCTAAAAATATCGAATTTTGCAGTTTCTAAGCCAATAACTTCTAAGCTTTGAAATATTTCAAAATTTTAAGTATACGGTGTTAATCTACAATTAATTACGATTTGAATAGTGAAAATTTCATTTAAATCCGTTCAGGCGTTCTTGAGTTTACTTTCATCAACGCCAAAAAGGCAACATTTCAAGTTTCATTTTTATATAATAGTAAGATTAGCATGGCACTAACGTCCTGAAGGTTTATCTGCTGGGCATCAATTGCAAGAACCTCGACCCTATTGCCATGGGGCAACATGAAATTAAGCCTATATGGCAGGTGTGTGTTTCAATAATAAGGAATGTAAGCACTAATTTTCTGCAAAAGTTTGTGACGGAGAGAAGGACAAACTGAAGAAGTTGGTGCGAGACTTTGTAACGGATGTGCGGCGTCGAAAGTGCGGCAAGACTTAGAGCAAAAGATTTGCTCGAAGAAACTACTGTCAGAAGCGGTGAACGCTTTGAAACTGGGTGTTGCTGTGGAGATTCGATGACGACGCACTCCCGAAAAGACCTGAGATCGCTAAGAAAAGATTTTTAACACTTGAAAAAAAAAAATTAGAACGCGATGAAAGTTTTCGCAGACATGGAGAGATTATTAATGACTACATAAAAAAGGGGTACGCAAGGAGCCAACGTACTTGGTATCTACCCCTTTTTGCAGTTAAAAATCCAAACAAGACGGATAAACGGCGACTGGTCTTCGATGCTGCTGCCGAATAAGAAGGGGTGTCGTTAAAATCTGTCTTACTTAATGGACCCGATCAGAGTCAACCCCTATCAACCGTGTTAATGAAGTTCAGGCAAAGGTTCTTTGGTGTTTGCGGAGATATAGTGGAGATGTTTCACATGTTTTTGTGAAGGACGATCCTCACAAGGCAACGTGTGAGGGTCAAGGGGGCGATCTTCACATGGCAACGTGCCTGACTGCCTCAACCTGGTGAGGCCAGCACTATCCATGTCGAACTCGTCTCAAGTCGACTCAAACCTCTACGTGGTGTCCTCTAGAATCGGCAAACTGGCAACCGTTAGTTTGACGGCTAATCTGAGCGGCGGGCTTTGAAGGGTTGTGCGTTGGGTTTGAAGCCCACCACGTAAAAACAAATTTCAATGAAAAATATAAGCAAAAAGATAAAAATGATCCCCAAATCTGATGACGACTACCGCAAATGAAAAACTGACAATGATTTACGGATAAGCACTTGGAACGTCCGAACCCTTAATTGGGATGGTGCCTCTATCCAACTGATAGATTTCTTAGAAAGATACAAAGCTGCAGTGATATCACTGCAATCCAAGAAATGCGATGGAAGGGACAGGATTGCTCACTGCAAGCATCCTGTGATATCTGCTACAGCTGCCATGCGGAGAATCACGAATTTGGATGCGGATTCGTGGTTTGCAAGAGACTACGGTATCATGTCCTGCGATGTCCATGCGATTCACACCTGTGAACGAACGACTTGCCATAATCCGTTTCAAGGCAAGATTTTTCAATATAAGCCTGGTTTGTGCGCACGCTCCGACAGAAGATAAGCACGATGAGACCAAAGACAGTTTCTACGAGCGCCTTGAAGAGGCCTATGAGCGCAGCCCCCGCCACGACATAAAAATCGTTCTTGGTGACTTCAACGCCACGGTGGAAAAAGAAAATATCCTTTGTCCAAAAGTCGGAAAGTTCAGCCTCCACGACAATAACTCCGATAACGGAATGAGGCTGATTGACTTTGCCGCAGCGCGAAACATGGTCGTTAGTAGTACTAGATTCAAGCATCTCAATATTCATAAAGCCACTTGGCTGTTTCCTGATAAAAAAGCGCGCAACCAAATTGATCACGTTTTTGATTGGCGGAAGGCACTCTTCCAGTGTTTTAGATGTACGCACGATCCGTGGTGCCAATATTAGATGGGTTTTTTTTTCCAAAAGTATTCCAGAACCTCCCTGCAAGGCCAGATTCTGAATCCTGGATGTAATATAAACATGTGACGTGAAAAAAAATTCAAAAAATTCGCAAACTGCATTGGCGCCGCTAAAAAACGTGAATTTGAAGAAGTATAAAATAGATGTTTCAAATCGAGTTTCCTATTTAAATTTAAGTCTTACAAAAACTTTTGACTATAACATATCCTAATGTAAAGTCCGCTGAACCCAAATATGTCATCAGATTCTTACAAAAATTAGTCCTTGACCCGCAATCGGCCTACTTTATTAAGAATTTCCTAATTTTTTCTTTCGATTTTGAAAAAGAAACTTTACCTTCGCCAAGGTCGCAGCAACTTTCTCAAATTCAAATGCTGCATTATTGTTGGCCTTTTTATGAAGTTTAGGAATAATAAAAAAATTATTCAAATCGGGCCATTTTTATGGCAGAAAAACGATTTTTTTGTTGAGCTGACTTTTGGGAAAAATTTATTTTTTTATAAAATTTTCTTCCCTTTGTTTTCTGCATATTTACAATAACTTTAAAAGCATAAATTTGTTCATCGTCATCATCAAACATCATTTAAATATGCAGAAAACACAGTGGCGGATTTGCATACGGGCTGAAAGCCACCCCCCCCTTGGAGCATTTTTTGTATGGGAAAAAAGTCCAAAAAGACATTTCAGCCTCCCCCCCCTTGGCATACAGAACTGTAGTTTCAGCCCCCCTCTGGCGAATCCTAGATCAGCCACTGAGAAAACATAGTGAAGTAAATCTGAAGTGGAGGGATATAATTTTCTTGTAGAGCCGACTTTTAAGCAAATAATTATTTTTGAATAGATTTAATTCAATGCAAATTTGAAATGATGCCATTCTTTGTTACATTATATGGTTAAAGTTTTTGGTGTTCCTCTACCACCTGCAAAGTCAACTGTTTTTCGGATTCTAAGTTAGTAACATTTGTATTGAATCGTGTTATTAAATTTATTGCACTTTCAGCACAATCGTTCACGACAACAATTTTCCTCAGCACGTAAATTTATTTCGTCAATGAGCCAACAACTTGTATCGATGTTTAGAAAGCTTATGGGATCTCCTTAGTTGGAGATTCCCCCTTTAGGAACAATATTAAACAGGTTTTTGTATTTCAAAATAAATTTTGACTCTTTAAGTTCCTTTTGTGCTGTATTTCGGCGATTTCTGCTTTTACGAAGAATTCTACTTTTATATATATCCAAATACAACTTTTCAACAAGAGTTTTTATTGTTGATTTCTTCCCCGTTATGATGGATAAATTTGACCAAACTTTCACTAATTCACCGAGGATACGCTTGATTCAAAGTCAAATTGTCCAGTACCTTTAGATGCAACAAACGGCTTATCACATGCTCGAACGTTGGCAACGTTACTTTTCGAAAGAATCTGAAAGTATTTTCTATATACATTATTACGCGAAAATTAATTTCACTAAATACGACTCCAAATTCGTCATAAAATAAAACTCACCAATTAAATATATGATATTCGATACAAGTATTCTGAACTGCTTGCTTAATTACCTCAAAAAATAAATGGACTGAAACAACTCTCGATTAATTGTCCAAAATGTATGATAGTTGTCGGACGGATTTCTAACAACGTATTTTCAACGTAGAGAAACCATAGCGTGTCAGAATGACGATTATTCCATCCTTGCCCAAACGTCAGCTCAACAAAAAAAATCGTTTTCTGCCATAAAAATGGCCCGATTTGAATAATTTTTTTATTATTCCTAAACTTCATAAAAAGGCCAACAAATTCAATGCAGCTTTTGAATTTGAGAAAGTTGCTGCGACCTTGGCGAAGGTAAAGTTTCTTTTTCAAAATCGAAAGAAAAAATTAGGAAATTCTTAATAAAGTGGGCCAATTTTGGGTCAAGGACTAATTTTTTCAAGAATCTGATGACATATTTGGGTTCAGCGGACGATTTTACATTAGGATATGTTATAGTGGCGTCCGTGGCGTAGTTGGTTAAAGTGCGTGGCCGCTATGTCAAAGAATTTTGGAGACCCAGGTTCGAACCCCAGCAGCGACAGAAAATTATTTTTGAATTAAAATAATTTTTCTGTACGGGCAAACCTCAGAGAGTAATAAAAATGCCATGTAAAGCTTCTTGAGAATAAGAACATTTCGTTCATGGCCGTTCGGAGTCGGCGTTAAGCATGTAGGTCCATTTCTCGGTCAATTGTGTACAAACTTAATAACACGCACAACACAATTGATCATAAGAAGCTAGGTCAAAGTCCTTTCAAGGGCTGAAATGGCCAGTTATTTATTTTTATTTATTTTTTTTTATGTTAAAGTCAAAAGTTTTTGAAAGACTTAAATTTAAATAGGAAACTCAATTTGAAACATTTTTTGAATACTTCTTCACATTCACGTTTTTAGCGGCGCCAATCCAGTTTGGAAATTTTTTGAATTTTTTTTCGCGTCACATGCTTATATTTCATCCAGGATTCAGAATCTGGCCTTGCAGGGAGGTTCTGGAATATGTTAAGAAAATGTATGGAACCCAAAACCCATCTAGCCAATATAGACTCGGATCATTATCTTGTCGCAGCCAAGATCCGTACACGCCTGTGCGCAACCAAGAATGCGCGCAATCCAACACAGAGAAAGCCAGACGTCAAAAAGATGCAATCAAAACGAACAGCCGAAGACTTCGCTACTCGACTCTCACTCCTGCTTCAAGAAAGCACTCCTCCGATCGACGATATTTGCGCGCAGTGGAATCATATTTCCCACTCTATGCGTACGGCTGCCGAAGAGGTGATTGGCTATCATCGCCCTCGCCGAAACCAGTAGCACGACCAGGAGTGTCGCGACGCCACTGTAGAAAAAGACGCCACCTACAAAGCCACCCTGCAGTCGGTTGTAACACGTGCTGCTAAAGAGCGATACAAAGAGAAGAGGAGGGAAGAGAGACGCATTGTCAGGCGAAAGAAAAGGGAAGCGGAAATGCGTGAGTGCGAAAAAATTGATATGCATGGTGACAGGAATGAGGTCCGAAAATTTTTCGAAAAAATAAGACGCCTGGCCGATGGTTTCCAGACAACGGCCTCTTCCTGCAGGAAGGAAAATAGGAATCTAGTGACAGATATTCAGAGTACACTGATGATGTGGAGGGAACACTTCTCTAAGCTTCTGAATGGTGACAGCGCACAGTGCATTGAATCCATACAAAATTGGAACATAAATAGAAAGAGTTGCCCTATGATAATGAAATTTTGTGAGCTGGATTAATTTAAGCTAATTAAGAAAAACTGTAAAAATGGTTGGAATTGGTTAGTTCCTAGGGGTACCTCCCTTGGACCTATATTAATTTTTTACATTATTTTGTATGGGAGGTACATACAAAAATTGAGCAATCTTAACAAAATTTAGTCAAAGGCTAGGCAACTAAGGAAATAGAATTGTACTAAAAATTATTCAAATCGTTGGGTTCCTAGGGGTACCTCCCGTGGACCTATATTGATTTTTTTACATTATTTTGTATGGGAGGTATATACAAAAGTTGATCGATCCTTACGAAACTCAATGAAAAGGTTAGACAAATTGAGCAATACATGTGTTCTAAAAATTATTCAAATCGTTGGGTTCCTAGGGGTACCTCCCGTGGACCTATATTGATTTTTTTACATTATTTTGTATGGGAGGTATATACAAAAGTTGATCGATCCTTACGAAACTCAATGAAAAGGTTAGTAAAATAAAGCAATACATGCGTTCTAGAAATGGTTGAAATCGGTCGGTTCCTAGAGGTACCTCCCTTGGACCTATATTAATTTTTTACGTGATTATTTGTATTAATAAAAAAAAATCAGTTTTTAGGCAAATTTCATTTTATTTATAATTGAAAAATAAAATTGGTAACTTATTTTTATTAATAAAATGTGAAATAAAAAAGTAAAAAAGTAATGTGTGCATACATATGTACAAACAACCAAGAACTCATCTCGCTATTGACTTTCTTCGTTAGAATCACTACAAACAATATAAGGGTCATCAATTAATTGAATAAACTTCTCAAATTCTTCATCAATAATTACATTTGATTTTGATTTAAAAGTTCTTTTGGATGCTAAGAGAGGCTCAGATGTCAGCAACAATATTTTCATTAAATCTGTATTAGACTTAATCCTCGAGCATTTAGGGGTATGGCTAGGTCGATTTTTTCTAAATTCTTTGTGCCTTGCTTCCAATGCCTCTTCAGACAATGTTCGGATTGGTAAGGAAAATGCTGAAATGACTTCACATCCATGTATGAGCACTTTATGAACACTTTTCGGCATATAATACCAGCCATATAAATTTAAATTATATGGCTTTGATTCTTTATGGCTAAATTAAATAAATGGGGTAGCCACTTGCCAGAACTCTCAATATATAAAAAAAAATTGTTCTATCAAACTTTTGTTTATGCCTGTTATCTGCAAGCTTAGTTCAACGTTATAGAAAAAGCGCCTAGCTTTGTTTCCATCGTTAGTAGACCCATATCCTCGCTTTGGTTTGTCGACCAAGATACCCATTTTGCTCTTAGATTCAGCTTGAATTTGTTTTTGTTTTGCGCTACCAATTTTCTTTGAATTCCACTTCTATATATTAACTAGCTGAATTACCCTGTGTTACTAAAATTATTTTGTTATCTAATATAACTTTCTTTTTATAAGGTGTAGATAACATTTCGGAAATCAAAAGTTAATACTTCAAATAAAATTACAAAAAAGATTCGTCAAAACCAAAAAATCCTTTTTTGTAATTCCCTTTTGAATTTTGCTAAATTTTGAATAATTTTCCATACAAAAATGCTTTAAATAAAATTAAAAACAGTTTCGCAAAAATCAAAGAATCCTTTTTTTTTAAATTCTCTTTTGAATTTTGTTAAATTTTGAATAATTTTCCATACAAAATTGAGCATTTTTCGCAAAAAGTCACTTTTTTAAATCTGCATAACTTTCTTGTTCATAAAAAGGGGCAGATAATATTTTAGAAATCCAAAGTTAATACTCAAAATAAAATTACAAAAAAATTTCGCTAAAATCAAACAATCCTTTTTTTGTTATAGCTTATCAAAACTTGCAAATTTTTGAGTTTTTAGGTTTTTTTTTTAAGGTAAAGAAAATTTTTTTTATACAAAATATGTACTAAACAAAATTACTTTCAGAAGCAAAATACATTTTAAAATAATCCTCTTTACTGCTTTTTAAAAAAAACATGATGTAATTTTTAAAACATTAACCCAATTTTAAATTACTTGATTTTCTTAAAATAACAGGGTGTTGTATAAAGTGATCGCATTTGTTTATTATTAAAGATATTTTAAAAAATCTTTTAAATTTTATAGAATTAAATAATATAGATCTAAATTGCATATTTTTTTTTTAAAAAACAACAATTTTTTTTCTTATTTTCGTACCATTTCGATGCATTGTGCGACGACAACAATCCCGCCAATAGAGATGATATCCCGGAATCACCAATTTTGGAGTGAAGTCTTGAAAGCTATAGCTCGGCTTAAAAACAACAAAGCCGCAGGAGCCGATGGCTTACCTGCTGAGCTCTGAGGCGAAGCTCTATTTAAATGCATTAATGAGCTTCTATGCAGAATATGGTCGGAAGAATGCATTCCAAACGATTGGAACCTCAGTGTGCTCTGCCCAATCCACAAGAAAGGCAATACCACAATTTGCGCCAACTACCGGGTGATAAGCCTTCTTAATATCGCATATAAACTCCTGTCGAGCATATTATGTGAAGTACTGAAGCCCATCGTAAGCAAGCTGATTGGACCTTATCAGTGTGGCTTCAGACCTGGCAAATCCACCATAGTCCTGATATTTACGCTACGACAAATCTTGGAGAAGACCCTAGGAAAAAAGTCGACAGTCCAATAAGGAATCATCTATATTCCACCATGTCTGAATTTGGTATTCCTGCAAAGTTCATCCGCCTTTGCAGAATGACTCTGAGCAACACCAGCAGCACAGTTAAAATCGGGAAGGACCTCACTCCTCCATTCGATACCAAACGAGGTTTCAGACAAGGTGATTCCTTATCGTGCAACTTTTTCAACCTAATGATGGAGAAGATCATCCGAGCTGCTGATTTGAGACGCAGTGGCACTATATTCTACAAAAGTATTATGCTGCTGGCGTATGCTGATATCATTGGCCATAATACGCGCGAAGTCAGCGCAGCATTCTCCAGGTTAGCGAAAGAGTCGAGTCGAATGGGTCTTGTAGTGAACGCAGATAAGACGAAATACCTAGTGTCAACAAATAAACAGTCCCAGCGTCTTGGAAACCACGTCACTGTTGACAACATTTCCTTCGAGGTTATTAAGGACTTCGTCTACCTGGGATCCAGCGTCAACTCTTTCAACGATGTCAGTTTTGAGATTGTCAGTATTGTCCATTGAACATGGACATTGAGCAGTTCTGATGAAAAGACTCTGGGAGCCTTCGAGAGAAAGATCCTTCGTAAGATCTTCGGTCCAATCTGCGTCAATGGCGAGTACATCGACATAGTTAAGCGTGTAAAATCGAGCTGGCTAGGTCATGTTGAGCGAATGGAAAACGACGCTCCAGCGAAAAAATATTCGATTCGGTGCCCTGTGGTGTCAACGCAGAAGAGGACGCCCACATCTTCGTCGGAAGGATCAGGTGTTAGATAACCTGACTACGCTTGGTGTTTCCAACTGGCGCCAGCAAGCGCAAAACAGAAATGGCTGGCGCAATTTCTTATACGAAGCCAAAACCGACCTTCGGTTGTAAGCGCTAGATAAGTAAGTAAGAAAGTAATAATTCAAAAGAGCCTATTGATGAATATGTCATGACAGTTATGATCTTTAGTGCCACATGCTCCCCAAGCTCAGAGCAGTTTGTAAAAAAACGGAACGCTCGATTTTCAAAGCCATCTTTCCAAAAGCAGCCGCAGCAATAATAAACAACCGCTATGTTGACGATTTTGTCTACTGCTTTGCAACGGAAGATGAAGCAGCACTAGTTACCAATGACGTTAAAAAAGTTCATGAGCGAGGCTGTTTCCAGCTTCGTCTCGTACTCGGAGTTGGTTAACAAGGTCAACAGAGGTGAGATCAGCTTATATCAGAAGGTCCTTGGAATGTATTGGGATACAAAGAAGGATGTATCTTTAAATTTGACTTTAATATGACTTTAAATTTATTATGTCTTTTGTGAAAATTGATTCAGTTTTATTGAAGGCGGCCGAATATACGTTAGCGGCAAAACTGGTTCTTTAATCAATTTGGCGACAGCGAGTTGCATGGGTTGAAAGCATTTCGAATGAGTCGAATAACAAGTAGACAAAGTGGCTGCGCATGCTGAGTGAAGTAGAGAATATAACTGGATGGTCATAGATGCAAATGACATGACATAATTTCAAGATTCGTATATGGAAAAGCAAGGTGCGCTCCATTAAAATCCACGTCCATTCCAAGATTGAAGTGTCAGGCTGCTGTGTTAACTTGAAAAGAGTGATATTTCGGAGTGGAGATGGGTACAACTGCGCTGAATCCAGCAGATTTCGGAACTCGCTTTAGAGAGAAACGAGAATCGTTCTGGTTATGTGAGCCGCAGTTTTTGAAAGAAAATGAGTCTGCATGGCCATTTGTAGAATTTCACGAGGAAACTGAAGAGGAACTGAGGGTTAAGATTATACTGTGCACAAACATAGATTGCGAATTCTTTAAAAAAAAATTTTCATTGAAACGACTGATGAGTCATCGCTTGAGTTTGTCGTTTTCATAAGGATTGTTTAGAAGACGGCCTACAAAAAAGAGTACGGAGAAGGTGTCGAGCGAGCAAAATTTATTTTATGTCGAGTCGCGCAATAAACAGAATATGCCGAAAAATTAGAGACCTTAGCAGAAGTCAAACAAGTGGAACACAGCAACAACATTTTTAAGATTACACCCTATTTGGACAATAGCGGAGTCATTCGAATCAAGGGCAGAATTGATGATGCTGCTGCAGTTTCATTCTTTACTCGTATGCCGATTATAATGCCACAAGGGCATACCATTACAGAATTAATTGCAGATTTTTATTACAAGAAGTGGAAGCATCACAATGAAGCAACAATTGCATCAGAAATTCGATGAAAATACTGGATTCCTCAAATTAGAACAGTTGTGCGTCGAGCAGCTAAAAGGTGTCAGCGGTGCAAAAACGAAAAGCCAAAAGCTCCACTGATGGTAAGTCTGCTGCAGGCTCGATTGACTCCATTGATACAAGGCCTTTTACGAATGTCGGAATTGAATATATGGGTCCATTTCATATCGTCGTTGGTCGCTGTGCTGAGAAAAATTGGATAGCTCTTTTCACATGCTTAAGAACACGAGCCGTACACATGGATATAGCTAGAGATCTGTCAACGAATACATGTTTGATGAGCATTCGGAAGCAGACGAGGTACGCCGATACGCATACGAAGCGACAATGGAACCAAGTTTGTCGGAGCTGATAGAGAGCTTCATCGAAAGCTAGATGAATTCGACCATGGAAAAATTGCAGATGCGCTTGTGAACAATAAGATCGAGTGGGTCTTGAATTGCCCATTAAACCCTCATGCCGGAGGTTGATGGGAGAGATTAGTGCGCAGTGTAAAAAGAGCAATGGGTCAAGTTCGCACAATAAGAAACTACAGGAGCACAGTCTTTATAGTATTTTGTGTGAAGCGGAGAATATAGTTAACGCTCGTCCACTTACCCATATATGTACCCATCGATTCACCCACCAACGAACCGTTAAATCCTAATAATTTCTTTTTAGGTACCGAAAACTCAGAACAAACGCCCTACCCCCGGGAAGAA
This sequence comes from Pherbina coryleti, assembly GCA_943735915.1. NCBI lineage: Eukaryota > Metazoa > Arthropoda > Insecta > Diptera > Sciomyzidae > Pherbina > Pherbina coryleti. The sequence goes on along the minus strand of OX030948.1, from coordinate 94,534,719 downwards.
GAAAAGAAGAAATGCAAGTTACCCGCAAGCAGTGGCGCAAGGTGCAGTAAGCGCAACATCGATTCTGGGTAAAATGGATTTCAAAATATCAACCAGATTTGTGTCAAAGAACGAAATGGTGTCAGCCCGTCACTCTGTTAGCAGTTGGAGACATTGTTCTTGCATGCGACATCGTGCCGAGTGGCCGCTAGGGAAGATCATCAAAGTGTTTCCAGGAACTGACTCGCAGGTCAGAGTACCTGAGGTACACACGCAGAATGGTGCTTTAAGCATCCGGCATATAGACGCACGTTCGTGCTGCCATCTAGTTGTTGGTGAGGGTAATTTCAATCACTCAGATATATATAAGAAGATCATCAAAGTGTTTCCAGGAACTGACTCGTAGGTCAGAGTACCTGAGGTAATTTCAATCACTCAGATATATATATGTACATTGAACTATAATTTGTAAAGCAACTTTCTTATCTTGTTAAGGATTTGGACAAAGATTAGGACCAGGAATAAGATAAGGAATAGGACAAAAACAACAATTTTGACAAAGAGTATTCAATTGGGCAAGGATAAGGCCAAGAATTGGGAAGATAACTTCGACAAGGACTAAGATAAGGATAAGGACAAAGATAGAGACATGCCTAAAACAATATTTCTGAGAAAATTGGGAAAAGTATAAGGACAGGAAACGTTACAAGGAATAGAACAAGGATTTGAACACACTAAGAACAAAATTCAGGACAAAGATTTGGAAAGGAAATGGGACACAATAAGGAGGGGGTTTGAACAAGGAAAAGGTCAGGAATTTGGACATGGATTAAAACAAGAGTTTGAATAGGAAAAACGACAATTATTAGAATAAATATAAAAATAAGGATAAGAATGAAGATTGGGAACAAATGAAAGGATAGTGACAAGAATAAGGACAAGGATAAAATACACTCTCACGTCAAAATCTACGGATGTGTCCACGATACAGCCAACTTATTTTAAACTTTTCCAAGCTTTTTTCTATAAAAATAAAATAAGAGAAAAATCTATATTGATATGGTCGAATTTCGATCACAGGCAATACTAGTTTTTTTCAATTCTTTGAAAATTACTGTTATTGAAACTCTCAAGCATTGCCAACATTCATTTTTCGTTCTTTTCGTTACTGCTTTTCCATTATTTGTCAGTATTGCTTATTTATATCCGAAATACTCATAATTTTGTATAGTATATTCACCATTTTGTACACTAATTAAATAAAACTAGACCTAAAAGTATTAAACATTATTCGTTCGGAGTCGGTTGATGTTCTCAAGAAGCTTAATATGCCGTTTTTAACTTTCTGAGGTTTGCAATTATCTGCAGAAGTTCCGGTCAATCAGAAAAATTAATTAATATTGAAAAAAACATCTGGTTAGCTTTTGGGCCCTTACTCATTCGTCCACGGCCACCACTTCATTATATGTTTAATTTTGTTGGATGCCACAATGCGCACTGAGTTGCAGTTATTTAAAAAACATCATAAAATCATAATCTTAAGCGCCACCAATCATAAAAACTACCACATGCACCATTGTTCTTTTATGAGTTGTATGGAACCTTGCACAATCCGTTTTCTTATCTCATCGGCTATGCGGAATAGTTTAGATATCAGTTACCCTTCACAAACTTTAAGACTCTAGTTTTAATAAGATATTGCGACTTATCAAAATCCTTGTTTAAATAAGATATTGCGATTTATCAAAATCCTCCAATATCCTCTGATCAAAAAAATATCCGTAATTCTCTTATAAAATGAAAACGTTTCGATTTTTCATTGCTGTTAATTTTATTTTCTTCAAAAGCAATACACATTAATTTTATTTCAATTTCATTGACATTGACCTGTTTATAAAGCACAAGTTACGTTTATGCCGACACGAATGCACGAACTGCCCACAAATAGCGCTCAAAAAGATATTTGAGCACCAGATGACAGACCAAACCAACTCAGAAAAAAAATTTACAATTTTTAGATTTAAATTCGCCGCGTATCGGTAAATTTTTGCACAAGGTACACTACACATTGATAGAAATATAATATTCTGAATCGTGTTTTTGGGTTAAAATATATTCTGAAACGCGATTTTTGGTTTAGAGTTGCACAAGAGGTATTATAAATACTCACTCTTGATTTCAATTTTATGACCCTAGCTGTGGTAAGTGCCAAGCAATAGTGGTTTGCTAAATTTCAATGAAAGCAATATTCCGAAAAAAAACGTGGCGTACGTGACCTAGTTTTTCTATACTACCGTTCTTGGCTTAAATGATCGCCTTAGCTTGCAACGTATTTTAATACAATTTAAAACTTTATTCAGCAAAAATTACATTTGAGATTGAAAAAAAATTTTTATAATAGAAAAACTTTCCTAATACTGTAAACTTAATAGTTTACAAGACTTACAGGGCTAAGAAAACAATAAATAACAATCTTGTTACAGAATTTTAACTTACCTTAAAATCTTCCGAAAAGGATTTGTGTTCTTTATCCTTGTGTGCATCGTCGATTTCATTCTTATGAAGAGTATAGACGAGTTTTCTACATTTTCCATCACTTTCAATATCTATTTAAAAAAATCACTGTAATTTCTTTAACAAAATATCAAATACCAATGCTCACCAGCTGCATCACATACAAAATAAGTATTGAACCAGAAATGGAAAATTTTCTTACGGGATGTCCTGTGAGTTAATTCTACTTTAATATCACCAGAAATGGAGAGAGGAGGATTATTGATTTCAAGAATCAAATTTTTACGAAAATCTATAGCATGTGTTAAAAGGGTCTGAAATTATAAAGTTTAATAAACACTTTACATTTTTTCCAACTTAAAGATTTTCAACCTGAATTTTAACAGAGGATGAATCATGCAATACTGAAATCGAGCAATTTACCGTTCCTTGGCTATGAAGAGCATAAGCATCCGCAAAACGTATTTCACAAAGCTAAAAATATTTATTTTTTCAAAAAAATAAGGTATATTTTTTAATTACTAAAAGTAACCTGGAGTGTTGTCCTTTCATATTTCAATCCACATTGAATTAATTTCGCAAAATACTGCACATACCTCCGCTGAGATGGAATTGTTACTCCTTTCCTATCCTTAGTGCGTTTTTCATCATAGCACGCCAATGCGTCTTCGGCAGAGGCATGAAGACCACTATAAAGCAAATAACAGCAGATCATTGTTCCTGTAAAATTAATTTTTATTTATTTATGCTTATCTACCGAGATTAAAATAAATTTAACAGTCTCCATCAATTATTATTTTCTTAATTTCAACAAATATGTGCTCTTTTTATTGAAATTCGCATAAGTCAAAAGACTTAAACAGCGTTAGGAATCGCGGTTATGGTTCGTTCAAACTTGGATTGGGTTGGAGACTGCACAAGTTTTATTTTTTGTAGACCACAAAAAATAAACAGTTTAACTATCCTTTACAAAAAAAAGGTATGTTTTTTTTGCTATGCTATGCAAAGCTGTGTTGGAAAGAAAATGCAAAAGTAAAAAACAAAACGAAACAGCTTTTCCAGAAATCAGCTTGTAACTGCAGTCAATGTCGTAATATTTTACTTGTCATTAATTTATGCTGAGGTGAACACGTTTTTGATTAAAAAAAAATATTAAATTTGTTTTTATTTTATTAATTTATTGTTTGTTTGCTAAGCCTTTATATGCTTTATAGTAGGGACGGGCATATCTGACGCACATTCTGCGGCAGTGGGCGCCAGTGTCCGCCAACTCGGCTGCTGGATGAATTCGGGTGTGAATCGGAAAGGGGAACGGAAAGCTGCGAGAGAACTAAGAGCAATTTATAGAAAGTGTGAGAGCGAGAGGCTTAAGAAAACCAAGTATTGCATTTGTGCATACTAAGATGATGATTTCTTAAAAAGAGATTATTTTTATTTGACGTAGCTACAAAAATTGGTGTTATTTGTTTACCAATCAGGTGAGAGTCTTCAGGTTCAGGATTTCTTATGAAATTGTTTTTCAAAAGAATTTTTATTTTTATTTTTGCTTTAAAAAAATAAAAGCTTAAAAAACACTTAGTTAAAAATTTTAAAGGTAAAAAATGCACACTCAAACCCAGCCTCTGCATAATATGCCGAATATTATTATGTTATTATGTTATATAGTTATAAAATACCCTTTATTTGAAATCACTGAGCAAGCAACATTGGTTTCGGTCGGTACTGAGAGCAATTAAGATTTTCGCAATGCAGACCAGCGTTGCCACTTAAGACATTTTATTTTACCAAATTTTTACTGAAATTGTTACTGCCCCAAATTTGTTTGCAACCTATGTACAAACAAAGTTTGCCAAAAAAACAATACATGCATTGTTACCTTCAGTTGTCACTTAATGAATTTACAAAAAAAAAAAAAGAAATTATACAAGTTTGTTTACAAAATGTAAAATCCAAGAAATTGTTTTTTAGGGTTGTTTTGAAGTGAATTAATTTTATGTCAGAGTTGCTAAAATTGTAGCAAGTGAGCAAATAATATGTTGCTCACAATAATTTTTGTTTGAATTAATTCTTAATTGTTTGGAATTCTGAAAGTTTTCAATCTTACCTTAACTAATTGAATTAAAAATATAATAAGTTTGTATTCCGATAAAAATAGTGTCAAGGCTTGTATGAGAGTCTGCTTTGCGAAAATTATAATGCGCTCAGTGGTACTCTCTTATTCGCTTCTTATTCGCTCAATTAGATAGATTAGTAATAAATATATTAGTTAATAATTTAAATTTTTTTTTAAGCTTATCTACAAAAATAAGCTTACGTAGTTGTAGCTTCCCACAATTTATTCATCGACCAAGAACGGAGGTAGGTATGAAGACAAACATGGTCAAGTACACCACACTAATAGGTATATATTAGGGCGGGTCGATTTAAAAATCGCTCAATGCTCTGTGAAAATCGTATTCTAGGGATCAAAATAAGAAACTTTGCCGAAGGAACCATACCTCTAAAACGAATTCTGATGTCCCCCAATTTGGGTAGGGGCAAAATTTTGAAAAATCCCACTTGGACCCATTTAGAGTGCTCCAATCGAGTCCAAATGTATGACCGACCCCCACTAACTTTGGAGGCCCGACCCACCCATGCCAGTGGCACACCCCCTGGAACACCCTGTGGGGTTCCCCATACAAACATTTCAAAAAATCACCATTTTTGGCCTTTACATGAAAAAATCAGCGAAATGGCTGTTTATTCTTTATTTTTATTTATTTATTTATAATAATATTTATTATTTATTTATAATAATATTTATTATTTATTTATAATAATATCTATTTTTTCTCTTTTGAAATTTATTTAGTCAGAACATATGTAAATGAAAAAATTAATTTAAGTTAATTATAGAAAAGAAACTAAAAAATTATTGTTTGAAGTCTTTTTTTACTTTCAAGTCTGGGCAATTTCGCACGGCTCTCTAATGTCGTCGCCATAACAGCCTCTACATTTTCCGGTATAACCCGTTTGGAAACGCTAGCTAGCAATTGAACATGTCGTTCCGTTCCTTGTATGTGTGATGGAATTTTTGGATCATTAAACGGTGGATCATCTTGATTTAAATATTCTTTCAATGTATCGTACGGAATGCTTCGCGTGAATGGTGGTTCAAATACGTTATTTATGTCATTCATATTGATCATTTCCGTGTAACTTGTGCAATTAAACTTTATATCTGGTTTTTTATAAGCTCTAAGTTGCGTTGGGTCGTCAACATCTGTTCGATAGCGTAGAATTATGTTGATAGCACAGTCGCGCTTTTCTTTGCTATCATCAAACAACATTGATAACAAGATATTTTCCGAATGCGCATAATATGAATTATCTGTAATTACTTGATTGACAATTTTGCGTAAACGAGGTTCTAGAAATCGTGACCAACTAATGAAGTTGAAAAATAATGCACTGCCGTACACGACAGAGCTGTAATACTTGATATTGAAGTTCATTGGCACATAACATTTAATTATAAATTCAACCAGAATTCTTAAATTTGCATCTGGATTTTCCGTTGTCACATATAATCGTAATAATCTAGCGGCCTTGGTGAGCCACCGAGAATGTACAATTTTCCCTGGTTTGATGTTAGCCAGATCCACCGAAACCACGCCGCTAGAAATTGCATGGGCCATGTCGTATAAGTACTTCGAATCGGTGGAAAATTCAATTTTTTTCTGGAGCGGGGGCATATTTTGCAACTCAATTTTCTGGAAGCCGTCCACCACCTGAAAATATATAATAATAAAATAATTAAAAATGGTTGACAATTATAATAAATGAGTGATAGCATTAACTTACCGGAAGAGTTTCACAAGTTTCGATTTGACGGCTCAGTTTTCCGGTTGCCGATCTTGGTCCAGTGCTGGTTGATTTATCCAAAGCTTCAAACAAATTCCGTAACGGAAGTTCGTTGAAGTGTAGAAGGCAAACGAACCAATGCAATGGTCTTTTTAACAGCATTTCGAATCGTCGTATAATTCCACCGTGTGGGCCAGTGTTTGTTGGCTCACCGTCAGTGCATATTCCAATTAATTCATCCAGTGATATATTCTTATCGTTGAAAAAATCATTTAATTTGGTTGTTTTGTATTCAGCGGTTTCATGTTCGAGTCTTACGTATCCAATAAATTCAGAATTGGGCTCTCTCAAAATAACAAGATGAGGTTCTTTTACCATCCTAGTATGATACTTCTCATCAACTTTAGCTGTCGTTAAAGTATCATCTTTTCTGCCATCGAATGAAAACGCTAACAAATTGGTATGATCTAACCGTTTGCGATCCACTTCTTGTCTGCATTTCTCTTTTTCTCTGCGAACTTTCGATTTATCCATGATGAGAGGTTTGCCATGCTTATCTTTCATTTTAAAATCTTGGAAAAGAGCGGTTCCCAATGCCGATGCTACTCTATCAGGCACACCAAATCTGTCACATACCAAGGCAAAGTTAAAACAATCGTATCTCTCTGCGTATTGTGAACTTGTGCTTGTATCCATATCATCTTGAACCGGTGGCGGTGCGTATGTTGAATCATCGGGATCTTGGTATGTTGGCATTGATGACATAGACGTTGCTCCTTGCTCTTCAGTTTCCATCACATCTGCATCCATTGTTAGTCTTCTCTGATTATGTTGATCGTGCATGAACTCTTTGAGGCGTTCGGGAACCCAGCCGCATGCACATGGAGCTGCCTTCAAATCGCATTTACATGTTCCAATGTAAAAAATTGTTTCCAGAGATTTTACATACTCTGTAAATTGTTGGGTTTTGTTTCTTCTCTTGATTTGCTCTTGATAACTGTCAAGCAATTTATTCAATTTATTAAATACACTTTTTTCAGCATTATTTCCATACCAAGTTTTTCCCAAATTCCATTCAACTTATCTTGTACTTGAATAGTGAATGATTTATGGGAAAACTTAGCACGTTCGCTTAAGTAAAAATAATATCTCAAGATATCCAGATGGGTTGGTAAATTAAGATCAGTCAAATCAGTAGACACACCAAAAACAGTAACATCGTGCTTGGGTATATGACCCATTGGGTTTTCGATAGTTGTTGATGTTGTTGTTGCTTCATCTTGCGGTGTAGAGGATGGTGGATTCATTGTAAACTTTTTGATTTGGAATGGTCAACTTCACTTATTATTTTTTTTTTTTAAATATTTTTTTATCTTTTATCTATTAGCACTTCACACTTTGAGTTCTTCACAACGACTTAATGCATTCACAAAAACTGTTGCGTTATATACTCGTATGGTCTACGAGACAAGGTAATAAGAATGAAATGGTAATTTCAATTCTACCTGCTGTGTCTTGTGGTGGCTTAAAAACGCACACAAGCAATTTTAGGATCTGCAATTGTGTCACAGTGATACCTTAATTTTTTAAAAGGGCTGAATAAATTTCTAAAGAGAAAAAACTCCAAAAAGAAAAAAACATAGGCATTTCGCTGATTTTTTCATGTAAAGTGCCAAAACTGGCGATTTTTTGAAATGTTTGTATGGGTAACCCCACAGGGGGTTCCAGGGGGTGTGCCAGTTCCAGTTAGTGGGGGTCGGTCATACATTTGGACTCGATTGGAGCACTCTAAATGGGTCAAAGTGGGATTTTTCAAAATTTGCCCCTACCCAAAAGTTCGACCCAAATTGGGGGACATCAGAATTCGTTTTAGAGGTATGGTTCCTTCGGCAAAGTTTCTTATTTTGATCCCTAGAATACGATTTTCACAGAGCAATGGGCGATTTTTTTGACTCCCCACAAATCGACCCGGCCTAGTATAGATATGTATATCAAAATCGTTCTGATTTTCAAAAGCCGATGCAGTATCAGCTCAGAAAGGAGTATCTAGACAAACTAGGTCATATTTACCACTCGAGTTTCCTTATATAGTAAGAACACGATAGCTAACGCAGACACTAAGAAAATCAAGGTCTTATTAGCCACTCATTAATATATAAACAGACAAATTGTTCAAACGTGTTCAAGATTGGAAAAAAACCAAACCAGCACGGTAGTATTCGGGCAAACGAGGTCAACTTTACCACGCCGATTTATGTAAGATTGTTTAAGAAGATCCCAAGGCTCAGGTCCTTTTAGATAAAAGTGCTTCCATCAATCGTATAGTAAATATGAAGTGTGTTTAGGAAAGCTCGATAAATATCAGTGACTATTCTGTAGAAATCTAGAATTTTATTTTTAATTGAGTAAATGAATTCGTTTAAAAATATAACTTCGGATACATCATTCAAGTCTCCACAGGCACTTCTCAGTGGTTCATTTTGTAAGTAATTGGTTCAAGAAAAGTTCATATAAAGTTGCTCAAAACTTCTTCTAGGACAAAAAGTAACATGGAAGGAAATTTTTACCAACAAGCAAGGACTATTTACGTAACATTTTGGGCAAATTAAAGTGACAATTTACTCGCATTCTTTTTTTATGTGAGAAAGATGAGCGAACAAAAAAGGTAAATAAAAATATATAATTAGTGGTTTTTAAGTTAGAAATATTATTTTTAGTAATTCTAATCATGAAAATCTAGTTGTTATGCTAACAACCAAGTCTGAAAATTTAACTCACACTCCATCAAGTAACTTCATCGGGTTTGAGGCATCCTTTAAATTTCTTCTTTTAATTTTTAAATTTTCGCCATCATCCGAGCTGTCACTGTCTGAAAACCAAAACTCAAAGGAACTCATATTTTAATTAATTTAACTATTCAGTTTGCTGAAACAAATAAAACTTTGCAATAATCAGAAATAGGATAGGGTGTATTCAATGCGTTCTTTTATTTCATTTTCACTTGTTCCACAAACTTACCTCACATGACAACAAGAATACCAGATTTCTAGTGACGTGACAAAAGTGTGAGAACTCTCACATAGGTGAGGTGACGACAAGAATCAAGGCAATCTTAATGACACTTTTCATGATGCTTGAATTTTTTCATCTTAATCCTTAAATGCACAAGGCCCCCGATTTTTACCGAAAAAATATATTTTATGTAAAATTGAGCAAAAATAAAAACTGCGTTTTTAGTTTTGAAATTTAATTTTTTTTTTTTAAAAATTTTTTTAAAATATGTGGTTGTATCTATAAAGATACAATGTGAATTTACCCACATCTAAAATCCCTATTAAAATATATCAAAATAAAAGAAATGTGTTATGAAATTTTTATTAATTCATTTATTTTAAAAAGTTAAAATTATCAAAAACTGCAGGGAGTGCACACTGTATCTTTAAAGATACAACCAACTAAAGTGACCCAGTGAGGTGCCAAATGATCGAAATTTTTTCGAACCACTTAAAATCACTAACTGACATATTTTGAAAGCAGTCAGTATTTTTTCCTAATCAAAATTCTTTATCTGTTCTTACATTACATTTCGGGGTACAATAAGACTAACAGCCCTATTCTGCTTGTTAACTTAACAAGGAATTGTTAAGGAGCTCTTGTTAATGTTCTTGTTATGTAATGTAAATGTTCGTAGTCTGGCAAATCATTTACAATTTGAAAGCTCTCAAAAGCTATTAAAGTTCACCACGCATGGTGAAAATGTAAATGCCTTAGATATAAAGCGTCAGCTGTTTTTATATTGCTCTTTTCTTGCTATTTTGATTGCTTATGTTTGTTTTTCTACAAGTAAGATGGAAAATGTTAAGAAATAAATAATTTACTAATTGTTTTCAATTGTTTTAAGTTTCAAAATTAATTTTTTTAATAGCCAAGCAATTTTCGAGTGTTTTGCAGTCTTTTAAATTTATTTTTTCTTTGATCTTCTTCAGTATCAATGCTAAAAAGAAGTAAAAAGTAAGAAATCATCCATTTTCTTTTATTTTATTTTATTTGCACAGCATTTGTTTGGCTTAATACTGAACTATCTTTCGTTGTTAAGTTGTTTTCTGTCATTAACAAAATAGTAAAGAAAGGAGCTTTCAAATTATCGCCAGAATACGAAACCTTAACAATTTGTTAATATTAACTATTTTGTTAATGTGGTGAGCTTAGTTAAGCTGCCAGAATAGGGCTGTAAGTCTTTTATAGTACAGCAATAGGTATTGACATTGGTTTGAAAATTAAAATTAAACTTAAAACTAAAATAATATTTTTTTTTTTTTAACAAGTAATAATTGCTTAAAAATACTGAAATAAGCATCATGAAGTGTTTATAATTTAGAGATTAAATTATACTAAGCAAATTACACAAAGTCTTATAAGAATTATAAAAGAATAAAAAAAGATAAAGTGTGGTAAAAATTTGATGAAACATAAAAAGATAGAATAACAAAGAGAAGCATAGATTTATAGATTTAAGATCTGTAGTATTTGAAAAGAGCCTGTTTAAAGCTGGTTCGTGCATTTATTTGTTTAATTGAGTTTGGTAATGCATTCCAAAGTCTAATGGTGCTGGTAAAAAAGAACCTACTACTGTTTAGATAATTAATTCTTGGCACAACAAGGCTAGATGACCCTTGAGACTGAAAAAAATTTAATTTGACAAAACGATAATGAGGGCTTTGGAGGTGCATAATCTTGTGGAGAAATAAAATATTGCGGAAGTTTAAATACTCAAGTAAACCACACCCCAAAATGCCCTTGCTCCTTAGCGAGATATGATCATAGCGACTGACCCCGTATACATATCTAGCCGCACCATTGAATGCTACCAGAAGTTTATGCTGAGATTGTGAATCTAACTGACTATAAACCACATCAAAGAATGTGATGTATGGCATAACTAATTGCATAACGAGTCTGCGACGAGTTTCAATGGGCGTGAAGTCAGATGAAGTCCATAAGTAGCGTAAAGTCCCGTATATTTTACCTATCGTATTGTTGATGTGGTCAGTACAAGTCAGCTTCGAGTTAATTATAAATCCTAGATTTTTCGCTTTATACACAATTTCAAGTTTATCTGTTCCAATGAATAGAGGAGGAATATCAATAAAGCAGGAATCACTTCTCGCTATGGGTAGTACTTTAGTTTTTATGTACCAATTATTCAACGAGGTCAAATCATAGCTCAGTCTATAAGTCAAGTCTTCTAGAAGTCCAGTAGATCGAGAGAGATAGAGTTGAATGTCATCAGCGTAGGCATGAACAGTAGCATATTTGCAGACAGAAAAAGCATCATTTATATACACAGAGAATAGGAGTGGTCCCAAGATAGACCCTTGAGGAACTCTAGTCACAATTTGCTTTTAGTGAAGAATAAGCATTTCCAACTTTCACCTGTTGCATCCTACTCTTAAGGTAGTTAGATATCAAATTAACAGCACTAGAACTAAATTTAAAATAGTTTCTTAACTTAGTACAGAGAAGTGTATGATTAACTGAATCAAATGCCTCCTCGAAGTTAAACTGTTAAAAATAGTGTTTATTTATTTAAAAAAAAAATCTTTTTTGACTTTGTACATAATTTTTTTTTAAAAGTATGACAAATAGAATTAAAAACTTTTTTTTATTTAAGACTTATAATATTCTAAATAATATAGAACCAATTTGAAAAAAAATCAGACCAAAAATATAGCCGTAGGAATTTTTTGAATGGTTGTGTCTTTGAAGGGAGGACGATCCTCACAAGGCAACGCGTGAGGGTCAAGGGGGCGATCTTCACATGGCAACGTGTCTGACTGCCTCAACCTGGTGAGGCCAGCATTATCCATGTCGAACTCGTCTCAAGTCGACTCAAACCTCTGCGTGGTGTCCTCTAGAAACAGCAAACTGGCAACCGTTAGTTTGACGGCTAATCTGAGCGGCGGGCTCCCCCTGCCTTTAAAGGGTTGTGCGTTGGGTTTGATGCCCACCACGTAAAAACAAATTTCAATGAAACGACAAAGAAATAAGATAAAAATGATCCCCAAATCTGATGACGACTACCGCAAACGAAAAACTGACAATGATTTACGGATATGCACCTGGAACGTCCGAACCCTTAATTGGGATGGTGCCTCTATCCAACTGATAGATATCTTAGAAAGATACAAAGCTGATATCACTGCAATCCAAGAAATGCGATGGAAGGGACAGGGTTGCTCACGGCAAGCATCCTGTGATATCTACTACAGCGGCCATGCGGAGAAGCACGAATTTGGATGCGGATTCGTGGTTGGCAAGAGACTACGACATCATGTTCTGCGATTCACACCTGTGAACGAACGACTTGCCATAATCCGTGTCAAGGTAAGATTTTTCAACATAAGCCTGATTTGTGCGCACGCTCCGACAGAAGACAAAGACGATGAGACCAAAGACAGCTTCTACGAGCGCCTTGAAGATGCCTATGAGCGCAGCCCCCGCCACGACATAAAGATCGTGCTTGGTGACTTCAACGCCAAGGTGGGAAAAGAAAATATATTTGGTCCAACAGTCGGAAAGTTCAGCCTCCACGACAATACCTCCGATAACGGAATGAGGCTGATTGACTTTGCCGCAGCGCGAAACATGGTCGTTAGTAGCACTAGATTCAAGCATCTCAATATTCATAAAGCAACTTGGCTGTCTCCTGATCAAAAGACGCGCAACCAAATTGATCACGTTTTGATTGACGGAAGGCACTCTCCAGTGTTTTAGATGTACGCACGATCCGTGGTGCCAATATTGACTCGGATCATTATCTTGTCGCAGCCAAGATCCGTACACGCCTGTGCGCAACCAAGAATGCGCGCAATCCAGCACAGAGAAAGCTAGACGTCGAAAAGCTGCAATCAAAACAAACAGCCGAAGACTTCGCTACTCGACTCTCTTGCTTCAAGAAAGCACTCCTCCGATCGACGATATATGCGCGCAGTGGAATCATATTTCCCACTCAATGCGTACGGCTGCCGAAGAGGTGATTGGCTGTCACCGCCCTCGCCGAAACCAGTGGCACGACCAAGAGTGTCGCGACGCCACTGCAGTAAAAGACGCCGCCTACAAAGCCACCCTGCAGTCGGTTGTAACGCGTGCTGCTAAAGAGCGATACAAAGAGAAGAGGAGGGAAGAGAGACGCATTTTCAGGCGAAAGAAAAGGGAAGCGGAAATGCGTGAGTGCGAGAAAATTGAGATGCATGGTGACAGGAACGAGGTCCGAACATTTTTCGAAAAAATAAGACGCCTGGCCGATGGTTTTAAGACCGGGGCCTCTTCCTGCAAGGATGAAAATGGGAATCTAGTGACAGATATCCAGAGTACACTGATGATGTGGAGGGAACACTTCTCTAGGCTTCTTAATGGCGACGACGACAACAATCCCACCAATAGAGATAATATCCCGGAATCCCCAATTTTGGACGACAGCGCTGAAGTTCCGCTGCCCGACCATAGTGAAGTCTTGAAAGCTATAGCTCGGCTTAAAAACAACAAATCCGCAGGAGCCGATGGCTTACCTGCTGAGCTCTGAGGCGAAGCTGTATTTAAATGCATTCATGAGCTTCTATGCAGAATATGGTCGAAAGAATGCATTCCAAACGATTGGAACCTCAGTGTGCTCTGCCCAATCCACAAGAAAGGCGATCCCACAATTTGCGCCAACTACCGTGGGATAAGCCTTCTGAATATCGCATATAAGGTCCTGTCGAGCGTACTATGTGAAAGACTGAAGCCCATCGTAAACAAGCTGATTGGACCTTATCAGTGTGGCTTCAGACCTGGCAAATCCACCATAGACCAGATATTTACGCTACGACAAATCTTGGAGAAGACCCTAGAAAAACAAATCGACACACACCATCTTTTTGTCGATTACAAAGACGCCTTCGACAGTCCAATAAGGAATCATCTATATTCCACCATGTCTGAATTTGGTATTCTTGCAAAGCTCATCCGCCTTTGCAGAATGACACTGAGTAACACCAGCAGCACAGTTAAAACCGGGAAGGACCTCACTCCTCCATTCGATACCAAACGAGGTTTCAGACTAGGTGATTCCTTATCGTGCGACTTTTTCAACCTAATGATGGAGAAGATCATCCGAGCTGCTGATTTGAGACGCAGTGGCACGATATTCTACAAAAGTATTATGCTGCTGGCGTATGCTGATGATATCGATATCATTGGCTATAATACGCGCGAAGTCAGCGCAGCATTCTCCAGGTTAGCGAAAGAGTCGAGTCGAATGGGTCTTGTAGTGAACGCAGATAAGACGAAATACCTAGTGTCAACAAATAAACAGTCCCAGCGTCTTGGAAACCACGTCACTGTTGACAACATCTCCTTCGAGGTTGTTAAGGACTTCGTCTACCTGGGATCCAGCGTAAACTCTTTCAACGATGTCAGTATTGAGATAAAGCGAAGGATAACTCTTGCCAACAGGTGTTACTTTGGGCTGAGTAGGCAATTGAGAATCAGAGCCCTCTCTCGACGAACAAAACTCACGCTCTATAAGTCACTAATCATGCCCGTCCTATTATATGCAGCACAAACTTGGACGTTGAGCAGTTCTGATGAAAAGACTTTGGGAGCCTTCGAGAGAAAGATCCTTCGTAAGATCTTCGGTCCAATCTGCGTCAATGGCGAGTACCGAATTCGATGGAACCACGAGCTGTATGAGCTGTACGCTGACATAGACATAGTTAAGCGCATTAAAATCGAGCGGCTCCGCTGGCTAGGTCATTTTGAGCGAATGGAAAACGCCGCTCCAGCGAAAAAAATATTCGATTCGGTGCCCGGTGGTGGTCAACGCAGAAGAGGACGCCCACATCTTCGTTGGAAGGATCAGGTGTTGGATAACCTGACTACACTTGGTGTTTCCAACTGGCGCCAGCAAGCGCAAAATAGAAATGGCTGGCGCAATTTCTTATACGAGGCCAAAACCGACCTTCGGTTGTAAGCGCCAGATAAGTAAGTAAGTAAGTGTCTTTAAAGATACACGGTGCATTTAAGGGTTAAGATTTATACAATTAATTTTATAGCAGCTAAGAACATGGTTAATGTCAGACGGCATCGTTTTCATCGTTAAAAGAAAGCAATAGTTTGACATCGTCTGCATACATCAAGATGTTGAAACTAGTGTGATTTTACATACAATAACAATCGAGTTTAGCTACTACAGCTTTTTCGCACATTCTCCTCATTAACACATTAAGAGCCAGTTTTTCAGTGCGAGTTTAAACTCTAGTCAAGTTAAACCGAGGTTAACTCGCCAAAATTTGACGTTTAAACTCGGTTGAACTAGATATTTTAGCATTCGTTGAAGTTAAATTGACTTAAATTATCATATTATGTGTTTCTTTTTTGCCTAAACCGAGTTTAAACGTCCAATTTTGGTGAGTTAACCTCGGTTTAACTTGACTAGAGTTTAAACTCGCACTGAAAAACTGGCCCTAAAAGTCACAATGAAAATATCTTTGAAATTTCAACGATATTAATACAAAAGGCTCAAAATAAGCTTATGTGAGAAAAATGTACCCACCAAAATATGGTTGGGCTCAAAGACACAAGACATCACGACTAACCATGCAATTACACCAGAGGTGCCCAAGCCCTATGCACTTGGTGCACATTTGTTTTTGTAAAAGCACTTAGGCATAGGCTGTGTATTCTAATATACACACACAGCACTCGGCACTAAGCAATACAAAATACACAAACGAATTTGTCTTTTTTGTTTTTGATTTATTTTTTTCGTTGCTTATACCGAAGTGCAAGCAACAACACTTTCGTATACTTTGTTGGTACATTTTGGTGACAGTGATCTTCTACGTAGATTTTGTTGTTGTCTAACACAGTATGCTTTCGTTTACGAAAGGTTGTAGGATTTTATATGTATTAGTGTTTGCACTTCCATAAGAAATTTTTGGGCACTCCTGAATTACACAATAGTTTTTAATCTACTCTTGACCTTTAGACAAGTTAACATCAAAAAAGCTACAATTGTTAACTAATTTACTCATACGGTTTAAAGGAGCAGTTAACATATAATTTGTTCTACTAAATGGTAAGTAAATTAAATTGTTAGCATTTCTACTGCTTCTACGATTAGAGTTAAAATTTATAAGAGAAAGAAGTTCTGGAGAATCGAATACACCGGTGATGAGTTGGTGCAAATAGACGATATCTGCAGACTTCCTTCGCTCACTCAATGATTGCATTTTTTAAAGTTTTAAGCGATCCTGATAAGGAGGAAGGTTAAAAATGTCAAATCCACTTAAGCCTCTCAGGGCAAACCGAACAAATCATTTTTGGATTCTCTCTATTCGATCAGTATGCACATTGTAACTTGGAGACCAAACTTCACTTGCGTACTCCATGTGAGGACGCACTATTGCATAATACAACGTTGTAGTCGTAATCATGCTATTGAATTCTTTGGCCCAGCGTTTAATAAATCCAAGCATAGAAGATGCTTTTTTACAAATGTTATCAATATGAATGTTAAAGGAAAGCTTAGAATCCATATATATTTCCAGATCTTAACCGACATCCACACGACATAGAGCAGTATCTTTTATTTTATAATTAAAAACTAAATTATTCCTTTTTCGCGAAAAGGTCATAGTTTGGCATTTATCTGGATTAAGAAACTTATTATTTTTAGAACACCAAACTTCAAAAGATTTCATATCGGACTGGAGTAGGGCTGAATTGTCTTGAGAATTTATTTTTCTGTATATTTTCATATCATCCGCATAATTAAGCAGATGAGATTTTAGAGTTAAGAACAGATTCAAACTCTTCAGCTGCAACCGTTAGAATAAATGAGGCGTGGGAAGGCTTGTTACCAATTTTACAAGATTAAATAGAACGCACTGTGTTCTATACATAAATAACATTCAATCCATCTTACCAGTTGTGTGGAGAATTCACAAGGGGATAATTTTAAGCTAAAAAGTTTATAATATACAACATCAAAGTCTTTGCTAAAATCCATGTAAATAACTTCAGTTTGTAAGCCTTTTCCAAAGTTCTCTATTGTTTAAGATGCAAATTCAAGTAGGTTCGTAACAGTAGATTTGCCAGATAGAAATAAATTTTACAATGATCATTAATGATTAAACACTATGTGATAGTTGTGACTTTATGATTGCCTCAAAAAGTTTAGGCAAGGCACTTCATTTTGCAATTCCACGATAATTATTAATTAAAAATCGGTTTCCAGATTTATGCAACGGTATAATACAAGATTTCCAGGTAGCTGGAAAATAGCACGTTTGTAACGAGTTAGTAATAAGTAAAATTATTGGAGCTAGTTCTTCACAACAATAATTTAATATAAAAGAAGGTCGGGTCCGCTTTTATATGATGATTTATAACATTATGAGGGTGATAAAAATCTTAAAAATATATACTTGGTTCAATGGACTAGAAAAAATTTTTTTCTACGAGTTATCTTTTGTTTTTTAGTTTTTAAGTTTAAAAAATTTTAAAAATTTCAGTGAGAGATTGGAAAGAAAAGGAAAAACATTGAAAGAAATTTTTTTCGGGCTGTGATACCAAAATTTGAAACAATTTTTTTTTAAACAGTATAAACCAAATAAAGAGTTTTCCATTAAGGACTTGACAACTTTTTTTAAATAAAACGCAAACCATTTGAAATATTTCAAAAACTTTATTATCAGTTTGAAGTATAATCAAAACATTTATGTATGAATGGAACTCGACTTTGTTCATATGGCCACCGCGGGCACGTATACAGCGGTCGATGCGTTGGACCCAATTTTCGATGACTCGGCCACATATGGCGGCCGAAACGGCCGCTATTTCGCGTTCAATGTTGGCCCTGAGCTCTTCCAACGTCGCACAGTGTGACGAGCCCATATAGCGAGTGGACAAAAATAGAAGGAGTTATCCTAGAATCATGAAATTTTGTGAAAATGAGTTTTACGATAAAAAAATTATTTTCGCAAAATTTCAAATTGAATGAATGGCACGCCTACCTCCCATATAACCGAAATCGGTAATATGAAATATTTCCCCAAACTATTATCCTAGATCAATAAAATTTGGTACACATAGCTCGTTTAGAGTTATAAACAGCTGGTGTGAAAATGAACTAAATCGGTTACTAATATGACCACCTCCCATATAACTGAAATCGGTAATCAGGTATATTTACACAAAAAATTACCCCAGATCATTTAAATTTACTACACATAATTCTTTTGTAGCTATAAATAGCTGGTGTGAAAATTAACCACATGGGCCTACTAGCACGCCCACCTCCCATATAACTTATTTTCCAGTATAAACATGAAGGGCATTTTGGCGAAAACAAAACTCCGATAATTTGCCATTACTCCTTTGTTTTTTTTTTTTTTTGCTTTTTTGTTGATAAAGTGTTTTATTTGAAAGTTTTATTAAACAAATGAATCTTTTTTTAAGTTTGAGAAATTTTTTATTATTTTCGACAAAACATGCTTCAGAAAAGTGGGCTTGTCTAGTCAGAAAAGTCTTATTATTGAGTTTCGGCAAACCAAGTTTTGGAAACATATTTAAGAAGTGTTGATATTACACTTGTTAAAGTTAAAAAAAAAAACAAAGATGCTTTTCTTATTTTATTGCGTTTTGAACTTTGTGAAAAATTTGTTATTTTTTCATATAAAATTGCTCATTTTCGCCAAAACATGCTCCAAAAAAGTGGGTGTAGAGTCGTTATTATTGAATTTCGGCAAACCATATTTTGGGAACATGTTAGAAAAGTGTTGATATTAGACATACTAAAACTAAAAACTTTTCAAAGTTTTGGTTTTTCTAGATTTCTAGAACCTGTCCTTAGTTATAAAAAAAAATTTTTATTTTTGCTTTTAATTAAGAAAATTTTGCTAAAACACATAAAATATATATAAGTTAATTTTTTTGCATATTTTTTTGACTAAAATTTACGCCTTTTTAAGATATATACAGTGCCAAATTGTAAAAAGAAGAGTTTCATCATCTTTTCAAGTCAACTTTTATAGAGTGGCATGTCCATAATTGAAAAGATATCGCAAAGTCCTAGATTTATATATTTATTACTTTTTTTTTCGTAAGCTATTTTTGTCCGCACTCGTTACACTGTGCTTCGTCGGTTTTTTGGCATAGACTAATGACTTGATGTAGCCCCAAGGCAAATAGTCAAGGGGCGTTAAATTGCACGAACGAGGCGGCCAATCGACTGGCCCATTTCTTAAGATAACACGCTCATCAAACTTACTCTTCAATAAATCGATTGTAACGTGTGCTGTGTGACTTGTGGCACCGTCTTGTTGGAACCACATGTCCTCGAAGTCCATATCTCCAATTCGGGCCAAAAATAATCGGTAATCATGGCGCGGTAACGATGGCCATTCACAGTAACGTTACGATCGTTATCGTCGATGAAAAAATATGGTCCAATGACGCCGCTAGCATGCAAACCGCACCAAACAGTAATTTTTTATGGATGAAGTGGTGATTCATGAAGCATATGCGGATTTTCACCCGACCAATAACGCATGTGGCGTCCGTGGCTTAATTGGTTAAAGTGCGTGGCCTCTATATCAACGAACCTGGAGACCCGGGTTCGAACCCCAGCATCGACAGAAAATTATTTCAATTAAAATAATTTTTCTGTACGGCCGCCACCTCTCTGCAGACAATGGCAAACCTCAGAGAGTAATAAAAATGCCATGTAAAGCTTCTTGAGAACAAGAACATTCCGTTCATCGCCGTTCGGAGTCGGCGTTAAACCTGTAGGTCCGGTTCTCGGTCAATTGTGTACAAACTTAATAACACGCACAACACAATTGATCATAAGAAGCTAGGTCAAAGTCCTCTCAAGGGCTGAAATGACCAGTTATTTATTTATTTTTTTTTTTTTTTTAATAACGCATATTTTGCTTATTGACGAACCCATATTGCCAAAAATGAGCTTGCAGTTAACGCTCTTCAAGTTGTGATCACCGAATCCGAATTTCGGTAGTAAATTTTTATAATTTACAGACGTTGTTCGTTCGTGTACTTTACCATGATAAAAATGTTGAGTTTACTGAATAAATTGACAGTGACAGTTCGATGATTAGTGAAAGGGTGCGTTTGGAAATTTAATTCAAAGTTGTCAAGTCCCTATTAGAAAACCCTGTATTTAACGAAAACTATATTAATGAATGTTTTAAGTTACATACTTAGTTACTTACTTATCTGGCGCTTACAACCGAAGGTCGGTTTTGGCCTCGTATAAGAAATTGCGCCAGCCATTTCTATTTTGCGCTTGCTTGCGCCAGTGGGAAACACCAAGTGTAGTCAGGTTATCCAACACCTGATCCTTCCAACGAAGATGTGGGCGTCCTCTTCTGCGTTGACCACCACCGGGCACTGAATCGAATATTTTTTTCGCTGGAGCGTCGTTTTCCATTCGCTCAAAATGACCTAGCCCGCGGAGCCGCTCGATTTTAATGCGCTTAACTATGTCTATGTCAGCGTACAGCTCATACAGCTCGTGGTTCCATCGAATTCGGTACTCGCCATTGACGCAGATTGGACCGAAGATCTTACGAAGGATCTTTCTCTCGAAGGCTCCCAAAGTCTTTTCATCAGAACTGCTCAACGTCCAAATTTGTGCTGCATATAATAGGACGGGCATGATTAGTGACTTATAGAGCGTAAGTTTTGTTCGTCGAGAGAGGGCTCTGATTCTCAATTGCCTACTCAGCCCAAAGTAACACCTGTTGGCAAGAGTTATCCTTCGCTTTATCTCAATACTAACATCGTTGAAAGAGTTTACGCTGGATCCCAGGCAGACGAAGTCCTTAACAACCTCGAAGGAGATGTTGTTAACAGTGACGTGGTTTCCAAGACGCTGGGACTGTTTATTTGTTGACACTAGGTATTTCGTCTTATCTGCGTTCACTACAAGACCCATTCGACTCGACTCTTTCGCTAACCTGGAGAATGCTGCGCTGACTTCGCGCGTATTATGGCCAATGATATCGATATCATCAGCATACGCCAGCAGCATAATACTTTTGTAGAATATCGTGCCACTGCGTCTCAAATCAGCAGCTCGGATGATCTTCTCCATCATTAGGTCGAAAAAGTCGCACGATAAGGAATCACCTAGTCTGAAACCTCGTTTGGTATCGAATGGAGGAGTGAGGTCCTTCCCGGTTTTAACTGTGCTGCTGGTGTTACTCAGTGTCATTCTGCAAAGGCGGATGAGCTTTGCAAGAATACCAAATTCAGACATGGTGGAATATAGATGATTCCTTATTGGACTGTCGAAGGCGTCTTTGTAATCGACAAAAAGATGGTGTGTGTCGATTTGTTTTTCTAGGGTCTTCTCGAAGATTTGTCGTAACGTAAATATCTGGTCTATGGTGGATTTGCCAGGTCTGAAGCCACACTGATAAGGTCCAATCAGCTGGTTTACGATGGGCTTCAGTCTTTCACATAGTACGCTCGATAGGACCTTATATGCGATATTCAGAAGGCTTATTCCACGGTAGTTGGCGCAAATTGTGGGATCGCCTTTCTTGTGGATTGGGCAGAGCACACTGAGGTTCCAATCGTTTGGAATGCATTCTTCCGACCATATTCTGCATAGAAGCTCATGAATGCATTTAAATAGAGCTTCGCCTCAGAGCTCAGCAGGTAAGCCATCGGCTCCTGCGGCTTTGTTGTTTTTAAGCCGAGCTATAGTTTTCAAGACTTCACTATGGTCGGGCAGCGGAACTTCAACGCTGTCGTCCAAAATTGGGGATTCCGGAATATCATCTCTTTTGGCGGGATTGTTGTCGTCGTCGCCATTAAGAAGCCTAGAGAAGTGTTCCCTCCACATCATCAGTGTACTCTGGATATCTGTCACTAGATTCCCATTTTCATCCTTGCAGGAAGAGGCCCCGGTCTTGAAACCATCGGCCAGGCGTCTTATTTTTTCGGAAAATTTTCGGACCTCATTCCTGTCACCATGCATCTTAATTTTCCCGCACTCACGCATTTCCGCTTCCCTTTTCTTTCGTCTGAAAATGCGTCTCTCTTCCCTCCTCTCCTCTTTGTATCGCTCCTTAGCAGCACGCGTTACAACCGACTGCAGGGTGGCTTTGTAGGCGGCGTCTTTTTCTGCAGTGGCGTCGCGACACTCTTGGTCGTGCCACTGGTTTCGGCGAGGGCGGTGATAGCCAATCACCTCTTCGGCAGCCGTACGCATAGAGTGGGAAATATGATTCCACTGCACGCATATACCGGAGGAGTGCTTTCTTGAAGCAGGAGTGAGAGTCGAGTAGCGAAGTCTTCGGCTGTTTGTTTTGATTGCATCTTTTCGACGTCTAGCTTTCTCTGTGCTGGATTGCGCGCATCTTGGTTGCACACAGGCGTGTACGGATCTTGGCTGCGACAAGATAATGATCTGAGTCTATATTGGCACCACGGATCGTGCGTACATCTAAAACACTGGAGAGTGCCTTCCGTCAATCAAAACGTGATCAATTTGGTTGCGCGTCTTTTGATCAGGAGACAGCCAAGTTGCTTTATGAATATTGAGATGCTTGAATCTAGTGCTACTAACGACCATGTTTCGCGCTGCGGCAAAGTCAATCAACCTCATTCCGTTATCGGAGGTATTGTCGTGGAGGCTGAACTTTCCGACTGTTGGACCAAAGATATTTTCTTTTCGCACCTTGGCGTTGAAGTCACCAAGCACGATCTTTATGTCGTGGCGGGGGCTGCGCTCATAGGCATCTTCAAGGCGCTCGTAGAAGCTGTCTTTGGTCTCATCGTCTTTGTCTTCTGTCGGAGCGTGCGCAGAAATCAGGCTTATGTTGAAAAATCTTGCCTTGACACGGATAATGGCAAGTCGTTCGTTCACAGGTGAACTTACATATTGTAATATAAAAACAAATTAACAAATATAAAATATAAATAACTATACAAAAAACTTAATTTATTTATTTATTTATTGGCCAAGCAAGGCAATTAGTTTCAATACTAAATGGTTTCTATTTTTATTTTTTTTTTTTTATTTTTATTTTCTCTCCCCTTTCCTTGTTTTGGTGTTCGAAGGTATGCAATTCGATGTGGGCGTAATCCGCCCACCTAAATGACATTATTTTGAATAAATGACATGAAATGACATGAACATGTCAAAAAGAAAAGGCAAGAAGAAGAGAACAAATAAAAGTAAAAGCTACTTACATAAATACTAGTATATTTTATATATATTATTTTTTTTTTTTTTTTTTAGCTTTGAACCAAGGATTTCAGGTGGAATACCTATTCAGTCAAGTCTGCCTTGGTTCGAAATGGGATGATAGATTATTGGGAAGGAAAGGGCAATCAAGTGAAACACGTGTAGGATGTTCTAAGCGTGGTGGAAAGAAAGCCAAAGAAACATGTGAATTTGAATCAGAGGCAAGTGTTATGCCTTTACTTCAGTCAATTCTAGTTATAAGGCAATCTCATCCACAAACTTCTCTACCATCAACTACAACTTCAAGTTGTAAATATTGATGAATTTTTAATTTCAGTTGATGAGAAATGAGGATAGAAAATTTATAAAGGTTTTTTAAAGCGAAGGGCCATGGCCTGGCCGGGAATCGAACCCGTGACCTCTGGGGTGGCAGTCGAGCACGCTAAAAACTCGACTACCGAGGCCGCCGAGTAGTAGAAAAGGAGAGAGAAGGAAAGTAAATAAAAAGAAAGTTCAAAGATTGTGTTGATTAGGAAGGGAAAGAGACTTGCAGAAAGAGCTATGCAGCAACGGCTGATGGGTTTATTACTTGCATATGCAGTGTGATGCTGATATTCAGTTAACAGCCGAAGTATGTCTTGTACGTCTTATAGGGTCATTGAGGGTAATC
Organism: Pherbina coryleti; assembly: GCA_943735915.1. Lineage (NCBI taxonomy): Eukaryota > Metazoa > Arthropoda > Insecta > Diptera > Sciomyzidae > Pherbina > Pherbina coryleti. The sequence goes on along the minus strand of OX030948.1, from coordinate 94,510,450 downwards.
TTGTTAGAGATGTATTTTCAATTAGTTACACCGTTCAGAACATCGAAAGTAAAGCATGAATACAATATCGTTCTTCTTATTGATAGCGGCATCAAATTTAATAGGATGAGTCTGTGTTCATACGGTGGTAAGCTACAATACTCGCGGAGGTTATAAGTCTCTCTCAGCGCGAATAGGACGAATTGCTTTTGTAAGAATTCGATTCTATCACAATGGGATTCAAAGCTGGATTCCAAATAATGCAGTCATATTCGAGTATTGGGCGCACTATTGCACAGTACAGGGATGTTGTGACCCATACATTCTTGAATTCATATGCTCGTCTTTTAATAAATCCGAGCTGTTTGCTGGCCCTGGATAAAATCTTATCATAGTGTAGATTAAAACGCAGTTTGTTGTCCAAGACCACTCCAAGATCAACTATATAATTGACCCTGTTAAGTTCGATATTGTTGAGGCGATAGTTGTAATTCGTGACTTGGTTTCTACGGGAAAAACTTATCACGTTACACTTATTTACATTGAGGTAAAGTTTGTTTTGAGCACACCAAGTCACAAGAGCTAAGAGGCTTAACTGTAAGAAGTTGACATCTTCCTGCGATTTAATTACGTGGTACATTTTTAGGTCGTCCGCATACATTAGATGTGGAATATCCTTCAACACTATGGACAAGTCGGATATGAAGATATTGAAGAGAAGAGGACCAGGTGGCTACCTTGCGGTACTCCAAAGGAGACTTCGATTTTCTTCGACAAGATTCCTTGGAATTTAACATATTGGGATCTACCATGGTGATAAGTTGATAGCCAACTAAGTAAAGATCCAGAGAAACCGAATTTTTCTAATTTATCTATTAAGATGCCATGATCAACACGATCGAAGGCTTTAGAGAAATCAGCATAAATAGAATCTATTTGGTTTCTTTTCTCCATCTTGCTTAAAATATCAGAAACCATGATCATGAGGTTAGTGGTGGGTGACCGACCTTTTCGAAACCCGTGCTGATACTCGTTTAGTCGAGGGTTGGCAAGGCGTGTTAGCTTTTATTTATATAATTTTTTCGAATAGCTTTGGATTGGGTGACAAAATTGATATGCCTCTATAATTTTCAACTGAACTTTTTTCACCGTTATTGTATATTGGTATAAGGATGGAAGTTTTCCAATAAGAGGGAAACACTCCAATAGAGTGATTTGTTAAATATTATATATAAGGGCAAAAGTAGTAGGTCTGGTCCAGGTCCTTTGGTTGCATCTAAACCCTTTATTGCACTTGATATGTCTTCTTTCGTCAAATTGAAGTTTTCAACCATGTGTTGTGAATTCGGAGTGGGAGGAAACACATCAAACTAAGTAATTGGTAGAGAAAATACCTCCTTAAAATGATCCGCAAAGAGGTAACATATTTCCTGAGGGAATATATGACATGGATGAAGGGTAACCGGCTGATTTTCGCTTCAAATTCACCAAATCAAAAAATGTTTTGGGGTCCTGGACAATTTTTCACCCAATTAAGTTTGTGTAAAACTTGTAAGCTACTATTAAAAAAAATTTAATATTAAGGTAGATACAGCATTTTTTGTAGAGCGCTGAAAAAAAGTTGACATCCTCCTAAATTCAACTGAAACAAAAAAATTAAATATATTATTAAGCAAGATACTTAAAACTCATACTTTTCATAGCCGCTTTTGAAAATATTGATTTTTCACAAAATGGCGGACTTCCGAACGTAAATTAACGATTTTCGATCAAAAATTCGTCATTATTTTGCCTATAAAAAATGAACGAAGCTACGAAAAAAAAATCCTGTGACAAGTACGAGATTATAATGAGTAAAATAAGCCTGCAAAACGATCGGTGCACTGAGTTTCGAGAAATCTTGGTCACCGACTTTGAAAACATGGTTTCGAGAAAAACGCATTTGAAAATAAAGGCCAGCACTGCGCGCTCTGGCGTCCGTGGCGTAGTTGGTTAAAGTGCGTGGCCTCTATCTCAACGAACCTGGAGACCCGGGTTCGAACCGCAACAGCGACAGAAAATTATTTGAATTAAAATAATTTTTCTGTACGGACCACCTTTCCGCAGACAATGGCAAACCTCAGAGAGTAATCAAAATGCAATGTAAAGCTTCTTGAGAACAAAAACATTCCGTTCATCGCCGTTCGGATTCGGCGTTAAACCTGTAGGTCCGGTTCTCGGTCAATTGTGTACAAACTTAATAACACGCACAACACAATTGATTGTGATTTTTAAGTTTAAAAAAGGTCGAAAAAGGGCGATTTTTAAAAAAAAATTTCAAATGTCCGCCATTTTTTTTATATTTAATGATTTTTCAATTTTTTGGTAAACTATCACGTAAGAGAAGTGCTCTTTCTTTTGTAACTCTTTTTGAGTTTTATGTTTCAAACTTACCGTTCCAGAGATTAGCTGTCCGCCATGCAGCAGTGTTTTTTATTGAGAAGAAAATTTCAGCGCCCTCTATTAAATGTACAATCAATAGAAAAAAAAAATAAAAAATTTTTTCGTAGTCTTCAAGAATTGTTAAACCTTAGACCCATTTACATTTTTTACAACTTAATCCCGTTTATCTGGGTCATATTGACCCGTAGTTTATTTTGTATGGAAATTTTACATTTTTCAATGAGTTAAAATTAAAAAGTGTTGTTATTTCTTGAATTATATATGTTATATCTTTAAACAAAACATTTGCAATTTACATATGAATGTTGAGAAAAAAAAAAACAAATCAAAATTAAAAAAAACAAAGATTTATAACCGATTGATAGTGTCGCTTCGATTGAGCTGCATTTGATGTGCTTAGTATTGATGGATCTGTTCCATAATTATCATCGTTATTTTCCAATATATCAGGTTCTTTGTGTTTGTGAAGGTAACACGATTAACATGAATGAATATAATACAAATATCAAAAATGTTTTAAGCAATGGTAACACATAGCAGACGTTTATTTATCCTTTGCCGTGGTTTCTTGTCCTATTAAAGACAGTGAATGAAACAAAAATTAACAAAAAAATCATTTGAAATGGAAATACTTTATTTGTTTCTTACCTAAACTTGTGGCATTCGAAGCGATTCTGTAAGGCTGTTTGGCTTCATACCAATCAAACTCAAAGCAATCCTTAGGCCGTGTGCTGTTTGGAAACTATTCACTCAGATGACGAAACTTCGACAGTCTGAATGAGAACATTTGTAACATTCAGTTACATCCATTCTACCACGAGTGAAAATTTTCCAAATGGCACACGGCCTTATTGATTGTTTCGTTGGAGTGTTGCATCGCTTTTCAAATTGATTTTTAGCGTGATATAACGCAAATACTAAAATACAACACAAAAGAGAACACTGCACATGCACAACAGATCCATAAAAAAGCATGTTTTCATACGTGTAAATGTACATAAGTATGAAAAGTACATACGCCAATGACAGATTAATGCTGTCTCTCACTTCCAATGTACTCACAATTGCAAAAAATGTAGAAAGGATTGCACAACAGCAAAAAGTATTAAAAAAGTACCACAAAAACTGATCCTTCATACAAATCGTATGGCAGAAAATTTCGAGTCATTTTGACCCAGATCAACGTATAGTGCACATGTAAGTTTTTTGTGTCTGCTATGCACATTAGGGCGTATCGAAAAATTTAGATCGTATTCTAAGAGGTCTCAAAAGTTGCATGGGGTTGTCCAGATCACCCTAAAAAAATTTTAAGAAAAAAAAAGGATGTCTTCCTGCCACGCAAGGACAAAGTCGTTTTTAGAGGAAAACAGTAAAAAATAACGACCTTACAATGCTTTGACTTTTATAAAAAAAACTAGGTATGTCTTAAAGCAAAAGTAAGTATAGGCTTAAACTAACAATATATTAGTAAACACGATGCCACTCACGATTTTTATCCACAGTGTCCTGTGTGAAGGATATTCGAACCAAAAGTTGTAATCGAGATAACACAGTACTTTTGATTGTTACGTATAGTCTAAATTTTGGTGGTATTAATTATAGTGTTAACGTATTCCTTAAAGTTGCCGAATTAATAATTAGCATAATTTTTGCATATGCATTTTCCTATTTTTGAGAAATATATACTTGAATGCAATTTTTTAACTTTTCCAAAAACATGAATATAAGATTTAATATCTCGGGTACCAGAAAAGGTACCGAAGAAACTTTGCTCAATTTGGATTCTTTAAATATTCCTGAACAAAACCCTGTCTAAAAGTTTTAATTTAAAATACCAACTTAAGGCCACGATTTTATTTTCTATTTTGATAGTTAAAAAAAAAAATACTTCTTAACATGAAATTTAACAATTTCATCGAAAAAACATCAAAGTAGAAAATAAAATTGTGGCTTTAAGCTGGAATTTTAAAATAATACTTTTAGACAGGGTGTTGTTAAGAAATATTGGTGTAGTTTCTACAGATCTTGGTGTAGTTTTGGACAATAAGCTACGGTTCAATCTTCACTATGACAAAGTTTTATCTAGGGCTAATAAGCAGCTTGGGTTCATAAAAAGACGTGCTAAGGAGTTTAAAAATGTGTGGGTAACTAAGACTCTATACAGTGCACTAGTGCGCCCACTTCTTGAATATGCCTGCATTATTTGGAATCCTGCTTTTGAGTCACATAGTGAAAGATTCGAATCAATCCAAAAACAATTCCTGCTTTTTGCGCTAAGAGACTACTTTGATCCTCGTGATTCCAGAAGCTTGCCACCGTATAAACATAGACTTTGCCTTTTGAATTTGTTGCCTCTGTCATCAAGGAGAACGTTACTAAGTTCATGCTTTACCTTTGATGTTTTAACTGGAACTATTAACATCGAATATATATCGAATAAGATAACATTCAATGATCCTGTAAGGTTTACTAGGCATACAAGACTGTTGAAAGAATACCAACACCATACAGTTTATGTATACAATGAACCCATTAATAGATGCTGTAGAATATTCAATAATATTAGCGACTGTTACTTACCCTCCATGAATAAATTCACCTTCAAGAGAACCCTTTCAAAATCGCTCTCCTCAAATTAAAACAAAACTAATCTTGTTATCTATTTCTTTAACTCAAATCCACCTTCCTCTTTTCCTTACCGTAAAATTAAAGTACTTCCCCATCTCTTTTAATGCTCACTATTTATACCTCTTTGGTTTGTTCCCTATTAAGTATTAGGTACCACTACTAATTATGTATAAATATACTATACTAGTATGTAAGTACGTATTATTTTTACTTTCCTTCTTGCCTTTTCTTTTTGACGTGTTCGTGAAATCATGTCATTTAGGTGGGCGGATTACGCCCACGTTGAATTGCATATCTTCGAACACCAAAAAAAGGAAAGGGGAGAGAAAAAAACAAACAAAAAAAAAATTAAACCTGTTAGTATAAGTAAACTGCCTTGTTTGGCCAATAAATAAATAAATAAATAAATAAAATAAAATTCAAATTAGGGTTATAATTAGAATTAGTAGATAAAGAGCTAGAGTTATTGTAAGAAATATTACTATAATTAGCCTTATTTCTAGCAGTATGTATGTATATTAGGGTGGCCCTTAACTGTATGCGCAATTTTTTTTTTTATAAATTGAATATGTGCGGTGCCCTCGTTTGTTTCTTATCATGCCAAAATTATATTCTGAAAATTTCAGGAAAAAATAATAATATTTAGACGTGCCGCAAAACGAAACTTCATTCGAAATACACATTCATATAGAAAAAAATTGTTTTTTTTTTCAACAATAATTAAAATTAAGACAATTTTGTGGGATTTTTTAATCAACGAAACATAATATCGCATTAGGCATATAATTTATTTTTCCAACGTGCTATCATTCGTCGAAAATGGTTGACTAATACGAAAATTACAACATTTTTATTGTTTTTAAGAAATATTTTTTTTCCGAAAACAAATGAAATTAATGTAATCATTTTTTTTCCAATCTTTTATTGGCGTATGAGTATAAACATTTCTTTCCAAGGAGATATTATGTGTCGAAATCGGGTAAAAAATGCGGAAACTCAAAATTTTTTGTGGAGCAAAAAAACTTTTTTAAAAAAATACTTTTTTCGAAAATACATATGTAAAATTAATTATTTTGAAAAAAGTTTATGTTTCCAATTATAAATTGTATAAAGTTTGTACGTTCCTAACACAACAATAACAAAAAAAATAAAATCTTAATCAATAGATTTGTTTTTTTTTTATTTTTTTTTTTTATTTAAATTTAACACCGTTTATTATTCATAATTGTTTTTACTTTAGTTATTGCTCGTAGGGCCGAAATAAAATTTCACGACTGTATCCTGGATATTTCTTACGATAGTCCCGAATAATCTACATTTAAAAAAGTAAAATCTTTAAATTCTCAATCAAACAATCAGAAATACATACATATATACTTTTAGGAGATAATCCCGTTAGTTAGTGTTTTTAGTTAGGAGGCTATTAAAATCAGTTATTAATTTAACCGCATGTTAAGCTGTGTCGTTCAGTACTATTAGAGAAGTAATGATTTTCAGAACGTCAGTGTAGTCATTTTGAGATTTCCAATCTTCCGAATGTACTTAAAGAAAATCTGTTCCAATTTTGAAACGTTGGGAAAGTTTCATCGATGGTGGTGATAAAAAGTCGACGATATTTTTATTAATAAATGTTTCTACATCTTCTTTGGATAAAAATACTTTCTTTCTGCTATCACTTTCAAACTGGTCATCTTCCTGGATTTTTTTAGCCATGTCAACTTTAATTTCTGTTGTTTCGTCGAACAACACAAAAGGAGGAGAAAAGGTACATTTGTCTATCTGGGTAGTACTAATACTCATGGAAACTGTAATTCATATGATATTTTTCCTGTGCTCTTTCTACATTATAATACTCGTAAGATCTCAAATAACAAAGCTAAACCAATTTTTAATTATTATACAAATCATACTTCTTTCCCGCTTCTTCTCCTCGAGTTTGCGCTTCCTATGTTTTTCTTTTTTTTCCCCGATTACGTTTGAGCTTCTGCCATGCTCTTCAGACGTCATCAACGTCAATCATGCAACCGGGTCTTCCATTTTCTCTCTGGAGTAGTAAGAACTGGCTGTCTTCCTCTATTCGGATTAGGTGCAGAACGTCCCTGTGTGAAATATCAAATAGATTGTCCAATACATCGCAGAATAAAGTTTTTTCTGTTGTGCATTTCTGACTTCTTTGTAAATTTTTCGAACATTTGTGCAAATCTAACAACTTTTGAACACATCGATGGGGGAACTCGCAGGTATGCTTGCCTTTTTCCAAAAATCTATGCAAGTTAAGATCACCTTTTATTCAATAAGTAAATTGTAAATGTAAACAAAATTGTATCTTAAAGATTCAAGAATGGTTTTGTCTTAGATTCTTTTTTTAAGCTTAAAATTTGTTATGTCAGCAAATATTCTGGCTGATGCAATATTTCATCTTGTCATGGAATACTTTTGTTTATAATAAAGCAATCAAGCCATCCTCACTTTTGTTTATATTAAAAGGCTTTAAATAAGAGAAGAACTGATTTTTACAGATAGGTTTTTAGTCCAGCTCAGCCACTTGAGTTCCTAGAGTGTTTAAGTGAAGTGAATAAAAAATAATAAACTTGTGATGAAATACTTTTGTTTATAATAAAGCGATCAAGCCATCCTAAGTTTTGTTTATATTAAAAGCCTTTAAATAAGAGAAGAACTGATTTTTACAGATAGGTTTTTAGTCCAGCTCAGCCACTTGAGTTCATAGAGTGTTTAAGTGAAGTGAATAAAAAATAATAAACTTTTTTAAAAACACAGAAAGTACAAGTGTTTAATTAATTTGCATTCTTCTATAGTAAGACTTGCACTTGAATTCAAAGATAATTTCACTGTTTTTATTTTAAAAAATAATACTTGAAGGACATATATGTTAGAAGGTAACCAGTGTTTTCACTTTTAATAGATTCAATTACATATATTTTTTGTTTTAAATGTAATAAGTTGATCGGTAAAACATAATTGTAGAACGTTAGTTAAAATAATTTTCGAAAAAAATTAAATTTTTTTTTTCGCTCGACAAAATAGTTGTAGTTTTCTCACTTTGTAGCCAATTTCAACGGATGATAGATCGTTTGTGAGATAATGTTATGTTAAATACGATATTATGTTGAGTAGACTAGAAAAGAACATTAAATTGTCTTAATTTTAATTATTGTTGGAAAAAAACAGTTTTTTCTAATATAAAGGCATATTTTGAATGAAGTTTCGCTTTGCGGCACGTCTAAATATAAATATTTTTTCTTGAAATTTTCACAATATACTTTTGATATGATAAGAAATAAACGAGAGCACCGCACATGTTCAATTTCTAAAAAAAAAAATTAAGGGCCACTCTAATGTATATGATTATGAGTATTAGACTTAGATTTAGAACTAAAATTAAAATTAGAATTATAAGAAATAGAACTAAAGTTGTAGGACTTAGACTTAGAATTAGAACTTTTAGGCAGCCTCCTAGGCTTATCAATCCATTCTGAAACCTCAGCTTTACCATTATCCAGACTAGATGTGTGAGAAAATAACCAAGTAAATTTTGAAGGGATGTAAATTTTGAAATTCCTGCTTATTTCCCTGCGGCAATAATCAACGAATTCAATCGAATTCAATAGATCAACAACCTTTTCAAAGAAGTTGCCGTCGATAACTCGGGAGTTGAAATCAAATATATCAACGCGTGATATAGATCTATATATATGAAACACGAAGCAACCAGCAAGCAAAACAAAACTCCGGCACATCAAATAAAAACGCATTTTTGTAAAGTGTTTCAAGTGCATCACCCTCAGTTCCATCTACAATTGCAACCATCACCAATAGCACAGGCTCTACCAGCAACATCAATAAAAGCTTACAGTCCACAAAAAACCAGTCCACAAAGTCCACGTCGTTTGGATGCCCAATGAATTTTTTTAAAATAGCTTAATTGAAAAATTTTTAATCTCACTAATTAATTTTTTTATACCTTTAAAATACTCGAATTCATTTAAAATAATTATTTATTAACTAATTCTTATTATTAATTTTTATTTAATTCATATTTAAATTGAATTAATAATTTTCTTAGACAATGGTTAAAACTTCTAGCAAGCATAAATGTCAACAGGCGCCTGCAGACATCGTGGGAGGATAAATGTTAGTCCTTGCAATTATTAATACTTTTTTTTTACAAATTTAATAATTTTTGATAACATTTGGTTAAACCTAAACAATTCAATTTAAATATAAATTAACTTAAGTACTAATATTACTACGTACTAATAACTTAAATCCATGATTCAAATAATAATTCAATACTTTAATTCTTATAGTAATTAATTTTTTTATGTTTACGCCACACGCCACGCGTGGCGTCCGTGGCGTAGTTGGTTAAAGTGCGTGGCCGCTATGTCAACGAACTTTGGAGACCCAGGTTCGAACCCCAGCAGCGACAGAAAATTATTTGAATTAAATTAATTTAACCTCAGTACCTCTCTGCAGACAATGGCAAACCTCAGAGAGTAATCAAAATGCCATGTAAAGCTTCTTGAGAACGAGAACATTCCGTTCATCGCCGTTCGGAGTCGGCGTTCAGCATGTAGGTCCGGTTCTCGGTCAATTGTGTACAAACTTAATAACACGCACAACACAATTGATCATAAGAAGCTAGGTCAAAGTTCTTTCAAGGGCTGAAATGGCCAGTTATTTATTTTTTATTATTTTATAATTAATTTATTAAGTTTTTTTTAACTTTTGCATTTAAGTGAATTTGACAATTTAAATTTATTCACCATACCCATGTATTAATGTAATTAAATGAAATTGATCACACTTACTTTACCTGTTTAATACTTATTTTGACGTTATATATACTCACCAAACTTGAAAATGTATACTTGATTACTTTAAATGATAATAACTTGAAATTTTAATACTTACCTGTTTAATACTTACTTTGACCTTATATGTTTTCTCACACTTACTTGATTACTTTTAATGATAATTAACTTTAATTCTTAATACTTACCATGTTTCATTATTATATGGGTCAATTGCATACAAAATGCTCTTTTTTTGTCCCCGCTCTTTTACTCTGTTTTTAGGTAAAAACAAAAAGAAAAAAACAAATAAAACATGAGAAAGTGATCACTGAAGAATATTTATTGACAAAATATATTTTTCAGAATCCTAAAATTGTTTGCATATGGGCTTGTCCAGAAAATGGTCAACCAGAGGTAAAAAAATAAATTTATGTAGGAGTGAGTAACGGACAGCGGACCACCAGAAGCGGACTAAAGTGCTAACGATGCAACACTGACGACTGAACGAACGAACGGACAAACAAAGGGAACGGACAGAAAACGACTCGGACAATTAAGACAAGGGATACAGAAGTAGTTGAGAGACAGACGAGTAAGGTTGTGCGCCTCTAAGCGGCATCCATAATTTAAATGTGTAAACTATTTTAAATAATGTAAACTAAATTATAATAAAACTAAAATATAATAAAACTAATATAATAAAACTTTTTAATGTGAAAATTACCAACTATGTTTGTTTGTTCTTTTTAATAAAGTTCTACAATTTTGGGGTTCAACCGGGATCTACCGGTACAGTTTAATTCCAACAGTTAAATAGTGACACAAGTGACTTTGCATGTTATACTATGTTCAGACTGAGTTTTAAATGCGCATTTAGAAGTTCGAAAATTGTTACAAATATCAAGTGTTCAAACTATGAAGAAGCCCTTAATTCGCATTAAAATTGACAGATTTCTTAATATTATTTCTGTTGTGCAAATGCTGACATTTTAACAAAATTATGATTGCAGGAACGAACCAGAAAGTTTTCGGAAAATTGTAAACATTTATTATATTTGTTTGAATATATTTATAAAGAACTTTATTAATAATTAAACAAATGTATCATTGACAAATTAAATAAAACTCACAATTAACCCGAACGATTTTTTTTATATGATTTGCAATTAGCTTGAGTATGCGAGCCTGCGCAGGTGTCAATACTTTTCCTTCTTCGCACACGGTGTAGTCACTATAGAACGCTAGAATTCCCTTTGCAATTTGGTGGGCATACACAGTGAAAGCAAATGTGGTTCCAGTGAGTGTGCAAAATCTTCGGGTGGACCTCCTTTTAATACCACTGTTTCTGTGGCTACAAAAACACTGCGAGCTTATTCTACCGCTCAGTAATATTTTGTCCAGTCACCTCTTGCTTTGGCGTTTCAGTGGCAGTCCATCCTGTCGCGAAGTCTGTTGGAAAGCTTGTGGAAACCTGTTTCAACTTCTTCAGCTTTGTTACGTCCCAAAACTATTTGCATGGTATGAAATCTTGAGTTTGCTTTCCATTCTTGTCGTAGATCATGCAGCAGATTATTGTGCATATTTTGCACCTGAAAGACAAGGATGAGAGGATGTTTTCCCACGCAGCAGCGCACGTCTTCTATAATTTGTTGTTTTCAGGCCAGTCCTTGGCAACCGGTTTTCACCAACGGAATCTTCTTATTTATTTTTGAACAGGACTTTTTTTGTTTATTTAATTAATAAAATTAAGAAAACGAAAAACAAAAACTGTTCAAGTTTATCAATCGAATGGCGAACAGCTGATTGAATTTAATAACGAGTACTGTCAAAACAAACGAGTAAAATGTATTCGAACTTCGAAACAGGGTCGCAAACTGCTAAATGCTCATTTGAAGTAGAATTTATGTGAATTTACTTGACAGAATTTTATATGGGTAAATTCGCATTTAGAGAAGCATTAAGGAAATAAATGCGAATTAAGCTCTAAATGCGCATTTAGCTCCCAGTCTGAACATAGTATTAATGTTAAAAAACAAAACTTCATATCAATTGTGTTTGTGCTTGTGCTTGTGCAGTGGTCATTAATAGAGCGGCGGGTTGTTTTAACGTTTGTACTTTTAACTTTTCTGTTGTACGCTAATCGACAGTTAAACAGTACAACCGAAGAAGGCATGAAGTGAATGATAGCATGAAGTGACATTCTAAGCCTATTTTGAACTGAATAAATGGCTTAAGTGCTTAAAATAAAAAAAAAATTGAAAATTTATGTGTCGAAAATGTGTTTGCATTAAACATACAAACAGCATCGTCATCATTATCGTCATCATCATCGTCATCATCGTCATCATCGTCATCATCATCGTCATCATCGTCATCATCATCGTCATCATCGTCATCATCGTCAGCATCAAACAGCATAAAAGAACCTTCAGAGCAACAACGCCAAGCTCTAGAAAAATGTAGAAGCGTCAGCTTCTCGACAAGCAACAAGCGAGGCGCAGAGAGTGCATTGAGCATCAACGCAGCCGTGTGACGCAGCCGCATTCGCAGTAACAGCACGACACAAAAGCTAAGGAGAAGAGTTCGTGCTGTGTACAAGCATTCAAAGAAAGAAAGTAGAAAGAACGATAAAATCATTGCAGCAAAAACAACAGAAAGAGAGGAACTACAAAAGCAAAAATCGAAAGACAGCGAGAGGCAAAAGGCAGAACCATAGGAGAAGGCAAAAAGCCACCCTTATTTTGATGATGAATTGTATGGTAAAATAAGAGATGGAAAAAAATTAAAAACTAACAACAATACCATAAATTCAAAACGATAGCGATAACTAACATTTGTATTTATGTTTATTGTTTTTGCAATTGAATTATATTTTGATTTTATTTGAATTAATTAATCTAATTGAAGTAAAATTTTGACCGATTTGGAAGAAATTTAAAATCTACAACTATTTAACGCTTATGAACTAATATCTAAAATCTAACTTATAATAATATTTACAAACCTATGTACAATATCTTTTTATAATGCAATTGATTACACAGCCCGACGGACGTTTTGGTGCCGGAGATTTTTCAGCTGATTATAGACTAGTTTGGTTTCTTGATTTCAAATATGGACTCCGTTTTTCTCCATCAGCTCGAGTTTTTGAGTTATAGGCAAAAACATGAAAATCAGTTCTTTTTCTGATAATTTTGCTATATCTATTACATTGATTTACCGATTTGTGTTACGATGACGAATTTCAATGAAGAAATATTAGGCTTTTCAATTAAAAAAAAATTACAATATCTTTAAAATAAATAAAATAAAAATAAAATAAAATTACCTTATCAACTGAACTCGAAATTTAACAAAATTAATTTTAAAAAATGTTTTTTTTTTTCTTTTAATTTATTTGAAAGAATGTAAGATAATAAAAGAAAACTAAAATGTTTATTAAAATTGGAGAGATTTTCTATCAAGTAAAAAAAAAGTTTTTGCAAATCCGTTGAAAAATATAAAAGATACAGGGTTTCAAAAGCGCAGCCTACGTAAAATTGTGACATTTTTTCCACTTTGAACGTCGATATCTTCAAAACTGTTAAAGATATTGTAATTTTATGTGCAAAAATTGAAAGGTCTAATAATTCTTTGTTGAAATTCGTCATCGTAATACAAATCGGTAAATCAGTGTAATAGATATAGTAAAATTATCAGAAAAATAACTGATTTTCATGTTTTTGCCTATAACTCAAAAACTCGAGCTGATGGAGAAAAACGGAGTCCATACTTGAAATCAGCAGCCAAAATGCATTTAGGATTGACTATCGAGAACTCTGCACCTTTTATAAAGTGTAATTTTGTAACTCAGTGTTATTTATCTATCTATATGTACTATTATATATAAAATGAAAGTGAAAATTTTTTGTGTCCGCAAAACTCCAAAAGTACTGGTCCGATTTTTTTTTAAATAAGTTTTAAAATATCACATTTATGCTACCAAAGGTTCATTGGTTATTTTCTTTACGAAATTTCAATAATAAGTATCTTTAATTAAAGTGTTAAGTTTTTTAAAAAATCATCCACAATGTCATGCATTGCTTGATCGTTAGCTTTTCATGCGTTTGTGCTGCGACAGCCTCAATAAACTGCATGTTGCTCTCTACTATACTCTTTTTGTTCTCAGCAAGCACAAAACAACAAAACAAACAAACAAATAAATATATATATAGGGTGTTTTTTTTAGGGGTTTGTTTTTCGAATTGAAATAAAACACAAGAAAATCGTTTTAATGTCCATCAATTTGGCTTTATTGGAAGGATAATTTTATGCCATTAATGTTTAAATATGATTTCGGGCATGTGGCCGCCGCGGCTGGCTCGAATAAACCCAATTCTACAGGTCCAATTTTCAACCACTTTTTCGAGCATATGGGACCGTATGTCGGCAATAACGCCACGAATGTTGGCCTCCAAGTCCCCTAACGTTTCTGGTTTGTTGGCGTAGACGAGCGACTTCACATATCCCCAAAGAAAATAATCCAATGGTGTCAAATCACACGATCTTGGTGGACAATTGACAGGTCCATTCCGCGAAATTATGCGCTCATCGAATGTTTCCTTCAATAAATCGATTGTGACGTGCGCTGTGTGGCATGTAGCGCCGTCTTGTTGGAACCACAACTCATCCACATTCATGCCATCCAATTCGGGAACAAAATAGTCGGTTATCATGGCTCTATACCGGTCTCCATTAACGGTAACTGACTCTCCAGCATTATTTCGGAAGAAGTATGGCCCAATGACTCCACCAGCCCATAGAGCACACCAAACAGTCAGTTTTTGTGGATGTAATGGCGTCTCAAGGATCTCATGTGGATTCTCTTCACTCCAAATGCGGCAATTTTGCTTGTTGACGTAGCCATTCATCCAAAAATGAGCCTCATCACTGAACAAAATTTTGCGATGAAAATCAGCATCGAGATCAATCTCATTTTCGGCCCATTTGCAAGCGTTGTTCTTTTGTCAACCTGTTCATGATGAAATGGCAAACCAAACTGAACATAAATGACATTAGAGTTGCCAGATTTGACCAAAAAATGCCAGTTTTATCTCTATTCGAAAAACAAACCCCTAAAAAAACACCCTATACATACTTTGCTGCGCTTAAAACTAATTGGATCGAAGTACATTCTAACATGTTCAAAGTAGTTTTGATGTGGAGAATTAATCTAACACATTAATTCACTGACCACCTTTAGCATGTTGAGGATTTTTTTGATGAGAATGAGATTCAATCCGACTTGATATATGTATGTATGTATGTATGTATGTATGTATGTATGTATGTATGTATGTATGTATGTATGTATGTATGTATGTATGTATGTATGTATGTATGTATGTATGTATGTATGTACGTATGTTTATTTGTTTCGCTGCATGCAACTTTTCTACACATGTTTTGAGGGTGGTTTTCCTGTAATTTATAAATGAACAAAAGGAACAAACAGCTGACGTTTTACTTAATAGAATTGACATTGTGTGATTCAATCAGTTTTTTTATAAATAAACAAGAGAACTGGGACGGGCATAGGAAAAGGGGTTATGGCTTCGACCACACAAGTCAAATTTTTGATATTGAATAGTTTTCGAACTAAACGTCGCATGACAATAAAACTCAGTATGGAGTTACTAATTGCCAAAGTCTTTCTACTGAAAAACTGGTTTGTGCACTGGAAAAGGGGGTGTGGCCCGATTCTCTATACAGAATTGCTATGGAAGCTTAAATCACAGGACATTGAAACTCATAATGGAATTGTCACCTGGGAGTGATGTTCTGCTACTGGGAAACTGTAACGGGCAGTGGAACATGAGCGTGGTGTCAGACTAAGGGACTCATAAAAGTTTTGAATTTACTTATCATTTCCAATATACTTGCTGGGTGCAGCAACGCGCGCCGGGTATCGCTAGTAAAATATAAAATTGTTCAAACTTAAGAGACCATGGACGGTCAGACTATTTTAGGAATGACAGTGGCGGCTCTGAAAGAAAAGCTTAACGCAGTTGGGTTAAGTGAGATAGGCAAAAAAGTGTACTTTGGGACAGACTTCTTCTGCATTATAATTTGTTGGAAAGTGAGAATGAGGAAAGTGATGATGAGGAGTCAACATATGAAGAAGCTGCGAGTCCTGCTCGTATGCAAGAAATTTCAGTGGTTAAAAATAATTTTAGTTTGAGGAACATTGAGGATAGTGTCAGCGTGTTTACGGGCAATAGCTCACATGACGTGAATCAGTGGGTGAATGAATTCGAAGACATAGCCGACACGGTTGGTTGGAACAACTTGCAGAAATATGTGTATGGTAAAAAGCTATTGAAGTGAGCTGAAAACTTTTTGTTCGTGGATTGGTAAACATAAAAAGCTGGAATGAATTAAAAGAAGCATTAATCGAAGAGTTTCGCACAGTGGCGTGTGCATCTGAAGTTCACAATACCCTTAGGAATAGACGAAAACAACAGAAAGAAACTTTACAAGAGTATTTGTACGTTTTAATTGAAATTGGAAAGCTGATTGCTCTGGATGAGCAAAGCTTAATTTCTTATTTTGTAGACGGGCTACCAGATTCAAAAGCTAATAAGACAATTTTATACCAGGCAAGATCACTGCTAGATTTAAAACAACAGATTCGTGTGCAGGATTTTTAGGTAGCAAAGCAGAAGATAAAAATTATAGCCAGGTTCAAACTAAAAAATGCTTTAAGGGCCAGTTTTTCAGTGCGAGTTTAAACTCTAGTCAAGTTAAACCGAGGTTAACTCACCAAAATTGGACGTTTAAACTCGGTTTAAGCAAAAATCAAACACATCATGTGATAATTTAAGTCAATTCAACTTAAACGAATGCTACAATATCTAGTTAAACCGAGTTTTAACGTCCCTTTTTGGTGATTTAATCTCGGTTTAATTTGACTAGAGTTTAAACCCGCACTGAAAAACTGGCCCTAAGTGTAATAAAGATGGACACATTGCCAGAGACTGTCGAAGCAATTCGGTTACGTGTTTCAAGTGCAAACAGATAGGACATTATTCATACCAATGTAAAAATAAGCCAGTAGGTCAAAATAACGTTAAAACCGAACGGGTTAGCACATCGAGCAATGATGAAGAACAATGTTTCGAGCGACGTAGCGGCATGATTTTTGCAGATGTTTTACTAAATGATTTTCAGTTTAGTGCTTTAGTTGATACGGGATGTGATTTGTGCATACTACGATACGACGCATTAAAAATGCTTGGTAATCTGGAATTGAAAAATAAAAAATTAAATTTGGTAGGTGTTGGTAAGGGTCAACTTTCAACATTAGGCTCCTTTCATTCTGAAATAGTCGTCAATAATACGGTGATTCCTATAACTTTTCATGTTGTTAATGATAATGATTTAGTTTATTCGGCAATATTAGGCAACAACGTTCTTGAATACGTAGACATTATTATTAGTAAGAAAGGAGCCGTGTTCATTGCAAAAAATATAAGTTCATTACAGTCAAATAAAGATAACTCACTTAGTCCAAAGGTCCTAACGGTTAAAAATGAAAATAATTTATTCAGTGAATTTGAAGCATTGTGTTTGAGCTCATTTGAAGACACAGTAATAGAGTTGCCAGACGTTGACCTATCTCATTTAAAAAGAAACGAAATCAAATATATTGAGAATCTTATCACCAGTTACATACCAATTAAATCAGTTAGCTCACATGTTGAGATGAAGTTCATTCTTACCGATGATGTCCCAGTAACCCAAACGCCTAGGAAAACTTCATATAACGATAAATGCTTTATAGAAAATCAGATTAAAGAGTGGTTATTTTATATTGATTCTCCGGTCGTTTTGGTTAATAAGAAAAACGGTACTAAGCGTTTATGCTGCGGCTATCTAAAATTAAATTCAAAAATTATTAAAGACAATTTCCCGATGGCGGTAATAGATGAGGTATTAGAAAGATTACAGGCCGCGAAAATTTTTTGTACGTTAGATTTAACAAATGGTTTCTTCCATGTGCCCATTGAGGAAAATTCTAGGGCAAAATTCACATCTTTTGTTACCCATACTGGTCAGTACGAATTTTGTTATGTACCCTTTGGCATTTCAAATTCTCCAGCAGTTTTTGTCGTTACGTGCAAGCAGTTTTCCAGAAATTAATCAGTAATGGCACAATGGTCATGTATATGGAAAACATTGTTATTCCAGCAAAGGACGAACAAGAAAGTCTCCAGAAGCTAAAAGAAGTGTTAGATGTAGGAAGTCAAAACGGTTTGCGTTTTAATTGGTCCAAGTGTCAATTTTTGAAAAATAAAATCACTTTCTTAGGATACATAATTGAAAATGGCACATAATTGCCATCATGTGAAAAGACCAGAGCAATTAGTAATTTCCCTACGCCGTCAAGCAAAAAGGAATACGTTTTTTAGGGCTCACATCTTATTTTCGACGCTTCGTAAATAGTTATGCAAAAATAGCCAAACCTTTGTCCGATTTGCTTTGCAAAGATGGAAAGTTTAGTATAGGTGAAGAACAATTAGTCGCCATCGAGCGGCTTAAGCATGCTTTAACTAACGCACACACGTTAATAGCATCCTTTTGTAAATCCCTGCACATCACTTCACGCTGCGTTGTTGAAATTAGCAATTTATAAAACGCAACTCTTCACGCCGTGATCTTCAGCGTTGAGTTACGCGATATCGTAGTGAAAACAGTACAAAGTTCACATTTTATAAAACGCTGCACTTGAAATTCGTTCACTTGAACTGTCACTTTCATCACTTGCTCTTGAGCTGCCGTTAGAACGAATAAGTTGGCATTGAAAGGGTCATAACTGTTTGTTTCACTCATATATTCTTAAGTGTTTACATATATCGTTTGAATAAAGGTTAAAGACAGCAACAACGAACCAACAGTTCGAAATGTTGCTAAAAGAAATAAAAAAACTACCGCAGGTAGCAAAGGGTACGCCAGTGTTTGGCGTTTATATTGCAATTTCAATTTGATGATGGCTGAAGAGAACAGCTGATATGGTTGCCAACAAGTCAGAATTTGGTGAATCTTAAATATTTCAAAGATTTGAATGACGCTAGTTTTATTTTACATGTGACAACCCTAAACTGTTGTTGACTGACAGTTCACCGTGGTAACGTAACATAGCTAACGCAATAACGTAGTGATTAATAAAATGCAAATTTTTAATCCAAGTGATGCGCCGCGTTAGCGTTGCGTTTCATCACGGTGATTTATAAAATGATGCCATAAGACTATTCAATCCAAAGGCAATAACAGAGATCCATACTGATGCTTCTTAATTTGGATATGGTGCAGTTATGCTTCAAAAAGACTCAGAAGATCAACTTTTACATCCTATCGAGTGTATGAGCAGAAAAACGCAAGTGTTTGAGGAAAAGTATAGCTCATACGAATTAGAAGTACTCGCAATTATACAAGCACTCAAAAAATGGCGTGTATATCTTAAAGATTTGAGATTTAAAATTCTGACAGATTGCAATGCGTTTGCTCAGACCATTAAGAAAAAAGATGTACCAGATAGAGTTATGCGTTGGGCAATGTATTTGCAAGAATTTAATTTTGAAATAGAACACCGGTCCGGATCACGTATGAAGCACGTAGATGCTTTAAGCCGTGTTTACTGTCTCTTAGTTGAAGACTCACTAAAGTATCGTATAAGGGCAGCGCAGGATAATGATGACTGGTTAAGGGCAATCAAACATATGTTAGCAGACGGGGAATATGAAAACTTTTTCTTGAAAAACGGCATAATATATAAAGATCTAGTTAAAGAACTTTTAGTCGTTCCATCTGTTATGGAAGAAGAAATAATTCAGTCAACTCATCGCCAAGAACACTTCGCAGCACAAAAAATGAAAGATTTGATTGGAAAATACTATTTCATACCTAACTTAGCCTCGAAAGTAAGCAAAATTGTAAAAGGGTGTATTGAATGTATAGTTACAGATGCGAAGCTAGGGAAGAAAGAGGGCTTTTTAACATCGATAGACAAGGCTTGTGAACCTTTAGGCACGTACCATATAGATCACGTTGGTCCGCTTACAGATACTAACAAGAAATATAACCACATTTTAGCAGTCATTGATGGGTTGAGAGACAGATCCGGTTATATTTTTAAAATCGGTTGGCAAACAGGTAAGTTATACGCCAATAAGTGGACAAAGGTAGGTAAAATCGGTTTTTTGACCGTGAGTCCAGATTTTGGGGGTGTCCGGCAAATTTCAAGTATAGAAAATTCTTGAACTCGACAAGAGCTACAAGAAAAATAGCATTATCTCCCAGGTATTTTGGACTGTCGCACAGTGTTATCGGTAATATAGTATCATTGGAAAAGTTATTTCATCTATTTTGAGGAAAATTACAAAATTTTTGAAAATATTGCAATAAGTTGACTCATTCTTAATTTGTTTAAGTTCAATACCATGCCAGCAACATGTGCTATATTTTTTTTTCTTTTTTATAATTTTCCTTTTTTTACGTTAGGTTTTACCTTACCAATGATATAAAATGAAGATGTGGTTTTAAAGGGTTCAGAAGTTAAATTGTAAAACGTGAAAACCTGAAAAGAATGAACCTGTTTTTTGTTAAACTCCTAATTTTATTTACATTATTTGGTTAAGCGGAACAAAATGTATTGAACGTCACAAAATGTATTGAACGTCAACCTGTTGTTTTTGCTGAAAACCTCTTTGTGTACGTTTTTTTTTTGCAATTGACCCATATACAATTTACATTATAAATAATTATAATTAACAATTATTTCAATGTCGAATTATTTACCTTAGATATGTTCAATCAATTTTTCATTCTAATAAATAAGATAATTATAATGCAATTATAATTCAATAATCTTTTAATTACGTGTAAGGTGAATTAGGTTGAGGTTGAGGAGTTTATAAAGGATTTTCCATTAAGGACTTGACAACTTTTTTTTAAATAAAACCCAAACCATTTGACATATTTCAAAAACTTTATTATCGGCTTGAAGTACAATCAACACATTTCTGAATGGAACTCGACTCCGTTCATATGGCCACCCCGGGCATGTATGCAGCGGTTGATTCGTTAGACCCAATTTTCGATGACTCGGCCACACATTTTGACCGAAACGGCCGCTATTTTGCGTTCAATGTTGGCCCTGAGCTCTTCCAACGTCGCACAGTGTCGCGAGTGCGGCCAAAATTGCCAAAATGCAATGTTTGAAATGTGTCAATCTTTAAACGCAGTTTGATAATAAATACCCTAACTAACAAGGATTCAAAATTTTGTTGCGATAGAATAATATTTGGAAAAGTTATGGGGTGTCAAACTTTGTAAATAGCTCTATAATGATATATAAAAATGTCAAATTTCATCTTACACATTCATAAGTTATGGAAGTTTTTATAGAAAACTTGTTGATTTTTATTAAATATATGAAATTTCTAGTATGGTAACACTAATTAGACTTATGTTAAGTATTATGATGGTGTTGTATCGTTATTAGAAAATAAGTTGAAAAGAAAAAGGAAGTTTTGATTGTGAACTTCCGCAGTGAATTAAAAAAAAAATACCAAAAAATATCTTCTCAAATTTTTTAAATTATATATCTACAAGTATGTATTTAAAAAAAAAACTAGCTGCATACTTGAAAATTATTTAAATTTTTCAGTGAAAAACCAATTGAAAATTCGCGATTGTAATGGCACAAACGCCTTGTGAATACCCTTTTCATGGTTATTTACACCATGCGTTAAGTGTGGAATGGTCCTTAACGTACGACCTACGTGAACATACCCGCATGACGTTCGATTGGGACCCCAGAGGTGACAAAAGATGGCGAATTGCCGAAAATTGAACGAAGATGGCGGATCAAGGTTGGCGAAGCAGCGCAGCGACCGGCCATCGTTCTTTTGTATTGAGCCGCGCTGGAGAGCAGAACAATTTACAACGTGCGTGCTCGTCATCGTCTAAATATTAGCTTAAACCTGCGTTTACTCCTAATGAAGTGGTTGGAACTGCATTAAATTTCAATTAAGAGTAAGTCATAAAACACGTTATTGATTAGAAGAGCAATAAATAAAATTTCAATTAGAATTAGGTTAAACTGACTAGAAAAAAAAGTACAAACAACAAAAAAAAAATAGTGCTAAATTTGTCACCGTGCCATCGCCTCAGCGAAGCGCACACAACGAAGGACATCAACGTCGTGCGTTCACTACGATCGCTATTCCACTCTTCCTCCTCCATCATAACTGGTAAAATAAATTGTAGACAATTATAATTGTTGGATACCACAAAGCGCCAAATCAACAACTTAAAAACGCTGATTAAAGAACTCCGAGTAACCTTGCCATTCACTGTGGAGGAGTATCAAGTTGCACCTTTTTTTTTGGTTCCGGAAGCATCGAAGAATGCACAGGCTATCGCTGAATTCAAATGAAGGTAACTTTAAGAAATTATTTAACTCGAGCTAGGCAGTTTTGGGTTAGTTCCACTGAATATATTCAAACATCATTTCATATTCATCAATCCATATATATGAATATTGTAAATTCTTTTATCAGTGTTTCTTGATCAAATCCTCTTCGAAAGTCAGCAGGACTTGCTTTCAAATGTAACTTAAAAATAATTTTGATGATTCATCGTTTAAGTTAAAAGTTTGTCTTTGAAACGCATTGTACCCTAGCGTTTAAAAATTCTACAAAATTTATATGTAAACGTTTCCCATTTCAACTAGAATAAATCGAGAATTTTTAGTTTATTTACATCCTCAAAACTATCATTTATTGTTACATTTGCGATACATTTACAAATAGTTTTTATTTTCTAAACCAAATATAAATTCACAAATAATCAGAAAGTACGTTTTCTAATATTTTAAGTATTTAAGTATTCAAATGTATTTGGAACAAGTTTGTATTTTATAGGCAAGGGAAAAATTTATTATATACCTACCCTTCTATAAACTGTATAATATAAAAGAACTAAAAAAAAAAACTCAAAAACAATAAAAATAAGAAAAATGAAGATATAAGATAGAAGTAAAAAATGTAAATAAAAAAAAAAAAAAAAAATATATAAGAAATTAAAATAAATCACCAAACATTAAATCAAAAATAAAAATAAAAATTTAATATATTTTTAATAATTTAGAAAAAAATAAAATAAAATTTAAAATCAAAAAATAAAATAAAACTGAAACTGTAACTAAAACTTAAACTGAAACTTAAACTAAAAATGAAACTAAAACTAAAAATAAAACGTAAATTTACACTTAAACCAAAAATTTAAGCTAAAATTACAATTTATACTAAGCTAAAACTTAAAATTAAATTAAACTAAAACGTAATTTTACACTTAAACCAAATTTAAATTAAAATTACAACTTAAACTAATCTATAACTAAACTACCAAATTAACCCAAACTAAGCTAAAACTTAAAAATAAAATTGAAATAAAAAGAAACCTAAACTCAAAGATATAACATAAACGTAACTTTAAATTAAACTAAACCTAACACTTAAATTGAAATAAAAATAAAACTAAAACATAAATGTAAAACTTAAACAAAATTTAAACTAGAATTACAATTTAAACTAAGCTAAAACTTAAAATTGAAATAAAACTAAATCTAAACTTAAACAAAATTTAAACTAAAATTACAACTTAAACTACTCTATAACTTACCTACAAAATTAACACAATCTAAGCTAAAATTAAAACTTAACTGAAATATACTGAAAAAATAAAGAAATTAAAAATTCATTAATCTACCACTTTACCACTGAAACTATTGAAATGAAATTGTTGAAATGAAATTATTGAAATGTATTTAAGGAATTTGATGAAATTCCGACTTGAATCAATATTTACGACTTTAAATGAAATTGTTGAAATGAAATTATTGAAATGTATATATGAAAAATTAAAGAGTCGGTAAGAATTGATCTCTGTTAGATGAAATAAGTAAAAGTTAAGTTATCAATGTGTATTAAATGAACCAAGAAAAAAAAGTTAAAATGACTTAATTTTCATTTGTTTGGTTAGGGATGGAAGATAGTGCTGGTAAGGGAGGATCCCAAACAATTCGCCCCGGATCCTCACGGTGGGTGGGAAACGTGGGGCATGGGCCATAACAGCAGGTCCATGAGCGTCGCGGTTGGGGTTGAGTGGAGGAACAGAGCCCCCCTCTCACTCCGATCTTTTATTTCCTTTGTTTCTTTACAGATACATGAGTTCACAGGGCGAGCTCACAAAAAAAATAATCCGCACGAGAAATTTTTGTGTGCGGCAAAGGTGTGCTACCGGTCCAGAAAGAACCCCCCCCCCCACTTCCCGAACTGGCAGCAAAGTGGCACGCAAGCTCGTGCGGGCCCTGGACGGTAGCACCCACAGGTGCGGTTGTGCGCGTACGCGGGTCGGCCGCCCTGGTTTTTTTTTCGTCTGGCACAGTGACCAGGAGAGCCTCAAAGGGCGCTCTCAAAACATAATATAAAAAACCAGGGCGACCGAAAACAAAAGCAAGCGGGCGCACGCCGAGGCCGAAAAGACCACCGCCACACGATCACGGCAAAAAAATTAAGCTTAGAAGATGTTAAAAGGTTGCTTTTTTAATTTGGAAGCTTGACAAATACTGGTGTCAATGTAATAGGTCAAAGGCAATATTTGAAAAAAAAAAATACTCACAACGGCTGGATTCCAATATGGAAATATGTGAAGCACATCTCTCTTATGTATGATTATTTTTTTGTTTTGTTTTGTATTAATTTTAAATTATAAGCAATAGGAGCCAAGCACAAGCACTGGAGACCACAAATAAGTTACGAGAAATGCTCAGCAAGGTCAAAGAGGAGAAAGGTTGAAAAGTTAGTTGTTGCTTTTAATATATGTCCAAAATAAACTCTAATGTTCAATTCAACATTACTTTATTACTACTTATACAATTATTATAATGAGATATTCAAGTATTAAGAAAGGTCTTAATACTGTCTTAACTAGCGAGCAACCATAATCCAACTGACTACCCAAATATTAATGTGAGCGCGAGACACCAAAGAGAACGGTCTTGAGTCTCATATACAACACTGCTACTTCACCCGAGGCACTAAAAAAGGCTACTGAACTTGCAAAAAAACTTAAGTTTGCTCAATATCTGTCGAGAAAGCATTGTTCTTATGTATTATTGATATGGATCTGTCCTATCGCCAATACAATATGATGAGGTCAGTCGTAAATTAATTTATTTATTTATTTATTTCATCTAACAGAGATCAACTCTTACAGACTACTTATTAAATTTTTCATAGATACATTTCAATAATTTCATTTCAAGCCGTAAACATTGGTGAATTTTTCATCAAATTTCATAAATACATTTCAATAATTTAATTTCAAGTGGTAAATATTAATGAATTTTTGTTTCGGTTGATTTTAGGAATGAGGAAAGAAAATTTAGAAAGGTTTTTAAAGCGAAGGACCATGGCCTGGCCAGGAATCGAACCCGGGACCTCTGGGATAGCAGTCGAGCACGCTACCTACTCGACTACAGAGGCCGCCCAAAATTGTTTTCCATCTTATTATGCCCTAAAAAACTGCTTGATACTAAAAGATATAGTTAGCACTGAAATTTAACTGTTGATTTGATTAATTCCATTTACTTTAGTGTAATTAAGCGTGATAGAAATTTTAATATAATAAATGTTATGATGTTACTTACTTACTTATCTGGCGCTAACAACCGAAGGTCGGTTTTGGCCTCGTATAAGAAATTGCGCCAGCCATTTGTTTTGCGCTTGCTGGCGCCAGTTGAAAACACCAAGTGTAGTCAGGTTATCCAACACCTGATCCTTCCAACGAAGATGTGGGCGTCCTCTTCTGCGTTGACCACCACCGGGCACCGAATCGAATATTTTTTTCGCTGGAGCGTCGTTTTCCATTCGCTCAAAATGACCTAGCCCGCGGAGCCGCTCGATTTTAATACGCTTAACTATGTCGATGTCAGCGTACAGCTCATACAGCTCGTGGTTCCATCGAATTCGGTACTCTCCATTGACGCAGATTGGACCGAAGATCTTACGAAGGATCTTTCTCTCGAAGGCTCCCAAAGTCTTTTCATCAGAACTGCTCAACGTCCAAGTTTGTGCTGCATATAATAGGACGGGCATAATTAGTGACTTATAGAGCGTGAGTTTTGTTCGTCGAGAGAGGGCTCTGCTTCTCAATTGCCTACTCAGCCCAAAGTAACACCTGTTGGCAAGAGTTATCTTTCGCTTTATCTCAATACTGACATCGTTGAAAGAGGTTACGCTGGATCCCAGGTAGACGAAGTCCTTAACAACCTCGAAGGAGATGTTGTCAACAGTAACGTGGTTTCCAAGACGCTGGGACTGTTTATTTGTTGACACTAGGTATTTCGTCTTATCTGCGTTCACTACAAGACCCATTCGACTCGACTCTTTCGCTAACCTGGAGAATGCTGCGCTGAATTCACGCGTATTGTGGCCAATGATATCGATATCATCAGCATACGCCAGCAGCATAATACTTTTGTAGAATATCGTGCCACTGCGTCTCAAATCAGCAGCTCGGATGATCTTCTCCATCATTAGGTTGAAAAAGTCGCACGATAAGGAATCACCTAGTCTGAAACCTCGTTTGGTATCGAATGGAGGAGTGAGGTCCTTCCCGATTTTAACTGTGCTGCTGGTGTTGCTCAGTGTCATTCTGCAAAGGCGGATGAGCTTTGCAGGAATACCAAATTCAGACATGGTGGAATATAGATGATTCCTTATTGGACTGTCGAAGGCGTCTTTGTAATCGACAAAAAGATGGTGTGTGCCGATTTGTGTTTCTAGGGTCTTCTTCAAGATTTGTCGTAACGTAAATATCTGGTCTATGGTGGATTTGCCAGGTCTGAAGCCACACTGATAAGGTCCAATCAGCTTGTTTACGATGGGCTTCAGTCTTTCACATAGTACGCTCGACAGGACCTTATATGCGATATTCAGAAGGCTTATCCCACGGTAGTTGGCGCAAATTGTGGGATCGCCTTTCTTGTGGATTGGGCAGAGCACACTGAGGTTCCAATCGTTTGGAATGCATTCTTCCGACCATATTCTGCATAGAAGCTCATGAATGCATTTAAATAGAGCTTCGCCTCAGAGCTCAGCAGGTAAGCCATCGGCTCCTGCGGATTTGTTGTTTTTAAGCCGAGCTATAGCTTTCAAGACTTCACTATGGTCGGGCAGCGGAACTTCAGCGCTGTCGTCCAAAATTGGGGATTCCGGGATATTATCTCTATTGGTGGGATTGTTGTCGTCGTCGCCATTAAGAAGCCTAGAGAAGTGTTCCCTCCACATCATCAGTGTACTCTGGATATCTGTCACTAGATTCCCATTTTCATCCTTGCAGGAAGAGGCCCCGGTCTTAAAACCATCGGCCAGGCGTCTTATTTTTTCGAAAAATGTTCGGACCTCATTCCTGTCACCATGCATCTCAATTTTCTCGCACTCACGCATTTCCGCTTCCCTTTTCTTTCGCCTGAAAATGCGTCTCTCTTCCCTCCTCTTCTCTTTGTATCGCTCTTTAGCAGCACGCGTTACAACCGACTGCAGGGTGGCTTTGTAGGCGGCGTCTTTTTCTGCAGTGGCGTCGCGACACTCTTGGTCGTGCCACTGGTTTCGGCGAGGGCGGTGACAGCCAATCACCTCTTCGGCAGCCGTACGCATTGAGTGGGAAATGTGATTCCACTGCGCGCATATATCGTCGATCGGAGGAGTGCTTTCTTGAAGCAAGAGAGTCGAGTAGCGAAGTCTTCGGCTGTTTGTTTTGATTGCAGCTTTTCGACGTCTAGCTTTCTCTGTGCTGGATTGCATGCATTCTTGGTTGCGCACAGGCGTGTACGGATCTTGGCTGCGACAAGATAGTGATCCGAGTCTATATTGGCACCACGGATCGTGCGTACATCTAAAACACTAGAAGAGTGCCTTCCGTCAATCAAAACGTGATCAATTTGGTTGCGCGTCTTTTGATCAGGAGACAGCCAAGTTGCTTTATGAATATTGAGATGCTTGAATCTAGTGCTACTAACGACCATGTTTCGCGCTGCGGTAAAGTCAATCAACCTCATTCCGTTATCGGAGGTATTGTCGTGGAGGCTGAGCTTTCCGACTGTTGGACCAAAGATATTTTCTTCTCCCACCTTGGCGTTGAAGTCACCAAGCACGATTTTTATGTCGTGGCGGGGGCTGCGCTCATAGGCATCTTCAAGGCGCTCTTAGAAGCTGTCTTTGGTCTCATCGTCCTTATCTTCTGTCGGAGCGTGCGCACAAATCAGGCTTATGTTAAAGAATCTTGCCTTGACACGGATTATGGCAAGTCGTTCGTTCACAGGTGTGAATCGCAGAACATGATGTCGTAGTCTCTTGCCAACCACGAATCCGCATCCAAATTCGTGCTTCTCCGCATGGCCGCTGTAGTAGATATCACAGGATGCTTGCCGTGAGCAACCCTGTCCCTTCCATCGCATTTCTTGGATTGCAGTGATATCAGCTTTGTATCTTTCTAAGATATCTATCAGTTGGATAGAGGCACCATCCCAATTAAGGGTTCGGACGTTCCAGGTGCATATCCGTAAATCATTGTCAGTTTTTCGTTTGCGGTAGTCGTCATCAGATTTGGGGATCATTTTTATCTTTTTTCTTAAACTTTTTATTGAAATTTGTTTTTACGTGGTGGGCTTCAAACCCAACGCACAACCCTTTAAAGGCAGGGGGAGCCCGCCGCTCAGATTAGCCGTCAAACTAACGGTTGCCAGTTTGCCGTTTCTAGAGGACACCACGCAGGGGTTTGAGTCGACTTGAGACGAGTTCGACATGGATAATGCTGGCCTCACCAGGTTGAGGCAGTCAGACACGTTGCCATGTGAAGATCACCCTGACAAAGATGATATGATGTTAATGTGTATTTTATATATAAAACCTGTTTTTTTTCGCATTTTTAGGCAGTTTTTCGTTTAACAATATATGGAAGGTAGGCGTGTTTGCTGATTTAATTTTTTTTTTATTTTTTTCTGTTGCTACAAGAAATAGTTGCGTTTAATGTCGTTGCTATTGAATATTTTTCGCGGATTTGAGAGTTGCATTTCGCTTCAGGATATATGGGAGGCAGACGTGTCCTTTGTCCGCTTTCTAAATTTTTTTTTGTTCATTTTTTTATTTTATCATAACTAACATCTGTAACTAACAATTTTATCATTATTGAGTTATTTTTAGCGATTTAGGGTATGTCTTTTTACCAAAATTTAATATTTTCTTAATTTTAGCAATATAAACAACTGTACCAAATTTCAACTCTCTACAACAACTTTTCTAATTTTGGCCGCGCATTGTATGAACTCGCGACACTGTGCGTCGTCAGCTTTTAGGCATAGACCAATGACTTGACGTAGCCCCAAAGAAAATGGTCTAGACGCTTTAAATCGCACGAACGAGACGGCCAATCGACTGGCCCATTTCTTGAGTAACACGCTCATCAAACTTAAAAAAAAAATAAATAACTGGTCATTTCAGCCCTTGAAAGGTCTTTGACCCAGCTTCTTATAATCAATTGTGTTGTGCGTGTTATTAGGTTTGTAAGCAATTGACCGAGGAACGGACCTACAGGTTTAACGCCGACTCCGAAAGGCGATGAACGGAATGTTCTTATTCTCAAGAAGATTTACATGGCATTTTGATTACTCTCTGAGGTTTGCCATTGTCTGCAATGAGATGGCGGCCGTACAGAAAAATCATTTTAATTTCTGTCTCTGCTGCTGGGATTCGAACCCGGGTCTCCAGGTTCGTTGACATAGAGGCCACGCACTTTAACCAACTACGCCACGGACGCCACTAAAATATAATCAAACATACTCTTCGATAAATTTATTTATTTATTTATTTCATCAATAGAGTGAATACTCTGGCAGACTACTTAAAATACAACTTACTATTACATAAATACATATAGATACAATTATACTGAATTTTACAACATGATGTTTCAGGCACCATTAAGTTGGCTTAGAACTATGATTACATTTTGTTTAAAGGAATAAAGTGAAATAAAGTTAAATATATCGATAAATGGCAAAACTGAATTCGTTTCTTTGATGCAATGAGCAATTGTTTCATTTTGAGCATAATTAGACCGGTGCACAGTACTTTGTCCCATAGGAATAAATCAAGATATTTGTTGTAACAGAACCTAACAAATTTGGTACCGTTTTTTAGATAATACTTTCACTAAGAAAAATCCAAATTTTTATTGCAATTGAACAATTTTAGTAGCCACTATACCTCTTTAAAGTCAACCATTTTTATGTATTTTTATTGTTGTGGAATATTTGATTTTGCACATCTTGCAAAGAAAAAATTACTGTAAGCGCAATTTTAGCCGAATTCATTTGATTTTTAATTTTATTTCAAGAAAAATATTGTATAAATAAATGAATTTTGATATGTTTTCTATTTAGCTTAAGAAAATAAATTGAAAAATTTCCAAAAAAATAAAAATTCTTTTAAATATTTTCCAAAACTTTGCAACTTTTGAGAGCAAATTAAAAAAAAAAAATAAAAAAACATCTCTTCCATTTTCTAACGTATTGTTATACATGTATTTATCTTTCAGATTCCAAAATTTGAGTACCGTTTTCAACCGTTTCTTGGAGTTATCGCATTTTGAAAAATGTTGTGAGCACATTTTTTAAACAATTCGAGTGCTTTTTTTTCAATTTTCAAAAAATCTATGATCAAATTTTGGTTTTTATATTTTGTTAAAAAAAAATTGGAAATTGTTTTGAAAAAATAACTTGAATTTATAACGACGAAGCTCATTCTTGGCTCAATGTGTACGTTAACAAACAGAATTGCCGAATTTGGTCTAAAAAGCAGTCAGAGGCAATTCAAGAGATGCCAATGTACTCTGGCCATCATTGGACCGTTCTTTTTTAAAAATAATGAAAATCACAACGTTATAGTCCAAATGGATGAATTGGACGGTTTCACATGCCACATGGCACGCGTTTGGTGAGTAATTAATCTCACGTTTTGGAGCAGTCCAATGGCTGCCAAGATCATGTAATTTGACCCCACTTGACTATTTTTTGCGGGGTTAAGTGAAGTCTCTCATGTACAGGGACAAGCCAGCCACAATTGCAGTCCTGGAAGAAAACATTACAGATGCCATTGGTGAGATACTGGTCGAAATGCTGGAAAAAGGATGCCAAAATTGATGCTTACGTATGGACCACCTCAGGCGTAGCCGCGGGCAACATTAACATGAAATTCTGTTAATAAAAAGTAAATGGTAGATATTGATGTATTGCTCCAAATAAATATTTCATTCACTATAGCAAATTTTGTTTTTTTTTTTAATTTTCAAAAAGCAAACGCTAAAAATCACCTTTTATATCTATTAAACTTATAAATATTTTTTAATCTGTAAGAAAACTACTATAAGAAAAACTGGCAAGAAAACTTATTTGAAATATTTTTTCAATTTTCACACATGAAACTCATCGTACGAATTGATTTTACAATGAACTCTTTTCGTTTGGTTGCTAATTTTGCTACTAACACATCATCTAGATGATCAACTTGGCTTATGTAAAACCGAAAAAATTTAAACTTTTTGATATTTATCAACTGATTGATTAACTGATTAAAAAATAAGAAATAACACCTCAAGTAACAAAAGACGACTTTTTTAAACAACCAGCAACCAGTTTTGCTGCTAGTTGTTCTATAGGGCCCTTTACATATTAACATAATTTTAAAAAATAATAATTTTTCTATAAGATTTTGTTCTATGGCGATATTCGTTAAAAATTGGTAATGATTTTTTTTTTCGGAGTCGGAGTCGGAGTCGGTGCATTTTTTAAGACTCCGACTCTTTCACCCAAAAATCCTTACAGACTCCGACTCCGCAGCCCTGCTAGTAATAATAACTCACTATTAATTAAATAAAGGGTGATTTTTTTGAGGTTATGATTTTCATGCATTAGTATTTGACAGATCACGTGGGATTTCAGACATGGTGTCAAAGAGAAAGATGCTCAGTATGCTTTGACATTTCATCATGAATAGACTTACTAACGAGCAACGCTTGCAAATCATTGAATTTTATTACCAAAATCAGTGTTCGGTTCGAAATGTGTTTCGCGCTTTACGTCCGATTTATGGTCTACATAATCGACCAAGTGAGCAAACAATTAATGCGATTGTGACCAAGTTTCGCACTCAGTTTACTTTATTGGACATTAAACCAACCACACGAATGCGTACAGTGCGTACAGAAGAGAATATTGCGTCTGTTTCTGAGAGTGTTGCTGAAGACCGTGAAATGTCGATTCGTCGCCGTTCGCAGCAATTGGGTTTGTGTTATTCGACCACATGGAAGGTTTTACGCAAAGATCTTGGTGTAAAACCGTATAAAATACAGCTCGTGCAAGAACTGAAGCCGAACGATCTGCCACAACGTCGAATTTTCAGTGAATGGGCCCTAGAAAAGTTGGCAGAAAATCCGCTTTTTTATCGACAAATTTTGTTCAGCGATGAGGCTCATTTCTGGTTGAATGGCTACGTAAATAAGCAAAATTGCCGCATTTGGAGTGAAGAGCAACCAGAAGCCGTTCAAGAACTGGCCATGCATCCCGAAAAATGCACTGTTTGGTGTGGTTTGTACGCTGGTGGAATCATTGGACCGTATTTTTTCAAAGATGCTGTTGGACGCAACGTTACGGTGAATGGTGATCGCTATCGTTCGATGCTAACAAACTTTTTGTTGCCAAAAATGGAAGAACTGAACTTGGTTGACATGTGGTTTCAACAAGATGGCGCTACATGCCACACATCTCGCGATTCTATGGCCATTTTGAGGGAAAACTTCGGAGAACAATTAATCTCAAGAAATGGACCGGTAAGTTGGCCACCAATATCATGCGATTTGACGCCTTTAGACTATTTTTTGTGGGGCTACGTCAAGTCTAAAGTCTACAGAAATAAGCCAGCAACTATTCCAGCTTTGGAAGACAACATTTCCGAAGAAATTCGGGCTATTCCGGCCGAAATGCTCGAAAAAGTTGCCCAAAATTGGACTTTCCGAATGGACCACCTAAGACGCAGCCGCGGTCAACATTTAAATGAAATTATCTTCAAAAAGTAAATGTCATGGACCAATCTAACGTTTCAAATAAAGAACCGATGAGATTTTGCAAATTTTATGCGTTTTTTTTAAAAAAAAAGTTATCAGGCACTTAAAAAATCACTCTTTAAAATATGCGATATTTTGTAAGCAAATGTTTGGTTATTTGCAAGCTCTGAAACATAAACAATGACGAAAACACAAGCAACAATTGAACGCTCTTTCTTGACATATTTTTTGACAGATGCTGGTTTCCCAAGCAACTGTCAATGCTACCTTGTAATTATTATACCA
Organism: Pherbina coryleti; assembly: GCA_943735915.1. Taxonomy (NCBI): domain Eukaryota; kingdom Metazoa; phylum Arthropoda; class Insecta; order Diptera; family Sciomyzidae; genus Pherbina; species Pherbina coryleti. The sequence goes on along the minus strand of OX030948.1, from coordinate 94,477,073 downwards.
TGATGTACTTATATACATTATAGGTCTGTTCCCGTACTTGAACATTCGCACGAATTCGTACTATTTTCTGCGATTTCCTGTTCCCGTACCCAAAAATGCGCAAAAGAGAGCGAAAATGTGAAATCCAGTCCTTGTCAAATGTTGGTATTTTCTGCTACACGAATTTGGCGAAGCAGAAAATCGCAAGCTTTAATTTTTTGACAGCTAGTATTTAATTAGAGTGGCAGCCATTGAACCAACATTAAGAAAAATAAAAAATGTCGAGAAATGTGCAAATTAATTGTTCGGCAACCACTTTAAGTAGAATACAATGTAATAAGCAGTATTTTATATAATTTTTCATCAAAAGTTGCAAATTTTTGCAAAAACCTGTTCCCGTACTTTTTGCAATTTTTCACGCAGAAAGCATTTTTACTTACTTACTCTCTCAAATTTTGCAACTTGACATATATATTCATATGAATACCCATAGCTATAAACATACGAATACACATACTTATAAGCACATGAAACATATATTCTTTTTAGCAAAGCATCAAATATTTTAACTGGAGGCCCCTGCAGCGAACAGCAAAAGATCAACCAAAGTATTCTACAAGAAGAAGCGGTATAATAGTTTAAGTTATATATTAAATTAGTGATAAGTGACAAAGTGATTATTAATATAAAACAGTTTGTTTAAAGCTTCATGAATAGACGATTAATTTTTGACAATAATAGAGACTTAAGTAACGATATGTCTATCGATACCGATACTGGAATCATGAAACTTGTTGAAGCCTTGCCCAATTTTGAGGGAAAAATAAATGAATACGCTACTTGGCGTAAAAGAGCCATAACGGCAATAAACACATTTTCGAATGCAAACAACTCACTAGCTAAGCAAGCCTATTTCACTGCGTTGGGTTTAATTCGTGGGAAAATAATAGGGCATGCAGAAGCTGTTTTGTCAATTCATGCGACAGTGTTAAACTTTGAAGCTATTATAGAAAGATTGGACTTGACATATCAAGATAAACGTTCCAAGAGAACACTTATGCTAGAATTAGGTGCCGTAAAAATGGGTTACCTAAGCCCAGGGATTTTTATGATAAAATTAGTGTTTTACTTACACTAGTTACAAATAAAAATGTGATGACCCATGGTACAGACACAACTACAACTAGGGAAATGAATGAAATGAAGGGAAATATTTGTAAATGGCTTACCCCATGCTTTAAGCAATTTGCTAACGGGTATGAGCCCTCCTAATCTAGAAACAGCTGTAGTTTATGCTGAAGAATTATTACTAGATAAACCTTATCTTTCTCAGCTTAGACCTTTATATAGAAACATAGAAGCACCACCCAGAAATAATAATTGTAATAATTACTTCAAGAATGGAAATCACCATTTTAATAACGGCAATTACAATATTAATCCACAGCCACAACACAACTTTCAAAAACCATACGATACTAATATTTGGAAAGACGAAACCCCTTTTACAATCCGAGATAGCAAACTGCTGCACCACATAATTCTTTTACTGGCCGAGCCAATGGACACTCTAAGCGGACTCTCTCGCCAATCAAATAATAAACCTGATAATCCTTTTAAGCAGGAACCAAATACAACCCAAAGAAATTTTTTTAAAAGAAGGAACAATTTTTCTGGGCACTTTCCTCAAAACAAAAATCAGAGAATTAATAATTTAGAACAAATTAGTTTAGACGAGGAAGCTCCAATTGTACAAGAAAGTCTTAATTTTTTAGCATAAGACCAGATGTTCCGTATATCAATAAAACTGATCTAAGGACAAACAAAATTTTAAAAATTTTAATAGATACGGGAGCATCTGGGAATTATGTGAAACACAATATATTTGGAAATCAAAGAAAACTTGAAACACCATACTACTTAAACTCGATTCATGGTAAAAGCTTTATAAATACTTATCAAAAAGTTAATTTATTTAAAACCGTGGCTGACTTTCATGAGCTTGATGCATTAAACAATTTTGACGCTATTATTGGGATGTCATTACTACATCAGATAGGCGGTAAAGTTGATTTACGAAATAAAAAATTGAGTCATAGACATGGTGAAGAGGATTTGTTTTTTGAACAGGTTAAAACGATTAATTCTGGAACAGAAAATTCTAAAATCCATAATATATTGAATAATCTTAATAAAGTTGATCCATCTGTATCAAATATAACTTTAAAAAAATTGGAGCAAATCATAGAAAGGTATCAAGGAGCCTTCACGAAGGATAAGAATTATCTTCCTTATAACACGAATATAAAATTTAAACTTAAGACCTTTAATACCGATCTAGTGTCGGTTAAACCTCACACGTTGCCTCAAAGTGTTGCTGAATTTGTCAACACGGAAATTAAAACATTATTGGAAAATAATGTGATTCGTTCCTCATATAGTCCTTATAATACACCAGCCTGGGTGGTTGGAAAGAAGGGTCTGGACGGTGAGGCAAACGGCAAGTACCGAATGGTATTTGATTTTAAAAAACTTAAAAGTTTCACGGTAGCAGATAAAAACCCAATTCCCGAGGCGTCGGTTATTCTGTCAAACTTGGGTAAAGCCAAGTATTTTTCAACAATAGATCTACAATCAGGTTTTCATCAAATCCTGGTAGACGAGAAAGATATTCACAAAACTGCATTTTCCATCAATAACGGAAAATACGAGTTTTTGCGTATGCCTTTCGGCTTGAAAAATGCTCCATCTGTGCTTCAGAGAGCGATTGACGATATTCTTCGTCCATATATAGGGAAATTTGCTCACGTTTATATTGATGATGTTCTAATTTATTCCAATTCCGAAGAAGAACATTTGTCTCCAGGGGCGGTTCCATTAATATATTTCGGGGGGGTTTCAAAAATATTAATGTACGTTATATATATAAAGGGTAGTTAAATTTTAAAGGCCGATGTTGATTTTGAATAAAACACAAATTATTAAGGAAATTATTGTCGTTTCTTTTTATTGTGATAATATTGGTATGGTTCAATTATGCATGGAACAAAATATCGGCTAAATGGCCGCCGCGACCTCGGCGGCACAGCACCATCCGATGGTCCAAATTTTCGATGACGCCGAGGCATAAGTGAGGTTCTATGCCGTTAATGTGCCGAATTGGCGGGGTGCAATAAGGCCAACGGCAATAAGGCCGAATTGGCTTTATTTCCTTTTCAAAGAGAAATAAGGCCGAAATTGTGAATTTGGTTTTATTTCCATTTGAAAAGGAAATAAAGCCTAAAAAAAATTTTGCAAAATGGTAATAAGGCCGAAAAATAATTTTTGCAAACTAAGGATTATTTTTTATAGTTATTTTTAATAAAAAGTACGCACCCTGTAGTCTGTTGTTTGAAAAGTTACTGGACTCAGCGTAGGTACTCAATTTGCAAGAGAACAGTTGCCATTGTCAACCTCAATGTGCTTGTTTTCGTATCAACGCGAAAAATTTATTAGTAGTAGTTCAATAGTGAAGGTGAAGAAGTTTTAATATTATACGGAATGAGCGCCGCAGGCAAAAAATTTTTATTAAAAATCGGGGCGATTTATTATAAACCTGCGGCGCTCATTCTTTATAATATTAAAGCTTCATTAAAAATTTTAGTAAAAATCGCGCATATTTTATAAATTTTCATTCATAACTTTTACGTTTATATTTCACATTTTTTTCTCGACCACTTACAAAAAGATGTATGTTCTTTAGCATTTAAACGATCATATTTTTCGCTTTAAACGGATATATATTTCTATTATTAGAATAAGATATTCTAGTCTTCTCAATAAAAAAATATGTAACTTTTTCAGACTTTCACGATTTTTATCTCCTAAACCATTTGAGACCTAAAAAAAAAATAACTGGCCATTTCAGCCCTTAAAAGGACTTTGACTTAGCTTCTTATGATCAATTGTGTTGTGCGTGTTATTAAGTTTGTACATAATTGACCGAGAACCGGACCTACATGCTTAACGCCGACTCCGAACGGTGATGAACGGAATGTTATCGTTCTCAAGAAGCTTTACATGGCATTTTGATTACTCTCTGAGGTTTGCCATTGTCTGCAGAGAGGTGGCGGCCGTACAGAAAAATCATTTTAATTCAAATAATTTTCTGTCGCTGCTGGGGTTCGAACCTGGGTCTCCAAAGTTCGTTGACATAGCGGCCACGCACTTTAACCAACTACGCCACGGACGCCACATTTGAGACCTACCTATTTTTTTTTTGCAGCATTAGATTTAGAAGTTCCATACACATTTAAAAAACAAAAAAAAAAAAAAGAAGCGTGTACCTAGAGTGCAATTATTCCAAAATATGTACATTTTTCAAACTTTCACGATTTTTATCTCCTAAACCATTTGAGACCGACCTTTTTTTGCAGCATGTGCATTAGGAGCTCCAAATGCACATTTAGAAAAAAAGAAAAAAGGAGCATGGGCCCTTAAGTACAATTATTCCAATACTTTATATCTTTAATTTTTCATTATATAAAACTAAAAAACTTATTTGATGGCGTTTTAATATTGGTTCCTTTTAAAGGGAAATAAGGCCAAATTGGCTTAATTTCTTTTTCAAATGGAATAAATAAAATTGCCGTTGGCCTTATTGCACCCCGCCGCCGAATTATCTCATCCTTTAGCTTTTAAATTGTTGCTGGCTTATCGACGTACAACTTTTCTTTCAAATAACCCCAAAGAAAGAAGTCCAACGGTGTCAAATCACATGATTGGTGGCCAAATGACATCGCCACCACGTGAGATAACACGGCCATTGAATTTGTCGCGCAAAAGAGCCATTATTTCGTTAGCTGTGTGGCAAGTGGCACCGTTCTGTTGGAACCACATATCGTTCACATCCATATCTTCCAATTCGGGCCATAAAAAGTTCGTTATCATCTCACGCTACCGAACACCATTCACAGTAACTGCCTGACAAGCCTCATTTTGGAAAAAAATACGGCCCGATGATGCCGCCAGCCCATAAACCGCACCAAACAGTCACTCTTTGTGGGTGAATTGGTTTTTCGACAATCACTCTTGGATTATCATTCGCCCAAATGCGGTAATTCTGCTTGTTGACGAATCTACTGAGGTGAAAATGTGCCTCATCACTGAAGATGATTTTCTTCGAAAATTGATCATCCACTGTTGCCATTTCTTGCCACCATTCTGTACGTGTAAATGCAAGTCTTTATGCATAATGTTCATCAACGACGAACGTGAGAGGTGCAATTGTTGGGCACGACGACGAGTTGAGGTGGACGGCTCTTCAGCCACACTATCGCGAACAGCAGCAATATTTTCTGTGGTACGAGCATGCACTGGTGTTTTGACATCTCCTACAGACCTGGTTTGTTCAAATTTTTGCACGATTTTTCCGATTGTACGCACATTTGGACGATTAAATTGACCGAAAAAATCACGAAGTGCTCGATATGCATTTTGATTTGAAAGCTCATTTTCATAATAAGCCTGAATAACTTTAACGGTTCAAATTGAGTTAGTCTGAAATTGAGAAATGTCAAATGAAATGCAGAAAAAAAGTTGACATTTAGGTGTGGTTGAACCCCAAACCCCCCCCCCTGGATCCGCGCCTGTTTGTGTCACATTGAAACAATTATAAAAGCTTTAACCGAGGCAAATATGAAAATTTCAATTGAGAAAAGTAAATATTTTCAATTGGAAGTAGAGTTTTTGGGTTATATTGTATCTCAAAATTGTCTGAAGATGGATCCAAAAAAATTGGAAAAAATTGAATTGTACCCAGAACCTACCACTTTGCGTCAGCTTAGATCCTTTTTAGGATTATCTGGGTACTACCGAAAATTTGTGAAAGACTATAGTCGAATTGCAAAACCTATGACAGCTTATCTGCAAGGTGAGAACGGTAGAGCTTCGCAATACAGAAGCAAGAATATTAAATTGAAATTTAATGATAGCGCAAAAAATTCATTTGAAACAATTAAAAAGTGTTTGAAAGAAGCAATGACGTTATTTCAACCGGATTATTCCAAAACGTTTGTTTTAACAACCGATGCCAGTAACAATGCCATAGGCGCTGTTTTGAGCCAAGAAGGTAATCCTATAACTTTTATTTTACGTTCATTGTCAAAAACCGAGGAGAACTATGCCACAAATGAAAAGGAAATGTTGGCTATAGTTTGGGCTCTTCAAAATTTAAAAAATTATTTGTATGGCGTACAAAATGTTGTTATTTATACGGATCACCAACCACTTTCGTTGTCTATGTCAGACAAAAACCCCTATGTAAAAATGCGCAGGTGGCGTGCCCTCATAGAGGAGTTTGCTCCTGATATAAGATATAAGCCCGGTAAGGAAAATGTAGTGGCAGATGCGCTGTCACGCACAAATTTCAATTCATTAACAGTCTATAGTTCAGATAGCTCTCCAAATATAGAAGTAATAAAAAAGGTTACAACCCCAGTAAATTCATTTCATTTGCAAAATATCATCGAATAAAATGAAAAAAATGAATCAATTTCGTCGGAAACTTTTTCAGGGTATTGGAGGCATAAAATAAAAGTTAAAGACTCAAATTTTCTTCTCAATGAAATTAAAAGAACACTTATTAAACCAACAGCTGTAATACACTGCACTGAAGAATGATTGTTTAAAATTAAAAACGAGTTAGTAACAGTATTTCCAAACAATAAGTTCTTACACTCAACTGTATTGCTTCGTGATGTTACTGACGAGACCGAACAAGCTTTTAAAATACGCGAAGCTCATGAAAGAGCACACCGACAAGCATTAGAAGTGGTAAAACAACTTCAAGAGAAGGTGTGGTGGCCAAATATGGTTAAAAATGTAACTTCATTCACCAAACTCTGCGAACTATGTAAATTAGGAAAATATGAAAGGCCCCCTAGCAAACAGTTAATAGGCGAGGCGCCTATACCTAAAGAGGAGGGGGAAATTGTTCACGCCGACATTTTTCATGCCGACAAGACTAAATGGCTTACGGTTATAGATGCTTTTTGTAAATATTTAGTAGCAGTGCAAATTAATGACCTATCTGAAGCAAGAAATAGGTTACTCGAATCCTTGAATTTATTTCCATAAGCGAAAATATTAGTTACAGACAATGAGAAGTCTTTCGTAACAGAACTTCTTAGAACACCATTAAGAGCCATGGGTATAACACACAAATTAACACCAATACAGCATAGTGTAACAAACGGACAAGTAGAAAGGGTAAATTCTACAATTTTAGAGTTAATTAGGATAGGTAGATTAGAAAACAGACATTTAGATATAAGTATACTTATGGCACAAGCTATAAAGAAGTTCAATGATATAATTCATTCCGTAAGTGGCTTTAAACCAAATGACGTATTCCACAACATAATTTTTTATAGAGATAAAGTTGAAAACAACTTAAAATTAAAACAGAAACAAATGCTTGAGTATTTAAACAAAGGAAAACAGGAGAAGAACTATTCGACGGGAGATATAATATATGTAAGGGAGAACCGTAGAAACAAACTAAACCCAAGATTTACGAAGAGAATAGTACAAACTAACAACCGACAGACTGTAATAGACATGAAAGGAAAAGTAATTCATAAAGACAGGATACGAAATTAAAGAAATTACAGTTTCATTTGTTTTCAGAAATGTTGATTTATCTACTATTCTTAGTAACTCCTTCACTAGGAGAAATCTTTGATTATTCAAGGGAGCAGTATTTACTACTCGAAGATGGTGAAGCCGCCATATGGAAAGAACAGAGCGAATTGTATCACCTCATTAATTTAACGTATTATTATGAAATTATTCAGTATACAAACGACCACTTACCACCAAACCTCTCCAGAGCAGATTTTTTAATATTAAGAGATGACCTTACGTCAATGAAATACCATGTTAAACAATTATCTTTAGACCAGACTATTTTCGATACAGGGATAGACAAGGGTGCAAAAATACTTACTGATTGGTTTAGGGGAATAAGTTCCATTAAGATAAAAAACCTAAACAGAACTAAAAGAGGAATTGATGAAATAGGCACCATATGGAAATGGATCGCCGGAACTCCTGACCACAACGATCAGATAAGAATTGAAACAAAATTAAATGAGTTAGTTTACCAGAACAATAAACAACGGACAGTTAATTCTCAACTATTTCACATGATTAAAAACTTATAGGAAAAGATACTTACTTTAGAAGGACATGACAAATTAAAATTTATTCAACAAAGAAACAAGTTACTTAATCAAGAAATAAACAATGTAATACTTACTATAAATTTAGGGAAAATTGGATTGTTAAACACCATGATTTTAAATGTAAAAGAAATTACTGAATTAAGCAATTTAGAAATAAAACGAATTTCAATTAATGATGTATTGCAAATATCTGAATTTAAAATTGTTCAAACAATCAAATAATTGTTATTTATATAAAATTCCCACTAATTTCTGAAATATGTAATAAATATATTGTAAAGGCCCTCAGCCTAGATGGTAAAAAAATAAACATTACAGATCAATTAATTAAATGTAAAGATGGGGAATATTTCGATCCTGAATTTTGTCATAATACCCCAGCTACGTCATTTTGTAAAATTTCAAAGAAACATCATAATAATTGTATTACCGATATTTTAAACATGCGAACTGCTAATTGTACGAAATATTCAGAAGAAAATTTAAATTTACAACTTTTAAGGGACGGACTCATCCTTATCTCGGGTATTCATATAGTTGAAGGAATCGAGCTGAATGGAACATATTTGATAAATTTTGAAAATAAAATTACTATTGATAACAATACTTATGTTAACATTCAAAAGAAGATTGACAATCATATGAAACTAAATCAACCGTCAAATATTTATGACTTAGGCGAAACAAAACAACAAACTGAAGAGCCATTTGAATTAGAAAATATTGATCATTTGGAAAACATACAATCTGAAGTTCAAAATCACCCAGTACTTTGGACATTTGTCATCATTATCATAGCACTTATATCATATGCCATATTTAAAATTCATTTCGTCATAAGGCAATGCAGACAAGATAAGCAGAATGCAAGACAAGAAGAGATTTTTCAAAAATGCCTGCAGCTCTTAGAGCGACAACGGGGTGTCTCTTTTTAAGAGAGGAGGGAGTTAACATTGTCTCCAATGTAATACAATGTTGAACGATCCGCTACAGCAAGTGTTTATTATTCTTAACAATCCCACAGCCGGCTGATCTGCAAACTCAGCATCTTTTGGTACGTGACTTCCTCACGATATGAATACCCATAGCTATAAACATACGAATACACATACTTATAAGCACATGAAACATATATTCTTTTTAGCATATTTTAGCAAAGAATAGCTTTGAGATAGATTGCTTAAGTCATTCTAATTCTTACTCTGGAGACATACAATTCAATTAATAAATAATTTATAATAAGTAAAAAATATCTTGAAAAGTGTTTTTATTCATTTTTATTTAAAAGGCATAGCCTTAAAAGATAAAGAGTAAACATCAAAGATTTTAACTCAGGCGCCATTGGATTTGAGTTATCATAATGGTGTTTTTTAATCAGAACTATTGATGTCTCTTTTTGCTGTGCTATATTTTTGAACATTGTAGAATTTCCAGTCGAAGAACACGACTAAATAGGAAATTCCTACAGAGTTTCATTGATTTGCGACTTATAGTTCGAGAATATACCAAAAATTTGGGTTACTGAAAAGTACCACGCTCCTCTTTCAACGCCCATAAAATGTAACCAGTGGAATGGTAAGTGTGATTTGAAGTCCAATACCGATTTCAGAGGTTGTGTAACATAAAATGTAACCAGTGGAATGGTACGTGTGATTTGGGGTCCAATACCGATTTCAGAGGTTGTGTGACCTATAACTCTAAAGCTATTCGATATCACGAATTTGGATTGCATGTGATGTGCCACGCCCACCATAGACATTCGGTGCGCTCCTTCTCTCTACTCTAATTGATTTAAAAAAAATTATCGAAATCGGTTGAGAAACACAGGAAAGAAAATGGTTCTTAACTGTTTTGCCTACGCCTATTTATATTTAGATGGTCACAGTAGCCATATTGGATCCGCCATTTTTAATTTTGAAAATCGAATGCTGAATTCCTAATCAGCGACCTCAAAAATCCCTAGATACCAATTTTCATTAAAATCTATTTAGTCCATACAAAGAAAATAATTTTGTTGCCGTAATTCGGCTATTCGTCCCTATGTGCACCGGTCCAAACTCTTGTTTTAATCCATATCCAAATTCCTGACCTTATCCTTGTTCAAATCTTTGCCTAAGCCTTGTCCCACTTCCTTCCTAAATCTTTATCCTTATTGCGTTCAAATCTTTGTTCTTTTCCTTGTTCTTTTCCTTGCTCTTTTCCTTGTTCTATTTCTTGTTCCTATAATTTTCATAATCTTGTCCCAATTGTCGGTTTGTCTCAGTCCTTGTCGAAGTCATCTTCCCAATTCTTGTCCTAGTCCTTGTCCAATTCTATACTCTTGTCTTTGTTCCAATTTTTGTCCTACTGCTTTTCTTATTCCTGGTCCTTAACTTAGTCCAAATCCTTGGTCTCATCCTTTTTCTAATCCTTGTTATAATCATTGTTATAATCCTTTTTATAATCCTTTTTATAATCCTTGTTATAATCCTTGTTCTAATACTTGACCTTATTGTAATTTTTTTTTTTTTATATTTTTACTTTTGCATTTGGTGCATTCTGCACCGAGAAAAAAATCAATAGATAAATCACCTTAGTCGTCTTGGGTGGAAATAAACTTTTTTGTATAAAACAATAAATTACTTTAGTAAATAAGCATAAGTTTTTAATTTCCATACAAATTCTTTTCACCCAGCCTAAGTGTGGTTACTTTAAAAGGTTCCCTGAGAGGCAATATGTGAAATTAAATTAACCCTCTATCACTCAAGAACTGCGATTTATTTCATTTTTTGGATTGGAGATGATAACAAAAAAACAAAATACACGTATTTCTTGATTTTTATATTTTTTTATTATTTATGAAGAAAAATTACAAAAATAGGCCGTGTTGCTGTTAGGCAACACTGAGGTAAGTGGTCAAAATTAAAGAGCACTATAGAACATGTTATGAAAGATGGAAGTTTCTGAAGCAATTCTTGGTTTTTGTATAGCATAATGCTACCCCGAATTTTTCATACATTATGGGTAAATCCAACACACTTCGGTAACTTGCATCTGATTTTCTTATCAGACCATTGCGGCCAATGCCCAACCTGGTCTTGTCGGACTGCTTTCGGGGGTACATGCTGAGCAGGTCCTTTATGCTTTTTAGCTTGGATCTCGTTCTCAAGCGAATACCGACTAGATAAATTAGGTTTTATACCCATTTTATATCCCAACCTCCAGACGGAAATCTGCTGATGATAAGCAGTCTGATTGAAAGGTTTTGTATTTAGCAACTATTTTGTAAAGTATCCATGCATTGGCCATCGTGAGATCCAAATAATGATAAAACAGTCGCATGGGCCATCTTTTGCTTCGCAAACGTATTTTAAATATACTCATGACGCTGTCAAGGAGATCAACGTCACCCATATGGCGATTGTACTCTCCGACCACATTGGGTCGCTTTATGTGCACATACCTTGAGTTCTGCTTATCCCATCTTCTTACATCAGTTTCAGGTTTTTGCCCGGCAAAGGTTGACAATTTTGTTGTCCTTCCATGCGACAGTTGAGACATCGATCCCGTTGACATTTTCATCATTAACTTTTCTGATGACAGCTTACAATCCGGTATTCTATTTCTTCTTATAGTACCAAGACTGAGAATGCCTTCCTTGGCGAGATATTCCATCAGACGGAGAGAAGTAAAATAGTTGTCAAAATATAGTCTGAAGTTCTGGTGTTTTGGAATCATACGCGCTAACCTCATGACGACGTTTGATGAGGCGCCTAAATCTGGATCTCCTTGTAAGACGCCATTTTCTTTGCCTGTTTCGATTTCTGTTTTATAGGCAAAGCCAGAAACGCCAATCAAAACGAAGACTTTATAGCCCCATTTATGTGGTTTATTATTATTGTATCGCTTCAACGTATTCCGTGCTTTAGTGGAGCACATTTGCTCGTCCACACAAAGGTGCTCTTCCATTGGTACTTTACTAAATGTCTCGTTCAAGGAGTTCACCACGGGACGTTATGTAGCCGATCATGATCAGGATTGTTCCTAAGAAGATCTTTGCTATTGTCGTTGAAATGTAAGGTTTGACGAATTTTTTAAAAATTGTTCAACGTAATGGTTTCCTGTATTATAGGTGTTCCAAGATCGGACTCCAGTGGTTGGTAAAGCTTGGTAATTGAACGAGAGACATAAGATATGCCACACCTACAAATTGCCTAACATCTTCCTCACATATCCGAAAAGGGCTATTAGGAACTTTCTACGATATAAGTTGGTCTCCAAAGAAATTTTCCTGATAAGTTCATTTGCGAATAAGTAGAAAAAAAAACTGTTCGGGAGTGTCTAGCTCAAGAAGATCAGGACGCAGGGATTTGTTTCCCATAAACATGAGCTGTGCTGCATTTAACTCTAGGTTTTTTTTCTTCCAGCGTAAATTCAGTTTAGCTGGCTTCTCTTTGGGATATTTTCTTGAATTCTTATCATGGAAAGGTAGAGCAGTGCACTCGTGTGACAGTGGAGTTTCCGTGCTAGGGAAAGGACTTTCATCAATGCTTTCCAGACCTTCTAATATGACATCCACGTCAATATCTATTTCTGGAGCCTCACCTTTGAGAGTTTTAAATTCAGGATCAAAATCAGGATCGGCAATGCTGTCGTCATCAAAATCTAAGTCATCATCGCCATATTCGTAAGAACAGCAAAAATTGTTCGCCACTAAGGGGCCGCTTACGAGACATTCTGAAACATAAAAACAAACTGCAATAAGAATAAATGTGTCAAACAAAATTTCACTCTTTTCACCTGATGTAGCCAACGAGCAACAATCCTTATTTGCCAACAAAAACAAAATAAAAAGTAAAAGGTGCTAAAAAACCGTTCCACAATAAAGTTTAAACACTTTCCTCTTCACTTTATCAAAATAACACATGGTCCAATAAGTCCCGAGACTAACTACTAGGTGCCACCTCTAACGAAATATCGATAGAATATTTCGATTGTTCCAACCTTCAAACAATACGTGTAAAAATTTCATGACAATCGAACGTTTTAGTTCCAGTTTGATATTTCAAAAATATTGGATTCAAAGCAATTCCGTGTGTTGATTTATCACTGTTATCACTGTGATGGGAAAAAATACCGTCCAACCTGAGCAATGGGTCCTTGAAGAGGCCTATGAGCGCAGCCCCCGCCACGACATAAAAATCGTGCTTGGTGACTTCAACGCCAAGGTGGGAAAAGAAAATATCTTTGGTCCAACAGTCGGAAAGTTCAGCCTCCACGACAATACCTCCGATAACGGAATGAGGCTGATTAACTTTGCCGCAGCGCGAAACATGGTCGTTAGTAGCACTTGATTCAAGCATCTCAATATTCATAAAGCAACTTGGCTGTCTCCTGATCAAAAGACGCGCAACCAAATTGATCACGTTTTGATTGACGGAAGGCACTCTTCTAGTGTTTAAGGTGTACGCACGATCCGTGTTGCCAATATAGACTCGGATCATTATCTTGTCGCAGCCAAGATTTGTACACACCTGTGCGCAACCAAGAATGCGCGCAATCCAGCACAGAGAAAGCTTGAAGCCGAAAAGCTGCAATCAAAGCAAATAGCCGAAGAAGCTACTCGACTCTCCTTAAGCCGATGGATTACCTGCTGAGCTCTTCAAGAATGGAGGCTTCTATCAAACGATTGGAACCTCAGTGTGCTCTGCCCAATCCACAAGAAAGGCGATCCCACAATTTGCGCCAACTACCGTGGGATAAGCCTTCTTAATATTGCAAATAAGGTCCTGTCGAGCGTATTATGTGAAAGACTGAAGCCCATCGTAAACCAGCTGATTGGACCTTATCAGTGTGGCTTCAGACCTGACAAATCCACCATAGCCCCGATATTTACGCTGCGACAAATCTTGGAGAAGACCCTAGAAAAACAAATCGACACACATCATCTTTTTGTCGATTATAAAGCCGCCTTCGAAAGTCTAATAAGGAATCATCTATATTCCACCATGTCTGAATCTGGTATTCCTGCAAAGCTCATCCGCCTTTGCAGAATGACACTGAGCAACACCAGGGGCCCTACTCTGTATTGCGATGCGAAGAAAAAAAATCGCAAAATATCGTAATCGGTACTTCGTAATGCGATAACCACGTGCGATTCGCTATTTGAATGAGCATCGCGTTTCATTTTCGCAACGCATTGATTTACGCATCGCAATACGGAGTAGGGCCCCAGCAGCACAGTTAAAATCGGGAAGGATCTCACTCCTCCATTCGATACCAAACGAGGTTTTAGACAAGGTGATTCCTTATCGTGCGACTTTTTCAACCTAATGATGGAGAAAATCATCCGAGCTGCTGATTTGAGACGCAGTGGCACGATATTCTACAAAAGTATTATGCTGCTGGCGTATGCTGATGATATCGATATCATTGGCCATAATACGCGCGAAGTCAGCGCAGCATTCTCCAGGTTACCGAAAGAGTCGAGTCGAATGGGTCTTGTAGTGAACGCAGATAAGACGAAATACGTAGTGTCAACAAATAAACAGTTCCAGCGTCTTGGAAACCTCGTCACTGTTGACAACATCTCTTTCGAGGTCGTTAAGGACTACCTGGGATCCAGCGTAAACTCTTTCAACGATGTCAGTATTGAGATAAAGCTAAGGATAACTCTTGCCAACAGGTGTTACTTTGGGCTGAGTAGGCAATTGAGAAGCAGAGCCCTCTCTCGACGAACAAAACTCACGCTCTAAAGTCACTTATCATGCCCGTCCTATTACATGCAGCACAAACCTGGACGTTGAGCAGTTCTGATGAAAAGTCTTTGGGAGCCTTCGAGAGAAAGATCCTTCGTAAGATCTTCGGTCCAACCTGCGTCAATGGTGAGTACCGAATTCGATGGAACCACGAGCTGTATGAGCTGTACGCTGACATTGACATAGTTAAGCGCATTAAAATCGAGCGGCTTCGCCGGCTAGGTCATGTTGAGCGAATGGAAAACGACGCTCCAGCGAAAAAAATATTCGATTCAGTGCCCGGTGGTGGTCAACGCAGAAGAGGACGCCCAAATCTTCATGGAAGGATCATTGGAAGGATCATGTGTTCGATGACCTGACCACGCTTGGTGTTTCCAACTGGCGCCAGCAAGCGCAAAACAGAAATGGCCGGCGCAATTTCTTATACGAGGCCAAAACCGACTAACGGTTGTAAGCGCCAGATAAGTAAGTAAGTAACCTGAGCAATGGCTTCGAAAGTGTTATTCGGACTCTGCTTCATCAAAAGCAACCATTTGCCGATGGTATGTTGAGTTTAAACTTGGTTGTACAGACATAAATGATACTGAACGTTCAGGACGCCCAAATAAGCCAAATTGCAATACAGGAACATTTGTCGATGAGAAATCTGCTTTCCAAATGGGTGCCGCGTTTTCTCACACCGGATCCAAAACAACAACGTGTCAATTTTCGGAGAGCTGTTTGGCACTGTTTACAAAGAATTTCAATTTAAATTTATTTCACTAATAATTAGTACAATAAGAATAGTTTCTTTTATAGTACAACAAAACATGAATTTGTGACAATGGACAATGGATGAAACATGGATCCAACATTACACACAGGAATAAAAACGGTTGTCGGCTGAGTGGAGAGCAACCGATGAAAGCAGGCCAAAGCGACCAAAAACACAACAGTCGGCTGGAAAGGTTATGGCATTGGTATTTTGGGATGCGCATGGAATTTTGTTCATCGACTATCTCGAAAAGGTGAAAACAATCAACAGCGATTATTATATAGCGTTGTTGGAATGTTTGAAGGATGAAATCGCGAAAAATAGGATAGAAGAAATTGATAGACCAATTGATCCAGCAGCATGGAATGGATCTCGTTATTTTGTTTCCTTTATCGATGACTTCACGCACTTCGCTATGATTTACATCATCAAGAAGAAATCAGAGGTATTCGAGGTGATGAAGGAGTACGAAGCAATGGTAACTGCAAAGTTTGGCTCATTAATCTCAAAGCTGACGGTGGACCAGGATTGACAGTGGAAAGAATGCCAGAATGCTGAAGTCAGAGTGTGTATTTTGCATTAAAGAAGATGAATATGGAATTTCTATCCTATATAAGGCCAGGCTTGTAGTGAAGGGGTTTCTACAACAAGCTGGAATTGATTATTCAGAAACATATGCACCTGTGTGGCGTCCGTGGCGTAGTTGGTTAAAGTGCGTGGCCGCTATGTCAAAGAACTTTGGAGACCCAGGTTCGAACCCCAGCAGCGACAGAAAATTATTTGAATTAAAATAATTTTTCTGTACGGCCACCACCTCTCTGCAGACAATGGCAAACCTCAGAGAGTAATCAAATGCCATGTAAAGCTTCTTGAGAATAAGAACATTACGTTCATCGCCGTTCGGAGTCGGCGTTAAACATGTAGGTCCCTTTCTCGGTCAATTGTGTACAAACTTAATAACACGCACAACACAATTGATCATAAGAAGCTAGGTCAAAGTCCTTTCAAGGGCTGAAATGGCCAGTTATTTATTTTTTATTTCTATAGTTCCAACCTTCAAACAATACGTGTAAAAATTTCATGACAATATAACGTTTAGTTCAGAAGTTGCAGTGATTTAAGTGACGCTACTGTTGATATTTTCAAAATAATGGATTCAAAGCAATTCCGTGTGTTGATTTATCATTATTTTTTTATGGGAAAAAATACCGCCCAAGCTGAGCAATGGTTTTGAAAGAGTTATGCTGAGTTTAAAATTGGTCATACAGACACAAATGATGCTGAACGTTCAGGACGCCCAAATGAGGCAGTTGTTCCACAAAACATAAAAAAATTACTCCAAATGGTATTGGCCGACCGTAAAGTGAAGGTGTGCGAGCAAGCTGAGGCTCTAAAGATATCGAAAGGCAGTGTGGGAACAATATTACAGGAACATTTGTCGATGAGAAAGCTGCTTTCCAAATTGGTGCTGCGTTTTCTTACACCGGACCAAAAACAACAACGTGTCGATGATTCGGAGAGCTGTTTGACACTGTTTCCAAAGAACAAACATTAATTTTTGCGTCGGTATGTGACAATGGATGAAACATGGATCCACCATTACACACCGGAATCAAAACGGTCGTCAGCTGAGTGGAGAGCAACCGATGAAAATAGGCCAAAGCGACCAAAAACACAAAAAACGGCTGGAAAGGTTATGGCTTATTGGTTATTGCATCCCAATATATGGTTATTGGGATGCGGATGGAAGTTTGGAAGTTCATCGACTATCTCGAAAAGGGAAAAACAATCACCAGCGATTATTATATAGCGTTGTTGGAGCGTTTGAAGGATGAAATCGCGAAAAATCGGCCCGATTTGAAGAAGAAAAAATTCTTTTTCAGCAAGACAATGCACCGTGCCACAAATCGATGAAAACTATGGCAAAAATCCACGAATTGGGCTTCGAGTTGCTTCCTCATCCACCGTATTCGCCAGGTTTGGCGCCCAGCGACTTCTGGCTCTTTGCTGATCTCAAAAAAATGCTTGCCGGCAAGATATTTGGCTCCAATGAAGAGGTGATGGAGGATGGATGACGTATTTTGAGGCGAAGCATAAATCGTTCTACAAAACCGGTATTGAAAATATAGAAAAGCGGTGGAATGAATGTATTGATCTTGAAGGAACCTATGTTAATGAATAAAGAAGAATATTTGCAAAAAAAAGTTTTTTTATTACTTAGTCTCGGGAGACTTATTGGACCATGTGTTAATACGCAAGTCACAAGCAGAACAATGTTTAATGTATTTTTAAATCACAGCCAACCGACGCTTTTCGTAAGTGCACACAGTCAAAAAACAAATGTCAATTTGCAGCAAGGGGTGCCATCTAATTAATTTTTTTTGTAATAGTTCCTTAGATCAGAGTGTACAACACGGAATACAGTGTGCGATTACGTTAAAGAAATCATTTCTATAATTTTTAAGGGCGTTCGAACGGTTTCTTACCTACAGTCTACACTATGATACAGAAGGTTAAAAAAAAATTGTTTCGTAATAAAAGGAAAGAAAAAGCTGTTGCTTTCTCTCTCACCTTCTGATGAATCACAGCAACGTTTTGCAGCAACAGCAAAATTGTGTGGCATTGTTTTTTTTTTTATATAGGGAAAGAAGTGTTTTTAATTTCTAATTTTTACCTACCTTAATGACAAAACATTTGAATAAAAACTATATTCTGCAGTTGGTATAAGCCAGACCTTTCAAATGATATAGTTTTATTCAAATGTGTTGTCTTTAAATTAAGAAAAACGTGGGTTATTTTTGTGTTAGCGTATTATTATATAAGATCTCTGGTTTTTGTGGAACTTTCGTTGTTCGTTCCTGTCTTTTATTTCCTCTGAGTTCGCTTACGCTTAAAATCTATTTAGTCCATACAAAGAAAATAATTTTGTTGCCGTAATTCGGCTATTCGTCCCTATGTGCACCGGTCCAAACTCTTGTTTTAATCCATATCCAAATTCCTGACCTTATCCTTGTTCAAATCTTTGCCTAAGCCTTGTCCCACTTCCTTCCTAAATCTTTATCCTTATTGCGTTCACATCTTTGTTCTTTTCCTTGTTCTTTTCCTTGCTCTTTTCCTTGTTCTATTTCTTGTTCCTATAATTTTCATAATCTTGTCCCAATTGTCGGTTTGTCTCAGTCCTTGTCGAAGTCATCTTCCCAATTCTTGTCCTAGTCCTTGTCC
This sequence comes from Pherbina coryleti, assembly GCA_943735915.1. NCBI lineage: Eukaryota > Metazoa > Arthropoda > Insecta > Diptera > Sciomyzidae > Pherbina > Pherbina coryleti. Next base: position 94,458,156 of record OX030948.1, on the reverse strand, counting down.
AATTCTATACTCTTGTCTTTGTTCCAATTTTTGTCCTACTGCTTTTCTTATTCCTGGTCCTTAACTTAGTCCAAATCCTTGGTCTCATCCTTTTTCTAATCCTTGTTATAATCATTGTTATAATCCTTTTTATAATCCTTTTTATAATCCTTGTTATAATCCTTGTTCTAATACTTGACCTTATTGTAATTTTTTTTTTTTTATATTTTTACTTTTGCATTTGGTGCATTCTGCACCGAGAAAAAAATCAATAGATAAATCACCTTAGTCGTCTTGGGTGGAAATAAACTTTTTTGTATAAAACAATAAATTACTTTAGTAAATAAGCATAAGTTTTTAATTTCCATACAAATTCTTTTCACCCAGCCTAAGTGTGGTTACTTTAAAAGGTTCCCTGAGAGGCAATATGTGAAATTAAATTAACCCTCTATCACTCAAGAACTGCGATTTATTTAATTTTTTGGATTGGAGATGATAACAAAAAAACAAAATACACGTATTTCTTGATTTTTATATTTTTTTATTATTTATGAAGAAAAATTACAAAAATAGGCCGTGTTGCTGTTAGGCAACACTGAGGTAAGTGGTCAAAATTAAAGAGCACTATAGAACATGTTATGAAAGATGGAAGTTTCTGAAGCAATTCTTGGTTTTTGTATAGCATAATGCTACCCCGAATTTTTCATACATTATGGGTAAATCCAACACACTTCGGTAACTTGCATCTGATTTTCTTATCAGACCATTGCGGCCAATGCCCAACCTGGTCTTGTCGGACTGCTTTCGGGGGTACATGCTGAGCAGGTCCTTTATGCTTTTTAGCTTGGATCTCGTTCTCAAGCGAATACCGACTAGATAAATTAGGTTTTATACCCATTTTATATCCCAACCTCCAGACGGAAATCTGCTGATGATAAGCAGTCTGATTGAAAGGTTTTGTATTTAGCAACTATTTTGTAAAGTATCCATGCATTGGCCATCGTGAGATCCAAATAATGATAAAACAGTCGCATGGGCCATCTTTTGCTTCGCAAACGTATTTTAAATATACTCATGACGCTGTCAAGGAGATCAACGTCACCCATATGGCGATTGTACTCTCCGACCACATTGGGTCGCTTTATGTGCACATACCTTGAGTTCTGCTTATCCCATCTTCTTACATCAGTTTCAGGTTTTTGCCCGGCAAAGGTTGACAATTTTGTTGTCCTTCCATGCGACAGTTGAGACATCGATCCCGTTGACATTTTCATCATTAACTTTTCTGATGACAGCTTACAATCCGGTATTCTATTTCTTCTTATAGTACCAAGACTGAGAATGCCTTCCTTGGCGAGATATTCCATCAGACGGAGAGAAGTAAAATAGTTGTCAAAATATAGTCTGAAGTTCTGGTGTTTTGGAATCATACGCGCTAACCTCATGACGACGTTTGATGAGGCGCCTAAATCTGGATCTCCTTGTAAGACGCCATTTTCTTTGCCTGTTTCGATTTCTGTTTTATAGGCAAAGCCAGAAACGCCAATCAAAACGAAGACTTTATAGCCCCATTTATGTGGTTTATTATTATTGTATCGCTTCAACGTATTCCGTGCTTTAGTGGAGCACATTTGCTCGTCCACACAAAGGTGCTCTTCCATTGGTACTTTACTAAATGTCTCGTTCAAGGAGTTCACCACGGGACGTTATGTAGCCGATCATGATCAGGATTGTTCCTAAGAAGATCTTTGCTATTGTCGTTGAAATGTAAGGTTTGACGAATTTTTTAAAAATTGTTCAACGTAATGGTTTCCTGTATTATAGGTGTTCCAAGATCGGACTCCAGTGGTTGGTAAAGCTTGGTAATTGAACGAGAGACATAAGATATGCCACACCTACAAATTGCCTAACATCTTCCTCACATATCCGAAAAGGGCTATTAGGAACTTTCTACGATATAAGTTGGTCTCCAAAGAAATTTTCCTGATAAGTTCATTTGCGAATAAGTAGAAAAAAAAACTGTTCGGGAGTGTCTAGCTCAAGAAGATCAGGACGCAGGGATTTGTTTCCCATAAACATGAGCTGTGCTGCATTTAACTCTAGGTTTTTTTTCTTCCAGCGTAAATTCAGTTTAGCTGGCTTCTCTTTAGGATATTTTCTTGAATTCTTATCATGGAAAGGTAGAGCAGTGCACTCGTGTGACAGTGGAGTTTCCGTGCTAGGGAAAGGACTTTCATCAATGCTTTCCAGACCTTCTAATATGACATCCACGTCAATATCTATTTCTGGAGCCTCACCTTTGAGAGTTTTAAATTCAGGATCAAAATCAGGATCGGCAATGCTGTCGTCATCAAAATCTAAGTCATCATCGCCATATTCGTAAGAACAGCAAAAATTGTTCGCCACTAAGGGGCCGCTTACGAGACATTCTGAAACATAAAAACAAACTGCAATAAGAATAAATGTGTCAAACAAAATTTCACTCTTTTCACCTGATGTAGCCAACGAGCAACAATCCTTATTTGCCAACAAAAACAAAATAAAAAGTAAAAGGTGCTAAAAAACCGTTCCACAATAAAGTTTAAACACTTTCCTCTTCACTTTATCAAAATAACACATGGTCCAATAAGTCCCGAGACTAACTACTAGGTGCCACCTCTAACGAAATATCGATAGAATATTTCGATTGTTCCAACCTTCAAACAATACGTGTAAAAATTTCATGACAATCGAACGTTTTAGTTCCAGTTTGATATTTCAAAAATATTGGATTCAAAGCAATTCCGTGTGTTGATTTATCACTGTTATCACTGTGATGGGAAAAAATACCGTCCAACCTGAGCAATGGGTCCTTGAAGAGGCCTATGAGCGCAGCCCCCGCCACGACATAAAAATCGTGCTTGGTGACTTCAACGCCAAGGTGGGAAAAGAAAATATCTTTGGTCCAACAGTCGGAAAGTTCAGCCTCCACGACAATACCTCCGATAACGGAATGAGGCTGATTAACTTTGCCGCAGCGCGAAACATGGTCGTTAGTAGCACTTGATTCAAGCATCTCAATATTCATAAAGCAACTTGGCTGTCTCCTGATCAAAAGACGCGCAACCAAATTGATCACGTTTTGATTGACGGAAGGCACTCTTCTAGTGTTTAAGGTGTACGCACGATCCGTGTTGCCAATATAGACTCGGATCATTATCTTGTCGCAGCCAAGATTTGTACACACCTGTGCGCAACCAAGAATGCGCGCAATCCAGCACAGAGAAAGCTTGAAGCCGAAAAGCTGCAATCAAAGCAAATAGCCGAAGAAGCTACTCGACTCTCCTTAAGCCGATGGATTACCTGCTGAGCTCTTCAAGAATGGAGGCTTCTATCAAACGATTGGAACCTCAGTGTGCTCTGCCCAATCCACAAGAAAGGCGATCCCACAATTTGCGCCAACTACCGTGGGATAAGCCTTCTTAATATTGCAAATAAGGTCCTGTCGAGCGTATTATGTGAAAGACTGAAGCCCATCGTAAACCAGCTGATTGGACCTTATCAGTGTGGCTTCAGACCTGACAAATCCACCATAGCCCCGATATTTACGCTGCGACAAATCTTGGAGAAGACCCTAGAAAAACAAATCGACACACATCATCTTTTTGTCGATTATAAAGCCGCCTTCGAAAGTCTAATAAGGAATCATCTATATTCCACCATGTCTGAATCTGGTATTCCTGCAAAGCTCATCCACCTTTGCAGAATGACACTGAGCAACACCAGGGGCCCTACTCTGTATTGCGATGCGAAGAAACAAAATCGCAAAATATCGTAATCGGTACTTCGTAATGCGATAACCACGTGCGATTCGCTATTTGAATGAGCATCGCGTTTCATTTTCGCAACGCATTGATTTACGCATCGCAATACGGAGTAGGGCCCCAGCAGCACAGTTAAAATCGGGAAGGATCTCACTCCTCCATTCGATACCAAACGAGGTTTTAGACAAGGTGATTCCTTATCGTGCGACTTTTTCAACCTAATGATGGAGAAAATCATCCGAGCTGCTGATTTGAGACGCAGTGGCACGATATTCTACAAAAGTATTATGCTGCTGGCGTATGCTGATGATATCGATATCATTGGCCATAATACGCGCGAAGTCAGCGCAGCATTCTCCAGGTTACCGAAAGAGTCGAGTCGAATGGGTCTTGTAGTGAACGCAGATAAGACGAAATACGTAGTGTCAACAAATAAACAGTTCCAGCGTCTTGGAAACCTCGTCACTGTTGACAACATCTCTTTCGAGGTCGTTAAGGACTACCTGGGATCCAGCGTAAACTCTTTCAACGATGTCAGTATTGAGATAAAGCTAAGGATAACTCTTGCCAACAGGTGTTACTTTGGGCTGAGTAGGCAATTGAGAAGCAGAGCCCTCTCTCGACGAACAAAACTCACGCTCTAAAGTCACTTATCATGCCCGTCCTATTACATGCAGCACAAACCTGGACGTTGAGCAGTTCTGATGAAAAGTCTTTGGGAGCCTTCGAGAGAAAGATCCTTCGTAAGATCTTCGGTCCAACCTGCGTCAATGGTGAGTACCGAATTCGATGGAACCACGAGCTGTATGAGCTGTACGCTGACATTGACATAGTTAAGCGCATTAAAATCGAGCGGCTTCGCCGGCTAGGTCATGTTGAGCGAATGGAAAACGACGCTTTAGCGAAAAAAATATTCGATTCAGTGCCCGGTGGTGGTCAACGCAGAAGAGGACGCCCAAATCTTCATGGAAGGATCATTGGAAGGATCATGTGTTCGATGACCTGACCACGCTTGGTGTTTCCAACTGGCGCCAGCAAGCGCAAAACAGAAATGGCCGGCGCAATTTCTTATACGAGGCCAAAACCGACTAACGGTTGTAAGCGCCAGATAAGTAAGTAAGTAACCTGAGCAATGGCTTCGAAAGTGTTATTCGGACTCTGCTTCATCAAAAGCAACCATTTGCCGATGGTATGTTGAGTTTAAACTTGGTTGTACAAACATAAATGATACTGAACGTTCAGGACGCCCAAATAAGCCAAATTGCAATACAGGAACATTTGTCGATGAGAAATCTGCTTTCCAAATGGGTGCCGCGTTTTCTCACACCGGATCCAAAACAACAACGTGTCAATTTTCGGAGAGCTGTTTGGCACTGTTTACAAAGAATTTCAATTTAAATTTATTTCACTAATAATTAGTACAATAAGAATAGTTTCTTTTATAGTACAACAAAACATGAATTTGTGACAATGGACAATGGATGAAACATGGATCCAACATTACACACAGGAATAAAAACGGTTGTCGGCTGAGTGGAGAGCAACCGATGAAAGCAGGCCAAAGCGACCAAAAACACAACAGTCGGCTGGAAAGGTTATGGCATTGGTATTTTGGGATGCGCATGGAATTTTGTTCATCGACTATCTCGAAAAGGTGAAAACAATCAACAGCGATTATTATATAGCGTTGTTGGAATGTTTGAAGGATGAAATCGCGAAAAATAGGATAGAAGAAATTGATAGACCAATTGATCCAGCAGCATGGAATGGATCTCGTTATTTTGTTTCCTTTATCGATGACTTCACGCACTTCGCTATGATTTACATCATCAAGAAGAAATCAGAGGTATTCGAGGTGATGAAGGAGTACGAAGCAATGGTAACTGCAAAGTTTGGCTCATTAATCTCAAAGCTGACGGTGGACCAGGATTGACAGTGGAAAGAATGCCAGAATGCTGAAGTCAGAGTGTGTATTTTGCATTAAAGAAGATGAATATGGAATTTCTATCCTATATAAGGCCAGGCTTGTAGTGAAGGGGTTTCTACAACAAGCTGGAATTGATTATTCAGAAACATATGCACCTGTGTGGCGTCCGTGGCGTAGTTGGTTAAAGTGCGTGGCCGCTATGTCAAAGAACTTTGGAGACCCAGGTTCGAACCCCAGCAGCGACAGAAAATTATTTGAATTAAAATAATTTTTCTGTACGGCCACCACCTCTCTGCAGACAATGGCAAACCTCAGAGAGTAATCAAATGCCATGTAAAGCTTCTTGAGAATAAGAACATTACGTTCATCGCCGTTCGGAGTCGGCGTTAAACATGTAGGTCCCTTTCTCGGTCAATTGTGTACAAACTTAATAACACGCACAACACAATTGATCATAAGAAGCTAGGTCAAAGTCCTTTCAAGGGCTGAAATGGCCAGTTATTTATTTTTTATTTTTTATTTTTTATATGCACCTGTAGCAAAGCTTACAACTATTCGAGTTGTTCTAGCTGTTGGAATTCATGAAAAACTTCAATTCTATCAGCTTGATGTCAAGACGGCGTTTCTGTATGGTGAATTGAGAGAACATATTTATATGGCCATACCTGAAGGCGTAAAAGCTGAAAAGGGTAAGGTTTGTAAGCTCAACAAATAGCATTATGGACTGAAACAAGCACCTAGATGTTGGAATGAAAAGTTCAACGATTACCTTTTAACACATGGTTCAATAAGTCCCGAGACTAACTACTAGGTGGCACCTGTAACGAAATATCGATATAATATTTCGATAGTTCCTGTGGCGTAGTTGGTTAAAGTGTGTGGCCTCTATGTCAACGAACCTGGAGACTAGGGTTCGAACCCTAGCAGCGACAGCAAATTATTTGAACTAAAATAATTTTTCTGTACGGCCGCCACCTCTCTGCAGACAATGGCAAACCTCAGAGAGTAGTCAAAATGTCATGTAAAGCTTCTTGAGAACAAGTACATTCCGTTCATCGCCGTTCGGAGTCGGCGTTAAACCTGTAGGTCCGGTTCTCGGTCAATTGTGCACAAACTTAATAGCACGCACAACACAATTGATCATAAGAAGCTAGGTCAAAGTCCTTTCAAGGGCTGAAATGGCCAGTTATTTATTTTTTATTTCTATAGTTCCAACCTTCAAACAATACGTGTAAAAATTTCATGACAATATAACGTTTAGTTCAGAAGTTGCAGTGATTTAAGTGACGCTACTGTTGATATTTTCAAAATAATGGATTCAAAGCAATTCCGTGTGTTGATTTATCATTATTTTTTTATGGGAAAAAATACCGCCCAAGCTGAGCAATGGTTTTGAAAGAGTTATGCTGAGTTTAAAATTGGTCATACAGACACAAATGATGCTGAACGTTCAGGACGCCCAAATGAGGCAGTTGTTCCACAAAACATAAAAAAATTACTCCAAATGGTATTGGCCGACCGTAAAGTGAAGGTGTGCGAGCAAGCTGAGGCTCTAAAGATATCGAAAGGCAGTGTGGGAACAATATTACAGGAACATTTGTCGATGAGAAAGCTGCTTTCCAAATTGGTGCTGCGTTTTCTTACACCGGACCAAAAACAACAACGTGTCGATGATTCGGAGAGCTGTTTGACACTGTTTCTAAAGAACAAACATTAATTTTTGCGTCGGTATGTGACAATGGATGAAACATGGATCCACCATTACACACCGGAATCAAAACGGTCGTCAGCTGAGTGGAGAGCAACCGATGAAAATAGGCCAAAGCGACCAAAAACACAAAAAACGGCTGGAAAGGTTATGGCTTATTGGTTATTGCATCCCAATATATGGTTATTGGGATGCGGATGGAAGTTTGGAAGTTCATCGACTATCTTGAAAAGGGAAAAACAATCACCAGCGATTATTATATAGCGTTGTTGGAGCGTTTGAAGGATGAAATCGCGAAAAATCGGCCCGATTTGAAGAAGAAAAAATTCTTTTTCAGCAAGACAATGCACCGTGCCACAAATCGATGAAAACTATGGCAAAAATCCACGAATTGGGCTTCGAGTTGCTTCCTCATCCACCGTATTCGCCAGGTTTGGCGCCCAGCGACTTCTGGCTCTTTGCTGATCTCAAAAAAATGCTTGCCGGCAAGATATTTGGCTCCAATGAAGAGGTGATGGAGGATGGATGACGTATTTTGAGGCGAAGCATAAATCGTTCTACAAAACCGGTATTGAAAATATAGAAAAGCGGTGGAATGAATGTATTGATCTTGAAGGAACCTATGTTAATGAATAAAGAAGAATATTTGCAAAAAAAAGTTTTTTTATTACTTAGTCTCGGGAGACTTATTGGACCATGTGTTAATACGCAAGTCACAAGCAGAACAATGTTTAATGTATTTTTAAATCACAGCCAACCGACGCTTTTCGTAAGTGCACACAGTCAAAAAACAAATGTCAATTTGCAGCAAGGGGTGCCATCTAATTAATTTTTTTTGTAATAGTTCCTTAGATCAGAGTGTACAACACGGAATACAGTGTGCGATTACGTTAAAGAAATCATTTCTATAATTTTTAAGGGCGTTCGAACGGTTTCTTACCTACAGTCTACACTATGATACAGAAGGTTAAAAAAAAATTGTTTCGTAATAAAAGGAAAGAAAAAGCTGTTGCTTTCTCTCTCACCTTCTGATGAATCACAGCAACGTTTTGCAGCAACAGCAAAATTGTGTGGCATTGTTTTTTTTTTTATATAGGGAAAGAAGTGTTTTTCATTTCTAATTTTTACCTACCTTAATGACAAAACATTTGAATAAAAACTATATTCTGCAGTTGGTATAAGCCAGACCTTTCAAATGATATAGTTTTATTCAAATGTGTTGTCTTTAAATTAAGAAAAACGTGGGTTATTTTTGTGTTAGCGTATTATTATATAAGATCTCTGGTTTTTGTGGAACTTTCGTTGTTCGTTCCTGTCTTTTATTTCCTCTGAGTTCGCTTACGCTTAAAATCTATTTAGTCCATACAAAGAAAATAATTTTGTTGCCGTAATTCGGCTATTCGTCCCTATGTGCACCGGTCCAAACTCTTGTTTTAATCCATATCCAAATTCCTGACCTTATCCTTGTTCAAATCTTTGCCTAAGCCTTGTCCCACTTCCTTCCTAAATCTTTATCCTTATTGCGTTCACATCTTTGTTCTTTTCCTTGTTCTTTTCCTTGCTCTTTTCCTTGTTCTATTTCTTGTTCCTATAATTTTCATAATCTTGTCCCAATTGTCGGTTTGTCTCAGTCCTTGTCGAAGTCATCTTCCCAATTCTTGTCCTAGTCCTTGTCCAATTCTATACTCTTGTCTTTGTTCCAATTTTTGTCCTACTGCTTTTCTTATTCCTGGTCCTTAACTTAGTCCAAATCCTTGGTCTCATCCTTTTTCTAATCCTTGTTATAATCATTGTTATAATCCTTTTTATAATCCTTTTTATAATCCTTGTTATAATCCTTGTTCTAATACTTGACCTTATTGTAATTTTTTTTTTTTTATATTTTTACTTTTGCATTTGGTGCATTCTGCACCGAGAAAAAAATCAATAGATAAATCACCTTAGTCGTCTTGGGTGGAAATAAACTTTTTTGTATAAAACAATAAATTACTTTAGTAAATAAGCATAAGTTTTTAATTTCCATACAAATTCTTTTCACCCAGCCTAAGTGTGGTTACTTTAAAAGGTTCCCTGAGAGGCAATATGTGAAATTAAATTAACCCTCTATCACTCAAGAACTGCGATTTATTTAATTTTTTGGATTGGAGATGATAACAAAAAAACAAAATACACGTATTTCTTGATTTTTATATATTTTTATTATTTATGAAGAAAAATTACAAAAATAGGCCGTGTTGCTGTTAGGCAACACTGAGGTAAGTGGTCAAAATTAAAGAGCACTATAGAACATGTTATGAAAGATGGAAGTTTCTGAAGCAATTCTTGGTTTTTGTATAGCATAATGCTACCCCGAATTTTTCATACATTATGGGTAAATCCAACACACTTCGGTAACTTGCATCTGATTTTCTTATCAGACCATTGCGGCCAATGCCCAACCTGGTCTTGTCGGACTGCTTTCGGGGGTACATGCTGAGCAGGGCCTTTATGCTTTTTAGCTTGGATCTCGTTCTCAAGCGAATACCGACTAGATAAATTAGGTTTTATACCCATTTTATATCCCAACCTCCAGACGGAAATCTGCTGATGATAAGCAGTCTGATTGAAAGGTTTTGTATTTAGCAACTATTTTGTAAAGTATCCATGCATTGGCCATCGTGAGATCCAAATAATGATAAAACAGTCGCATGGGCCATCTTTTGCTTCGCAAACGTATTTTAAATATACTCATGACGCTGTCAAGGAGATCAACGTCACCCATATGGCGATTGTACTCTCCGACCACATTGGGTCGCTTTATGTGCACATACCTTGAGTTCTGCTTATCCCATCTTCTTACATCAGTTTCAGGTTTTTGCCCGGCAAAGGTTGACAATTTTGTTGTCCTTCCATGCGACAGTTGAGACATCGATCCCGTTGACATTTTCATCATTAACTTTTCTGATGACAGCTTACAATCCGGTATTCTATTTCTTCTTATAGTACCAAGACTGAGAATGCCTTCCTTGGCGAGATATTCCATCAGACGGAGAGAAGTAAAATAGTTGTCAAAATATAGTCTGAAGTTCTGGTGTTTTGGAATCATACGCGCTAACCTCATGACGACGTTTGATGAGGCGCCTAAATCTGGATCTCCTTGTAAGACGCCATTTTCTTTGCCTGTTTCGATTTCTGTTTTATAGGCAAAGCCAGAAACGCCAATCAAAACGAAGACTTTATAGCCCCATTTATGTGGTTTATTATTATTGTATCGCTTCAACGTATTCCGTGCTTTAGTGGAGCACATTTGCTCGTCCACACAAAGGTGCTCTTCCATTGGTACTTTACTAAATGTCTCGTTCAAGGAGTTCACCACGGGACGTTATGTAGCCGATCATGATCAGGATTGTTCCTAAGAAGATCTTTGCTATTGTCGTTGAAATGTAAGGTTTGACGAATTTTTTAAAAATTGTTCAACGTAATGGTTTCCTGTATTATAGGTGTTCCAAGATCGGACTCCAGTGGTTGGTAAAGCTTGGTAATTGAACGAGAGACATAAGATATGCCACACCTACAAATTGCCTAACATCTTCCTCACATATCCGAAAAGGGCTATTAGGAACTTTCTACGATATAAGTTGGTCTCCAAAGAAATTTTCCTGATAAGTTCATTTGCGAATAAGTAGAAAAAAAAACTGTTCGGGAGTGTCTAGCTCAAGAAGATCAGGACGCAGGGATTTGTTTCCCATAAACATGAGCTGTGCTGCATTTAACTCTAGGTTTTTTTTCTTCCAGCGTAAATTCAGTTTAGCTGGCTTCTCTTTAGGATATTTTCTTGAATTCTTATCATGGAAAGGTAGAGCAGTGCACTCGTGTGACAGTGGAGTTTCCGTGCTAGGGAAAGGACTTTCATCAATGCTTTCCAGACCTTCTAATATGACATCCACGTCAATATCTATTTCTGGAGCCTCACCTTTGAGAGTTTTAAATTCAGGATCAAAATCAGGATCGGCAATGCTGTCGTCATCAAAATCTAAGTCATCATCGCCATATTCGTAAGAACAGCAAAAATTGTTCGCCACTAAGGGGCCGCTTACGAGACATTCTGAAACATAAAAACAAACTGCAATAAGAATAAATGTGTCAAACAAAATTTCACTCTTTTCACCTGATGTAGCCAACGAGCAACAATCCTTATTTGCCAACAAAAACAAAATAAAAAGTAAAAGGTGCTAAAAAACCGTTCCACAATAAAGTTTAAACACTTTCCTCTTCACTTTATCAAAATAACACATGGTCCAATAAGTCCCGAGACTAACTACTAGGTGCCACCTCTAACGAAATATCGATAGAATATTTCGATTGTTCCAACCTTCAAACAATACGTGTAAAAATTTCATGACAATCGAACGTTTTAGTTCCAGTTTGATATTTCAAAAATATTGGATTCAAAGCAATTCCGTGTGTTGATTTATCACTGTTATCACTGTGATGGGAAAAAATACCGTCCAACCTGAGCAATGGGTCCTTGAAGAGGCCTATGAGCGCAGCCCCCGCCACGACATAAAAATCGTGCTTGGTGACTTCAACGCCAAGGTGGGAAAAGAAAATATCTTTGGTCCAACAGTCGGAAAGTTCAGCCTCCACGACAATACCTCCGATAACGGAATGAGGCTGATTAACTTTGCCGCAGCGCGAAACATGGTCGTTAGTAGCACTTGATTCAAGCATCTCAATATTCATAAAGCAACTTGGCTGTCTCCTGATCAAAAGACGCGCAACCAAATTGATCACGTTTTGATTGACGGAAGGCACTCTTCTAGTGTTTAAGGTGTACGCACGATCCGTGTTGCCAATATAGACTCGGATCATTATCTTGTCGCAGCCAAGATTTGTACACACCTGTGCGCAACCAAGAATGCGCGCAATCCAGCACAGAGAAAGCTTGAAGCCGAAAAGCTGCAATCAAAGCAAATAGCCGAAGAAGCTACTCGACTCTCCTTAAGCCGATGGATTACCTGCTGAGCTCTTCAAGAATGGAGGCTTCTATCAAACGATTGGAACCTCAGTGTGCTCTGCCCAATCCACAAGAAAGGCGATCCCACAATTTGCGCCAACTACCGTGGGATAAGCCTTCTTAATATTGCAAATAAGGTCCTGTCGAGCGTATTATGTGAAAGACTGAAGCCCATCGTAAACCAGCTGATTGGACCTTATCAGTGTGGCTTCAGACCTGACAAATCCACCATAGCCCCGATATTTACGCTGCGACAAATCTTGGAGAAGACCCTAGAAAAACAAATCGACACACATCATCTTTTTGTCGATTATAAAGCCGCCTTCGAAAGTCTAATAAGGAATCATCTATATTCCACCATGTCTGAATCTGGTATTCCTGCAAAGCTCATCCGCCTTTGCAGAATGACACTGAGCAACACCAGGGGCCCTACTCTGTATTGCGATGCGAAGAAAAAAAATCGCAAAATATCGTAATCGGTACTTCGTAATGCGATAACCACGTGCGATTCGCTATTTGAATGAGCATCGCGTTTCATTTTCGCAACGCATTGATTTACGCATCGCAATACGGAGTAGGGCCCCAGCAGCACAGTTAAAATCGGGAAGGATCTCACTCCTCCATTCGATACCAAACGAGGTTTTAGACAAGGTGATTCCTTATCGTGCGACTTTTTCAACCTAATGATGGAGAAAATCATCCGAGCTGCTGATTTGAGACGCAGTGGCACGATATTCTACAAAAGTATTATGCTGCTGGCGTATGCTGATGATATCGATATCATTGGCCATAATACGCGCGAAGTCAGCGCAGCATTCTCCAGGTTACCGAAAGAGTCGAGTCGAATGGGTCTTGTAGTGAACGCAGATAAGACGAAATACGTAGTGTCAACAAATAAACAGTTCCAGCGTCTTGGAAACCTCGTCACTGTTGACAACATCTCTTTCGAGGTCGTTAAGGACTACCTGGGATCCAGCGTAAACTCTTTCAACGATGTCAGTATTGAGATAAAGCTAAGGATAACTCTTGCCAACAGGTGTTACTTTGGGCTGAGTAGGCAATTGAGAAGCAGAGCCCTCTCTCGACGAACAAAACTCACGCTCTAAAGTCACTTATCATGCCCGTCCTATTACATGCAGCACAAACCTGGACGTTGAGCAGTTCTGATGAAAAGTCTTTGGGAGCCTTCGAGAGAAAGATCCTTCGTAAGATCTTCGGTCCAACCTGCGTCAATGGTGAGTACCGAATTCGATGGAACCACGAGCTGTATGAGCTGTACGCTGACATTGACATAGTTAAGCGCATTAAAATCGAGCGGCTTCGCCGGCTAGGTCATGTTGAGCGAATGGAAAACGACGCTCCAGCGAAAAAAATATTCGATTCAGTGCCCGGTGGTGGTCAACGCAGAAGAGGACGCCCAAATCTTCATGGAAGGATCATTGGAAGGATCATGTGTTCGATGACCTGACCACGCTTGGTGTTTCCAACTGGCGCCAGCAAGCGCAAAACAGAAATGGCCGGCGCAATTTCTTATACGAGGCCAAAACCGACTAACGGTTGTAAGCGCCAGATAAGTAAGTAAGTAACCTGAGCAATGGCTTCGAAAGTGTTATTCGGACTCTGCTTCATCAAAAGCAACCATTTGCCGATGGTATGTTGAGTTTAAACTTGGTTGTACAGACATAAATGATACTGAACGTTCAGGACGCCCAAATAAGCCAAATTGCAATACAGGAACATTTGTCGATGAGAAATCTGCTTTCCAAATGGGTGCCGCGTTTTCTCACACCGGATCCAAAACAACAACGTGTCAATTTTCGGAGAGCTGTTTGGCACTGTTTACAAAGAATTTCAATTTAAATTTATTTCACTAATAATTAGTACAATAAGAATAGTTTCTTTTATAGTACAACAAAACATGAATTTGTGACAATGGACAATGGATGAAACATGGATCCAACATTACACACAGGAATAAAAACGGTTGTCGGCTGAGTGGAGAGCAACCGATGAAAGCAGGCCAAAGCGACCAAAAACACAACAGTCGGCTGGAAAGGTTATGGCATTGGTATTTTGGGATGCGCATGGAATTTTGTTCATCGACTATCTCGAAAAGGTGAAAACAATCAACAGCGATTATTATATAGCGTTGTTGGAATGTTTGAAGGATGAAATCGCGAAAAATAGGATAGAAGAAATTGATAGACCAATTGATCCAGCAGCATGGAATGGATCTCGTTATTTTGTTTCCTTTATCGATGACTTCACGCACTTCGCTATGATTTACATCATCAAGAAGAAATCAGAGGTATTCGAGGTGATGAAGGAGTACGAAGCAATGGTAACTGCAAAGTTTGGCTCATTAATCTCAAAGCTGACGGTGGACCAGGATTGACAGTGGAAAGAATGCCAGAATGCTGAAGTCAGAGTGTGTATTTTGCATTAAAGAAGATGAATATGGAATTTCTATCCTATATAAGGCCAGGCTTGTAGTGAAGGGGTTTCTACAACAAGCTGGAATTGATTATTCAGAAACATATGCACCTGTGTGGCGTCCGTGGCGTAGTTGGTTAAAGTGCGTGGCCGCTATGTCAAAGAACTTTGGAGACCCAGGTTCGAACCCCAGCAGCGACAGAAAATTATTTGAATTAAAATAATTTTTCTGTACGGCCACCACCTCTCTGCAGACAATGGCAAACCTCAGAGAGTAATCAAATGCCATGTAAAGCTTCTTGAGAATAAGAACATTACGTTCATCGCCGTTCGGAGTCGGCGTTAAACATGTAGGTCCCTTTCTCGGTCAATTGTGTACAAACTTAATAACACGCACAACACAATTGATCATAAGAAGCTAGGTCAAAGTCCTTTCAAGGGCTGAAATGGCCAGTTATTTATTTTTTATTTTTTATTTTTTATATGCACCTGTAGCAAAGCTTACAACTATTCGAGTTGTTCTAGCTGTTGGAATTCATGAAAAACTTCAATTCTATCAGCTTGATGTCAAGACGGCGTTTCTGTATGGTGAATTGAGAGAACATATTTATATGGCCATACCTGAAGGCGTAAAAGCTGAAAAGGGTAAGGTTTGTAAGCTCAACAAATAGCATTATGGACTGAAACAAGCACCTAGATGTTGGAATGAAAAGTTCAACGATTACCTTTTAACACATGGTTCAATAAGTCCCGAGACTAACTACTAGGTGGCACCTGTAACGAAATATCGATATAATATTTCGATAGTTCCTGTGGCGTAGTTGGTTAAAGTGTGTGGCCTCTATGTCAACGAACCTGGAGACTAGGGTTCGAACCCTAGCAGCGACAGCAAATTATTTGAACTAAAATAATTTTTCTGTACGGCCGCCACCTCTCTGCAGACAATGGCAAACCTCAGAGAGTAGTCAAAATGTCATGTAAAGCTTCTTGAGAACAAGTACATTCCGTTCATCGCCGTTCGGAGTCGGCGTTAAACCTGTAGGTCCGGTTCTCGGTCAATTGTGCACAAACTTAATAGCACGCACAACACAATTGATCATAAGAAGCTAGGTCAAAGTCCTTTCAAGGGCTGAAATGGCCAGTTATTTATTTTTTATTTCTATAGTTCCAACCTTCAAACAATACGTGTAAAAATTTCATGACAATATAACGTTTAGTTCAGAAGTTGCAGTGATTTAAGTGACGCTACTGTTGATATTTTCAAAATAATGGATTCAAAGCAATTCCGTGTGTTGATTTATCATTATTTTTTTATGGGAAAAAATACCGCCCAAGCTGAGCAATGGTTTTGAAAGAGTTATGCTGAGTTTAAAATTGGTCATACAGACACAAATGATGCTGAACGTTCAGGACGCCCAAATGAGGCAGTTGTTCCACAAAACATAAAAAAATTACTCCAAATGGTATTAGCCGACCGTAAAGTGAAGGTGTGCGAGCAAGCTGAGGCTCTAAAGATATCGAAAGGCAGTGTGGGAACAATATTACAGGAACATTTGTCGATGAGAAAGCTGCTTTCCAAATTGGTGCTGCGTTTTCTTACACCGGACCAAAAACAACAACGTGTCGATGATTCGGAGAGCTGTTTGACACTGTTTCCAAAGAACAAACATTAATTTTTGCGTCGGTATGTGACAATGGATGAAACATGGATCCACCATTACACACCGGAATCAAAACGGTCGTCAGCTGAGTGGAGAGCAACCGATGAAAATAGGCCAAAGCGACCAAAAACACAAAAAACGGCTGGAAAGGTTATGGCTTATTGGTTATTGCATCCCAATATATGGTTATTGGGATGCGGATGGAAGTTTGGAAGTTCATCGACTATCTCGAAAAGGGAAAAACAATCACCAGCGATTATTATATAGCGTTGTTGGAGCGTTTGAAGGATGAAATCGCGAAAAATCGGCCCGATTTGAAGAAGAAAAAATTCTTTTTCAGCAAGACAATGCACCGTGCCACAAATCGATGAAAACTATGGCAAAAATCCACGAATTGGGCTTCGAGTTGCTTCCTCATCCACCGTATTCGCCAGGTTTGGCGCCCAGCGACTTCTGGCTCTTTGCTGATCTCAAAAAAATGCTTGCCGGCAAGATATTTGGCTCCAATGAAGAGGTGATGGAGGATGGATGACGTATTTTGAGGCGAAGCATAAATCGTTCTACAAAACCGGTATTGAAAATATAGAAAAGCGGTGGAATGAATGTATTGATCTTGAAGGAACCTATGTTAATGAATAAAGAAGAATATTTGCAAAAAAAAGTTTTTTTATTACTTAGTCTCGGGAGACTTATTGGACCATGTGTTAATACGCAAGTCACAAGCAGAACAATGTTTAATGTATTTTTAAATCACAGCCAACCGACGCTTTTCGTAAGTGCACACAGTCAAAAAACAAATGTCAATTTGCAGCAAGGGGTGCCATCTAATTAATTTTTTTTGTAATAGTTCCTTAGATCAGAGTGTACAACACGGAATACAGTGTGCGATTACGTTAAAGAAATCATTTCTATAATTTTTAAGGGCGTTCGAACGGTTTCTTACCTACAGTCTACACTATGATACAGAAGGTTAAAAAAAAATTGTTTCGTAATAAAAGGAAAGAAAAAGCTGTTGCTTTCTCTCTCACCTTCTGATGAATCACAGCAACGTTTTGCAGCAACAGCAAAATTGTGTGGCATTGTTTTTTTTTTTATATAGGGAAAGAAGTGTTTTTAATTTCTAATTTTTACCTACCTTAATGACAAAACATTTGAATAAAAACTATATTCTGCAGTTGGTATAAGCCAGACCTTTCAAATGATATAGTTTTATTCAAATGTGTTGTCTTTAAATTAAGAAAAACGTGGGTTATTTTTGTGTTAGCGTATTATTATATAAGATCTCTGGTTTTTGTGGAACTTTCGTTGTTCGTTCCTGTCTTTTATTTCCTCTGAGTTCGCTTACGCTTAAAATCTATTTAGTCCATACAAAGAAAATAATTTTGTTGCCGTAATTCGGCTATTCGTCCCTATGTGCACCGGTCCAAACTCTTGTTTTAATCCATATCCAAATTCCTGACCTTATCCTTGTTCAAATCTTTGCCTAAGCCTTGTCCCACTTCCTTCCTAAATCTTTATCCTTATTGCGTTCACATCTTTGTTCTTTTCCTTGTTCTTTTCCTTGCTCTTTTCCTTGTTCTATTTCTTGTTCCTATAATTTTCATAATCTTGTCCCAATTGTCGGTTTGTCTCAGTCCTTGTCGAAGTCATCTTCCCAATTCTTGTCCTAGTCCTTGTCCAATTCTATACTCTTGTCTTTGTTCCAATTTTTGTCCTACTGCTTTTCTTATTCCTGGTCCTTAACTTAGTCCAAATCCTTGGTCTCATCCTTTTTCTAATCCTTGTTATAATCATTGTTATAATCCTTTTTATAATCCTTTTTATAATCCTTGTTATAATCCTTGTTCTAATACTTGACCTTATTGTAATTTTTTTTTTTTTATATTTTTACTTTTGCATTTGGTGCATTCTGCACCGAGAAAAAAATCAATAGATAAATCACCTTAGTCGTCTTGGGTGGAAATAAACTTTTTTGTATAAAACAATAAATTACTTTAGTAAATAAGCATAAGTTTTTAATTTCCATACAAATTCTTTTCACCCAGCCTAAGTGTGGTTACTTTAAAAGGTTCCCTGAGAGGCAATATGTGAAATTAAATTAACCCTCTATCACTCAAGAACTGCGATTTATTTCATTTTTTGGATTGGAGATGATAACAAAAAAACAAAATACACGTATTTCTTGATTTTTATATTTTTTTATTATTTATGAAGAAAAATTACAAAAATAGGCCGTGTTGCTGTTAGGCAACACTGAGGTAAGTGGTCAAAATTAAAGAGCACTATAGAACATGTTATGAAAGATGGAAGTTTCTGAAGCAATTCTTGGTTTTTGTATAGCATAATGCTACCCCGAATTTTTCATACATTATGGGTAAATCCAACACACTTCGGTAACTTGCATCTGATTTTCTTATCAGACCATTGCGGCCAATGCCCAACCTGGTCTTGTCGGACTGCTTTCGGGGGTACATGCTGAGCAGGTCCTTTATGCTTTTTAGCTTGGATCTCGTTCTCAAGCGAATACCGACTAGATAAATTAGGTTTTATACCCATTTTATATCCCAACCTCCAGACGGAAATCTGCTGATGATAAGCAGTCTGATTGAAAGGTTTTGTATTTAGCAACTATTTTGTAAAGTATCCATGCATTGGCCATCGTGAGATCCAAATAATGATAAAACAGTCGCATGGGCCATCTTTTGCTTCGCAAACGTATTTTAAATATACTCATGACGCTGTCAAGGAGATCAACGTCACCCATATGGCGATTGTACTCTCCGACCACATTGGGTCGCTTTATGTGCACATACCTTGAGTTCTGCTTATCCCATCTTCTTACATCAGTTTCAGGTTTTTGCCCGGCAAAGGTTGACAATTTTGTTGTCCTTCCATGCGACAGTTGAGACATCGATCCCGTTGACATTTTCATCATTAACTTTTCTGATGACAGCTTACAATCCGGTATTCTATTTCTTCTTATAGTACCAAGACTGAGAATGCCTTCCTTGGCGAGATATTCCATCAGACGGAGAGAAGTAAAATAGTTGTCAAAATATAGTCTGAAGTTCTGGTGTTTTGGAATCATACGCGCTAACCTCATGACGACGTTTGATGAGGCGCCTAAATCTGGATCTCCTTGTAAGACGCCATTTTCTTTGCCTGTTTCGATTTCTGTTTTATAGGCAAAGCCAGAAACGCCAATCAAAACGAAGACTTTATAGCCCCATTTATGTGGTTTATTATTATTGTATCGCTTCAACGTATTCCGTGCTTTAGTGGAGCACATTTGCTCGTCCACACAAAGGTGCTCTTCCATTGGTACTTTACTAAATGTCTCGTTCAAGGAGTTCACCACGGGACGTTATGTAGCCGATCATGATCAGGATTGTTCCTAAGAAGATCTTTGCTATTGTCGTTGAAATGTAAGGTTTGACGAATTTTTTAAAAATTGTTCAACGTAATGGTTTCCTGTATTATAGGTGTTCCAAGATCGGACTCCAGTGGTTGGTAAAGCTTGGTAATTGAACGAGAGACATAAGATATGCCACACCTACAAATTGCCTAACATCTTCCTCACATATCCGAAAAGGGCTATTAGGAACTTTCTACGATATAAGTTGGTCTCCAAAGAAATTTTCCTGATAAGTTCATTTGCGAATAAGTAGAAAAAAAAACTGTTCGGGAGTGTCTAGCTCAAGAAGATCAGGACGCAGGGATTTGTTTCCCATAAACATGAGCTGTGCTGCATTTAACTCTAGGTTTTTTTTCTTCCAGCGTAAATTCAGTTTAGCTGGCTTCTCTTTAGGATATTTTCTTGAATTCTTATCATGGAAAGGTAGAGCAGTGCACTCGTGTGACAGTGGAGTTTCCGTGCTAGGGAAAGGACTTTCATCAATGCTTTCCAGACCTTCTAATATGACATCCACGTCAATATCTATTTCTGGAGCCTCACCTTTGAGAGTTTTAAATTCAGGATCAAAATCAGGATCGGCAATGCTGTCGTCATCAAAATCTAAGTCATCATCGCCATATTCGTAAGAACAGCAAAAATTGTTCGCCACTAAGGGGCCGCTTACGAGACATTCTGAAACATAAAAACAAACTGCAATAAGAATAAATGTGTCAAACAAAATTTCACTCTTTTCACCTGATGTAGCCAACGAGCAACAATCCTTATTTGCCAACAAAAACAAAATAAAAAGTAAAAGGTGCTAAAAAACCGTTCCACAATAAAGTTTAAACACTTTCCTCTTCACTTTATCAAAATAACACATGGTCCAATAAGTGCCACCTAACTACTAGGTGCCACCTCTAACGAAATATCGATAGAATATTTCGATTGTTCCAACCTTCAAACAATACGTGTAAAAATTTCATGACAATCGAACGTTTTAGTTCCAGTTTGATATTTCAAAAATATTGGATTCAAAGCAATTCCGTGTGTTGATTTATCACTGTTATCACTGTGATGGGAAAAAATACCGTCCAACCTGAGCAATGGGTCCTTGAAGAGGCCTATGAGCGCAGCCCCCGCCACGACATAAAAATCGTGCTTGGTGACTTCAACGCCAAGGTGGGAAAAGAAAATATCTTTGGTCCAACAGTCGGAAAGTTCAGCCTCCACGACAATACCTCCGATAACGGAATGAGGCTGATTAACTTTGCCGCAGCGCGAAACATGGTCGTTAGTAGCACTTGATTCAAGCATCTCAATATTCATAAAGCAACTTGGCTGTCTCCTGATCAAAAGACGCGCAACCAAATTGATCACGTTTTGATTGACGGAAGGCACTCTTCTAGTGTTTAAGGTGTACGCACGATCCGTGTTGCCAATATAGACTCGGATCATTATCTTGTCGCAGCCAAGATTTGTACACACCTGTGCGCAACCAAGAATGCGCGCAATCCAGCACAGAGAAAGCTTGAAGCCGAAAAGCTGCAATCAAAGCAAATAGCCGAAGAAGCTACTCGACTCTCCTTAAGCCGATGGATTACCTGCTGAGCTCTTCAAGAATGGAGGCTTCTATCAAACGATTGGAACCTCAGTGTGCTCTGCCCAATCCACAAGAAAGGCGATCCCACAATTTGCGCCAACTACCGTGGGATAAGCCTTCTTAATATTGCAAATAAGGTCCTGTCGAGCGTATTATGTGAAAGACTGAAGCCCATCGTAAACCAGCTGATTGGACCTTATCAGTGTGGCTTCAGACCTGACAAATCCACCATAGCCCCGATATTTACGCTGCGACAAATCTTGGAGAAGACCCTAGAAAAACAAATCGACACACATCATCTTTTTGTCGATTATAAAGCCGCCTTCGAAAGTCTAATAAGGAATCATCTATATTCCACCATGTCTGAATCTGGTATTCCTGCAAAGCTCATCCACCTTTGCAGAATGACACTGAGCAACACCAGGGGCCCTACTCTGTATTGCGATGCGAAGAAACAAAATCGCAAAATATCGTAATCGGTACTTCGTAATGCGATAACCACGTGCGATTCGCTATTTGAATGAGCATCGCGTTTCATTTTCGCAACGCATTGATTTACGCATCGCAATACGGAGTAGGGCCCCAGCAGCACAGTTAAAATCGGGAAGGATCTCACTCCTCCATTCGATACCAAACGAGGTTTTAGACAAGGTGATTCCTTATCGTGCGACTTTTTCAACCTAATGATGGAGAAAATCATCCGAGCTGCTGATTTGAGACGCAGTGGCACGATATTCTACAAAAGTATTATGCTGCTGGCGTATGCTGATGATATCGATATCATTGGCCATAATACGCGCGAAGTCAGCGCAGCATTCTCCAGGTTACCGAAAGAGTCGAGTCGAATGGGTCTTGTAGTGAACGCAGATAAGACGAAATACGTAGTGTCAACAAATAAACAGTTCCAGCGTCTTGGAAACCTCGTCACTGTTGACAACATCTCTTTCGAGGTCGTTAAGGACTACCTGGGATCCAGCGTAAACTCTTTCAACGATGTCAGTATTGAGATAAAGCTAAGGATAACTCTTGCCAACAGGTGTTACTTTGGGCTGAGTAGGCAATTGAGAAGCAGAGCCCTCTCTCGACGAACAAAACTCACGCTCTAAAGTCACTTATCATGCCCGTCCTATTACATGCAGCACAAACCTGGACGTTGAGCAGTTCTGATGAAAAGTCTTTGGGAGCCTTCGAGAGAAAGATCCTTCGTAAGATCTTCGGTCCAACCTGCGTCAATGGTGAGTACCGAATTCGATGGAACCACGAGCTGTATGAGCTGTACGCTGACATTGACATAGTTAAGCGCATTAAAATCGAGCGGCTTCGCCGGCTAGGTCATGTTGAGCGAATGGAAAACGACGCTTTAGCGAAAAAAATATTCGATTCAGTGCCCGGTGGTGGTCAACGCAGAAGAGGACGCCCAAATCTTCATGGAAGGATCATTGGAAGGATCATGTGTTCGATGACCTGACCACGCTTGGTGTTTCCAACTGGCGCCAGCAAGCGCAAAACAGAAATGGCCGGCGCAATTTCTTATACGAGGCCAAAACCGACTAACGGTTGTAAGCGCCAGATAAGTAAGTAAGTAACCTGAGCAATGGCTTCGAAAGTGTTATTCGGACTCTGCTTCATCAAAAGCAACCATTTGCCGATGGTATGTTGAGTTTAAACTTGGTTGTACAGACATAAATGATACTGAACGTTCAGGACGCCCAAATAAGCCAAATTGCAATACAGGAACATTTGTCGATGAGAAATCTGCTTTCCAAATGGGTGCCGCGTTTTCTCACACCGGATCCAAAACAACAACGTGTCAATTTTCGGAGAGCTGTTTGGCACTGTTTACAAAGAATTTCAATTTAAATTTATTTCACTAATAATTAGTACAATAAGAATAGTTTCTTTTATAGTACAACAAAACATGAATTTGTGACAATGGACAATGGATGAAACATGGATCCAACATTACACACAGGAATAAAAACGGTTGTCGGCTGAGTGGAGAGCAACCGATGAAAGCAGGCCAAAGCGACCAAAAACACAACAGTCGGCTGGAAAGGTTATGGCATTGGTATTTTGGGATGCGCATGGAATTTTGTTCATCGACTATCTCGAAAAGGTGAAAACAATCAACAGCGATTATTATATAGCGTTGTTGGAATGTTTGAAGGATGAAATCGCGAAAAATAGGATAGAAGAAATTTATAGACCAATTGATCCAGCAGCATGGAATGGATCTCGTTATTTTGTTTCCTTTATCGATGACTTCACGCACTTCGCTATGATTTACATCATCAAGAAGAAATCAGAGGTATTCGAGGTGATGAAGGAGTACGAAGCAATGGTAACTGCAAAGTTTGGCTCATTAATCTCAAAGCTGACGGTGGACCAGGATTGACAGTGGAAAGAATGCCAGAATGCTGAAGTCAGAGTGTGTATTTTGCATTAAAGAAGATGAATATGGAATTTCTATCCTATATAAGGCCAGGCTTGTAGTGAAGGGGTTTCTACAACAAGCTGGAATTGATTATTCAGAAACATATGCACCTGTGTGGCGTCCGTGGCGTAGTTGGTTAAAGTGCGTGGCCGCTATGTCAAAGAACTTTGGAGACCCAGGTTCGAACCCCAGCAGCGACAGAAAATTATTTGAATTAAAATAATTTTTCTGTACGGCCACCACCTCTCTGCAGACAATGGCAAACCTCAGAGAGTAATCAAATGCCATGTAAAGCTTCTTGAGAATAAGAACATTACGTTCATCGCCGTTCGGAGTCGGCGTTAAACATGTAGGTCCCTTTCTCGGTCAATTGTGTACAAACTTAATAACACGCACAACACAATTGATCATAAGAAGCTAGGTCAAAGTCCTTTCAAGGGCTGAAATGGCCAGTTATTTATTTTTTATTTTTTATTTTTTATATGCACCTGTAGCAAAGCTTACAACTATTCGAGTTGTTCTAGCTGTTGGAATTCATGAAAAACTTCAATTCTATCAGCTTGATGTCAAGACGGCGTTTCTGTATGGTGAATTGAGAGAACATATTTATATGGCCATACCTGAAGGCGTAAAAGCTGAAAAGGGTAAGGTTTGTAAGCTCAACAAATAGCATTATGGACTGAAACAAGCACCTAGATGTTGGAATGAAAAGTTCAACGATTACCTTTTAACACATGGTTCAATAAGTCCCGAGACTAACTACTAGGTGGCACCTGTAACGAAATATCGATATAATATTTCGATAGTTCCTGTGGCGTAGTTGGTTAAAGTGTGTGGCCTCTATGTCAACGAACCTGGAGACTAGGGTTCGAACCCTAGCAGCGACAGCAAATTATTTGAACTAAAATAATTTTTCTGTACGGCCGCCACCTCTCTGCAGACAATGGCAAACCTCAGAGAGTAGTCAAAATGTCATGTAAAGCTTCTTGAGAACAAGTACATTCCGTTCATCGCCGTTCGGAGTCGGCGTTAAACCTGTAGGTCCGGTTCTCGGTCAATTGTGCACAAACTTAATAGCACGCACAACACAATTGATCATAAGAAGCTAGGTCAAAGTCCTTTCAAGGGCTGAAATGGCCAGTTATTTATTTTTTATTTCTATAGTTCCAACCTTCAAACAATACGTGTAAAAATTTCATGACAATATAACGTTTAGTTCAGAAGTTGCAGTGATTTAAGTGACGCTACTGTTGATATTTTCAAAATAATGGATTCAAAGCAATTCCGTGTGTTGATTTATCATTATTTTTTTATGGGAAAAAATACCGCCCAAGCTGAGCAATGGTTTTGAAAGAGTTATGCTGAGTTTAAAATTGGTCATACAGACACAAATGATGCTGAACGTTCAGGACGCCCAAATGAGGCAGTTGTTCCACAAAACATAAAAAAATTACTCCAAATGGTATTGGCCGACCGTAAAGTGAAGGTGTGCGAGCAAGCTGAGGCTCTAAAGATATCGAAAGGCAGTGTGGGAACAATATTACAGGAACATTTGTCGATGAGAAAGCTGCTTTCCAAATTGGTGCTGCGTTTTCTTACACCGGACCAAAAACAACAACGTGTCGATGATTCGGAGAGCTGTTTGACACTGTTTCCAAAGAACAAACATTAATTTTTGCGTCGGTATGTGACAATGGATGAAACATGGATCCACCATTACACACCGGAATCAAAACGGTCGTCAGCTGAGTGGAGAGCAACCGATGAAAATAGGCCAAAGCGACCAAAAACACAAAAAACGGCTGGAAAGGTTATGGCTTATTGGTTATTGCATCCCAATATATGGTTATTGGGATGCGGATGGAAGTTTGGAAGTTCATCGACTATCTCGAAAAGGGAAAAACAATCACCAGCGATTATTATATAGCGTTGTTAGAGCGTTTGAAGGATGAAATCGCGAAAAATCGGCCCGATTTGAAGAAGAAAAAATTCTTTTTCAGCAAGACAATGCACCGTGCCACAAATCGATGAAAACTATGGCAAAAATCCACGAATTGGGCTTCGAGTTGCTTCCTCATCCACCGTATTCGCCAGGTTTGGCGCCCAGCGACTTCTGGCTCTTTGCTGATCTCAAAAAAATGCTTGCCGGCAAGATATTTGGCTCCAATGAAGAGGTGATGGAGGATGGATGACGTATTTTGATGCGAAGCATAAATCGTTCTACAAAACCGGTATTGAAAATATAGAAAAGCGGTGGAATGAATGTATTGATCTTGAAGGAACCTATGTTAATGAATAAAGAAGAATATTTGCAAAAAAAAGTTTTTTTATTACTTAGTCTCGGGAGACTTATTGGACCATGTGTTAATACGCAAGTCACAAGCAGAACAATGTTTAATGTATTTTTAAATCACAGCCAACCGACGCTTTTCGTAAGTGCACACAGTCAAAAAACAAATGTCAATTTGCAGCAAGGGGTGCCATCTAATTAATTTTTTTTGTAATAGTTCCTTAGATCAGAGTGTACAACACGGAATACAGTGTGCGATTACGTTAAAGAAATCATTTCTATAATTTTTAAGGGCGTTCGAACGGTTTCTTACCTACAGTCTACACTATGATACAGAAGGTTAAAAAAAAATTGTTTCGTAATAAAAGGAAAGAAAAAGCTGTTGCTTTCTCTCTCACCTTCTGATGAATCACAGCAACGTTTTGCAGCAACAGCAAAATTGTGTGGCATTGTTTTTTTTTTTATATAGGGAAAGAAGTGTTTTTCATTTCTAATTTTTACCTACCTTAATGACAAAACATTTGAATAAAAACTATATTCTGCAGTTGGTATAAGCCAGACCTTTCAAATGATATAGTTTTATTCAAATGTGTTGTCTTTAAATTAAGAAAAACGTGGGTTATTTTTGTGTTAGCGTATTATTATATAAGATCTCTGGTTTTTGTGGAACTTTCGTTGTTCGTTCCTGTCTTTTATTTCCTCTGAGTTCGCTTACGCTTAAAATCTATTTAGTCCATACAAAGAAAATAATTTTGTTGCCGTAATTCGGCTATTCGTCCCTATGTGCACCGGTCCAAACTCTTGTTTTAATCCATATCCAAATTCCTGACCTTATCCTTGTTCAAATCTTTGCCTAAGCCTTGTCCCACTTCCTTCCTAAATCTTTATCCTTATTGCGTTCACATCTTTGTTCTTTTCCTTGTTCTTTTCCTTGCTCTTTTCCTTGTTCTATTTCTTGTTCCTATAATTTTCATAATCTTGTCCCAATTGTCGGTTTGTCTCAGTCCTTGTCGAAGTCATCTTCCCAATTCTTGTCCTAGTCCTTGTCCAATTCTATACTCTTGTCTTTGTTCCAATTTTTGTCCTACTGCTTTTCTTATTCCTGGTCCTTAACTTAGTCCAAATCCTTGGTCTCATCCTTTTTCTAATCCTTGTTATAATCATTGTTATAATCCTTTTTATAATCCTTTTTATAATCCTTGTTATAATCCTTGTTCTAATACTTGACCTTATTGTAATTTTTTTTTTTTTATATTTTTACTTTTGCATTTGGTGCATTCTGCACCGAGAAAAAAATCAATAGATAAATCACCTTAGTCGTCTTGGGTGGAAATAAACTTTTTTGTATAAAACAATAAATTACTTTAGTAAATAAGCATAAGTTTTTAATTTCCATACAAATTCTTTTCACCCAGCCTAAGTGTGGTTACTTTAAAAGGTTCCCTGAGAGGCAATATGTGAAATTAAATTAACCCTCTATCACTCAAGAACTGCGATTTATTTCATTTTTTGGATTGGAGATGATAACAAAAAAACAAAATACACGTATTTCTTGATTTTTATATTTTTTTATTATTTATGAAGAAAAATTACAAAAATAGGCCGTGTTGCTGTTAGGCAACACTGAGGTAAGTGGTCAAAATTAAAGAGCACTATAGAACATGTTATGAAAGATGGAAGTTTCTGAAGCAATTCTTGGTTTTTGTATAGCATAATGCTACCCCGAATTTTTCATACATTATGGGTAAATCCAACACACTTCGGTAACTTGCATCTGATTTTCTTATCAGACCATTGCGGCCAATGCCCAACCTGGTCTTGTCGGACTGCTTTCGGGGGTACATGCTGAGCAGGTCCTTTATGCTTTTTAGCTTGGATCTCGTTCTCAAGCGAATACCGACTAGATAAATTAGGTTTTATACCCATTTTATATCCCAACCTCCAGACGGAAATCTGCTGATGATAAGCAGTCTGATTGAAAGGTTTTGTATTTAGCAACTATTTTGTAAAGTATCCATGCATTGGCCATCGTGAGATCCAAATAATGATAAAACAGTCGCATGGGCCATCTTTTGCTTCGCAAACGTATTTTAAATATACTCATGACGCTGTCAAGGAGATCAACGTCACCCATATGGCGATTGTACTCTCCGACCACATTGGGTCGCTTTATGTGCACATACCTTGAGTTCTGCTTATCCCATCTTCTTACATCAGTTTCAGGTTTTTGCCCGGCAAAGGTTGACAATTTTGTTGTCCTTCCATGCGACAGTTGAGACATCGATCCCGTTGACATTTTCATCATTAACTTTTCTGATGACAGCTTACAATCCGGTATTCTATTTCTTCTTATAGTACCAAGACTGAGAATGCCTTCCTTGGCGAGATATTCCATCAGACGGAGAGAAGTAAAATAGTTGTCAAAATATAGTCTGAAGTTCTGGTGTTTTGGAATCATACGCGCTAACCTCATGACGACGTTTGATGAGGCGCCTAAATCTGGATCTCCTTGTAAGACGCCATTTTCTTTGCCTGTTTCGATTTCTGTTTTATAGGCAAAGCCAGAAACGCCAATCAAAACGAAGACTTTATAGCCCCATTTATGTGGTTTATTATTATTGTATCGCTTCAACGTATTCCGTGCTTTAGTGGAGCACATTTGCTCGTCCACACAAAGGTGCTCTTCCATTGGTACTTTACTAAATGTCTCGTTCAAGGAGTTCACCACGGGACGTTATGTAGCCGATCATGATCAGGATTGTTCCTAAGAAGATCTTTGCTATTGTCGTTGAAATGTAAGGTTTGACGAATTTTTTAAAAATTGTTCAACGTAATGGTTTCCTGTATTATAGGTGTTCCAAGATCGGACTCCAGTGGTTGGTAAAGCTTGGTAATTGAACGAGAGACATAAGATATGCCACACCTACAAATTGCCTAACATCTTCCTCACATATCCGAAAAGGGCTATTAGGAACTTTCTACGATATAAGTTGGTCTCCAAAGAAATTTTCCTGATAAGTTCATTTGCGAATAAGTAGAAAAAAAAACTGTTCGGGAGTGTCTAGCTCAAGAAGATCAGGACGCAGGGATTTGTTTCCCATAAACATGAGCTGTGCTGCATTTAACTCTAGGTTTTTTTTCTTCCAGCGTAAATTCAGTTTAGCTGGCTTCTCTTTAGGATATTTTCTTGAATTCTTATCATGGAAAGGTAGAGCAGTGCACTCGTGTGACAGTGGAGTTTCCGTGCTAGGGAAAGGACTTTCATCAATGCTTTCCAGACCTTCTAATATGACATCCACGTCAATATCTATTTCTGGAGCCTCACCTTTGAGAGTTTTAAATTCAGGATCAAAATCAGGATCGGCAATGCTGTCGTCATCAAAATCTAAGTCATCATCGCCATATTCGTAAGAACAGCAAAAATTGTTCGCCACTAAGGGGCCGCTTACGAGACATTCTGAAACATAAAAACAAACTGCAATAAGAATAAATGTGTCAAACAAAATTTCACTCTTTTCACCTGATGTAGCCAACGAGCAACAATCCTTATTTGCCAACAAAAACAAAATAAAAAGTAAAAGGTGCTAAAAAACCGTTCCACAATAAAGTTTAAACACTTTCCTCTTCACTTTATCAAAATAACACATGGTCCAATAAGTGCCACCTAACTACTAGGTGCCACCTCTAACGAAATATCGATAGAATATTTCGATTGTTCCAACCTTCAAACAATACGTGTAAAAATTTCATGACAATCGAACGTTTTAGTTCCAGTTTGATATTTCAAAAATATTGGATTCAAAGCAATTCCGTGTGTTGATTTATCACTGTTATCACTGTGATGGGAAAAAATACCGTCCAACCTGAGCAATGGGTCCTTGAAGAGGCCTATGAGCGCAGCCCCCGCCACGACATAAAAATCGTGCTTGGTGACTTCAACGCCAAGGTGGGAAAAGAAAATATCTTTGGTCCAACAGTCGGAAAGTTCAGCCTCCACGACAATACCTCCGATAACGGAATGAGGCTGATTAACTTTGCCGCAGCGCGAAACATGGTCGTTAGTAGCACTTGATTCAAGCATCTCAATATTCATAAAGCAACTTGGCTGTCTCCTGATCAAAAGACGCGCAACCAAATTGATCACGTTTTGATTGACGGAAGGCACTCTTCTAGTGTTTAAGGTGTACGCACGATCCGTGTTGCCAATATAGACTCGGATCATTATCTTGTCGCAGCCAAGATTTGTACACACCTGTGCGCAACCAAGAATGCGCGCAATCCAGCACAGAGAAAGCTTGAAGCCGAAAAGCTGCAATCAAAGCAAATAGCCGAAGAAGCTACTCGACTCTCCTTAAGCCGATGGATTACCTGCTGAGCTCTTCAAGAATGGAGGCTTCTATCAAACGATTGGAACCTCAGTGTGCTCTGCCCAATCCACAAGAAAGGCGATCCCACAATTTGCGCCAACTACCGTGGGATAAGCCTTCTTAATATTGCAAATAAGGTCCTGTCGAGCGTATTATGTGAAAGACTGAAGCCCATCGTAAACCAGCTGATTGGACCTTATCAGTGTGGCTTCAGACCTGACAAATCCACCATAGCCCCGATATTTACGCTGCGACAAATCTTGGAGAAGACCCTAGAAAAACAAATCGACACACATCATCTTTTTGTCGATTATAAAGCCGCCTTCGAAAGTCTAATAAGGAATCATCTATATTCCACCATGTCTGAATCTGGTATTCCTGCAAAGCTCATCCACCTTTGCAGAATGACACTGAGCAACACCAGGGGCCCTACTCTGTATTGCGATGCGAAGAAACAAAATCGCAAAATATCGTAATCGGTACTTCGTAATGCGATAACCACGTGCGATTCGCTATTTGAATGAGCATCGCGTTTCATTTTCGCAACGCATTGATTTACGCATCGCAATACGGAGTAGGGCCCCAGCAGCACAGTTAAAATCGGGAAGGATCTCACTCCTCCATTCGATACCAAACGAGGTTTTAGACAAGGTGATTCCTTATCGTGCGACTTTTTCAACCTAATGATGGAGAAAATCATCCGAGCTGCTGATTTGAGACGCAGTGGCACGATATTCTACAAAAGTATTATGCTGCTGGCGTATGCTGATGATATCGATATCATTGGCCATAATACGCGCGAAGTCAGCGCAGCATTCTCCAGGTTACCGAAAGAGTCGAGTCGAATGGGTCTTGTAGTGAACGCAGATAAGACGAAATACGTAGTGTCAACAAATAAACAGTTCCAGCGTCTTGGAAACCTCGTCACTGTTGACAACATCTCTTTCGAGGTCGTTAAGGACTACCTGGGATCCAGCGTAAACTCTTTCAACGATGTCAGTATTGAGATAAAGCTAAGGATAACTCTTGCCAACAGGTGTTACTTTGGGCTGAGTAGGCAATTGAGAAGCAGAGCCCTCTCTCGACGAACAAAACTCACGCTCTAAAGTCACTTATCATGCCCGTCCTATTACATGCAGCACAAACCTGGACGTTGAGCAGTTCTGATGAAAAGTCTTTGGGAGCCTTCGAGAGAAAGATCCTTCGTAAGATCTTCGGTCCAACCTGCGTCAATGGTGAGTACCGAATTCGATGGAACCACGAGCTGTATGAGCTGTACGCTGACATTGACATAGTTAAGCGCATTAAAATCGAGCGGCTTCGCCGGCTAGGTCATGTTGAGCGAATGGAAAACGACGCTTTAGCGAAAAAAATATTCGATTCAGTGCCCGGTGGTGGTCAACGCAGAAGAGGACGCCCAAATCTTCATGGAAGGATCATTGGAAGGATCATGTGTTCGATGACCTGACCACGCTTGGTGTTTCCAACTGGCGCCAGCAAGCGCAAAACAGAAATGGCCGGCGCAATTTCTTATACGAGGCCAAAACCGACTAACGGTTGTAAGCGCCAGATAAGTAAGTAAGTAACCTGAGCAATGGCTTCGAAAGTGTTATTCGGACTCTGCTTCATCAAAAGCAACCATTTGCCGATGGTATGTTGAGTTTAAACTTGGTTGTACAGACATAAATGATACTGAACGTTCAGGACGCCCAAATAAGCCAAATTGCAATACAGGAACATTTGTCGATGAGAAATCTGCTTTCCAAATGGGTGCCGCGTTTTCTCACACCGGATCCAAAACAACAACGTGTCAATTTTCGGAGAGCTGTTTGGCACTGTTTACAAAGAATTTCAATTTAAATTTATTTCACTAATAATTAGTACAATAAGAATAGTTTCTTTTATAGTACAACAAAACATGAATTTGTGACAATGGACAATGGATGAAACATGGATCCAACATTACACACAGGAATAAAAACGGTTGTCGGCTGAGTGGAGAGCAACCGATGAAAGCAGGCCAAAGCGACCAAAAACACAACAGTCGGCTGGAAAGGTTATGGCATTGGTATTTTGGGATGCGCATGGAATTTTGTTCATCGACTATCTCGAAAAGGTGAAAACAATCAACAGCGATTATTATATAGCGTTGTTGGAATGTTTGAAGGATGAAATCGCGAAAAATAGGATAGAAGAAATTTATAGACCAATTGATCCAGCAGCATGGAATGGATCTCGTTATTTTGTTTCCTTTATCGATGACTTCACGCACTTCGCTATGATTTACATCATCAAGAAGAAATCAGAGGTATTCGAGGTGATGAAGGAGTACGAAGCAATGGTAACTGCAAAGTTTGGCTCATTAATCTCAAAGCTGACGGTGGACCAGGATTGACAGTGGAAAGAATGCCAGAATGCTGAAGTCAGAGTGTGTATTTTGCATTAAAGAAGATGAATATGGAATTTCTATCCTATATAAGGCCAGGCTTGTAGTGAAGGGGTTTCTACAACAAGCTGGAATTGATTATTCAGAAACATATGCACCTGTGTGGCGTCCGTGGCGTAGTTGGTTAAAGTGCGTGGCCGCTATGTCAAAGAACTTTGGAGACCCAGGTTCGAACCCCAGCAGCGACAGAAAATTATTTGAATTAAAATAATTTTTCTGTACGGCCACCACCTCTCTGCAGACAATGGCAAACCTCAGAGAGTAATCAAATGCCATGTAAAGCTTCTTGAGAATAAGAACATTACGTTCATCGCCGTTCGGAGTCGGCGTTAAACATGTAGGTCCCTTTCTCGGTCAATTGTGTACAAACTTAATAACACGCACAACACAATTGATCATAAGAAGCTAGGTCAAAGTCCTTTCAAGGGCTGAAATGGCCAGTTATTTATTTTTTATTTTTTATTTTTTATATGCACCTGTAGCAAAGCTTACAACTATTCGAGTTGTTCTAGCTGTTGGAATTCATGAAAAACTTCAATTCTATCAGCTTGATGTCAAGACGGCGTTTCTGTATGGTGAATTGAGAGAACATATTTATATGGCCATACCTGAAGGCGTAAAAGCTGAAAAGGGTAAGGTTTGTAAGCTCAACAAATAGCATTATGGACTGAAACAAGCACCTAGATGTTGGAATGAAAAGTTCAACGATTACCTTTTAACACATGGTTCAATAAGTCCCGAGACTAACTACTAGGTGGCACCTGTAACGAAATATCGATATAATATTTCGATAGTTCCTGTGGCGTAGTTGGTTAAAGTGTGTGGCCTCTATGTCAACGAACCTGGAGACTAGGGTTCGAACCCTAGCAGCGACAGCAAATTATTTGAACTAAAATAATTTTTCTGTACGGCCGCCACCTCTCTGCAGACAATGGCAAACCTCAGAGAGTAGTCAAAATGTCATGTAAAGCTTCTTGAGAACAAGTACATTCCGTTCATCGCCGTTCGGAGTCGGCGTTAAACCTGTAGGTCCGGTTCTCGGTCAATTGTGCACAAACTTAATAGCACGCACAACACAATTGATCATAAGAAGCTAGGTCAAAGTCCTTTCAAGGGCTGAAATGGCCAGTTATTTATTTTTTATTTCTATAGTTCCAACCTTCAAACAATACGTGTAAAAATTTCATGACAATATAACGTTTAGTTCAGAAGTTGCAGTGATTTAAGTGACGCTACTGTTGATATTTTCAAAATAATGGATTCAAAGCAATTCCGTGTGTTGATTTATCATTATTTTTTTATGGGAAAAAATACCGCCCAAGCTGAGCAATGGTTTTGAAAGAGTTATGCTGAGTTTAAAATTGGTCATACAGACACAAATGATGCTGAACGTTCAGGACGCCCAAATGAGGCAGTTGTTCCACAAAACATAAAAAAATTACTCCAAATGGTATTGGCCGACCGTAAAGTGAAGGTGTGCGAGCAAGCTGAGGCTCTAAAGATATCGAAAGGCAGTGTGGGAACAATATTACAGGAACATTTGTCGATGAGAAAGCTGCTTTCCAAATTGGTGCTGCGTTTTCTTACACCGGACCAAAAACAACAACGTGTCGATGATTCGGAGAGCTGTTTGACACTGTTTCCAAAGAACAAACATTAATTTTTGCGTCGGTATGTGACAATGGATGAAACATGGATCCACCATTACACACCGGAATCAAAACGGTCGTCAGCTGAGTGGAGAGCAACCGATGAAAATAGGCCAAAGCGACCAAAAACACAAAAAACGGCTGGAAAGGTTATGGCTTATTGGTTATTGCATCCCAATATATGGTTATTGGGATGCGGATGGAAGTTTGGAAGTTCATCGACTATCTCGAAAAGGGAAAAACAATCACCAGCGATTATTATATAGCGTTGTTAGAGCGTTTGAAGGATGAAATCGCGAAAAATCGGCCCGATTTGAAGAAGAAAAAATTCTTTTTCAGCAAGACAATGCACCGTGCCACAAATCGATGAAAACTATGGCAAAAATCCACGAATTGGGCTTCGAGTTGCTTCCTCATCCACCGTATTCGCCAGGTTTGGCGCCCAGCGACTTCTGGCTCTTTGCTGATCTCAAAAAAATGCTTGCCGGCAAGATATTTGGCTCCAATGAAGAGGTGATGGAGGATGGATGACGTATTTTGATGCGAAGCATAAATCGTTCTACAAAACCGGTATTGAAAATATAGAAAAGCGGTGGAATGAATGTATTGATCTTGAAGGAACCTATGTTAATGAATAAAGAAGAATATTTGCAAAAAAAAGTTTTTTTATTACTTAGTCTCGGGAGACTTATTGGACCATGTGTTAATACGCAAGTCACAAGCAGAACAATGTTTAATGTATTTTTAAATCACAGCCAACCGACGCTTTTCGTAAGTGCACACAGTCAAAAAACAAATGTCAATTTGCAGCAAGGGGTGCCATCTAATTAATTTTTTTTGTAATAGTTCCTTAGATCAGAGTGTACAACACGGAATACAGTGTGCGATTACGTTAAAGAAATCATTTCTATAATTTTTAAGGGCGTTCGAACGGTTTCTTACCTACAGTCTACACTATGATACAGAAGGTTAAAAAAAAATTGTTTCGTAATAAAAGGAAAGAAAAAGCTGTTGCTTTCTCTCTCACCTTCTGATGAATCACAGCAACGTTTTGCAGCAACAGCAAAATTGTGTGGCATTGTTTTTTTTTTTATATAGGGAAAGAAGTGTTTTTCATTTCTAATTTTTACCTACCTTAATGACAAAACATTTGAATAAAAACTATATTCTGCAGTTGGTATAAGCCAGACCTTTCAAATGATATAGTTTTATTCAAATGTGTTGTCTTTAAATTAAGAAAAACGTGGGTTATTTTTGTGTTAGCGTATTATTATATAAGATCTCTGGTTTTTGTGGAACTTTCGTTGTTCGTTCCTGTCTTTTATTTCCTCTGAGTTCGCTTACGCTTAAAATCTATTTAGTCCATACAAAGAAAATAATTTTGTTGCCGTAATTCGGCTATTCGTCCCTATGTGCACCGGTCCAAACTCTTGTTTTAATCCATATCCAAATTCCTGACCTTATCCTTGTTCAAATCTTTGCCTAAGCCTTGTCCCACTTCCTTCCTAAATCTTTATCCTTATTGCGTTCAAATCTTTGTTCTTTTCCTTGTTCTTTTCCTTGCTCTTTTCCTTGTTCTATTTCTTGTTCCTATAATTTTCATAATCTTGTCCCAATTGTCGGTTTGTCTCAGTCCTTGTCGAAGTCATCTTCCCAATTCTTGTCCTAGTCCTTGTCCAATTCTATACTCTTGTCTTTGTTCCAATTTTTGTCCTACTGCTTTTCTTATTCCTGGTCCTTAACTTAGTCCAAATCCTTGGTCTCATCCTTTTTCTAATCCTTGTTATAATCATTGTTATAATCCTTTTTATAATCCTTTTTATAATCCTTGTTATAATCCTTGTTCTAATACTTGACCTTATTGTAATTTTTTTTTTTTTATATTTTTACTTTTGCATTTGGTGCATTCTGCACCGAGAAAAAAATCAATAGATAAATCACCTTAGTCGTCTTGGGTGGAAATAAACTTTTTTGTATAAAACAATAAATTACTTTAGTAAATAAGCATAAGTTTTTAATTTCCATACAAATTCTTTTCACCCAGCCTAAGTGTGGTTACTTTAAAAGGTTCCCTGAGAGGCAATATGTGAAATTAAATTAACCCTCTATCACTCAAGAACTGCGATTTATTTCATTTTTTGGATTGGAGATGATAACAAAAAAACAAAATACACGTATTTCTTGATTTTTATATTTTTTTATTATTTATGAAGAAAAATTACAAAAATAGGCCGTGTTGCTGTTAGGCAACACTGAGGTAAGTGGTCAAAATTAAAGAGCACTATAGAACATGTTATGAAAGATGGAAGT
Organism: Pherbina coryleti; assembly: GCA_943735915.1. Classification (NCBI taxonomy): domain Eukaryota; kingdom Metazoa; phylum Arthropoda; class Insecta; order Diptera; family Sciomyzidae; genus Pherbina; species Pherbina coryleti. The sequence goes on along the minus strand of OX030948.1, from coordinate 94,421,156 downwards.
TTCTGAAGCAATTCTTGGTTTTTGTATAGCATAATGCTACCCCGAATTTTTCATACATTATGGGTAAATCCAACACACTTCGGTAACTTGCATCTGATTTTCTTATCAGACCATTGCGGCCAATGCCCAACCTGGTCATGTCGGACTGCTTTCGGGGGTACATGCTGAGCAGGTCCTTTATGCTTTTTAGCTTGGATCTCGTTCTCAAGCGAATACCGACTAGATAAATTAGGTTTTATACCCATTTTATATCCCAACCTCCAGACGGAAATCTGCTGATGATAAGCAGTCTGATTGAAAGGTTTTGTATTTAGCAACTATTTTGTAAAGTATCCATGCATTGGCCATCGTGAGATCCAAATAATGATAAAACAGTCGCATGGGCCATCTTTTGCTTCGCAAACGTATTTTAAATATACTCATGACGCTGTCAAGGAGATCAACGTCACCCATATGGCGATTGTACTCTCCGACCACATTGGGTCGCTTTATGTGCACATACCTTGAGTTCTGCTTATCCCATCTTCTTACATCAGTTTCAGGTTTTTGCCCGGCAAAGGTTGACAATTTTGTTGTCCTTCCATGCGACAGTTGAGACATCGATCCCGTTGACATTTTCATCATTAACTTTTCTGATGACAGCTTACAATCCGGTATTCTATTTCTTCTTATAGTACCAAGACTGAGAATGCCTTCCTTGGCGAGATATTCCATCAGACGGAGAGAAGTAAAATAGTTGTCAAAATATAGTCTGAAGTTCTGGTGTTTTGGAATCATACGCGCTAACCTCATGACGACGTTTGATGAGGCGCCTAAATCTGGATCTCCTTGTAAGACGCCATTTTCTTTGCCTGTTTCGATTTCTGTTTTATAGGCAAAGCCAGAAACGCCAATCAAAACGAAGACTTTATAGCCCCATTTATGTGGTTTATTATTATTGTATCGCTTCAACGTATTCCGTGCTTTAGTGGAGCACATTTGCTCGTCCACACAAAGGTGCTCTTCCATTGGTACTTTACTAAATGTCTCGTTCAAGGAGTTCACCACGGGACGTTATGTAGCCGATCATGATCAGGATTGTTCCTAAGAAGATCTTTGCTATTGTCGTTGAAATGTAAGGTTTGACGAATTTTTTAAAAATTGTTCAACGTAATGGTTTCCTGTATTATAGGTGTTCCAAGATCGGACTCCAGTGGTTGGTAAAGCTTGGTAATTGAACGAGAGACATAAGATATGCCACACCTACAAATTGCCTAACATCTTCCTCACATATCCGAAAAGGGCTATTAGGAACTTTCTACGATATAAGTTGGTCTCCAAAGAAATTTTCCTGATAAGTTCATTTGCGAATAAGTAGAAAAAAAAACTGTTCGGGAGTGTCTAGCTCAAGAAGATCAGGACGCAGGGATTTGTTTCCCATAAACATGAGCTGTGCTGCATTTAACTCTAGGTTTTTTTTCTTCCAGCGTAAATTCAGTTTAGCTGGCTTCTCTTTAGGATATTTTCTTGAATTCTTATCATGGAAAGGTAGAGCAGTGCACTCGTGTGACAGTGGAGTTTCCGTGCTAGGGAAAGGACTTTCATCAATGCTTTCCAGACCTTCTAATATGACATCCACGTCAATATCTATTTCTGGAGCCTCACCTTTGAGAGTTTTAAATTCAGGATCAAAATCAGGATCGGCAATGCTGTCGTCATCAAAATCTAAGTCATCATCGCCATATTCGTAAGAACAGCAAAAATTGTTCGCCACTAAGGGGCCGCTTACGAGACATTCTGAAACATAAAAACAAACTGCAATAAGAATAAATGTGTCAAACAAAATTTCACTCTTTTCACCTGATGTAGCCAACGAGCAACAATCCTTATTTGCCAACAAAAACAAAATAAAAAGTAAAAGGTGCTAAAAAACCGTTCCACAATAAAGTTTAAACACTTTCCTCTTCACTTTATCAAAATAACACATGGTCCAATAAGTCCCGAGACTAACTACTAGGTGCCACCTCTAACGAAATATCGATAGAATATTTCGATTGTTCCAACCTTCAAACAATACGTGTAAAAATTTCATGGCAATCGAACGTTTTAGTTCCAGTTTGATATTTCAAAAATATTGGATTCAAAGCAATTCCGTGTGTTGATTTATCACTGTTATCACTGTGATGGGAAAAAATACCGTCCAACCTGAGCAATGGGTCCTTGAAGAGGCCTATGAGCGCAGCCCCCGCCACGACATAAAAATCGTGCTTGGTGACTTTAACGCCAAGGTGGGAAAAGAAAATATCTTTGGTCCAACAGTCGGAAAGTTCAGCCTCCACGACAATACCTCCGATAACGGAATGAGGCTGATTAACTTTGCCGCAGCGCGAAACATGGTCGTTAGTAGCACTTGATTCAAGCATCTCAATATTCATAAAGCAACTTGGCTGTCTCCTGATCAAAAGACGCGCAACCAAATTGATCACGTTTTGATTGACGGAAGGCACTCTTCTAGTGTTTAAGGTGTACGCACGATCCGTGTTGCCAATATAGACTCGGATCATTATCTTGTCGCAGCCAAGATTTGTACACGCCTGTGCGCAACCAAGAATGCGCGCAATCCAGCACAGAGAAAGCTTGAAGCCGAAAAGCTGCAATCAAAGCAAATAGCCGAAGAAGCTACTCGACTCTCCTTAAGCCGATGGATTACCTGCTGAGCTCTTCAAGAATGGAGGCTTCTATCAAACGATTGGAACCTCAGTGTGCTCTGCCCAATCCACAAGAAAGGCGATCCCACAATTTGCGCCAACTACCGTGGGATAAGCCTTCTTAATATTGCAAATAAGGTCCTGTCGAGCGTATTATGTGAAAGACTGAAGCCCATCGTAAACCAGCTGATTGGACCTTATCAGTGTGGCTTCAGACCTGACAAATCCACCATAGCCCCGATATTTACGCTGCGACAAATCTTGGAGAAGACCCTAGAAAAACAAATCGACACACATCATCTTTTTGTCGATTATAAAGCCGCCTTCGAAAGTCTAATAAGGAATCATCTATATTCCACCATGTCTGAATCTGGTATTCCTGCAAAGCTCATCCGCCTTTGCAGAATGACACTGAGCAACACCAGGGGCCCTACTCTGTATTGCGATGCGAAGAAAAAAAATCGCAAAATATCGTAATCGGTACTTCGTAATGCGATAACCACGTGCGATTCGCTATTTGAATGAGCATCGCGTTTCATTTTCGCAACGCATTGATTTACGCATCGCAATACGGAGTAGGGCCCCAGCAGCACAGTTAAAATCGGGAAGGATCTCACTCCTCCATTCGATACCAAACGAGGTTTTAGACAAGGTGATTCCTTATCGTGCGACTTTTTCAACCTAATGATGGAGAAAATCATCCGAGCTGCTGATTTGAGACGCAGTGGCACGATATTCTACAAAAGTATTATGCTGCTGGCGTATGCTGATGATATCGATATCATTGGCCATAATACGCGCGAAGTCAGCGCAGCATTCTCCAGGTTACCGAAAGAGTCGAGTCGAATGGGTCTTGTAGTGAACGCAGATAAGACGAAATACGTAGTGTCAACAAATAAACAGTTCCAGCGTCTTGGAAACCTCGTCACTGTTGACAACATCTCTTTCGAGGTCGTTAAGGACTACCTGGGATCCAGCGTAAACTCTTTCAACGATGTCAGTATTGAGATAAAGCTAAGGATAACTCTTGCCAACAGGTGTTACTTTGGGCTGAGTAGGCAATTGAGAAGCAGAGCCCTCTCTCGACGAACAAAACTCACGCTCTAAAGTCACTTATCATGCCCGTCCTATTACAGGCAGCACAAACCTGGACGTTGAGCAGTTCTGATGAAAAGTCTTTGGGAGCCTTCGAGAGAAAGATCCTTCGTAAGATCTTCGGTCCAACCTGCGTCAATGGTGAGTACCGAATTCGATGGAACCACGAGCTGTATGAGCTGTACGCTGACATTGACATAGTTAAGCGCATTAAAATCGAGCGGCTTCGCCGGCTAGGTCATGTTGAGCGAATGGAAAACGACGCTCCTGCGAAAAAAATATTCGATTCAGTGCCCGGTGGTGGTCAACGCAGAAGAGGACGCCCAAATCTTCATGGAAGGATCATTGGAAGGATCATGTGTTCGATGACCTGACCACGCTTGGTGTTTCCAACTGGCGCCAGCAAGCGCAAAACAGAAATGGCCGGCGCAATTTCTTATACGAGGCCAAAACCGACTAACGGTTGTAAGCGCCAGATAAGTAAGTAAGTAACCTGAGCAATGGCTTCGAAAGTGTTATTCGGACTCTGCTTCATCAAAAGCAACCATTTGCCGATGGTATGTTGAGTTTAAACTTGGTTGTACAGACATAAATGATACTGAACGTTCAGGACGCCCAAATAAGCCAAATTGCAATACAGGAACATTTGTCGATGAGAAATCTGCTTTCCAAATGGGTGCCGCGTTTTCTCACACCGGATCCAAAACAACAACGTGTCAATTTTCGGAGAGCTGTTTGGCACTGTTTACAAAGAATTTCAATTTAAATTTATTTCACTAATAATTAGTACAATAAGAATAGTTTCTTTTATAGTACAACAAAACATGAATTTGTGACAATGGACAATGGATGAAACATGGATCCAACATTACACACAGGAATAAAAACGGTTGTCGGCTGAGTGGAGAGCAACCGATGAAAGCAGGCCAAAGCGACCAAAAACACAACAGTCGGCTGGAAAGGTTATGGCATTGGTATTTTGGGATGCGCATGGAATTTTGTTCATCGACTATCTCGAAAAGGTGAAAACAATCAACAGCGATTATTATATAGCGTTGTTGGAATGTTTGAAGGATGAAATCGCGAAAAATAGGATAGAAGAAATTGATAGACCAATTGATCCAGCAGCATGGAATGGATCTCGTTATTTTGTTTCCTTTATCGATGACTTCACGCACTTCGCTATGATTTACATCATCAAGAAGAAATCAGAGGTATTCGAGGTGATGAAGGAGTACGAAGCAATGGTAACTGCAAAGTTTGGCTCATTAATCTCAAAGCTGACGGTGGACCAGGATTGACAGTGGAAAGAATGCCAGAATGCTGAAGTCAGAGTGTGTATTTTGCATTAAAGAAGATGAATATGGAATTTCTATCCTATATAAGGCCAGGCTTGTAGTGAAGGGGTTTCTACAACAAGCTGGAATTGATTATTCAGAAACATATGCACCTGTGTGGCGTCCGTGGCGTAGTTGGTTAAAGTGCGTGGCCGCTATGTCAAAGAACTTTGGAGACCCAGGCTCGAACCCCAGCAGCGACAGAAAATTATTTGAATTAAAATAATTTTTCTGTACGGCCACCACCTCTCTGCAGACAATGGCAAACCTCAGAGAGTAATCAAATGCCATGTAAAGCTTCTTGAGAATAAGAACATTACGTTCATCGCCGTTCGGAGTCGGCGTTAAACATGTAGGTCCCTTTCTCGGTCAATTGTGTACAAACTTAATAACACGCACAACACAATTGATCATAAGAAGCTAGGTCAAAGTCCTTTCAAGGGCTGAAATGGCCAGTTATTTATTTTTTATTTTTTATTTTTTATATGCACCTGTAGCAAAGCTTACAACTATTCGAGTTGTTCTAGCTGTTGGAATTCATGAAAAACTTCAATTCTATCAGCTTGATGTCAAGACGGCGTTTCTGTATGGTGAATTGAGAGAACATATTTATATGGCCATACCTGAAGGCGTAAAAGCTGAAAAGGGTAAGGTTTGTAAGCTCAACAAATAGCATTATGGACTGAAACAAGCACCTAGATGTTGGAATGAAAAGTTCAACGATTACCTTTTAACACATGGTTCAATAAGTCCCGAGACTAACTACTAGGTGGCACCTGTAACGAAATATCGATATAATATTTCGATAGTTCCTGTGGCGTAGTTGGTTAAAGTGTGTGGCCTCTATGTCAACGAACCTGGAGACTAGGGTTCGAACCCTAGCAGCGACAGCAAATTATTTGAACTAAAATAATTTTTCTGTACGGCCGCCACCTCTCTGCAGACAATGGCAAACCTCAGAGAGTAGTCAAAATGTCATGTAAAGCTTCTTGAGAACAAGTACATTCCGTTCATCGCCGTTCGGAGTCGGCGTTAAACCTGTAGGTCCGGTTCTCGGTCAATTGTGCACAAACTTAATAGCACGCACAACACAATTGATCATAAGAAGCTAGGTCAAAGTCCTTTCAAGGGCTGAAATGGCCAGTTATTTATTTTTTATTTCTATAGTTCCAACCTTCAAACAATACGTGTAAAAATTTCATGACAATATAACGTTTAGTTCAGAAGTTGCAGTGATTTAAGTGACGCTACTGTTGATATTTTCAAAATAATGGATTCAAAGCAATTCCGTGTGTTGATTTATCATTATTTTTTTATGGGAAAAAATACCGCCCAAGCTGAGCAATGGTTTTGAAAGAGTTATGCTGAGTTTAAAATTGGTCATACAGACACAAATGATGCTGAACGTTCAGGACGCCCAAATGAGGCAGTTGTTCCACAAAACATAAAAAAATTACTCCAAATGGTATTGGCCGACCGTAAAGTGAAGGTGTGCGAGCAAGCTGAGGCTCTAAAGATATCGAAAGGCAGTGTGGGAACAATATTACATTTGTCGATGAGAAAGCTGCTTTCCAAATTGGTGCTGCGTTTTCTTACACCGGACCAAAAACAACAACGTGTCGATGATTCGGAGAGCTGTTTGACACTGTTTCCAAAGAACAAACATTAATTTTTGCGTCGGTATGTGACAATGGATGAAACATGGATCCACCATTACACACCGGAATCAAAACGGTCGTCAGCTGAGTGGAGAGCAACCGATGAAAATAGGCCAAAGCGACCAAAAACACAAAAAACGGCTGGAAAGGTTATGGCTTATTGGTTATTGCATCCCAATATATGGTTATTGGGATGCGGATGGAAGTTTGGAAGTTCGTCGACTATCTCGAAAAGGGAAAAACAATCACCAGCGATTATTATATAGCGTTGTTGGAGCGTTTGAAGGATGAAATCGCGAAAAATTGGCCCGATTTGAAGAAGAAAAAATTCTTTTTCAGCAAGACAATGCACCGTGCCACAAATCGATGAAAACTATGGCAAAAATCCACGAATTGGGCTTCGAGTTGCTTCCTCATCCACCGTATTCGCCAGGTTTGGCGCCCAGCGACTTCTGGCTCTTTGCTGATCTCAAAAAAATGCTTGCCGGCAAGATATTTGGCTCCAATGAAGAGGTGATGGAGGATGGATGACGTATTTTGAGGCGAAGCATAAATCGTTCTACAAAACCGGTATTGAAAATATAGAAAAGCGGTGGAATGAATGTATTGATCTTGAAGGAACCTATGTTAATGAATAAAGAAGAATATTTGCAAAAAAAAGTTTTTTTATTACTTAGTCTCGGGAGACTTATTGGACCATGTGTTAATACGCAAGTCACAAGCAGAACAATGTTTAATGTATTTTTAAATCACAGCCAACCGACGCTTTTCGTAAGTGCACACAGTCAAAAAACAAATGTCAATTTGCAGCAAGGGGTGCCATCTAATTAATTTTTTTTGTAATAGTTCCTTAGATCAGAGTGTACAACACGGAATACAGTGTGCGATTACGTTAAAGAAATCATTTCTATAATTTTTAAGGGCGTTCGAACGGTTTCTTACCTACAGTCTACACTATGATACAGAAGGTTAAAAAAAAATTGTTTCGTAATAAAAGGAAAGAAAAAGCTGTTGCTTTCTCTCTCACCTTCTGATGAATCACAGCAACGTTTTGCAGCAACAGCAAAATTGTGTGGCATTGTTTTTTTTTTTATATAGGGAAAGAAGTGTTTTTAATTTCTAATTTTTACCTACCTTAATGACAAAACATTTGAATAAAAACTATATTCTGCAGTTGGTATAAGCCAGACCTTTCAAATGATATAGTTTTATTCAAATGTGTTGTCTTTAAATTAAGAAAAACGTGGGTTATTTTTGTGTTAGCGTATTATTATATAAGATCTCTGGTTTTTGTGGAACTTTCGTTGTTCGTTCCTGTCTTTTATTTCCTCTGAGTTCGCTTACGCTCTCACATGAGCGAAGAGAACTAAAACACACAGCGTAAAAAAATAACCTAACGAAATAATGCAGAACGTTTTTCTCTTCTTTTTGTGCGGATATTCTTCGTGTATATGAATCCTCAATGCGTGCAATATATCCTAAATCGTTTTACCTGTTCAAAACAGGTGAATTTCTTTAAAAAATATTCAGTGCACTCCTTCTCCCTTCTGATTAATTTAAAAAAAAAATTATAAAATTCGGTTGAGAAACACGGGAGAAAATGGTACTTAACTGTTTCGCCTACGCCTATTTATATATAGATATTGTATGATGTTATTAATATAATATCAAGTGTGGGGGTATTTTATTTCGGCGAATCATAGTGTGTCGCTTAAGCTATTTCGGCAGTCACGGCTCGATAAAGTTTATTATTTTGTTCATATAAATTGATAGTCCAACAGTAATAAACTAAATAGACAACAAATAAAAAGTGAACGGTAACTTGCGAATATTTTATGAATATTGAAATAGTAACAATAAAGTCTAAGGCTCCTGCTACACGTTCAATATTTATTGTGATATTTGGATCGCGATCCATATTGATGGATTTCAAAATATTTAAATATTATGCGATACACATATCATCGATCCATCAATATTACATGCTACACGTTCAATAAATATCACGATACTGCACATTGATCAATATATATTGAACGTGTAGCAGGCGCCTAAGAATTATTATTTCATTGTGAACCAGTCATTCAGGTTGTTAAAATTTAACTTGTAAGCAACAAATAAATAGCAAACACATTTATTTGGCTCAAGAGTTCTTCACGTGTTAAAATAAAGTATGAGATCATAGGGAAAAAACATTTTCAAATAAATACAATTCAGAAGTTACCAGTTCTTCCTTTGCCTGCTTTGCAATGTATTGCGGCAACATTCAAAGAGTCAGATTTAAGCCAACAATCGACATCATAACAGAATTGCTGTATTAGTGTTATTGTAGGCGGGTTGTGGTCTTCAAATGGATAAACTGCAACTCTCTGCTTACAAAAATAAACAAACATAAATATAAATTTCATGTTACATAAAAATATTCTGAAAAAAACTTACGCCGTGAAATTTATTTACATCATAACTGCGTTCCAAACATAAATTATAGATTTTGTAATGCTCACTATGATTTTCTTCTAAGAACTTATACACATCCTCTATTCGATTTCTGTAAAAACTTTCAATGTTATCTGCTGGATAGCCCATAGCAATTATATTATCGTAAATATCTACGGAGCATTTAGAACAGTCAACAAACATTTCATTATGGAAAAACAAACATTTTACTCACATGCCAAGTCTAAATTAAACCCATTTTCTTTGTATCGTATACGCTGTTTGCTCACAACATTACGCAAAACATTTGTCATTACGGAAAGAGTGTTTGCCATTATCTTTTTTTAATTTTGCTTTTATTTCCTTCCTTTTCTCTTCTTAATTTGTAAAACGATTGATTTCTTAAATGTTTCTTTTTTTCTGAATGCACTTATTTTCATTATTTATGTGATCACATTCGATTTACAACTAGTAAGTACTCTAGAGCACGGTTTTACATATGTACGGAAATTGACGAGACCAGGCATAAATTTGTGTGAACTTCTTCAATTAACGATATCTGAAAATGAGATAATTATATTTTAAGATGAAGTAGTATAATGAAGTAAAACAAACTTGAAAAAATCATCCATTTAGGGGAAAAACTCACTATATTTAGTTCCTGAAAATCGCGTTTTTAATATTAATAAGTTTATTTCTCAACTATCTTTGATAATTGAATGACCATGAAAAATAACTATTTTAATTTTCAGCTACAAGAAATTACAATTTATCATGCTCAGAAATTTAGTTCACTAAAACATTCTTTGAACTCAAGATCAGATTTTGATAATTTTTTTTTTATATTGAAATACTCCACTTAAAAGTGAAAGTAAAGCTTCGCAATATTTAAACAAAATAATACGCATAATATATACTGAATAAGGTGGATCTTTTTGTTCGGGTGGAGAAAAAAATATTTTTCGACAGTCATATTGTGGGAGCTGGATTCAAGGAGATCTTAAATAAAAAGAATATCGAAGTAGGTGTAACCGTCTGCCAGCGGTTTTGAGTTGAAAAAAAATACTTTTTCGCCAAAAATCAACAGTTTTTCGTCGTAACTTTTTATCAAGTAAAAATAACTAACCCAAAGTATGGTTCAAATTAAAGCTATCTGGGGCCACAAACTTGTGAATAGGAAGATTATTAGATTCGAGAATTTTTTTAGTGCAAAAGTGTTCAGATTTCAGTCGAAATGTTAGGTATTTTTTACAAAAAACACTATAAATCCGATATTTTTCAGTAAATTTTACAAAATTTAGTATTTTTAAAAAATACTTATGTGATCTATTGATAAATAAAAAAAAACAAAATCGTGCAATTAATTTTTAATGGATTTTCATTGACTTTCATATCTATAAATATATCTATATATATAAAAATAAGTGTACGTTTGGTTGAAATCGCATCACTTCAGAACGGCTGGACCGATTTGGATAATTTTTTTTTTAAATGTTCGTTTTAGTCCAAGTTAGGTTTTTAAGGAAAGAAAAATTGAGCACGCCCACTTTTTTGATTTATCTAAAATCGGAAAACGGCTGGACCGATTTGGATAATTTTTTTTTTTCAAATGTTCGTAGTAATCCAATTTAAGTTTTGTCGGAAAGAAAAATTGACCACGCCCACTTTTGCGCCCACTTTTTTCGATTTATCTAGAATCGGAAAACGGCTTTACCGATTTGGATAATTTTTTTTTCAAATGTTCGTAGTAATCCAATTTAAGTGTTTACTGAAAGAAAAATTTACCACGCCCACTTTTGCGCCCACTGTTTTGATATCTACATATATATATAAAAATAAGTGTACGTTTGGTTGAAATCGCATCACTTCAGAACGGCTGGACCGATTTGGATAATTTTTTTTTAAAATGTTCGTTTTAGTCCAAGTTAGGTTTTTAAGGAAAGAAAAATTGACCACGCCCACTTTTGCGCCCACTTTTTTGATGTATCTAAAATCGGAAAACGGCTGGACCGATTTGGATAATTTTTTTTCAAATGTTCGTAGTAATCCAATTTAAGTTTTGTCGGAAAGAAAAATTGACCACGCCCACTTTTGCGCCCACTTTTTTCGATTTATCTAGAATCGGAAAACGGCTTTACCGATTTGGATAATTTTTTTTTCAAATGTTCGTAGTAATCCAATTTAAGTGTTTACTGAAAGAAAAATTTACCACGCCCACTTTTGCGCCCACTGTTTTGATATCTTCTATATATATAAAAATAAGTGTACGTTTGGTTGAAATCGCATCACTTCAGAACGGCTGGACCGATTTGGATAATTTTTTTTTTTAAATGTTCGTTTTAGTCCAAGTTAGGTTTTTAAGGAAAGAAAAATTGACCACGCCCACTTTTGCGCCCACTTTTTTTATTTATTTAAAATCGGAAAACGGCTGGACCGATTTGGATAATATTTTTTTCAAATGTTCGTAGTAATCCAATTTAAGTTTTGTCGGAAAGAAAAATTGACCACGCCCACTTTTGCGCCCACTGTTTTGATATCTATTTATATAAAAATAAGTTACATTGTGTATGAAATTGATGTTCTCGGTAATGCGTGAACCGATTTTGTTTCTGAAAATTTCCCATGAAAGGTGACATCAATACGAAGGTTTTTTTGTATAAACGGTCTTTGTATGTGTATTGGTTCATGAATTATAGGCATTTTAGTGAACTTATCAACAATACAGCTGTGAAAAAATACAGCTGTGCACATATGGTGTACATGGGGAAATATTTGCAAGGGTAATTGGAAATAAATGGAATACTGGAATAATTTGGCAAGTCTCACTTTAGTTTGGATTTGCGCGAAAAATATAGGCATAGTAAAAATTCCATGCCCCTTTTTTCCATACCCCCTTTACCGCCTACAAATCAATAAAAATGCTATATTTAAGACTTTTTTGGTCGTATTATACTAAAATTTGGTAAATAAGTTCGTATGGTTACTGTCGGCAACTATACTAAAACTGGGCGTGGTCTAACTATATATACGCCCACTTTTTAGAAATCATTATTATTCCTGAGTTGTACATGTTTTGATAGTGGAACTTGATATGTAGATGCTATGGGCCCAAGAGGTAGATATTATATATTTGAGCGAACATTAGACAAGGGGGAATTTGGCCACACAGGCCAAATTTATGATATCGAATTGCTTTGGAACTAAATGTCGTATGTAACTATGCAATAGACTTCTAAACTACTCATCCGATTAGCATGAAAATTTGTATATAGAAGTTTTTTTTGGTACGGTGCGTGTTTGTGGACTATTAATTTTTATCCACCTTGAACACCAGAGGGCGCTGTAGTACAAATTTTTTACAAAACTACCTTAAATTCACAAACCGCTTATGCGATTAGAATGAAAATTGGTATACAGTCGTTTTCATGTACGTAGAGTGTTTTGCTGCAATCTTTTTTGACCTATCTTGAACATCAGAGAGCGCTGTAGTACAAATTTTTTGCAAAACCACCTAAAACTCTCAAACCACTCATGCGATTAGAATAAAAATTGGTATATACATATGTAGTAATTCTCAAGTACGATGAGTTTTTTGAAAGTATCTTCTTTGAACCACCTTGGACACCAGATGGTGCTGTAGTACAAGCTTTTTACAAGATCGCATATTTTTAGTTGTTACATATGAGACATTCTTTCATAAATCGTACGGATTTCGAGAAAAAAAATTTTCCTAATTTTAAAATCTCTTTATTTTTTTTTTGTAGGATCGTGTTATCAATTAAGTCAAAACCTGTATCGGCATTTTAGCTGAAATTTTTTTTTTTCGTTTTTATAATTTTTTAAATGTTTGATAATATCGTGTAAAATTCAAAAACACCTCATATTCAAAGTTCATTATCTCCGGATCCACTCATCGGATCAAGTCCATTTTTATGTCAATTTTTTTGTTGTTACACGGGCCTTTCAAATATTTATTTAAATAATTTTTATTTTGCTTATTTTATTTTGTAAATAAAAATTTTATTTTTTGAACGATTTTATTATGGTCGTCCTCAAAACGAAATTTTTTTTAAAAAATACTGTCTTTTGCGCTGTTCTTTAATCTAAAAAACGCATGTCTAATCAAAATGGAGACTTCAACAGATCAAAAGATATTGAACAACTCCCGGTTCACGCCGTATAACCAGCTTTTCTCGTGACTTTCACACATTTAGTTGTCCCCAAATTGTTCGAGATGTCAGAATTTTATGAACTCATGCACCGTTTAGATGAATATTCGAAATAGTAATGAATATACTACTGAATTATACACAAAAGAATGTTGTCATAAGAAAATTTATTTTGAATAGATAACATAATTCTACACGTTATAAAATTTTCGACTACGTATACAACAATGTTTGTAGTTATTTCATAACTTGAACTTGTGTGAATTGCTGTTGCAGAGAAAAGTGCTTTGCTTTTGCTGTTTTTTGCGTTATTGGTATTATGCAATGGTAGGACAATGTTCCTTTAACTGTTAAAGCCTTGTCAAATCGTGTCTTTAACTTCTTTTCTTCTTTTAAATATTCTTCATTTTCCACGAATTGAAACGCAATATTCGGCAGAGCCTTAGTTGCCCACTCGAACAACTCTCTTGGCGTTTGGATGATTGCTTTTTGCAGGCTGGCCCTAGCGGCTAACCTTTTCAACGTTCCACCCAAGCCATCGCACACACCTTTGCCATGGGATGTCGGAAAAAAATGCCATTCAGCAGCTAAACCAAAGTCTTTTTGATGATGAGTGAGATTGACGAAATTCTTTTTGTTTTTATACTGCGCACCTGCTCCATCAGAAAAGTATATAATTTTCGAGATGTTTTCCAATTTTTCTTTCAAAAGTTGTACCAAATTCTTCTGAAACACGTGAACGGCTATTGTATCGTGATGCAAACATTCAGATACTATTACGAAACTTTTCATTCTTATTTCGCCATCAATATGCTTGTAGTAAATAGCAAATGGGTGAACTGTTGCCTGGTCATTATTCCAGTGAATACCTTTTACAGCATTTTGAAAAACAAAAGCGTAGTTTTCAGAAAAGTCACAAGCTACAATACACTCAGTATCTTTCAACTCTTTTTTTTTAACGTCCATGAACTCATTTTGTTTATTGACAAGGAACGAATGCAAAAGTAGTTTTTGTAAACCAATTTCTAATTTTTGTAAATACTCTGCTGCTGGGGAGATCAAAACTTGCAATGAGGTTCTATCAACGTAAATCCATTGTCTGTAAGTAATTTCGCTGATTGAATTACAATCGAAAATGTTTTCTAATTCTTCTATCAAATGTGTGATACCAGGGCACTCAGAGCACGTTCCAAAATAACAGTCGGTGGATGGTTGGACACAAATAATACGTTTCAAACAGTTGTGATAACTTTTTATCGGTTCTGGAGTATCAGCTGTCAGATTTTTCATATTTGGCCCGTCGAGTAATAACTTCACATTCTCATGTATGGCACAAACACAAACAGAATGGGTGCCACTTGCACCCGCTAGTACGCAATACTGTGGTCGTAAAGTAGCAAATTTTGAAAAACTACATTTGACTTGTGGGTATTTTTCTTTAAAAATTTGAAAAAGTTCTTTCAAATTTATCAAAAGTAATCTTTTTTGCATGTGAACACGTTCGTTATTCACTTTAACAGAAACATAATCCCTTTTGCCCGGCATTACACGACTATTTTCATCAAGTTCGTAAAAGCTGACAATTAAATCAACTACCTCTTTTTGTAATGATGGGTGGCTTTTTGGATCAGGTTCACACAAGATTCCTTTTTCCTCAGCAGTTTTCTTTGCAACAGTTATCATGTGAAACGTAGCGGAAGGAAAATGATGCACGATTTTTCGAAAAGACCAGTTTTTGAAAATAGTCAAGATTTTCATTTGTTTCGCCTGATCTTTGGTTTTGTTGAAATCATCTTTCAAAATTTGTAGTATATCACTTCCATCATCTTCGTCATAGCTATCATCGGTTACTTCAGCAGTATGAAAAATATTCTCCGAAATTGCTTTACATATGCTCTTCGTTTTTTCATGCGAATAGCGCTTTTGATGAACCTTCTTTTTCTTAATCGGTGATATTCCAATCAACTGCAAACCGTTGTTGAGTGATTCAATTGCTTCAGACGTTGCTTCTTTGTCTCTTTCGAACCAAACTGGATCAACTCATTAAGAGCGTCACAATCGGCAACTTCTTCGTCCTAAACAAATTTTAAAAAATTATTTTTTATATACATAAAAAAATGTTTACTTTGATTTGTATCATTAAAAATCTCAATACAAATGTGAACGTAAGCTGTAAAATTAAATTATATTGTATCATACCTTTTGGTCCGATTGATGTTCATTAATAGTCTTTGTTTTCGAGGAGAACTTTGTTAAATTGAGACGACACGAATTGCAAATTTTTTGCATAAGAGACTCTTTTGTTACTTTTCTTTGCATTACACACAAATTCTTCTCTGAAAGTTTTCTTAGAGTCTCAGTCTTCCGTATCTTCGGATGAGGAGTTAAGTTAAAGGGGTTACAACAACTATCCAGTCGAATATTTGAATTTTTGCACAGTTTTGATACTTTTGGCATTTTTTTCACAATTGCCCGTATTTAATAAAAACGAATATAAATTAATCCGTATTGTCCCAGAACGCTTTGTTTGACGATCACGCAGAAACTAAAAAGTTTATGTCCAACCGCTTAAAAGAAAAAATTAACGGTACTTCTGAAAACACGAACTATTAAAGTCTCCATTTAAACTGAACATGCATTTTTTTGATTAAAGAACAACGCATAAGAAGATATTTTTTTCACCTTTTTCCGTTTTGGGGACGACCATAATAATATCGTTCAAAAAATAAAATTTTTATTTACAAAATAAAATAAGCAAAATAAAAATTATTTAAATAAATATTTGAAAGGCCCGTGTAACAACAAAAAAATTGACAAAAAAATGAACTTGATCCGATCAGTGAAACCGGAGATAATGAACTTTGAATATGAGGTGTTTTTGAATTTTACACGATATTATCAAACATTCAAAACATTATAAAAACGAAAAAAAAATTTTTCAGCGGAATCCCCGATACAGGTGTCTATTAATTTTTCAAATCAAAGCTTGAAACAAATTTTCAAGAAAATCTACATTCTTAAGTCATAATAGGTGTACGATTTGTAAAAGAATGTCTCATATGCAGATATTTACTAAATATAAATATATCTTAAATTTAGAAAAAATTAAAAAACTTAAAAAACATGAACATATCTTGAAAACTATGAAAAATTTTACTACAACGATATATTTAATGCAACATCGTTGCTCCAAAATGAGAAAAACACAATCAGAAATTTAATTTTGTGACTTTTGATTCAAATATCTCCGCTGATTTTTTATACACTTTGTTAAATTTTTTTTGTCTTAAAGCTTCATCAAAGTACTATAAAAACCTTATTGCAAAAATACCGTCAGTTGAGTATACATATATATTTTAAATATTTTTTTCAAAAACTGTCTGAAATTTTGGAGTTTTCCTCAAAAAAGGCTCAAAATTTGTTTTTTTAGTAAAAATAATTTATATTCAAATTCGAAAATTTTCAATTCTATTTAAAAGCTTTAACATTTATAAGCAAAAGTTGTTTCAATTTTACGCAAAAATTAAAAAACTTTTTTGAGATTAAAAAAACAAGGCCTACCCTTGATTTTTCGAACTAAATTTTTTTTCCAATATTGTGTTTTTATATTTTTGAAAAAAATAGCAAGCTAAAAAATTAATTTTTTAGGAAAAATTATCTTAGTGTCTCTTACCAATCAAAAGTTATAGCCAATATCTTTATCCAAAATATATATACAAAAAGCAAAACGCTGTCTGTGTGATGGCTGGAAACTTCAAAATTACTGAGCCGATAGAGCTGAAATTTTGGCAGTACATTTTTTTCAAGTACGAGATGGTTTAAATTTCTGTCACACCCTCTTTTACTGCCCACAAATCAATAAAAATGCTATATTTCCTACGGTTTTCGTCGATTTGGCTACATTTTGATAATTAAGTTTGTGTGCTCACTGTCGGCAACTGTACTAAAACTGGGTAATGTCCATCTACTAGGAAACTGAGATGGACATTATATAAGTGGGTGTGGCTCCGCCTATACAATTAAAATTTGTATTATCGAATAGCTTTGAAATTAAAAGTAGCAGTACTTACATACAAACTCAAAATGGAGTTACTATTTGGTGATCTCCTGCTACTGGGAAACTGTAACGGGCAGTGGAAAATTACAGTGGTATCAAACTATGAGTCTAAGAAGAGTTTTGAATACACCTATTATGTTCCCATATAGTTTCAGGGTGCAGCAACGCGCGCCGGGAAAAGGCTAGTATAGATATATATATCGATTTTTGTGAAAAACACCCAAAATTTTGACCGAAATCTGAACACCTTTGCACTAACAAAATTCTCGAATCTAAAATCTTCCTATTCACAATTTTGTGGCCCAGATACCTTTAATTTGCACACTACTTTGTGGTAGTTATTTCAGCTTGATAAAAACTTACAGCGAAAAACCGCTTATTTTAACCGAAAAAGTGATTTTATTCAAATCAAAACCGCTGGCAGACGATTTCGATATCCTTAACACCAGATTTGAATCCAGCTCCCAGAATATTAATGTCGAAAAAAGTGATATTTTTGATTGGTTGATTTATGTTCCTAAAGTGCCTTTTATTTAATGAAAGAGTCGGGAAACTATATAAGTTTTTGGGAGAAATGTTCACCTTAAAAAGTTGCATTAATAAAGGTGTACCCAACAAAATTAGTGCAATGCCATCAGGGCTCTCTGTTGAACATCAAAGATTTTTAAAGATGGATATCTTAAAATTTTAAATAGATTTGAGTTACGAGATACTATATAATAATTGTATAGCATGCTTTTGTAGCGTTCAAACGGGTCACACGCTCAGAATGCATTGGGTACTCTACGACTACGCATGGGTTTTCTGAGCTCCAAAAACGGAAATTTTCCTTGTTAACGTAACCGCTGAGATGAAAATGCGCGTCATCTTAAAAGATTATTTTTTTGGACAAACAGCTTCATGTGCTCCAAACCCCATACAGAGAAGTGATCTTATAAGATTGTCTCTTATTGTTCAATTATATTCCTGTTTTATAACGGATTGCGTTAATTGATGATAAGTTATCAGAATGAAAAAAAATTTGCCTTTTCGTTTTGTAGAATATAATACTTCAACTGTAATAAAACTTTTTCACAAAACAAAAATAAAAAAAAAAAAACGAACTAAAAATCACTACAAAGTAAAAAATAATTTTAAATTACTTTTCCTATTAATTTTTTGGTAAAATTTGATAAATTATTTAAATTTATTATTTTATATTTTAAATCTTATTATTTAAATTTTTTTCTAATTTGTTTAATTATCATAAATATATTAATTTCTTTATGAACATCGATCATTGAACACAATAACGAGAGCTTTTGTTTGTTGGGAAGTGCGCTGTTACTCACTGATCTTATTTTCGGCTCGGTAAAGTAGACGAGTGAATTTCTGATTAGCAGCAAAAAATACTAATAAGATTAAAATAAGTCGGCTAAATATTTACAAACGTGTTGCAATAAAAACTAGGCAAATTTCTTGTAGTTCTTCATTTATTTATATTTAAACCAGTAATCAATTTTTTGGTTAAACAACTTGAAATTTCTAAAGTGGATGAAATGCAATTATTGTTATTATACAGTGCCTAATTATGTATTTGGGAAATGCCGATAGAAATGTTTTACTATGTAATTAAAATTTAATGTTATACAATTCATTCTGCAAATTAAATTATACAAAATACAAATAGCAAATTTAACAAAATTTGAATTACTAAAATTGCCAGAAAGAAATTGTCCTCACCTCGTGGCGTACTCAGTCAAAAAGAAATTGTCGTTTTCTTTCTGTTTTGTTCGTTGTACTGGAAGCGGGTTGCCGAGTGGTAACAAATAGTAGGGTGCGGTGAGGCGAAGCGTTTTGCTTTTTTTTTGAGGCTCACAGCACCCACAAAAATTATAATTTTTGAATGGTTTTTGGCTTAAATCGCAAGAATGGACATCGGTAGTCGAGTAGGTAGCGTGCTACCCGAGAGGTCCCAGGTTCGATTCCCGCCCAGGCCATGGTCCTTCGCTTTAACTGAATGAACTGAAATTAAAAGTCATCAATATTTACGACTTGAAGTTGTAGTTGATGGTAGAGAAGTTTGTGTGTACCAACTTGAATTGACTGAGGTAAAGGCATACCACCTCTGGTTCAAATTCACATGTTTCTTTGGCTTTCCACCACGCTTAAAACATCCTACAGGTGTTTCACTTGATTGCCCTTTCCTTCCCACTAATCTATCCCATCTTCGAACAAGGCAGACTTGACTGAACAGGTATTGTACCTGAAATCTTTGGTTCAAAGCTAAAAAAAAAAATCGGTTTAATAGCCTCGGGCAGGATCCTAGTCAGCAAAAAAACTAAAATACTGAATAAAAGTCATCGAGTTCGAATTTATTATGCATAGCTAATATCGAGGTCAGAGTCGCAGTTTCGACAGGTGTAGTAGCCACGGTTGCACATGTCGACGAATTTCAACTGATATGGCCGGTCGCATTTGTTGCAATGAATTTAAAAATACCAAAAAACCAATAAACACACACAAAAACACGCATTTAGACGGAGTTTGTGAAGTGAAACTTTTCATTTTGAAAACACGGCAGGATCACATCGATCCACCACTCGATCGATATTTCACAAACACTTCATATTTTTGAAAAACAACATTAAACCAACACGACTGATATATTTATCTTCAATTTGTGTTGAGTAGGTTGGCATTAAACACGATAAAGTCTCTCGATCAAAAAAACTTTTGGAAAAAAATTTGCGCACGTCTGAACGCTTCGCAGTATCATGAAAATCATGAATAAAAGCAACACGTGGCGGTATGACACTTGGTGATATGTAAGCGCGCTGTCAAAATTCCACAAATGAAACGCTTCACCCTTGATTTGCTTAAAATATATTTCTAACAACCCTACCCGTGAAACATCGTGTTTCACACTTTCATCTGAACTACTTTGATTGTTGCTAACTTCGCTGTTGGGCGGATGTACTCCACAGGATGAACTCCCAGAACTTTCGCCTTTAGCCAAGTATTTGCTGGTTGATTAGGATCGCAAAGAATCACAAGGTCACCAACTTGTACAGGTTCTGTTTGAATGAAATTTTTTGATCGGCACACCAAGTCCGGTTGATAGTCGTTTATCCATCTTTTGCATAAATTATTTCGGAATTGTTGAACGGTGAGATAATTTGATTTAAGGCACACATCAAAAACAGGAATGTCTCAGAGAGACTTCACTTCGTTACTTGATCCCAACAAGAAATGGTTGGGTGTTATCGTTTCTCCTTGATCGTTGTCCAGAGGCAAATAGGTCAGTGATCTGAATTTGACCATGTAGGCTGCTTCAGCGAGGCAAGCCTTTAACAGCGGATCTGTAAAGTTTTTGTTGGGAGTTACAGCATACAAGTCTCGTTTGATAGAACGTACTAACCGCTCCCTAGTTGTTAAACTCGCGGCGGGTTAAAAAACCAACGAATGCCTTCTTTCTGAAACTTACTAGCTATCGTCAATGTGTTAACGTTTTGTAACTCTTCTCGAAGTAGTTTCTCGACTGCGACGAAATTTGTTCCGCGATCGCTCTAAACTTCAGCTGGCTGCCCTCGCATTAACATAAACGTCCGCAAGCACATAACACACGCATCGGCATCCAAGCTGTTAGCTATTTCGACGTGAATTGCTCTTGTAACTAAACATGTAAAGATCACAGCCCATCGCTTCTCAGTGGATTTTTTACCCGTGACATTGAAGTAATCTACCTAAGTACCTTGTAACCTAAGAAATCTACACCCGTGTATGTAAATGGCGTTTCATAGGGTCTGATTCTTGCTGAAGGAAGGGGACCCATTTCAGGATGTGTAGTAGTTGGATACTTAATTTTACACACGAAACATATTTTACGACTTATTTACGGGATATGGTACGCTTCCCTCAATTCATTTCCAACATCGTGGCCATATTCTATGGAATATGGCCTTTCTCTGGAAGGCTCTGGAAGTCTTTTCATTCGAACTGATCAACGTCCAGGTTTGTGCTGCATATAATAGCACGGGCATGATTAGTGACTTATAGAGCGTGAGTTTTGTTCGTCGAGAGAAGGCTCTGCTTCTCTGTTGCCTACTCAGCCCAAAGTAGCACCTGTTGGCAAGAGTTATTTATTACAGCGATCTTTTTTTATCATCAGTTGTTGAAAATTGATGGCAACCCGGCAGTTCGGTAATGCAGCGCAGTATAAAGAATGTGAAAAATAAATTAATTTATATGTATGTGTAATACCTAGTATATCAAGATAATGCGAATGAATTGTGAAACTCAATATGGCTAGCACCTAAAACATAATTCGTCATTGTAACTTTCTTATCGATTCGAGCCTTGGAGCACAAAAGATGTAAGATTTTGTTTCAGCTCAGATATATTATCTTACTTATTGTTTAATTATTTAATTTAATATAAAATTTTAGAGAATAAACGCCACTTAAGGTATAATATACGCATAGCAACCAAAAACAGGATCTGTTTTCAAGAAATTCTTTTAGATATAAGAAGTTATTATTTTTTTTTTTAAATTTATACAGGTTATTATACATAAAAAATACTTTATAAAAATATTCTTTTTTTTAAATACAGTTCTGGCTTTTATATAGAGGGCGCTGAAAATGGCATTGAAAAAAAGACATCCAATTTCGATGGATATGGCCTTTCCCATGTATCAAAACAAAAAAATCAAATGACATTTTAAAGCATAGACCTTATATTAAGCATCCCCCCTACGCAAGTCCCCGGGTTTTTTTTTTTAATTATGGCGGAAGTTGAAGTAAAAAGTTCGAAAAATAGATACATTTTCGCTCGCTTGTTTGTTTATATAAAAAAAAATAGATACTTCAATTTAGGAGGGATGCTTAAAGGACAAGGTAACGAACAAAAAGCAAAAAAAAAATCATTGAAATTGAACCAATAGATTTCGTGTTATCTATCAAACCGTTGTAAAAAACTAGTTTCGAGGAAATCGCGTTTAATGTTTTTTATTTGTTGTATGGAGCATAGTCATAGGTTAACGAAAAACGTTATAAATTCTGTTTTTTTTTTAAATATCGATTTAAAAATGTGTTTGTATATTCTTAAAACTATAAAGAACACATTAAACAAACAAAAAAATTGTTTTTTTCGAAAAATGTACACGTATATTATACCTTAAGACAAAAATAACACATTGTCGACCCAAGTCATTGACTTAATTAATTCGGAGGTTTATTCAAGCTTCAAGCTTAATTTATCGAAATAGCAACATCAGTCTTGCGAAGAACATCGATTTCTTTTGAGTATAAATAATTTTGAGCAAGTCTGTAGAGCCATATTTCTGCTTTGTGATAGTCGGAGGGATCAATTATTTTTTTAGATATTTCAATTTAAACGTGAAAATATTTTCTTTTAGTTTTTCTTTTGAGGTTGAAAAGTTTTAAAAGTCAAATAATGGCTTTGTAGCTTCATGAGAAGCTACCAGCTCTTCTTGGGATTCTCGATCTAAGGAAGTTTGCTTTTGGATTGGACATTCTGAATCTGGGTGACTATGAAGCTAGGTCTAACAAACCATCTTCCATTATTGTCATATTTAGGTGGTTTCGTGCATTTCGTAGCATCAGCTTTTACGTTTTCTATAAATCGCCGCCATTCAAATGCATTTGTAATATCTTGGATTTCAGCAACACGAAAGGCTACAAACTTACTAAGTCTGCGTAGGTTTGACGACTGTATCCAGCTTAATACTGTTGATGAATAGCTCCAAAATACTCGTCGGGATAGCTTAACTTCAACGTAACCTTCAACTGTACGTGCCAGTCTTGCTCCTAGTAATACTGCTTTTGCTTCAAGATTAGGAATCGACATGAGTTTGAGGGGTGCAACGGAACTTTTAGCTGCAACCAAATGCATTTGACTGCCTCAGATTTTTGTATACGAAAATAAATTGCAGCAGCACAAGCGTCTGCGCTTGCATCAACGAAAGTATGCATTTCGACTTCCGCGTTATGCTAGTTGTTAAAATTGTGAATATAGCATCTTGGTCATGCGGTAAACAGCTGACACTGATCGTATTCAATTTCGTCGTCCCATTCCATTTTACGCCTTCACGTATCTTACTTACTTACTTACTTATCTGCCGCTTACAACCGTAAGTCGGTTTTGGCCTCGTATAAGAAATTGCGCCAGCCATTTCTGATTTGCGCTTGCTGGCGCCAGTTGGAAACACCAAGCGTGGTCAGGTTATCCAACACCTGATCCTTCCAACGAATATGTGGGCGTCCTCTTCTGCGTTGACCACCACCGGGCACCGAATCAAATATTTTTTTCGCTGGAGCATCGTTTTCCATTCGCTTAACATGACCTAGCCAGCGGAGCCGCTCGATTTTAATGCGCTTAACTATGTCGATGTCAGCGTACAGCTCATACAGCTCGTTGTTCCATCGAACTCGGTACTCGCCATTGACGCAGATTGGACCGAAGATTTTACGAAGGATCTTTCTCTCGAAGGCTACCAAAGTCTTTTCATCAGAACTGCTCAACGTCCAGGTTTGTGCTGCATACAATAGGACGGGTATGATTAGTGACTTATAGAGCGTGAGTTTTGTTCGTCGAGAGAGGGCTTTGCTTCTCAATTGCCTACTCAGCCCAAAGTAACACCTGTTGGCAAGAGTTTATGCTGGATCTCAAGTAGACGAAGTCCTTAACAACCTCGAAGGAGATGTTGTCAACAGTGACGTGGTTTCCAAGACGCTGGGACTGTTTATTTGTTGACACTAGGTATTTCAAAAAACGTCTTATCTTCGTTCACTGCAAGACCCATTCGACTCGACTCTTTCGCTAGTCTGGAGAATGCTGCACTAACTTCGCGCGTATTATGGCCAATGATTTCGATATCATCAGCATACGCCAGCAGCATAATACTTTTGTAGAATATCGTGCCACTGCGTCTCAAATCAGCAGCTCGGGTGATCTTCTCCATCATTAGGTTGAAAAAGTCGCACGATAAGGAATCACCTTGTCTGAAACCTCGTTTGGTATCGAATGGAGGAGTGAGATCCTTCCCGATTTTAACTGTGCTGCTGGTGTTGCTCAGTGTCATTCTGCAAAGACGGATGAGCTTTGCAGGAATACCAAATTCAGACATGGTGGAGTAAAGATGATTTCTTATTGGACTGTCGAAGGCGGCTTTGTAATCGACAAAAAGATGATGTATGTCGATTTGTTTTTCTAGAGTCTTCTCCAAGATTTGTCGTAGCGTAAATATCTGGTCTATGGTGGATTTGCCAGGTCTGAAGTAACACTGATAAGGCCCAATCAGCTGGTTTACGATGGGCTTCAGTCTTTCACATAATACCCTCTACAGGACCTTGTATGCGATATTAAGAAGGCTTATGCCACGGTAGTTGGCGCAAATTGTGGGATCGCCTTTCTTGTGGATTAGGCAGAGCACACTGAGATTCCAATCGTTTGGAATGCATTCTTCCGACCATATTCTGCATAGAAGCTCATGAATGCATTTAAATAGAGCTTCGCCTCCATTCTTGAAGAGCTCAGCAGGTAAGCCATCGGTTCCTGCGCCTTTGTTGTTTTTAAGCCGAGCTATAGCTTTCAAGACTTCACTATGGTCGGGCAGCGGAACTTCAACGCTGTCGTCCAAAATTGGGGATTCCGGGATATCATCTCTATTGGCGGGATTGTTGTCGTCGTCGCCATTCAGAAGCCTAGGATATCTGTCACTAGATTCCCATTTTCATCCTTGCAGGAAGAGGCCCCGGTCTTGAAACCATCGGCCAGGCGTCTTCTTTTTTCGAAAAATTTTCGGACCTCATTCCTGTCACCATGCATCTCAATTTTCTCGCACTCACGCATTTCTGCTCCCTTTTCTTTCGCCTGAAAATGCGTCTCTCTTCCCTCCTCTTATCTTTGTATCGCTCCTTAGCAGCACGCGTTACAGCCGACTGCAGGGTGGTTTTGTAGGCGGCGTCTTTTTCTGCAGTGGCGTCGCGACACACCTGGTCGTGCCACTGGTTTTGGCGAGGGCGGTGATAGCCAATCACCTCTTCGGCAGCTGTACGCATAGAGTGGAAAAAGTGATTCCACTGCGCGCATATATCGTCGATCGGAGGAGTGCTTTCTTGAAGCAAGAGAGTCGAGTAGCGAAGTCTTCGTCTGTTTGTTTTGATTGCAGCTTTTCGACGTCTAGCTTTCTCTGAGCTGGATTTCGCGCATTCTTGGTTGCGCACAGGCGTGTACGGATCTTGGCTGCGACAAGATAATGATCCGAGTATATATTGGCACCACGGATCGTGTGTACATCTAAAACACTGGAAGAGTGCCTTCCGTCAATCAAAACGTGGTCAATTTGGTTACGCGTCTTTTGATCAGGAGACAGCCATTGACTTTATGAATATTGAGATGCTTGAATCAAGTGCTACTAACGACCATGTTTCGCGCTGCGGCAAAGTCAATCAACCTCATTCCGTTATCGGAGGTATTGTCGTGGAGGCTGGACTTTCCGACTGTTGGACCAAAGATATTTTCTTTTCCCACCTTGGCGTTAAAGTCACCAAGCACGATTTTTATGTCGTGGCGGTGCTGCGCTCATAGGCCTCTTCAAGGCGCTCTTAGAAGCTGTCTTTGGTCTCATCGTCCTTATCTTCTGTCGGAGCGTGCACAAATCAGACTTATGTTAAGAATCTTGCCTTGACACGGATTATGGCAATTCGTTCGTTCACAGGTGTGAATCGCAGGACATGATGCCGTAGTCTCTTGCCAACCACGAATCCGCATCCAAATTCGTGCTTCTCCGCATGGCCGCTATAGTAAATATCACAGGATGCTTGCCGTAAGCAACCCTGTCCCTTCCATCCCATTTCTTGGATTGCAGTGATATCAGCTTTGTATCTTTCTAAGATATCTATCAGTTGTATAGAGGCACCATCCCAATTAAGGGTTCGGACGTTCCAAGTGCATATCCGTAAATCATTGTCAGTTTTTTGTTTGCGGTAGTCGTCATCAGATATGGGGTTCATTTTTATCTTATTTCTTTTTCGTTTCATTGAAATTGTTTTTTTTTTACGTGGTGGGCTTCAAACCCAACGCACAACCCTTTAAAGGCAGGTAGCTCGCCGCTCAGATTAGCCGTCAAACTAACGGCCTTCACGTATCTTCCAGTAGAATTTTTAGAAACACAAGAAAGTGGGCTATTAGACCGAGAGGATCGTATATAGACCAGAATTCTGCAGCGTTATTCTGCAATTTTTTGTACACTCAGTCAATACAATTCTACAACGCATTCTACGCTAACAAATTCACTTCCAACGGCAATGATTTTGCAGTAGCCGATCAAACCAATGCCAAACACTATGCGATGTGTGCTTCGATTTTAGCGGTACAAATCGGTGTTTGTATAAAATGAGTATGAGTATACACTTAAACACATGAACGCAATGAATAACTTCAGCCAAGCAGTGATACGAAGGAACCCTCACGAACAATGAAATCAGCACAAACACTACAAATTGATAGCATTTAAAAGTCAATTATGCAGTATATGGTTATCAAACTAACAATGCAAACGGGAAATACCCAGCCTTATGAAAAATTACCTGTGCAATTGGATTTAATTTCGGCAGTTTGTTCGACACAAAAGCGCAATGCTTGCGATGTGCGTTCATACTGGCCCTGCATTTTTTGTGAGTAGATTGCAAGTAGCAAAAATTGTATCGCTTGCAGTTCTCTGATATAGACATTAAGATTCGTAACATTTCACGCTTAGTTGAAATTTAAATTGTTAAACTTGTTAAATTTGAGAGAGTAAATAAATGCGTCATGTTTGCAGTTCCACCACATTCCTAAGACCTTTCCTTTTTTGTCTTTTTGTCCTAAATTGCGATTGACGAAATTTTTACTATCAATTTCTTTTCTTCCCAGAGCTTGTTTTACGACATTTGAAGTGGAGCGCCAATTACGGATTAAGAAACTAGCTTTTGCGTGCACGTCTTTCATTTCATTCTTTGCCATAGTGATTATTAGCAATTGTATGACAAGTCTCTGGGAACGATTTGCCATTGCAAAGAGCATTTTGGTTTTTTACAAACTGTGCGCAACTGGGACGACACATGGATCCAAATATCATTACCTTCATTCCATAGGTTTGTTTGTTGGGTTTTGGCCTCTCCATAAAAATCTTTGCGCATATTGGTTATCAGGTTTTAATCTCACCTCTTCTGAAATATCTCTTTTATGTCACCAGTATTAGCAATGCGCTTTTGCCTAAATCGCAGCAACACAACCAACAGTGAAGCAGCTAGGTCAGGACCAGGTTAAAGAGCAGAATTCAATGAAATTCCATTTACCTCAGCGGCAGCATCCCACACTAGCCGAACCTTTTCAGGTTTATTTGGGTTTTGCACTGAAAAAATTGGTAAATACCTTACACGTTTGTGAGGAGCAGATTTTTCTTCAAGTGTAAGTCTGCGAATATACCCTTTTTCTCATACTCTACCAACTGATTATCGATTTAGGCTGTGCTTATCTTCAAGCTTGCTTCAGAAAAGTTTAAACGTTTTTAATCGCCATTGGCTTACTATCCGGTAGTTCGATTGTATTGTGTCTCTTATAAGGCCTATTTCGAAATGGTCATCAACTTTTCGCTACCTTTCAGACATTAATTTATAAGCTCTTTGTTCTTCTTTTGTTACCAGCATGTTCGATCGACAGCATAAAAACTCTTTACTAATTCAGCCAATTCATCATTGCTGGTATTTGAACAATCGCATGAATGGAAAAAGGGCCTGCTTGTGTTCGTCCTGATGTTGCAAATATTGCTCAGTCAAGACTACATTTTACTTGTTTTTGAGGCCTTCTTTGACGCGTCTGGGCACCGTTAAATTCCAATTGTCAAGTTCTATTAAAAGTTCAGGTTTAATATTTTTGTACCATTTTATTGGTAAATGTTTTAAATGGGAATATTAATTGGACAATTAAAGGTAATTTAAAGATTGTGAAGGAAGATGTATTGTAGAAATAGTGCGAGCATATATTTTGGTTTGGCTATTTCCGACTGACTTTACATCTCATTATATTTAAAACCTGCATACTGAATTATCTGTCCAAGTGAGGCTTAATGGTTTCTTCTCACCTTTGGCGCCTAATTTGGTTGTTAAATATTTGCTTATTAGTGTCGTTGAGGATCCCTCATCAAGAAATGCGAATGTATCAATTGAACACTCTTTAAATGTAAACTTTATCGGAATGTAACGATAACGCGTGTCATTTCCTTGTCCCAAATGTATATAGTTGGAAATGGTTGTAACGTGTTGATTTTGCTCATTAGAGTTAAATGTGTCTTTTACAAGAATTTCTTTGGCTTCTTCGTTATGCAACATTGGAACCGTTCCTTTAACAACGGTTGGCAGTACATTTCACAGGACTAGGGCACGGTTTCTTGAAAAAATGTTGCTTGAGGCATTTTCGGCACAATTTTAATTCTTTGACGAATTGCCACTTTTTGGTAAGGGTGCTTCTTTAAATAGTCTACAGGTCGCGACCGAACTGCAATCGTGAGTACATATCACGCATTTTTAATTTCTGCACGGTTTGCTATCATGGTAATTCACCATGTTTTTTGATGATTTACCTTCCTTTTTCCATGCCAATGAAGGAATTACTTGGCAGATTTCCATTGAAAGGTTGTAAAGCCAGTTTCCGAACGCAGGAACATCATGACAATCAGCAACTTGGCTTCTCTCACTAGCCCATTTTAGCTTAAGGCTCGGTTGCAATTTTTCCACAAATTCTTTTATGAGCATGGGATTTCGCCGATGATCTTCACACCTTGGTGATTCTAAAGTTTTCAGAATTGAAAATCTTACTTACATCTTCGTAAGTAAATTCTCGATTATAAGTTCGGGGCGACCTAATAGTGATTTCAACCGGTTCAGTACTTCTTCCTCGAAATCACCTCTAAGCAACTTGTCTTTTACATTACGAGCTGGACCCTCAAACATTTACGTAACCTTGTAATGTTTTCACTCGCGGTAAATCCGATCCGAGCCAATGTTGTTTCTCTATAAGCGCTTATGAACAGAATGAACAGAGGGCGATGACTTGGATCGCAATTGAATTTCGGCAACTCGCTGCCCATTACGTGACGAGCTGCCACCTGAATATGTGAACGACCTAAATAGGATCTTAATTAGAAGGCCTAGGTAAGGTTGATGGAATTTTTGATGGTTGAGGAGCCGATGCCAGTGGTCGGGCCACATTTAAAAAAATATTTAAACCTGCAATTTTACTATCTGCTTCACTATTAATTGATCTGGCGCCTTGGCTAACATTCGATTTAACCTCACTAATTTTTAATAATTCCAGTACCAGCTGTTTTTGCTGTTCAACCAGCTGTCGTTCTCTGTTTAGCGTCTTTTGCTCTTCCCTGGACCTTTGTAATGCTTCCTCAAGAAGTTCTTCGCGTCTACTCACTGCACTTGATTGACTGCACGATAGCAACTTAGCCGTAGATTGTTGCGCCATTTGTTGCTTTGCGGGTACAAGCCTTGCTACTACACCTGTATTTTTTGGTTGCTCAAACTTTGTCAATATTTAAACAGTGTTTTACACCTTACGGGTTATTGTCAAGGAAAGAATTAAAAGCTTGATAACGAAGTAGAGATAAATTTATAGAAATGGTTGCAGAGATAGGCAAATATGTATAAATAACGTTGAATATCTTTGTACGGTTAACTTTATATATGTATATAGAACACATTGAAGATGACAACGAATATACGACACTACAAGATATAAATGAGTCATATCGACATTTACTTGTTTATTTTGAAAGCAACTTAACAAACAGTATTTGTTGTTGTTTGTTAGTTGCTGTTTATTAATGACCCAAACTTAATATTTATTATTAAGTTTATTATTATGTTTATTATTACATTATTAGATATGATCTCTAAATAATAATAAGATTAACATTTGTCGGCTGTCAAAAAAGCAATAATTCTATACAACGAAAGTAACAGAAGAACAATGTCGTTCCATGACGCCTGAACAAAATAGACGTTATGTCTGTTTGGACATTTAGCCCAAAATGAAACGAGTTCCTCCAATCGTCTGAAACAGCTGATCAATTGCAAACCGAGTGTCTTAGAATTTTGATAGTTATTAAATAAACATAAACTTTTGTGAATTATGAGTGAACTGGTGGAAAACATTAATACGATCAATGAAATAATTGACGTTTAAGCAAATTATTTGGACTATCTGCAAATTATTAAAAATAACGCAAGAAAAAATTCTTGTGGCTATACTTTCCCAGGCCTTATGCCTCTCCACTTTATTTATGTAAATCGGGTGGCTTCTTACATAAATTCAAGTTCATCTCGTACAGCACCAATTAAATAAAAAAAAAAGATTTGCACTCATAAAAAATTGCATGACAATATGAAACAGATATGAATATGACTATGAAAAATACAGGGTGGGCCATCCAATGGTTTCTTTTTAAATCATAGGTTATTATGTCGAACTCTTGACATAAATTCAGTATCATACCTCCGCGGAAAGACATAAGTCACTTTACGCTTGAACAACGTTGGAAAATATTGGAAACTTATTTCCAAAGTGAGTGCTGTGTAGCCAAAATAGTGCGTTTTTTGAAAAGAAGATAATTTGCGCGAAAAATCATCTTTTCTGACGGGTGCACTTTTATCTCGGCGACTTTAACAAACAAAATTGCCGCAACCGGGGCTCGGAAAACCAGCACGTTATTGTCAAGAAGTCGATGCATCCACAGAGACTGACAGTCTGGTGCGGATTGTAGGGTGGTGGCATTATTGGAGCATTATTCGAAAATGAGGCTGGGAACAACGTTTCGGTCAACGGTGGGCGTTACAGAGCCATGTTGCCAACTTTTTTTTGCTGAAATTGGATACATGAATTTGGAGGACTTCTGGTTTATGCAGGATGACGCACCATGCCACAATCAATCTTTTGCGCACCAAATTCCCAAATCGTGTTATCAGCCGTCTTGAAGCCGCTGACTTGAGCCACTTGAGCGATGTTATGTTCCATAATTAACCTTCGTATACTCGCGCATTGTTCCCTCAGACCGACGATTTACGTATGACAAATTATTTTCTTAACAAAATACGTTTAAAAACTGTTATTAGCTAATATTATGTAATTAGGTAATAATGATATGTTACTTAAAACACGCTAAAATGGATCTAGGAATCTCGATCTCACAGACCGTGCGCGGGCACACTTGTGACACTATTTGACGCGAGTATAGGAAGGTTAATGGGAATATTTGCTCTTAAAAATAAAGCCATAATACATGGAAAAAATTTAATGTTGTTCATTTTAGTGCATTTAAAAAAAAAAAACTTGTATTTGGCCCACCCTTTATAAAAATAAGAAGACTTCTCTGCACAGCTATTGTTGACGAGTTGAGACGATAAAAATTCGGTTCTTAAAGAACAAAACGACTTGTCAAAGCGTTTCGTTTAGTTTGGATGAGTTTACATTAGTTCCTTTTGAGTTATAACATTGATATGCATTTAAGCGAACATTTTTGTCTTCACTCGTTTCAGAGCAAATCGTCTGTTTTGACCAGACCAATAAGAAGTATATTTAAAAAAAAATAATTGTACAGATAGCTGACGTCATTGCCGTCGCCAATATCTACATTCAATTCTACATTCAATATCTACAGAAATTCCGAATATGTTTTACGTTGACACCTGCCGTATAGGCTTAATTCCACGTTGCTCCATAGCATGGGACCGAATCATTGCGTCGGCAATTTCAATATCTACAATATCTACAGTGTATTAAACTGTTGAGGTAGCAATACCTAGTTAGCTGTGGTACCACCAAGCTCTATACCTACCACATAGGGTCAGCCGATTATGGTGATATCATCAGATCATCGCCCCCTATCAACAACAGTAAGCATATCGATAGCCTGTGTAGCTGGCATTGGACCGTTTGGCTGCTCGGACAAAGGTGATAATCGACGCGGATACTCGGGCTCCGCCAATGTATCGGGGACCAAGGAAAACCCAATGGTCAGCCGTAGGGCGGCCGATTTTGAAAGAAGGGATCCCCTTAAGGCGGGTTACTCTGCCGCAAGGCGTCCCGTATTCTTTGGCGCCTGGCTACTGATCGTATCAAGGAAGGTCAGGTCTCGAAGGATGACCTGAGAAAAATTAAGAAAGATATAGAATGGGCGAAGAAGGTCCTACCGGACTTTACGTTCGAGGCTCCCCGCGTAAAGCTTCCAGCCACAAGAAGAAACCGCTTTGTGGAGGAACCTAACACTATAAACCTGGCTACCAAGAGGGCTAGAATACATGACGTAGGGGCAAGATCCTTCGCAGAGGTTCCAAGTGAGGATGGTAAAATACCCAAACACCAATGGAGCTGGATAGAGGCTTTGGTTGCCAGGGTCGCCTTGCAGTTCCTTAGGGACAACCCTGGACCACCTCCGTCATGCACGGATGCAGGATGGTTTCAGGGTAAAGTCAAGCTGATGGCCTGCGATAACGATAGATCCGCTGAGCTATTCAAAGAGACGGTTGAGAAAGTCGGTGAGGTCTACCCAGCCGCTCGACTAAAAGCCGTTTGGACGAGAAAATTTGGACGAGATTCCGTCCAGACCAAGAGCTATGGTCCTGGTTCCAGTCACCTTATCTGAACCTGAGAAGATCCTCAGACAAGGTAGTCACACACAAATGGAAGATGGTCAAGTTGGAGCCCAAAGCTGAGGATCAAAAGAGCGGCACCAAGAGGTCCAAGATGGAGGTCTTGTTGGTTCTTAACAATGAATGTCTGGACAAACTTAACAAGGACAGTTGCACTCTGAACTATGGGTTCGGCAAGGTTCACTCCAGAATATATAAAAAGGACAAGTGCCAAGACGGAAAGCCCCAGTGACATCAAATTGGCATCGTGAAGCGAGGATGAGCTATCGTACGCCTCCGAGCTGGCTGCTGCGATAACGTCTCTGCAATGAGCAGGATTTAATGGAGGCCACCTTCTGCGACGAGGAGGCGAACATTACGGTGGTTGGAGTACTTGAGGATGTTTCGGGTACTCCAAACATAACATCATTAAGCAGCGTAAAGCAGCATCCTCCGCTCACCAGCGTCACCTGGCAACAGGCGACGTCGACTTGGTGCTGATTCAGGAGCCTTGGTTAAACAACAACAAAACCGTCGGCCTGAATACACCAAACTATAATAATTATCACGTTTCAAATAAAGGTTAAACTTGAACCTGTATATTAGCAAAACACAACTTAACCCTCTGCGGCGACTGACGTGCCCTAATTTTTACAATTCTATTTTTGTGGAAGTATATCAGACACCATTTTGACAGCTTGTATATTCAAAATTAGATTTATATTAGTACTTTTAAAAATTACATTTTAAGAGTGTGAATTATTGTTTTAAATTATTAGTTTATATAATTAAAAACGCTTATAAAGTTAAACAAATTTTATTGATATGTCATAAATAATTTTTCCAAAACTTACACGTATAGAAAAAGTAAAAAAAAATTAATATAAATACTTCCCTGCAAACATTTTATGAGTGCCTCAAAACAAATGACTCAAAAAAGAGTATTTCTTATGCGTGTTTTATGAGTACGCAATAAAAAGACTCATAAAGGATTATTTGATATGATTGTAAAATGATTGCTCAGAAATAAGACTCTAAAAAGAGTATTTCTTATGCGTGTTTTATGAGTACGCAATAAAAAGGAACATAAAGGAGTCTTTGATATGATTGTAAAATGATTGCACCAGAAATAAGACTCTAAAAAGAGTCTTGGCAAATAAGAACTTATATTAAAATCTTTTTAAAAACCTCTCTGATAACCAAAATCGACACAATACAGTTGCTGAGGTTTTTGTCATTCATGTATTAGGTGTAGCACTCATTTGAGTCATTTGTCAAAGCCTTTGGGGTAGACTATATAGGGGCATGGTACTAAATATATGGTAGTATATATATTTAACAGCAACTACAATGTACAAAATATTTTTATATGGCACCTACAAAAATTTTTCACTTCCAAGCAGTGTTGCCAGAATGGCAGTTTTGCCTGCAAATGGCAGTTTTTTTAACTCTGAGCAGTTTGGCAGTTAAAAAGACAAAAATGCAGTTTTTCCATTATTTATGCAGTTTTTTAAGGTAAAATGCAGTTTTTATGAAAATATAAAATCTTATGTAGTTATCATAAATTCTCTTTACCAAAACATTCATTATGGTTCAATTTCTTTTTTAAAGCAGCCTTGGTTTAAGCTTCAGCAGCAGTTTTAAAAGCTCCCTCCTTTATACTTCAGCAGCAGCTTTAAAAGCAGCCCTGCTTTAAACCATAAAACGTGCAGTGTTAACGAATTTTCAATATAAATTCAACTAGCTGACGACTTTTAATATCGACTTTTTGTTTTGCAAAAAATTTGGTTTTCTAATCAAGATAAACCAATCAAAGAAAAAAACCAAATCGGAGATGGTCAGTCCAACTGACATTACACTTCAATGTGAAATAGGGGATGTGTAAAAAACATTAATTAAAATAACCTGAATTACTTCTATTAAAAATGATCTCATATGTGAATTAAATACACGAATCTTTTTATATGGCGTCCGTGGCGTAGTTGGTTAAAGTGCGTGGCCGCTACGTCAAAGAACCTGGGAGACCCAGGTTCGAACCCTAGCAGCGACAGAAAATTATTTGAATTAAAATAATTTTTCTGTACGGCCGCCACCTCTCTGCAGACAATGGCAAACCTCAGAGAGTAATAAAAATGCCATGTAAAGCTTCTTGAGAATAAGAACATTCCGTTCATCGCCGTTCGGAGTCGGCGTTAAGCCTGTAGGTCCATTTCTCGGTCAATTGTGTACAAACTTAATAACACGCACAACACAATTGATCATAAGAAGCTAGGTCAAAGTCCTTTCAAGGGCTGAAATGGCCAGTTATTTATTTATTTTTTTTTTTTTTTTTATCTTTTTATATATTAAATACAACCATATATTTTTTATGTTTTTTTATAATTTTATATACCAATGACGTTTTTAGAATGGCAGTTTTTGTGTCCAAAATGCAGTTTTTTTTTCAGATTTAGCAGTTTTTTGAAAAAAAAATCTGACAACACTGCTTCCAAGTAAAGTACAGTTTTTACCTTCTTATAGGGATTTCAGCTACAATATTTTATCAGGAGATGTGTTGTCGGGTGAAGAACAAATTTTCATCAAAAAGTCAATTTCAAAAAAAAGTTTTCTCAGGTTTTATTAACATCATATCAATGTCTAAAATTTGTGTTTCCTAAGAGTTTTTAAACCATTCAAGAGCCTTTAACATGAGACTTATGACTCTTAAAATAATAACTTGTATAGTTTTTAAAGAGCCTTTATTTCGAATATTTAAAAAGTTTTTATTATGAGTCTTAAAAGAGTATTTTCATTTACTTATCTATATATATAAAAATAAGTGTACGTTTGGTTGAAATCGCATCACTTCAGAACGGCTGGACCGATTTGGATAATTTTTTTTTTAAAATGTTCGTTTTAGTCCAAGTTAGGTTTTTAAGGAAAGAAAAATTGACCACGCCCACTTTTGCGCCCACTTTTTTGATTTATCTAAAATCGGAAAACGGCTGGACCGATTTGGATAATTTTTTTTCAAATGTTCGTAGTAATCCAATTTAAGTTTTGTCGGAAAGAAAAATTGACCACGCCCACTTTTGCGCCCACTTTTTTCGATTTATCTAGAATCGGAAAACGGCTTTACCGATTTGGATAATTTTTTTTTCAAATGTTCGTAGTAATCCAATTTAAGTGTTTACTGAAAGAAAAATTTACCACGCCCACTGTTTTGATATCTATATAAAGGGTGTTTTTTTTAGGGGTTTGTTTTTCGAATAGAGATAAAACTGGCATTTTGTGGTCAAATCTGGCAACTCTAATGTCATTTATGTTCAGTTTGGTTTGCCATTTCATCATGAACAGGTTGACAAAAGAACAACGCTTGCAAATCGTGCAAATTTATTTCGAAAATAATGGTTCAGTTCGCGAAGTTTACCGCAAGCTCCGTCCATTTTATGGTCGACATAATCGTCCATCAGAGCAATTAATTCGGTTAACCATGGGTCGTTTTCGCACTACGTTTACTCTATGTGATAATACGCATCCGCAGAGACGTCAAACAGTGCGCACCGAAGAAACAATTGCCGCTGTAGAGCAAACTGTTGAAGAGGACCCGAATGAATCGATTCGCCACCGTGCACAGCAATTGGAGCTTTGTCCATCAACTTTATGGAAGATTTCGCGCAAAGATCTTGGCTTGCGACCTTACAAGATCCAGCTTGTGCAAGAATTAAAGCCGCGAGACCATGCAATGCGTCGTGATGTTGGTGTATGGGCCAAAAATGAGATTGATCTCGATGCTGATTTTCATCGCAAAATTTTGTTCAGTGATGAGGCTCATTTTTGGTTGAATGGCTACGTCAACAAGCAAAATTGCCTCATTTGGAGTGAAGAGAATCCACATGAGATCCTTGAGACGCCATTACATCCACAAAAACTGACTGTTTGGTGTGCTCTATGGGCTGGTGGAGTCATTGGGCCATACTTCTTCCGAAATAATGCTGGAGAGTCAGTTACCGTTAATGGAGACCGGTATAGAGCCATGATAACCGACTATTTTGTTCCCGAATTGGATGGCATGAATGTGGATGAGTTGTGGTTCCAACAAGACGGCGCTACATGCCACACAGCGCACGTCACAATCGATTTATTGAAGGAAACATTCGATGAGCGCATAATTTCGCGGAATGGACCTGTCAATTGGCCACCAAGATCGTGTGATTTGACACCATTGGATTATTTTCTTTGGGTATATGTGAAGTCGCTCGTCTACGCCAACAAACCAGAAACGTTAGGGGACTTGGAGGCCAACATTCGTGGCGTTATTGCCGACATACGGCCCCATATGCTCGAAAAAGTGGTTGAAAATTGGACCTGTAGAATTGGGTTTATTCGAGCCAGCCGCGGCGGCCACATGCCCGAAATCATATTTAAACATTAATGGCATAAAATTATCCTTCCAATAAAGCCAAATTGATGGACATTAAAACGATTTTCTTGTGTTTTATTTCAATTCGAAGTTCTATACCTCTAAAGAAAACACCCGTTATATAAAAATAAGTTACATTGTTGTTGATGAAATTGATGTTCTCGGTAATGCGTGAACCGATTTTGTTTCTGGAAATTCCCATGAAAGGTGACATCAATACGAAG
This sequence comes from Pherbina coryleti, assembly GCA_943735915.1. Classification (NCBI taxonomy): domain Eukaryota; kingdom Metazoa; phylum Arthropoda; class Insecta; order Diptera; family Sciomyzidae; genus Pherbina; species Pherbina coryleti. Next base: position 94,383,411 of record OX030948.1, on the reverse strand, counting down.
GTTTTTTTGTATAAACGGTCTTTGTATGTGTATTGGTTCATGAATTATAGGCATTTTAGTGAACTTATCAACAATACAGCTGTGAAAAAATACAGCTGTGCACATATGGTGTACATGGGGAAATATTTGCAAGGGTAATTGGAAATAAATGGAATACTGGAATAATTTGGCAAGTCTCACTTTAGTTTGGATTTGCGCGAAAAATATAGGCATAGTAAAAATTCCATGCCCCTTTTTTCCATACCCCCTTTACCGCCTACAAATCAATAAAAATGCTATATTTAAGACTTTTTTGGTCGTATTATACTAAAATTTGGTAAATAAGTTCGTATGGTTACTGTCGGCAACTATACTAAAACTGGGCGTGGTCTAACTATATATACGCCCACTTTTTAGAAATCATTATTATTCCTGACTTGTACATGTTTTGATAGTGGAACTTGATATGTAGATGCTATGGGCCCAAGAGGTAGATATTATATATTTGAGCGAACATTAGACAAGGGGGAATTTGGCCACACAGGCCAAATTTATGATATCGAATTGCTTTGGAACTAAATGTCGTATGTAACTATGCAATAGACTCCTAAACTACTCATCCGATTAGCATGAAAATTTGTATATAGAAGTTTTTTTTGGTACGGTGCGTGTTTGTGGACTATTAATTTTTATCCACCTTGAACACCAGAGGACGCTGTAGTACAAATTTTTTACAAAACTACCTTAAATTCACAAACCGCTTATGCGATTAGAATGAAAATTGGTATACAGTCGTTTTCATGTACGTAGAGTGTTTTGCTGCAATCTTTTTTGACCTATCTTGAACATCAGAGAGCGCTGTAGTCCAAATTTTTTGCAAAACCACCTAAAACTCCCAAACCACTCATGCGATTAGAATAAAAATTGGTATATAGTAGTTCTCAAGTACGATGAGTTTTTTGAAAGTATCTTCTTTGAACCACCTTGGACACCAGATGGTGCTGTAGTACAAACTTTTTACAAGATCGCATATTTTTAGTTGTTACATATGCAGATATTTACTAAATATAAATATTTCTTAAATTTAGAATAAATTAAAAAACTTAAAAAACATGAACATATCTTGAAAACTATGAAAAATTTTACTACAACGATATATTTAATGCAACATCGTTGCTCAAAAATGAGAAAAACACAATCAGAAATTTAATTCTGTGACTTTTGATTCAAATATCTCCGCTGATTTTTTATACACTTTGTTAAATTTTTTTTGTCTTAAAGCTTCATCAAAGTACTATAAAAACCTATAACTATGAAAAATTTTACTACAACGATATATTTAATGCAACATCGTTGCTCAAAAATGAGAAAAACACAATCAGAAATTTAATTTTGTGACTTTTGATTCAAATATCTCCGCTGATTTTTTATATACTTTGTTAAATTTTTTTTGTCTTAAAGCTTCATCAAAGTACTATAAAAACCTTATTGCAAAAATACCGTCAGTTGAGTATATATATTTTAAATATTTTTTTCAAAAACTGTCTGAAATTTTTTTAGTAAAAATAATTTATATTCAAATTCGAAAATTTTCAATTCTATTTAAAAGCTTTAACATTTATAAGCAAAAGTTGTTTCAATTTTACGCAAAAATTAAAAAACTTTTTTGAGATTAAAAAAACAAGGCCTACCCTTGATTTTTTCGAACTAAATTCTTTTTCCAATATTGTGTTTTTATATTTTTGAAAAAAATAGCAAGCTAAAAAATTAATTTTTTAGGAAAAATTATCTTAGTGTCTCTTACCAATCAAAAGTTATAGCCAATATCTTTATCCAAAATATATATACAAAAAGCAAAACGCTGTCTGTGTGATGGCTGGAAACTTCAAAATTACTGAGCCGAAAGAGCTGAAATTTTGGCAGTACATTTTTTTCAAGTACGAGATGGTTTAAATTTCTGTCACACCCTCTTTTACTGCCCACAAATCAATAAAAATGCTATATTTCCTACGGTTTTCGTCGATTTGGCTACATTTTGATAATTAAGTTTGTGTGCTCACTGTCGGCAACTGTACTAAAACTGGGTAATGTCCATCTACTAGGAAACTGGGATGGACATTATATAAGTGGGTGTGGCTCCGCCTATACAATTAAAATTTGTATTATCGAATAGCTTTGAAATTAAAAGTAGCAGTACTTACATACAAACTCAAAATGGAGTTACTATTTGGTGATCTCCTGCTACTGGGAAACTATAACGGGCAGTGGAAAATGACAGTGGTGTCAAACTATGAGTCTAAGAAGAGTTTTGAATACACCTATTATGTTCCCATATAGTTTCAGGGTGCAGCAACGCTCGCCGGGAAAAGGCTAGTATATTTATAAAAGTTAACATTTATGTGGGATTAGAAAAAGTAACAAAGACAACACGGACTGGACGAAATTATTAAGTAGTATCCACTTGTGTACAACCCTGACGAACAACAAACAAGGAACAACAGACAATGAACTGAAAAGAAAGAAGCTTAGTCAGTCGCAGAATGACGCTTAGCTGTACGCACGGAAAAATAGAATATTAAAATGTAACTTAAGCCTAAGTGAGAAAATAAGAACTTAAAATGTAATGTAATGTAAATGCCTCAAGTAAATGCTCCTAGCGGTAGATAGCGAAAGCTGAAGGAGAAGACAACTTTAACATAAACAAATTATAGAAAGAAAGTAGAAGAAAGAAATGAAAAAGAGACGCTAAAATTCGAATTGGATATAGAACATTTGTTAACGGCAGCAGAAACGCACGAACAAGCACAATATTGAAACAAGCCAAATATTGCCAAGAATTTTAATAATTTAACAAGCCACAAAATTTTTCTATCAATTTTTATAAGCTTAAGGGCCATATTCTCATCTTACCTATAACGTTCACTTTAGTTAAAGTTCACTTTAAAGTTACCTTTAGCTGTTTTTGTTGCCAAGTGTTACCGATATGACACATGTTGCCAAGTGTTACCGATATGATAAATTTTACGGGAAGTTCAAGCTGGTTGTAAATTTTATAACACAGATAAAATTTTAAGTGCTGCCCATTTTGTAAACACAAAACAGCTGTTTGTCAACTTCAAAATAAATTTGATAATATTCCAATAAAAAAACAAAATACATATTCGTAATGAATAATTGAGTTTTGAACAAAACCATTGAAAATCTATTCATACCGTCGTCGCTGTCGAACATATTTCTCATACCGGTGGACGAATCGCCGATTAAGGATGCAATTCGTTGCGAAATGTTGCTAATCACACTTTTTGCCAGTCCACCACGATACGATACGTAAGTTTGGCTCTTTTCAGCGGCCAACTCCACTTTCGCTATCCTTTTAAGGAAGTCGTATTTGTCTCGCAAGGCTTGCTTGTATTTGTCTTGCTTTCTCGTGAGGATCCTGTTGTGGCTGCAAAGAGCTCGGCAATCTTGTTCCATGTCTGCTCCTTCTGCTTCCAGGTAACAGTATCAGATTTCTTGTTTTCTATTACATCTCTGCATTCCTCCACTAATTCCACTAGCGCCACCTCTTCTTCTACCGTAAAATGTTTACCTCTTCTTCTCTTTGTTTCATCCGCTTGCAGTTTTCTTTTGTTTATGTTTATTTTATTTCAAACGTAAACAGAACATATAACCAGCTGTTTTGTGTTAGTGCTACCAAAAACTTTTCAATGCTGCCATTTTTTATACAGCCATGCCGTATTTTCATACATATAAAATAATAATTTAAAGGTAACATGAGAAAACCTAATTTGCTTAACCGAGAGGATAAATTTATCTGGTCGGTAACTAAAGTAAACTTTAAAGCTAAGATGAGAAAACGGCCCTAAATCAGTTACTTTACAATAAACTAAAATATAGTATATTTGCCGAGTTTATTTATTGTATTCGTTTTGCCGAGTTTTATTACATTCGTTTTCAATATTAACGTGTGGTTTCTGCTGGAGGATTTCGTGGAAAATTGTGCAAGATGCCGTATGGTCTACGAAGTGGTGCCCAAGGAGACAAAGAGCCAGAGTCAAGTCGATCAGAAAGTGACGGTGAGCATGATACTACAATTAGGGACAACGCCGCTTCCACGCCGCAGACAATGTCTGCAATAATTGCTAGCATCAATGCCCTTAAGACTTCTGTGGAAGGGCTAAGGAATAGTACAGTTGAGAGCCAGCGAGATCTAGAGAGACTACGTGCACAGATTCAGCCGAGCAATGAAGTGCTCCCTGCACACTCGCGCGATGCCAGAACACCAATAACACCAACAACAATATCGGATGAAAACCAAGTTTTGACACTAGCTGAGAGCTTCTCAAACATGAAGTTGTACGATTTGCTAACATTTTCAGGGCACGCAGATGAGTGGCCGTTGTTCAGAGCCAGCTTTAATGACACAACATCAGCTTTTGGTTATAGTGAAAGGCAGAATCTTATGCGTCTGCAGAAGTGTCTGAGTGGAGCCGCCAGAGAAGCAGTGGCTTCTATGCTGATTTTTCCGAACGACGTAAAGAATGCTATGGATGAGCTTGAATTTCGTTTTGGAAGGCCTGATTTGATGGTACGCTTTCAGTTACAAAAAATAAAACAAATTCCTTTTATTCCAGAACAAAAATTGGAACAAATAATTTAATTTTCAACAACGGTGCGCAATGTAGTTGCGTTCTTAACATCAGCTGGATGTCAGCACCACTTAGCAAATCCAGCATTGCTAGATCAATTGGTGTCAAAGCTGCCGGTCAATAAACAATTTGACTGGGCAAAGCATGCTGCTCAAATTAAACCATACCCTACAGTACAACATTTTTCTACTTGGCTATGTGACTTAGCTAAAGTTGTGTGTTTAATGCCATCATCAGCCCTGGTGCCTATAAGAAGTGGTACATCTCATCAACAGCAGACACGTCGTGTCATGCACGTCAATGAGGACAGCTCTAAGCGCGAGCTAAAGTGTTACCTATGTTCAGAAGGACACATGATAGCAGATTGTAAAATTTTCCAGCGCTCTCTTAATGTAATGGATCGTTGGCAGAAGGTGAAAAGTCTGAGTTTGTGCTTTTCATGCCTACGCAAAGGCCATAGTGCGTTAAACTGTCGCAATAAAAAAGTTTGCGGCATTAATGGCTGCCGCCGCCATCATCATCAGCTTCTACACGAGGAACAGAGTCAAAATAATCTCACGCCAAATTCTTCATCCAATTCCATCACCCAGGAGCCAATGCACGTCAACGCCACCACCACATCAATGCGTCAACAAGATAATTTTTATACGCCAAAGCCAACAAGCAATGCAGCTTCAAGAACGTCAACACACACTGCTGCACAGCCACTGTTAAATTGTAGATCACCTAGTTCGCCATGCAGCCAATTGTTTAAAATCTTTCCAGTCACACTTTTTGGACCAAATGGAGGAATTGATGTGTACGCCATGTTTGACGATGGCTCTGCAATAACCGTATTGGAAGAGAAGACTGCACATGAACTTGGACTCAAGTTTCGGCCTCAGCCACTTACTCTACAGTGGTATGGACAAGGAGCTATAACAGAAACATCAATGAGAGTCAATTTGGAAATCTGTGGTGCAGATGAAATGGTTAAATATAAATTGAAAAATGTGCGTACGATTCGAAATCTTTGTTTGCCAATTCAGTCGTTTAATAAAACGGATTATAGACATTTTGAGTGTTTGCCTTTAAAAAATTATAATAATGCGAAACCAGTTTTACTCATTGGCTTAGATAACGTACATTTAAGCGTGGCAACAGCTGTGATACAAGATGGTGACAATAATCCCGTAGCCACAAATACCAAAGTTGGGTGGGTCGCTTTTGGACCAACAAAAACAACATCGCAAGTGCAACCAATTGTTTTACATATAAAGGAACAGCCACTTCAAGATTTAACAAAATTAATTGCAGAATATTTTGAAAGCGATAGTCTCGGTATTGATGCTTCAGCACCAGTTTTGGAATCGATAGACAACATCAAAGCCCGCAAAATTGGAAGAAACTACTCAGCGAGTCGGTAAGCAATACGAAACTGGTCTCATTTGGAAAAAGTTTCCACCTTCTCTTCCAAGTAGCCATGAAATGGCATAAAAACGTTTAGTTGGCATCGAAAAGAAGATGAGCCGCGATAGCCATTTTGCTGAAAAATATAAAATAGAGATAAATAGGTATTTACAAAAGGGGTATGCCAGAAAACTTCACATGGTCGAGGTTCAAAAAGAAATGCCTGCATGGTATTTGCCTCATTTTGCCGTACACAATCCTCACAAGCCGGACAAAATGCGTGTCGTATTTGACGCTGCCGCTGCTGTTAGTGGTACATCATTAAATTCCGTGTTGCTGAAAGGGCCGGAGCAAGCTAAACCGCTTTTAATGATCCTGATGAAATTTCGAGAAGGGCCGATTGCTGTTGCGGCTGACATACGCGAGATGTTTTGCCAAGTTAAAATTCGCGCCGTTGAGCAGAATTTTCAACGCTTTCTGTGGAGAGACGGAGATGCAAGCCAACCACCTCAACATTTTGTGATGTCATCAATGATTTTTGGTGCCATATGTTCGCCATGTTGTACTGAGTACATAAAAAATAAAAATGCTGAGAGATTCAGAAACCGATATCCTGACGCCGTTGATGCCATAGTGAATAAGCACTATGTTGACGATTTTGTTTGCAGTTTCAGCACCGAAGAAGAAGCTCAAGATACATGTTTGAAAGTTTTTCATATCCACGCAGATGCCGGGCTCGAACTTAGAAATTTTATATCAAATTCGCTCAAAATACAAAGTGTGATGAATGGAAAGCCGCTAGAGTTATTGAATGAGTTCAACATGGAAAGGCAAGCAACTACCGAAAAGGTCCTCGGAATGTTTTGGGACACAACAGAAGACGTTTTTAAGTTTCACACCAAGTTTCATCGAGTTTCATCAGAAGTTCTGTGTGGTCAGCGAGCACCAGCAAAGAGAGAGCTGCTTGGTATTATAATGGCTGTTTACGATCCGTTTGGGCTGCTTGCAGATTTTTTAATATTTTCTAAAATTCTGGTACAAGAAACATGGAAACAAAATATCGGCTGGGATGATTCCATTCCATCAAATTTATTTCAAAAATGGAGAGCCTGGTGGGGTGAGTTTGCGAAATAAAAATCTTTTAAAATTAATCGATGCTATTCGCCATTGCTTCAAAAATCGAGTGATGTCCAATTACACATCTTTGTTGATGCTAGTCAAAGCGCCTTTGCTGCAGTCGGCTATATGCGCATTGCTTACCAGGGCTACATTGACATCGCATTTATTGCCGGTAAGACACGCTGCGCACCACAGAAACTAATGTCGATACCCAGACTTCAACTACAAGCAGCAGTATTAGGCGCCCGTCTCAGCAAACTCATCAACCAATGCCACGACATAAAATTTTCTAAAATAATATTTTGGAGCGACTCGCGTACGGTGCTGCATTGGATACATTCTGTCGAACGAAAATTCAAGCCATTTGTGGGTCATAGAATTGCCGCCCTCCATAATGTTTCACAGCCGTCACAGTGGCGATGGGTGCCAACTGAACACAATACTGCTGACAGCGCTACGCGTGCCATATTCCCACCAAAATTTAATGTCAACAGCCCCTGGATAACTGGACCTGCATTCCTAAAATTGCCTGATGAAGATTTTATGTTCGCGACAATTGCACCACCGGTTGAACTTTTAGACGAAGAAGTTAAGCCTTGCCTTCATATTCAGTCTCAGGCAAGTAGTCAAATTTTACAGTTTACTAATTTTTCTACATTTCTTAAGTTGATTCGTATGATGGCCTGGATTCTACGAGCAGGTAAATTTTTTTTGAATAAAATACGAGATACCCAATCGTACCAGAAAGAAGTTTTCGTAACTGTTTTTGAAATTCAAGAAGCTGAAAAATTTATTTGTTGTTTGGTTCAACATGAGGTTTTCGCCGCTGAGATTGCTGCTCTAAAACTAAACCAGCCTGTAGCAAAGCAGAGCCCTCTGCGTGCTTTATCACCAATGATCGATGAATTTGGTTTGCTTCGAATTGGTGGCCGCATTGATGCAGCTGATTGCTTACCACTCAGCTCCAGACGTCCGATACTAATGCCACAAAAACACTGGGTTTCAGAGCTCATAATGCGCCAATATCACCAAAAAAGTCATCACCAAAACTCTGCAGTTACAATCAATGAGCTGCGACAAAAATTTTGGATTCCGCATGCTAAATCAGTGTTGAGAAGCGTCCAACGAAGTTTCCTGAGCTGTAAAATTGAAAGAGCAAAACCTACTCCACCTTTCATGGGTCAGCTGCCTAGTGATCGTTTAACACTGTTTGTAAGACCGTTTACCTATACAGGAGTGGATCTATTTGGGCCATTAAATGTGTCTGTGTGTCGCCGCAGAGAGAAACGTTGGGCAGTCATATTTACATGCCTAACAGTAAGAGCAGCTCACTTGGAGCTTACTGAAGATTTGTCAACGGATGCCTTTCTAATTACATTGCGCAATTTCGTGAACAGACATGGAACCCCAGTAAGAATTCGAACTGATAACGGCACAAACTTTATTGGTGCACAAAAGAAGTTAAAAGCATCTGAAAGACTTCTTGATACGGACAGAATTCAAGAAGAAGCCACAGCACAAAATATCGATTGGGTTTTCAACTGCCCCGCCAATCCCAGCTCTGGTTGCTGCTGGGAACGCCTCATTAGAATAATTAAGCGCCTGTTTCACAAAACTTTGCGCGAAGAAGCACCTAGAGTGGAGACTCTACGCGCAGTACTGATTGAAGCCGAAAACATAATTAATTCCCGCCCACTTACGGACATACCATTGACTGCAGAGGAGGATGAGCCCTTGACACCGAACCATTTTCTACTAGGATGTGTGAACTCTACGCAAACACCACAGGCTGTTAATATGAATATATGCCTACGAAAGCAGTGACATATTGCTCAGAACCTTAAAGACCGGATGTGGAAGCGTTGGACCATAGAGTATTTGCCGCAACTATTGTGTAGACCTAAGTGGCTCGAGAAGACAGTGCCGATCAAAGTTGGTGATTTGGTTCTCATATGCGATCCCAGTCAGTCACGGAGCCAGTGGAAAAAAGGTCGTATTATCCAAACATTTCCAGCAAAGGATGGGCACGTTCGAATCGTAGAAGTAAAGACATCTAATGGAAGCTTCCGCCGTCCAGTTTCTCGATTGGCCGTTTTAAACGTGGATGGTGAATCCCACGGGAATTCACGGGGGGTGGAGTGTAATGTAAATGCCTCAAGTAAATGCTCCTAGCGGTAGATAGCGAAAGCTGAAGGAGAAGACAACTTTAACATAAACAAATTATAGAAAGAAAGTAGAAGAAAGAAATGCAAAAGAGACGCTAAAATTCAAATTGGATATAGAACATTTGTTAACGGCAGCAGAAACGCACGAACAAGCACAATATTGAAACAAGCCAAATTGTGCCAAGAATTTTATTTATTTATTTATTAATTTATTTATTCATTTCATTTCATCAAGCAGAGAACAAGCTCTTATAGACTACTGTAATATATACAATTAACACTAGAATTCAAATATAATTAAAGATAGGTGAAAATAAAGCAGTTTAAACTGTTTTGCTTAAAAATAACTCACAGCAAGGTAGAATTCCATTTACAATATAATTCAATTAGTAATAAAATTAACTCTCAAGCTGAGAAGAAAACTGTTTATAGTTCAAATAATACATGGCAAGGATAGTATAAGATGAGTATACAATCCATTTCTTAGTTAAGTATACAATACACAAGTAATAAGATTACGTGACTTGGCACATGAGAATATTATACAAGGGAATCTTAAAAGTTTCTTTAGGAATACCAACAAATATATCAATCAAGTTTATGACCTTATTAGCTTCTCTGATACAACGTGACAGGGGTTCATTTTGAGCATAAACAGTTCTATGAAATTTTTCATAAAAGTGGAAATGACTACGAAGAGATCTCGAGGGAATGTGAAGGTTAAGCTTATACAATAGTTCCGTGCAATCTATGTTATGGTCAAGTATGTCTCTGAGAAAGATTATTGATGAAGCCCTTCTTCTGAAGTTAAGCGTGCTTAATCCAATCAAGGCACATCTTGTACTGTAAGGAGGGGAAACAGGGAGATTCTATCTTAGTTGGTTGAACATAAATCTAGTGAATTTACGTTGAACTTTTTCGATACGATCAGAGTGCATATTTGTTGAAGGGTTCCAGATAATGGAGCAATATTCCAAGTGCGGCCTTACAAGTGAAGTGTAAAGTGATTTTAAAGTGTACGGGTCACTGAACTCCTTGCTATTCCTCATAAGGAATCCGAGCATAGCATTAGCCTTATTTACAATGTACGCAATATGATCACCGAAGTTAAGATGCGGATCTAAAATAATTCCTAAGTCTTTTTTAGTGAAAATTCTATCTAGCGGTATAGAGTTAATGTGGTAGCCACCCACAAGAGGAGTCAATATTCTCGCGAAAATTAAATAGTCACATTTAGGGATGTTGAGAGGCAGTTGGTTAGCTTCACACCAAGCAAATATGGCGTTTAGATCATCTTGGAGGAGAGACCGGTCGGACAGCGATCTAATTTGACGAAATAGTTTTAGATCGTCAGCAAAGATAAGACAACTGGAGTGTTTAACTACTAGCGGCTCCCCTGCGGCACACCAGAGGTTACGTTGATGAGGTAAGATGTAATGTCATTAATTTGAACGCGTTGACGGCGATTAAGTAAATAAGATTTAATCCAGTTGAGCACATTGGAATGGAAGCCAATAGCTGAGAGCTTAGATATTAAAATATTATGGTTTACCTTATCGAAGGCTTTGGCAAAATCTGTAAAGATTACGTCCGTTTGCAAGCGATTTTCCATATTATGGATTATATTATTTAAAAAAAGAACCATGTTGGTGGTTGTGGATCTCCCATTCATAAAACCATGTTGGAAGGGGGACATTATATTTTTGACGAGAAAAATTAATTTACAGTTTACTATTTTTTCGAATAGTTTCGGAATAGCGGCTAGTTTGCAGATAGGTCTATAATTTACGATATTATGTTTAGGGCCTGATTTATGGATAGGCACTATGAGGGATAGTTTCCAAGTATCAAGGAAAACTCCCGATGATAAGGATTTAGAGAAAATTAACGATAGTGGTAGTGCGATCGATAATGCACAATTTTTTAGCGAGATTGGGGCAATACCATCTGGGCCCTCATTATCACTGGTTTTAAGGCTTAAAAGTGCGGCAAGGACCTCCGATTCATCTAGGTAAATGGAACCGACGTCCAAAGGTGGATTAAGAGTGGGAGAGCCAGACACGGGGGGACTGGGAGTGTATACTGATTTAAAGTAATCCGCGAATAAGTTGCAGATAGCACGTCTGTCGTCAGTGGTATCGTTCAGGTAGGACATCCTGACAGGAAGGCCATTTGATTTTCTTTTAACATTGATGAAGGTCCAGAAATATTTACAATTTTGTTTGAGACTAGCCTCAGTACGAATTAAGTAATTTTGATAAAGGAACTTGTGTATCAAAATTATGTTTAATTGATAGATACTCAGATCGTAAAATCACGTTTGTATAGTTATCTCTTATATGTTTGAAAGCTTTAGTCTTTTTATTTTTTAAGTTAGACAGTCTTCTGTTAAACCATGGTGGATTATTATTACGCTGAATATGTTTAACAGGGACGAAACGATCCAAAGCATCCATGAAAACATTGGAAAAAATATTATACCTTGACTGGAGATCACCTTCTAATAATAGGGAGTCCCATGGGACCGAGGATAGGAATCTATTCATACCATCGAAATTAGCATGACTATAGTCTCTGAGAGTTAATAAATTTCCATTAAACTTCTGGAAATGATATAGGGAGAAATCAATTTGCAGAGGTACATGATGATGAGATTCATTAAAGATTGGACACGAAGGTAAGGCCAGATGTACCCGGAAATCTTTATCAATATAAACCAGATCTAAAATACGGTTTAGGTCGTTAGGTATATTATTGATTTGAACAAGGTCATACTGACCAAAAAAGTCAATCAAATTAACTTCGACTTCATAATTTATATTGAGAGGCACAAGGTAAAACTCATCACAAACCGGTTTCCATTCGATATCACATAAGTTGAAAACCCCTACGTATATTAAATGTTGATTAATGCTAAGGTTATCTAGGAGAGCTCTGCTATTATCAAAGTGTTGATTATAAAGGTCAATAGGACTATTAGGAGGGATATAGCTCACCAACAGTAGGACCTCGAGATTATGATCGATAGTGACTTTTATGATAAGTTGATCAATGTCAAACAAGGGAGAATTATTCACTGGCGTAATTTGACAGCATGAAAAAGAGCTGCGGATCGCAGCAAGTACACCTCCTCCACGAGAAAAACCAGAGATGCGAGGACAACGGTCCTTACGGAAAACATTATAAAAAGCACAGTTAAAAAGTTCAGATGTATAGTGGCTATCAGTCAGCCAGGTTTCAGTGAAGATAATAAAGTCATAATCAAATGAAGAGGAGGAGATAAATAATTGCTTAATTTTAGTTCTTACCCCACCTACATTGTGGTAATATAAGGAATACTTATGTGTTAATTGAGACGATCCATCCAGGGTCCTGTTGATGCCCGGTCGTTTTTTGAAGAAGAAGATGATTGTGTAATGGGTAATGATGCAATACGTGGGCGAGAGATGAAGTCATGGACTACAACACCCTGCGACCAGAAATCCTCAGATAGCAGAGTAGCATGATCTTGATCAGAGACATGAATCCTAAAAGACGCAATATCACGTTGAGTTTTAGAGTTGAGCTTATGACAAGTTGGCGTCGAAGCAGGACACGGCAGCTTGCTTTGAATGTAAGTCAAGATGTTTTCGACAGACGTCGTCGCTGCGAGTCTCGACAAAAATATGGCCTTCCGGGACGTACGAGGAATCACAATAAGTATCGGTGCACCCTCAGTGGTTGTGGGCACAAGGCTTTGAGACTGCGTCTCTGAGGTTGGGTTTTACTAATATGAGCAGTGTTGTCGTTAACTAGGTTATAACTGGTAGAGGCAAGCGGCGAAGAAGAATGAGAAGCAAAAGTATGCTGTACAGGCACAGTATGTGGTGAGGCATTCGACGTTAGTTGGTCCAACATAGGTATGACAGGCGGAGAGTCTGCTTGAGTTTGTAGCTGAGTTGTCGATGCGCCAAGAACATTAGTTTGTTGAGATGGCACTGGCTGCACTCCAGCCGGTGAGGTGGTAGAAATGGTGGTGCGGTTGACTTCCTGTTGCGAGTCGGGCGGACCCGGTGATTTTTTAGTTTGTCTAGGTCGCATACTCCTTACTGGCACCGATAAGTGGTGACTTACAGCACTGAGCAGAGTAGAATCTGTGTCGGCTGAAGTGTACTGCTGCAGCGAGACTATGTCGGCAGCCAGTTTAATTATTAAATTGTTGAGGCAAGAGAAATCATCGACAATCTTGGTTGATGCGGATTGCAAGTCCAGAAGCCTGCCAAGAAGTGATGAAGTAGAGGCTTTTCTGCAATTTGTGCAAAACCATTTTAAGCCACTTGTATCCGGGTTTCGTAAGGCATCGCCGATTTTGGGAGTGATGTTGATGCTAATGTTAATGCACTTGGCGTGGAATTTCTTGGAGCAAACATTACAAACGATGAAATTATCGTAAGTGGTCCATTGAGACTTGCAAACTTCACAGCCGGCATTGTTTGAGATTAAAAAAACAAGGCCTACCCTTGATTTTTTCGAACTAAATTTTTTTTCCAATATTGTGTTTTTATATTTTTGAAAAAAATAGCAAGCTAAAAAATTAATTTTTTAGGAAAAATTATCTTAGTGTCTCTTACCAATCAAAAGTTATAGCCAATATCTTTATCCAAAATATATATACAAAAAGCAAAACGCTGTCTGTGTGATGGCTGGAAACTTCAAAATTACTCAGCCGATAGAGCTGAAATTTTGGCAGTACATTTTTTTCAAGTACGAGATGGTTTAAATTTCTGTCACACCCTCTTTTACTGCCCACAAATCAATAAAAATGCTATATTTCCTACGGTTTTCGTCGATTTGGCTACATTTTGATAATTAAGTTTGTGTGCTCACTGTCGGCAACTGTACTAAAACTGGGTAATGTCCATCTACTAGGAAACTGGGATGGACATTATATAAGTGGGTGTGGCTCCGCCTATACAATTGAAATTTGTATTATCGAATAGCTTTGAAATTAAAAGTAGCAGTACTTACATACAAACTCAAAATGGAGTTACTATTTGGTGATCTCCTGCTACTGGGAAACTATAACGGGCAGTGGAAAATGACAGTGGTGTCAAACTATGAGTCTAAGAAGAGTTTTGAATACACCTATTATGTTCCCATATAGTTTCAGGGTGCAGCAACGCGCGCCGGGAAAAGGCTAGTATATTTATAAAAGTTAACATTTATGTGGGATTAGAAAAAGTAACAAAGACAACACGGACTGGACGAAATTATTAAGTAGTATCCACTTGTGTACAACCCTGACGAACAACAAGGAACAACAGACAATGAACTGAAAAGAAAGAAGCTTAGTCAGTCGCAGTATGACGCTTAGCTGTACGCACGGAAAAATAGAATATTAAAATGTAACTTAAGCCTAAGTGAGAAAATAAGAACTTAAAATGTAATGTAATGTAAATGCCTCAAGTAAATGCTCCTAGCGGTAGATAGCGAAAGCTGAAGGAGAAGACAACTTTAACATAAACAAATTATAGAAAGAAAGTAGAAGAAAGAAATGAAAAAGAGACGCTAAAATTCAAATTGGATATAGAACATTTGTTAACGGCAGCAGAAACGCACGAACAAGCACAATATTGAAACAAGCCAAATATTGCCAAGAATTTTAATAATTTAACAAGCCACAAAATTTTTCTATCAATTTTTATAAGCTTAAGGGCCATTTTCTCATCTTACCTATAACGTTCACTTTAGTTAAAGTTCACTTTAAAGTTACCTTTAGCTGTTTTTGTTGCCAAGTGTTACCGATATGACACATGTTGCCAAGTGTTACCGATATGATAAATTTTACGGGAAGTTCAAGCTGGTTGTAAATTTTATAACACAGATAAAATTTTAAGTGCTGCCCATTTTGTAAACACAAAACAGCTGTTTGTCAACTTCAAAATAAATTTAATAATATTCTATTCAAAATATATTAATAATAATAATAGAGACGCTAAAATTCAAATTGGATATAGAACATTTGTTAACGGCAGCAGAAACGCACGAACAAGCACAATATTGAAACAAGCCAAATTGTGCCAAGAATTTTATTTATTTATTTATTAATTTATTTATTCATTTCATTTCATCAAGCAGAGAACAAGCTCTTATAGACTACTGTAATATATACAATTAACACTAGAATTCAAATATAATTAAAGATAGGTGAAAATAAAGCAGTTTAAACTGTTTTGCTTAAAAATAACTCACAGCAAGGTAGAATTCCATTTACAATATAATTCAATTAGTAATAAAATTAACTCTCAAGCTGAGAAGAAAACTGTTTATAGTTCAAATAATACATGGCAAGGATAGTATAAGATGAGTATACAATCCATTTCTTAGTTAAGTATACAATACACAAGTAATAAGATTACGTGACTTGGCACATGAGAATATTATACAAGGGAATCTTAAAAGTTTCTTTAGGAATACCAACAAATATATCAATCAAGTTTATGACCTTATTAGCTTCTCTGATACAACGTGACAGGGGTTCATTTTGAGCATAAACAGTTCTATGAAATTTTTCATAAAAGTGGAAATGACTACGAAGAGATCTCGAGGGAATGTGAAGGTTAAGCTTATACAATAGTTCCGTGCAATCTATGTTATGGTCAAGTATGTCTCTGAGAAAGATTATTGATGAAGCCCTTCTTCTGAAGTTAAGCGTGCTTAATCCAATCAAGGCACATCTTGTACTGTAAGGAGGGGAAACAGGGAGATTCTATCTTAGTTGGTTGAACATAAATCTAGTGAATTTACGTTGAACTTTTTCGATACGATCAGAGTGCATATTTGTTGAAGGGTTCCAGATAATGGAGCAATATTCCAAGTGCGGCCTTACAAGTGAAGTGTAAAGTGATTTTAAAGTGTACGGGTCACTGAACTCCTTGCTATTCCTCATAAGGAATCCGAGCATAGCATTAGCCTTATTTACAATGTACGCAATATGATCACCGAAGTTAAGATGCGGATCTAAAATAATTCCTAAGTCTTTTTTAGTGAAAATTCTATCTAGCGGTATAGAGTTAATGTGGTAGCCACCCACAAGAGGAGTCAATATTCTCGCGAAAATTAAATAGTCACATTTAGGGATGTTGAGAGGCAGTTGGTTAGCTTCACACCAAGCAAATATGGCGTTTAGATCATCTTGGAGGAGAGACCGGTCGGACAGCGATCTAATTTGACGAAATAGTTTTAGATCGTCAGCAAAGATAAGACAACTGGAGTGTTTAACTACTAGCGGCTCCCCTGCGGCACACCAGAGGTTACGTTGATGAGGTAAGATGTAATG
The DNA here is from genome assembly GCA_943735915.1 of Pherbina coryleti. Taxonomy (NCBI): domain Eukaryota; kingdom Metazoa; phylum Arthropoda; class Insecta; order Diptera; family Sciomyzidae; genus Pherbina; species Pherbina coryleti. Next base: position 94,366,792 of record OX030948.1, on the reverse strand, counting down.
TCATTAATTTGAACGCGTTGACGGCGATTAAGTAAATAAGATTTAATCCAGTTGAGCACATTGGAATGGAAGCCAATAGCTGAGAGCTTAGATATTAAAATATTATGGTTTACCTTATCGAAGGCTTTGGCAAAATCTGTAAAGATTACGTCCGTTTGCAAGCGATTTTCCATATTATGGATTATATTATTTAAAAAAAGAACCATGTTGGTGGTTGTGGATCTCCCATTCATAAAACCATGTTGGAAGGGGGACATTATATTTTTGACGAGAAAAATTAATTTACAGTTTACTATTTTTTCGAATAGTTTCGGAATAGCGGCTAGTTTGCAGATAGGTCTATAATTTACGATATTATGTTTAGGGCCTGATTTATGGATAGGCACTATGAGGGATAGTTTCCAAGTATCAAGGAAAACTCCCGATGATAAGGATTTAGAGAAAATTAACGATAGTGGTAGTGCGATCGATAATGCACAATTTTTTAGCGAGATTGGGGCAATACCATCTGGGCCCTCATTATCACTGGTTTTAAGGCTTAAAAGTGCGGCAAGGACCTCCGATTCATCTAGGTAAATGGAACCGACGTCCAAAGGTGGATTAAGAGTGGGAGAGCCAGACACGGGGGGACTGGGAGTGTATACTGATTTAAAGTAATCCGCGAATAAGTTGCAGATAGCACGTCTGTCGTCAGTGGTATCGTTCAGGTAGGACATCCTGACAGGAAGGCCATTTGATTTTCTTTTAACATTGATGAAGGTCCAGAAATATTTACAATTTTGTTTGAGACTAGCCTCAGTACGAATTAAGTAATTTTGATAAAGGAACTTGTGTATCAAAATTATGTTTAATTGATAGATACTCAGATCGTAAAATCACGTTTGTATAGTTATCTCTTATATGTTTGAAAGCTTTAGTCTTTTTATTTTTTAAGTTAGACAGTCTTCTGTTAAACCATGGTGGATTATTATTACGCTGAATATGTTTAACAGGGACGAAACGATCCAAAGCATCCATGAAAACATTGGAAAAAATATTATACCTTGACTGGAGATCACCTTCTAATAATAGGGAGTCCCATGGGACCGAGGATAGGAATCTATTCATACCATCGAAATTAGCATGACTATAGTCTCTGAGAGTTAATAAATTTCCATTAAACTTCTGGAAATGATATAGGGAGAAATCAATTTGCAGAGGTACATGATGATGAGATTCATTAAAGATTGGACACGAAGGTAAGGCCAGATGTACCCGGAAATCTTTATCAATATAAACCAGATCTAAAATACGGTTTAGGTCGTTAGGTATATTATTGATTTGAACAAGGTCATACTGACCAAAAAAGTCAATCAAATTAACTTCGACTTCATAATTTATATTGAGAGGCACAAGGTAAAACTCATCACAAACCGGTTTCCATTCGATATCACATAAGTTGAAAACCCCTACGTATATTAAATGTTGATTAATGCTAAGGTTATCTAGGAGAGCTCTGCTATTATCAAAGTGTTGATTATAAAGGTCAATAGGACTATTAGGAGGGATATAGCTCACCAACAGTAGGACCTCGAGATTATGATCGATAGTGACTTTTATGATAAGTTGATCAATGTCAAACAAGGGAGAATTATTCACTGGCGTAATTTGACAGCATGAAAAAGAGCTGCGGATCGCAGCAAGTACACCTCCTCCACGAGAAAAACCAGAGATGCGAGGACAACGGTCCTTACGGAAAACATTATAAAAAGCACAGTTAAAAAGTTCAGATGTATAGTGGCTATCAGTCAGCCAGGTTTCAGTGAAGATAATAAAGTCATAATCAAATGAAGAGGAGGAGATAAATAATTGCTTAATTTTAGTTCTTACCCCACCTACATTGTGGTAATATAAGGAATACTTATGTGTTAATTGAGACGATCCATCCAGGGTCCTGTTGATGCCCGGTCGTTTTTTGAAGAAGAAGATGATTGTGTAATGGGTAATGATGCAATACGTGGGCGAGAGATGAAGTCATGGACTACAACACCCTGCGACCAGAAATCCTCAGATAGCAGAGTAGCATGATCTTGATCAGAGACATGAATCCTAAAAGACGCAATATCACGTTGAGTTTTAGAGTTGAGCTTATGACAAGTTGGCGTCGAAGCAGGACACGGCAGCTTGCTTTGAATGTAAGTCAAGATGTTTTCGACAGACGTCGTCGCTGCGAGTCTCGACAAAAATATGGCCTTCCGGGACGTACGAGGAATCACAATAAGTATCGGTGCACCCTCAGTGGTTGTGGGCACAAGGCTTTGAGACTGCGTCTCTGAGGTTGGGTTTTACTAATATGAGCAGTGTTGTCGTTAACTAGGTTATAACTGGTAGAGGCAAGCGGCGAAGAAGAATGAGAAGCAAAAGTATGCTGTACAGGCACAGTATGTGGTGAGGCATTCGACGTTAGTTGGTCCAACATAGGTATGACAGGCGGAGAGTCTGCTTGAGTTTGTAGCTGAGTTGTCGATGCGCCAAGAACATTAGTTTGTTGAGATGGCACTGGCTGCACTCCAGCCGGTGAGGTGGTAGAAATGGTGGTGCGGTTGACTTCCTGTTGCGAGTCGGGCGGACCCGGTGATTTTTTAGTTTGTCTAGGTCGCATACTCCTTACTGGCACCGATAAGTGGTGACTTACAGCACTGAGCAGAGTAGAATCTGTGTCGGCTGAAGTGTACTGCTGCAGCGAGACTATGTCGGCAGCCAGTTTAATTATTAAATTGTTGAGGCAAGAGAAATCATCGACAATCTTGGTTGATGCGGATTGCAAGTCCAGAAGCCTGCCAAGAAGTGATGAAGTAGAGGCTTTTCTGCAATTTGTGCAAAACCATTTTAAGCCACTTGTATCCGGGTTTCGTAAGGCATCGCCGATTTTGGGAGTGATGTTGATGCTAATGTTAATGCACTTGGCGTGGAATTTCTTGGAGCAAACATTACAAACGATGAAATTATCGTAAGTGGTCCATTGAGACTTGCAAACTTCACAGCCGGCATTGTTTGAGATTAAAAAAACAAGGCCTACCCTTGATTTTTTCGAACTAAATTTTTTTTCCAATATTGTGTTTTTATATTTTTGAAAAAAATAGCAAGCTAAAAAATTAATTTTTTAGGAAAAATTATCTTAGTGTCTCTTACCAATCAAAAGTTATAGCCAATATCTTTATCCAAAATATATATACAAAAAGCAAAACGCTGTCTGTGTGATGGCTGGAAACTTCAAAATTACTCAGCCGATAGAGCTGAAATTTTGGCAGTACATTTTTTTCAAGTACGAGATGGTTTAAATTTCTGTCACACCCTCTTTTACTGCCCACAAATCAATAAAAATGCTATATTTCCTACGGTTTTCGTCGATTTGGCTACATTTTGATAATTAAGTTTGTGTGCTCACTGTCGGCAACTGTACTAAAACTGGGTAATGTCCATCTACTAGGAAACTGGGATGGACATTATATAAGTGGGTGTGGCTCCGCCTATACAATTGAAATTTGTATTATCGAATAGCTTTGAAATTAAAAGTAGCAGTACTTACATACAAACTCAAAATGGAGTTACTATTTGGTGATCTCCTGCTACTGGGAAACTATAACGGGCAGTGGAAAATGACAGTGGTGTCAAACTATGAGTCTAAGAAGAGTTTTGAATACACCTATTATGTTCCCATATAGTTTCAGGGTGCAGCAACGCGCGCCGGGAAAAGGCTAGTATATTTATAAAAGTTAACATTTATGTGGGATTAGAAAAAGTAACAAAGACAACACGGACTGGACGAAATTATTAAGTAGTATCCACTTGTGTACAACCCTGACGAACAACAAGGAACAACAGACAATGAACTGAAAAGAAAGAAGCTTAGTCAGTCGCAGTATGACGCTTAGCTGTACGCACGGAAAAATAGAATATTAAAATGTAACTTAAGCCTAAGTGAGAAAATAAGAACTTAAAATGTAATGTAATGTAAATGCCTCAAGTAAATGCTCCTAGCGGTAGATAGCGAAAGCTGAAGGAGAAGACAACTTTAACATAAACAAATTATAGAAAGAAAGTAGAAGAAAGAAATGAAAAAGAGACGCTAAAATTCAAATTGGATATAGAACATTTGTTAACGGCAGCAGAAACGCACGAACAAGCACAATATTGAAACAAGCCAAATATTGCCAAGAATTTTAATAATTTAACAAGCCACAAAATTTTTCTATCAATTTTTATAAGCTTAAGGGCCATTTTCTCATCTTACCTATAACGTTCACTTTAGTTAAAGTTCACTTTAAAGTTACCTTTAGCTGTTTTTGTTGCCAAGTGTTACCGATATGACACATGTTGCCAAGTGTTACCGATATGATAAATTTTACGGGAAGTTCAAGCTGGTTGTAAATTTTATAACACAGATAAAATTTTAAGTGCTGCCCATTTTGTAAACACAAAACAGCTGTTTGTCAACTTCAAAATAAATTTAATAATATTCCAATAAAAAAACAAAATACATATTCGTAATGAATAATTGAGTTTTGAACAAAACCATTGAAAATCTATTTATACCGTCGTCGCTGTCGAACATATTTCTCATACCGGTGGACGAATCGCCGATTAAGGATGCAATTCGTTGCGAAATGTCGCTAATCACACTTTTTGCCAGTCCACCACGATACGATACGTAAGTTTGGCTCTTTTCAGCGGCCAACTCCACTTTCGCTATCCTTTTAAGGAAGTCGTATTTGTCTCGCAAGGCTTGCTTGTATTTGTCTTGCTTTCTCGTGAGGATCCTGTTGTGGCTGCAAAGAGCTCGGCAATCTTGTTCCATGTCTGCTCCTTCTGCTTCCAGGTAACAGTATCAGATTTCTTGTTTTCTATTACATCTCTGCATTCCTCCACTAATTCCACTAGCGCCACCTCTTCTTCTACCTTCTGTTTACCTCTTCTTCTCTTTGTTACAGGACATATAACCAGCTGTTTTGTGTTAGTGCTACCAAAAACTTTTCAATGCTGCCATTTTTTGTACAGCCATGCCGTATTTTCATACATATAAAATAATAATTTAAAGGTAACATGAGAAAACCTAATTTGCTTAACCGAGAGGATAAATTTATCTGGTCGGTAACTAAAGTAAACTTTAAAGCTAAGATGAGAAAACGGCCCTAAATCAGTTACTTTACAATAAACTAAAATATAGTATATTTGCCGAGTTTATTTATTGTATTCGTTTTGCCGAGTTTTATTACATGTAACTTAAACTAAGTGAATACGTAAAAACTTAAAATGTAACTTAAAATAAGTGAATACATAAAAACTTAAAATGTAACTTAAACCTAAGTGAATATATAAAACTAAAAAATGTAACCTAAATCTAAATGAAAAACTAATAAAACTTAAAATAAATAAATCTAAATGTTTAATAAAGCTAGTGTTTGATTTGAACAATCCATAAGAAGAACCCACAAATTTTGGTGTCAGAAGTGGGATAAGTGTTACAAAATCAAATTTGTTCTGGCTTTGAAGCATGAAAAAAAAAATGCAGTGAAAATTTGCTGTACTTTGCGCAGTTGCAACAGCGGAAAAAAAAACCCGTCCTTATTTCCAAATAACTGTACAATAAAAAACAAAAAAACGGCTAATCGGTCGGCAACTGTCTTCGTCTTCGATTCGTGCCTTCGTTAAAACCACATTCTTTTGGCGTCATCAGATGTGCTTTTGTGTCTGAATATATTTGCAACAACAAAATATCAGTTCAAACTTTTGCGACTGCGACAAACAGCGACCGTAAAAGGAAAAATAAAATTAAGAAAGAAAGAAAGAGAAGCAAGACAGAAGCTTTGTAACAGCAGTCAAAATAACGCAAGGAAAATGGAAAGAAAACAATAGAAATGCGACAAAGCAAAGCATAAATTGTGAAAGGGAGCAGTTAGCAACAAGTTATACAGAGCGACACAAGCAGAGGCAAGTGATGCGATAACAGAAGTGCGTTAGCAGAGGTGAGCACACATCTCAGAGAGACACAGAGAGAGAGCGAGCGGTGACGAACCAAAATCACCCTTATTTTTGACATCAGTGTTGGTGAGCTTGTTTGTGCATAATTTGAGTATATTGCAAAGTTTTTAAAGAAGCGTTGTTTAAAAATAAACTTCCAATTTTTTTTATATATTTGTTGTACTTTATATTAACTTCAAGTTAAATAACACTTAATTTCTCAATAAAAATTATTTTGATTGAATTTATTATTTTATTAAAATACGATGAAATAAAATTAAATTTCTTAATTTTAGTTTAACTAAATAATACTCTGAAACACATTAACAAACTTAAAATATTTAAAAGCATTTAAATTAAAAATATTTGAGGAAAAGTTGTAACATTTTTTTCCCCTATTCTAAAATATGAAAATTAAAATATTTGCAAATCACGAAAAAAATCACAAACAGTGTTCATCTGATCCTAAATAATTCTAAATTTTTAACTTATTTTAACTTTTAAAAATATTTGAAAATTTAGATGTATTAAAAAAAATGTAAACGGGTTTTTGACACAATTTTTTTTTTCTCAACATTTTTCTTTATGTTAAGTGAAGTATTTTGTATGAATAAGTTTAAAATTTTGGAGAGTTTCAAACATTAATTTGAAATTATCTTGCTAGTTTAATCTGATTGATTACAAATACAAAGTTTAAGCTTGAAATAAATATAATTATTTTAAAGAAAACTGAATTGGAAAACAAAATGGACAGAGAAGAAATTTTGAAACTTAATGTCAACGGACTTAAAACTAAATTGGGGGAATTAGGGTTATCGACAACAGAAGGATTAAAAGTAAACTTACAAGAAAGACTGTTAGAGCATTTTGGTGCGCATTTCTTACCGGCAACAGTTGTTGAGCGAACAAATTTTTCATTGCGTGTAATAGAGGAATCACTAACGTCTTTTTCTGGCTCTGGGCATCCCACAGTAAAAACATGGTTGTCAGATTTTGAGTCCAATGCTGAAGCTGTTCGTTGGAACAATCTTCAAAAATTTATTTATTCGAAGCAATTGCTGAAAGGCGCAGCAAAAATATTTTTGAGAAGCCAGCGGAATGTAACCGATTGGGATAGCCTTAAGTCAGCATTGAGGGATGAATTTGGTTCAGCATTATATGCAATTGAGATTCATCAAATGCTCAGAAATCGTCGTAAAAAACAAAATGAAGATTTTAGAGAATATTTGTACACGTTAATGGAAATCGGAAAAACGATTAATTTGGATGATTCTAGTTTAATTGAATACTTTATTGAAGATATACCTGACTCGCGTCAAAATAAAAGCAATCTTTACCAAGCAAGAAATGTAAAGGAACTTAAATACCAAATTCAGGTATACGAAAAGGTTAGATCAGTAAGACCACAAAATTTACAGGTTAGTCCAGCTCACATAAGCACTAATAAAGGTCAGACACAGCAAATGAATAAAAATATTGACAGGAAATGTTTCAAATGTGGTGACAATGCTCACATAGCTAGGGATTGTCCTAAGAAATCATTAAAATGTTATCAATGCGGTCAATTTGGATACCGTATGGTCGAGTGCAAAGCACAGGCAAGCAATATAAAATCTGAAAAAAATATGAATACAATGCTTAATGGTAATTATTGTAAAGAAAAAGTCAATTTTAGAAGCGGATTTATTTTTAAATCAATAAAAGTTAAAAATATCATATTTCCGGCTTTAATTGATACTGGCTGCGACTTATGTCTTATTTGCTATGATACGTTGAGCTTACTTGGCGAATTTGAGTTGGACAAGGAAAAGCATTGTTTAGTTGGGATTGGTGAAAGTAAACTTAATACAATAGGCAGTTGTACTATTGTAGTCGAGATAAAAAAAATAAATAACTGGCCATTTCAGCCCTTGAAAGGACTTTGACCTAGCTTCTTATGATCAATTGTGTTGTGCGTGTTATTAAGTTTGTACACAATTGACCGAGAAATGAACCTACAGGCTTAACGCCAACTCCGAACGGCGATGAACGGAATGTTCTTATTCTCAAGAAGCTTTACATGGCATTTTTATTACTCTCTGAGGTTCGCCATTGTCTGCAGAGAGGTGGCGGCCGTACAGAAAAATTATTTTAATTCAAATAATTTTCTGTTGCTGCTGGGGTTCGAACCCGGGTCTCCAGGTTCTTTGACATAGCGGACACGCACTTTAACCAACTACGCCACGGACGCCACGTTTAGTCGAGATAGATAAAATTAAAATCCAAGTTAAGTTTCATGTAGTTAAAGACTGTGACATAAAATACTCTGCTGTTCTGGGTATTGATGTACTAAAGTATGCTGATATAATGTTAACAGAAAGTAACGCAATATTTAAATTAAAAGAAGAAACCCAAAAAGAGTTAAAGACCGTTGATAAAATTGCTGATTCGAAGCAAATGAAATCAACAAATGAAAATAACTCCAGGGAAAACAAAAGTGATGAAATAAAAACGGGTACTGTGGAGCTTTTTAATGAATTCGGGGAACTTTGTTTACTGTTAGAGTCAGAGAATAACTCCCAGGTAGAAATTGATTTGTCACACCTAGATAAAGACCGAACCAGTGCAGTTCAATCTATGATTAACTCTTATGAGCCAATAAAAAATCCAAAATCTCCAATTGAGATGAAAATTCTATTGTCTGATTCACAGCCTGTTTATGAAAGGCCTAGACGAGTATCCTATATGGATAAGTGCGTGGTTGACCAGCAGATCGAAGTACGCATCGCCAGTTGTTTTGGTTTAAAAAAAAGATGGTGGCAAAAGGTTATGTTGCGATTATCGTCGCCTTAATGAAAAAATAATCAGGGACAACTTTCCAATGCCACTCATTGACGATGTCTTGGAAAGATTGATATTGATCTTGATCTCCGCAATGTCTTTTTCCATGTACCAGTAGAGGAGAGCTCAAGAAAGTATACATCATTTGTGACTCCTAGTGGTCAGTTTGAGTTTCTCTATGTTCCTTTTGGAATTTCAAATTCTCCGGCAACATTTACGCGGTATATCTTTGCAGTCTTTAGGGATTTAACTCAAGACGGAACTGTAGTTATCTATATGGATGATCTCGTAATTCCATCTAAGGACATTGATGAGGGAATTTAAAAACTAGATATTATTTTGCAAAGAGCATCGTTAAGTGGTCTTAAAATAAAATTGAGCAAATGCCAACTATTACAGACTTGAATTGATTTCCTGGGATATATTGTTGAAAATAATACGTTGAGACCTTCAGAGACAAAGACTAATGCAATCAAGAATTTTCCTCTACCAACTAATCAAAAAGCTTTGCAGCGTTTCTTAGGGTTAACTTCCTATTTTAGACGCTTTATGGCAAATTATGCCATTATCGCTAAACCCTTATCAGACTTACTTAAGAAAGATATAAAATTTGTAATAGAAGAACCCCAGTTAGCAGCATTTCAGCAACTTAAGCTTGGTTTTATTAAAGCTCCCGTGTTAAAACTGTATAAGATGCGAGCATGCATGGCTATGGTGCTTTGTTACTCCAGAAAGATTTTGACGACCAGGAATATGATCCGGTTCAATATATGAGTCGTAAGACCAAACCTGCTGAAGAAGCTTATCACTCGTATGAGCTTGAAGTGTTAGCGATTGTGGAGGCATAAAAAAATGGAAGATTTATTTGCTAGGCATAAAGTTTAAAATAGTTACCGATTGTAACGCCTTTGCACAAACTATGCGAAAACGAGACATTCCATCAAGAGTTGCTCTTTGGGGTATATTCATGCAGGACTTTGATTATGTTATTGAGCATCGTACTGGCAGCAAGATGCGTCATGTAGATGCGTTGAGTCGCATGAACTGTTTATTTCTTGAAGATTCTCTTAACCATCGGATGAAACAAGCACAGCTAAATGATTATTGGATCCAGACTGTTAGAAAGCTATTAGAAAAAGCGTAGTCACCAGACTTTTATATTAAGCATGATATTTTGTATAAAAACCTATAATAATGGAGCTAATAGTAGTGCCAGCAATGATGGAAAATGAAATTATGAAAATGGTGCATAAACAAGGCTATTTTTCAGTAAAGACAACACAAGACGCTGTAGAAAAATCTTATTATGTTCCTCAATTGTCCTCTAAGGTAGCAACTGTTGTGCAGAATTGAATTGAGTGCATTTTCACTGAGCACAAAGCTGGCAAAAAAGAAAGTCTTTTATCGCCTATAAATAAAGAAGACCGACCATTAGGAACTTTTCACGTTGACCATGTAGGGCCCATGGAAATAACAAGTAAAGGGTACAATTATTTATTAGTAGTGGTAGATGCATTTTCAAAATTTGTGTGGTTGTATCCAAAAAAAAAATACCGGTGCTGAGGCAGTAGTAGAAAGATTGACGAAACAAGCTGCTTGGCAATCCTCGACGGATAATATCCGACAGGGGTGCAGCATTTACCTCTCATCTCTTTGAAGAATATTGCAAGAGTCAGAATATTCAACATTTGCTTATTGCCACAGGAGTACCAAGAGGAAACGGTCAAGTGGAACGAATCCACAAAATAGTAGTCCCTATGATTTCTAAACTCTGTTCCGAAAATCCCGGTAGCTGGTATAAACACGATGAACGTGTCCAACAGGTAGTTAATAATACTCCACCGCGGAGTACGAAGTTTTCCCTTTTTAAAATTCTTACAGGCTTAGAGATGCAGATACCAGGTATACAAAATATGAAATCTTTAATAGAGACCATCGCAATTGAAAATTTAGATAATGAACGTGATCAAATACGACACGAGGCGCAAGGCAATATTCGTAGAATCCAAGAAGAAAATAAGAACAACTTTAACAAAAAACGTAAAAAAGCAACTTTTTACTCTGTAGATCAGCTCGTAGCTATTAAGCGTACACAATACGGGACTGGCCTAAAATTAAAACCAAAGTTTTTTCGTCCCTATAAAGTTTTAGAGAAGTTTAGGTCATGACAGATATGTGGTGGAAAAGGTAGGAGATCACGAAGGTCCTAAGTGCACAACAACGGTTGCCGAAAATATGAAAACATAGGATTCCACATTCGAGTCGAATGCAGTAACAGGATGGCCGATCGTGGGATTAGAAAAAGTAACAAAGACAACACGGACTGGACGAAATTATTAAGTAGTAGCCACTTGTGTACAACCCTGACGAACAACAAACAAGGAACAACAGACAATGAACTGAAAAGAAAGAAGCTTAGTCAGTCGCAGAATGACGCTTAGTACGCACGGAAAAATAGAATATTAAAATGTAACTTAAGCCTAAGTGAGAAAATAAGAACTTAAAATGTAACTTAAATTAAGTGAATACGTAAAAACTTAAAATGTAACCTAAACTAAGTGAATACATAAAAACTTAAACCTAAGTGAATATATAAAACTAAAAGATGTAACTTAAACTAAGTGAACACATAAAAACTTAAAATGTAACTTAAACTTAAGTGAGAAAATATAAACTTACAATGTTACTTAAACCTAAGTGAATATATTTAAAACTAAAAACTGTAACCTAAATCTAAATGAAAAACTAATAAAACTTTAAATAAATAAATCTAGTGTTTGATTTGAACAATCCATAAGAAGAACCCACATTTATAGTAGTTAGACTAAAACAAAGAGATCCATTCATTGGTTCAATTCAAGGATGTGTAACCTCAAAATCCCAATTTTTTTTTTGGCACTCTTCACAAAGTGGCTTAGAGCATTGGAGACAAATTGATTTCGAACAATTACAGCAACAATATCTAGTGACTCTTTTTATTTTAGTTGGACAAATAGAGCCTAGTTTTCTTCCACTTGGTGAAATCGATTGAGTTCTTGGTGGTGGAGGGAGAAGATCTTCACCCAAAACTCTACTGACTGTCATCCGTAGTTCTCGTGACAATCTTTCGTTGTAAACGCGGCCTTTAGTGTGATCTAACACTAATAATTTTGCCGTGTTCAAAATTAAACTTCTTCTGCTCATTTTATCATCACTGTCTGCACACATTTGGTACAATACAAAGTTGTTAATGCCTGCCATATCTAGTATTCTTTGGAAAATTGCCGTAGGCCAACGACGAGTTTTGCGGCTACAACAATATATTGAACACTTCTTGTCGACTTCGTCAACTCTTCCCTTAGTGTGATTGTAGTCTGCAATCATAACTGGTTTTCTAGTATCAGTATCTATATCTTGATTGTGGTGGAAAGAAGAGATCAACAGCACAGCTTAATTTTTTTTCGGTACATATGATAACAGTCTGGTCTTACATACAGGGAACTCTCCAATTCTTTATTCTTGTTTGGCAATGGAAAGCATGGTGGGATCACAGCTTTACTCTTCTTCAGCGTACCTAAGTATGTCAGTCGCCTTTTCATCAATATTTCCATAAGTGGCATCGAACTGAACCAATTGTCAGCTGTAATGTTGCGGTTTGAGTTTTCGACAACTTTCGTAAGTCTCAGAACAGATTGAGTTGGTACTGCCATTTTTCTTTCTTCTTCAGACCTATACGATCCGAATTTTTGCCATGGTAAATGCAGGCGTTGTTAATGTAGCACGTGCGGGCATCTACCAACAACAGTATTTTGATGCCATACTTTGCTGGTTTCTGCGGCATGTAAATAATGAATTTTCAACGACCTCTAAATGCCAGTAACATTTCGTCGAAACAAAGGTATGGCCCAGGGGTATATTGAGACTGGCTATTTGAGATGAACTTGTTGAACATGTCTGATATTGGGGTAAGTGGATCTTCTTTCAGATGTTCCTCTCTGGTAGCAGAATCATAAAATCGGAGGCAGTTGACTAAACAAGAAAACGCCATTTGGACATTACACAGCGGAATATTTCGTGGCCAGTTCCATCGGTGGCAGATATTATGCGAATATCAGCGTCACTACACTTAAATACTGACAAGTAGTACATTAGACGTATAAATGGTTTCATTTCGGTGACATCTGTGTCCATAAGTTCTACCTCAGTACTTTGTTTAAACTTGGCGTAAATTCCACCAAACGTTCTAACATTGAATGGTCCACCAGCATGAATTCCACCAGCTTGGACCAAAGTTCAAAATAGCCTTCAAAATTAGGAGTATGCGAACGGCCAGGTTATTAGGTTGTGGGCTGTACTTCGTGATTTCCTGTGACACTCTTGTCTATTCCAAACGAATCCTTTATTACCTTTGTTATATATGTAGTCAGATGGCTCTTTTGACGTTTCTTAGTTCACATTTCCAGTAGCGGGTACATGCGGCACTTCTTCACGTAGTTCTTGATACTCTTTTTCACCTGAAACTTCATCGGCATCCAAGAATTCGGTCTCTGGCTAATAATTTGGATCATCACCTTCATTACATGCAATAACAAATAGAGTTAAGCAACTACAGCTTTTTCGCACATTCTCAGCATTAATCCATTTAAAGCCACAACCCAAAATTCTTTGAGATTATCAAAGTTAATGATATTAGTTCAAGGCTCAAGGACAACACAGGACGTCACGACTAACCATGCAATTACACAATAGTTTTTAATCTGCTCTTGAGTTGACCTTTAGACAAGTTTACATCAAAAAAGCTACAATTGTTAACTAATTTACTCACACGGTTTAAAGGAGCAGTTAACATATAATTGGTTCTACTAAATGGTAAGTAAATTAAATTGTTAGCGTTTCTACGGCTTCTACGATTAGAGTTCAAATTTATAAGAGAAAGAAGTTCTGGAGAATCAAATACACCGGTGATGAGTTGGTGCAAATAGACGATATCTGCAGACTTCCTTCGCTCACTCAATGATTGCATTTTTAAAAGTTTTAAGCGATCCTCATTAGGACGAAGGTTTAAAATGTCAAATCCAAATGAGTGGAACAAAGTATTTTTGGATTCTCTCTATTCGATCAACATGCACATTGTAACTTGGAGACCAAACTTGACTTGCGTTCTCCAAGTGAGGACGCACTATTGCATAATACAACGTTGTAGTCGTAATCATGCTATTGAATTCTTTGGCCCAGCGTTTAATAAATCCAAGCATAGAAGATGCTTTTTTGCAAATGTTATCAATATGAATGTTAAAGGAAAGCTTAGAATCCATACATATTCCCAGATCTTTAACGACATCCACACGACATAAAGCAGTATCTTTTATTTTATAATCAAAAACTAAATTATTCCTTTTTCGCGAAAAGGTCATAGTTTGGCATTTATCTGGATTATTATTTTTAGAACACCAAAATTCAAAAGATTTCAGATCGGACTGGAGTAGGTCTGAATTGTCTTGAGAACTTATTTTTCTGTATATTTTCATATCATCCGCTTAAATAAGCAGATTGAGAGTTTTTAATGATATGGGTCACATCACTAATGGCTAAAAAAAACAGAAGTGGACCTAGGTGACTTCCTTGAGGAACACCTGATAATGCAACAAACTCAGCAGACAAAACCCCTCGGTATTTGATAAGATCGTTCTGTCAAATACGATTTAATCCAGTTTACAAAATATTGTGGAAATCCAATGGACTTAAGTTTAAATAGAATTAAAGTGTGTGGTAACTTATCAAATGCTTTGCTAAAGTCAGTGTAGATACAGTCGACCTGGCAACCAGATTCAATGGTGTTTAAGCAAAAGGTTGTAAAATCGAGTAGATTAGATACCGTAGATCTGCCATTAACAAAACCATGCTGACGAGTTGTTATGACTTCACGACAGCCAATTTTTACCCGATCATACACGATTCGCTCAAAAAGTTTTGGAATCGATGACAGTTTAGCAATGGCCCTGTAGTTAATAACATAATTTCTGCAACTTTTTTTATAAATAGGACTAATAAATTATTTTTTCCAAAACAGTAGAAAGTAACTTTCGTTTATAGATTTATTAAATAACAAAGAGAGTGGTTGACACAAAATTGTACCGCATTGAGTTAACACTGCGGCAGGAATTCCATCAGGTCCAGCGCCAAAATCTTTATCGATCGAACTAATATATTTCAAAATATCCTCTGAGGTAAAAGATAAAGAGTCCAAAGAAACTATGGGTGTAGAATTCATATATTCAAAATACCCCTTATCAGGATCAAAAGAATCCGAACAAATCCGACTCTTTAAAAAGATTTGCAAATAAACCACAAATAATGACGGGATCGTTTTATTTGTTCAACAGTCAGTTCAACAATCAACAGTTTTGAATGATGAAGGGAATCCAATGGATTTCTTCTTTGTATTTATGAATCCCCAAAACTTCTTTGGATCATTACATAATGCAGATGAGCTGTTTTCAAATTCCAGAAACAGACGTTTGTAGGTTTCCAGGTCATTTGAGTCTAAACTACGGACATATTTCTTCCATGCCCTATTCCTGTTGTTGCGAAAAGTTTTTAAATCCTTTCTGTACCAAGGGTACGCACAGTTTTTCGCAAATTTGAGGCTATATGGTACGTACTGAAAGAACACAGTAAAGAGCTCCGTATAAAAAAAAATATGGAATCATCAAGATTATTTCCATTTAATTACTCTAAAATAACATTTAGTTTGTTATGAAGTAAATGATTCAACTTCAAAAAGTCAGGTTTTTCAAAATTGAATTCATAAACCTTATCGATTGAACTCGAATTTACTATGCTCTCTCTGTCCGATTTATTCCAAATGCTCAATGGTGGATGGTATTCATCTACAATAGTCAGAGCATGAAAGGCCCTTTTAACAATTACATTGTTACTGTCTGTAGTTAAGACCAGGTCAAGAAGTTCAAGATTATTATAAATACAACTAACTTGCTGTAAGTCAGAACATATATTGTCAACAAATATATGCTCTTGGCGAGTCTTCGAATTCGATGCACAAAATGTATCAAAATGTATGTATCATCGTCGGAAGAATGCCATTTTAAGTCAGGCAGATTGAAATCACCCAACAGTAAAAATTCTTTTACTAATTCAAAGCGTCATTTTTAACTTAAGCTATTGCATCCTTTATTTTTTAAAACCTACCCTAAAAAGTTAGTAAAATTTGAGATTAACTACCATCTAAAAAACTTCATAGAAAATTAAGAAGTACAAAGCTTTTTCTTTCTTTTCCATTGTGTGTTTAAAAGCTCTTTTTGATTACGCCTTGCTTATAAGCATGATCAAAAAAATGAGCTAATGAAGCAACAACAATGTTAATTGCAATGTAGACAGAATACATTTCTTTTTTAATAAAATTCCCTACAGTAAAATGTTAAAAATAATTAAATATGTAAACATAAGCAAATATACTTACTTACTTACTTATCTGGCGCTTACAACTGAAGGTCGGTTTTGGCCTCGTATAAGAAATTGCGCCAGCCATTTCTATTTTGCGCTTGCTGGCGCCAGTTGGAAACACCAAGTGTAGTCAGTTTATCCAACACCTGATCCTTCCAACGAAGATGTGGGCGTCCTCTTCTGCGTTGACCACCACCGGGCACCGAATCGAATATTTTTTTCGCTGGAGCGGCGTTTTCCATTCCCTCAACATGACCTAGCCAGCGGAGCCGCTCGATTTTAATGCGCTTAACTATGTCTATGTCAGCGTACAGCTCATACAGCTCGTGGTTCCACCGAATTCGGTACTCGCCATTGACGCAGATTGGACCGAAGATCTTACGAAGGATCTTTCTCTCGAAGGCTCCCAAAGTCTTTTCGTCAGAACTGCTCAACGTCCAAGTTTGTGCTGCATATAATAGGACGGGCATGATTAATGACTTATAGAGCGTGAGTTTTGTTCGTCGAGAGAGGGCTCTGCTTCTCAATTGCCTACTCAGCCCAAAGTAACACCTGTTGGCAAGAGTTATCCTTCGCTTTATCTCAATACTGACATCGTTGAAAGAGGTTACGCTGGATCCCAGGTAGACGAAGTCCTTAACAACCTCGAAGGAGATGTTGTCAACATTGACGTAGTTTCCAAGACGCTGGGACTGTTTATTTGTTGACACTAGGTATTTCGTCTTATCTGCGTTCACTACAAGACCCATTCGACTCGACTCTTTCGCTAACCTGGAGAATGCTGCACTGACTTCGCGCGTATTATGGCCAATGATATAGATATCATCAGCATACGCCAGCCAGCAAATATAAATAAATATAATTCAGTGTCTATGACGTAGTACTCTCGCAAAATAAACGATACTTCGTCTTTATACGAAAACACGAACGAGGAAATGAGATAAATGCTGTTGCTGTTGCTGTTTTCGACTCAGACTCAGTGCTGCCAAACAGTAGCAGCGGGGCTCTTATCAAGTAGCTGATAAAAAGCTTTTATTAGCAATGTTGCTAAGCTCACATTACAAAGTTTGAAGTTTTGATAAAACACTTATCAAGATTCATTTTTGTGCATTTTTTTTATGTGTAATGGTACCACGGGCACAATAAAATAATGGTTATGCTAATTTAATGAAAGTAATTAATCCATATTAGTAAACCAGGAATAGCAGAATACCTTATATTGTTTATAGCTGGAAAAGTATGTGCGCATTAGTTTATAGCTGTAAATATGAAATCTATTTATATAAAAAGTAGTGTACATTTTTCAATTACACTTACTGCGTCAACGGATCGACCGATTTCAACCAAAATTTCAGGGTACGTTGGGGAAGTTTGCACGAAATTGGCTCATTGTTTCCGGAGATATGGCATTTTAAAGATTTTCCCAACCTATATATATATAAAAAAAGTCGTGCTTTGTGTTTGTAATTCCATAACTCAAGAACGGAGCATCTGATTTGCTTGAGGTTTTCCTTGTTGTGTTCTTATTCTTGTACTATGGTTCGTATGTGAACATTTTTGCCACATCTTTTTTTAATGCCCACAAATTAATGAAAATTTTATATTTCAGACGATTTGGTTCTTCAGACTAAAATTTAGTACTTTAGTTCATATGGTCACTGTTGGCAACAGTACTACGAATGGGGGGAGAGCTATATAAATATGCTGGGGTTCCCCCTCTCTTATAAATGTATATCTATCTATATTTTTATCTACATTGGTTTGTTCGGTTGCTTAAAACTTGAAAACGACTAGATCAAATTGGATACTCCCTTCTACGAATATGTGATATCGAATATTTTTGGAATTATAGGTTTCGAATAATTTGATATTCGAATGAAATTTTCACGTGCCGTTCCACTGGTGAAAATTTATGGGCGTTGGACGAGGAGTGTGGCACTTTTTCAGCAGCCCAAATTTAAGGTATAACTCTCGAACTATAAATCATATATCAATTTAACTCGATAAAAACGTACTATTTAGTTGTGTTCTTTGACTGGTAAAATTGAGTGACCATTTGACAAGTGGACGTGGCACTGCCTATACAATTCAAATTTAGGTATCGAATAGCTTTGAAAGTAGAAGTCACATAACATTGAAACTCGGTGTGAAGTTACTAATTGTCAAAGTCTTTCTACTGGAAAACTGGTATGTGCATTGGAAAAGGGGGTGTGGCTCGATTTTCTATACAGAATAGCTATGGAAGTTAAAATCACAGGACATTGAAACTCATAATGAAATTGCCACCTGGGAGTGATGTTCTGCTACTGGGAAACTGTAACGGGCAGTGGAACATGAGCGTGGTGTCAGACTAAGGGACTAAAAAAAGTTTTGAATTTACTTATTATTTCCAATATACTTGCCGGGTGCAGCAACGCGCGCCGGGTATCGGTAGTGCATTAATAACATAAATAATAACGCATAAAAGTTCGATATTAGAAGAGCAGGGAATATCAATTAAGGAACTGACAAAGGAATTCCTTACAGCTAAAAGGACACCACCAACAACAGCAGAAATATTATCAGTGTGTCTGTTCCTTCTTAAAACTTGAAAACTATTGTCAAACAATTCCAAGTCAATAATACTTCCGTTCAGCCATGTTTCTGTTAACGCGATAATATCCTCAGAGAAATTCTGAGACGCCAAAAATATGTGGCGTGTTTTGGAACGCAATCCCCTTACATTTTGATAATAAAGGGATAATCTATTTAGTTTTTTTGGATCTGATGGGCGATTTTATTCGGCCTTTTAGACTTATTTTTAGGCGTAAACTCAGAAACGATAATATTTTCGGCCCACATTTTAGAGTTAAGATCAGATGCAAACTCTTCAGCTGCAACCGTTAGAATAAAGGAGGCGTGGGAAGGCATGTTTTTGCATGAACAGAATGCATTTTGACCAAATAATATATTTTGCTTGACATACGTCAATACATTTTCAGTTGTTGTGTCGGGCTGAAGACGTAAAATGAATAATAGTTTTCCCCTCGATACTGCCCTTAAATTAATTATTGGGTTATTGGGTTATTGGGCTCGGTTGAAATCACATTTGGACTATTAGCCAATGGATGCGTATAAGAAGGAGGTAAAGAAATACTTTTATTATTGTTTATTGAAGGCATAGCTGAGGGCTGCTTATCCTGGGAAGTGTTTGAGGACGTCATACGACGCTTATTATTTTTATTTTTATTATTTTTATTTTTATTCTTCTTTTTAGAAATATTCTGGTCATTTTCAGACTGAATGTATGTTTGCGACCCGGAAGAGATTGTCTGAGACAAAGAAGGCGAGATGTTTTCCGGTGAAGAACATTCATCGAAGACGCTGATACTGGGTGCGACACTAACTTCGCTAAAAAATGTAACAATTTCCCTAAAATTGTTATTAAGCAAGTTGAGACTTTCACCAAAAAGCTTCATTTTAGAATAAAGCTCATATGGGGTTCAGAATATTCTGGCTTCTGCATAGCTCGTTAAGGGAACAAGCAGCAATATCTTCTACAGAAAAATAATCCATGTTTATTTTTTACAGAACTGAGCAATTGGATATGTATACAAAAAACAATGTGCTTTTAGAGTTTAATTTATCACTATAACCAAGCAGCCAGCGCAACAGTTAAGAAACAATAACAACACACACTAAGCTTAAAAAAGACAAAACTCCGCACAAAGAGGAATGGAAAAAAAACACAACAAGCAAGCTGCATGCAAGCAGAGCACTTCAACGTTAAAAAAACTTTTTATAAAAACAATGAACAATTAAACATGAATATAAATCAATATAAATACTAAAATTTAAATGTTAACATTTACGCAATATATTTGAAGAGTTAGTACCATTAATAATAAAAAGTCACTAATTGATAACACAAACCAATATTTAAAACACAGAAAATATAATTACTCTTTCACAAAAACAAATAGCACACACTTTAATTAAGCAACAAAAAGCAAAACACTACCGACACCGACTAATAGACGAGATCAACTGAAACCACATCTTCACCTTCATCGTCAAAATCGTACTCGCTTTCTTCGTTCAACCACTGTTCTATTAGCTGCTCGTGACTTACAAAGGTTCCAGTCGATGCTCTTTTAGATCTATAATACCCTTGGTGGTTATTTGAGTGAGCCATCAAAGAAACAAACAACAAATTGAATTTAACAAAACAATTTTACTGTCATGTTGCTTAGGAGACACTATGAACATATAACAATTTCTCTGAGGTGGTTGTTTATAAGACACATACCTTAAAACTGACGTGGTTGATTCATAGACACGTTCCTTCACACAACAACGCATGCGCACACCACGACCGATCGCGATACACTAACGCAAGCTTGAGCATACAACAGAAAGGTATTGAGAGTCAACGTTTAAAAAAATAACGACGCAACACAAGTTTTTTGATTTTGTGTTGTCTGTCAGACTACCACGTCAGTCGCCCAAAAAATGTTCGGGCGCCCTTAAAAAAGCGTGTCCAGAAAAGTCGTATAAAAAATTCCGTAAACTATGGTGGTCTCCCGTATGGTGGTCTTGGGAGATTGAAATTCTCAGAATGGACTGTCGCAGAAACTTCAACTACGCAAGGCGTAGTAGATTCATGAAAAACTTATAAATTCAAACTAGGAAGTTAGAAAACTGCAGTCAAGAAAGCAAATAGAGCCGCTTAGTCTTCCTTCTGTACAGAAATAGAAAGCACTTCCGAGGCCTCAAGGCTTAGGAAAATACTATCAAAATCCCCAACAGCACCAAGCTTTCTTCAAAAAGAAGATGGTGCCTGGACAGACTCATGCGTTGAAACCTTAGATACACTTATTTATTTATTTATTTATTGTGATCAACTAGTACAACAAGATTTATCAAAGAAACCTTATAGTTATAGCACTAGCTTCATGTAGTTAATAATTACGAATGTAACTTAAAGAATAACATGAATTATGGCTTAAAATTAACATATTTGAGATAGAACAAAACAAAATGGTGAAAAAATTAAATGAGAGAGAAATTATTCGCAGTATATAAGTTAATAAGCAGACAACCTGCCACTTTTATTTCCGATCATCTACTGACTTTTTATATCTTTACATTTTCATTGTTTGCTCTCGCTACAAATCTGCAGTCGATTAGGAATGTCCTCTCATCGCGAGGGCAACAACAATTGCTTGTTGGAGTCCGAATTACTCATAAATCGTAGGCTTACAGTGTTGCCTACACCATTAATGTTGCAGGGCTAAATGGTGGGGTTAACTCTCCCCTTTCTTAATTTTGAAACGTCTCTGTTTCAACACAAACGAAAGGCGAGTTGCAGGGTTGTGGCGAGGTCACAAGTTTTAAAAAATAATACAAATTGTCAATTTAGAAATCAATAAATACAGATTTCGAACTGTTTACAAAAGTAGGTAGAAATTTTCAATTTCAAAGGCTTACAGCTGATATTTTACAATATTTCAAGTTTACAAAAATTTGTTAATATTTAAAGTTTATAAAGATAAAAATAAAATCAATTAATAGGTACTATTTTATGATATTCCAAATTTACAAATTTTCGATTTCAAAACGCATTTCCAATAACCAAAAGTAACAAGCCGGTGTAATAATATAAATTGTACAGATTCAGTTTGGTTGTGAATTATTATTATTAATTATTATGATTAACTCATAATGTAAGAGAAAGAAAAACTGCAAACGAATTTAGCGAATATTGGCTTTATGAATTTGTTTGCCATTTATAAGAACTGACGAGCCCAGATCTCTTTCTACAACTTTTAACTGATAAGATTTTGCAAATTTATTTCCCAATCTTCTGTTGACTTTAACGAAGACAAAATCGCCAGGGTCGAATGTTTTGCTTCCTGTTCCTTTATTTGTTCTGTTTAATAATTTGGCTTGGGCCATAGAAAGTTTTTCCTGAATTATTTTCAGAGTGTCTGAGTCGTAATTATGAAGGATGTCATGTGGAGTCATTTGGGTTACGGAGTGGATGGTATTATTGTATTTGTATGTTGATATCATTATTAAATTAATTGTATCTGTAATGTTTTGTTGCGCCCTAGTGCAACGGGCAATTTCAAGTAGTGTTGAGTGGAATCGCTCCACTTGTCCATTGCTCTCGCTATGCAGGGGTGGTATAAAAAATTGGTCTATTGAAAAGTGATCTCGAAGAAGGGATTTTATGGACTGTGATTGTAAGGCTTTTTCATTGTCTGATATTATGAGCTTAGTGTTCTTATACTTCGTAAGGACTTGGAGGAGGGCATTGGTTAAGTCTATGGCAGATCTAGAAGTGATTGGTACAACTACAGCAAACTTTGAAAACTTGTCGATCGTGGTAAAAAAATGTTGCTTATCTGTGGAAAATATGTCTACATGTAAAATTTCTCCCGGAAAGGTAGGTATTGGGGTCCGTCCTATCGGTACTTTTCTAGGCTTGCGCTGATATTTATTTTCGAGGCATATCTTACAGTTCGATATAATTGGTTTCAGGAGTTTTTTGATACCAGGGAAATAGTACTCTGTTGTGATTTGCTTGAAGTTTTCAGCAAGCGAACGGTGAGCACGATTATGTTCCATATTTGCTGTTTCTATTTGGTCGTTCTCGTTGGTGAGGTCAATAACAAAACTTTTTGTGTGTAAGAATTTTGTCCCGGGAAAGTTTTCCACTAAGACGTTTCGGATTTCAGCCAGAGTATGAAAATCACAGTATATTGCATTGGTTACGCCAGGGTTAATGCTTTATTTTAAAGAAAGGACCAGAAAATTCATTTCGGCAAATGATATTGTGTGGCGGATAAATTTTTTAAAAATGATTTTTGTTGTTTTGCTATTACTCTCGGCTTTGGTAATTATAAGTTGATTTTTAAATTGATTTACGGGATATTCTACGGTTTTAATGACTTGAGTTAACGACGCTTCACTGTGAATGGACTCATCGGAATCAGAAATTGCATTGTGAATGTATTGTCTCGACAGGACGTCTGCTACCACGTTTGTCTTACCGGGTTTGTAGTGGAAAGTTGGGGCGAACTCCTCTATGAAGGCACGCCACCTTTTTATTTTCGAATTTGGATTTTTATCCGAAATAGCAAATATCAAGGGTTGATGGTCCGTGAATATGTGAACTCCTTTTGTATTGTATAAATAGTGTCTGAGTGCCTGAAGTGACCAAACGATAGCCAGGAGCTCTCGCTCATTAGTAGCGTAGTTTTCTTCGGTCTTACTAAGTAAGCGCGATATGATAGTTATCGGTCGGTCATTTTGCGATAGAACTGCCCCTAGCGCTACTGATGATGCATCCGTTGTCAACTGAAATGGTTTACTATAATCTGGGTGTTGGAGAAGAACGTCGTCCGACGCCAGAATTTTTTTTAATTTTATAAAGCCGCGATTGCACCGCTATCGAGAGTAATTGTGACGTTTTTTGACTGTTTCGTACCTACATGACCATTCTCGCCTCGTAAATAGTTTGTAAGGGGTTTAGCTATTGCAGCATAGTCTTTAATAAAGCGCCTGTAATAACCCGACAAGCCGAGAAAGGATCGTAAAGATCGGAGCGATTTTGGTTTCTCGTAGTTCAAAATATCCTGAATTTTCTTTGGACAAGTTCGTAAGCCCTTTTGAGAAACTCTATACCCTAGGAATTCCACTTCCGTTTGGAAAAACGTAGATTTTTCTATCGAAATTCGCATTCCCGCCTGTTCTAACTTTTTTAAGATTCTGTCCACATCTTCAAAATGTGAATTTTCGTCAAAAGAATAAACAATGATATCGTCCATGTAAACCTGACAAGTTTTCCCGATCTCATCCCTTAAGACGTCGTCAATGGCTCTTTGAAAAATCCCAGGTGCATTTTTAAGGCCAAAAGGCAACCTACAAAATTCGTACTTCCCGTTGTTGATGCTAACGCTGTCTTTTGCCTGTCCTCTTCCTTCAGAAGAATCTGGTGAAAGCCAGACTTGAGGTCAAGCGTCGTAAATAACCTTGATTTCCCTAAATTTGCTAAAATAACTTGTATATTTGGTATGGGATATTTGTCGGATATGGTCAGCTCGTTTAATTTCCGAAAGTCTACAACCAGTCTAAGTTTTTGGTTTCCATTCTCATCTAATCCTTAGACACTCTTGACTGCTTTTCTTAATTATGCAAAGTTGTAACTTTTCTGTCGACTGAAGAAGTGGAAATATTTTGCGGCAACTTAAGAGAGTTGCTTGGGCGAAAAGAATGGAGGAAACAAGGTAAAAATTAATAGCGTCTGTTGTTGATATGGCAACTGCTTCAAAATAAGCACTTGGCAGCGTAGCCAGTTTTATTTAAATTATTCAAGATGAGGAGAGAAATTTTCATATTCCAAGAATTTTTGAAATAATTCTTGAGATGTTGTTGAAGTACTGGCAGAGCGAAGTATTGGAAATATTTTGAGAACTCAAAATTTTCATTACCAAGCAGCGCCGTGATGATTTGGATATTGATATGGATATGGATAGGGATATGGATATAGATATGGATATGGATATGGATATGGATATGGATATGGATATGGATATGTATATGGATATGCATATGGATATGGATATGGATATGGATATGGATATGGTTATGGATATGGATATGGTTATGGATATGGATATGGATATGGATATGGATATGAATATGGATGTGGATATGGATATGGAAATCGATATCGATATCGATATGGATATGGATATGGATATGGATATGGATATGGATATGGATATGGATATAAATATAGATATGGATATGGATATGGATTTTGATATTGATTTGGATATGGATATGGATATGGATATGCATATGGAAATTGATATGGATATGGATAAGGATATGGATATGGATATGGATATGGATATGGATATGGATATGGATATAAATATAGATATGGATATGGATATGGATTTTGATATTGATTTGGATATGGATATGGATATGGATATGGGTATTGATATGGATATTGATATAGTTATGGATATGGATATGGATATGGATATGGATATGAATAAGTATATGGATATGGATTTGGATGTGGATATTGAGATGGATATGGATATGGATATGGATATTGATATGGATATGGATATGGATATGGATATGGATATGGATGTGGATATGGATATGAATATGGATATGGATATTGAAATGGATATGGATATGGATATGGTTATGGATATGGATATGGATATGGATATGGATATGGATATGGATATGGATATGGATATGGATATGGATATGGATATGGATTTTGTCTACCACATGGATTGGAGAATTATACGGCGAGCGTGATTTTCTTATTATACCGTCCCGTAACAAAGAGGCAATATCCTTATTCACAAATTCTGCGGCAGAAATTGGGTAAGGATATGCTTTGCTATAAATTGGATTTTCTGTTGTTGTGTGGATCTCGGCTACAATATTGGTGTTGTATGGCAGTGCTCTATCTGGTCTAGCAAAGGCGTTACTGTTGCTTGATATTAACCTATCGATACTGGCCTTGATTTGAAGCACAGAAGGAAGGTGTTGCTGTGAGGGTTGTATAGAATTTATTTCTGGGCAGTTGAAATGGCGAAGTTTTTCTGAGCCCTTGTTATAAGTTAGAATATCGTTTTCTGTATCTATTTTGCCTCGTATTGTTTTTAAAAAGTCATATCCAATAATTGCATCGAATGATTTCAAACTAGGTAAAATAAAAAAGGTCGTTATCTCTCCAAGAACTCCTATCTTACAAGCCCGTTCTATCCAACTACACCCATTTACTGTTTTAATCTGAAAAGGTTGTTTAAGAGTGAAAGTACCTTTAGGAAAATCAAGGTCTTTTATATAGTTTTTCTGCGTTCCAGTATCGATTAACATTCTGAGCTCCTGTCCATCCGAACCTGGTCTAATAATATAGGGCAAGAGCGATCTTATTCTAAAAAATTAACCTCATCATGACAGTCTGCCTCATCAGATTTGTCTTCCAAAATAGAGGCCGAAAATTCACTACGTTGTTCCCATTTTTCGGAGTTTATAAAATTAATTCTTTGAAGTTTCTGCTGAGTGGGAAGAGCGCTTTTCGATGAATGAACTGGATCGTGGGATCTTTTTTGCATTTGAAACTGAGGATGGAATTGTGATTGAGAATGTGGCTGGTATTGCTGTTGAAACTGTGGTTGAGATTGTGGTTGGGACGGTCGCATGACCCTATAGCTTGTTTTGGAGACGTTTTGTTGCCTTATTCTAGAGTTAGTAGGATCTACTTCCATTGGAGTTGGTAAGTTATCCCGTTGTTGTGGCGTGTAAACTGGTTGAGACCGCCAATTCACCACTTACGGTGTCGGCTTAAGGGAGTAGCCTGATGTCTGAGCCAAATTTCCCGTCGCAAAAGTATTTGCAAATTCATTACGTCTGTGGTTGGTTTCTAGTTCCTGAGCTGTGGCTAAAGCAGAAGGCAAGTCTATCGGTCTAGCCGAAAAAAGGATATCACAAAGAGGGCGTCTTAGTCCTGAAATAAAAACGCGTAGAGCATTTTCCCTAGCCCTTTCATTGAGGGCTTTGATGACCTCACCTTTGCCACTATGACTCATAATGTTTTTATTAATTATTAGAGTAAGTTGTTTCTCCACAGATTCATAGTATTGAGCTATGGATTGTTTTCCCTGACGCAGTATACTTAACTCATTTTCAAGTGCGTGTAGTGCTCGTTTGTCCGCGTAAGTCTGATCTAGTCGAGCTATTATAGCTTTGAAGTTAAGAATCGTATTGAAGGAGGAAAGTGCTGCATTAGCAGCCCAGAAATTTTGTTTCGGAAAATACCCATGGCTACGTAATAATTTTCTGAGCCCTCATTATAATAGTCAATGGCAAAATAGGCAGCCGCTCGCCAAGCCGGATAAGCGGTTGCATCCCCCTTAAATTCGGGTAAAGATTTTATTAAGTCAAGTGTAGTGCCTCCATTTGAGACACCTTGTTTGATCTCAACAGGAAGCAAAACTTCTACACTGGGTGGTTGAAGTCGGTTTAAGGCATTTGTCAAACCGAAAAGCTGTTTAGTTATGTCCTCTGTTACTACTTCCAATGACGCTTCAATAAGTGATAATACTTCTTGCCTGTTCATTTTAAAAGGCTTATGTTTCCTTGTAATGCGAGACAAGGAAAAAAAAACTAGAGAAAACCCAACTGAATCTGTACTTTCACAAATATTTATTTGTTTTTTAATATTTAATTGGATCAACTTAAAAGGATATTCGTTAATAGGCACAGAGTTGTAAAATTAAAAAAAACTTAGAAAAATAATCAATATTCATTAATAAGCACAGAGTTGTAAAATTTATTACAAAAAATTATGAAACACTTTTGTGTGAAAAAAAACTTAGAAAAATATACAATAATAGATAAATTGATTTATTGAAATTCGTAGTAATAAGGCATGAAATTATTAATAAAAATAAACAAAGAAATAAACTAAAATACGTTGCAGCGCAAGGCTCTGTTTAGTTTCTTACTGTTGTTGTAGTCTTTGCTGCTTGCGGTTTCGCCAGTGATTGAAAATCTTACGTGCGTTAGAAGAAGACGGCAATACGGCTTAATTTGAGCAACTCCTCCATCAGCGAAATGAGAACAGTTCGTTTGTAAAACAACAAAGCCTTCGTTTATGTTTTAATAGGTTTTTATTAAGTTGTTAATATTTGAATGTTATTTTATTAATGTTCTTTTGTTTCCAATAGTTTTTCGATATCTTTAATTTTTGTTATTGTTACATATTTATAATGTTTAATTTTCGTTTTATTCTTCGTAGTCGTAATAGTCGTTGTCATACGTTGACTGCTTCACTCGATTCTATTAATTCGACAACTCAAACACAAAAAGAAGAAAAAGCACTCAACTTTTGTCGCATTGCTTTGATTCACAGTGTTGCGTTGTTGTCGCCTTCACAACTCCACTCGAATCGACTGGCTTTTCGAAAATAACTGTTGCCGCTAACAACGACGTCGACGTTGTGCTGCTGCAGCTGCTATCGCTTGATTTTTTTTTTATTTTGGGCAGCGTAACTGAATTGCATGGACCGTTATGACGCTTCTTTCTAGAACTATATAGAAGCGCTTGACAACGTGCTTGACAACGAGCTTGACCACGGGTTGAGTTCAATTTATTATATAACTTTTTAGGTTATGCTTTTCTTTACAACACTACAGCACTTTTGTTTGTCTATTTCGTTAACTTTATTAAGATTATATTTTTATAATTTTTCGTTATTTTTTAGTTTGTTTTTCTTTCTTTACAATTCACCAAATTGCAATTTCCTTTGAAGCTCACTGTTCACTCTTGCCATGTGTTTTTGCTGTTTTGTTTTTAAACTGTTTCTTTAACTTAAAGTTGAAATTTTAGTTTTAATATTTCACTTGTTCTTATAAGTTTTTTTTAAGTTTAAATCATTTCCCTTCGTATGAAGGTACTTTTTTTTGAGATTTTTATATTTGAAGTTCACTTTTGTGTTGTTTTAGCAGTTTTTTATTAATTTTTGAAACATAAGTGTTAAAATTTTAGATTTAGTATTTTAGTTGTTTTTTTTTGAAACACAAGTGTTAAAATTTTAGATTTAGTATTTAAGTTGTTTTTATTATATGATATTTTTTGGTTTTTTAATTATTTCCCTTCGTATGAAGGTACTTTTTAAAGTTTTTCCTCTGTTGGGCGCCAGTTAATAAGCAGACAACCTGCCACTTTTATTTCCGATCATCTACTGACTTTTTATATCTTTACATTTTCATTGTTTGCTCTCGCTACAAATCTGCAGTCGATTAGGAATGTCCTCTCATCGCGAGGGCAACAACAATTGCTTGTTGGAGTCCGAATTACTCATAAATCGTAGGCTTACAGTGTTGCCTACACCATTAATGTTGCAGGGCTAAATGGTGGGGTTAACTTATACAAGGTGGCGCAAAATTAACCTTCCGATGTTTTTTGGCTGTAATTTAAAAAAAAAAATGAAAAACTTTGATTCTTCTTGTGGATTATTTTTATTTGGTCTTTTAATTTTTTTTACATCAAGTCGAGAATATGTCATGTAAATGGCCGCCGCCACAGTTGATTGTCAATTGAGCCCTTTTTATGGCATTTTCCATCACTTCGGCCAAAACTTCCGGCGATAGGTCCTCACATTCTTGACGGATATTGTCTTTAAGAGCTGCAAGAGTCTGAGGCTTGTTGACATAAGCCCTCGACTTCAAAAAGCCCCACAAAAAGAAGTCTGGAGCGGTCAAATCAGGCGATCTTGCTGGCCAGTGCAAATCGCCAAATCGGGAGATTAGGCGCCCGGGAAATGCATCCTTCAGCATATCGGTTGTGGCACGTGCAGTGTGTGCCGTTGCACCGTCCTGTTGGAACCACATGTTTTCCAATCCCAATTCATCAAGTTGCGGCAAAAAGAACTCGTTGATCATTGCTCTGTAGCGCTCACCATTCACAGTAACCGTCTTCGAAGAAAAAAGGTCCGATGACTCCTCCAGCGAAAACAGCACACCACACAGTGACTTTGAGCGGGTGTAATGGCTCTTCGTGGGTTACACGCGGATTTTCAGTGCCCCAGAAGCGTAAATTTTGCTTATTTACGTACCCGCTAAGATGGAAATGGGCCTCATCACTCATGATTATTTTTGATGAAAAATCATCTTCCTCTTGGTGGTGATTAATTCCGCGTTTTGGAGCAGTGTAGCGTAACATTGTTTATTAACGTGTATTTCGCATGTGTTTACTACACAAATGTCAAAACAGAACTGACATTAGGAGCCAATCGCAAAATTTATAGCATTTTCTGATAGGAGGATTACTTTTGCGCCACCTTGTATATTAGATTTTTATATTATATCATTGCAACAATGAGAGATAGACGGAAAGTTTTTTTTTTATTGCACAGCGTTATGACTAGATCTTAGCTCAGTAGATAAGGAGTTCCATAGACGTATTGCGAAGATATAAAATTGTCTTTCCGAGGTGAAGCAAAAATGTCGTATCTGGATCAAAGTTCTAGTTCTATTTGAATCGAAAAAAGTAATCTATCGCTTAAATATGAAGGCTCACCAGAGTATATAACTTTATGCAGCAGCACCAGAGATTGTTAAGCATGACTTTTAAAAAATTAGAAATGTCTGTAAGCCTTTTTGTAATAACTAATCACTTTGACTTTTTGGGATTGAGGTGTAAACAATTTTCATGTGCCCAGTTATTAATGAGACTCAAATCGTAATTAATGTTAGCTACACAATTAGATTCAAGATTGCGACTACAACTTGCATACAGCTGAACATCATCTGCATACATATGAATGCTGTAGAATATAAGGTAAATCGTTTATGTAAATGGAGAACAGTAGCGGAATTCCCAAACGTGTTAACGACGTTTATAGTTATCGTTAAATGGCCTTTGCTACAATTACACGGTGTTACAAAATGAAAAAAATCAAAAAACTTGCCTCGAGACATAGAAGAGGTAGTAGGCCTGGTTGAACATAAGATAACTGCATACTTGGTTTTTTTAATATACCCTCAAAATCGGGATTTGTGGTCAAAAAACCGATTTTTGGTAGGTGCATGTATAGTTTGTTATGTATCTCCGTTATATCTAGCTCAATTTTAAAAATTTAAACATTGATAAAAAGAAGAAAAATATACCTTTAATATAATATACAGACCGTTTTTTTAAAAAAAATATTGACAAAGTTGCAGGTAAAATCATTTGAAAATTTCTAATTTTTTTTTAATTTTTTCAACTTCAACAACGTTTTGTTAACAAATTTTGTTTTGTGGCACTATTAGTTTTAGTAGGATTCTGAAAGCCTGTTAAATTTTGCGTTCAACAAGCTATCACTTACTTCAATTGGCTGAAATACAAAAGCACTATCGAATTTTTAGTATTCGTAATAAAATACAAAAATAATTTTTTTTTTTCTAAAAATGTTTTTTTTTTACCTTTTTCGTTTATATATATTATCATAAAGCTAGTGTATTGCCCGGATGTGACGGAACAGTTTGCAGTTTTCAACCACAAACACGCTCCGAATGAATGGCGTTTGTTTATTGAGGGTCTTGCAAGAGCATGATTTATTTAAAAACTTTTTGTGTGATTCTTCATATGTTAAATTCTGATATATGTAGGTTTGAAAGCTGTGCTATTACACAACAAAAATGAGTTACCATCGGTTCCTTTAGCTTATGCAACGAACATGAAAGAAACATTCGACAGTGGAAAAAATACTTCGTTTTATAAACTACAACACGTTTAAATGGCAAATAGTCGCCGACTTAAAGACTCTAACAATACTGTTTGGAATGCAAGATGGATATACCAAGTATCCTTGCATTATTTGCGAATGGGATAGTCGTGCGACTAATAAATATAAGCAAAAGGAGTGGCCACTGCGTGCTTCATTTCAAGTTGCCAAAAAAAATGTTTTGAATACTCCACTGGTGTGACCTTAAAATGTAATCATAGCGCCTCTTCATTTAAAATTAGGTTATATGAAAAAGTTTGTCAAGAAAATAAACACTAACAGCGATGCGTTTCGTCATCTGATTGCAGCGTTTCCTAGGTTTAGTGAGGCCAAAATCAAAGAAAGTATCCTGCCCGTTCAAATCTTTTATAAAAGTTATTTATTCATTTCGGTTATTCTAAGGTTTATTTGTGAGCCCACAAATTCAGATAATTTTCTTGGACACTGATTTCGTTTCTAAACTAAATCCAGTAAAAAAAAAGAGGTTGGAACAGTTTTATTTCGTTATGCATTTATTTCCTCGGCAACAAGAAGAGTCGAAATTACTTAGATGTTGTAAATGAATTTTTAAGTGCCTACGAAGAAATGGGCTGCAATATGTCAATCAAAATAAATTTTTTGCACTCCCATATAAACTTTTTACCGAAAGAATTGGACAGTTTAGTGATGAACAAGGAGAAAGGTTCCACCAAGAGATGGAAGCTATAGAAACCGGCTTTCAGGGAAAAAATTCCATAAACATGCTGGCAGACTACTGCTGGTCCCTAAAACGTGAAACCGATGATAATATATATAAACGAAAAAGATCAAATAAACATTTTTAGAAAAAAAAAAAAAATAAAATTTTAGTATCGAATACTAAAAATTCGATAGTGCATTTGTATTTCAGCCAATTGAAGTAAACGATAATTTATTGTACGCAAAATTTAACAGGCTTTCAGAATCATGCTAAAACAAATAGTGCCACAAAACAAAATTTGTTAACAAAACGTTGTTAAAGTTGAAAAAATTAAAAAGAAATGAGAAATTTTCAAATGATTTTACCTGTAACTTTGTCAATTATTTTTTTAAAAAAACGGTCTGTATATTATATTAAAGGTATATTTTTCTTCTTTTTATCAATGTTTAAATTTTTAAAATTAAGCTAGATATAACGGAGTTACATAACAAACTATACATGCACCTACCAAAAATCGGTTTTTTGACCACAAATCCCGATTTTGAGGGTATATTAAAAAAACAAAGTATGCAGTTATCTTATGTTAAACCAGACCTGCAACCTCTACTATGTCTCGAGCCGAGTTTATTTTCACTGTTACACCGTGTTATCGTTAACTGGTATTCCCAACATCTATGTTAGCTATTTTTGTCCTCAATTTTGACAGTTCTTTAACGCTATTTGTAGCTGGCTTAACCACGAATATTTTAGCGTCGTTAACTTAAATAACAACGTTAAGCGATTGTTTTACATGCGATTGTGATTTTATAAAATATAAATAATATGCATAAAATGGCCACAACACGACGAGGCATATGTTAACCGTCATGCTTAAATAAAATAAGATTAAATCAATTTAAAAATAATTCTATAAACTTTATTTTCAATAGTTTCTACGCTTTTATTTAAAGTTTAAAAAAATAAAGAAAACTTTTTAAACTAAATAAAAACAAATTAACGGATAATAAGGCACATTTCAGAGCATTAATAACAAAAAAATAATAATAAAAGTAAAAATAATAAAAATGTTATACTACAACAATTATAAGTTCGTTGAAGGCAATCGCTCAAACGAAATCGGCAGCCTCTTAAGCGCAGAAGCAATTCGGTCGCAAGCAATTGCTTGCATTAGCGCTGCCTCTGCTAATTGCTGCGATGCAGCTGTCTGGTGCTTGGCTGATTCAGCATGTATCTATCGAAAAAGTCTATCTAATCTGTCAGAAAAGCACAGTGCTGCCATATTTTTGATTACTGTTAACGACGTTTGTAGTTTATATTGTGATTGTTACATTTTAACAATTTTGTCGCTTAGTACTGTTTTGAAAATACAACATTCGTTATTGCAAGCTACAAACGTCGTTAGTTAACCATAACGATTTCGTATCGTTAACTTTTTGGGAATTCCACTACAGGAGTGGCCCAAGGACAGATCCCTGTGGGACACCACGTAAGACTGGTAAAAAATCAGATGTCAGATTATTTGCGCATACCGCTTGTGATCTTTTGAGTAGATATGATTGCATTAAATTTTCAGCAGTTGATGAAAAGTTGAAATAGTTTAAAAGTTTAGTGTAAGGGATAGTATGATCGACAGTATCAAATGCCTTTGAATGATCTAAAAGGACTAGAAAATTTACTTTGTTTTCATCTAAACTAGCACGGATGTTTTCAGCTACGTCTATTAATGCAGTAACACAGCTTCGCTGAGCTCTAAAGCCTGACTGTCTATCACTGATTAGATCATTTTCGTTAATATATGAACTGATTTGGCCGTGAAGCAATATTTCTAATGCCTTAGAAAGGAAAGGTGAAATAGCTATCGGACGAAAGTCGTTGCCTGATTTAGGTATTGGTATTATTTTAGCTTTTTTCCAGCTGCTTGTAAAATTATATGTGGTAAGAATGGTGTTAAGAATGTGGGTAATGAGAGACAAAAGCACTTAATGATAAGATAAAGGAGCGTGTTAAAAACGCCTGTAATCTATAGGTAAAAAATTGAGTTTTTCCTCCAAAATAGTAGGCCGGACTTATACGGCAATTGTCCTCCCATTATTTGTATTTGGTTCACTGGAATTGGAAGGCCCTTGATATGGCAACTGCAAACTTCAGAAATTTGCAAAGGTTCAAAGAAGTTCAAGGCTCTGTATTACTGGTGCATTATCCTCAACCCTAACTTATGCTCTTAATCTAATGATTCACCTTCCTCCTGTTAATATCTTTGCCAGAGAGTGTGCTAACTCTCTCAGGCTAAGAGAATCTGGAAAACGTATAGGTAACAGCTGCGGTCACACAGTGATTCTGAACTCTTCTGTCCCCGTCAAAGCAGGGCAAACATTTCAAACATGGTAAGAGTCCTCACGGGTCACTGCCTAATCGGAACACATGCTCTTCGATTAGGACTTACATCAAATGATTTTTGCAGAAGCTGCAAATGTGAAGAAGTAGAAAATGTCCAGCACTTCCTCTGCGAATGTCCGGCGCTAAGTAAAAGGAGATTGGGAGCTATGGGCCACCCCTTCTTAAATGGACTTACCGAAGTCTCATGCCTGGAAATCAAGCATATAATCATCCAAAAAAGTTCATCAAAGTTCATCATCCATTCGTACTAGTTTGTTGAGTAGGGAAATCTCTCATAGGTTCAATAGAGATTTTGTGGTATCACAACGGGCTTTCACTGGCCTAAGTGTACGAGTCGTTACCCATAAAAACCTAACCTAACCTAGGATGCGGTGGGCGAAAAGCAAAACGCTCCACTTTCGCCTTTTTGAAGGCTCACAGCACCTCCAAGAATTATAATTTTTGAATGGTCAAAAATTATGGGGATACTTCGAAAATGTTCGTTTTTCGTTATTTGAAAATTGGTGGGTTGAAGTGTTTCACCAAAATACACTTTCCGTTTTCATGTATACACATTTTAATAATAAGTTTAATAATAAACTTTTTTGCAAAGTACGAATTTAACTTTGGTTACGAATTTAACTTCATTTGTACTGAAATCACTTTGACATCGACTTTTAAACAAAAAAAAAGTTGTAAAATTTATGGAAAAATTCTAAAAAATATTTTTAAATATAAACAAATGCAAATAAAGTCATTTCATGTAAAAATTTTAGCGATTAAAAATTTTTGAAAAGTAGGAAAATCATGGTTCATGGTACTACTTTTCAATGACAGAATTCTCAAATTTGAAACGCAATATTCCTATAGTATACATACCAATGGACAGGTAATTGATGCACCTTTCCAACGATATATGACTCTTTGTGGTACAGTTAGGATTTTGGCCATTGGAAATTTTCGAAAAGTAGCAAATGAAATGTTAGGTCCATGATACACTACTTTTCAATGACAAAATTCTCAAAACTGAAACGCACAAAAATAATGCATACCAATGGACAGGTAATTGATGCACCTTTCCAACGATATATGACTATTTGTGGCACAGTTAGGATTTTGGCCATTGGAAATTTTTGAATAGTAGCAAATGTTAGGTTCATGGTACTACTTTTCAATGACGAAATTCTCAAAACTGAAACGCACAATTCTTAAGTAATGCATACCAATGGACAGGTAATTGATGCACCTTTCCAACGATATATGACTCTTTGTGGCACAGGTAGGATTTTGGCCATTGGAAATTTTCGAAAAGTAGCAAATGAAATGTAAGGTTCATGATACACTACTTTTCAATGACAAAATTCTCAAAACTGAAATGCACAATTCTTAAATAATGCATACCAATGGACAGGTAATTAATGCACCTTTCCAAAGATATATGACTCTTTGTGGCACAGTTA
This sequence comes from Pherbina coryleti, assembly GCA_943735915.1. Taxonomy (NCBI): domain Eukaryota; kingdom Metazoa; phylum Arthropoda; class Insecta; order Diptera; family Sciomyzidae; genus Pherbina; species Pherbina coryleti. The sequence goes on along the minus strand of OX030948.1, from coordinate 94,330,716 downwards.
GGATTTTGGCCATTGGAAATTTTTGAATAGTAGCAAATGCTAGGTTCATGGTACTACTTTTCAATGACGAAATTCTCAAAACTGAAACGCACAATTTTTAAATAATGCATACCAATGGACGGGTAATTGATGCACCTTTCCAACGATATATGACTCTTTGTGGCACAGTTAGGATTTTGGCCAATGGAAATTTTTGAAAAGTAGTAAAACATGAACCTATTATTATTGCTTTTCAAAAATTTCCAATCGGCAAAATTCTTAAATGAAATGAAAACTTTAAGAAAGGAGATATATCTTAGAAAGATACAAGACTGATATCACTGCAATCCAAGAAATGCGATGGAAGGGACAGGGTTGCTCACGGCAAGCATCCTGTGATATCTACTACAGCGGCCATGCGGAGAAGCACGAATTTGGATGCGGATTCGTGGTTGGCAAGAGACTACGACATCATGTTCTGCGATTCACACCTGTGAACGAACGACTTGCCATAATCCGTGTCAAGGCAAGATTTTTCAACGTAAGCCTGATTTGTGCGCACGCTCCGACAGAAGATAAGGACGATGAGACCAAAGACAGCTTCTACGAGCGCCTTGAAGATGCCCATAAGAAGATGACATAAAAATCGTGCTTGGTGACTTCAACGCCAAGGTGGGAAAAGAAAATATCTTTGGTCCAACAGTCGGAAAGTTCAGCCTCCACGACAATACCTCCGATAACGGAATGAGGCTGATTGACTTTGCCGCAGCGCGAAACATGGTCGTTAGTAGCACTAGATTCAAGCATCTTAATATTCATAAAGCAACTTGGCTGTCTCCTGATCAAAAGACGCGCAACCAAATTGATCACGTTTTGATTGACGGAAGGCACTCTTCCAGTGTTTTAGATGTACGCACGATCCGTGGTGCCAATATAGACTCGGATCATTATCTTGTCGCAGCCAAGATCCGTACACGTCTGTGCGCAACCAAGAATGCGCGCAATCCAGCACAGAGAAAGCTAGACGTCGAAAAGCTGCAATCAAAGCAAACAGCCGAAGACTTCGCTACTCGACTCTCACTCCTGCTTCAAGAAAGCACTCCTCCGATCGACGATATATGCGCGCAGTGGAATCATATTTCCCACTCTATGCGTACGGCTGCCGAAGAGGTGATTGGCTATCACCGCCCTCGCCAAAACCAGTGGCACGACCAGGTGTGTCGCGACGCCACTGCAGAAAAAGACGCCGCCTACAAAACCAACCTGCAGTCGGTTGTAACGCGTGCTGCTAAGGAGCGATACAAAGAGAAGAGGAGGGAAGAGAGACGCATTTTCAGGCGAATGAAAAGGGAAGCGGAAATGCGTGTGTGCGAGAAAATTGAGATGCATGGTGACAGGAATGAGGTCCGAAAATGTTTCGAAAAAATAAGACGCCTGGCCGATGATTTCAAGACCGGGGCCTCTGCCTGCAAGGATGAAAATGGGAATCTAGTGACAGATATCCAGAGTACACTGATGATGTGGAAGGAACACTTCTCTAGGCTTCTGAATGGTGACGACGACGACAACAATTCCGCCAATAGAGATTATATCCCGGAATCCCCAATTTTGGACGACAGCGTTGAAGTTCCGCTGCCCGACCATAGTGAAGTCTTGAAAGCTATAGCTCGGCTTAAAAACAACAAAGGCGCAGGAGCCGATGGCTTACCTGCTGAGCTCTTCAATAATGGAGGCGAAGCTCTAATTAAATGCATTCCTGAGCTTCTATGCAGAATATGGTCGGAAGAATGCATTCCAAACGATTGGAACCTCAGTGTGCTCTGCCAAATCCACAAGAAAGGCGATCCCACAATTTGCGCCAACTACCGTGGGATAAGCCTACTGAATATCGCATATAAGGTCCTGCCGAGCGTACTATGTGAAAGACTGAAGCCCATCGTAAATCAGCTGATTGGACCTTATCAGTGTGGCTTCAGACCTGGCAAATCCACCATAGACCTGATATTTACGCTACGACAAATCTTGGAGAAGACCCTAGAAAAACATATCGACACACACCATCTTTTTGTCGATTACAAAGCCGCCTTCGACAGTCCAATAAGGAATCATCTATATTCCACCATGTCTGAATTTGGTATTCCTGCAAAGCTCATCCGTCTTTGCAGAATAACACTGAGCAACACCAGCAGCACAGTTAAAATCGGGAAGGACCTCACTCCTCCATTCGATACCAAACGAGGTTTCAGACAAGTTGATTCCTTATCGTGCGACTTTTTCAACCTAATGATGGAGAAGATCATCCGAGCTGCTGATTTGAGACGCAGGGGCACGATATTCTACAAAAGTATTATGCTGCTGGCGTATGCTGATGATATCGATATCATTGGCCATAATACGCGCGAAGTCAGCGCAGCATTCTCCAGGTTAGCGAAAGAGTCGAGTCGAATGGGTCTTGTAGTGAACGCAGATAAGACGAAATACCTAGTGTCAACAAATAAACAGTCCCAGCGTCTTTGAAACCACGTCACTGTTCACAACATCTCCTTCGAGGTTGTTAAGGACTTCGTCTACTTGGGATCCAGCGTAAACTCTTTCAACGATGTCAGTATTGAGATAAAGCGAAGGATAACTCTTGCCAACAGGTATTACTTTGGGCTGAGTAGTTAATTGAGAAGCAGAGCCCTCTCTCGGCGAACAAAACTCACGCTCTATAAGTCACTAATCATGCCCGTCCTATTATATGCAGCACTGAGTAGTTAATTGAGAAGCAGAGCCCTCTCTCGACGAACAAAACTCACGCTCTATAAGTCACTAATCATGCCCGTCCTATTATATGCAGCACAAACCTGGACGTTGAGCTCTATGCTGTTATTATATCCTACGGTAAGTAAAATATTGTGTCCTTTGAGCCTTTTTGTCAGACTTTTATTATTCATGATGTGTAAAATAATCACTCTTTGTTACATGTGTGGTAGATATACACTAAAATCATATCGTCAAGCGATTTATTTTTATATGGCCTTATTCTACGTGAAATTCTACTGAAAAGAAGTGGAATTTGTATTTCATTTCCAACAAGGCAAATAGCTGTGAAAATTCAATGAACGTCGGCGCAACAAAAATCGAACCCTTCAACTTTAAAAACGAATTAAAAAAAAAATTGTGACGACATTGAGAGGTCCCTCATGTCCCTCTTTAAAAATTTCTATAAAGTTTGGTTGTGCTTTTTTTTTTTGTCGATTTCGTCACACTGTGTTATTGTTCGCAATAAAAATATGAAATAAATTAAAATTAAAATAAATCCCACAGTGACATTTTATGCAATATCGGTAACTCAGACTATCGAATGATACATATCGTCACCTAAATAACGTAACATCACTTTTGATAAGTTTACAGGAGAAGCAAAAAACGATATTAAATTCAAACAACTTGAGATATTGAAACGAAATTTTCAAATCAAATAACTTGGTTATTTTTGGCGGCAGAAGTTTAAAATTCATAACACACATGTAATATAATGTAGTGAATCATAATCAATAAAAAACACAATTTCGAATTTTTTGATCAAATTTTTTTTTGCATTTTATGTGACGATATATCAAAATGTTTTTATAAAGATTTATAAGCGTTTTGAAGTTCATCTGAAATCGCTTGACGATATGATTTTAGTGTATATCTACCACACATGTAACAAAGAGTGTTTATTTTATCGCACATCATGAATAATAAAAGTCTGAAAACACACTTTTCACTTTTTTGATCTGCTCAAAGGACACAATATTTTACTTACCGTAGGATATAATAACAGCATAGAGCTCTGATAAAGTTTCCTTCGAAAATAATTTGGAAAATACGCAATGCACTTTTCACTATTCAAATTACAAAATTGCAATTGAAATAGCACAAAAAAGTAGTTTTTCAAACGTTAAGACACTCAGAATTATCTCACAGCAATCTTGTGATATCTTGTTAGATATCGCCCTTTTTTATTTTCTACAAAAACTAGAATCGCAAAATGTGGCATTTAGCTTGTGCGTTCTAACAAGCCATATATGACCAAAATTCGTTATCACTTGGTTAAATGGCAACAGTTTGAACGCTATGAACGCATATAAAAAAATCGATGATATTCGATTTAAAACACACTTTAAAACTTCTGTCATTTTCCCAATTTGCAACTGATTCCAGTTATCTTAGACTTTTTTGAAAGGTACTTAGTAAATAGTTTTAACGATTCCTGTAAAAAAATTAAGGATTTTTGTTGGTTACTATTTTTAAAAAAATAAAGAAGAACTAACATTTATACAAAATTTTTGAAAAATTGACTTCTCCATTGCGATAAACTCACTTTATATATTTTTTTCAAAAATCTTTTGACACTGTTAAATTCAAAGTTTAATTCTATTGAACAAAAGTGCATTTTGTTTTTAAATTCTCACAACCTAAGCATATGTAAAAAATTGTTAAAAGTCGAAATACTAGAATTCCTACTTTTTAACTTTAAAAATTTAAAAAATAAAATGTGATGGAATTGTGAAGTCGGACTAGTCGCGATATAATCACAAGATGTCCCTCTCTCGAAATTTTTAAGAATTTAGGCTGAAAAGGTTTTAAAGGTCGAATCGGTAACGCAGTGTAATATATTCTATATTATTATTGTTCGCAATAAAAATATAAAATAAATTAAAATTAAAATAAATCCTACAGTGACTTTTGATTGCATATATCTCGGTAACCAGGTAACTTAGACTATCGAATAATATATCAAAATGTTTGTATTTAAATTATCTATAGATTATAGACTTCCTAAACATTGAAATGACGTCACCTAATTTGTACTCATCCGGAGCAATTAGCCTAAAAATCATTATCTTGCGTTTAGAAATCTTAGGGTAGGGCCATAGTGGATGAAAAAAAATTTTTGCAAAAACTATTTTTTTAATGGTATCTTCTTATCAAAATACAGCATTGATCTAGAACAATAGTTCACTTTTTATGAGCAAAAAACTCTCTTGAACCAATATACGCATTCATATCAAAAGCTATTTTTGAAAAGTTGGCGGTTCGAAATTCATCGGAGAGCAGAATCCTTCGGCCATGTTGCTTAAAATGCGGTAAGTTTTCAGTTTCTCAATCCCGCTTAATAGAAAAAAATTTCACTACGCCTTAATATATATATATATTATACTTTGCCAATACATATACATATATTGGGCCTCATTGTTGATTCCGTACGGAATGAATTCCGTTGCGGAAAGCATTGTCGATCCAAGAAATTATTTCAATTGTTGATTCCAGCGGAACGAACTGTGTTATCAACGATTGTGACATTTTCTGCGGAACGCACCTTTTGATCGATTGAAAAATTAAAATTTTTTTTTATGGCAGTGATGCAAATAACGATACATTTTGTTGATTCTTCAAGTAAACTTTAAATCTATGCAGCACTAAGCTCTCTTTTTGTCAGTTGTGTTATATAAAATAAATTTTTAAGAATTTTGGTAAATGGATACAATTGCTCTCTATTTTGTTGACTCTGATGAGGCAGATTGTACCGAAATGAGGCTGGAAAGAAGATTCTTAAGGTACACTGCGAAAAACATCCTGGATATGACCGATAGAGTGTAAGTAATGCATTACTAATTTGAATTTTGTTTGATTCTTAAAAAATAATCACATTCTTTTGAATACCTCAGTTTTCAGCAAAATTTCAGACTAAATAAAGATGCTTTTAAATACGTCTTGTCAGAATTGAAAAGTAGCATTGTGCAGGGCAAAAGACAAGGTGCTTTGACCGCAACACAAAAACTTGCTGCTTGCCTAAGATTCTTAGCAGAAGGCAGCTATCAGCACGGAATTGTAAAAGATTTTAATGTTAATGGCTTCCGCTACTTTACCAATTATATTTGCAATTAATTATTTCTTCCGTTTGATATTTATTGTTTTCCATAGTTAATCTATCACGCGATCGTTTCTTTACATCGAACACATCAAGTTTCCGAATTATTTCAATCATATCATTTCATCGAATTGTAATCTAAATCATTCGTCCCATAACCTCACTTTACAACTGAAACATGGCCGCCCGTTGTGAAAGCTGCAAGTCAGAATGGACCACGGTGGGAGCCTTCATCTCCTGCAACGGATGCTCCAACCTTTTTCATGGGAAATGTGTTGGACTTTCTGCCAGGATTGGAGATGCCCTCAACTGCACCACATCTAATGGCCTTCAATGGTTTTGTCTAAACTGTCGTAAAATAACCACTAGCCACCTGCTGCAAGCCCTTGCAAATGTCAATAAATCTGCCAACAACATTGTGGAGGAGGTGAAACGCCTTTATAATATCACCACTACACTGAATAACAACAAAGGAACCGTCTCACCACAACAAAAAACGAAGAAAAAAAAAACAGGAAAGGTTAAAGAATCCAATCTAGAGAGGGTCATCAACATGGATGCCTTGCAAGCCACCACACCATTATCCACAAGCTGCTCTCAACCTAGTCTAGGGGACCCATCTCACCAGCCTCCCGAGCCCTCACACCAGCCCGTGCACCATCAATTAAACACTCCTAATCAGCCTCTCGTGTCCACGGAAAGTGGACCACTGGTTGATTTAGTAGTTTTCACACCATCGATTAAAGACACCGCATCTTCCAGGAACATCACTTCTGACTCTAACTCAGCTGGGCACGACTTACAAAGTGCTGTGAATTCAACTAATAGACTGCCTAACGTCTCACATCATCTAGCCAACACGGCTAATCAGTCCCTCGGTGTTTCGGAATCAGTCCCATTGGTCGATTTGGTGGTTATAACACGGCCTCCACGAAAGCCTATCTTTGTCTCGAGGCTAGCTGCCGCTACAACAATTGAAAATATTCTCACATACGTTGCTAACAAATTACCGCATCCTGAATCAACCATCACTTGCCTAAAGTTTAAACAAAAAGCTGACCAAAAAATTGCTTCATTTAAAATTTATGCTTCCGAGGTAGACTATGCTAAGATAATTTGTAAAAATTTTTGGCCCAACGGGGTCCTAGTTCGTGACTTTATTCCACGCCCTTGGCCAGCACCCACATTGAACAACCAGGCTCTCAACGGCATTTCGTCTACATCTCCAAAAAACTAACCAACCACAATAGTAACTCGAGCATATCTCCTGAAAAAAATCTCCAATCTACCATCATTGATCACCGATCCATAACCAATCTACTATCACCTCTTTCATCATCATCACCACCATTACCCTCATCACCATCATCATCTTCATCAACATCATTATCAACATCTTCATCACTATCATCATCTTCATCAGCATCATCATCATCATTATCATCTTCATTATCATCATCATATGTATCAGCAATATCACACGTATCATCATCATCTTCAACTACTTCGCCACCATCATTTTCAACTACTTCGCCACCATCATCTTCAACTATATCGTCATCATCAACAGCATCATCATTATCATCATCATATCGTCACATAAAATGCAAAAAAACGTATGAACAAAAAATTCGAAATTGTGTTTTTTATTGATTACGATTCACTACATTATATTACATGTGTGTTATGAATTTAAAACTTCTGCCACCAAAAATAGCCAAGTTATTTGATTTGAAAATTTCGTTTCAATATCTCAAGTTGTTTGAATTTTATATCGTTTTTTGCTTCTCCTGTAAACTTATCAAAAGTGATGTTACGTTAATTTGCATTTTAGGTGACGATATGTATTAGCATCACCACACGTACCATCATCAACCTTAATTGCTTCGTCATCATCATCTTCAACTATGTCGTCATCATCAACAGCGCCATTGAGAGCATCAGCTTCAATATTACCATCGTCATTTTTAACACCTATAGACACAATATCGTCTCCATCAAATCACTCACCGACTTCACCCATTATTAAGTTTTCATTGTACTACCAGAACATCGGAGGTATGAGAACCAAAATAAATCAATTCTTTATTACATCTTGTTCGTTAGAATATGACTTCATATTATTCACAGAAACTTGGTTAACAGAGCATCATTTCACTTCAGAACTGTTCAGTGGCACCTCTTATAATGTTTACCGTAAGGACCGTAAGGCCCTACACTTACTGGTCGTTCACGTGGGGGTGGGGTTCTGGTTGCGATCAAAAATTCATTCCCATGTGAACAATTACACCATCACAATAGTGCAGCCCAATCAGCGGCTCTTGACATTGACCAAATCATTATTAAACTTACTTTGTCTAATAATTTCGAGCTTTTTCTGATAGTTACTCGAAAATCTATCCGCTTCTCAGCACGTTGTGTTCGCCGGCGACTTCAACTTAGGTAACATTATCTGGAAACCTGAAGTCGACGGTTCTCACCTTCATCCTTTTAATGCTCATAGCTCAACTGAAACCCTTTTAATAGACTTTTTTAGCCAATATGACTTGGTTCAAGTCAATAAGTTCAAAAATGATCTAAACCGCGTTCTTGACCTCATATTTGTCGATAAAGAATTCCGCGTTAACTCAGACTTACCAGCTTCTTAAATTTTTAACAGCACCAATCACCAATTTTCACTTTATCAATACCAGAAACTAGTTACTAATCAGGAACTTACATTAGACTTTACAAACGCAAATTTTGCTGAAATGAATGAACTTTTATCCTCGATCTCATGGGACTTCATCGCTCGTGAACCAGATCTATCGATTGCCTATGATAAATTTATATCTATTTTAAATGACTCGATCAATCAGTTCGTGCCATTAAAACAGACCTTCAGCAATAGGAACCGCCCGTGGTTTAACAAGAGGCTCTCAAACTTAAAGAACAAAAAGAATAAAGCCTATAAACGATTAAGGCAAGATTCATCTAATCTGACTAAAAAAACCTACTACCTGTCACTTCATAATCAATTTGTAATCCTTAATAGGTTCCTTTACAACTCCTTTATCTCCTCCACGGAACAAACTCTAAAGAATAATAGTAAATACTTCTGGTCTTATATCAATAACAAAAGGAAGACAAACGGACTACCCAGCACTATGTCTTATCTGGGTTCCTCCTCAGATGACCGTCAAACTATATGCAATTTCTTTGCTGATTATTTTAAATCAGTTTATTTCTCCGCCTCCAGCTCTGATCCTTTATTGCTTAGTCGCCCATATGATTTTGTCCTTGACCTAGGTGATCTTTCATTTCAAACTGAAGATATCGCGACTGCTTTAGCTAGCCTTAAAACTAACCATATACCAGGTCCTGATGGTTTAGCTCAAATCGTTTTACGAAGATGTGCCGCTTCCCTGGCGACTCCTCTCTTTTTAATCCTTAGAAAATCAGTATCTAGTGGCCGATTTATTGATGCCTGGAAACATTCTTACATAGTCCCCATCCACAAATCCGGTCCTAAGCATGAAATTAAAAACTATAGACCCATTTGTAAACTTTCCGTCATACCTAAAATCTTCGACAAAATCATATATGACAAAATGACATTCCATGTTAAAAATGTGATATCTCCGGAACAACATGGTTTCTTAGCAGGTAAATCAACGTTAACGAACTTGGTACTTTTTTGTAATGTTATTATTACTAACTTTGAAGCAGGTGTCAAGAAACTGATGTCATCTTTACTGATTTTGCGAAAGCATTTGACAAAGTCTCTCACAAGCACCTTATTTTAAAACTTGCCTCCCTAGGAATTCACTCTAACCTCCTATATTGGTTCCAATCATACCTTTCTAATCGCCGCCAATCAGTAAAAATTAATAACAACCTATCCAATCTCTTCGAAGTTTCATCCGGTGTTCCCCAAGGCAGCCATCTAGGGCCCTTACTGTTCTTACTATTTATTAATGATCTTCCTAGGGTCATACGTCATTCCCAAAGCCTTCTTTTCGCCGACGATCTGAAGCTTTTTCGATCGATTAAGTCAAATGAGGATGCCATACTTCTCCAAACAGACATTGATTCAATCTTCGCCTGGTGCGAACAGAATGAACTACCACTTAACATCTCCAAATGTCAATGTATCTCTTTTTATAGATCATCACTCCCGTCAACAAACTCCTATTTTATTAACTCATGTTCACTTCAACGTGTTGCCTCTAAGAAAGACCTTGGAATTTTATTTGATCCTCGTCTTCATTTTAAAGATCATATAAATCTCATCTTCAACAAGTCATCTTCAACAAGTCTAACTCGATGCTTGGCTTCATTATTAGGAACTCAGAGGACTTTAGGGATCCCTACACCCTCAAATGTTTGTACACTTCATTAGTCAGACCCCATTTAGAATACTGCTCCATTTTATGGAATACTTCCTCTCCCAGTCAATCCCTGCGAATTGAAAGAGTACAAAAAAAGTTCAAGAGTACAAAGAGTACAAGATATGTAATATCTAAACTTAACTGGAACCTACATCAGCCTCCTCCATACTCCACTAGATGTGCATTAATTGATATTTGCTCCCTCGAATCTAGACGCAAGATGCAGTCAGTCATTTTTATTCGTGACCTGATTCATCACCATATCCAGTGTCCCACTCTACTTGGTTTGCTAGATTTCCTTACCCCACTCCGCTATCTTCGTAGCCAGTTTACCTTTCGGGTTCCTTTTCACAGATCTGAATATGCTCGAAATGAGCCTATCACGCGCTGCAATATTGAGGCAAACAGGGTTTTGTCATTGATTGACATATTCGATTCAATTTCAAGAACTCAGTTTAAAACAAATCTCAACCTGCTCCAAGTTTTCCGCGTTACCTAATGTTACTAACCAGTGGTTGTCTTTATCACGCACCTTGATGATTTACTTTGGTCTCGCCCTCTGATAGTTACCTTCCATATACCTTCCATATACATTCATACCGTTTTCTCCTTTATGCAAAGTTTAACCTTAACTTAGTTGTCATCAATCTCAATTTTTACAGGTAACTTACTCGTAATTAATACAATCAATGTTATTATTAATTTTAATGTTATATATCGGTTCATAACCGCCAAAATATCTTAAGCGCCAAAAAGAAAACTTTACAGGAGAAGGTTTTTTTTAATTTTCTTTGCTATTAATTTTATCTTTTATCTCTTATCTCTTTGCTATTAATTTTATTTTAATAATTTTATCTCTTATATTGATTAATTTCTTTTAGAGAATTTCATCTTAAGCGACACTTTGCTGTCATGAAAAATGTAAACAAACATGTAGTGTGTACTTAAGCTAAAATTGCTTTTGGTTTAAATTCATAATCTAATTTCGTACACCTATGAAATTTTGACAGACGATGTAAACCATCGCAAATTATCGATTTTCATCAAAAAACATAAATCGGATATTATGTCGCTTAAGATATTTTGGCGGTTATGAGTCGATATATTCTTAGTAGTCTGTAAGAGATTTTATCTATGCTTGATGAAATATTAATAAATAAATAAATAAATAATGTGGCACAGTCAACTTTTATCTTAATTCTTTCTGAAGTTTTGGATGCTTTAGAAGTTCGCCTTTGTTCTAAGTGGATATCTCTTCATATGAATAGAGATGAAGAACGAGAAGCGAAGACAGCGCTTTTTCAAAAATGTGGTATACCTAGAATCACCATGGCTGTTGATGGGACCCATGTGAAAATACAGGCACCCAGAAACGACAAACACCTTTTTTTTAACAGAAAGGGTTATTATAGTTTAAATGTTATGATTGTGAATACTTTTCTACCTTAATTATGACATTTTTTATTTTTTATAAAATAATTTTACTATAATATTTACATTTAGATATGGGACTATAATATGCAAATAAGATACATATCTGCTCAATACCCCGGAAGCTGCCATGATTCCCACATATGGGAAATGAAAGATGCAAAAAATGTATTTGCCTCCAAACATCAAAATGGAATGCATTCAATAATTTGAGGTAAAATAAAAAATAATGTTGATAATATAGATATAATCAGGCTAACTTTGGCTCCTAACACCGTTTAGAGAGCCAATTTCTTGTGACCGAAAACGAAAATTAAATATCGCACATGCAAGGAAAGAATAGTCGTTGAGTGAACCATTGGCGTCCTTAAAACCGTATTTCGATGTCTTTTATCGGAGCGAGGACTACACCATGATCCAGCTAAAGCGGCTAGGATAATAAATTTATGTTGTGCTCTTCACAACATACGGCTTCACTATAATGCGACCGATAAAGACTACCATCAAACGTAGAAGACGAAAGTGATGATAATACCTTGATCGCTGACTTCGTTGCTGATGAGGCAAATGACATGATAATTCGAATTTTGGATTATTTTTAAATTTTATTACATATATATTTTATTATCATATACATTTTTCCATAGTTTTTAATATTTACATTTAACTCAAAAGAAGGATTAAAGAAAAAATTAAATAAAAATAAAAATACATATTAAAAAGAAATAAATAAAAAATTAATGCTTTCAAAATTAAAAAGGAAAAAAATTATTAAAGAATATAGGAGGAACATAAATTTATTTAGATATTGTTCAACTTTTGTAATTCTAACTCTAGAAGTCTTTTTTTATGTTGAGGTTTTCATTCATTATTTGTTTTATATCCAAATTGTGCCTTTTTTATTCATTTAACTGTTCTTAGTTTAGTTAGTGATAAACTTCTTCTAATATCCCTCAGTACTCTGTATCTGTCCCCACTTTGCTTCTTAATTTCTTCCAAATTTTTCGAAACCTTTGATACAAATTCTTTTTGCACGGAGAACTGCTCTTTCAATAACTCATTTTGGTGTTGAATTGTTCTTTTGTTTGGACGTGAATAATTTGGGCTGTTTTATGTCTTTTATTGAATTAATGATGCCTTGAATTCTTATTTGAATTGAAACACACGCGGTAGCTTAACAAAGGATTAATTTATTTCATTCTTATTCGATACATTTTAACCCAGTGAACAATTTTATAGAGAAAGCAGTTTTACATCTTATTTATTCGTGGAAAGGTTGCCAGATAATTATTCACGGTCATAACAATCTCCCACGCTATTGAGATATAATATAATAGGAATTAACATGAATAATAAAGATATTTTGATAATTTGGAAAAATGTAATAATACGGACATACAATTAAAGTTTATAATTACTCAAGAACATAATCACGCAGATATGCTGGCATGTTGCGTTGCCTTCCAATTCTACGAGTCTCTTGATCTTGACTTTGTTGACAATGTTGATGATTCGGAAACTGTGCTTCTTGGCTAGTTAAAGACGCCTGCGAAGTTTCTGGTTGCAGATTTTCTTGAGCATTTGGAACTGCTTGCGAAGATTCTTGATGGCTTGAAAATGTCTGCGGGGTTTCTTGACGGCTTAAAGCTTCGAAGGTGTATTGGCTGTGATCATTAGCTTGTTGATTATATGGGGCTTGCTGATTACTATCATTAAGGATAACTGGAGCAAAATGAACTTGCCGTTGTTGAACTTTTGTGAGTTTAAGTTGATCGATATGACGCTTTAGTGTGTATCCATCGTCTAGTCTTACTACGTAATGGAGTTCCCCAAATTTTTGTAGTACAGTGCCTAATTTCCAAACTGTTTTGTTGTTTCGGATATGTAAAACTTGCACTCTTTCTCCCACGCTGATTTGACGCACTCCCGGAATAGGTTTTGTGGATTTAAATTTTATTGTTGGCTTCAAAACATCCAATTTGATTCTAATACGCCTATTGAAATAAAGTTCTGCTGGACTTTTTCCGCTGCTAAGGGGAGTTGCTCGATATCTTTGAAGAATTTCATTGACCTTTTTTTGTATAGAACCGGCTTCAGATGACATGGCCTTTAATTTCGGCTTGAGTGTTTGAACGTTGCGTTCAGCTAGGCCATTTGTACTCGGATGTCCCGGAGCGATTAGTTTTTGAAAAATTCCATATTTGTTGCAATATGACTTGAAGTGGTTGCTTGTAAATATCGTGGCGTTGTCAGATACCATTATCGAAGGATAGCCATGCGTAGCAAAAATGTCTGATAGCAGGTTTATTGAAGTTTGAGTTGTTGGTGCATCGCGTATGACACGAAACTCTGCCCATTTGGATTTTGCATCGATGACGATCAAAAAATAATGATCCTGGAACGGCCCTGCGTAATCGATATGAATTCTTTCCCAGTTCTCATCCGGTTCTTCCCACTGATGGAGTGGGGCTTTTGCAGGCTTATTTTGAACTTGAACACAGGCTTCACATGATCTTACCATTCTTTCAATATCTCTGTCGATTCCTTTCCAAAAACAGTAACGTCTGGCAAGTTGTTTCATTTTTGTTATTCCCGGATGAGTGTGGTGTAATTCTTGAAGGATTTGAGGCTGGAGACTTTTCGGAATCAAAACACGTTGGCCTTTGAAAATAATTCCATTGTCGAGTACGTAAGTCACGCCGCTATCTTCACCATTAAGCAACTTTGACAAAAGATTTGAAAGTTCTGGATCCTTAGCAGTTTCTGATGATATTACCTCAGCGTTTATGTGCTCGCTCGAAATTTCAAAAATTGTAAGGGAGCATACTTAATTTATCTCTTCATTGATGCTTTTATCTGTAGATAGCTTTCCATTAGTTTGTGTAGCTCGAGAGAGGCAATCGACATTGATGTGTTTAGAACCTTCTTTATACACTATTTCGTAGTCAAAACTTGATAAGAATTCTGCATAGCGTAGAAGTCTGGCTGCTGTTATAGCTGGCAATTTGTTGTGCTGATGAAAAATGTGTGAGAGTGGGCGGTTATCAGTAACTAGCTGAAATTTCCTTCCGTATATGTACATGAAAAAGTGATTGATGGTAAATATTATGGCCAATGCTTGACGATCGATATGGCTATAGTTTCGTTCAGCTGTTGTTAATGATCTGGAAGCGAAAGCAACTGGACGCTCAATGCCATTTACTACATGAGAAAGTGCACCTGCTACACCTGTTGGACTTGCGTCACATGCGACCAGTTGACAGTTTGGATCAAAAGGCATAAGAACCTGATCACTCGATATAATATTTTTAAGTTTTATAAATGCTGCTTCACAACTCGCTGACCAATAAAATCGTTTATTCTTCTGGAGCAATTGTCGTAATGGGTATGTAATTGAAGACAAATGAGGTATGAATCTAGCGTAGTACGTTACCATGCCTAAAAATCGTCTGACATCTTCTATTGTAGCTGGACGGGGCATGTTTTCAATTGCTTGAATTTTTAAAGGCGATTTTGAACAACATGTCCCAGATATTCTATCTGAGTTTGAAGAAATGAACATTTATTATAATTTAAATGTAGATCATGCTCTTTTAACCGCTGGAGACATTTGATTAAATTTTGTTTACATTCAGCTTCTGTAGCGTCATGTATTACGATATCATCGAAATATGACATAGTTTTGTTTAAACCAGATAAAATTTGCTCAATTATGCGATTGAATTCGGATGGTGCTGTTTTTATACCAAACGAAAGGCGATTTACTCTGTAAGTTCCTTTATGGGTCGATATTGTTTGAATTATTGTGGACTCTGGACTCACCCGGAGATGTAAATACGCTTTATACAAGTCAAGGCAGCAAAAATATTTTGAACCTTTAAGACTGTTCAAAATTTCATCAATTCTGCGAATTGGGTAATTTTCCGAGACCAATTGTGGGTTAACGCCTACTTTGTAGTCGACGCAGAGTCGAACACTGCCGTCTGATTTTGGAATTATTACCAGAGGAGATCCGCAGTCGCTCCTTTCGCATTTTGAAATAATGCCGGAGGCTTCTAAGTCAAAAAGATCTTTTTCAACACGTTCTCGAAGTGCATATGGAACTTCTCGTTCTTTATAAAAAACTGGTTTAGCACCTTGACGAAGTTGTAATGTGACTTCAAAATTTGGAACGCAACCTACTTTCCCTGTAAAAACTTCGTGAAAATGATTGGTAATGTCTGCAATTGAATCTAAATTACTTGTACGAATTGAATTGATATTGTTGAGTGGTTGCTTG
The DNA here is from genome assembly GCA_943735915.1 of Pherbina coryleti. Taxonomy (NCBI): domain Eukaryota; kingdom Metazoa; phylum Arthropoda; class Insecta; order Diptera; family Sciomyzidae; genus Pherbina; species Pherbina coryleti. Next base: position 94,314,755 of record OX030948.1, on the reverse strand, counting down.
TCCACTTGCTGGAGGTTTATGTTCAAGTGTCGAATCCAAACTCGACCTAAAGGGCATCATATTCGTCAGGGACAATATACATTTCTTCATTTGAAGTAAAGTTTTTTAATTTTACTTGTACGCAGACTTTTCCATCTGGAACTACAATATTTTTAGTATATGAACGAAAAGCAATTGTTGAAGGCTGAAGTGGGATATTTAATCCTAGCTGATTGAATTGATTTCTTGGAATGAGAGTGAACCCAACACCGGAGTCGACTTCAAATTTTTGATGGCGCCCATTTATTTGAACTGTGACATAATATTTGTCGGTGTCATTTCTACTGTGTTGATTTGAGTAGATATCAACAACTTGGTTTATGCCATAAATTTGGTGAACTGTTTCATCGAAGTCATCGTTTTTTGCAACTCTATTATTACAATTTGTAGATTTCATTAGAGTTTTCAGGCACACCTGTTGAACATGACCAGTTTTGCCACAGGATTTGCATTTGAGGTTATGTTGGTTGGTGCGGCAATCTTTTGTTTTGTGATTGTCTTTACCACACCGTATGCAAACATTATCGATTCCTAACTGGCTGTAATTAATTCTAGATTTTGAACGTACCTGTGGTCTCGATGCGCGGTTTCTGGAGTGGCTTCTTCGGTGAAATGTAGGCTTGGCTTGAATTTTGTTAACGTCACTGCTGTTGGGCTGCTTTAAGTTTAATTCTCGGCTGTCTATTTTTGATGCTTCTAGAGACAGCGCCTTGTTAACGACTTGCTCTAAGTCAGCTTCCTTAGATTGAAGTAATTGCTCACGGACTGTAATGTCTTTTATGCCACGAATAAACTGTGCGCGCAGGAAAATGGTTGAAATGTCAGCACTGCATTGACATGGGGATACAAACCCGCATTAATTTATGTCGCGACGGAGTAGTGCTACATACTCAGCTATCGATTGGTCCTCGCTTTGGTAGGTTGACAAAAATCTATGTTGACTTACAAGAATGTTCTTTTGTGGGCATAAGTGAGTTTCCAGCTTTTTTGTGATTTCGTCGTACTCGATTTCGTTGACTGTTTTCGGGGCTACCAGTGCCACCAGCAATTTGAAGTGTGTAGAGCCAATTGCATTTATTAACATTTGATGGCAAAGTGTTTTGTTAGCAAAAACACCTTTCATTGTTAAATAATTTTCGAATCTCTGGCGATATAACTTGAAATTTTCCTTATTGGAATCAAAGTTTTCGAATCGCCGTTCAGAGTCGGCGTTAAAACATGTAGGTCCGGTTCTCGGTCAATTGTGTCCAAACTTAATAACACGCACAACACAATTGATCATAAGAAGCTAGGTCAAAGTCCTTTCAAGAACTGAAATGGCCAGCTATTTATTTATTTTATTTTTTATTCAACGCATGCTGTCTCTTGAGCAAGTGCTGGCTGCTCCAAATGTAATTCCGTTGACTCTGTTAGTCCTTCTTGAACAGTGTTTGAACTTACGGTTGCACTGGGATTACCAAAACTGGTAATTGTTGGAATCCCACCGGTTGAGGTGTTGAAGTTTAGCATATAGCTTACATCCTCTTCAATGGGTGTTAAAGGAACTTCCTTGAAAGGACCTCCACCAGTTTCTCTAAGTTGCTGTCTGTTTCTGGAAAGTTTCTTTTTTACTCCACATTCGAAATCAGTCCAAACCTAAAAACCAAAAAATTACTCCTTGTGTAACCAAGCGCATGAAGGCACAATACTTTTTTCCATCCTGCAGGATCTTTATGGGGAGGCCCGCATGCATTCAGGGTAATAGACAGGTCTTCCCAGAATTGCGACAATATGCCAGGGGCTCTCTGGCTGAACCCTTGGGCAATATCTGTGTTCGATTTCATCCTCTCAACCATAATCTCCAATTGGCTTTTTGTGGTGAACTTATGCTTCTTATTCCTGAATAAAATTAAATGATTAGTATTTTTATAAAATGTCCGAAATTTCGTCGTAAAACTTACATTTTTGCAATACTCGTTACTTAAAAGCTCACTTTCCGCAAACAATTATCAACTGAATGAAAACACAGCAAAATTTCGATTTCGCGGAATCAACAATGCGATTTAAAATCGCGGAACTAAGACAAACAAAGTAGGTAATGCAGTTTCACATGACGGAATCAACAATAGGAAATGAAATCCTGCGGTACGGAATCAACAATGAGGCCCATTAATAGATATTTTGAAGACGTGTCTTCGAAATATACTTTCAGTGCAGAAATTATTTAAGGACGGTCCTCAAAAAATACAAAAGTCCGCAAAATAATCGTTGTACATAAAAAAGGTCTATATATTGATTTTTTTTATTTATATATTTTTTTTTTTTATTTATTCATTTCAACATTCAAAAAAGCTTAAAAGCCTATACAAATGTGTAGATTGATTGTTATATGGCGAAATCGATTCAATTTCAATTTTTAATTAGAAAAAAAAAGTAATGATAAGTAAAAATATTTATGTATACAAATTAATTTAATTAATTCAATTGTTTCATTCATATATCTGTAACCTAATAAACTTAATTAAATGATAACTTCAGTGGGTACAGAAAAGAAAAGACAGTTTAAAATCCAGCCCAGTTCGCAAGAAGAGTGTAATAGAAGATTTTGAAATAACTTCATCAGATAATAATATTTTTTTTTTTTTTTTTATATATTTTTATTTGGCTTTATTTCAATCAATACGATCCATGCAACATTTTCCAGAAAGATTAACTTTAGCTGGTGCAGTGAGTGAGAAAAACTACGTAAGTGTACTGGGATTACATTATTCCAAACTCTACAAACCCGTACTTGAAATGAGTGTTCCATTATTGAACGATGAAAACGAGGCATAATAAGGGATCTTGTACGGCTGGAATTTGAAAACCTAAATCTATTAACCATATAAGTAGGTGTCATGTATTTGATTGATTTGTAAAAAAATAACAACATACGTAAAGATGCGTAATTGTAGAACGAACATCCAAGATAACTCAAAACCTGGTGAGAAGTATGATCTCTCAGGCGAAGTCTATACACAAAGCGAATTAATCTATTAAAACATTTTTTCAACCGATCAAAAATTAGGATACTAGTTCCAGAAACTATTTCCAACCCATAGTTAAAAAGTGGCATTAACAAGGCATTTGCAATCTTAACCCTGACATCGAAGGGTAAATAATAACCAATATTATATCGACTCATAACCGCCAAAATATCTTAAGCGACATAATATCCGATTTATGTTTTTTGATGAAAATCGATAATTTGCGATGGTTTACATCGTCTGTCAAAATTTCATAGGTGTACGAAATTAGATTATGAATTTAAACCAAAAGCAATTTTAGCTTAAGTACACACTACATGTTTGTTTACATTTTTCATGACAGCAAAGTGTCACTTAAGATGAAATTCTCTAAAAGAAATTAATCAATATAAGAGATAAAATTATTAAAATAAAATTAATAGCAAAGAGATAAGAGATAAAAGATAAAATTAATAGCAAAGATAATTAAAAAAAACCTTCTCCTGTAAAATTTTCTTTTTGGCGCTTAAGATATTTTGGCGGTTATGAGTCGATATAATTTCCGCAATGTAAAGCAAACTCGCGATATCGTCAAATCAATTTGCGTTCTGAAATTTAAGCTGTTATCCAACCAGATTCCCAAGGATTTGCAATGTTCTACTAGACATATTGCATCTAGACATATTGTATCATCAATTTTAAGATCAAGATTTATATTGGCTGAGCCAGAAAAAAGAATAGCCTTAGTTTTGTATGGGTTTAAAGCAATTGCATTTGTCCTAGACCACAAGCATAATTCTTCAAGATCACTATTAACATGGGACTGAAGAGTAGTTTGATTATTATATAAATCTGATGTAATGAGCTGCACATCGTCTGCGTATATATGCAGTTTGGAATATTTTACGGATTCAGTGATGTCATTAATATAACACATGAAAAGGAGCGGGCCCAAAATGGAGCCTTGCGGCACACCGCTACTAAGGTTGCGTATGCTAGACGTCTTGTCCCCTATAGACACGAACTGTGATCTGTCTGAAAGGAAAGAAAGCAAAATTTTACACGAGGAGTTAGAGAATCTATACTGAGATTTCATTTTCCAACATAACATGTTGTGGTCAATAGAATCAAACGCTTTTGAGAAATCAAGTAAAGTTAGAACTGTAGGAATTTTGTTGTCTAAATTAACACGTACATCCTCTGTCAAATCAAGCAGAAGTGATGTAGTGGAATGGTTTTTGCGGAAACCTGATTGGAAAGCAGATATTAAATTGTTAGAGTTTAAAAATTCAGTAATTTGGTTTCTAGAGAGGATCTCAAATAATTTAGACATAACTGGCAGAATGCTTATTGGTCTATAATCTGAGAAGCTGACTGGATTTTTAACTTTGCTTACAGGTACAACTCGAGCAAGCTTCCAGGCCTTGGGAAATTTAGAAGTAGTAAAGATTGTATTTATAATATGAAGAAGGTGTGTTGAAATATAAGGGAAGACAATTCTTAAAAATTTAAGTGGTATATTATCCGAGCCTATTGCATGGGATTTTATCAAGGAAAAAGCAGTACAGAGTTCGATTTCATTTATACATCTAAATGAGAAACAACTCTCATGTTCAAGTAACGAAGAATAAATTTGCATACCATTAGTTTTCCCGGCTTGTCTGATGAAACTATCATTTAGGCCATCAATTTCACTTAGAATTTGTGTACTGTTAGAAGAACCTGGAAGCGCTCCAATATCTCTCAGTTTATTCCATAGTTGCTTTGGATTACAATTACCCAGGAAAAGCCTTGTGTGTTCGTTTCTGCATCTACGGATCACTCGTTTAGCTCTATTACGATATTTCTTGAATATAGCTAGGTTTTGATCAGAATGATTTTCATTTAGTACTCTTAGGGCTAAGTTCCTCAATTCACAAGCCCGAATAACCTCAGGCTTGTTCATAAATTTGTTACTATTTTTTTCGCTTAGCTTTATGGATTTAAGGGGAACATTCCTTACAAAAATATCTTCCAGTTTACTGCTAAAAGTTTCGATAAGCCTATCACAGTCCGAAGACATATAAAATTGCGCCAAATCCATACCCAAAACATCATCAATAATACGGTTGTAATTTGCTCTATCATAGCACCTAAAAGATATATATTTAACTGAAGGTTGTATTAAAATATCGTAGGAAAGAAAGATGAATGCATGCCGAGAAATTCCAGGACTCTGAAATTGACTGCTCAATTCTACCTTGTTTATATCAGTCACGAAGAAAAAGTCAATCAATGACATAGAATTATGGAAATAGTCAATGTGCGTAGGTTTATCGTTATGCACCAATGAGAGATTGCTTCTTGTACAAGAATCAGATATATATTTTTGGTTTCGTTGAACAAATACATTATAATTGAAGTCCGCCATTACTAGCACAGAATTATATCTGGTTGCAATATCCTCAATAAAGGCTTCGCACAAAGTGAAATCCCCATGTGGGAGGTACACAACACCAACTGCAACAATAATTCCATCAACGTCCAATTCTAAAAATAAGGCCTCTACAGCACCTTCGTTACAAATTTGTAGAATAGTTTTAGCCTTAAAGTTATTTGAAATATATAAGGCAACACCACCACCCCTGATATGAACACGGTCATTCCTATATAAATTATATCCAGCTATATGCACAGCCTGATCAGAAACAAAAGGCTTTAGCCATGTTTCAGTTACACCAAAAACACTTAGTGGACATTCATCTAAAATGTTGCGAATTTCATCCATTTTTACCTCTCTATTCGAGGGCTTAATACTTTGAACATTCAAATGGCCTACATGAAAATTGTTGCTGCCAAGGTAATGTTTTAGAACTGAGTTATTACTTGCAACTGGACCCAGTAAACTATCCGACATCAACGTTCAGGAACCCACTGATAGTTATCGTTAAATAATAAGTATAGATTTTAACATATGATAATGAAAAATAATTCAAAAAATAAGAAAATAAGAATATATAATACATGGATGTGCTAAAGAAATAGTAATATAAAAAGTAGTATAATAAAAATAATTGAATTGAATTGAATATAACAGATGTCATAATAAAAAATACTGGTAATGCTAACCACCTCCGGAAGCAAATATAATTCAAGATTTATAAATGATAAACTATGTTTTTTTTTTTTTTTTTAAAGGATATTGTACGCATAATTTGCAAGCAAAATTTAAAGGTGTTTGTTCCTTAATCAAGACAGCAGATCAACAAAATTATCAGGAACCTTTTCAGCAAAATATCAATAACTTATTTCCGCCACACTAACGGCAACATTATCGGCAGTTTCAGCATTTTCAGAAATAGTAGCTGCAATTCGGGGACTATCCATTTGAGGTTGAGTTAATTTGATATAATCCTGGACCGGCGTGGACCGAACTGATGACTTTTTACCAACTGCATTAGGTGTTTCTTTCTGCGCAAGAAGGGAGAGGCATTCCTCGATTTTCAAGGTTGATTCTTGGCCTTCGGTTGATATCACTAGAACTTTTGGAATGTCATCATTTAGAAGTTTGAAGCGGTTGATCATTTTCAATTTTTTTAATCGACGGCAAACATAACTAAGACGAGCTGCATCAGGTGTGAGATGGTCATTCAAATATATTCTAGAATCAATATCGGTATTTAGAATATGTGAGAGGCGAAGGTTTCTCGATGCAATGTAAGCTTTCATAATTGAATCCCTAACTCGGATTGAAGTAAATTTAATTAAAAACGACTTTTTATTGCGCAGCTGATATTTTCATCACTAGGTCACTTATATTATCATCACCATATGGTACACCTTGCACAATAATATTGCCTCTGTTTAGTCTACGACGCAGCCTGCAATTGTCACCTTCTAGAGCTTTAATACGTTTAATTATGCTTTCGGCGATATCTACCCTTTTGAGACATATATTAACATCTGCCCGAATCTCGGCAAGTAGGGACGCTTGATCACATCGCATCTGGTCAAACAATTGACCAAGTTTTGTTTCTATGCTTTTTAACCCCTCTTTGAGTTGAACATCAAGGCACTTTTCAAGGTCAGCATCAATGGTATATGGCTTATTCACACACATATCACATTTCCAAATTACCGAATTTTTACTCCCAGACAAGATGGTGAAAAGTTCCGCTGATAATTTAGAGCAATTTGTATGGTACCAGTAGCTGCATACGCCACACCGAACACCGCATGAGTTTTTCGCCACATTTTTTTTGCACTCAGGGCAGGTATTTAAAGACATGCTGCCAATTTTGAGGTTAAGTTTATAATGACTGTATATTATTGTATTTTATTAAGTTTTAAGTGAAAACTAATTATTTTTTATTGCTTAACACGACTTTAATGTGGTGAAACTTGCTTTTTTATGCTTTTTGCAATTATGCAGCGTAACTTAATAAAAAAAAAGATTATTTACTCCCGGAGACAATTTTTTTGCTTCCTACTCGTATATATATATATATATATATATATATGTATATATATATTTTTATTTATATATACAGGGTGTTTTTTTTAGGGGTTTGTTTTTCGAATAGAGATAAAACTGGCATTTTGTGGTCAAATCTGGCAACTCTAATGTCATTTATGTTCAGTTTGGTTTGCCATTTCATCATGAACAGGTTGACAAAAGAACAACGCTTGCAAATGGGCCGAAAATGAGATTGATCTCGATGCTGATTTTCATCGCAAAATTTTGTTCAGTGATGAGGCTCATTTTTGGTTGAATGGCTACGTCAACAAGCAAAATTGCCGCATTTGGAGTGAAGAGAATCCACATGAGATCCTTGAGACGCCATTACATCCACAAAAACTGACTGTTTGGTGTGCTCTATGGTGGTGGAGTCATTGGGCCATACTTCTTCCGAAATAATGCTGGAGAGTCAGTTACCGTTAATGGAGACCGGTGTAGAGCCATGATAACCGACTATTTTGTTCCCGAATTGGATGGCATGAATGTGGATGAGTTGTGGTTCCAACAAGACGGCGCTACATGCCACACAGCGCACGTCACAATCGATTTATTGAAGGAAACATTCGATGAGCGCATAATTTCGCGGAATGGACCTGTCAATTGGCCACCAAGATCGTGTGATTTGACACCATTGGATTATTTTCTTTGGGGATATGTGAAGTCGCTCGTCTACGCCAACAAACCAGAAACGTTAGGGGACTTAGAGGCCAACATTCGTGGCGTTATTGCCGACATACGGCCCCATATGCTCGAAAAAGTGGTTGAAAATTGGACCTGTAGAATTGGCTTTATTCGAGCCAGCCGCGGCGGCCATATGCCCGAAATCATATTTAAACATTAATGGCATAAAATTATCCTTCCAATAAAGCCAAATTGATGGACATTAAAACGATTTTCTTGTGTTTTATTTCAATTCGAAAAACAAACCCCTAAAAAAAACACCCTATATATATATATATTTTTTGTTTTTTTTTTAATCTTATCTTATATCTTATATATATATAAAAAGAAGTGTACGTTTGGTTGAAATCGCATCACTTCAGAACGGCTGGACCGATTTGGATAATTTTTTTTTAAAATGTTCGTTTTAGTCCAAGTTAGGTTTTTAAGGAAAGAAAAATTGACCACGCCCACGTTTGCGCCCACTTTTTTTGATTTATCTAAAATCGGAAAACGGCTGGACCGATTTGGATAATTTTTTTTCAAATGTTCGTAGTTTAAGTTTTGTCGGAAAGCAAAATTGACCACGCCCACTTTTGCGCCCACTTTTTTCGATTTATCTAAAATCGGAAAACGGCTGGACCGATTTGGATAATTTTTTTTTCAAATGTTCGTAGTAATCCAATTTAAGTGTTTACTGAAAGAAAAATTGACCACGCCCACTTTTGCGCCCACTGTTTTGATATCTATATATATAAAAATAAGTTGCATTGTGTATGAAATTGATGTTCTCTGTAATGCGTGAACCGATTTTGTTTCTTTCAATTTCCCATGAAAGGTGACGTCAATACGAAGGTTTTTTTGTATAAATGGTCTTTGTATGTGTATTGGGGTTCATGAATTATAGGCATTTTAGTGAACTTATCAACAATACAGGTGCGCACATATGGTGTATATGAGGAAATAGTTGCAAGGGTAATTGGAAATAAATAATATATTGGAATAATTTGGCAAGTCTCACTTAAGTTTGCATTTGCGCGAAAAATGTACGCATAGTGAAAATTTTCCATACCCCTTTTTTTCTATACCCCCTTTACCGCCTACAAATCAATAAAAATGCTATTTTAAGACGGGTTTAAGACTAAAATTTGGTAAATAAGTTCGTATGGTTACTATCGGCAACTATACTAAAACTGGGCGTGGTCTAACTATATATACGCCCACTTTTTAGAAATCATTATTATTACTGAGTTGTACATGTTTTGATAGTGGAACTTGGCATGTAGACGTTATGGGCCCAAGAGGAAGTTATTATATATTTGAGCGATCATTAGACAAGGGAGAATTTAGCCACACAGGCCAAATTTATGATATCGAATTGCTTTGGAACTAAATGTCGTATGTAACTAAGCAATAGACTCCTAAACTACTCATCCGATTAGCATGAAAATTTGTGTATAGAAGTTTTTTGGTACGTTGCGTATTTGTGGGCTATCAATTTTTATCCACCTTGAACACCAGAGGCGTCCGTGGCGTAGTTGGTTAAAGTGCGTGGTCGCTATGTCAAAGAACCTGTAGACCCAGGTTCGAACCCTAGCAGCGACAGAAAATTATTTGAATTAAAATAATTTTTCTGTACGGCCGCCACCTCTCTGCAGACAATCGCAAACCTCAGAGAGTAATAAAAAAAAAACCGAGGCCTCAGAGGCGGCCTCGGTAGTCGAGTAGGTAGCGTGCTCGACTGCTGCCCCAGAGGTCCCGGGTTCGATTCCCGGCTTGGCCATGGTCCTTCGCTTTAAACCTTTCTAAATTTTCTATCCTCATTTCTAATCAACTGAAATTAAAAATTCATCAATATTTACGACTTCAAGTTGTAGTTGATGGTAGAGAAGTTGTGGATGAGGATTGCCTTATAACTTGAATTGACTGAGGTAAAGGCATAACACTTGCCTTTGATTCAAATTTACATGTTTCTTTGGCTTTCCACCACGCTTAGAACATCCTACACATGTTTCACTTGATTGCCCTTTCCTTCCCACTAATCTATCATCTCATTTCGAACCAAGGCAGACTTGACTGAATAGGTATTCCACCTGAAATCCTTGGTTCAAAGCTAAAAAAAAAACAAAAAAAAAATTATAAGAAGCTAGGTCAAAGTCCTTTCAAGGGCTGAAATGGACAGTTATTTATTTTTTTTGTTTTTTTTTTAATACCAGAGGGCGCTGTAGTACAATTTTTTTACAAAACTGCCTAAAACTCACAAACCGCTTAAGCGATTAGAATGAAAAGTGGTATACAGTGGTTTTCCTGTAGGTTGAGTGTTTTGCTGCAATCTGTTTTGACCTATCTTTAACACCAGAGGGCGCTGTAGTACAAATTTTTTGCAAAACCACCTAAAACTCCCAAACCGCTCATGAGATTAGAATATAAATTGGTATGTAGTAGGTCTCAGGTACGGTGAGTTTTCTGACAGTATCTTCTTTGAACCACCTTGGACACCAGATGGTGCTGTAGTACAAATTTTTTACAAAATCGCATATTTTTAGTTGTAACATATGCAAATATTCATAAAATATAAAATATTTCTTAAATTTAGTAAAATTAAATAATTTCCGTTATTTTCACATCAAAACCATGAACATATCTTGAAAACTATGAAAAATTTTACTACAACTATGTATTTAATGCAACATCGTGCTCAAAAATGAAAAAACACAATCAGAAATTTAATTTTGTGACTTTCGATTCAAATATCTCCGCTGCTTTTTTATACACTTTGTTAAATTTTTTTTTGTCTTAAAGCAAAGTACTATACAAACCTTATTGCAAAAATACCGTTAGTTGAGTATATATATTTTAAATATTTTTTTTTTTCAAAAAAGGTCTGAAATTTTGGAGTTTTCCTCAAAAAAAGGCTCAAAATTTGTTTTTTTTTGTAAAAATAATTCAAATTCGCAAATTTTCAAAGCTATTTAAAAATTATAACATTTATAAGCAAAAGTTATTTCAATTTTACGCAAAAATTAAAAACCATTTTTGTGATTAAAAAAACAATGTCCTACCCCTTGATTTTTTCGAAAAAAATTTTTTTTCTAATATTGTGTTTTTATATTTTTGAAAAAATAAGCAAGCTAAACAATTAATTTTTTAGAGAAAATTATCTTAGTATCTCTTACCAATCAAAAGTTATAGTCAATAATCTTTATCCAAAATATATATACAAAAAGCAAAACGCTGTCTGTGTGATGGCTGGACACTTCAAAATTACTGAGCCGATAGAGCTGAAATGTTGGCAGCACATTTTTTTCAAGTACGAGATGGTTCAAATTTCTGTCCCTTTTACCGCCCACAAATCAATAAAAATGCTATATTTCCTATGGTTTTCGTCGATTTGGCTACATTTTGATAATTTAGTTTGTATGCTCACTGTCGGCAACTGTACTTAAACTGGGTAATGTCTATCTTCTAGAAAACTGGGATGGGCATTATATAAGTGGGTGTGGCTCCGCCCATACAATTAAAATTTGTATTATCAAAAAGCTTTGGAAGTAAAAGTAGCAGTACTTACATACAAACTCAAAATGGAGTTACTATTTGGTGATCTCCTGCTACTGGGTAACTGTAACGGGCAGTGGAAAATGACAGTGGTGTCAAACTATGAGTCTAAGAAAACTTTTGAATACACCTATTATGTTCCCATATAGTTGCAGGGTGCAGCAACGCGCGCCGGGAAAAGGCTAGTTTATATATATATATATTAGGGCGGGTCGATTGAAAAATCGCTCAATGCTCTGTGAAAATCGTATTCTAGGGATCAAAATAGGAAGTTTCGCCGAAGGAACCATATCTCTAAAACGAATTCTGATGTCCCCCAATTTGGGTAGGGGCAAATTTTGAAAAATCTCACTTTGACCCATTTAGAGTGCTCCGATCGAGTCCAAATGTATGACCGACCCCCACTAACTTTGGAGGCCCGACCCACCCATGCCAGTGGCACACCCCCTGGAACCCCCTGTGGGGTTCCCCATACAAACATTTCAAAAAATCGCCAGTTTTGGCACTTTACATGAAAAAATCAGCGAAAAGCCTGTTTTTTTCTTTTTGCAGTTTTTTTCTCTTTAGAAATTTATTCAACCCTTTTAAAAAATGAAGGTATCACTGTGACACAATTGTAAATCGGAAAATTGCTTGTGTGCGTTTTTTAAGGCACCACAAGACACAGCTGCATGTCGTAAACTTACTTGTGTAGTTTTTTTATAGCAACTACTTAAGAAATGAAAGTTGTTTTTACAACCCTTTTTGTGGATATTTTATGGAACCTTCTTAAGAAATGCGCGTTTTATGCAACCATTTTAACAATAAAGGTATCACTGGAATGCACCGCAACCCTTTTAAAAAATTAATGTATCACTGTGACACAATTGCAGATCCTAAAATTGCTTGTGAGCGTTTTTAAGCCACCACAAGACACAGCAGGTAGAATTGAAATTACCATTTCATTCTTATTACCTCGTCTCGTAGACCATATATAACGCAACAGTTTTTGTGAATGCATTAAGTCGTTGTGAAGAACTCAAAGTGCGAAGTGCTAATTTCAGATAAAAAAATATTTAAAAAAAAAATAATAAGTGAAGTTGACCATTCCAAATCAAAAAGTTTACAAGGAATCCACCATCCTCTACACCGCAAGATGAAGCAACAACATCAACAACTATCGAAAACCCAATGAGTCATATACCCAAGCACGATGTTACTGTTTTTGGTGTGTCTACTGATTTGACTGATCTTAATTTACCAACCCATCTGGATATCTTGAGATATTATTTTTACTTAAGCGAACGTGCTAAGTTTTCCCATAAATCATTCACTATTCAAGTACAAGATAAGTTGAATGGAATTTGGGAAAAACTTGGTATGGAAATAATGCTGAAAAAAGTGTATTTAATAAATTGAATAAATTGCTTGACAATTATCAAGAGCAAATCAAGAGAAGAAACAAAACCCAACAATTTACAGAGTATGTAAAATCTCTGGAAACAATTTTTTACATTGGAACATGTAAATGCGATTTGAAGGCAGCTCCATGTGCATGCGGCTGGGTTCCCGAACGCCTCAAAGAGTTCATGCACGATCAACATAATCAGAGAAGACTAACAATGGATGCAGATGTGATGGAAACTGAAGAGCAAGGAGCAACGTCTATGTCATCAATGCCAACATACCAAGATCCCGATGATTCAACATACGCACCGCCACCGGTTCAAGAAGATATGGATAGAAGCACAAGTTCACAATACGCAGAGAGATACGATTGTTTTAACTTTGCCTTGGTATGTGACAGATTTGGTGTGCCTGATAGAGTAGCATCGGCATTGGGAACCGCTCTTTTCCAAGATTTTAAAATGAAAGATAAGCATGGCAAACCTCTCATCATGGATAAATCGAAAGTTCGCAGAGAAAAAGAGAAATGCAGACAAGAAGTGGATCGCAAACGGTTAGATCATACCAATTTGTTAGCGTTTTCATTCGATGGCAGAAAAGATGATACTTTAACGACAGCTAAAGTTGATGAGAAGTATCATACTAGGATGGTAAAAGAACCTCATCTTGTTATTTTGAGAGAACCCAATTCTGAATTTATTGGTTACGTAAGATTGGCACATGAAACCGCTGAATACAAAACAACCAAATTGAATGATTTTTTCAACGATAAGAATATATCACTGGATGCATTAATTGGAATATGCACTGACGGTGAGCCAACAAACACTGGCCCACACGGTGGAATTATACGACGATTCGAATTGCTGTTAAAAAGACCATTGCATTGGTTCGTTTGCCTTCTACACTTCAACGAACTTCCGTTTCGGCATTTGTTTGAAGCTTTGGATAAATCAACCAGCACTGGACCAAGATCGGCAACCGGAAAACTGAGCCGTCAAATCGAAACTTGTGAAACTCTTCCGGTAAGTTAATGCTATCACTCATTTATTATAATTGTCAACCATTTTTAATTATTTTATTATTATATATTTTCAGGTGGTGGACGGCTTCCAGAAAATTGAATTGCAAAATATGCCCCCGCTCCAGAAAAAAATTGAATTTTCCACCGATTCGAAGTACTTATACGACATGGCCCATGCAATTTCTAGCGGCGTGGTTTCGGTGGATCTGGCTAACATCAAACCAGGGAAAATTGTACATTCTCGGTGGCTCACCAAGGCCGCTAGATTATTACGATTATATGTGACAACGGAAAATCCAGATGCAAATTTAAGAATTCTGGTTGAATTTATAATTAAATGTTATGTGCCAATGAACTTCAATATCAAGTATTACAGCTCTGTCGTGTACGGCAGTGCATTATTTTTCAACTTCATTAGTTGGTCACGATTTCTAGAACCTCGTTTACGCAAAATTGTCAATCAAGTTATTACAGATAATTCATATTATGCGCATTCGGAAAATATCTTGTTATCAATGTTGTTTGATGATAGCAAAGAAAAGTGCGACTGTGCTATCAACATAATTCTACGCTATCGAACAGATGTTGACGACCCAACGCAACTTAGAGCTTATAAAAAACCAGATATAAAGTTTAATTGCACAAGTTACACGGAAATGATCAATATGAATGACATAAATAACGTATTTGAACCACCATTCACGCGAAGCATTCCGTATGATACATTGAAAGAATATTTAAATCAAGATGATCCACCGTTAAATGATCCAAAAATTCCATCACACATACAAGGAACGGAACGACATGTTCAATTGCTAGCTAGCGTTTCCAAACGGGTTAAACCGGAAAATGTAGAGGCTGTAAATGGCGACGACATTAGAGAGCCGTGCGAAATTGCCCAGACTTGAAAGTAAAAAAAAGACTTCAAACAATAATTTTTTTTAGTTTCTTTTCTATAACTTACTTAAATTAATTTTTTCATTTACATATGTTCTGACTAAATAAATTTCAAAAGAGAAAAAATAGATATTATTATAAATAAATAATAAA
Source organism: Pherbina coryleti (assembly GCA_943735915.1). NCBI lineage: Eukaryota > Metazoa > Arthropoda > Insecta > Diptera > Sciomyzidae > Pherbina > Pherbina coryleti. The sequence continues at coordinate 94,299,559 of OX030948.1, read as the reverse complement.
TATTATTATAAATAAATAATAAATATTATTATAAATAAATAATAAATATTATTATAAATAAATAAATAAAAATAAAGAAAAAACATAGCCATTTCGCTGATTTTTTCATGTAAAGGCCCAAAATGGTGATTTTTTTAAATGTTTGTATGGGGAACCCCACAGGGGGTTCCAGGGGGTGTGCTACTGGCATGGGTGGGTCGGGCCTCCAAAGTTAGTGGGGGTCGGTCATACATTTGGACTCGATTGGAGCACTCTAAATGGGTCAAAGTGGGATTTTTCAAAATTTGCCCCTACCCAAAAGTTCGACCCAAATTGGGGGACATCAGAATTCGTTTTAGAGGTATGATTCCTTCGGCAAAGTTTCTTATTTTGATCCCTAGAATACGATTTTCACAGAGCAATGGGCGATTTTTTTGCCTCCCCACAAATCGACCCGGCCTAATACATATATATATACATAAAATAAATAAATGCAGAGAAAGCTCCCATAAGCGGACACCGACGGTCACCTACTTTTTATCCGCATATGAGCATCTCTCATATGCGCATATGAGCATCTCTCCGCTTATGGGAATGTCGTAAAAAATGATATTAAATTTCTATATTATTATTACCCAAGCGCTTTTTTTGTGATGACCATCACATCTATACCATAAATGCGATTTTTATAAATGAAGTATCAATAGAAAGGTCTTGGTCTGCAGATGTGCAATAGGGTCTTACTTTTTCTTACGTATTGTGTATTTAACCCGCATCCATCGGAAATTTCTAGAAACGAAACGTACGTTGTGCATCAATTTGATGCAGATACAAAAAGACAATATTATTCATCGGCATATTTTCAATTTATTAACTATTCTAGCGCGATAAGTATAAGACTATCTCTAACTGTAGAACTGCTCACTTGTTTATTTTGATATTTTAGGAAGGTAGCCAAAATTGTGAATTTAAATATGCATATTTGTTTTTAATATATGAATGTGTTTCAAAAATTTGCATCAATTTGATGCAAACGATGGATGCGGGTTAAACAAAAAAAGTAAAACAAATTTCTGCAAAGAAAGTAAGTTTCTATGGGATGCCTAAAAGTATGTGATATTTTTTTCTGAAATTTTCCAATATAATACCTTTGCATCATAAAAGCAGTTGAACAATGCGAAAAACATTCAAATAAATGTTATATTTATTTACCAGCCGCAAAAGAGCAAGTGCATGCAAATCGCTATTCCAGTAGCCTTTACTAGCATCGCCGCTACGTACCTTGCACAGACAATTCAAACTTCTAGACCTCTTCTTAAGATACATCTGTATCAGGCGTTAAGCCCAATTTTGAGCACGGGATCTACTTTGATTATGTCCATCTTATTATTATTGATAAAGCAAGTATGATTCCTGCAGTAGCACTGACAGTAATTGATCGTGAAAAGTTGTTGTATTTTCTGGTGATTTTAAGGAAACAGTTCCAGAAATCTCTTATTTTGGTCGCGTTGTAACAATAGAAAATATCATTATAAGTCATGAATTGTGATCTTACGTAAAAACAATGAAGCTTGAAAAAAACCATGCGATTAGATAAAGGCGAAAAGGAATTTTCAAGTTATTTGCGGCAAGTTGGCTGTGACACCCTACGTAGAGATAGTACCGGACAATTAATTCTTGATCAGCTCCTCTTTGATCACGGATTGTGGATTGATTTTATTTATGATGATCTACAACACGACATAAACAGTGATACCATTCAAGAAAACTCTATTTTTGCACTAACAGACGAAATATGGTTTCAAAATGAATTTGTTAGTAATTTAACTTTCTAGAATCTTATCTAGAAGTTTTGAATAAAAGCATTTGCACAACCGTTTCTGATGAAGTGCTGCACAAATAAACTTCCCAACGGAGGAGTTCCTTTATAGCACTGAAGTAGGTTAGTGGTCTTTCGTGACACCACTTAACGCTCAAAACAGATGCAATTGTTATAGTGATAAGGAATCTTAATACAGTAATACAGAAAGGACTTATCAATAGAACCCGACTACAGATTTTTAATCCTTACAATAATACTGTCGATTGAATTTTACTTACCGGTGCAAGCATTGGTCAGCGAATTCTTATACCAAAAATTAAGCCCATCGGAAACATTTTTTTTTTCATTTAAAATGTTACGTTTTCAAGTTCCGGTCTCTTATTTTCTATGACTATTAATAAGAGCCTAAGTCGAGTCTCAACAGTCGTTGAGAAAAGTTGCAAGCCCCAGAATTCGCACAGGGCCAATAATATTTTATATCAAGTCGAATTCGCTCTTTTAATGTCGTGAAAATTTTGAGTAAAGAAAAGAGTATGCAGCGCATTCTGCCCAACAATGAAAGTTTCACAACATCAAATGGTAGTTTACACAGAAATATGTTAAAAATTATAACAGCTCTAATAATAAAAACAAAACAATCTTAAACTAGATTTTTTTTTTCTCATTTTGGCGTTTTAACGTCATACGGGTTTACTAAAAAAAAAAAAAATAAATAACTGGCCATTTCAGCCCTTGAAAGGACTTTGACCCAGCTTCTTATGATCAATTGTGTTGTGCGTGTTATTAAGTTTGTACACAATTGACCGAGAACCGGACCTACATGTTTAACGCCGATTCCGAACGGCGATGAACGGAATGTTCTTGTTCTCAAGAAGCTTTACATGGCATTTTGATTACTCTCTGAGGTTTGCCATTGTCTGCAGAGCGGTGGCGGCCGTACAGAAAAATTATTTTAATTCAAATAATTTTCAGTCGCTGCTGGGGTTCGAACCTAGGTCTCCAGGTTCGTTGACATAGCGGCCACGCACTTTAACCAGCTACGCCACGGTCGTCACGGGTTTACTAGTAATTTTTAATCTTTAATAGACAAACAGCGAAACGAGTACAAAATTAATTCATATTAAATATGTGGCGGGATGCAATAAGGCCAACGGCAATAAGGCCGAATTCGGCTTTATTCCGCTTTAAGTGGAAATAAGGCCGTATTTGCGGATTCGGCCTTATTTCCATTTGAAAAAGAAATAAAGCCAATTTGGCCTTATTTCCCTTTAAAAGGAACCAATATTAAAACGCCATCAATTAAATTTTTAAGTTTTATTTAATGAAAAATTAAAGATATAAAGTATTTTCCTTCAAGGAATATGGCACTTATATATGACTTTTCGGAAAAAAGTGTGGATATAAATGACGGCTGTGCGAATAATCGCCCAAGAGAAAATCGCACAAAGTGCCGAAATTAACGGTTAATGTAGTATTTCTTTGGCGGAATTTAAGCCCGATGAACTTAAAATTACAAAATGATTTGCCCTTATACGGAATGTTGTTTTTTTTTATCTCCCTTACAAGGGCAAATCATTTTATCATAACGAGTTTCAAATTTGTTTTTGATGTTATTCCTTGAACAAAGGGTCCATAGACATTACCATATATCCGGATAAGGTCAAATGGTGTTTTTTTTATGATAAAATGATTTGCCCTTATATGGAATGTTATTCTCTTACTCCCGTACAAGGGCAAACCATTTTATCATAACGAGTTTGAAATTTCTTAACTTTTTGCTAAAAACAAAAATTCGGGCGTTTTTTCATATTTCAATTTGGCATATAATTTGGATCCTTATATATTCTTTCCTTTGTTTGGGCGATTGTTTATCGTATTTTTGAACAATTATTCATTATGAATAAATACCCAATATTTTGGGCTATTTTTCTATATTTCAATATTTCTTGCAAATTGAGTACCTACGCTGAGTCGTGACTTTTGAAACAATAGACTATTGGGTGCGTACTTTTTATTAAAAATAATAGTAAAAAATGATGTTTGTATGTATACATACATATATACATCTATATATACAAATCTATATATATATATATAAAAAGATAGATACCCAATAAACCACAGAGCGGACTCGGATTCGTCCGGACTCGGACTCCGCCCCGGGTACCACCATTTTAGGGGTGACACCATTTTGATATTTTTTTTTAATATCTCAAACAGAAAGAAAAAGGTACAAATACATTACGTTAAAAAATGTGTGTCGCATTGAAATTATTTCTAACAATTTGTGTATCAGTAGTTTCATGCGAAAGGAGTTTTTCAAAGCTTAAATTAATTCAGACTTTTTTAAGGTCTTCCATGGGACAGGAATTGCTATTTTAACCATTGAAAACGAGCTTGCAAGTAATATTGATTTCGATGAGGTTATTTCAAATTTTTCAGCTCTTAAAGAAACAAAAGTTAGTTTTTAAGACAACGCCATCTTATTAATGGTTCTTTCTTTGTTTAACCTTATACCTACATATACAAATATGTACCTGAAAACGTAATGTTTTTGTTCCGTCAGTTTTTAAGACTGCGAAGTTAATAAGTTTTCTTTTTTACCTTATGCCTACATATCTGAATATGTAGACTAGAGTGGGTCGGTCTCCATAAAAAAAAAAAGTTTGAAAACTGCACCGCTTATTTTAAAGATGACGTGGAGACAACTCCAAAAACAAAAAAATTTTTTTTTGACCCCCTTAAGTATTTTTGCCATAACTTACGCATTTTGTATCCGATTTCAAAAAATGATATACCGGTAAAAAAAGGGCTTAACTAGCACCACATTTTCTTTTCAGAGCTTTTGGACTTTTGAAGTCATATTCATCTGATAAGCCCTGTTACCTCAATTTACCCCCTTGAAATCAATTTTTTTATCATAAAATTAAACTTCTTAAAAATTTGTTCACATACCGCGCAAAAAGTACTTTATTTGGCCTGTTAATATGTCAAAAATGTTATAGCAGTTCCAAATAGTAGTAAAGAACTTTCTTTATTAAATTTCTTAAAACTAACAGTTTTTTTATTATTGTTTCTTTTTGTTTTTTATGTTTGCACGCTGTCACAATTCTTGAAGAACTTTTTCAACTATTGACATATAATTATTTAGTTTAAGGTTTTTGCGGACACTTGAATGACCGTTATGTTTCAAAAACAATAAATATTCAATAACATCGCGTTTAGTAGGCAATTTCGTTTTATTGGTTTCTTTTTTTTTCGAAAAACATTTTTAACTAGCACCCAAGAATTTGTAATACTATTGTGTTATTCAGTTGACATCTAATATTAGACCGTTTTATTATAATTATCAGTTATTGAGTAAAGGAGAGAGTTACGAGTTACTGATCTAGAGAATTGTCATGTAACGCATATAACAACTATAGAGATTGATTTATATAATTTATTGACAACTTATGCCCTGGTAGCAAAGATCGATATTATTTAGATTTAATTAATTATTTTTTTGGGAAACTTGAATATATTGTCATGATTCGTGGGCAATTTAGTTTGAATAACGTTTTTATGCCTAAATATGTTAAGGAAAATATTTTATTTTAATTTCATTACTTAATTTTTAAAAATAATTCAGTTAATTTTCAATTTTGTTTGGATTAAAATAAAAGTAATTCATACATAATGAAAAAAGCATTGTACCAAATATTTGAACCATTATAACTTCTTTGTTTTTAAAGCTGTAAGATGTTAACAAATTCTTAGGACTTTAATTTTATGAGAAAAAAAAAAACAATTTTAGGGGGTAAATCGGACTAACGAGGTTTGCTAGTCAAATATGACCTTGGAAGTAAAAATGTTCTGAGGACAAAATGTAGTACTCGTAAAGTACTTTTAAACGACATATCGGATTTTTTTCGGCATTTTTTCGACACTTTTTAAGATCGGATATGTTATGCATAAGTAATGGAAAAAATACCATTTTGGCGGTTTTTTCGGGGGTCCAAAAAAAATTTTTTGTTTTTGGAGTTGTCTCGAGGTAATCTTTAAAATAAGGGGTGCACTTTTCAAACTTTTTTTCGACCCACTCTAATGTAGACATCTAAAAATGTAATATTTTTGTTCTGTTTTTTTACAAACTCTTATTGTTTGTCACATGTTGTTTGTTTTTTTTTTCGGAAAACATAAAGATAATAATAAAAACACTTAATCTCATCGAATTGGTTTTTTTTTTGCATTTAGAAAATTTTTTATAGGGGTGACACCCTGAGTATCCGCCCCGGGTGTCACCAAGCCTAGGAACGCCACTGGCAATTAGGTAAGCTTTTTGTCCAGCACCTTCTGTCACGGCCGTGAACTGCAGGGGGAAATTTTCCTTTTACCAAACGGCTTCTCTTAGAAAAATTTGAGAGTACAAAAAGAATTTTATAAGCTGCAATGAAGTTATAATTCAAAATTTTTTAAAATAAATAAAAATAAAAGTTAATACATCTTTATATTATTGGAATAATTGTACTTTAAGTCCATGCTTAAATATTTTTTTTCTAATTTTTATAATATGTGTATGCGCCTCCTAAGCCTAATGGTGCAAAAAAAAAGGTCGGTCTTGAATGGTTTAGGAGATAAAAATCGGGAAAGTTTCAAAATTCAGTGCAAATTGCCAAGTGCGTGGAAGAGGGCCCAAGACCAAATATTTTTTTTCTTATTTTTATTATATGTATCTGGTCTTCCTAAGCCTAATGGTGCAATAAAATTTTGTCGGTTTCGAATGGTTTCGGAGATAAAAATAATAATGTATTATTATGTAAAAGGGCAAATTACCTTCCACGCACTTAGAAATTTGCGGTGAATTTTTAAATTTTCCCGATTTTTATCTCCGAAACCATTAGAGACCGACAAAATTTTGTTGCACCATTAGGCTTAGGAGCACCATATACATATAATAAAATTAAGAAAAAAATATTTGGGCTTGGGCCCTCTTCCACGCACTTGGAAATTTGCACTGAATTTTGAAACTTTCCCGATTTTTATCTCCTAAACCATTCGAGACCGACCTTTTTTTTTTTAGGCTTAGGAGGCTTAGGAGGCGCATATACATATTATAAAAATTAGAAAAAAAATATTTAAGCATGGGCTCTAAACTACAATTATGCCATCTCATTTCGAAAACGATCCGATTGTTCCAAAAATCTTGTTTCGAAAACGATGCGATTATTTTAAAAATCTCGTTTCGAAAACGATTCGATTATTCTAAAAATCTCGTTTCGAAAACGAAGTGTGAATTTCTTCCGCTCGCGGATTCGAAAACGAAAGTAGAACGAATTTCGTTTTCGAACTAAATACACGAGATCTCGGTTTCACCTCGAATTCGAAACGAATCCGTTTGGTTTATTGGGTATATATAAAAAGATAGATATATATATATACATACATCTCTTTACACCTACAAATATCGACATATATCTAGAAAATATATAAAAAGACATATGTATATCCCTACTACATCACAGTGCACTTACGTTAAACGCATCAAAGTACGACTCCATTCCTGGTGCTTCGACTAATTATTGAGTGTACAAATTTTCAAAACACATTTCCAAAATATTTACTTCGGAAGGTTGCGAGTGACGTTACTCGCTACATCCAAAGTAACTCACAATTGCAGTTGTAACTGAAAATGTAACAAAGCGGTCATTTTATCTTCAGAAATAAAGGACACAATTCAGCGAATGGATTAATAACTTTTTAACGATTGTTAAGAATCTTTCAAGATTTTTTTATATATATTTACTTAAAAAATGTACACCGAGTTTAGCAGGGGTGCTCTTTTAATATGAGATACTCTTAACACTGTTGCACAGAATTCTTTTAGACGAGCCGATATTGCGACGATCATCATGTAATAAACGTAGCGAATCATATTACAATTATATGTACAAGATAGGAGTGACAGTTCTTTATATTGCGTTTACATATAGATATTAAATCGAGATTAATCCCTTTGAGGATATTAACTCGCTAATCTTGTTGAATTTGACGAAATTAGCCATACAAAAGTTATCTCTTCGGAACGAGATTAGAAACTAATCTACTTGCTAATCTCCTCAAAAAATGTTTGCAACGCTGTGAACAGCGATAATTCCTTAAAAAATGCATCACTATAAAGAAGTAATAAAATGAAATGGCAAATAATTGTCTATTAAATAAAGAAATAAATAACTGGCCATTTCAGCCCTTGAAAGGACTTTGACCTAGCTTCTTATAATCAATTGTGTTGTGCGTGTTATTAAGTTTGGCCGTGTGCTATTCGGAATACAATTTCTGTCTGTTGAAATAAAATTGTAATTTTTGCTGTGCCAAAAGGACGATGAAATTTTGACAACTAGAAATGTTGACGTTTTAGATTTTGGTAGTGCATTAGCACAAGAATTTAATTTAATTTGCGAAATTGTTGATGTATATTGAAAATTAGGGATTCTGGTTGCTATGCTGTCGGAAACACAAAATTTTTAACTGCCTTACGACTCACAAACTCACAAGTTTTTTTTTTCATTTTTGCTTGTGTCAAAAATTCTCTTTCCGATTGTCAAAAATTATACTAGCCACTGGGGCTACATAAATTTTTGACAGTCATATTCACCTCACAAGTGCCAAATATTCTCTTTCAGACTGTCAAAATTTCATCATCCGAGTGAAAAGTTTCCGGATAGCACACGGCCTTTGTACACAATTGACCGAGAACCGGACCTACATGTTTAACGCCGACTCCGAACGGCGATGAACGAAATGTTCTCGTTCTCAAGAAGCTTTACATGGCATTTTGATTACTCTCTGAGGTTTGCCATTGTCTGCAGAGCGGTGGAGGCCGTACAGAAAAATTATTTGAATTCAAATAATTTTCTGTCGCTGCTGGGGTTCGAACCTGGGTCTCCAGGTTCGTTGACATAGCGGCCACGCACTTTTACCAACTACGCCACGGACGCCACGATTTGCGCAAAATAATTGTCTGGTGAAGGAAAATTTCTGCAACAACAAATACATAAAAACATGGCTGAAGGTAAATACATAAAACAAAACAAAGCAACGAAATGTCAAAGTTAATCTCGATCACGCTAGTGTAAACAGTTGAGATTACAGTAGGAGATTAGGGTAATCTTCTTTCTTCTAATCCTCATATGTAAACGTACTATAGGGTGTTTTTTTTAGGGGCTTGTTTTTCGAATAGAGATAAAACACAAGAAAATCGTTTTAATGTCCATCAATTTGGCTTTATTGGAAGGATAATATTATGCCATTAATGTTTAAATATGATTTCGGGCATGTGGCAGCCGCGGCTGGCTCGAATAAAGCCAATTCTACAGGTCTAATTTTCAACCACTTTTTCGAGCATATGGGGCCGTATGTCGGCAATAACGCCACGAATGTTGGCCTCCAAGTCCCCTAACGTTTCTGGTTTGTTGGCGACTTCACATATCCCCAAAGAAAATAATCCAATGGTGTCAAATCACACGATCTTGGTGGCCAATTGACAGGTCCATTCCGCAAAATTATGCGCTCATCGAATCTTTCCTTCAATAAATCGATTGTGATGTGCGCTGTGTGGCATGTAGCGCCGTCTTGTTGGAACCACAACTCATCCACATTCATGCCATCCAATTCGGGAACAAAATAGTCGGTTATCATGGCTCTATACCGGTCTCCATTAACGGTAACTGACTCTCCAGCATTATTTCGGAAGAAGTATGGCCCAATGACTCCACCAGCCCATAGAGCACACCAAACAGTCAGTTTTTGTGGATGTAATGGCGTCTCAAGGATCTCATGTGGATTCTCTTCACTCCAAATGTGGCAATTTTGTTCGTTGACGTAGCCATTCAACAAAAAATGAGCCTCATCACTGAACAAAATTTTGCGATGAAAATCAGCATCGAGATCAATCTCATTTTTGGCCCATTTGCAAGCGTTGTTCTTTTGTCAACCTGTTCATGATGAAATGGCAAACCAAACTGAACATAAATGACATTAGAGTTGCCAGATTTGACCACAAAATGCCAGTTTTATCTCTATTCGAAAAACAAACCCCTAAAAAAACACCTTTTATAAGTCTTGCACCAACAATAGAAAATAATAACTTTTTTAAATTTTTTTTTGTAAAGGTTTTTGACCATTAATTTATAATTGCAATTTTTAAATCATAAAAAAATAAAAATTCAATTTTTTCCCGACGTTTCGTCACTTTCTTGGCGACATCTTCAGGGGAGATATTTTATTTATTTCTACAAACAGAATAATTAACTATTTTTCGAAAACAATTAAACAAAAGCTACTTTACATTTATGGATACATTGAGTACAAAAATTTTTTTCAATAAACCGTAAATTTAAATAACAATAAATGTTACATTACATAAAACATTTAAAACAGAAAAATTTTTGAACACGTAATTTAAATTTAACTAATCATAGCCTATACGTCCATTGCTACTACATAGTTGTTGTTTATATTGTCTGTGTCTTCTTTGAAATTTATCGCTTTTTCCCCTTTTTGTTGTATTCTTAAGCTTTCTAATGTCATTCTTCTTTTTGTTTTGTTTTCAACGTCTAAGATTCTTACAGCCTCAAAATTAGCTGTGTGGCCTGAAGTCAGTATGTGTTGCGCTAGCGCTGTTGTTGTTTTTTTGTTTCTTATGTCTAGCTTGTGTTCTTTCATTCGTATTTTTAGCGCTCTTTTTGTTGTTCCTATGTAAGTTTTGTCACAACTTTCGTGTTCGGAGCCTTTGCATTGTAATTCGTATACAACGTTGTTTTTGTCTTCGTTTTTAATTTTTGTTTTTGTTTTTGTGAATATTTGGTTTAAAGTGGAGTTTGATTTGTATGCAAATATTGTGTTGTCCGCTCTCATTATTTTCCGTATGTGTGTATTGCTTGTTAGTTTTGGTATGTATGTGATGCCTAGGTACTTTTGAGTTATTAAAAGTTGTTATACCAACATCCCGGCAAACTTAGCTATAAAAAATATAATGAACCAATGGGACGCAATTAAAAACTTGACCAGCTTTCCACGACAGCAATTTCTAAACATTTTAGAATTCTGCTTGAAAGAAAATAACTACTTCATATTTGACAACGTAGTATACCATCAAATATATGGTATGCCTATGGGCAGTCCACTATCTCCGACAATAGCAGACATAATTCTGGACAACTTACTTGACGAAACAATAAAAGTTCTTAAAAATAATGACATCCATATTACATTCATTTGCAAGTATGTAGACGATATCCTAGCAATAATAAAGAAAAAAGACTTAGACATTATTCATAAAACACTAAATAGTTACCACAAAAACATACAATTCACAACTGAAATTGAACAAAATTATAACATACCATACTTAGACGTCAAACTACACAGGAAAAATAATGGAATAATTTTTGACTGGTTTACCAAAACTACATGTTCAGGTAGACTTATAAATTTCCACTCGACGCAACCAATGCAGCAAAAAATAAATACGGCGACCAACTTAATAAACAAAATATCTACATTAGCAGACACACAGTTTCTGGACAAAAACATAAAAAAGATAAAAACAATACTTAAAAACAACGACTACCCAATAAATCTCACCAATTCCTTAATAAATAAAAAGTTTTAAAAAAACAAACCAAACAAAAAAATAGTAGACAAAAACAAACAGTCTGGCAACTCTCAACAAATAACTGAAAAGTACCTAGGCATCACATACATACCAAAACTAACAAGCAATACACACATACGGAAAATAATGAGAGCGGACAACACAATATTTGCATACAAATCAAACTCCACTTTAAACCAAATATTCACAAAAACAAAAACAAAAATTAAAAACGAAGACAAAAACAACGTTGTATACGAATTACAATGCAAAGGCTCCGAACACGAAAGTTGTGACAAAACTTACATAGGAACAACAAAAAGAGCGCTAAAAATACGAATGAAAGAACACAAGCTAGACATAAGAAACAAAAAAACAACAACAGCGCTAGCGCAACACATACTGACTTCAGGCCACACAGCTAATTTTGAGGCTGTAAGAATCTTAGACGTTGAAAACAAAACAAAAAGAAGAATGACATTAGAAAGCTTAAGAATACAACAAAAAGGGGAAAAAGCGATTAATTTCAAAGAAGACACAGACAATATAAACAACAACTATGCAGTAGCAATGAACGTATAGGCTATGATTAGTTAAATTTAAATTACGTGTTCAAAAATTTTTCTGTTTTAAATGTTTTATGTAATGTAACATTTATTGTTATTTAAATTTACGGTTTATTGAAAAAAATTTTTGTACTCAATGTATCCATAAATGTAAAGTAGCTTTTGTTTAATTGTTTTCGAAAAATAGTTAATTATTCTGTTTGTAGAAATAAATAAAATATCTCCCCTGAAGATGTCGCCAAGAAAGTGACGAAACGTCGGGAAAAAATTGAATTTTTATTTTTTATGATTTAAAAATTGCAATTATAAATTAATGGTCAAAAACCTCTACAAAAAAATTTAAAAAAGTTATTGAAATTGAAACTGACCCAAAAAAAAATTAAATAGAAAATAATATTTATTGGGCATTATTCTACTTTAGAGCCCAAGCCCAAATATTTTTTTTTTATTTTTATTAGATGTGTATGGTCCTCCTAAGCCTAATGGTGCAATAAAATTTGGTCGGTCTCGAATGGTTTCGCAAGTGCGTGAAAGCTAATTTGACCTTTTACATTATAATACCCCTGCAAGACATGCCGAACCGAAACTCCAACACAATCAAAACTTTTGCAGGAAAAACTAATACATTCTCAGTTATTTCACATTTGTCCGTTTTGTTAGAATAAGACAACAATATAAACATTAAAATGGCTGAGTTGTGTCAAAGTTAGCGCCAAAATAAGTTTCTTGTCAGCTGTGAAAAATTTAAGTTGCAAAAATTGTTTTGAAAAAAAAAATCAAGATTCCTGTAAAATATGAATATAGAGCGAAAGACATTTTTGTGACTATTAACTGAATAATTTATCTCAACATATACTTTTAGGGAGTTCATGTATCACTTGAATCTGGAGGCTGCAAACACATTTCGGTCCGTGCATCTATTCACTCAGCTGCCCACTTTAAAGTCCGTCATCTTCCGGTAAATAGCTGCTACTTTATGCTTATTGCTTCCGAATTACAACTTAAACTCCATTTTTCTTTGTAGAACTATCAATACATGCCATCATTCCTATGTTTTAATATCTGCTTTGCTGCACTTTCGTGGCGTCCATGGCGTAGTTGGTTAACGTGCGTGGCCGCTATGTCAACGAACTTGGAGACCCAGGTTCGAACCCCAGCAGCGACAGAAAATTATTTGAATTAAAATTATTTTTCTGTACGGCCGCCACCGCTCTGCAGGCAATGGCAAACCTCAGAGAGTAATCAAAATGGGCTGAAATGGACAGTTATTTATTTTTTTTTTTTTTACATTTGTTTAATTATTAATATTAATAAAGTTCTTGATTAATATATTAAAACAAAAATAATAAATGTTTACAATTTTTCCAAAACTTTCTGGTTCGTTCCTGCAATCATATTTTTGTTAAAATGTCAGCATTTTCACAACATAAGAATAATATTAAGAAATCTGTCAATTTAAATGCGAATTAAGGGCTTCTACATAGTTTGAACACTTGACATTTGTAAGAATTTTCGAACTTCTAAATGCGCATTTAAAACTCAGTCTGAACATAGTATAACACGACTATTTAGTAAATTGTAATCTGTCAAAAATTGTAATTTTTTTTAGGTATTAAAAATGTGCAGGCTTAGAGCTATTTTTTTTTTTGTGTTAAAATATATTTGTCTATTATTGACAAATACTTAAATTTAGAGCAATTAAATAGTTCATCCACATTAGAGTGTCCCTTATTTTGCGATTTTTGGAAATATCAAATGGCTGAAAGCTTTTTTATGCGTTTTTATTTTCTAAGAACGAAACTAAAAAATTTTTTTTTTTACGACAACGTTTACCCGTGCCAATCGGGCCCGAAAGTTTCGAAAAAGGCCCATATTAGACCATATTTGCACAAATTAAAAAAAAAATCTTTTCTCTGCTTTTTATAAATGTTTTACATTTTTTTGGAACATATATACATAAGAAATATGATATCTACAAAGTTTTTTTATGGTGGGCGTGGTTACCGCCCCTGCTGCGTCGAAATTTCTCCCGCAGCCTTTTCCCACTTTTTCATGAAATTAGTTCAATTTAGGTATTAATATCAACAATAAATAAATACATTTTTATTGTGCTAAAAGTATGATTTGATTTCATTAAATTCACATTATGTGCTTACAAAAATTAACAATAAATTAAAAAACTAGTATTTTAACCTGCGGCGGGCGCGCGCAACAAGCTAATACCTACAAGCAGTCTTAATGCGGCTTTTCAACCGAAATCATAGTTTTTTTTATAAATAAAAAATATCAAAAACCAAAAACGTATGCCCCTGGAGGGTTAAATTATAATAAGAAATACAAATTAATTAAAAAAGACAGATCCTTATTTGGAGCTTTTATGCAATTCATTATTATCGGAATCCGTCAAGTCTGTATTTTTGTAGTTATACTATACATCAAAATCTGGTTTGAAGCTACTAATAGCATAAAAGCTCCAAATCAGGATCTGTCTTTTTTAAAAGATTTGGTCGCATACAAGACAATTAACAAAAAATATCCATTGCTGCAAGTCAAAAATTTGGTAGGCATCTTTGATACCTTGGCGAAGAACTTGTAGCACTCGCTTTTTTCGATGATGCAATTTCTATTGAGAGAAAACGCAGTATGGCGACAGCATTGCAAGGTCAGAAGTTTCCATGTAATCATCCAATCGCAAACCCAAATTTCTTAAATGAATGGACAAAAAAGATTTAGATTGTTTTGCATCTTGTCGAACAACAAATCTATTTCGTAGGTTTAGTTTGACATGCAATTTTTTCAAATATGATCCTGACGAATGGGAAAAAGATGAAGAATACCAGAGAGTAAAAAATTATTTTAAAGATTTGTGTTGTAAATGATGTTGCGGAGCGTGGGGTACAACTTGCTCAAGAATTTCTGGAGCTTACAAAATCAGAAGCGCAGCTACAAAACCTACTTATTGTGGCCCAAAATACTCGAAAAATATACTCGAACTATCAAAAAAAAAATAAATACATACTCTTAAAAAAAAACTTATAATTAATTTGTATATCTTATTAAAATTTAACCCTTCAGGGGGCATACATTTTTGGTTTTAATTTTTTTTATTTATAAAAAAAACTATGATTTCGGTTGAAAAGCCGCAATAAGACTGCTTGTAGGTATTAGCTTGTTGCGCGCCCGCCACAGGTTAAAATACTAGTTTTTTAATTTATTGTTAATTTTTGTAAGTACATAATGTGAATTTAATGAAATGTAATCATACTTTTAGCATAATAAAAATGTATTTATTTATTGTTGATATTAATACCTAAATTGCACTAATTTCATGAAAAAGTGGGAAAAGGCTGCGGGAGTAATTTCGACGCAGCAGGGGCGGTAACCACGCCCACCATAAAAAACTTTGTAGATATCATATTTCTTATGTATCTGTTCCAAAAAAATGTAAAACTTTTATAAAAAGCAGAGAAAATATTTTTTTTTTAATTTGTGCAAATATGGTCTAATATGGGCCTTTTTCGAAACTTTCGGGCCCGATTGGCACGGGTAAACGTTGTCGTAAAAAAAAATTTTTTTTAGTTTCGTTCTTAGAAAATAAAAACGCATAAAAAAACCTTTCAGCCCCTTAACATTTCCAAAAATCGCAAAATAAGGGACACTCTAATCCACATGTGTGGTCAGCCAATTGCTTTTTTTTAAATATTGTTGTATTACAAAAGTAGCCAGGATATAATTGCAAATGCGATGAATTTGGTTCTGTATGAAAACCAAAGAAGTTTGTGGCATTTGGTAAGCAAAAAAAATCAAAATATTAATCTTTGATGCAACCAAGTTCGAAATCTAAATGGATTTTAAGGATCGGAATAGCATGTTTTGGGAGTTCGAATGCCAAAAAAATGGAGACGATTTCTTCAAGGTCAATTTTCGCATGAACAGGAGATACTTCGTAAAATTATGTGCCTATCTCCAATATATGGGTAAAAACAATTCAAATTTCCGTGCTTCAATTTCGTTAGAAAAGCGGGTTGCAATTGCATTATACGCCCTTGGTTCATCTGCTGAGTACCGGAGTATAGGCAATCTATATGGAGTTGCCAAATCGACGGTTTGCTCAATATTTTTAGAATTTTGCGAAGAACTGTGGAAAGCCTTATTTCCCATATACCTTCAGCATTTTCCTCTTAGTCGAGGCAAAATTGAAGAATGTCTTGCAGGTTTCCAGGAGCTGGGATTTTCTCAATGTTTAGGAGCACTTGGTAAGTTAGTTGTTATTGACTATATACTTTTACATTGAAATTATTTCCTGCAGATGGTTGCCATATTGAGATTCACCCCAAAAGTGATGAAGCCGTCGACTACTTCAATTACAAAGGATGGTACTCGACAGTCTTATTGGCTTTAGTTGACTCCAGGTATGTAAATATTTGCTTTGTTTTCTGTATCATATCATAAATTTTATACATACATATATAGTTAAAGATTGCCATGTAAAGCTTCTTGAGATCATGCACATTAGCCGTTCGGAGTCGGCATAAAACTAGTAGGTCCAGTTCTCGATCAATTGTGTACAAACATTTAATAACACGCATAACACAATTTGATCTTAAGAAGTTCGGTCAAAGTCCTTTCAAGGGCTGAAATGACCAGTTTATTTATTAATTTTTATTTTATAGTTATAGATTCCTTTATATAAGTGTGGGCAGTCCAGGACGATGCAATGATTCTTAAATTTTTGAGAATTCGTTATTGAAGCGCGAACTGCAAGAATGTTCACTTTTGCACGAAATGAGTATTCCCCTGAGTGGAACTTATGTAGGTGTTTTAATCTTAGGAGATTCAGCGTTTTGTCTCTCGTCATATCTCATGAAGCCATATCCTTTCCATCTCAACAACACAGCTGCGCAGCGGTCATTTAATTATAATCTCTCTAAGTGCCGTCGAGTAATGGAAAATGCATTTGGCCACTTAAAAGCTAGGTCATAATAACTCCATCATCATAATAAAAATAAAATTTGAAATGCTCTTATATTTAAAATTTGTTAATATTTGCTCCATACTAGGTTTCGTCGTATAGGAAAAGGCATCGACAACAAAATTGAAAACTCAAACATAGTTATAAAAGCATCTTGAGTATTGCATAACTTTTTGGTAATGGAAAAAGATGCAATGGTTTCTTCGTGGTTGCAAGACCAGAATACCATTGAAAGCGGAAGAAGATATCCAACCTATTCTACCAACTTACAGAACAATTCAAGCACCGCAGAACTTATACGACAAGCACTTGCTTCACATTTCAGTAAGAATTTTTACATGATAATCAATTTAATGGGTTCAGTGACGCCCAAACGTCCAAAATTAAAAATTTAATAATGCTCAAATATTTCCAAAGTTAATGATTTTTACGATCTTAAAATATTATCAATAAACGAACAAAATGTGTACGAACAATTTTCTTGCTTTTTTTAATTATTTAACTTGGGCGTTATTTCACTGAAATGCTTTTATCCATGTCCAAGGAAACCTTCAGAGTATTCATATTTCAATAATATAATTTTATTGAAAAAATTTAATTCAAACAACTTAAATCTAAATTACAAGCATAAAAAGAAATTAAGAATAATATATAAGTAAATAATTCAAATCAAAGAAAATATAACTTATTTCAAGTAAAGTAAAGAATATTTGGAGGTAAAATATTTCTGAGTATAATATCAATGTTAACTTTTGAGATCAATAAACTGAATCCCGATTGAACACTTACGATGCGAGCAAAGACCAAATATAAATATATGTATATAACCCTAGAACCATAATGTACGTAAATTTTACGTGTATGAAATTTTCCAATTCTGATTGCACAAGTGTGCGGTGATCTAACGGGACCAAACGCCGGCAGTGCTTCAATTAGGCATTTTTATGTAAACAGAAGTGAAAAGGGAAAAAGAACCTACTGCACATTTTGCCACTATACAAAAAAAAAAAGATTGACAACAACTTATTGCTTTATGTGTAAAACGTCTGCAATTTGTGGCGAACATCAACTTAAAATTTGTCACAACTCTTATAGCCTTGAGTAAATGATTTGCATGCACTCAATTTTAAATTTTTTGTTTAAATCCTGAAGTAGAATTGTATTTTAGTTTGTTTTTAATAAAGTTTTTAATAAAAAAACAAATCACACTGAAAAACCTGAAAATAATTACTGTACGTAAAATTTGCGTATCATTAGTATTAACGTAGTATAAAATAACGTTATGGTTCTAGGGATATACATGATATATATATATAATATACAGTCCCTGTGCTCACTCGTCAAGAGCTCAACCAGAAGTGAATTTTTACAGATATGTATTTATATACATACCTATATACATATTTATACATATATACATTAGAGGTGTCCTTATTTTTATAAATCAAAATTTCGTCGAGCGCTGGCCGGATTCTTTTTCCTTTAGGTCTAAAACTAAAATATATAAAATTTGATGCAAATCCAACAACGTTTGATGGACCCGGAAACGACCGCAAGTTCTAATTTAGGGTTATATAGAAAAAGAACTTGAGTTTTCATGTGTTTTTATGTACAAAATGCAACTTTGAATATTTTTTATGGTTCAAACCGATAGTAAATTCTTGTTAATCACTATTATAACTTGTAAGTCTTCTTTAATGTTGAAATAATTTGACTAAAAGTTGATTAGCAAATATTTCTTAAACATTCTTTTAAAAATAAATTTTGTTTTGAGAGTTTTTAAATATTCTTTACATTTTTCTCATTATTATGCTTTGTTTATATTTTTGTTAATTATTTAATAATAAATTTTCAATGTTTAACAGAGAATTATCTTTTATTATTTCAAATACAGTCGAATTTCTCTAAAACGAATTTACAGATATAATCAAGTTTTTTATTTTATGGTTTTATTTTTTTTTATATTGAGTTAAGTAATTAGTTAGTTTAGTTTGAATTCAAACCTTTCCACTTTTCTTTCATAACAAAATCTTTCAAGACAGGATGAGTTCCTAAATGCATTTTTACAAAGCATCAGTGTGTTTTTCCTTGAACTGCTGCTTACCAGATTCACCAAAACTGCGCAACCAAAGCGTGCTTCAGTTCAAGGAAAAACACACTGATGCTATGTAAAAATGCATTTAGGAACTCACCCATATTAATAGAATAAAACACATTAGTCGATACGTTGTTCCTAATCTCCTACTTAAAAAAAAAATACTGACTTCTTCTTAAAGAATGTTTATGAACTGCTGCGAGGAATTTCGAACTGCTAAGCAATATCTTCGTTTTTGTTACGCCTTCACTTCTTCACTTATATTAATAACTTATTTCAAGAGAAAAACTGCTTCGTTGCGATAATTTTAATTTGATCACTAAACATAAGCAACTGCTGTCAAAATTTTTAGTGATGAGACTTTTTTGTTTGTACAATTGTAATTTTCAACGTTTGGGAAATCCCCAAAATATGCTTTAACTTTTTCTCAAGTTTTATTGATTTCGTTGTATAGAAGTTCCTTATAAGGAAATTCGACTGTAATAAAAGTCAATTTATATTAAGTTAGTTACAATGGCACAGCCATTTCTTGGTGCTCCAAAAATATGTAACTGTCCGGTGGTTCATCAACCAATCCAATGGAATATTGTAGATAATGTGAAAGGATTATCATTTGAAATAAGATGGCTCACAACCTCATCAACCTACCTTGAAGGCATCATATAGCATATGAGATTATGCTGCGTGCTGTTTTTGAAATTAAGCTTTCGTCAACTTCTGGGCCAGAAGTCCCTATTTTTGAACGATTTTCAAAATCTTGGCTTGGTTTAAACCAACAATCATTTACAAGTGGAACTAAGGATGAAATAGTTTCATAAAAAAAAAAAACTTCAAATGAACGCGAGAACATAATAGAGTTTTGAAAAAATCAATTGACAAAATCACACTATCGCACAGTACTTTGTCCCATAGGAATAAATCAAGATTTTTGTTGTAACAGAACCTAACAAATTTGGTACTGTTTTTTAGATAATACTTTCACTAAGAAAAATCCAAATTTTTATTGCAATTGGACAATTTTTGTAGCCACTATACCTCTTTGAAGTCAACTATTTTTATGTATTTTTATTGTTGTGGAATATTTGATTTTGCACATCTTGCAAAGAAAAAACTACTGTAAGCGCAATTTTAGCCGAATTCATTTGATTTTTGATTTTATTTCGAGAAAAGTATTGTATAAATAAATTACTTTTAGTATGTTTTCAATTTACCTCAAGAAAATAAATTGAAAAATTTCCAAAAAAATAACAATTCTTTTAAATATTTTCCAAAACTTTGCAATTGTTGAGAGCAAATTAAAAAAAAAACATAAAAAAACATCTCTTCCATTTTCTAACATATTGTTATGCATGTATTTATCTTTCATATTCCAAAATTTGATAGCCGTTTTTAACCGTTTCTCGGAGTTATCGCATTTTGAAAAATGGTCTAAAAATCATATTTTCCTCCAATCAATGGAAATTTCTATTTTGCGCATCATTCAAAGAAAAAAAATGTTGTGAGCACATTTTTTAAACAATTCGAGTGTTTTTTTTTTAGTTTTTAAAAAAGCTATGAACGCAGTGGCGTCCGTGGCGTAGTTGGTTAAAGTGCGTGGCCGCTATGTCAACGAACTTTGGAAACCCAGGTTCGAATCCCAGCAGCGACAGAAAATTATTTTTGAATTTTTCTGTACGGCCGCCACCTCTCTGCAGACAATGGCAAACCTCAGAGAGTAATCAAAATGCCATGTAAAGCTTCTTGAGAATAAGAACATTTCGTTCATCGCCGTTCGGAGTCGGCGATAAGCCTGTAGGTCCATTTCTCGGTCAATTGTGTACAAACTTAATAACACGCACAACACAATTGATCATAAGAAGCTAGGTCAAAGTCCTTTCAAGGTCTGAAATGGCCAGTTATTTATTTTTTTTTTTTTATGTACGCATTTTGGTTTTTATATTTTGTTAAAAATAATTGGAAATTATTTTGAAAAAATTACTTCAATTTATACAAAAATTTAAAAAATATTTTGAAAAATGTTCTATTTTTAGCAGACAAGAAATTAAAAGCTCCACATACCTCCAGTTTCATTTTTATATTTTAATTTTTTTTTTTTTTTTATTCTTTCAAAAACTGTTTTCACTTATCCGACTTTTTCCGATTCTTTGAGAATCGTTTTTTGAAAAATGGTCTAAAATTGATGTTTTCTAAAAAATTATTCTTTATTTTGTTACCATATTTCTTACACTCTACCGGAGTTTGTTTATAATTTTTAAAGAATTTTCTTAAAAAAAAATGTTTCTTAACAAATAAAATAAAATTCTGATGTTATTTTACACAAAAAAAAAAAAAAATTAAAATAAAGGTTATGTTTCCTTAAAATACTCTTTTTATCACATGATAAGGGAAAAATTAACACCAAATGAAGTGGACCGATTTTTTAACACCGAAAATCGATTTTTTTCAAATGGCCGCCATTTTGTTTTTTTCGTCGGATTAAAATTATCTTAGTTTAGGCGGTGGCCACTTAAACAAGGATTAATTCGTTTTTTTTTTATTTTTTCCTCAGATGGTCCAGACTGGTGATATCCTGCACACCGTCAATTTCTTGGCATTTTTTTTTGAAAAATCAAATAATGTCAAAGTCCGCTACAGTTTGTAATGGCACAAACACCACATGAATACCCTTTTCATGGTTATTTACACCATGCGTTAAGTGTGGAAGGCTCCTTAATGTACGACCTACGTGAACATACCCGCATGACGTTCGATTGGCACCCCTGAGGTGACAAAAGATGGCGAATTGCCGAAAAATGAACGAAGATGACGGATCAAGGTTGGCGAAGCAGCGCAGCGATCGGCCATCGTTCTTTTCGATTTGAGCGTAAGCGAGGATGGTCGCATGGAAAATTTAACAAATCAAAGCTGTGAAAAAAAAAACAAACAAAAAAAAAAGTATCATAACAAGAAACAATTGAATTTGCTATTTAACTCAATCGTTGCTTCAATAGCATTAACCGATTTTAACGTAGGAGAAACAGGTTAGTATAGTACTTACTATATTTTGCCAAAATACAGTTAATGCTATGTAAAACTTACAGAGGTAAAATAAATGGTATTCAATTGTTACTGTTGGATACCAAGAAGCGCCACATCAACAACTTAAAAATGCTGATGAAAGAATTCCGGGTGACCTTTCCATTCACTGCGGAGGAGTGTCAAGTGGCACAACTTTGTTTCGGTTGCGGTGGCATCGAGGAGTGAAACAAGTGGCAGGGAGCTGTGTAAGTATTTGGCATTGTAAGACATACAATACTAAGCGGACTAGGCCCGGAATTCGCAAATTTTACATGGACATTTTTAATTGCCTCTTGTTGCTGTAAGTTTCTATTTTAACCTAAACATACATATATAAGAAACATATGTCAGTCATTTAAAGAAATTCAAAGTACTGGATTTTCTTTTCGATTAAATTTGAATTAATTTATATATCGAGTTATTGATGAACTTTTCATGCTGTAGAGATCTCTGAAAGTTTGTTTCAATTTGCCGCAATTATAATTAAATTAAATTTTTTTTTCTTTCTTTTGTTTTTGACGCACCTCATTATTATTGTTGCAAGTTATTATTAAGAACAGTATGCGAATCAAATTAATCATAAAGAAACAATATCAGCATTAAAAAGTTCAACAAAATGTTTTAAACAACATAAAAATAAAAATTTAATACACTTCACAAAGCATACAATACAAAACAAACAAAGCACAAAATTCGTAAATCTTATATGGACATTTTGAATTGCCTTTTTTTCTGTAATTTTTCATTTTAACATAAACCTACATATATAACCAACATACTTACACATATTTCTTTTTATTATTTATAATTTACTTATTTTTTTTCCTTTTAATGTTTAATATTAAAAAAAACTACCATATATATAAAATGTACAAAATAAGCAAAAATATACAAAATGTACAAAAATATATAACTTATTATATATTAAATATATATTATATATAGAATAAAAATATATATTTAATAATTTAAAAATAAAATAAAATTAAAAAAATCAAAACTAAAACTAAAATTGAAATTAAAACTATTATAAAAACTAATATATATTTAATCATTTAAACTTAAACAAAATTTCTAAAATCAAGTTACAATCTAAGCTAAAACTTAAAATTACATTGAAATAAAACTAGAATTAAACTTAAACAAAATTTCTACATCAAATTACTAAGACTAAAATCAAAATTAAAATAAAATTCAAACATAAACTAAAACTAAAACTAATACTGAACCAAAATGTAAACTAAAATTACAATTTGAAAATAAACTAAAAACGTAAAATTAAATTAAAATAAAACCAAAACTTAAACCAAAACTAAAATCAAAATAAAAAGTTAATATATTTAATATGTGTATTTAATTGTGGCGTCCGTGGCGTAGTTGGTTAAAGTGCGTGGCCGCTATGTCAAAGAACCTTGGAGACCCAGGTTCGAACCCCAGCCAGCGACAGAAAATTATTTGAATTCAAATAATTTTTCTGTACGGCCGCCACCTCTCTGCAGACAATGGCAAACCTCAGAGAGTAATCAAAATGCCATGTAAAGCTTCTTGAGAATAAGAACATTCCGTTCATCGCCGTTCGGAGTCGGCGTGAAGCATGTAGGTCCATTTCTCGGCCAATTGTGTACAAACTTAATAACACGCACAACACAATTGATCATAAGAAGCTAGGTCAAAGTCCTTTCAAGGGCTGAAATGGCCAGTTATTTATTTGTTTTTTATTTTTTTATTTATATTTAATATATATTTAATAATTTAGAAAGGAAACAAAAATTTAAATCAAAAATTAAAATAACACTCAAACTGTAATTTAAGCTAAGACTAAAACTTAAATTAAAAGAAAACTAAAACTAAAACTAAAAATAAAATTACAATTTAAACGAAAACTAAAATTGAAACAAAAACCTAAACTAAATTTAAACTAAAGGTATAACATAAACGCAAATTAGAACTAAACCAAAATGTAAAATAAAACCACAACTAAAACCAAAACTAATAACTGAAATTAAAACTAAAACTGAAATATTCAAATTACTATAAAAACTAAATATATATTATACATAAAAACTATGTATCTAAAACTATGTATAGAATATATATACGCGATTAAATAACAAATGTATACAAAATGTACAAAATATATACTTTATTATATATTAAATATATATTATATATAGAATAAGAATATATATAAATATTAATTATATAATATAAATGTGTATTAAAGACCCCGATTAAAGAAAAAAAAAAAAACATGAACTAAATTCCATTTAATTGGTAAGGGATGGAAGTGAGTTTTGCGATAGGGAGGATCCCAAAATATTCGCCCCGGATCCTCACGATGGGTGGTTGGGGTTGAGTGGAGGAACAGAGCCCCCCTCTCACTCAAAAATTAAGAATTCCGTTCCGTTTTGCTTTTTCTCTCTCTTTACAGATACGTGAGTTCACAGGGCGAGCTCACCAAACAAACTTCCGCACGAGAAATTTTTGTGTGCGGCAAAGGGGTGCTACCGGCCCAGAAAAGAACCCCCCACTTCCCGAACTGGCAGCAAAGTGGCACGCAAGCTCGTGCGGGCCCTGGACGGTAGCACCCACAGGTGCAGTTGTGCGCGTACGCGGGTCGGCCGCCCTGGTTTTTTCTCGTCTGGCACTGTGACCAGGAACGCCTCAAAGGGCGCTCTCCAAACATAATATAAAAACCAGGGCGACCGAATAGAAAAGCAAGCGGGCGCACGCTGAGGCCGAAAAGACGACCGCTACAAGTTATGCGCTGGATTTTCAAATTCTGATTGCACAAGTGTGCGGTGATCTAACGGGATCAAACGCCGGCAGTGCTTCAATTAGGCATTTTTATGTAAACAGAAGTGAAAAGGGAAAAAGAACCTACTGCACATTTTGCCACTATACAAAAAAAAAAGATTGACAACAACTTATTGCTTTATGTGTAAAACGTCTGCAATTTGTGGCGAACATCAACTTAAAATTTGTCACAACTCTTATAGCCTTGAGTAAATGATTTGCATGCACTCAATTTTAACTTTTTTGTTTAAAAACCTGAAGTAGAATTTTATTTTAAGTTTGTTTTTACACTGAAAAACCTGAAAATAATTACTGTACGTAAAATTTGCGTATCATTAGTATTAACGTAGTATAAAATAA
Organism: Pherbina coryleti; assembly: GCA_943735915.1. Lineage (NCBI taxonomy): Eukaryota > Metazoa > Arthropoda > Insecta > Diptera > Sciomyzidae > Pherbina > Pherbina coryleti. The sequence goes on along the minus strand of OX030948.1, from coordinate 94,274,278 downwards.
CGTTATGGTTCTAGGGATATACATGATATATATATAATATACAGTCCCTGTGCTCACTCGTCAAGAGCTCAACCAGAAGAGAATTTTTACAGATATGTATTTATATACATACCTATATACATACATATTTATCTATATATATAAAAAGAAGTGTACGTTTGGTTGAAATCGCATCACTTCAGAACGGCTGGACCGATTTGGATAATTTTTTTTTTAAATGTTCGTTTTAGTCCAAGTTAGGTTTTTAAGGAAAGAAAAATTGACCACGCCCACTTTTGCGCCCACTTTTTTGATTTATCTAAAATCGGAAAACGGCTGGACCGATTTGGATAATTTTTTTTTCAAATGTTCGTAGTAATCCAATTTAAGTTTTGTTGGAAATAAAAATTGACCACGCCCACTTTTGCGCCCACTTTTTTCGATTTATCTAAAATCGGAAAACGGCTGGACCGATTTGGATAATTTTTTTTCAAATGTTCGTAGTAATCCAATTTAAGTGTTTACTGAAAGAAAAATTGACCACGCCCACTTTTGCGCCCACTGTTTTGATATCTATATATATAAAAATAAGTTGCATTGTGTATGAAATTGATGTTCTCTGTAATGCGTGAACCGATTTTTTTTTCTAGAAATTTCCCATGAAAGGTGACGTCAATACGAAGGTTTTTTTGTATAAACCGTCTTTGTATGTGTATTGTTTCATGAATTATAGGCATTTTAGTGAACTTATCAACAATACAGCTGTGAAAAAATACAGGTGCGCACGGTATTTGCAAGGGTAATTGGAAATAAATGGAATATTGGAATAATTTGGCAAGTCTCAATTAAGTTTGCATTTGCGCAAAAAATAAAGGCATAGTAAAAATTTTCCATACCCCTTTTTTCCCATACCCCCTTTATCGCCTACAAATCAATAAAAATGTTATATTTAAGACGGGTTTGGTCGTATTAGACTAAAATTTGGTAAACAAGTTCGTATGGTTACTGTCGGCAACTATACTAAAACTGGGCGTGGTCTAATTATATATATACCCCCACTTTTTATAAATCATTATTATTCCTGAGTTGTACATGTTTTGATAGTGAAACTTGATATGTAGATGCTATGGGCCCAAGAGGCCATTACTATATATTTGAGCGAACATAAGACAAGGGGGAATTTGGCCACACAGGCCAAATTTATGATATCGAATTGCTTTGGAACTAAATGTCTTATGTAACTATGCAATAGACTCCTAAACTACTCATTTGATTAGCATGAAAATTTGTGTATAGAAGTTTTTTGGTACGGTGCGTGTTTGTGGGCTATCAATTTTTATCCACCTTGAACACCAGAGGGCGCTGTAGTACAAATTTTTTACAAAACTGCCTTAAACTCACAAACCGCTTATGCGATTAGAATGAAAATTGGTATATAGTAGTTTTACTACAACGATATATTTAATGCAACAGAGTGCTCAAAAATGAGAAAAACACAATCAGAAATTTAATTTTGTGACTTTCGGTTCAAATATCTCCGCTGCTTTTGTATACATTTTGTTAAATTTATTTTTGTCTTAAAGCTTCATCAAAGTACTATGAAAGCTATTGTAAAAACATACCGTTAGTTGAGTATATATATATTTTAAATATTTTTTTCAAAAAAGGTCTGAAATTTTGGATTTTTCCTCAAAAAAAGGCTCAACATTTGTTTTTGTTGTAAAACTAATTTAAATTCAAATTCGCAAATTTTCAACTCTATTTAAAAATTATAACATTCATAAGCAAAAGTTATTTAAATTTTACGCAAAAATTAAAAACTATTTTTGTGATTAAAAAAACAAGATTTTTTCGAACAAAATTTTTTTTCCAATATTGTGTTTTTATATTTTTGGAAAATAAACAAGCTAAAAAATTAATTTTTTAAAAAAACTTATGTTAGTATCTCTTACCAATCAAAAGTTATAGCCAATAATCTACAATATATATACAAAAAGCAAACCGCTGTCTGTGTGATGGCTGGAAACTTCAAAATTACTGAGCCGATAGATCTGAAATTTCGGCAGTACATTTTTTTCAAGTACGAGATGGTTTAAATTTCTGTCACATCCCCTTTTACCGCCCACAAATCAATAAAAATGCTATATTTCCTACAGTTTTCGTCGATTTGGCTACATTTTGGTAATTTAGTTTGTATTCTATGAAAACTGGGATGGGCATTATATAAAGGGGTGTGGCTCCGAACATACAATTAAAATTTGTATTATCGAATAGCTTTGAAAGTAAAAGTAGTGGTATTTACATACAAACTCAAAATGGAGTTACTATTTGGTGATATCCTACTACTGGGAAACTGTAACGGGCAATGGAAAGCGACAGTGGTGTTAAACTATGGGTCTAAGAAAAGTTTTGAATACACCTATTATGATCCCATATAGTTGCAGGGTGCAGCAACGTGCGCCGGGAAAATGCTAGTACATATATACATTAGAGGTGACCTTATTTTTATAAATCAAAATTTCGTCGAGCGCTGGCCTGATTCTTTTTCCTTTAGGTCTGAAACTAAAATATATAAAATTTGATGCAAATCCAAAAACGTTTGATGGACCCGGAAACGACCGCAAGTTCTAATTTAGGGTTATATAGAAAAAGAACTTGAGTTTTCATGTGTTTTTATGTACAAAATGCAAATTTGAATATTTTTTATGGTTCAAACCGATAGTAAATTCTTGTTAATCACTATTATAACTTGTAAGTCTTCTTTAATGTTGAAATAATTTGACTAAAAGTTGATTAGCAAATATTTCTTAAACATTCTTTTAAAAATAAATTTTGTTTTGAGAGTTTTTAAATATTCTTTACATTTTTCTCATTATTATGCTTTGTTTATATTTTTGTTAATTATTTAATAATAAATTTTCAATGTTTAACAGAGAATTATCTTTTATTATTTCAAATACAGTCGAATTTCTCTAAAACGAATTTACAGATATAATCAAGTTTTTTATTTTATGGTTTTATTTTTTTTTATATTGAGTTAAGTAATTAGTTAGTTTAGTTTGAATTCAAACCTTTCCACTTTTCTTTCATAACAAAATCTTTCAAGACAGGGTGAGTTCCTAAATGCATTTTTACAAAGCATCAGTGTGTTTTTCCTTGAACTGCTGCTTACCAGATTCACCAAAACTGCGCAACCAAAGCGTGCTTCAGTTCAAGGAAAAACACACTGATGCTATGTAAAAATGCATTTAGGAACTCACCCATATTAATAGAATAAAACACATTAGTCGATACGTTGTTCCTAATCTCCTACTTAAAAAAAAAATACTGACTTCTTCTTAAAGAATGTTTATAAACTGCTGCGAGGAATTTCGAACTGCTAAGCAATATCTTCGTTTTTGTTACGCCTTCACTTCTTCACTTATATTAATAACTTATTTCAAGAGAAAAACTGCTTCGTTGCGATAATTTTAATTTGATCACTAACATAAGCAACTGCTGTCAAAATTTTTAGTGATAAGACTTTTTTGTTTGTACAATTGTAATTTTCAACGTTTGGGAAATCCCCAAAATATGTTTTAACTTTTTCTCAAGTTTTATTGATTTCGTTGTATAGAAGTTCCTTATAAGGAAATTCGACTGTAATAAAAGTGAATTTATATTAAGTTAGTTACAATGGCACAGCCATTTCTTGGTGCTCCAAAAATATGTAACTGTCCGGTGGTTCATCAACCAATCCAATGGAATATTGTAGATAATGTGAAAGGATTATCATTTGAAATAAGATGGCTCACAACCTCATCAACCTACCTTGAAGGCATCATATAGCATATGAGATTATGCTGCGTGCTGTTTTTGAAATTAAGCTTTCGTCAACTTCTGGGCCAGAAGTCCCTATTTTTGAACGATTTTCAAAATCTTGGCTTGGTTTAAACCAACAATCATTTACAAGTGGAACTAAGGATGAAATAGTTTCATAAAAAAAAAAACTTCAAATGAACGCGAGAACATAATAGAGTTTTGAAAAAATCAATTGACAAAATCACACTATCGCACATTACTTTGTCCCATAGGAATAAATCAAGATTTTTGTTGTAACAGAACCTAACAAATTTGGTACTGTTTTTTAGATAATACTTTCACTAAGAAAAATCCAAATTTTTATTGCAATTGGACAATTTTTGTAGCCACTATACCTCTTTGAAGTCAACTATTTTTATGTATTTTTATTGTTGTGGAATATTTGATTTTGCACATCTTGCAAAGAAAAAACTACTGTAAGCGCAATTTTAGCCGAATTCATTTGATTTTTGATTTTATTTCGAGAAAAGTATTGTATAAATAAATAACTTTTAATATGTTTTCAATTTACCTCAAGAAAATAAATTGAAAAATTTCCAAAAAAATAACAATTCTTTTAAATATTTTCCAAAACTTTGCAATTGTTGAGAGCAAATTAAAAAAAAAACATAAAAAAACATCTCTTCCATTTTCTAACATATTGTTATGCATGTATTTATCTTTCATATTCCAAAATTTGATAGCCGTTTTTAACCGTTTCTCGGAGTTATCGCATTTTGAAAAATGGTCTAAAAATCATATTTTCCTCCAATCAATGGAAATTTCTATTTTGCGCATCAATAAAAAAAAAAAAAATGTTGTGAGCACATTTTTTAAACAATTCGAGTGTTTTTTTTTTAGTTTTTAAAAAAGCTATGAACGCAGTGGCGTCCGTGGCGTAGTTGGTTAAAGTGCGTGGCCGCTATGTCAACGAACTTTGGAAACCCAGGTTCGAATCCCAGCAGCGACAGAAAATTATTTTTGAATTTTTCTGTACGGCCGCCACCTCTCTGCAGACAATGGCAAACCTCAGAGAGTAATCAAAATGCCATGTAAAGCTTCTTGAGAATAAGAACATTTCGTTCATCGCCGTTCGGAGTCGGCGTTAAGCCTGTAGGTCCATTTCTCGGTCAATTGTGTACAAACTTAATAACACGCACAACACAATTGATCATAAGAAGCTAGGTCAAAGTCCTTTCAAGGGCTGAAATGGCCAGTTATTTATTTTTTTTTTAATTTTTTTATTTATATTTAATATATATTTAATAATTTAGAAAGTAAACAAAAATTTAAATCAAAAATTAAAATAACACTCAAACTGTAATTTAAGCTAAGACTAAAACTTAAATTAAAAGAAAACTAAAACTAAAACTAAAAATAAAATTACAATTTAAACGAAAACTAAAATTGAAACAAAAACCTAAACTAAATTTAAACTAAAGGTATAACATAAACGCAAATTAGAACTAAACCAAAATGTAAAATAAAACCACAACTAAAACCAAAACTAATAACTGAAATTAAAACTAAAACTGAAATATTCAAATTACTATAAAAACTAAATATATATTATACATAAAAACTATGTATCTAAAACTATGTATAGAATATATATACGCGATTAAATAACAAATGTATACAAAATGTACAAAATATATACTTTATTATATATTAAATATATATTATATATAGAATAAGAATATATATAAATATTAATTATATAATATAAATGTGTATTAAAGACCCCGATTAAAGAAAAAAAAAAAAAAACATGAACTAAATTCCATTTAATTGGTAAGGGATGGAAGTGAGTTTTGCGATAGGGAGGATCCCAAAATATTCGCCCCGGATCCTCACGATGGGTGGTTGGGGTTGAGTGGAGGAACAGAGCCCCCCTCTCACTCAAAAATTAAGAATTCCGTTCCGTTTTGCTTTTTCTCTCTCTTTACAGATACGTGAGTTCACAGGGCGAGCTCACCAAACAAACTTCCGCACGAGAAATTTTTGTGTGCGGCAAAGGGGTGCTACCGGCCCAGAAAAGAACTGGCAGCAAAGTGGCACGCAAGCTCGTGCGGGCCCTGGACGGTAGCACCCACAGGTGCGGTTGTGCGCGTACGCGGGTCGGCCGCCCTGGTTTTTTCTCGTCTGGCACTGTGACCAGGAACGCCTCAAAGGGCGCTCTCCAAACATAATATAAAAACCAGGGCGACCGAATAGAAAAGCAAGCGGGCGCACGCCGAGGCCGAAAACACGACCGCTACAAGTTATGCGCTGGATTTTCAAATTCTGATTGCACAAGTGTGCGGTGATCTAACGGGACCAAACGCCGGCAGTGCTTCAATTAGGCATTTTTATGTAAACAGAAGTGAAAAGGGAAAAAGAACCTACTGCGCATTTTGCCACTATACAAAAAAAAAAGATTGACAACAACTTATTGCTTTATGTGTAAAACGTCTGCAATTTGTGGCGAACATCAACTTAAAATTTGTCACAACTCTTAGCCTTGAGTAAATGATTTGCATGCACTCAATTTTAACTTTTTTGTTTAAAAACCTGAAGTAGAATTGTATTTTAAGTTTGTTTTTAATAAAGTTTTTAATAAAAAAACAAATCACACTGAAAAACCTGAAAATAATTACTGTACGTAAAATTTGCGTATCATTAGTATTAACGTAGTATAAAATAACGTTATGGTTCTAGGGATATACATGATATATATATAATATACAGTCCCTGTGCTCACTCGTCAAGAGCTCAACCAGAAGTGAATTTTTACAGATATGTATTTATATACATACCTATATACATATTTATCTATATATATAAAAAGAAGTGTACGTTTGGTTGAAATCGCATCACTTCAGAACGGCTGGACCGATTTGGATAATTTTTTTTCAAATGTTCGTAGTAATCCAATTTAAGTGTTTACTGAAAGAAAAATTGACCACGCCCACTTTTGCGCCCACTGTTTTGATATCTATATATATAAAAATAAGTTGCATTGTGTATGAAATTGATGTTCTCTGTAATGCGTGAACCGATTTTTTTTTCTAGAAATTTCCCATGAAAGGTGACGTCAATACGAAGGTTTTTTTGTATAAACCGTCTTTGTATGTGTATTGTTTCATGAATTATAGGCATTTTAGTGAACTTATCAACAATACAGCTGTGAAAAAATACAGGTGCGCACGGTATTTGCAAGGGTAATTGGAAATAAATGGAATATTGGAATAATTTGGCAAGTCTCACTTAAGTTTGCATTTGCGCAAAAAATAAAGGCATAGTAAAAATTTTCCATACCCCTTTTTTCCCATACCCCCTTTATCGCCTACAAATCAATAAAAATGTTATATTTAAGACGGGTTTGGTCGTATTAGACTAAAATTTGGTAAACAAGTTCGTATGGTTAGTGTCGGCAACTATACTAAAACTGGGCGTGGTCTAACTATATATACGCCCACTTTTTATAAATCATTATTATTCCTGAGTTGTACATGTTTTGATAGTGAAACTTGATATGTAGATGCTATGGGCCCAAGAGGCCATTACTATATATTTGAGCGAACATAAGACAAGGGGGAATTTGGCCACACAGGCCAAATTTATGATATCGAATTGCTTTGGAACTAAATGTCTTATGTAACTATGCAATAGACTCCTAAACTACTCATTTGATTAGCATGAAAATTTGTGTATAGAAGTTTTTTGGTACGGTGCGTGTTTGTGGGCTATCAATTTTTATCCACCTTGAACACCAGAGGGCGCTGTAGTACAAATTTTTTACAAAACTGCCTTAAACTCACAAACCGCTTATGCGATTAGAATGAAAATTGGTATATAGTAGTTTTACTACAACGATATATTTAATGCAACAGAGTGCTCAAAAATGAGAAAAACACAATCAGAAATTTAATTTTGTGACTTTCGGTTCAAATATCTCCGCTGCTTTTGTATACATTTTGTTAAATTTATTTTTGTCTTAAAGCTTCATCAAAGTACTATGAAAGCTATTGTAAAAACATACCGTTAGTTGAGTATATATATATTTTAAATATTTTTTTCAAAAAAGGTCTGAAATTTTGGATTTTTCCTCAAAAAAAGGCTCAACATTTGTTTTTGTTGTAAAACTAATTTAAATTCAAATTCGCAAATTTTCAACTCTATTTAAAAATTATAACATTCATAAGCAAAAGTTATTTAAATTTTACGCAAAAATTAAAAACTATTTTTGTGATTAAAAAAACAAGATTTTTTCGAACAAAATTTTTTTTCCAATATTGTGTTTTTATATTTTTGGAAAATAAACAAGCTAAAAAATTAATTTTTTAAAAAAACTTATGTTAGTATCTCTTACCAATCAAAAGTTATAGCCAATAATCTACAATATATATACAAAAAGCAAACCGCTGTCTGTGTGATGGCTGGAAACTTCAAAATTACTGAGCCGATAGATCTGAAATTTCGGCAGTACATTTTTTTCAAGTACGAGATGGTTTAAATTTCTGTCACATCCCCTTTTACCGCCCACAAATCAATAAAAATGCTATATTTCCTACAGTTTTCGTCGATTTGGCTACATTTTGGTAATTTAGTTTGTATTCTATGAAAACTGGGATGGGCATTATATAAAGGGGTGTGGCTCCGAACATACAATTAAAATTTGTATTATCGAATAGCTTTGAAAGTAAAAGTAGTGGTATTTACATACAAACTCAAAATGGAGTTACTATTTGGTGATATCCTACTACTGGGAAACTGTAACGGGCAATGGAAAGCGACAGTGGTGTTAAACTATGGGTCTAAGAAAAGTTTTGAATACACCTATTATGATCCCATATAGTTGCAGGGTGCAGCAACGTGCGCCGGGAAAATGCTAGTACATATATACATTAGAGGTGACCTTATTTTTATAAATCAAAATTTCGTCGAGCGCTGGCCTGATTCTTTTTCCTTTAGGTCTGAAACTAAAATATATAAAATTTGATGCAAATCCAAAAACGTTTGATGGACCCGGAAACGACCGCAAGTTCTAATTTAGGGTTATATAGAAAAAGAACTTGAGTTTTCATGTGTTTTTATGTACAAAATGCAAATTTGAATATTTTTTATGGTTCAAACCGATAGTAAATTCTTGTTAATCACTATTATAACTTGTAAGTCTTCTTTAATGTTGAAATAATTTGACTAAAAGTTGATTAGCAAATATTTCTTAAACATTCTTTTAAAAATAAATTTTGTTTTGAGAGTTTTTAAATATTCTTTACATTTTTCTCATTATTATGCTTTGTTTATATTTTTGTTAATTATTTAATAATAAATTTTCAATGTTTAACAGAGAATTATCTTTTATTATTTCAAATACAGTCGAATTTCTCTAAAACGAATTTACAGATATAATCAAGTTTTTTATTTTATGGTTTTATTTTTTTTTATATTGAGTTAAGTAATTAGTTAGTTTAGTTTGAATTCAAACCTTTCCACTTTTCTTTCATAACAAAATCTTTCAAGACAGGGTGAGTTCCTAAATGCATTTTTACAAAGCATCAGTGTGTTTTTCCTTGAACTGCTGCTTACCAGATTCACCAAAACTGCGCAACCAAAGCGTGCTTCAGTTCAAGGAAAAACACACTGATGCTATGTAAAAATGCATTTAGGAACTCACCCATATTAATAGAATAAAACACATTAGTCGATACGTTGTTCCTAATCTCCTACTTAAAAAAAAACTACTGACTTCTTCTTAAAGAATGTTTATAAACTGCTGCGAGGAATTTCGAACTGCTAAGCAATATCTTCGTTTTTGTTACGCCTTCACTTCTTCACTTATATTAATAACTTATTTCAAGAGAAAAACTGCTTCGTTGCGATAATTTTAATTTGATCACTAACATAAGCAACTGCTGTCAAAATTTTTAGTGATAAGACTTTTTTGTTTGTACAATTGTAATTTTCAACGTTTGGGAAATCCCCAAAATATGTTTTAACTTTTTCTCAAGTTTTATTGATTTCGTTGTATAGAAGTTCCTTATAAGGAAATTCGACTGTAATAAAAGTGAATTTATATTAAGTTAGTTACAATGGCACAGCCATTTCTTGGTGCTTCAAAAATATGTAACTGTCCGGTGGTTCATCAACCAATCCAATGGAATATTGTAGATAATGTGAAAGGATTATCATTTGAAATAAGATGGCTCACAACCTCATCAACCTACCTTGAAGGCATCATATAGCATATGAGATTATGCTGCGTGCTGTTTTTGAAATTAAGCTTTCGTCAACTTCTGGGCCAGAAGTCCCTATTTTTGAACGATTTTCAAAATCTTGGCTTGGTTTAAACCAACAATCATTTACAAGTGGAACTAAGGATGAAATAGTTTCATAAAAAAAAAAACTTCAAATGAACGCGAGAACATAATAGAGTTTTGAAAAAATCAATTGACAAAATCACACTATCGCACAGTACTTTGTCCCATAGGAATAAATCAAGATTTTTGTTGTAACAGAACCTAACAAATTTGGTACTGTTTTTTAGATAATACTTTCACTAAGAAAAATCCAAATTTTTATTGCAATTGGACAATTTTTGTAGCCACTATACCTCTTTGAAGTCAACTATTTTTATGTATTTTTATTGTTGTGGAATATTTGATTTTGCACATCTTGCAAAGAAAAAACTACTGTAAGCGCAATTTTAGCCGAATTCATTTGATTTTTGATTTTATTTCGAGAAAAGTATTGTATAAATAAATTACTTTTAATATGTTTTCAATTTACCTCAAGAAAATAAATTGAAAAATTTCCAAAAAAATAACAATTCTTTTAAATATTTTCCAAAACTTTGCAATTGTTGAGAGCAAATTAAAAAAAAAACATAAAAAAACATCTCTTCCATTTTCTAACATATTGTTATGCATGTATTTATCTTTCATATTCCAAAATTTGATAGCCGTTTTTAACCGTTTCTCGGAGTTATCGCATTTTGAAAAATGGTCTAAAAATCATATTTTCCTCCAATCAATGGAAATTTCTATTTTGCGCATCATTCAAAGAAAAAAAATGTTGTGAGCACATTTTTTAAACAATTCGAGTGTTTTTTTTTTAGTTTTTAAAAAAGCTATGAACGCAGTGGCGTCCGTGGCGTAGTTGGTTAAAGTGCGTGGCCGCTATGTCAACGAACTTTGGAAACCCAGGTTCGAATCCCAGCAGCGACAGAAAATTATTTTTGAATTTTTCTGTACGGCCGCCACCTCTCTGCAGACAATGGCAAACCTCAGAGAGTAATCAAAATGCCATGTAAAGCTTCTTGAGAATAAGAACATTTCGTTCATCGCCGTTCGGAGTCGGCGTTAAGCCTGTAGGTCCATTTCTCGGTCAATTGTGTACAAACTTAATAACACGCACAACACAATTGATCATAAGAAGCTAGGTCAAAGTCCTTTCAAGGTCTGAAATGGCCAGTTATTTATTTTTTTTTTTTTTTATGTACGCATTTTGGTTTTTATATTTTGTTAAAAATAATTGGAAATTATTTTGAAAAAATTACTTCAATTTATACAAAAATTTAAAAAATATTTTGAAAAATGTTCTATTTTTAGTAGACAAGAAATTAAAAGCTCCACATACCTCCAGTTTCATTTTTATATTTTAATTTTTTTTTTTTTTTTATTCTTTCAAAAACTGTTTTCACTTATCCGACTTTTTCCGATTCTTTGAGAATCGTTTTTTGAAAAATGGTCTAAAATTGATGTTTTCTAAAAAATTATTCTTTATTTTGTTACCATATTTCTTACACTCTACCGGAGTTTGTTTATAATTTTTAAAGAATTTTCTTAAAAAAAAATGTTTCTTAACAAATAAAATAAAATTCTGATGTTATTTTACACAAAAAAAAAAAAAAATTAAAATAAAGGTTATGTTTCCTTAAAATACTCTTTTTATCACATGATAAGGGAAAAATTAACACCAAATGAAGTGGACCGATTTTTTAACACCGAAAATCGATTTTTTTCAAATGGCCGCCATTTTGTTTTTTTCGTCGGATTAAAATTATCTTAGTTTAGGCGGTGGCCACTTAAACAAGGATTAATTCGTTTTTTTTTTATTTTTTCCTCAGATGGTCCAGACTGGTGATATCCTGCACACCGTCAATTTCTTGGCATTTTTTTTTAAAAAATCAAATAATGTCAAAGTCCGCTACAGTTTGTAATGGCACAAACACCACATGAATACCCTTTTCATGGTTATTTACACCATGCGTTAAGTGTGGAAGGCTCCTTAATGTACGACCTACGTGAACATACCCGCATGACGTTCGATTGGCACCCCTGAGGTGACAAAAGATGGCGAATTGCCGAAAAATGAACGAAGATGACGGATCAAGGTTGGCGAAGCAGCGCAGCGATCGGCCATCGTTCTTTTCGATTTGAGCGTAAGCGAGGATGGTCGCATGGAAAATTTAACAAATCAAAGCTGTGAAAAAAAAAAACAAACAAAAAAAAAAGTATCATAACAAGAAACAATTGAATTTGCTATTTAACTCAATCGTTGCTTCAATAGCATTAACCGATTTTAACGTAGGAGAAACAGGTTAGTATAGTACTTACTATATTTTGCCAAAATACAGTTAATGCTATGTAAAACTTACAGAGGTAAAATAAATGGTATTCAATTGTTACTGTTGGATACCAAGAAGCGCCACATCAACAACTTAAAAATGCTGATGAAAGAATTCCGGGTGACCTTTCCATTCACTGCGGAGGAGTGTCAAGTGGCACAACTTTGTTTCGGTTGCGGTGGCATCGAGGAGTGAAACAAGTGGCAGGGAGCTGTGTAAGTATTTGGCATTGTAAGACATACAATACTAAGCGGACTAGGCCCGGAATTCGCAAATTTTACATGGACATTTTTAATTGCCTCTTGTTGCTGTAAGTTTCTATTTTAACCTAAACATACATATATAAGGAACATATGTCAGTCATTTAAAGAAATTCAAAGTACTGGATTTTCTTTTCGATTAAATTTGAATTAATTTATATATCGAGTTATTGATGAACTTTTCATGCTGTAGAGATCTCTGAAAGTTTGTTTCAATTTGCCGCAATTATAATTAAATTAAATTTTTTTTTCTTTCTTTTGTTTTTGACGCACCTCATTATTATTGTTGCAAGTTATTATTAAGAACAGTATGCGAATCAAATTAATCATAAAGAAACAATATCAGCATTAAAAAGTTCAACAAAATGTTTTAAACAACATAAAAATAAAAATTTAATACACTTCACAAAGCATACAATACAAAACAAACAAAGCACAAAATTCGTAAATCTTATATGGACATTTTGAATTGCCTTTTTTTCTGTAATTTTTCATTTTAACATAAACCTACATATATAACCAACATACTTACACATATTTCTTTTTATTATTTATAATTTACTTATTTTTTTTCCTTTTAATGTTTAATATTAAAAAAAACTACCATATATATAAAATGTACAAAATAAGCAAAAATATACAAAATGTACAAAAATATATAACTTATTATATATTAAATATATATTATATATAGAATAAAAATATATATTTAATAATTTAAAAATAAAATAAAATTTAAAAAATCAAAACTAAAACTAAAATTGAAATTAAAACTATTATAAAAACTAATATATATTTAATCATTTAAACTTAAACAAAATTTCTAAAATCAAGTTACAATCTAAGCTAAAACTTAAAATTACATTGAAATAAAACTAGAACTAAACTTAAACAAAATTTCTACATCAAATTACTAAGACTAAAATCAAAATTAAAATAAAATTCAAACATAAACTAAAACTAAAACTAATACTGAACCAAAACGTAAACTAAAATTACAATTTGAAAATAAACTAAAAACGTAAAATTAAATTAAAATAAAACCAAAACTTAAACCAAAACTAAAATCAAAATAAAAAGTTAATATATTTAATATGTGTATTTAATTGTGGCGTCCGTGGCGTAGTTGGTTAAAGTGCGTGGCAGCTATGTCAAAGAACCTTGGAGACCCAGGTTCGACCCCTAGCCAGCGACAGAAAATTATTTGAATTAAAATAATTTTTCTGTACGGCCGCCACCTCTCTGCAGACAATGGCAAACCTCAGAGAGTAATCAAAATGCCATGTAAAGCTTCTTGAGAATAAGAACATTCCGTTCATCGCCGTTCGGAGTCGGCGTTAAGCATGTAGGTCCATTTCTCGGTCAATTGTGTACAAACTTAATAACACGCACAACACAATTGATCATAAGAAGCTAGGTCAAAGTCCTTTCAAGGGCTGAATGAATATTTAATATATCTATACTATTATATAAAAGGGTTCTCTCGGATTTTTATCGTTCAATCACGGGGTAACTGCTGAACCGATTTTAATAATTCTTTCACTATTCAATTGCTATAAGAAGCGACCCTGCTACTGGCTACTACGTTTTTGGTAAAACTTTCTATTTAATTATTTAGGAATTTATGCATTTTTATCCATGCTGCCATTGCATGTATAAGCAGCACAAAATAACAGCAAACAATAGCTTAAGCTCTTTGTTGAGAGAGAGAGAGAGGTGAGATTCTACAACTCACCGCGCTGGTCTCTTGAGTGGATAGTTGCACTCAGTTAATTCCTGCTACAGTGTAGCCATAAGCCCAATATATCTTATTTATGTGCGTGTCACTCTTTTTATTTCAATATCTACTGAGTTAAATAATCCAATAAATAGATTGAGATAAATTTTACAGACTTTTAGAATAAAACTGAACTAAAAACATAATGAGATCGCTAATAAAAGCCATTAATTTTAATAAATTCATTTTGTTATGCACTGTTAAAACATTTTCTATAGAATTTTTTACACCGCATGTTGCCAGTTGATAATAAATAACAAGAGCGTCTAAAAGTAAATGAGAAGAGAAATATTACTTTTAACGCACGTTTGCTTCCTGCGAATTTAAGAAAGCTTTCTATATTAGAGAAATGTTTCTCAAAAACTTATGCTCAAAAGCTTTCCCTTTATCACTTTAACATCGGTCAAAAATTTAAAGCAATTTCTGCAGTTCTTGACCAAAGAGCGACGAAGAGAAAGGGAGAAAAATTGACGATACGCTTGATTCGTACTGCCAAGTTTTTCAACTCGAAAATTGCTTTCAATTTTAAATAATGAGAGAACTACTAATTATATTGTATATCAAGAAGTATTCTCAAATTAAATAAAATTAACTAAACATACTTCAGTCTTGAGTCTTCATTTAAAATATCTTTTCATATCATATTTATACTCCCAAGCAACGCTGGGAACGGGTATGCTAGTATTTAATAATTTAGAAAGTAAACAAAAATTTAAATCAAAAATTAAAATAACACTCAAACTGTAATTTAAGCTAAGACTAAAACTTAAATTAAAAGAAAACTAAAACTGAAACTAAAACTAAAAATAAAATTACAATTTAAACGAAAACTAAAATTGAAACAAAAACCTAAACTAAATTTAAACTAAAGGTATAACATAAACGCAAATTAGAACTAAACCAAAATGTAAAATAAAACCACAACTAAAAACAAACCTAATAACTGAAATTAAAACTAAAACTGAAATATTAAAATTACTATAAAAACTAAATATATATTATACATAAAAACTATGTATCTAAAACTATGTATAGAATATATATACGCGATTAAATAACAAATGTATACAAAATGTACAAAATATATACTTTATTATATATTAAATATATATTATATATAGAATAAGAATATATATAAATATTAATTATATAATATAAATGTGTATTAAAGACCCCGATTAAAGAAAAAAAAAAAACATGAACTAAATTCCATTTAATTGGTAAGTGATGGAAGTGTGTTTTGCGATAGGTAGGATCCCAAAATATTCGCCCCGGATCCTCACGATGGGTGGTTGGGGTTGAGTGGAGGAACAGAGCCCCCCTCTCACTCAAAAATTAAGAATTCCGTTCCGTTTTGCTTTTTCTCTCTCTTTACAGATACGTGAGTTCACAGGGCGAGCTCACCAAACAAACTTCCGCACGAGAAATTTTTGTGTGCGGCAAAGGGGTGCTACCGGCCCAGAAAAGAACACCCCACTTCCCGAACTGGCAGCAAAGTGGCACGCAAGCTCGTGTGGGCCCTGGACGGTAGCACCCACAGGTGCGGTTGTGCGCGTACGCGGGTCGGCCGCCCTGGTTTTTTCTCGTCTGGCACTGTGACCAGGAGCGCCTCAAAGGGCGCTCTCCAAACATAATATAAAAACCAGGGCGACCGAATAGAAAAGCAAGCGGGCGCACGCCGAGGCCGAAAAGACGACCGCTACAAGTTATGCGCTGGATTTTCAAATTCTGATTGCACAAGTGTGCGGTGATCTAACGGGACCAAACGCCGGCAGTGCTTCAATTAGGCATTTTTATGTAAACAGAAGTGAAAAGGGAAAAAGAACCTACTGCACATTTTGCCACTATACAAAAAAAAAAGATTGACAACAACTTATTGCTTTATGTGTAAAACGTCTGCAATTTGTGGCGAACATCAACTTAAAATTTGTCACAACTCTTATAGCCTTGAGTAAATGATTTGCATGCACTCAATTTTAACTTTTTTGTTTAAAAACCTGAAGTAGAATTGTATTTTAAGTTTGTTTTTAATAAAGTTTTTAATAAAAAAACAAATCACACTGAAAAACCTGAAAATAATTACTGTACGTAAAATTTGCGTATCATTAGTATTAACGTAGTATAAAATAACGTTATGGTTCTAGGGATATACATGATATATATATAATATACAGTCCCTGTGCTCACTCGTCAAGAGCTCAACCAGAAGTGAATTTTTACAGATATGTATTTATATACATACCTATATACATATTTATCTATATATATAAAAAGAAGTGTACGTTTGGTTGAAATCGCATCACTTCAGAACGGCTGGACCGATTTGGATAATTTTTTTTTTTAAATGTTCGTTTTAGTCCAAGTTAGGTTTTTAAGGAACGAAAAATTGACCACGCCCACTTTTGCGCCCACTTTTTTGATTTATCTAAAATCTGAAAACGGCTGGACCGATTTGGATAATTTTTTTTTCAAATGTTCGTAGTAATCCAATTTAAGTTTTGTTGGAAAGAAAAATTGATCACGCCCACTTTTGCGCCCACTTTTTTCAATTTATCTAAAATCGGAAAACGGCTGGACCGATTTGGATAATTTTTTTTTCAAATGTTCGTAGCAATCCAATTTAAGTGTTTACTGAAAGAAAAATTGACCACGCCCACTTTTGCGCCCACTGTTTTGATATATATATCTAAAAATAAGTTGCATTGTGTATGAAATTGATGTTCTCTGTAATGCGTGAACCGATTTTTTTTTCTAGAAATTTCCCATGAAAGGTCACGTCAATACGAAGGTTTTTTTTATAAATGGTCTTTGTATGTGTATTGGTTCATGAATTACAGGCATGTTAGTGAACTTATCAACAATACAGCTGTGAAAAAATACAGGTGCGCACATATGGTGTATATGGGGAAATATTTGCAAGGGAAATTGGAAATAAATGGAATATTGGAATAATTTGGCAAGTCTCACTTTAGTTTGCATTTGCGCGAAAAATATAGGCATAGTAAAAATTTTCCATACCCCTTTACCACCTACAAATCAATAAAAATGCTATATTTAAGACGGGTTTGGTCATATTAGACTAAAATTTGGTAAACAAGTTCGTATGGTTACTGTCGGTAACTATACTAAAACTGGGCGTGATTTAACTATATATACGCCCACTTTTTAGAAATCATTATTATTCCTGAGTTGTACATGTTTTCATAGTGAAACTTGATATGTAGATGCTATGGGCCCAAGAGGTAGTTATTATATATTTGAGCGAACATTAGAAAAGGGGGAATTTGGCCACACAGGTCAAATTTATGATATCGAATTGCTTTGGAACTTAATGTCGTATGTAACTATGCAATAGACTCCTAAACTACTCATCCGATTAGCATGAAAATTTGTGTATAGAAGCTTTTGATACGGTGCGTGTTTGTGGGCTATTAATTTTAATCCTCCTTGAACACCAGAAGGCGCTGTAGTACAAATTTTTTACAAAACTGCCTAAAACTCACAAACCGTTTATGCGATTAAAATGAAAATTGGTATACAGTGGTTCTAATTTACGTGTAGTGTTTTGCTGCAATCTTTTTTGACTTATCTTGAACACCAAAGGGCGCTGTAGTACAAATTTTTTACAAAACTACCTTAAATTCACAAACCGCTTATGCGATTAGAATGAAAATTGGTATACAGTCGTTTTCATGTACGTAGAGTGTTTTGCTGCAATCTTTTTTGACCTATCTTGAACATCAGAGAGCGCTGTAGTACAAATTTTTTGCAAAACCACCTAAAACTCCCAAACCACTCATGCGATTAGAATAAAAATTGGTATATAGTAGTTCTCAAGTACGATGAGTTTTTTGAAAGTATCTTCTTTGAACCACCTTGGACACCAGATGGTGCTGTAGTACAAACTTTTTACAAGATCGCATATTTTTAGTTGTTACATATGCAGATATTTACTAAATATAAATATTTCTTAAATTTAGAAAAAATTAAAAAACTTAAAAAACATGAACATATCTTGAAAACTATGAAAAATTTTACTACAACGATACATTTAATGCAACATCGTTGCTCAAACATGAGAAAAACACAATCAGAAATTTAATTTTGTGACTTTCGATTCAAATATCTCCGCTGCTTTTTTATACACTTTGTTAAATTTTTTTTTTCTTAAAGCTTCATCAAAGTACTATAAAAACCTTATTGCAAAAATACCGTTAGTTGAGTATATATATTTTAAGTATTTTTTCAAAAAAGGTCTGAAATTTTGGAGTTTTCCTCAAAAAAAGTCTCAAATTTTGTTTTTGTTGTAAAAATAATTTAAATTCAAATTCACAAATTTTCAACTCTATTTAAAATCTATAACATTTATAAGCAAAAGTTATTTCAATTTTACGCAAAAATTAAAAACCATTTTTGTGATTCAAAAAGCAATGCCTACCCCTAGATTTTTTCGAACAACATTTTTTTTCCAATATTGTATTGTTATATTTTTGAAAAAAATATACAAGCTAGAAAATCAATTTTTTAGAAAAAATTATCTTAGTATCTCTTACCAATCAAAAGTTACAGCCAATAATCTATATATACAAAAAGCAAAATGTGTGATGGCTGGAAACTTCAAAATTACTGAGCCGATAGAGCTGAAAGTTGGCAGTACATTTTTTTCAAGTACGAGATTGTTTAAATTTCTGTCACACCCCCCTTTTACTGCCCACAAATCAATAAAAATGCTATATTTCCTATGGTTTTCGTCGATTTGGCTACATTTTGGTAATTTAGTTTGTATGCTCACTGTCGGCAACTGTACTAAAACTGGGAAATGCCCATCTACTAGAGAACTGGGATGGCATTATATAAGGGGGTATACAATTAAAATTTGTATAATCGAATGGAGTTCGACAAACTCAAAACAGAGTTACTATTTAGTGATCACCTTCTATTGGGAAACTGTAACGCGTAGTTGAAAATTATAGTGCTGTCAAACTATGGGTCTAAGAAAAGTTCCGAATATAATTATTATGTTGCGATTTAATTGCTGGGTGCAGCAACGCGCGCCAGGAAGAAGCTAGTCTATATATATAAAAAGAAGTGTACGTTTGGTTGAAATCGCATCACTTCAGAACGGCTGGACCGATTTGGATAATTTTTTTTTTTAAATGTTCGTTTTAGTCCAAGTTAGGTTTTTAAGGAAAGAAAAATTGACCACGCCCACTTTTGCGCCCACTTTTTTGATTTATCTAAAATCGGAAAAAGGCTGGACCGATTTGGATAATTTTTTTTTCAAATGTTCGTAGTAATCCAATTTAAGTTTTGTTGGAAATAAAAATTGACCACGCCCACTTTTGCGCCCACTTTTTTCGATTTATCTAAAATCGGAAAACGGCTGGACCTATTTGGATAATTTTTTTTCAAATGTTCGTAGTAATCCAATTTAAGTGTTTACTGAAAGAAAAATTGACCACGCCCACTTTTGCGCCCACTGTTTTGATATCTATATATATAAAAATAAGTTGCATTGTGTATGAAATTGATGTTCTCTGTAATGCGTGAACCGATTTTTTTTTCTAGAAATTTCCCATGAAAGGTGACGTCAATACGAAGGTTTTTTTGTATAAACCGTCTTTGTATGTGTATTGTTTCATGAATTATAGGCATTTTAGTGAACTTATCAACAATACAGCTGTGAAAAAATACAGGTGCGCACGGTATTTGCAAGGGTAATTGGAAATAAATGGAATATTGGAATAATTTGGCAAGTCTCACTTAAGTTTGCATTTGCGCAAAAAATAAAGGCATAGTAAAAATTTTCCATACCCCTTTTTTCCCATACCCCCTTTATCGCCTACAAATCAATAAAAATGTTATATTAAAGACGGGTTTGGTCGTATTAGACTAAAATTTGGTAAACAAGTTCGTATGGTTACTGTCGGCAACTATACTAAAACTGGGCGTGGTCTAACTATATATACGCCCACTTTTTATAAATCATTATTATTCCTGAGTTGTACATGTTTTGATAGTGAAACTTGATATGTAGATGCTATGGGCCCAAGAAGCCATTACTATATATTTGAGCGAACATAAGACAAGGGGGAATTTGGCCACACAGGCCAAATTTATGATATCGAATTGCTTTGGAACTAAATGTCGTATGTAACTATGCAATAGACTCCTAAACTACTCATTTGATTAGCATGAAAATTTGTGTATAGAAGTTTTTTGGTACGGTGCGTGTTTGTGGGCTATCAATTTTTATCCACCTTGAACACCAGAGGGCGCTGTAGTACAAATTTTTTACAAAACTGCCTTAAACTCACAAACCGCTTATGCGATTAGAATGAAAATTGGTATATACATAGTAGTTTTACTACAACGATATATTTAATGCAACAGAGTGCTCAAAAATGAGAAAAACACAATCAGAAATTTAATTTTGTGACTTTCGGTTCAAATATCTCCGCTGCTTTTGTATACATTTTGTTAAATTTATTTTTGTCTTAAAGCTTCATCAAAGTACTATGAAAGCTATTGTAAAAACATACCGTTAGTTGAGTATATATATTTTAAATATTTTTTTCAAAAAAGGTCTGAAATTTTGGATTTTTCCTCAAAAAAAGGCTCAACATTTGTTTTTGTTGTAAAACTAATTTAAATTCAAATTCGCAAATTTTCAACTCTATTTAAAAATTATAACATTCATAAGCAAAAGTTATTTAAATTTTACGCAAAAATTAAAAACTATTTTTGTGATTAAAAAAACAAGATTTTTTCGAACAAAATTTTTTTTCCAATATTGTGTTTTTATATTTTTGGAAAATAAACAAGCTAAAAAATTAATTTTTTAAAAAAACTTATGTTAGTATCTCTTACCAATCAAAAGTTATAGCCAATAATCTACAATATATATACAAAAAGCAAACCGCTGTCTGTGTGATGGCTGGAAACTTCAAAATTACTGAGCCGATAGATCTGAAATTTCGGCAGTACATTTTTTTCAAGTACGAGATGGTTTAAATTTCTGTCACATCCCCTTTTACCGCCCACAAATCAATAAAAATGCTATATTTCCTACAGTTTTCGTCGATTTGGCTACATTTTGGTAATTTAGTTTGTATTCTATGAAAACTGGGATGGGCATTATATAAAGGGGTGTGGCTCCGAACATACAATTAAAATTTGTATTATCGAATAGCTTTGAAAGTAAAAGTAGTGGTATTTACATACAAACTCAAAATGGAGTTACTATTTGGTGATATCCTACTACTGGGAAACTGTAACGGGCAATGGAAAGCGACAGTGGTGTTAAACTATGGGTCTAAGAAAAGTTTTGAATACACCTATTATGATCCCATATAGTTGCAGGGTGCAGCAACGTGCGCCGGGAAAATGCTAGTACATATATACATTAGAGGTGTCCTTATTTTTATAAATCAAAATTTCGTCGAGCGCTGGCCTGATTCTTTTTCCTTTAGGTCTGAAACTAAAATATATAAAATTTGATGCAAATCCAACAACGTTTGATGGACCCGGAAACGACCGCAAGTTCTAATTTAGGGTTATATAGAAAAAGAACTTGAGTTTTCATGTGTTTTTATGTACAAAATGCAACTTTGAATATTTTTTATGGTTCAAACCGATAGTAAATTCTTGTTAATCACTATTATAACTTGTAAGTCTTCTTAATGTTGAAATAATTTGACTAAAAGTTGATTAGCAAATATTTCTTAAACATTCTTTTAAAAATAAATTTTGTTTTGAGAGTTTTTAAATATTCTTTACATTTTTCTCATTATTATGCTTTGTTTATATTTTTGTTAATTATTTAATAATAAATTTTCAATGTTTAACAGAGAATTATCTTTTATTATTTCAAATACAGTCGAATTTCTCTAAAACGAATTTACAGATATAATCAAGTTTTTTATTTTATGGTTTTATTTTTTTTTATATTGAGTTAAGTAATTAGTTAGTTTAGTTTGAATTCAAACCTTTCCACTTTTCTTTCATAACAAAATCTTTCAAGACAGGGTGAGTTCCTAAATGCATTTTTACAAAGCATCAGTGTGTTTTTCCTTGAACTGCTGCTTACCAGATTCACCAAAACTGCGCAACCAAAGCGTGCTTCAGTTCAAGGAAAAACACACTGATGCTATGTAAAAATGCATTTAGGAACTCACCCATATTAATAGAATAAAACACATTAGTCGATACGTTGTTCCTAATCTCCTATTTAAAAAAAAAAATACTGACTTCTTCTTAAAGAATGTTTATAAACTGCTGCGAGGAATTTCGAACTGCTAAGCAATATCTTCGTTTTTGTTACGCCTTCACTTCTTCACTTATATTAATAACTTATTTCAAGAGAAAAACTGCTTCGTTGCGATAATTTTAATTTGATCACTAAACATAAGCAACTGCTGTCAAAATTTTTAGTGATGAGACTTTTTTGTTTGTACAATTGTAATTTTCAACGTTTGGGAAATCCCCAAAATATGTTTTAACTTTTTCTCAAGTTTTATTGATTTCGTTGTATAGAAGTTCCTTATAAGGAAATTCGACTGTAATAAAAGTGAATTTATATTAAGTTAGTTACAATGGCACAGCCATTTCTTGGTGCTCCAAAAATATGTAACTGTCCGGTGGTTCATCAACCAATCCAATGGAATATTGTAGATAATGTGAAAGGATTATCATTTGAAATAAGATGGCTCACAACCTCATCAACCTACCTTGAAGGCATCATATAGCATATGAGATTATGCTGCGTGCTGTTTTTGAAATTAAGCTTTCGTCAACTTCTGGGCCAGAAGTCCCTATTTTTGAACGATTTTCAAAATCTTGGCTTGGTTTAAACCAACAATCATTTACAAGTGGAACTAAGGATGAAATAGTTTCATAAAAAAAAAAAAAACTTCAAATGAACGCGAGAACATAATAGAGTTTTGAAAAAATCAATTGACAAAATCACACTATCGCACAGTACTTTGTCCCATAGGAATAAATCAAGATTTTTGTTGTAACAGAACCTAACAAATTTGGTACTGTTTTTTAGATAATACTTTCACTAAGAAAAATCCAAATTTTTATTGCAATTGGACAATTTTTGTAGCCACTATACCTCTTTGAAGTCAACTATTTTTATGTATTTTTATTGTTGTGGAATATTTGATTTTGCACATCTTGCAAAGAAAAAACTACTGTAAGCGCAATTTTAGCCGAATTCATTTGATTTTTGATTTTATTTCGAGAAAAGTATTGTATAAATAAATAACTTTTAATATGTTTTCAATTTACCTCAAGAAAATAAATTGAAAAATTTCCAAAAAAATAACAATTCTTTTAAATATTTTCCAAAACTTTGCAATTGTTGAGAGCAAATTAAAAAAAAAACATAAAAAAACATCTCTTCCATTTTCTAACATATTGTTATGCATGTATTTATCTTTCATATTCCAAAATTTGATAGCCGTTTTTAACCGTTTCTCGGAGTTATCGCATTTTGAAAAATGATCTAAAAATCATATTTTCCTCCAATCAATGGAAATTTCTATTTTGCGCATCATTCAAAGAAAAAAAATGTTGTGAGCACATTTTTTAAACAATTCGAGTGTTTTTTTTTTTAGTTTTTAAAAAAGCTATGAACGCAGTGGCGTCCGTGGCGTAGTTGGTTAAAGTGCGTGGCCGCTATGTCAACGAACTTTGGAAACCCAGGTTCGAATCCCAGCAGCGACAGAAAATTATTTTTGAATTTTTCTGTACGGCCGCCACCTCTCTGCAGACAATGGCAAACCTCAGAGAGTAATCAAAATGCCATGTAAAGCTTCTTGAGAATAAGAACATTTCGTTCATCGCCGTTCGGAGTCGGCGTTAAGCCTGTAGGTCCATTTCTCGGTCAATTGTGTACAAACTTAATAACACGCACAACACAATTGATCATAAGAAGCTAGGTCAAAGTCCTTTCAAGGTCTGAAATGGCCAGTTATTTATTTTTTTTTTTTTTTATGTACGCATTTTGGTTTTTATATTTTGTTAAAAATAATTGGAAATTATTTTGAAAAAATTACTTCAATTTATAAAAAAATTTAAAAAATATTTTGAAAAATGTTCTATTTTTAGCAGACAAGAAATTAAAAGCTCCACATACCTCCAGTTTCATTTTTATATTTTAATTTTTTTTTTTTTTTATTCTTTCAAAAACTGTTTTCACTTATCCGACTTTTTCCGATTCTTTGAGAATCGTTTTTTGAAAAATGGTCTAAAATTGATGTTTTCTAAAAAATTATTCTTTATTTTGTTACCATATTTCTTACACTCTACCGGAGTTTGTTTATAATTTTTAAAGAATTTTCTTAAAAAAAATGTTTCTTAACAAATAAAATAAAATTCTGATGTTATTTTAAAAAAAAAAAAAAAAATTAAAATAAAGGTTATGTTTCCTTAAAATACTCTTTTTAGCACATGATAAGGTAAAAATTAACACCAAATGAAGTGGACCGATTTTTTAACACCGAAAATCGATTTTTTTCAAATGGCCGCCATTTTGTTTTTTTCGTCGGATTAAAATTATCTTAGTTTAGGCGGTGGCCACTTAAACAAGGATTAATTCGTTTTTTTTTTTATTTTTTCCTCAGATGGTCCAGACTGGTGATATCCTGCACACCGTCAATTTCTTGGCATTTTTTTTTAAAAAATCAAATAATGTCAAAGTCCGCTACAGTTTGTAATGGCACAAACACCACATGAATACCCTTTTCATGGTTATTTACACCATGCGTTAAGTGTGGAAGGGTCCTTAATGTACGACCTACGTGAACATACCCGCATGACGTTCGATTGGCACCCCTGAGGTGACAAAAGATGGCGAATTGCCGAAAAATGAACGAAGATGACGGATCAAGGTTGGCGAAGCAGCGCAGCGATCGGCCATCGTTCTTTTCGATTTGAGCGTAAGCGAGGATGGTCGCATGGAAAATTTAACAAATCAAAGCTGTGAAAAAAAAAACAAACAAAAAAAAGCTCAAGCCTGTGTTAGATAACACGGGCGCATAGGTCAGACGTAGAATACGTTAGTCATTAACAGCCTTATTCAATCGATTTCCTTAAACAACCTTTAAACGCTTGTTTAGTTACGCACTGTTTAAGGCTTTACGCAGCTTCTATGCAACTTTGCTAACATTGTTATTCATAAACATTTTTTCATTTTCTGCTTAAGCCCAGTATGCTGTAGAAGCGGAAAGAAACTTTCCATATGGAATGCATTGAGTTTTTGACAGCGAAAAGGCAGCGGAATTTTTTTTTTCGCTACTTAGCATGGTATAATAATACAAGGTAGTATTGACAGTTGCTTGGGAAACGAGCATCTGTCAAAAAAAAAGTCAAGAAAGAGAGCGTTCAATTATTTCTTATGTTTTCGCCATTGTTTATGTTTCAGCGCTTGCAAATAACCAAACATTTTCTTATAAAATATTGCCTATTTTATTTAATCAATAGTGAGTTATTATTACTAGAACGAAAATAATTTGTAAACTTAATGTTATTAAGTGCAAACATAAAAAAAAAGGTTGAAAACGTTTAAGTGCAGCAACCTCAGCAGCTGCAGATGCATGTGGACGAAATTGAAGAAGTTTTCAATTAAAACTAAAACACCATGGCTGGAAAACGTTAAATACATATCACACATAATTTTTTCACAACTTTCACTATTATAGTTGTGTATTTAACGCACATATTTTGCGGAATTTATTTATTTTTACATTCGTTTAATTCTTGTTGCACGAACAACTGCTTTTGACAGATGGTCGTTTCCTTGTTGCTGAGAAAATGTATACTTGTCAATGCTACCTGTATAATTGTATCATGGCTGCTTAGTACGCTGTAGAGGTGAAAAATTTGTTCAATGCTAGCAAGTACAACAACCATGTGGAGAGTTGAAATGTCAAACTTTCGCTGTCGATTATATGTCCGGGCATTTAATTGGCACCAGAATTTTGACATTTCAATAAGAAAACAGTTCGACCTCGCTTTACGCAACACTCGATAATCGCAATACTCAAAAATTTACATTGTTGACTCAGTAAACGCAACTTGAAAAAAAAAATGCACAATTATCGCAACTTCCATTTGCGTACACTTCCATAAACTTTTATATTATTTACTTTGAGTTCTTCTTTTCTTGTAAAATACATTTTTGATGTACGAAAAATCTCTTAAAACAATATTTAAGGAAACAAAGTGCATATCTTAATACATAAAACCACAATATCTAGGATTCAGAGCCATAAAGCTTTATGTTTAGAAGTTTAATTGCGTTTCTTCAACATTAACTACGTCAACTGGCCGAATTTCTATTAGTTGCATTGAGCTAGGTCGTACTGTAGTTGCTTTTTTCTCCACACAAACATTTTTGACTCTACACTAATATTTCGGGTGTAGAATTATATGCCAAGAAATTTTCGTTTCTACAGCATACTAGGCTTTATGATTGTAAGGTTTGTGTCTGAACTATAGAAAATCTCTACAAAAATTAAGAATTCCTATGGATTTACAATGGCCGCCGCATAAAAAAATGCTGCAAAGGGCGCATATGGAGCATGTCTTTGATATTAAAAAAAAAGACAAACAAAAATCATGGTTGTATTTATCATGGTTGTCGTTCGCTACTTGGTCATTATACTTTTTCTCTTTCTCACACTGGTTCTGTGATGAACACACAGATAATCGTACTGCTCTTACACATGATGTTATAATACATAAAATACAAAGCATATGAAAATTAATACAAAATTTGAAGGAGTTAAATTTTGATTTACTTATAGAATCAAAAAAATTATATGTAGCAATATGATTATTTAAATACAAATCAAAAGAAGACATATTAAATATGCTACGACCATACTTGAATTTTCTTCAATGCATGCATAAAGTATTAAAAACTTATAATGAAAGTGACAAACATTTTCTCAAAATTTTGTGCTCCAGATTAACACCCCCGTATAACGTATTCTACGTTAAAAAAGTATCATAACAAGAAACAATTGAATTTGCTATTTAACTCAATCGTTGCTTCAATAGCATTAACCGATTTTAACGTAGGAGAAACAGGTTAGTATAGTACTTACTATATTTTGCCAAAATACAGTTAATGCTGTGTAAAACTTACAGAGGTAAAATAAATGGTATTCAATTGTTACTGTTGGATACCAAGAAGCGCCACATCAACAACTTAAAAATGCTGATGAAAGAATTCCGGGTGACCTTTCCATTCACTGCGGAGGAGTGTCAAGTGGCACAACTTTGTTTCGGTTGCGGTGGCATCGAGGAGTGAAACAAGTGGCAGGGAGCTGTGTAAGTATTTGGCATTGTAAGACATACAATACTAAGCGGACTAGGCCCGGAATTCGCAAATTTTACATGGACATTTTTAATTGCCTCTTGTTGCTGTAAGTTTCTATTTTAACCTAAACATACATATATAAGGAACATATGTCAGTCATTTAAAGAAATTCAAAGTACTGGATTTTCTTTTCGATTAAATTTGAATTAATTTATATATCGAGTTATTGATGAACTTTTCATGCTGTAGAGATCTCTGAAAGTTTGTTTCAATTTGCCGCAATTATAATTAAATTAAATTTTTTTTTCTTTCTTTTGTTTTTGACGCACCTTATTATTATTGTTGCAAGTTATTATTAAGAACAGTATGCGAATCAAATTAATCATAAAGAAACAATATCAGCATTAAAAAGTTCAACAAAATGTTTTAAACAACATAAAAATATAAATTTAATACACTTCACAAAGCATACAATACAAAACAAACAAAGCGCAAAATTCGTAAATTTTATATGGACATTTTGAATTGCCTTTTTTTTCTGTAATTTTTCATTTTAACATAAACCTACATATATAACCAACATACTTACACATATTTCTTTTTATTATTAATAATTTACTTATTTTTTTTCCTTTTAATGTTTAATATTAAAAAAAAATTACCATATATATAAAATGTACAAAATAAGCAAAAATATACAAAATGTACAAAAATATATAACTTATTATATATTAAATATATATTATATATAGAATAAAAATATATATTTAATAATTTAAAAATAAAATAAAATTTAAAAAATCAAAACTAAAACTAAAATTGAAATTAAAACTATTATAAAAACTAATATATATTTAATCATTTAAACTTAAACAAAATTTCTAAAATCAAGTTACAATCTAAGCTAAAACTTAAAATTACATTGAAATAAAACTAGAACTAAACAAAATTTCTACATCAAATTACTAAGACTGAAATCAAAATTAAAATAAAATTCAAACATAAACTAAAACTAAAACTAATACTGAACCAAAATGTAAACTAAAATTACAATTTGAAAATAAACTAAAAACGTAAAATTAAATTAAAATAAAACCAAAACTTAAACCAAAACTAAAATCAAAATAAAAAGTTAATATATTTAATATGTGTATTTAATTGTGGCGTCCGTGGCGTAGTTGGTTAAAGTGCGTGGCCGCTATGTCAAAGAACCTTGGAGACCCAGGTTCGAATCCCAGCCAGCGACAGAAAATTATTTGAATTAAAATAATTTTTCTGTACGGCCGCCACCTCTCTGCAGACAATGGCAAACCTCAGAGAGTAATCAAAATGCCATGTAAAGCTTCTTGAGAATAAGAACATTCCGTTCATCGCCGTTCGGAGTCGGCGTTAAGCATGTAGGTCCATTTCTCGGTCAATTGTGTACAAACTTAATAACACGCACAACACAATTGATCATAAGAAGCTAGGTCAAAGTCCTTTCAAGGGCTGAAATGGCCAGTTATTTATTTTTTTTTATTTTTTTATTTATATTTAATATATATTTAATAATTTAGAAAGTAAACAAAAATTTAAATCAAAAATTAAAATAACACTCAAACTGTAATTTAAGCTAAGACTAAAACTTAAATTAAAAGAAAACTAAAACTGAAACTAAAACTAAAAATAAAATTACAATTTAAACGAAAACTAAAATTGAAACAAAAACCTAAACTAAATTTAAACTAAAGGTATAACATAAACGCAAATTAGAACTAAACCAAAATGTAAAATAAAACCACAACTAAAAACAAACCTAATAACTGAAATTAAAACTAAAACTGAAATATTAAAATTACTATAAAAACTAAATATATATTATACATAAAAACTATGTATCTAAAACTATGTATAGAATATATATACGCGATTAAATAACAAATGTATACAAAATGTACAAAATATATACTTTATTATATAATAAATATATATTATATATAGAATAAGAATATATATAAATATTAATTATATAATATAAATGTGTATTAAAGACCCCGATTAAAGAAAAAAAAAAAACATGAACTAAATTCCATTTAATTGGTAAGTGATGGAAGTGTGTTTTGCGATAGGTAGGATCCCAAAATATTCGCCCCGGATCCTCACGATGGGTTGTTGGGGTTGAGTGGAGGAACAGAGCCCCCCTCTCACTCAAAAATTAAGAATTCCGTTCCGTTTTGCTTTTTCTCTCTCTTTACAGATACGTGAGTTCACAGGGCGAGCTCACCAAACAAACTTCCGCACGAGAAATTTTTGTGTGCGGCAAAGGGGTGCTACCGGCCCAGAAAAGAACACCCCACTTCCCGAACTGGCAGCAAAGTGGCACGCAAGCTCGTGTGGGCCCTGGACGGTAGCACCCACAGGTGCGGTTGTGCGCGTACGCGGGTCGGCCGCCCTGGTTTTTTCTCGTCTGGCACTGTGACCAGGAGCGCCTCAAAGGGCGCTCTCCAAACATAATATAAAAACCAGGGCGACCGAATAGAAAAGCAAGCGGGCGCACGCCGAGGCCGAAAAGACGACCGCTACAAGTTATGCGCTGGATTTTCAAATTCTGATTGCACAAGTGTGCGGTGATCTAACGGGACCAAACGCCGACAGTGCTTCAATTAGGCATTTTTATGTAAACAGAAGTGAAAAGGGAAAAAGAAGCTACTGCACATTTTGCCACTATACAAAAAAAAAATATTGACAACAACTTATTGCTTTATGTGTAAAACGTCTGCAATTTGTGGCGAACATCAACTTAAACAGTCTTATTCTGACCGCCGAAGCTTAACGTTCATTATGCCTCCTCTAAGATCTCGTTGTGCTCAGTGTGCTAAATCTCTTTCACATGAAGTAATTATAAATTGTTTCGCATGCAAAACTGATTATCATAAATCATGTGTCAACATTGATAGTGATTGTGCTTATGTTATTAATGCTAATAAAAATGTCGTGTTTAATTGCTCTAAATGCATTGACTCGGGCTTGAATTTATTTAAATTAATCACTGATTTAACTATTGAAATAAAAGACATTGCCTCCAAGGTTGCTTCTCTGCTGCCTATAAAAACTCTGCATTGCTCTACTTTGAACCGAATGTTTCTCCTAATGCTATTGTTGCTGTTGCTGCTGCGGCTGACGTCGTTGCTGCTAAAAATAATGCAAGTTCTCATCATCCTGTTGCTGCTGTTACAACTTCGCATCTTTCAACTCTAAAG
This sequence comes from Pherbina coryleti, assembly GCA_943735915.1. NCBI lineage: Eukaryota > Metazoa > Arthropoda > Insecta > Diptera > Sciomyzidae > Pherbina > Pherbina coryleti. The sequence goes on along the minus strand of OX030948.1, from coordinate 94,243,236 downwards.
CCGAGTGGTGCTCCTAACGCTAGTGCTGCTGCTACTGCTGCTGCTTCTACCGCTGTTTTCGCTGCTGATAAAAATAATCTTAACTCTCAACTCTCTATTGCTTCTGATAACTTAACCTGCTCTGCAATCAACGAAAATTCCAAGTCAACTATGTGTAGCACTAACAACAATTGTAAATCAGCTCTGCTTGAACCTGATGCTACGTGCTCATCTGACATTGTCGCCTCACACGCTGTTTCGCCGTTAAACAATAATCCCTCGAACTGCTTCTCAAACATCGATGCTAATTGTTATGGCTTGGCTTCTCATCACTCCGTGCCTTCCTATGCTTCATTGCTCTCTGGTTTTAACTCTGCCCCGCGCGTTCCTGGCCAACAAATTAATGTACAGAATAATGCACAATTGAAATTGCCTACTTCGTCAATAAACACAGATGGCCGAGTGCTAAACAACAACAATAACCAAATCTCGCAAGCTGCCATTACAGATTTAAATTCAATCAAAACACAAATTATTAGTCATAATAGTTTCGTTGGTATTAATGATAATAGCGAATTAGAAATTGTAGTTGGCAAGAAATTTATTCATCTGTCTTCATTTAAACCAAATGTTTCTGAAGAAAATATTATTTCTGAAGAAAATATTATCTCTATGAGGAAATAATCAAGCCTTCTCTTTGGCCAGTAAATGTGCGTGTTCGGCCTTTTGAAAATTTTCAAGACGTGGGATTGAGGAGATCGATAATTTAGTGCCAAATCATGATGTTAATCGTACTCTTCACCTTTATTATCAAAATATGTCTGGTATAAGAACCAAAGCTAGTTCCATCTTTAATTGTACTTCGCATGGTGATTACGATATTATTGTTTTTATTGAAACTTGGCTGAATTCGGATTTCTACGATGCGGAATTCTTTAATACTAATATTTATCAAGTATATCGCAAAGACAGAGATGCTGCAAAGACTGGTCTTTCTCGAGGAGGTGGTATTTTGATTGCGGTTAAACGCAATCTAAGCTCAAACATTTGTACTCTGAAGAATGCTGACTCCTTACTTGATCAACTCTGCGTCTCAATAGTTGGTTCCAGTGGATCTCTTTATGTGTGCGCCTCTTACGTGCCTTCTAATAGTTTGGATGCCATATATGGCTCGTATGTTGATAACATCTTAGAGCTTCATGACTCATTAAGGTCTAATAATCATTTGGTCGTCTTAGGTGATTTTAATCTGAACAATGTTGTCTGGATGCATCTTGATTTTGATTTAATTCACACAAATATTAATAAGTCTTTCGAGGTAAATTTAATTGATAGCTTCTTTAGTATTGATTTAGTTCAAATAAACTCCTTAGTAAATAAAATTAATAGAATTTTGGATTTAATTTTTGTTTCAAGCAATGTCAAATATAACCTTTATGAATGTCTAGATCCATTCTCGGCAGTTTCTGTTCATCATCTTCTACTTATCTTGGAAGTGGAGTTTTATAAATTTTTGCCAAATGTTCAAGTTAATAATTATTTTAATTTTAATAACTGTAATTTTGCTAATTTAGTATTTCTTTTTAACAATATCAATTGGAATAGTTTGTTTTTTGGAAAAAATACCGCAACTTGCTTCGAAATATTCAAACTTCAAATAATGAATATATTTTTTAATAACATTCCGCGTGTATCACGAATCAATAACAAATTGCCTTGGTATACTAAAGGTCTGCTAAAATTAAAAAATTTACGGAATAAGTTTTTCAAATTATTTAAAGATACTAATGATCCTGCATATTAATTTCAACACACACATTATGTGAGGGAGTTTAACTTTTTAAACAAATTTTTATACAAACAATATATATTCAATTTTGAATCAAAAATTATTGCTAACCCAAAATCGTTTTGGAGTTTTATCAATTCTAAAAAGGATGGATCACATCTCCCAACATCTATGTTTTTAAAAGAAAAAAATTCTGTGTGTATTTCTGATACAGTCAACTTGTTCGCGGATTGCTTTAAATCAAATTTTGCAATTAATGAACCAGAGTTTAATCCTTTAGTTCTGGACAGTGTTGAAGAATGTATTGACTTTGGTATGCTCTCATTATCTGAGACTGATGTCTTTAATGCATTAATTTCTATGAAAAGCTCCGTCAAGTCCGATATCGATGGCTTATCCCCAATATTGCTCATAAAATGTGCACATGCTTTGTGTAAGCCTCTTTGTGTTATTTTTAATAAATTATTGTCGTGTGGAGAGTTTATCGATTGTTGGAAAATTGCCTCAATCACACCTATTTTCAAGTGTGGTGTTAAAAATGATATATCTAACTACCGACCTATCTCTAAGTTATCCAATGTCTCTAAAATTTTTGAATCCATAATTAAATCAAAACTGTATTTTTTAGTGGAACAGCAGTTATGTGTTTAACAGCATGGTTTTGTTGCGGGTAGATCAACAGTAACTAACTTAGCACTATTCTCTAACTACTGCATTTCAGCGTTTGAATCTGGCCACCAAGTGGATGTATTATATACGGATTTTTCGAAGGCATTTGATAAAGTTCCTCATAAAATTTTAGTTGCCAAATTGGGTAAATTGGGATTTCACTCTGCTTTGTTAAAGTGGATTCAGTCGTACTTAGTATCCAGAAAATGTTTTATTTCTATTAATAATGCCCAATCTTATTGTTACGTTGCCTCGTCTGGTGTGCCACAGGGTAGTATTTTAGGCCCCCTACTTTTTACTTTATATATTAATGACATAAGTAAATGTTTTCGTAACTCTCAGTTTCTCCTTTATGCTGATGACTTATTAAAGTTATTTTCTAAAATTTGTAATCAGTATGATATCACTCTACTTCAAGCAGACCTCAATAATGTTTATGAGTGGAGTGTTCGCAATGGCTTACCGCTAAATGTTAGGAAATGTTCACAAATCACTTTTACGAAATACCTGAATCCCTTTAACTCAACTTATTTCTTAATGGAGTTGCCAATGGAAAAAGTTAAATACATTCGTGACTTGGGTGTTGTTTTTGACTGCAAGTTTACCTTTGCTGATCATTTGAATTCGCTTTTGCCAAAAGCGTACTCACTTCTTGCCTTTATAAGACGATATTGTTCCGAATTTCAAGACCCGCACACACTTAAAGTGCTTTATAATACGTTGGTTAGATCGAGACTTGAGTATGCCTCAATCATTTGGAATCCGTCGCATGCGATTCATAGTTTAAGACTGGAAAGAGTAAAAAAAACTGCTACTAGATCAATGTTACGTCCCTTTTATGTTACATTACCATCGTATAATGTGCGTTGTCTGCTTATGGGTTTGAAATCTTTAGAATCTAGTAGAAAAGTTCATTCCCTTTTGTTTATTCGCGATATTATTTCTTGTAAAATCGAATGTCCATCATTATTGCATTTAATTGAGTTTAATATTCCGTCCAGGCATTTGCGATATTTTAAAACATTTTTTATTAGACAGCATCGTACTAATTATGGTCTTAATGAACCGATAACTAGGGCTTTGATTTTATTTAATGACTTGTCTCTTAAGTTTCCAATTGATCTCACTATGTCAAATGAAAGTTTTAAAAACTTTTTGTCACAAATTTTGTAATTGTCTAAATTGCATTGGCTATAAGCATTAAATTCTGTAATATTGTTATATGAGTTCTATATTGAATTATTGTTATAGTTTTAGGTCTAGTCTGTAAGAATGTAATGTTCATAGACTGAATAAATAAATAAATAAAATAAAATAAAAATTTGTCACAACTGTTATAGCCTTGAGTAAATGATTTGCATGCACTCAATTTTAACTTTTTTGTTTAAAAACCTGAAGTAGAATTTTATTTTAAGTTTGTTTTTAATAAAGTTTTTAATAAAAAAACAAATCACACTGAAAAACCTGAAAATAATTACTGACGTAAAATTTACGTATCATTAGTATTAACGTAGTATAAAATAACGTTATGGTTCTAGGGATATACATGATATATATATAATATACAGTCCCTGTGCTCACTCGTCAAGAGCTCAACCAGAAGTGAATTTTTACAGATATGTATTTATATACATATCTATATACATATATATACATATATACATTAGAGGTGTCCTTATTTTTATAAATCAAAATTTCTTCGAGCGCTGGCCTGATTCTTTTTCCTTTAGGTCTGAAACTAAAATATATAAAATTTGATGCAAATCCAACAACGTTTGATGGACCCGGAAACGACCGCAAGTTCTAATTTAGGGTTATATAGAAAAATAACTTGAGTTTTCATGTGTTTTTATGTACAAAATGCAAATTTGAATATTTTTTATGGTTCAAACCGATAGTAAATTCTTGTTAATCAGTATTATAACCAGGGCTGCGGAGTCGGTTCGAAAAATCACGACTCCGACTCCGACTCCGCCAAATATTGAAGCACCGACTCCGACTCCGACTCTGACTCCGACCATAAAATTAAAAATCATTTATTTTTTTTTTTCATGCATAGAATTTGTATGTATGTATCTTTTAAATGAGGAAGTTAAAAATATAAGGAAAGTACTGCTATATAGGGCAGTGTCAATGAGGATCTCGATATGTCAATTCGTCGTCATTCTCAACAATTAGGCTTGTGGTATTTGACCACCTGGGACATTTTATGTAAGAACCTCGGTATGAAACCATACAAAATACAGCTAGTGCAAGGATTGAAGTCGGGTGATTTACCCTAATGTCGTTTGTGTGTCGAATGGGCCTTAGAAAACTTGGATGAAGATCGACTTTTTTATCGAAAAATTGTCTTTAGTGCCGAAGCTCATTCTTGGATCAATGTGTACGTTAACAAACAGAATTGCCGAATTTGGTCTGAAAAGCAGTCAGAGGCAATTCAAGAGATGCCAATGTACTCTGGCCATCATTGGACCGTTCTTTTTTAAAAATAATGAAAATCACAACGTTATAGTCCAAATGGATGAATTGGACGGTTTCACATGCCACATGGCACGCGTTTGGTGAGTAATTAATCTCACGTTTTGGAGCAGTCCAATGGCTGCCAAGATCATGTAATTTGACCCCACTTGACTATTTTTTGCGGGGTTAAGTGAAGTCTCTCATGTACAGGGACAAGCCAGCCACAATTGCAGTCCTGGAAGAAAACATTACAGATGCCATTGGTGAGATACTGGTCGAAATGCTGGAAAAAGGATGCCAAAATTGATGCTTACGTATGGACCACCTCAGGCGTAGCCGCGGGCAACATTAACATGAAATTCTGTTAATAAAAAGTAAATGGTAGATATTGATGTATTGCTCCAAATAAATATTTCATTCACTATAGCAAATTTTGTTTTTTTTTTTAATTTTCAAAAAGCAAACGCTAAAAATCACCTTTTATATCTATTAAACTTATAAATATTTTTTAATCTGTAAGAAAACTACTATAAGAAAAACTGGCAAGAAAACTTATTTGAAATATTTTTTCAATTTTCACACATGAAACTCATCGTACGAATTGATTTTACAATGAACTCTTTTCGTTTGGTTGCTAATTTTGCTACTAACACATCATCTAGATGATCAACTTGGCTTATGTAAAACCGAAAAAATTTAAACTTTTTGATATTTATCAACTGATTTATTAACTGATTAAAAAATTAGAAATAACACCTCAAGTACCAACAGACGACTTTTTTAAACAACCAGCAACCAGTTTTGCTGCTAGTTGTTCGTCTATAGGGCCCTTTACATATTAACATAATTTTAAAAATCAATAACTTTTCTATAAGATTTTGTTCTATGACGATATTCGTTAAAAATTGGTAATGCTTTTTTTTTTATCGGAGTCGGAGTCAGAGTCGGTGCATTTTCTAAGACTCCGACTCCGACTCCTTCACCCAAAAATCCTTACAGACTCCGACTCCGACTCCTCGACTCCCACTCCGACTCCGCAGCCCTGATTATAACTTGTAAGTCTTCTTTAATGTTGAAATAATTTGACTAAAAGTTGATTAGCAAATAATTCTTAAACATTCTTTTAAAATAAATTTTGTTTTGAGAGTTTTTAAATATTCTTTACATTTTTCTCATTATTATGCTTTGTTTATATTTTTGTTAATTATTTAATAATAAATTTTCAATGTTTAACAGAGAATTATCTCTTATTATTTGAAATACAGTCGAATTTCTCTAAAACGAATTTACAGATATAATGAAGTTTTTTATTTTATGGTTTTATTTTTTTTATATTGAGTTAAGTAATTAATTAGTTTAGTTTGAATTCAAACCTTTCCACTTTTCTTTCATAACAAAATCTTTCAAGACAGGGTGAGTTCCTAAATGCATTTTTACAAAGCATCAGTGTGTTTTTCCTTGAACTGCTGCTTACCAGATTCACCAAAACTGCGCAACCAAAGCGTGCTTGAAAATAACAATCTAGTTTTGGTGAATCTGGTAAGCAGCAGTTCAAGGAAAAACACACTGATGCTATGTAAAAATGCATTTAGGAACTCACCCATATTAATAGAATAAAATACATTAGTCGATACGTTGTTCCTATTCTCCTACTTAAAAAAAAAATACTGACTTCTTCTTAAAGAATGTTTATAAACTGCTGCGAGGAATTTCGAACTGCTAAGCAATATCTTCGTTTTTGTTACGCCTTCACTTCTTCACTTATATTAATAACTTATTTCAAGAGAAAAACTGCTTCGTTGCGATAATTTTAATTTGATCACTAAACATAAGCAACTGCTGTCAAAATTTTTAGTGATGAGACTTTTTTGTTTGTACAATTGTAATTTTCAACGTTTGGGAAATCCCCAAAATATGTTTTAACTTTTTCTCAAGTTTTATTGATTTCGTTGTATAGGAAATTCGACTGTAATAAAAGTGAATTTATGTATATTAAGTTAGTTACAATGGCACAGCCATTTCTTGGTGCTCCAAGAATATGTAACTGTCCGGTGGTTCATCAACCAATCCAATGGAATATTGTAGATAATGTGAAAGGATTATCATTTGACACAACTTCCCCAAATAACGGTTTTAATTCGGGAGCTGAAGTCCTTTTAGAAAATAAGATGGCTCACAACCTCATCAACCTACCTTGAAGGCATCATATAGTATATGAGATTATGCTGCGTGCTGTTTTTGAAATTAAGCTTTCGTCAACTTCTGGGCCAGAAGTCCCTATTTTTGAACGATTTTCAAAATCTTGGCTTGGTTTAAACCAACAATCATTTACAAGTGGAACTAAGGATGAAATAGTTTTATAAAAAAAAAAACTTCAAATGAACGCGAGAACATAATAGAGTTTTGAAAAAATCAATTGACAAAATCACACTATCGCATAGTACTTTGTCCCATAGGAATAAATCAAGATTTTTGTTGTAACAGAACCTAACAAATTTGGTACTGTTTTTTAGATAATACTTTCACTAAGAAAAATCCAAATTTTTATTGCAATTGGACAATTTTTGTAGCCACTATACCTCTTTGAAGTCAACTATTTTTATCTATTTTTATTGTTGTGGAATATTTGATTTTGCACATCTTGCAAAGAAAAAACTACTGTAAGCGCAATTTTAGCCGAATTCATTTGATTTTTGATTTTATTTCGAGAAAAGTATTGTATAAATAAATAACTTTTAATATGTTTTCAATTTACCTCAAGAAAATAAATTGAAAAATTTCCAAAAAAATAACAATTCTTTTAAATATTTTCCAAAACTTTGCAATTGTTGAGAGCAAATTAAAAAAAAAACATAAAAAAACATCTCTTCCATTTTCTAACATATTGTTATGCATGTATTTATCTTTCATATTCCAAAATTTGATAGCCGTTTTTAACCGTTTCTCGGAGTTATCGCATTTTGAAAAATGGTCTAAAAATCATATTTTCCTCCAATCAATGGAAATTTCTATTTTGCGCATCATTCAAAGAAAAAAAATGTTGTGAGCACATTTTTTAAACAATTCGAGTGTTTTTTTTTTAGTTTTTAAAAAAAGCTATGAACGCAGTGGCGTCCGTGGCGTAGTTGGTTAAAGTGCGTGGCCGCTATGTCAACGAACTTTGGAAACCCAGGTTCGAATCCCAGCAGCGACAGAAAATTATTTTTGAACTTTTCTGTACGGCCGCCACCTCTCTGCAGACAATGGCAAACCTCAGAGAGTAATCAAAATGCCATGTAAAGCTTCTTGAGAATAAGAACATTTCGTTCATCGCCGTTCGGAGTCGGCGTTAAGCCTGTAGGTCCATTTCTCGGTCAATTGTGTACAAACTTAATAACACGCACAACACAATTGATCATAAGAAGCTAGGTCAAAGTCCTTTCAAGGTCTGAAATGGCCAGTTATTTATTTTTTTTTTTTTTTTTATGAACGCATTTTGGTTTTTATATTTTGTTAAAAATAATTGGAAATTATTTTGAAAAAATTACTTCAATTTATAAAAAAATTTAAAAAATATTTTGAAAAATGTTCTATTTTTAGCATACAAGAAATTAAAAGCTCCACATACCTCCAGTTTCATTTTTATATTTTAATTTTTTTTTTTTTATTCTTTCAAAAACTGTTTTCACTTATCCGACTTTTTCCGATTCTTTGAGAATCGTTTTTTGAAAAATGGTCTAAAATTGATGTTTTCTAAAAAATTATTCTTTATTTTGTTACCATATTTCTTACACTCTACCGGGGTTTGTTTATAATTTTTAAAGAATTTTCTTAAAAAAAAATGTTTCTTAGCAAATAAAATAAAATTCTGATGTTATTTTACACAAAAAAAAAAAAAAAATTCAAATAAAGGTTATGTTTCCTTAAAATACTCTTTTTAGCACATGATAAGGGAAAAATTAACACCAAATGAAGTGGACCGATTTTTTAACACCGAAAATCGATTTTTTTCAAATGGCCGCCATTTTGTTTTTTTCGTCGGATAAAAATTATCTTAGTTTAGGCGGTGGCCACTTAAACAAGGATTAATTCGTTTTTTTTTTTATTTTTTCCTCAGATGGTCCAGACTGGTGATATCCTGCACACCGTCAATTTCTTGGCATTTTTTTTTTTAAAATCAAATAATGTCAACGTCCGCTACAGTTTGTAATGGCACAAACACCACATGAATACCCTTTTCATGGTTATTTACACCATGCGTTAAGTGTGGAAGGGTCCTTAATGTACGACCTACGTGAACATACCCGCATGACGTTCGATTGGCACCCCTGAGGTGACAAAAGATGGCGAATTGCCGAAAAATGAACGAAGATCCCAGCTAGACACCTAACTGTTAGATCATGGTATAATAATACATGGTAGCATTGACAACTGCTTATCTTCTCTTCAACAGGAAAACATAAACTGTTAAAAACAGCTTTTTGTGGAAATACATCAGCAGCTGCTGTGTTTGTTGTTTTTTTTTCACTTCAACGTTTTCAACATTGCTTGTGTTTTCAATGGCGGATTGTGAGCGCTCTCTTTTTGAGTATATTTTTTGACAGTAGATGATTTCCCAAGCAACTGTCAATGCTACCTTGTATTATTATACCATGCTGTTAGATATGCCATATATAATGCTTATACAGATGGCATAAGACGTTATGTTCATATAAAATTCTCCATACAACTTACGTTATACTTATTTGTTCTAGCAATATATGAAATATAACGCATGTTTCCTATACGTGTGACCGTGCATCCCTGTCTGCCACGCATGTTTTAACCATTGCAAAAAGCTACAGCTGCTCTGCTCACACTAACAACAAATTCCGTAAAGAATTTAATAACAAACTCAGCTGTTTACTTAAGTACACAGTTAGCGTTCCGCAAAACCTTTCCACCATAGCGTAGTGGTTAGAGCGCTGGCCTTGAACGCAAACAAACGCGAGTTCAAACCCTTCACCAAATAAAACCAATATTTTTTTTCTTATAATTTTGTTTAGAAGTGTTTTTTTGTTATTTTTATTAATGGGTAGTATTTACAAAAGGTAAATTTAGGCAAAACATTGAAATAAAAAAAATATCTCTCAAATATTGGCTATTATTTTTTACTCTAGCAAGGAAAACTGGCCAAAGGAATTTGGCCATTTTTAATAATCATATTTCTCTTTAGTGTAGTTTACTTTTTACGTATATATATAATTTTAACTTATTAAATGAAATTCAATGAAAACCTTCCTGTGTCGGACGGTATTTGAACCGCGGTCTCTGCCACATAAGCTGCGCATTCTACCCAACGCGCCACGGACATCATATTTTAAACTCATCATTTAGGATATTATTTTATTGCGTGACTTACACTTGCATCGCTTAACGTTTTTTCGCTACTTTTTTCACATCCTCAGCTTGTTTGCTGCGTAAAGGAGCAAGCTATGTAAGCACATACAACTTTCCTTGTTTAACATGACATCAAAATTTAAGAGTGTATTAGTGAACACCAAATTTTGTTTCATTGTGTTTGTAACTACGTTAAAGCTGTCTAGCTGGGATGACGGATCAAGGTTGGCGAAGCAGCGCAGCGATCGGCCATCGTTCTTTTCGATTTGAGCGTAAGCGAGGATGGTCGCATGGAAAATTTAACAAATCAAAGCTGTGAAAAAAAAAACAAAAAAAAAGGTATCATAACAAGAAACAATTGAATTTGCTATTTAACTCAATCGTTGCTTCAATAGCATTAACCGATTTTAACGTAGGAGAAACAGGTTAGTATAGTACTTACTATATTTTGCCAAAATACAGTTAATGCTGTGTAAAACTTACAGAGGTAAAATAAATGGTATTCAATTGTTACTGTTGGATACCAAGAAGCGCCACATCAACAACTTAAAAATGCTGATGAAAGAATTCCGGGTGACCTTGCCATTCACTGTGGAGGAGTGTCAAGTGGCACAACTTTGTTTCGGTTGGGGTGGCATCGAGGAGTGAAACAAGTGGCAGGGAGCTGTGTAAGTGTTTGGCATTGTAAGACATACACTACTAAGCGGACTAGGCCCGGAATTCGCAAATTTTACATGGACATTTTTAATTGCCTCTTGTTGCTGTAAGTTTCTATTTTAACCTAAACATACATATATAAGAAACATATGTCAGTCATTTAAAGAAATTCAAGAAAAATGAAAAGTGAGTTTAAGCCATAGCTTTCAATGCTAAAGTACTGGATTTTCTTTTCGATTAAATTTGAATTAATTTATGTATCGAGTTATTGATGAACTTTTCATGCTGTAGAGATCTCTGAAAGTTTGTTTCAATTTGCCGCAATTATAATTAAATTAAATTTTTTTTTCTTTCTTTTGTTTTTGACGCACCTTGTTATTATTGTTGCAAGTTATTATTAAGAACAGTATGCGAATCAAATTAATCATAAAGAAACAATATCAGCATTAAAAAGTTCAACAAAATGTTTTAAACAACATAAAAATATAAATTTAATACACTTCACAAAGCATACAATACAAAACAAACAAAGCGCAAAATTCGTAAATTTTATATGGACATTTTGAATTGACTTTTTTTCTGTAATTTTTCATTTTAACATAAACCTACATATATAACCAACATACTTACACATATTACTTTTTATTATTAATAATTTACTTATTTTTTTTCCTTTTAATGTTTAATATTAAAAAAAAATTACCATATATGACGCGCACAGAATAAAAACAGTGACTTAAATTTCACATAAGAAAAACACTTACAAAATTTTCGCAGCGTAAAAAGAAGCTCTCTCTTCAGCGTGCGTGTGAATATTGCATGTATAAGTGAGCAATTGTACTCTTCGTGTATGATCGTTCTTTGGATGTTTTTTTGTTGTTGTTTCTGCTTTGGTCGAGAAACGATGCTTGCTTTGTTGTTTTTGAATTTGTTATGTTTTTATAAATACAATTTTTTGCATTCAGTTCTTTTAATACTTTCAATTTTTGGTGCTTATATTAGAATTCAATTATTTGTAAGTTGTTTCTAAGTTCATTTTATTCATTTTTATTTGAATGATGCAAGAAACAAAAATAAAGATAACTTTTCATTAACAAATTAAATTAACAAAAGCAAATCAGACTTAAAAATATAAGGAAGAAAGAATAAATGTTTATAATTAATAAGACAAAAATGTTTCATTCAAAATTTAATTTAAAACAGTAAAATAACATAATGATGTTTTAAAAATTCTCTTCAAGAACTATTTTCTTCATCACTGGCATCGCTTGCAATACCGTAGTCAATATCTGAAACGTTTTCATACTGCAAATTTTCAAAGAATTGACGAGATTCTTTTAGAATGAAACTCATTAGCTAAGTATTTAGCTTTTGTGATTGTCTTCCCTTTCGGATACAAGCAAGCCAAATCAAGTGTTCTGAAGTCTTCCTCACTCACACTTCTCTTCTTCAAATTAACCACATTTGTCAAATTTGCGCCAAAAAATATAAGTTGAAATATATTTTGCTTTTCATGGGTGATTTTTTCAACTTTAAACCAATTTATTTTCTGTCCAGTTATGTCGACTTTTCGGTTCACAATCAGCTTCTCCAATTCTTTTGAGCTAACAAAATCGGCCCTTTCCATTTTCTTAATATGAAACTTTGGTTCATTTCTTTTAGCTTCCTTTATTATATTTAGCCAATCATCTGGAGTTGGCACAACCTCAATTTTTTTCTTGTATTTTTCTATCAAGCTAAAACACCTATCGCAACTGTTGTAACTGTGACCCGATATGAAATATTTTTGAGTGATAGTTTTAATATTCGAATTAGCCAAAAAATGCTTGAGGAGTATTGCAAGCTTAATGTTGCGATTCTGTCCTCCACAAGAGTCGGAATATAGAACAACTTGTTCTGTTGAGTCGGGTATGTGATTTTTCAAATGATGAATTAAGCATGACATAATTTCTTGCCCTCCTCTCGAAGCAACACTCTCATTCCATATATACATGTATGCTAATGAAAACCGAAAAATGCTTAGTTAGAACACATTGTCGCATATTTATTACTTAAGTGGTAAAACTAAAAAAACTACTTTTTTTTCGTAAAAAATAACTACGGTGTGCAATATCTCGAAAACGGAGTGACAGAAAAAATCGTGTCAACAGGCCAGACAGACAGAGAGACAGACGTATGGGGGTGTAAAAATTTGTGGTTAAAGTTTTGATAAGTGCTTAACTGGTCATTGAAAAAACGCCCATTAAGGGGAAAATCTTACCTTTTTTGTTGACTTCATCGAACACACACAAATTATACGTCCATAATTGCCTTTTATAATACGCAACAAATGTCGTCAATGAAGGAGTTTCCAATGTTTTTTGGAGATCAAATGTCAAAACAACCGAGCATCTATTTTGAGAAGCTTCATCTACGTCTTGTTTAAATTTGTTACAAGCCGATTCCACCGATTCCATATGCTTCTGTTGCTTTTCTTTAAGTTCATCACGTTCTGCTTGTACAGAGCTTGCTCTTAAGCCACATTGTAAATTTTCGCAAGTTTTGCACGTATCCGTGTGTAAGCGTTTGAAACTTAAATTAAAATTGTTGTTAAAAATTTCAGAGAAGACATAATGGGAAACAGCTTTAACTTTCTTTGCTTCACATGAACTTTTATATTCTTCATACAACTTTCGTAAATTTAAATTAGGATGTAAATATTTTTTTCTGTTCATTTACGGCTGTAATGCGATTCGTACTTTGGAAAAAGGTTTATAGATTTTACAACATTTTCGCGATCTTTCTCCAAGGTTTTATTTGCTGAGGGAGCCCGTCCGCGAGCCTCTGTAGCGCTAGGGTTTTTTGTTGCAGTTTTTAAAGCACTTTGTATTCGCGACGATGATATGTTTAAACATTTCATGTAAAACATCCTGCACACATTTCGAGATATTCCATCAGCGTCTTCCAATGAATATTGAAAATTGTGCATTTGTACCCTTAATGGAATAATTGGGTTTGGCTTAGGAATGATCGCAATCTTCTTAACTGTTGATCGGATCAGTAAGGTTTCTTGTGTCCAATTACATGCGAAATAGAAATTATCAAAAATTTCTTTTTGGCGAGCAATATCTATTTCGTGGCAGCAATCTTTATTGCATTTGCAAATGGCTTGCCCTTGAAATTTCTTTGCGGTAATAATTTTACCACTGGCTGTTGTATGTTCTCTGCCGCGCTCAACATTTTCCTTAGCAATATTTTGTTTACGAGATTTCAGATGCTTTTGTCTTTTCCTTGGATTTATTACATCTAAAAATTAAGCTCAGTAAGAAAAAAATTTATGTACTTACCCCATAAACATCATAACTTACCAGCATGTTCTTCCATGTTTTCAAAATATTTTAACTTAAATCAATGTCCAAAACTAAAATAACACCTGAACAACAAACACACTCCTTTTTAAATATTAAAAAAATGTCCTATATATTTCTATTTATTTTACACTCCCACTGCTAATAAACTTGAAAGTAATTACTGCTTGGCGGCCAAAGAAAAAAAAAACGAACGAACTATCATGAACGAAGAGTGCAATTACCCACTTATACATGCGAAATCCACACGCACGCTGGAGAGAGAACTTCTTTTTACGCTGCGAAAATTTTGTAAGTGTTTTTCTTCTGTGAAATTTAAGTCACTGTTTTTATTCTGTGCGCGTCATATATAAAATGTACAAAATAAGCAAAAATATACAAAATGTACAAAAATATATAATTAATTATATATTAAATATATATTATATATAGAATAAAAATATATATTTAATAATTTAAAAATAAAATAAAATTTAAAAAATCAAAACTAAAACTAAAATTCAAAGTAAAACTATTATAAAAACTAATATATATTTAATCATTTAAACCTAAACAAAATTTCTAAAAAATCAAGTTACAATCTAAGCTAAAACTTAAAATTACATTGAAATAAAACTAGAACTAAACTTAAACAAAATTTCTACATCAAATTACTAAGACTAAAATCAAAATTAAAATAAAATTCAAACATAAACTAAAACTAAAACTAATACTGAACCAAAATGTAAACTAAAATTACAATTTGAAAATAAACTAAAAACGTAAAATTAAATTAAAATAAAACCAAAACTTAAACCAAAACTAAAATCAAAATAAAAAGTTAATATATTTAATATATATTTAATAATTTAGAAAGTAAACAAAAATTTAAATCAAAAATTAAAATAACACTCAAACTATAATTTCAGCTAAGACTAAAACTCAAATTAAAAGAAAACTAAAACTAAAACTAAAACTAAAAATAAAATTACAATTTAAACGAAAACTAAAATTGAAATAAAAACCTAAACTAAATTTAAACTAAAGGTATAACATAAACGCAAATTAGAACTAAAACAAAATGTAAAATAAAACCACAACTAAAACCAAAACTAATAACTGAAATTAAAACTAAAACTGAAATATTCAAATTACTATAAAAACTAAATATATATTATACATAAAAACTATGTATCTAAAACTATGTATAGAATATATATACGCGATTAAATAACAAATGTATACAAAATGTACAAAATATATGCTTTATTATATATTAAATATATATTATATATAGAATAAGAATATATATAAATATTAATTATATAATATAAATGTGTATTAAAGACCCCGATTAAAGAAAAAAAAAAAAATGAACTAAATTCCATTTAATTGGTAAGGGATGGAAGTGAGTTTTGCGATAGGGAGGATCCCAAAATATTCGCCCCGGATCCTCACGATGGGTGGTTGGGGTTGAGTGGAGGAACATAGCCCCCCCTCTCACTCAAAAATTAAGAATTCCGTTCCGTTTTGCTTTTTCTCTCTCTTTACAGATACGTGAGTTCACAGGGCGAGCTCACCAAACAAACTTCCGCACGAGAAATTTTTGTGTGCGGCAAAGGGGTGCTACCGGCCCAGAAAAGAACCCCCCACTTCCCGAACTGGCAGCAAAGTGGCACGCAAGCTCGTGCGGGCCCTGGACGGTAGCACCCACAGGTGCGGTTGTGCACGTACGCGGGTCGGCCGCCCTGGTTTTTTCTCGTCTGGCACTGTGACCAGGAGCGCCTCAAAGGGCGCTCTCCAAACATAATATAAAAACCAGGGCGACCGAATAGAAAAGCAAGCGGGCGCACGCTGAGGCCGAAAAGACGACCGCTACAAGTTATGCGCTGGATTTTCAAATTCTGATTGCACAAGTGTGCGGTGATCTAACGGGACCAAACGCCGACAGTGCTTCAATTAGGCATTTTTATGTAAACAGAAGTGAAAAGGGAAAAAGAAGCTACTGCACATTTTGCCACTATACAAAAAAAAAAAGATTGACAACAACTTATTGCTTTATGTGTAAAACGTCTGCAATTTGTGGCGAACATCAACTTAAAATTTGTCACAACTGTTATAGCCTTGAGTAAATGATTTGCATGCACTCAATTTTAACTTTTTTGTTTAAAAACCTGAAGTAGAATTTTATTTTAAGTTTGTTTTTAATAAAGTTTTTAATAAAAAAACAAATCACACTGAAAAACCTGAAAATAATTACTGTACGTAAAATTTGCGTATCATTAGTATTAACGTAGTATAAAATAACGTTATGGTTCTAGGGATATACATGATATATATATAATATACAGTCCCTGTGCTCACTCGTCAAGAGCTCAACCAGAAGTGAATTTTTACAGATATGTATTTATATACATATCTATATACATATTTATACATATGTATATACATTAGAGGTGTCCTTATTTTTATAAATCAAAATTTCGTCGAGCGCTGGCCTGATTCTTTTTCCTTTAGGTCTAAAAGTAAAATATATAAAATTTGATGCAAATCCAACAACGTTTGATGGACCCGGAAACGATCGCAAGTTGTAATTTAGGGTTATATAGAAAAAGAACTTGAGTTTTCATGTGTTTTTATGTACAAAATGCAACTTTGAATATTTTTTATGGTTCAAACCGATAGTAAATTCTTGTTAATCAGTATTATAACTTGTAAGTCTTCTTTAATGTTGAAATAATTTGACTAAAAGTTGATTAGCAAATATTTCTTAAACATTCTTTTAAAAATAAATTTTGTTTTGAGAGTTTTTAAATATTCTTTACATTTTTCTCATTATTATGCTTTGTTTATATTTTTGTTAATTATTTAATAATAAATTTTCAATGTTTAACAGAGAATTATCTCTTATTATTTGAAATACAGTCGAATTTCTCTAAAACGAATTTACAGATATAATGAAGTTTTTTATTTTATGGTTTTATTTTTTTTATATTGAGTTAAGTAATTAATTAGTTTAGTTTGAATTCAAACCTTTCCACTTTTCTTTCATAACAAAATCTTTCAAGACAGGGTGAGTTCCTAAATGCATTTTTACAAAGCATCAGTGTGTTTTTCCTTGAACTGCTGCTTACCAGATTCACCAAAACTGCGCAACCAAAGCGTGCTTGAAAATAACAATCTAGTTTTGGTGAATCTGGTAAGCAGCAGTTCAAGGAAAAACACACTGATGCTATGTAAAAATGCATTTAGGAACTCACCCATATTAATAGAATAAAACACATTAGTCGATACGTTGTTCCTAATCTCCTACTTAAAAAAAAAATACTGACTTCTTCTTAAAGAATGTTTATAAACTGCTGCGAGGAATTTCGAATTGCTAAGCAATATCTTCGTTTTTGTTACGCCTTCACTTCTTCACTTATATTAATAACTTATTTCAAGAGAAAAACTGCTTCGTTGCGATAATTTTAATTTGATCACTAAACATAAGCAACTGCTGTCAAAATTTTTAGTGATGAGACTTTTTTGTTTGTACAATTGTAATTTTCAACGTTTGTGAAATCCCCAAAATATGTTTTAACTTTTTCTCAAGTTTTATTGATTTCGTTGTATAGAAGTTCCTTATAAGGAAGTTCGACTGTAATAATAGTGAATTTATATTAAGTTAGTTACAATGGCACAGCCATTTCTTGGTGCTCCAAAAATATGTAACTGTCCGGTGGTTCATCAACCAATCCAATGGAATATTGTAGATAATGTGAAAGGATTATCATTTGACACAACTTCCCCAAATAACGGTTTTAATTCGGGAGCTGAAGTCCTTTTAGAAAATAAGATGGCTCACAACCTCATCAACCTACCTTGAAGGCATCATATAGTATATGAGATTATGCTGCGTGCTGTTTTTGAAATTAAGCTTTCGTCAACTTCTGGGCCAGAAGTCCCTATTTTTGAACGATTTTCAAAATCTTGGCTTGGTTTAAACCAACAATCATTTACAAGTGGAACTAAGGATGAAATAGTTTTATAAAAAAAAAAACTTCAAATGAACGCGAGAACATAATAGAGTTTTGAAAAAATCAATTGACAAAATCACACTATCGCACAGTACTTTGTCCCATAGGAATAAATCAAGATTTTTGTTGTAACAGAACCTAACAAATTTGGTACTGTTTTTTAGATAATACTTTCACTAATGCCCATATTACACGATGTCCGTTTGTCCGACCTTTGTTGTTGCTTTCCATGTTAAACTGTCAAAAAACAGTGAGAGTGAGATCGGATGCAACAACAAAATGGCTTGTCTGCCCTAGCGTAAGCCGGACAAACGGACATCGTGTAATATGGGCATAAGAAAAATCCAAATTTTTATTGCAATTGGACAATTTTTGTAGCCACTATACCTCTTTGAAGTCAACTATTTTTATGTATTTTTATTGTTGTGGAATATCTGATTTTGCACATCTTGCAAAGAAAAAACTACTGTAATCGCAATTTTAGCCAAATTCATTTGATTTTTGATTTTATTTCGAGAAAAGTATTGTATAAATAAATAACTTTTAATATGTTTTCAATTTACCTCAAGAAAATAAATTGAAAAATTACCAAAAAAATAACAATTCTTTTAAATATTTTCCAAAACTTTGCAATTTTTGAGAGCAAATTAAAAAAAAAAACATAAAAAAATATCTCTTCCATTTTCTAACATATTGTTATACATGTATTTATCTTTCATATTCCAAAATTTGATAACCGTTTTAACCGTTTCTCGGAGTTATCGCATTTTGAAAAATGGTCTAAAAATCATATTTTCCTCTAATTAATGGAAATTTCTATTTTGTGCATCATTCAAAGAAAAAAATGTTGTGAGCACATTTTTTAAACAATTCGAGTGTTTTTTTTTTTTTAGTTTTTAAAAAAGCTATGAACACATTTTGGTTTTTATATTTTGTTAAAAATAATTGGAAACTATTTTGAAAAAATTACTTCAATTTATAAAAAAATTTTAAAAAATATTTTGAAAAATGTTCTATTTTTAGTAGACAAGAAATTAAAAGCTCCACATACCTCCAGTTTCATTTTTATATTTAAAATTTTTTTTTTTTTTTTATTCTTTCAAAAACTGTTTTCACTTATCCGACTTTTTCCAATTCTTTGAGAATCGTTTTTTGAAAAATGGTCTAAAATTGATGTTTTCTAAAAAATTATTTTTTATTTTGTTACCATATTTCTTACACTCTACCGGAGTTTGTTTATAATTTTTAAAGAATTTTCTTAAAAAAAAATGTTTTTAACAAATAAAATAAAATTCTGATGTTATTTTACACAAAAAAAAAAAAAAAAAAAGAGATACAGTATACCGTGTATACAGTAAAGAAGTGAAACTTCTTCTTTGTATACACTCTTTCTCTTCTAGAATAAGAACCATTTTAGTGTAAAGGCTCGATTATGCAATTGTAAAGCTACGCAACGTAACGTGGCGTAGATTTCTATTTGGAATATAACCCATCGCTGCGCTAGGTAACGTTACGATTTCACTAACCACTTACACTTATTTTTCATAAGATAGAGCTCTTCGTCACGTTACGTTGCGTTGCTTAACGATTGCATAATCGAACCTTAAAGGCAAAGAGAGAACTTTTTAAGCAAAAGAAATACAATAAAAAGTTTTTATAAAAAAAATATTCTGTTTATTTAATATTCATTGGTATGGACCTATGGCCGAAAAGCAATTAATTTGATAACCAATTTGCGTCGTATTTACATTTAAATGTGATTATTTACATATAAATGAGTAATATAACTCATATCAAGTTATACTTTCTATTATTAATAATATTTTGATATAAAATTATATAACTACAATATGTATAAAATAGTTATCTATTGAAAGAACTTATTCCAACTTTTCTTGCGCACAGTGTCAAGTTAGCGTTATGGGCGACAGCATATGCTTTATGAATTTGGGTTTTTATATAATTTTATATCGCAATATTATGAATAAAAATATAATATGTGTAATATGAGCAAAATTCATAGAGGTTATATTAATATATTGAATTAGAGATATACCAATGTTGGTATTCTAAAAAAATATTGGCATGGCAGCCCTAGTATGAGAGTCTACTTTGCGAAAATCATAATGCGCTCAGGGCAACTCTCTTATTCACTTCTGCTTCGCTGAATCTTTCTCTCTTCTACCCGAGTTATGGCAACCCGCCTGTCTACCACACATAGAACGCAATCAGCACACAATCTGCGGCTTTTGCCACCCAGCGGTAATCGAAGCGCTTCAAAAGCACTAAACAAGCGCTTCTGCCATAGCGCTTCACACATCTGAAGCGGTTTTTAAGTAAACCATATTCATATTAAAATTTACTAGTAAACCCGTATGACGTTAAAACGCCAAAATGCGCTCGCAATATCTTCGTTGTGAGGCTTAATAGCACATCTATTCTGTCGTTAACTAAAATTTACCGCAGCACGTTTCCTGAGCGAGTTATAATGCAACGATACTAAATTTCTGTTGGATAAGCTGCTATCTTCACGACCTGACCTTCCGTGCGTAGAATTGGGCTTATCACCCAATACAGATGTCTTAAGAAGAGGTATAGGATGTTTGAATTAGCTGTGCAAAGTATGCTCTCCTTCAAATGAGCTGGCGGTGATGCCAGTAAAGGCTCCTGGAATAGCGATTTTGCATGAACTTGCTATTTTGTGGCTAGTGTATCAATATAAAATATATTTGTACGTTTTTCGCTTCGCTCAACTGCTTTAATAATACAATAGTATGAAATTGAAAATTTGAGAAGAAATTTATCACATAGTTTTAGGCATTAAATAGAAAGCTGGCTTTCTTCGTAGAAGATTGTTTTGGTTTTCTTATTTAAATACAAAATTTTTAAGAAAAAGTAAGACCTTATTGCACATCTACAGAGCAAGACTTTTCTATTGATACCCTCTTTATAAAAATCGCATTTACGGTATAGATTTGATGGTCATCACAAAAAAAGCACTTGCGTAATAATAATATAGAATAGATATTGGATATCCTAGGATGAAAGCGCTTCTTTACAAACAAATAGTTAAAAAGCTCTTTAAAAAAACAAAAAAAAAAAAGGGAGAAAATTTTATAAAATGCGAGGATTGAACTCGGACCACTGGCATTATAATCAAATGTCTTACCGCTCTACTATTACCACGTTGTTTTTATTACGAACAAAATGTGTATAAAAATCTGAAAAGCACATCCTCAAAGCATATCTAAACTACGCATAAAAAGCGCTATTTCTAGGAACGCTTTTTATTTTGCCGCTGGGCATCTACAGCAAAAGTAACATAGTTTGATTAATTTGTATATAGAGCAAATTTTTATATGAAGAGTTTATCTCATTGGATAGAGCGCCGTCTTTGTAATATTAAGTTCGCATGTTCGATCCTCAGCAGTAACAAGCATATTTTTAAAGTCTTTTATACAATGTATATCCATCTCATTCTCTCTACTGTAAAACATATCTTTCTTCTCTATCGAGTAACGAAATGAAGTAAATTGACCTTGAAATTTCACTCCTCAATATTCGCATTCAAATTTCGAAGCGCCGCCTAAGAAGTTTCACTTCAAAAACATGGTTGCGAAAATGTTTATGAATAAGGTTGTTATATTTTCCCGCTAGGAGCGCTGTTTATTTTCCCGCTGGCATCTACAGCAAAAGTAGTTTGATTAATTGGTATGTAGACAATATTTACATATGAAGACATTAGCCCAGCATATAGCACGTTGGCTTCATAAAACTGCGATTGCAGGTTCGATACTCAGCGCTAACAAATAAATTTTTTTCCAGTCTTTTATACAATGTATATCTCTCTCATTCTATCTACTGTACAACATATCTTTCTTCTCTATCGTGTAACGAAATGAAGTAAATTGACCTTGAAATTTCACTCCTCAATATTCTCATTCAAATTTCGAAGCGCCGCCTAAGAAGTTTCACTTCAAAAATTAAAATAAAGGTTATGTTTCCTTAAAATACTCTTTTTAGCACATGATAAGGGAAAAATTAACACCAACAAATCGATTTTTTTCAAATGGCCGCCATTTTGTTTTTTTCGTCGGATAAAAATTATCTTAGTTTAGGCGGTGGCCACTTAAACAAGGATTAATTCGTTTTTTTTTTTATTTTTTCCTCAGATGGTCCAGACTGGTGATATCCTGCACACCGTCAATTTCTTGGCATTTTTTTTTTTAAAATCAAATAATGTCAACGTCCGCTACAGTTTGTAATGGCACAAACACCACATGAATACCCTTTTCATGGTTATTTACACCATGCGTTAAGTGTGGAAGGGTCCTTAATGTACGACCTACGTGAACATACCCGCATGACGTTCGATTGGCACCCCTGAGGTGACAAAAGATGGCGAATTGCCGAAAAATGAACGAAGATCCCAGCTAGACACCTAACTGTTAGATCATGGTATAATAATACATGGTAGCATTGACAACTGCTTATCTTCTCTTCAACAGGAAAACATAAACTGTTAAAAACAGCTTTTTGTGGAAATACATCAGCAGCTGCTGTGGTTGTTGTTTTTTTTTCACTTCAACGTTTTCAACATTGCTTGTGTTTTCAATGGCGGATTGTGAGCGCTCTCTTTTTGAGTATATTTTTTGACAGTAGATGATTTCCCAAGCAACTGTCAATGCTACCTTGTATTATTATACCATGCTGTTAGATATGCCATATATAATGCTTATACAGATGGCATAAGACGTTATGTTCATATAAAATTCTCCATACAACTTACGTTATACTTATTTGTTCTAGCAATATATGAAATATAACGCATGTTTCCTATACGTGTGACCGTGCATCCCTGTCTGCCACGCATGTTTTAACCATTGCAAAAAGCTACAGCTGCTCTGCTCACACTAACAACAAATTCCGTAAAGAATTTAATAACAAACTCAGCTGTTTACTTAAGTACACAGTTAGCGTTCCGCAAAACCTTTCCACCATAGCGTAGTGGTTAGAGCGCTGGCCTTGAACGCAAACAAACGCGAGTTCAAACCCTTCACCAAATAAAACCAATATTTTTTTTCTTATAATTTTGTTTAGAAGTGTTTTTTTGTTATTTTTATTAATGGGTAGTATTTACAAAAGGTAAATTTAGGCAAAACATTGAAATAAAAAAAATATCTCTCAAATATTGGCTATTATTTTTTACTCTAGCAAGGAAAACTGGCCAAAGGAATTTGGCCATTTTTAATAATCATATTTCTCTTTAGTGTAGTTTACTTTTTACGTATATATATAATTTTAACTTATTAAATGAAATTCAATGAAAACCTTCCTGTGTCGGACGGTATTTGAACCGCGGTCTCTGCCACATAAGCTGCGCATTCTACCCAACGCGCCACGGACATCATATTTTAAACTCATCATTTAGGATATTATTTTATTGCGTGACTTACACTTGCATCGCTTAACGTTTTTTCGCTACTTTTTTCACATCCTCAGCTTGTTTGCTGCGTAAAGGAGCAAGCTATGTAAGCACATACAACTTTCCTTGTTTAACATGACATCAAAATTTAAGAGTGTATTAGTGAACACCAAATTTTGTTTCATTGTGTTTGTAACTACGTTAAAGCTGTCTAGCTGGGATGACGGATCAAGGTTGGCGAAGCAGCGCAGCGATCGGCCATCGTTCTTTTCGATTTGAGCGTAAGCGAGGATGGTCGCATGGAAAATTTAACAAATCAAAGCTGTGAAAAAAAAAACAAAAAAAAAGGTATCATAACAAGAAACAATTGAATTTGCTATTTAACTCAATCGTTGCTTCAATAGCATTAACCGATTTTAACGTAGGAGAAACAGGTTAGTATAGTACTTACTATATTTTGCCAAAATACAGTTAATGCTGTGTAAAACTTACAGAGGTAAAATAAATGGTATTCAATTGTTACTGTTGGATACCAAGAAGCGCCACATCAACAACTTAAAAATGCTGATGAAAGAATTCCGGGTGACCTTGCCATTCACTGTGGAGGAGTGTCAAGTGGCACAACTTTGTTTCGGTTGGGGTGGCATCGAGGAGTGAAACAAGTGGCAGGGAGCTGTGTAAGTGTTTGGCATTGTAAGACATACACTACTAAGCGGACTAGGCCCGGAATTCGCAAATTTTACATGGACATTTTTAATTGCCTCTTGTTGCTGTAAGTTTCTATTTTAACCTAAACATACATATATAAGAAACATATGTCAGTCATTTAAAGAAATTCAAGAAAAATGAAAAGTGAGTTTAAGCCATAGCTTTCAATGCTAAAGTACTGGATTTTCTTTTCGATTAAATTTGAATTAATTTATGTATCGAGTTATTGATGAACTTTTCATGCTGTAGAGATCTCTGAAAGTTTGTTTCAATTTGCCGCAATTATAATTAAATTAAATTTTTTTTTCTTTCTTTTGTTTTTGACGCACCTTGTTATTATTGTTGCAAGTTATTATTAAGAACAGTATGCGAATCAAATTAATCATAAAGAAACAATATCAGCATTAAAAAGTTCAACAAAATGTTTTAAACAACATAAAAATATAAATTTAATACACTTCACAAAGCATACAATACAAAACAAACAAAGCGCAAAATTCGTAAATTTTATATGGACATTTTGAATTGACTTTTTTTCTGTAATTTTTCATTTTAACATAAACCTACATATATAACCAACATACTTACACATATTACTTTTTATTATTAATAATTTACTTATTTTTTTTCCTTTTAATGTTTAATATTAAAAAAAAATTACCATATATGACGCGCACAGAATAAAAACAGTGACTTAAATTTCACATAAGAAAAACACTTACAAAATTTTCGCAGCGTAAAAAGAAGCTCTCTCTTCAGCGTGCGTGTGAATATTGCATGTATAAGTGAGCAATTGTACTCTTCGTGTATGATCGTTCTTTGGATGTTTTTTGTTGTTGTTTCTGCTTTGGTCGAGAAACGATGCTTGCTTTGTTGTTTTTGAATTTGTTATGTTTTTATAAATGCAATTTTTTGCATTCAGTTCTTTTAATACTTTCAATTTTTGGTGCTTATATTAGAATTCAATTATTTGTAAGTTGTTTCTAAGTTCATTTTATTCATTTTTATTTGAATGATGCAAGAAACAAAAATAAAGATAACTTTTCATTAACAAATTAAATTAACAAAAGCAAATCAGACTTAAAAATATAAGGAAGAAAGAATAAATGTTTATAATTAATAAGACAAAAATGTTTCATTCAAAATTTAATTTAAAACAGTAAAATAACATAATGATGTTTTAAAAATTCTCTTCAAGAACTATTTTCTTCATCACTGGCATCGCTTGCAATACCGTAGTCAATATCTGAAACGTTTTCATACTGCAAATTTTCAAAGAATTGACGAGATTCTTTTAGAATGAAACTCATTAGCTAAGTATTTAGCTTTTGTGATTGTCTTCCCTTTCGGATACAAGCAAGCCAAATCAAGTGTTCTGAAGTCTTCCTCACTCACACTTCTCTTCTTCAAATTAACCACATTTGTCAAATTTGCGCCAAAAAATATAAGTTGAAATATATTTTGCTTTTCATGGGTGATTTTTTCAACTTTAAACCAATTTATTTTCTGTCCAGTTATGTCGACTTTTCGGTTCACAATCAGCTTCTCCAATTCTTTTGAGCTAACAAAATCGGCCCTTTCCATTTTCTTAATATGAAACTTTGGTTCATTTCTTTTAGCTTCCTTTATTATATTTAGCCAATCATCTGGAGTTGGCACAACCTCAATTTTTTTCTTGTATTTTTCTATCAAGCTAAAACACCTATCGCAACTGTTGTAACTGTGACCCGATATGAAATATTTTTGAGTGATAGTTTTAATATTCGAATTAGCCAAAAAATGCTTGAGGAGTATTGCAAGCTTAATGTTGCGATTCTGTCCTCCACAAGAGTCGGAATATAGAACAACTTGTTCTGTTGAGTCGGGTATGTGATTTTTCAAATGATGAATTAAGCATGACATAATTTCTTGCCCTCCTCTCGAAGCAACACTCTCATTCCATATATACATGTATGCTAATGAAAACCGAAAAATGCTAAGTTAGAACACATTGTCGCATATTTATTACTTAAGTGGTAAAACTAAAAAAACTACTTTTTTTTCGTAAAAAATAACTACGGTGTGCAATATCTCGAAAACGGAGTGACAGAAAAAATCGTGTCAACAGGCCAGACAGACAGAGAGACAGACGTATGGGGGTGTAAAAATTTGTGGTTAAAGTTTTGATAAGTGCTTAACTGGTCATTGAAAAAACGCCCATTAAGGGGAAAATCTTACCTTTTTTGTTGACTTCATCGAACACACACAAATTATACGTCCATAATTGCCTTTTATAATACGCAACAAATGTCGTCAATGAAGGAGTTTCCAATGTTTTTTGGAGATCAAATGTCAAAACAACCGAGCATCTATTTTGAGAAGCTTCATCTACGTCTTGTTTAAATTTGTTACAAGCCGATTCCACCGATTCCATATGCTTCTGTTGCTTTTCTTTAAGTTCATCACGTTCTGCTTGTACAGAGCTTGCTCTTAAGCCACATTGTAAATTTTCGCAAGTTTTGCACGTATCCGTGTGTAAGCGTTTGAAACTTAAATTAAAATTGTTGTTAAAAATTTCAGAGAAGACATAATGGGAAACAGCTTTAACTTTCTTTGCTTCACATGAACTTTTATATTCTTCATACAACTTTCGTAAATTTAAATTAGGATGTAAATATTTTTTTCTGTTCATTTACGGCTGTAATGCGATTCGTACTTTGGAAAAAGGTTTATAGATTTTACAACATTTTCGCGATCTTTCTCCAAGGTTTTATTTGCTGAGGGAGCCCGTCCGCGAGCCTCTGTAGCGCTAGGGTTTTTTGTTGCAGTTTTTAAAGCACTTTGTATTCGCGACGATGATATGTTTAAACATTTCATGTAAAACATCCTGCACACATTTCGAGATATTCCATCAGCGTCTTCCAATGAATATTGAAAATTGTGCATTTGTACCCTTAATGGAATAATTGGGTTTGGCTTAGGAATGATCGCAATCTTCTTAACTGTTGATCGGATCAGTAAGGTTTCTTGTGTCCAATTACATGCGAAATAGAAATTATCAAAAATTTCTTTTTGGCGAGCAATATCTATTTCGTGGCAGCAATCTTTATTGCATTTGCAAATGGCTTGCCCTTGAAATTTCTTTGCGGTAATAATTTTACCACTGGCTGTTGTATGTTCTCTGCCGCGCTCAACATTTTCCTTAGCAATATTTTGTTTACGAGATTTCAGATGCTTTTGTCTTTTCCTTGGATTTATTACATCTAAAAATTAAGCTCAGTAAGAAAAAAATTTATGTACTTACCCCATAAACATCATAACTTACCAGCATGTTCTTCCATGTTTTCAAAATATTTTAACTTAAATCAATGTCCAAAACTAAAATAACACCTGAACAACAAACACACTCCTTTTTAAATATTAAAAAAATGTCCTATATATTTCTATTTATTTTACACTCCCACTGCTAATAAACTTGAAAGTAATTACTGCTTGGCGGCCAAAGAAAAAAAAAACGAACGAACTATCATGAACGAAGAGTGCAATTACCCACTTATACATGCGAAATCCACACGCACGCTGGAGAGAGAACTTCTTTTTACGCTGCGAAAATTTTGTAAGTGTTTTTCTTCTGTGAAATTTAAGTCACTGTTTTTATTCTGTGCGCGTCATATATAAAATGTACAAAATAAGCAAAAATATACAAAATGTACAAAAATATATAATTAATTATATATTAAATATATATTATATATAGAATAAAAATATATATTTAATAATTTAAAAATAAAATAAAATTTAAAAAATCAAAACTAAAACTAAAATTCAAAGTAAAACTATTATAAAAACTAATATATATTTAATCATTTAAACCTAAACAAAATTTCTAAAAAATCAAGTTACAATCTAAGCTAAAACTTAAAATTACATTGAAATAAAACTAGAACTAAACTTAAACAAAATTTCTACATCAAATTACTAAGACTAAAATCAAAATTAAAATAAAATTCAAACATAAACTAAAACTAAAACTAATACTGAACCAAAATGTAAACTAAAATTACAATTTGAAAATAAACTAAAAACGTAAAATTAAATTAAAATAAAACCAAAACTTAAACCAAAACTAAAATCAAAATAAAAAGTTAATATATTTAATATATATTTAATAATTTAGAAAGTAAACAAAAATTTAAATCAAAAATTAAAATAACACTCAAACTATAATTTCAGCTAAGACTAAAACTCAAATTAAAAGAAAACTAAAACTAAAACTAAAACTAAAAATAAAATTACAATTTAAACGAAAACTAAAATTGAAATAAAAACCTAAACTAAATTTAAACTAAAGGTATAACATAAACGCAAATTAGAACTAAACCAAAATGTAAAATAAAACCACAACTAAAACCAAAACTAATAACTGAAATTAAAACTAAAACTGAAATATTCAAATTACTATAAAAACTAAATATATATTATACATAAAAACTATGTATCTAAAACTATGTATAGAATATATATACGCGATTAAATAACAAATGTATACAAAATGTACAAAATATATGCTTTATTATATATTAAATATATATTATATATAGAATAAGAATATATATAAATATTAATTATATAATATAAATGTGTATTAAAGACCCCGATTAAAGAAAAAAAAAAAAATGAACTAAATTCCATTTAATTGGTAAGGGATGGAAGTGAGTTTTGCGATAGGGAGGATCCCAAAATATTCGCCCCGGATCCTCACGATGGGTGGTTGGGGTTGAGTGGAGGAACATAGCCCCCCCTCTCACTCAAAAATTAAGAATTCCGTTCCGTTTTGCTTTTTCTCTCTCTTTACAGATACGTGAGTTCACAGGGCGAGCTCACCAAACAAACTTCCGCACGAGAAATTTTTGTGTGCGGCAAAGGGGTGCTACCGGCCCAGAAAAGAACCCCCCACTTCCCGAACTGGCAGCAAAGTGGCACGCAAGCTCGTGCGGGCCCTGGACGGTAGCACCCACAGGTGCGGTTGTGCACGTACGCGGGTCGGCCGCCCTGGTTTTTTCTCGTCTGGCACTGTGACCAGGAGCGCCTCAAAGGGCGCTCTCCAAACATAATATAAAAACCAGGGCGACCGAATAGAAAAGCAAGCGGGCGCACGCTGAGGCCGAAAAGACGACCGCTACAAGTTATGCGCTGGATTTTCAAATTCTGATTGCACAAGTGTGCGGTGATCTAACGGGACCAAACGCCGACAGTGCTTCAATTAGGCATTTTTATGTAAACAGAAGTGAAAAGGGAAAAAGAAGCTACTGCACATTTTGCCACTATACAAAAAAAAAAAGATTGACAACAACTTATTGCTTTATGTGTAAAACGTCTGCAATTTGTGGCGAACATCAACTTAAAATTTGTCACAACTGTTATAGCCTTGAGTAAATGATTTGCATGCACTCAATTTTAACTTTTTTGTTTAAAAACCTGAAGTAGAATTTTATTTTAAGTTTGTTTTTAATAAAGTTTTTAATAAAAAAACAAATCACACTGAAAAACCTGAAAATAATTACTGTACGTAAAATTTGCGTATCATTAGTATTAACGTAGTATAAAATAACGTTATGGTTCTAGGGATATACATGATATATATATAATATACAGTCCCTGTGCTCACTCGTCAAGAGCTCAACCAGAAGTGAATTTTTACAGATATGTATTTATATACATATCTATATACATATTTATACATATGTATATACATTAGAGGTGTCCTTATTTTTATAAATCAAAATTTCGTCGAGCGCTGGCCTGATTCTTTTTCCTTTAGGTCTAAAAGTAAAATATATAAAATTTGATGCAAATCCAACAACGTTTGATGGACCCGGAAACGATCGCAAGTTGTAATTTAGGGTTATATAGAAAAAGAACTTGAGTTTTCATGTGTTTTTATGTACAAAATGCAACTTTGAATATTTTTTATGGTTCAAACCGATAGTAAATTCTTGTTAATCAGTATTATAACTTGTAAGTCTTCTTTAATGTTGAAATAATTTGACTAAAAGTTGATTAGCAAATATTTCTTAAACATTCTTTTAAAAATAAATTTTGTTTTGAGAGTTTTTAAATATTCTTTACATTTTTCTCATTATTATGCTTTGTTTATATTTTTGTTAATTATTTAATAATAAATTTTCAATGTTTAACAGAGAATTATCTCTTATTATTTGAAATACAGTCGAATTTCTCTAAAACGAATTTACAGATATAATGAAGTTTTTTATTTTATGGTTTTATTTTTTTTATATTGAGTTAAGTAATTAATTAGTTTAGTTTGAATTCAAACCTTTCCACTTTTCTTTCATAACAAAATCTTTCAAGACAGGGTGAGTTCCTAAATGCATTTTTACAAAGCATCAGTGTGTTTTTCCTTGAACTGCTGCTTACCAGATTCACCAAAACTGCGCAACCAAAGCGTGCTTGAAAATAACAATCTAGTTTTGGTGAATCTGGTAAGCAGCAGTTCAAGGAAAAACACACTGATGCTATGTAAAAATGCATTTAGGAACTCACCCATATTAATAGAATAAAACACATTAGTCGATACGTTGTTCCTAATCTCCTACTTAAAAAAAAAATACTGACTTCTTCTTAAAGAATGTTTATAAACTGCTGCGAGGAATTTCGAATTGCTAAGCAATATCTTCGTTTTTGTTACGCCTTCACTTCTTCACTTATATTAATAACTTATTTCAAGAGAAAAACTGCTTCGTTGCGATAATTTTAATTTGATCACTAAACATAAGCAACTGCTGTCAAAATTTTTAGTGATGAGACTTTTTTGTTTGTACAATTGTAATTTTCAACGTTTGTGAAATCCCCAAAATATGTTTTAACTTTTTCTCAAGTTTTATTGATTTCGTTGTATAGAAGTTCCTTATAAGGAAGTTCGACTGTAATAATAGTGAATTTATATTAAGTTAGTTACAATGGCACAGCCATTTCTTGGTGCTCCAAAAATATGTAACTGTCCGGTGGTTCATCAACCAATCCAATGGAATATTGTAGATAATGTGAAAGGATTATCATTTGACACAACTTCCCCAAATAACGGTTTTAATTCGGGAGCTGAAGTCCTTTTAGAAAATAAGATGGCTCACAACCTCATCAACCTACCTTGAAGGCATCATATAGTATATGAGATTATGCTGCGTGCTGTTTTTGAAATTAAGCTTTCGTCAACTTCTGGGCCAGAAGTCCCTATTTTTGAACGATTTTCAAAATCTTGGCTTGGTTTAAACCAACAATCATTTACAAGTGGAACTAAGGATGAAATAGTTTTATAAAAAAAAAAACTTCAAATGAACGCGAGAACATAATAGAGTTTTGAAAAAATCAATTGACAAAATCACACTATCGCACAGTACTTTGTCCCATAGGAATAAATCAAGATTTTTGTTGTAACAGAACCTAACAAATTTGGTACTGTTTTTTAGATAATACTTTCACTAATGCCCATATTACACGATGTCCGTTTGTCCGACCTTTGTTGTTGCTTTCCATGTTAAACTGTCAAAAAACAGTGAGAGTGAGATCGGATGCAACAACAAAATGGCTTGTCTGCCCTAGCGTAAGCCGGACAAACGGACATCGTGTAATATGGGCATAAGAAAAATCCAAATTTTTATTGCAATTGGACAATTTTTGTAGCCACTATACCTCTTTGAAGTCAACTATTTTTATGTATTTTTATTGTTGTGGAATATCTGATTTTGCACATCTTGCAAAGAAAAAACTACTGTAATCGCAATTTTAGCCAAATTCATTTGATTTTTGATTTTATTTCGAGAAAAGTATTGTATAAATAAATAACTTTTAATATGTTTTCAATTTACCTCAAGAAAATAAATTGAAAAATTACCAAAAAAATAACAATTCTTTTAAATATTTTCCAAAACTTTGCAATTTTTGAGAGCAAATTAAAAAAAAAAACATAAAAAAATATCTCTTCCATTTTCTAACATATTGTTATACATGTATTTATCTTTCATATTCCAAAATTTGATAACCGTTTTAACCGTTTCTCGGAGTTATCGCATTTTGAAAAATGGTCTAAAAATCATATTTTCCTCTAATTAATGGAAATTTCTATTTTGTGCATCATTCAAAGAAAAAAATGTTGTGAGCACATTTTTTAAACAATTCGAGTGTTTTTTTTTTTTTAGTTTTTAAAAAAGCTATGAACACATTTTGGTTTTTATATTTTGTTAAAAATAATTGGAAACTATTTTGAAAAAATTACTTCAATTTATAAAAAAATTTTAAAAAATATTTTGAAAAATGTTCTATTTTTAGTAGACAAGAAATTAAAAGCTCCACATACCTCCAGTTTCATTTTTATATTTTAAATTTTTTTTTTTTTTTTATTCTTTCAAAAACTGTTTTCACTTATCCGACTTTTTCCAATTCTTTGAGAATCGTTTTTTGAAAAATGGTCTAAAATTGATGTTTTCTAAAAAATTATTTTTTATTTTGTTACCATATTTCTTACACTCTACCGGAGTTTGTTTATAATTTTTAAAGAATTTTCTTAAAAAAAAATGTTTTTAACAAATAAAATAAAATTCTGATGTTATTTTACACAAAAAAAAAAAAAAATTAAAATAAAGGTTATGTTTCCTTAAAATACTCTTTTTAGCACATGATAAGGGAAAAATTAACACCAACAAATCGATTTTTTTCAAATGGCCGCCATTTTGTTTTTTTCGTCGGATAAAAATTATCTTAGTTTAGGCGGTGGCCACTTAAACAAGGATTAATTCGTTTTTTTTTTTATTTTTTCCTCAGATGGTCCAGACTGGTGATACCCTGCACACCGTCAATTTCTTGGCATTTTTTTTTAAAAAATCAAATAATGTCAAAGTCCGCTGCAGTTTGTAATGGCACAAACACCACATGAATACCCTTTTCATGGTTATTTACACCATGCGTTAAGTGTGGAAGGGTCCTTAATGTACGACCTACGTGAACATACCCGCATGACGTTCGATTGGCACCCCTGAGGTGACAAAAGATGGCGAATTGCCGAAAAATGAACGAAGATGACGGATCAAGGTTGGCGAAGCAGCGCAGCGATCGGCCATCGTTCTTTTCGATTTGAGCGTAAGCGAGGATGGTCGCATGGAAAATTTAACAAATCAAAGCTGTGAAAAAAAAAACAAACAAAAATAAAAAAGTATCATAACAAGAAACAATTGAATTTGCTATTTAACTCAATCGTTGCTTCAATAGCATTAACCGATTTTAACGTAGGAGAAACAGGTTAGTATAGTAATTACTATATTTTGCCAAAATACAGTTAATGCTGTGTAAAACTTACAGAGGTAAAATAAATGGTATTCAATTGTTACTGTTGGATACCAAGAAGCGCCACATCAACAACTTAAAAATGCTGATGAAAGAATTCCGGGTGACCTTGCCATTCACTGCGGAGGAGTGTCAAGTGGCACAACTTTGTTTCGGTTGCGGTGGCATCGAGGAGTGAAACAAGTGGCAGGGAGCTGTGTAAGTATTTGGCATTGTAAGACATACAATACTAAGCGGACTAGGCCCGGAATTCGCAAATTTTACATGGACATTTTTAATTGCCTCTTGTTGCTGTAAGTTTCTATTTTAACCTAAACATACATATATAAGGAACATATGTCAGTCATTTAAAGAAATTCAAAGTACTGGATTTTCTTTTCGATTAAATTTGAATTAATTTATATATCGAGTTATTGATGAACTTTTCATGCTGTAGAGATCTCTGAAAGTTTGTTTCAATTTGCCGCAATTATAATTAAATTAAATTTTTTTTTCTTTCTTTTGTTTTTGACGCACCTTGTTATTATTGTTGAAAGTTATTATTAAGAACAGTATGCGAATCAAATTAATCATAAAGAAACAATATCAGCATTAAAAAGTTCAACAAAATGTTTTAAACAACATAAAAATAAAAATGTAATACACTTCACAAAGCATACAATACAAAACAAACAAAGCGCAAAATTCGTAAATCTTATATGGACATTTTGAATTGCCTTTTTTTCTGTAATTTTTCATTTTAACATAAACCTACATATATAACCAACATACTTACACATATTTCTTTTTATTATTTATAATTTACTTATTTTTTTTCCTTTTAATGTTTAATATTAAAAAAAACTACCATATATATAAAATGTACAAAATAAGCAAAAATATACAAAATGTACAAAAATATATAACTTATTATATATTAAATATAATTATATATAGAATAAAAATATATATTTAATAATTTAAAAATAAAATAAAATTTAAAAAATCAAAACTAAAACTAAAATTGAAATTAAAACTATTATAAAAACTAATATATATTTAATCATTTAAACTTAAACAAAATTTCTAAAATCAAGTTACAATCTAAGCTAAAACTTAAAATTACATTGAAATAAAACTAGAACTAAACTTAAACAAAATTTCTACATCAAATTACTAAGACTAAAATCAAAATTAAAATAAAATTCAAACATAAACTAAAACTAAAACTAATACTGAACCAAAATGTAAACTAAAATTACAATTTGAAAATAAACTAAAAACGTAAAATTAAATTAAAATAAAACCAAAACTTAAGCCAAAACTAAATTCAAAATAAAAAGTTAATATATTTAATATGTGTATTTAATTGTGGCGTCCGTGGCGTAGTTGGTTAAAGTGCGTGGCCGCTATGTCAAAGAACCTTGGAGACCCAGGTTCGAACCCCAGCCAGCGACAGAAAATTATTTGAATTAAAATAATTTTTCTGTACGGCCGCCACCTCTCTGCAGACAATGGCAAACCTCAGAGAGTAATCAAAATGCCATGTAAAGCTTCTTGAGAATAAGAACATTCCGTTCATCGCCGTTCGGAGTCGGCGTTAAGCATGTAGGTCCATTTCTCGGTCAATTGTGTACAAACTTAATAACACGCACAACACAATTGATCATAAGAAGCTAGGTCAAAGTCCTTTCAAGGGCTGAAATGGCCAGTTATTTATTTGTTTTTTATTTTTTTATTTATATTTAATATATATTTAATAATTTAGAAAGGAAACAAAAATTTAAATCAAAAATTAAAATAACACTCAAACTGTAATTTAAGCTAAGACTAAAACTTAAATTAAAAGAAAACTAAAACTGAAACTAAAACTAAAAATAAAATTACAATTTAAACGAAAACTAAAATTGAAACAAAAACCTAAACTAAATTTAAACTAAAGGTATAACATAAACGCAAATTAGAACTAAACCAAAATGTAAAATAAAACCTAAACTAATAACTGAAATTAAAACTAAAACTGAAATATTAAAATTACTATAAAAACTAAATATATATTATACATAAAAACTATGTATCTAAAACTATGTATAGAATATATATACGCGATTAAATAACAAATGTATACAAAATGTGCAAAATATATACTTTATTATATATTAAACTAGCCTTTTCCCGGCGCGCGTTGCTGCACCCTGCAACTATATGGGAACATAATAGGTGTATTCAAAACTTTTCTCAGACTCATAGTTTGACACCACTGTTATTTTCCACTGCCCGTTACAGTTTCCCAGTAGCAGGAGATCACCAAATAGTAACTCCATTTTGAGTTTGTATGTAAGTATTGCTACTTTTACTTTCAAAGCTATTCGATAATACAAATTTTAACTGTATGGGCGGAGCCACACCCTCTTATATAATGCTCATCCCAGTTTTCTAGTAGATGGACATTACCCTGTTTTAGTACAGTTGCCGACAGTAAGCATACAGACTAAATTACCAAAATGTAGCCCAATCGACGAAAACCGTAGGAAATATAGCATTTTTATTGATTTGTGGGCGGTAAAAGGGGGTGTGACAGAAATTTAAGCCATCTCGTACTTGAAAAAAATGTACTGCCAAAATTTCAGCTCTATCGGCTAAGTAATTTTAAAGTTTCCAGCCATCACACACAGCGTTTTGCTTTTTGTATATATATTTTGGATAAACATTATTGGCTATAACTTTCGATTGGCAAGAGATACTTAGATAATTTTTTCTAATAAATTAATTTTTTAGCTTGTATATTTTTTCAAAAATATAAAAACACAATATTGGAAAAATAAATTTTGTTCGAAAAATTCAAGGGGTAGGCCTTGTTTTTTGAATCACAGAAATGGTTTTTAATTTTTGTGTAAAATTGAAATAACTTTTGCCTATAAATGTTATAATTTTTAAATAGAGTTGAAAATTTGCGAATTTGAATTTAAATTATTTTTTCAACAAAAACAAATTTTGAGCCTTTTTGTGAGGAAAACTCCAATATTTCAGACCTTTTTTGAAAAAATGTTTTAAAATATATTTACTCAACTAACGGTATTTTTGCAATAAGGTTTTCATAGTACTTTGATGAAGCTTTAAGACAAAAAAAAATTTAACAAAATGAATACAAAAGCAGCGGAGATATTTGACTCGAAAGTCGCAAAATTAAATTTCTGATTGTTTTTTTTCTCATTTTTGAGCAACGATGTTGCATTAAATATATCGTTGTAGTAAAATTTTTCATAGTTTTCAAGATATGTTCATGTTTTTGATGTCAAAATAACGGAAATTATTTTTATTTTACTAAATTTAAGAAATATTTAATATTTTGTAAATATTTGCACATGTTACATAAGAAAACAACTAAAAATATGCGATTTTGTAAAAAATTTGTACTACAGCACCATCTGGTGTCCAAGGTGGGTCAAAGAAGATAGTGCTAAAAAACTCATCGTACCTGAAAACTACTATATACCAATTTTTATTCTAATCGCATGAGCGATTTGGGAGTTTTAGGTGGTTTTGTAAAAAATTTGTACTATAGCGCCCTCTGGTGTTCAATATAGGTCAAAAACGATAGCAGCAGAACACTCAACGTATAAGAAACCCACTGTATATCACTTTTCATTCTAATCGCATTAGCAGTTTAGGAGTTTTAGGCAGTTTTGTAAAAAATTTGTACTACAGCGCCCTCTGGTGTTCAAGGTGGATCAAAATTGATAGCCCACGAACACGCACCGTACCAAAAAACTTCTATACACAAATTTTCATGCTAATCGGATGAGTAGTTTAGGAGTCTATTGCGGCCTTACAAACATAAACTCCTTTTTTATATATATAGATATATATTATATATAGAATAAGAATATATATAAATATTAATTATATAATATAAATGTGTATTAAAGACCCCGATTAAAGAAAAAAAAAAAAAAACATGAACTAAATTCCATTTAATTGGTAAGGGATGGAAGTGAGTTTTGCGATAGGGAGGATCCCAAAATATTCGCCCCGGATCCTCACGATGGGTGGTTGGGGTTGAGTGGAGGAACAGAGCCCCCCTCTCACTCAAAAATTAAGAATTCCGTTCCGTTTTGCTTTTTCTCTCTCTTTACAGATACGTGAGTTCACAGGGCGAGCTCACCAAACAAACTTCCGCACGAGAAATTTTTGTGTGCGGCAAAGGGGTGCTACCGGCCCAGAAAAGAACCCCCCACTTCCCGAACTGGCAGCAAAGTGGCACGCAAGCTCGTGCGGGCCCTGGACGGTAGCACCCACAGGTGCGGTTGTGCGCGTACGCGAGTCGGCCGCCCTGGTTTTTTCTCGTCTGGCACTGTGACCAGGAGCGCCTCAAAGGGCGCTCTCCAAACATAATATAAAAACCAGGGCGACCGAATAGAAAAGCAAGCGGGCGCACGCCGAGGCCGAAAAGACGACCGCTACAAGTTATGCGCTGGATTTTCAAATTCTGATTGCACAAGTGTGCGGTGATCTAACGGGACCAAACGCCGGCAGTGCTTCAATTAGGCATTTTTATGTAAACAGAAGTGAAAAGGGAAAAAGAACCTACTGCACATTTTGCCACTATACAAAAAAAAAAAGATTGACAACAACTTATTGCTTTATGTGTAAAACGTCTGCATTTTGTGGCGAACATCAACTTAAAATTTGTCACAACTCTTATAGCCTTGAGTAAATGATTTGCATGCACTCAATTTTAACTTTTTTGTTTAAAAACCTGAAGTAGAATTTTATTTTAAGTTTGTTTTTAATAAAAAAACAAATCACACTGAAAAACCTGAAAATAATTACTGTACGTAAAATTTGCGTATCATTAGTATTAACGTAGTATAAAATAACGTTATGGTTCTAGGGATATACATGATATATATATAATATACAGTCCCTGTGCTCACTCGTCAAGAGCTCAACCAGAAGTGAATTTTTACAGATATGTATTTATATACATACCTATATACATATTTATCTATATATATAAAAAGAAGTGTACGTTTGGTTGAAATCGCATCACTTCAGAACGGCTGGACCGATTTGGATAATTTTTTTTTTTAAATGTTCGTTTTAGTCCAAGTTAGGTTTTTAAGGAAAGAAAAATTGACCACGCCCACTTTTGCGCCCACTTTTTTGATTTATCTAAAATCGGAAAACGGCTGGACCGATTTGGATAATTTTTTTTTCAAATGTTCGTAGTAATCCAATTTAAGTTTTGTTGGAAAGAAAAATTGACCACGCCCACTTTTGCGCCCACTTTTTTCAATTTATCTAAAATCGGAAAACGGCTGGACCGATTTGGATAATTTTTTTTTCAAATGTTCGTAGCAATCCAATTTAAGTGTTTACTGAAAGAAAAATTGACCACGCCCACTTTTGCGCCCACTGTTTTGATATATATATCTAAAAATAAGTTGCATTGTGTATGAAATTGATGTTCTCTGTAATGCGTGAACCGATTTTTTTTTCTAGAAATTTCCCATGAAAGGTCACGTCAATACGAAGGTTTTTTTTATAAATGGTCTTTGTATGTGTATTGGTTCATGAATTACAGGCATGTTAGTGAACTTATCAACAATACAGCTGTGAAAAAATACAGGTGCGCACATATGGTGTATATGGGGAAATATTTGCAAGGGAAATTGGAAATAAATGGAATATTGGAATAATTTGGCAAGTCTCACTTTAGTTTGCATTTGCGCGAAAAATATAGGCATAGTAAAAATTTTCCATACCCCTTTACCACCTACAAATCAATAAAAATGCTATATTTAAGACGGGTTTGGTCATATTAGACTAAAATTTGGTAAACAAGTTCGTATGGTTACTGTCGGTAACTATACTAAAACTGGGCGTGGTTTAACTATATATACGCCCACTTTTTAGAAATCATTATTATTCCTGAGTTGTACATGTTTTCATAGTGAAACTTGATATGTAGATGCTATGGGCCCAAGAGGTAGTTATTATATATTTGAGCGAACATTAGAAAAGGGGGAATTTGGCCACACAGGTCAAATTTATGATATCGAATTGCTTTGGAACTTAATGTCGTATGTAACTATGCAATAGACTCCTAAACTACTCATCCGATTAGCATGAAAATTTGTGTATAGAAGCTTTTGATACGGTGCGTGTTTGTGGGCTATTAATTTTAATCCTCCTTGAACACCAGAAGGCGCTGTAGTTCAAATTTTTTACAAAACTGCCTAAAACTCACAAACCGTTTATGCGATTAAAATGAAAATTGGTATACAGTGGTTCTAATTTACGTGTAGTGTTTTGCTGCAATCTTTTTTGACTTATCTTGAACACCAAAGGGCGCTGTAGTACAAATTTTTTGCAAAACCACCTAAAACTCCCAAACCACTCATGCGATTAAAATAAAAATTGGTATATAGTAGTTCTCAAGTACGATGAGTTTTTTGAAAGTATCTTCTTTGAACCACCTTGGACACCAGATGGTGCTGTAGTACAAACTTTTTACAAGATCGCATATTTTTAGTTGTTACATATGCAGATATTTACTAAATATAAATATTTCTTAAATTTAGAAAAAATTAAAAAACTTAAAAAACATGAACATATCTTGAAAACTATGAAAAATTTTACTACAACGATACATTTAATGCAACATCGTTGCTCAAAAATGAGAAAAACACAATCAGAAATTTAATTTTGTGACTTTCGATTCAAATATCTCCGCTGCTTTTTTATACACTTTGTTAAATTTTTTTTTTCTTAAAGCTTCATCAAAGTACTATAAAAACCTTATTGCAAAAATACCGTTAGTTGAGTATATATATTTTAAGTATTTTTTCAAAAAAGGTCTGAAATTTTGGAGTTTTCCTCAAAAAAAGGCTCAAATTTTGTTTTTGTTGTAAAAATAATTTAAATTCAAATTCACAAATTTTCAACTCTATTTAAAATCTATAACATTTATAAGCAAAAGTTATTTCAATTTTACGCAAAAATTAAAAACCATTTTTGTGATTCAAAAAGCAATGCCTACCCCTAGATTTTTTCGAACAACATTTTTTTTCCAATATTGTATTGTTATATTTTTGAAAAAAATATACAAGCTAGAAAATCAATTTTTTAGAAAAAATTATCTTAGTATCTCTTACCAATCAAAAGTTACAGCCAATAATCTATATATACAAAAAGCATAATGTGTGATGGCTGGAAACTTCAAAATTACTGAGCCGATAGAGCTGAAAGTTGGCAGTACATTTTTTTCAAGTACGAGATTGTTTAAATTTCTGTCACACCCCCCTTTTACTGCCCACAAATCAATAAAAATGCTATATTTCCTATGGTTTTCGTCGATTTGGCTACATTTTGGTAATTTAGTTTGTATGCTCACTGTCGGCAACTGTACTAAAACTGGGAAATGCCCATCTACTAGAGAACTGGGATGGCATTATATAAGGGGGTATACAATTAAAATTTGTATAATCGAATGGAGTTCGACAAACTCAAAACAGAGTTACTATTTAGTGATCACCTTCTATTGGGAAACTGTAACGCGTAGTTGAAAATTATAGTGCTGTCAAACTATGGGTCTAAGAAAAGTTCCGAATATAATTATTATGTTGCGATTTAATTGCTGGGTGCAGCAACGCGCGCCAGGAAGAAGCTAGTACGTATATACATTAGCGTGGCCGTTAGTTGTATGGAGAATATTTTTTTTTTATTTCTTATATTCTCTCCCCCCAAATCGGTTCAGTTTTTTGTAAAAAAAAATACAAAAAAGTTTCAAAGCGATAAGTTGTGTTTAAGGGGTGTCGCCCGCCCCTCAAAGTTGGCCTTCAAGCCCATTTATTCAAATGTAGTTTGTTTGTATATGAGTATCTTTTTAAAAAAACATTTTACAAGAATATGATGTATGGCAATATTTTAGCTCTTTTAATCAACAACATTAGCCTCAAAGAAAGTTTTTTGATAAAATCAATATTTGAGAAAATAATGAAGAAAATAACCAACAAAATACCAAAAATTATATGCACCAAAATTATATTTATATGGAAATAATTTGTTCTAAGCATGTGCGGTAAAAGCTTATGACTATTAAATTATTTCATACATAGCTATACTACGTATAGTCAAAAGAAAACCATACAAAAACAAAATTATTGAGTTATATTAAAATATTTATAACTCTTAACTTACAGTAGATTTCTTAGAGTTCGAAAATGTCTTGTTTGAGAAGAAAAAAACTGCTCAAGCCCACCACTAATGAATTTTGAAACTGTTTGTTTTCCCATTGTGGCGCGGTTAAAGTTAATTTGTTTTTCTTTTTCAATATTCAAAGCAGCGACCATATTTTCTTTTATGAAGTTTTATGAAGCGACCACATTTATGAAGTTGTACTGAGAAGTGTGTTTGAGGAAAAATTTATAAATCATTCAAGCCCTAACGTAACAATATTTGAAAAATTTAAAAATGCATGGCCAAAATTAAACTTTAAGAACTGGCAGCAAGGAATGCAAGATGAAGTGGTAAATAATTATTTGAAAAACAAAAAATCTCGGGTTGTAAGTATTGTTAACACAATCTTACAAGAAGTACAACCTAGAGAGGATTATAAGGAGTTACTAGAACTTACCTTGCTATTCCTGGGTGAGAACCTAAAAAAACCGCCAAAAAGTGTAATAATTCGTTCACCGGGTGCTTATCATCATGCGCGTTGGATGGGAAAAGCTATTTACAGCTTGAAAATATATTTGTTCCGTGAAGAGTTTAACTTGACAGAATCTGAAAGCATTGGACTACGTCAAATTTGCATTTTTATTGTTGCCGTATATGTTGAAGCCTGGTTTTCTGCTCCCTCAGCAATACAAGCACCACACACCGACTTAAATGTTTTGTCAAAATTAAAAGATTTTGAAAATATTGATTTAGGAATCTCGCAGGTTGCCGTCAAAAAATTCAAAAACCAGTTATGGTATTTAAATGGGGACGCTATTGCATTTGCGTTTTTTGACAACAATGTCGTAGATGCAACAAAAGAAAATATGGTCGCTGCTTTGAATATTGAAAAACAAAAACAAATTAACTTTAACCGCGCCACAATGGGAAAACAAACAGTTTCAAAATTCATTAGTGGTGGGCTTGAGCAGTTTGTTTCTTCTCAAACAAGAAATTTTTTTGAGAGATTTCAAATTGATACGTCTTTCATGACATTAACTCCGTCCGAATGGCCTGCGCAGGATTGCTATATGACAGCGGTAAAAACATTAAAAAAATGAAGAGTCATCAACGATACCGCCGAAAGAGGAGTGAAGTTGATGGATGAGTATAATAAGCTCTTTACAAGAAATGAAGAGCAAAAACAATTTGTACTGCAGGTTGTTAGCGACTATCGTCGCCGGTTTTCGAACTCTAAAAAATCTACTGTAAGTCATAAATAAAAAAATAAATAACTGGCCATTTCAGCCCTTGAAAGGACTTTGACCTAGCTTCTTATGATCAATTGTGTTGTGCGTGTTATTAAGTTTGTACACAATTAACCGAGAAATGGACCTACAGGCTTAACGCCGACTCCGAACGGCGATGAACGAAATGTTCTTATTCTCAAGAAGCTTTACATGGCATTTTGATTACTCTCTGAGGTTTGCCATTGTCTGCAGAGAGGTGGCGGCCGTAAGTCAAGAGTTATAAATTTTTTAATATAACTCAATAATTTCGTTTTTGTTTAGTTTTCTTTTGACTATACGTAGTATAGCTACACTAAGGGAAATAATGCATATTAACATTATCCACGCCTGAGTATCACTTTTATTTAAATATTTACGTAGATAAATCAAATATTTTCCTTACAACTCGTTTTTTTCCCGTATTTGAATTTTATTTATACCACACACGCACACACATATTCCATGCAAGCAAGCAGCAACAGAAGCGCACACGTACACACATACTCCGACAAGCAGCAACAGCATCGCACTCTGTTCCTGCAGTTTATTTCTTGCATTTGCAGTTTATTTCTTGCATTTGCAGTTCTTATAGTTCTCATTTAGTTATTGTTGCCAGAGTAATATAGTATGCATGTTTGGCAATGAAATTAAATGATGTAGGGTGGAGTGACAACTTGATATTAACTCACAAATATCTTGTACCGGTTGTCATTTACCTACATATTTTGCTTATAATTTTCTGTCACTTTTTCTTCCTCTAGTTTATGCTATTTTTGACTTTTGGTGCCCTAATATTTTACCAACTGTCAAAAATAGTATAAAAGTGACATATAGAATTGTGAAACAGAATAAATAATACAGGCAAATGACATTTGATGGACGCAATATGAAGAAAATAATGCTATAAAACCATTAATAACATATTCAATTTAAATATGTTTTTTTTAAATTCAATATTTTTATTTAAATTTTCTTTAAATGCGATAGTTTATTTTCAAATAGTAAATATTTGAAAGATATTTTAAAAAATTCTTGCATAATTTTAATATATTTTTTATTAATTCTGTTTAAATATTTAAATATTTAATTTAATTAAAAAAGTATTCAAATAAATTTTAAATATTTACGTAGTCGATTTATTCAAATGCGTTATTGGTGCAAAAATGACTCGCTTTTTGGATAAATTAAAAAAGTTTTTGGATAAATTTAATATTTTTTTCCCTTAGTGTATGTATGAAATAATTTAATAGACATAAGCTTTTACCGCACATGCTTAGAACAAATAATTTCCATATAAATTTAATTTTGGTACATATAATTTTTGGTATTTTGTTGGTTATTTTCTAAAATATTAATTTTTGCAAAAAACTTTCTTTGAGGCTAATGTTGTTGACTAAAAGAGCTAAAATATTGCGATACATCATATTCTTGTAAAATGTTTTTTTAAAAAGGTACTACATTTGAATAAATGGGCTTGAAGGCCAACTTTGAGGGGAGGGCGACACCCCTTAAACACAACTTATCGCTTTGAAACTTTTTTGTATTTTTTTTTACATAAAACTAAACCGATTTGGGGGGAGAGAGTACAAGAAATAAAAAAAAAAAAAAATAACGGCCACGCTAATATACATATATATGTTATATCTATATATATAAAAAGAAGTGAACGTTTGGTTGAAATCGTATCACTTCAGAACGGCTGGACCGATT
Organism: Pherbina coryleti; assembly: GCA_943735915.1. NCBI lineage: Eukaryota > Metazoa > Arthropoda > Insecta > Diptera > Sciomyzidae > Pherbina > Pherbina coryleti. The sequence continues at coordinate 94,198,369 of OX030948.1, read as the reverse complement.
TGGATAATTTTTTTTTAAAATGTTCGTTTTAGTCCAAGTTAGGTTTTTAAGGAAAGAAAAATTGACCACGCCCACTTTTGCGCCCACTTTTTTTGATTTATCTAAAATCGGAAAACGGCTGGACCGATTTGGATAATTTTTTTTTCAAATGTTCGTAGTAATCCAATTTAAGTTTTGTCGGAAAGAAAAATGGACCACGCCCACTTTTGCGCCCACTTTTAAGATTTATCTAAAATCGGAAAACGGCTGAACCGACTTGGATAATTTTTTTTTCAAATGTTCGTAGCAATCCAATTTAAGTGTTTACTGAAAGAAAAATTGACCACGCCCACTTTTGCGCCCACTGTTTTGATATATATATCTAAAATCGCAGAACGCCTGCGCTGATTTTTTTTTAAATGTTTGTAATCTATATATATATAAAATAAGTTGCATTGTGTATGAAATTGATGTTCTCTGTAATGCGTGAATCGATTTTGTTTCTTTCAATTTCCCATGAAAGGTGACGTCAATACGAAGGTTTTTTTGTATAAATGGTCTTTGTTTGTGTATTGGTTCATGAATTATAGGCATTTTAGTGAACTTATCAACAATACAGGTGTGAAAAAATACAGGTGCGCACATATGGTGTAATAAGAAAATAGTTGCAATGGTAATTGGAAATAAATAGAATATTGGAATAATTTGGCAAGTCTCACTTAAGTTTGCATTTGCGCGAAAAATGTAGGCATAGTGAAAATTTTCCATACCCCTTTTTTTTCTATACCCCCTTTACCGCCTACAAATCAATAAAAATGCTATATTTAAGACGGGTTTATTCGTATTAGACTAAAATTTGGTAAATAAGTTCGTATGGTTACTATCGGCAACTATACTAAAACTGGGCGTGGTCTAACTATATATACGCCCACTTTTTAGAAATCATTATTATTACTGAGTTGTACATGTTTTGATAGTGGAACTTTGCATGTAGACGTTATGGGCCCAAGAGGAAGTTATTATATATTTGAGCGATCATTAGACAAGGGGGAATTTAGCCACACAGGCCAAATTTATGATATTGAATTGCTTTGGAACTTAATATCGTATGTAAGGCTGACTTCATAAACGCAAGTTGCAAGGCAACATTGCAAACCATTGCGCAACTAATGCAAAGCAATGTTGCCTTACATCACTACTTTGTCAAATGATGCAGTGCATTTGAAGGCGTTTGTGAACACCACCGTGCAATATTTGTACTTTAGCGCCAACTGTTTGTATAAATAAAGTAAATAAAAAAAATGAAATATATGTTCCATGCTTTTTATATTTTATGCTTTTAAATTCTGTGGAACTGGCAGAAAGTACATCTGAGATGCGTTTGTAAGTGACCATTATATTCAAAAATCATCTACTTATTTCGTCTATTGTGAAAGGAAACCTGCCATCAATTTCTTTTATATCTAGCAAAATGTTTTCCCAGATTGTGTTCCTTTTCTTTTTGTTGGCGGTAAATCACTTTCAAAGCGCAATCTTGTGCTTATTAGCAAGAGTTTCCTTTCGTGTGTCCATTTATTATTATTTTAAATAGAATGGTAAATAAGTCATGCATTAATAAAATCAAATATTTTATAAATTTCTAATTTAATCAATTTAATAATGTATAAATATACTTGCTTTGTTTGTGAGACGTCCATGTTGCATCATAAAATGAAATGATGCGCCTAAATGACATCTGATGCGCATCGCAAAGGGTTGCGATGCATTAGTGAACACACTACATTGTCAAAAATAAAGTATGGATGTTTATGAACATTTGTCTTTGCAGTGTTTCATTGCAACTTGCGTTTATGAAGTCAGCCTAACTATGCAATAGACTCCTAAACTACTCATCCGATTAGCATGAAAATTTGTGTATAGAAGTTTTTTGGTATGTTGCGTATTTGTGCGCTATCAATTTTTATCTACCTTGAACAGCAGAGGCGTCCGTGGCGTAGTTGGTTAAAGTGTGTGGCCGCTATGTCAAAGAACCTGTAGACCCAGGTTCGAACCCTAGCAGCGACAGAAAATTATTTGAATTAAAATAATTTTTCTGTACGGCCGCCAACTCTTTGCAGACAATCGCAAACCTCAGAGAGTAATAAAAAAAAACCGAGGCATCAGAGGCGGCCTCGGTAGTCGAGTAGGTAGCGTGCTCGACTGCTGCCCCAGAGGTCCCGGGTTCGATTCCCGGCTTGGCCATGGTCCTTCGCTTTAAACCTTTCTAAATTTTCAATCCTCATTTCTAATCAACTGAAATTAAAAATTCATCAATATTTACGACTTCAAGTTGTAGTTGATGGTAGAGAAGTTGTGGATGAGGATTGCCTTATAACTTGAATTGACTGAGGTAAAGGCATAACACTTGCCCTCTGATTCAAATTTACATGTTTCTTTGGCTTTCCACCACGCTTAGAACATCCTACACATGTTTCACTTGATTGCCCTTTCCTTCCCACTAATCTATCATCTCATTTCGAACCAAGGCAGACTTGACTGAATAGGTATTCCACCTGAAATCCTTGGTTCAAAGCTAAAAAAAAAAAAACAAAAAAATTATAAGAAGCTAGGTCAAAGTCCTTTCAAGGGCTGAAATGGCCATTTATTTATTTTTTTTTTTAACACCAGAGGGCGCTGTAGTACAAATTTTTTACAAAACTGCCTAAAACTCACAAACCGCTTATGCGATTAGAATGAAAAGTGGTATACAGTGGTTTTCCTGTAGGTTGAGTGTTTTGCTGCAATCTGTTTTGACCTATCTTGAACACCAGAGGGCGCTGTAGTACAAATTTTTTGCAAAACCACCTAAAACTCCCAAACCACTCATGCGATTAGAATAAAAATTGGTATATAGTAAATAGTTCTCAAGTACGATGAGTTTTTTGAAAGTATCTTCTTTGAACCACCTTGGACACCAGATGGTGCTGTAGTACAAACTTTTTACAAGATCGCATATTTTTAGTTGTTACATATGCAGATATTTACTAAATATAAATATTTCTTAAATTTAGAAAAAATTAAAAAACTTAAAAAACATGAACATATCTTGAAAACTATGAAAAATTTTACTACAACGATATATTTAATGCAACATCGTTGCTCAAAAATGAGAAAAACACAATCAGAAATTTAATTTTGTGACTTTTGATTCAAATATCTCCGCTGATTTTTTATATACTTTGTTAAATTTTTTTTGTCTTAAAGCTTCATCAAAGTACTATAAAAACCTTATTGCAAAAATACCGTTAGTTGAGTATATATATTTTAAGTATTTTTTCAAAAAAGGTCTGAAATTTTGGAGTTTTCCTCAAAAAAAGGCTCAAATTTTGTTTTTTTAGTAAAAATAATTTATATTCCAATTCGAAAATTTTCAATTCTATTTAAAAGCTTTAACATTTATAAGCAAAAGTTGTTTCAATTTTACGCAAAAATTAAAAAACTTTTTTGAGATTAAAAAAACAAGGCCTACCCTTGATTTTTTCGAACTAAATTTTTTTTCCAATATTGTGTTTTTATATTTTTGAAAAAAATAGCAAGCTAAAAAATTAATTTTTTAGGTAAAATTATCTTAGTGTCTCTTACCAATCAAAAGTTATAGCCAATATCTTTATCCAAAATATATATACAAAAAGCAAAACGCTGTCTGTGTGATGGCTGGAAACTTCAAAATTACTGAGCCGATAGAGCTGAAATTTTGGCAGTACATTTTTTTCAAGTACGAGATGGTTTAAATTTCTGTCACACCCTCTTTTACTGCCCACAAATCAATAAAAATGCTATATTTCCTACGGTTTTCGTCGATTTGGCTACATTTTGATAATTAAGTTTGTGTGCTCACTGTCGGCAACTGTACTTAAACTGGGTAATGTCTATCTTCTAGAAAACTGGGATGGGCATTATATAAGTGGGTGTGGCTCTGCCCATACAATTAAAATTTGTATTATCTAAAAGCTTTGGAAGTAAAAGTAGCAGTACTTACATTCAAACTCAAAATGGAGTTACTATTTGGTGATCTCCTGCTACTGGGAAACTGTAACGGGCAGTGGAAAATGACAGTGGTGTCAAACTATGAGTCTAAGAAGAGTTTTGAATACACCTATTATGTTCCCATATAGTTTCAGGGTGCAGCAACGCGCGCCGGGAAAAGGCTACTATAATATAATAATATTATATAATATACGTATATACATATATATATTATATGTATGTATATTAGGGTGGCCCTTAACTGTATGCGCAATTTTTTTTTTTATAAATTGAATATGTGCGGTGCCCTCGTTTGTTTCTTATCATGCCAAAATTATATTCTGAAAATTTCAGGAAAAAATAATAATTTTTAGACGTGCCGCAAAACGAAACTTCATTCGAAATACACATTTATATAGAAAAAAATTGTTTTTTTTTCAACAATAATTAAAATTAAGACAATTTTGTGGGATTTTTTAATCAACGAAACATAATATCGCATTAGGCATATAATTTATTTTTCCAACGTGCTATCATTCGTCGAAAATGGTTGACTAATACGAAAATTACAACATTTTTATTGTTTTTAAGAAATATTTTTTTTCCGAAAACAAATGAAATTAATGTAATCATTTTTTTTCCAATCTTTTATTGGCGTATGAGTATAAACATTTCTTTCCAAGGAGATATTATGTGTCGAAATCGGGTAAAAAATGCGGAAACTCAAAATTTTTTGTGGAGCAAAAAAACTTTTTTAAAAAAATACTTTTTTCGAAAATACATATGTAAAATGAATTATTTTGAAAAACGTTTATGTTTCCAATTATAAATTGTATAAAGTTTGTACGTTCCTAACACAACAATAACAACAAAAAATAAAATCTTAATCAATAAATTTGTTTTTTTTTATTTTTTTTTTTTATTTAAATTTAACACCGTTTATTATTCGTAATTGTTTTTACTTTAGTTATTGCTCGTAGGGCCGAAATAAAATTTCACGACTGTATCCTGGATATTTCTTACGATAGTCCCGAATAATCTACATTTAAAAAAGTAAAATCTTTAAATTCTCAATCAAGCAATCAGAAATACATATATACTTTTAGGAGATAATCCCGTTGGTTTGTGTTCTTAGTTAGGAGGCTATTAAAATCAGTTATTAATTTAACCGCATGTTAAGCTGTGTCGTTCAGTACTATTAGTGAAGTAATGATTTTCAGAACATCAGTGTAGTCATTTTGAGATTTCCAATCTTCCGAATGTACTTAAAGAAAATCTGTTCCAATTTTGAAACGTTGGGAAAGTTTCATCGATGGTGGTGATAAAAAGTCGACGATATTTTTATTAATAAATGTTTCTACATCTTCTTTGGATAAAAATACTTTCTTTCTGCTATCACTTTCAAACTGGTCATCTTCCTGGATTTTTTTAGCCATGTCAACTTTAATTTCTGTTGTTTCGTCGAACAACACAAAAGGAGGAGAAAAGGTACATTTGTCTATCTGGGTAGTACTAATACTCATGGAAACTGTAATTCATATGATATTTTTCCTGTGCTCTTTCTACATTATAATACTCGTAAGATCTCAAATAACAAAGCTAAACCAATTTTTAATTATTATACAAATCATACTTCTTTCCCGCTTCTTCTCCTCGAGTTTGCGCTTCCTATGTTTTTCTTTTTTTTTCCCGATTACGTTTGAGCTTCTGCCATGCTCTTCAGACGTCATCAACGTCAATCATGCAACCGGGTCTTCCATTTTCTCTCTGGAGTAGTAAGAACTGGCTGTCTTCCTCTATTCGGATTAGGTGCAGAACGTCCCTGTGTGAAATATCAAATAGATTGTCCAATTCATCGCAGAATAAAGTTTTTTCTGTTGTGCATTTCTGACTTCTTTGTAAATTTTTCGAACATTTGTGCAAATCTAACAACTTTTGAACACATCGATGAGGGAACTCGCAGGTATGCTTGCCTTTTTCCAAAAATCTATGCAAGTTAAGATCACCTTTTATTCAATAAGTAAATTGTAAATGTAAACAAAATTGTATCTTAAAGATTCAAGAATGGTTTTGTCTTAGATTCTTTTTTTAAGCTTAAAATTTGTTATGTCAGCAAATATTCTGGCTGATGCAATATTTCATCTTGTCATGGAATACTTTTGTTTATAATAAAGCAATCAAGCCATCCTCACTTTTGTTTATATTAAAAGGCTTTAAATAAGAGAAGAACTGATTTTTACAGATAGGTTTTTAGTCCAGCTCAGCCACTTGAGTTCCTAGAGTGTTTAAGTGAAGTGAATAAAAAATAATAAACTTGTGATGAAATACTTTTGTTTATAATAAAGCGATCAAGCCATCCTAAGTTTTGTTTATATTAAAAGCCTTTAAATAAGAGAAGAACTGATTTTTACAGATAGGTTTTTAGTCCAGCTCAGCCACTTGAGTTCATAGAGTGTTTAAGTGAAGTGAATAAAAAATAATAAACTTTTTTAAAAACACAGAAAGTACAAGTGTTTAATTAATTTGCATTCTTCTATAGTAAGACTTGCACTTGAATTCAAAGATAATTTCACTGTTTTTATTTTAAAAAATAATACTTGAAGGACATATATGTTAGAAGGTAACCAGTGTTTTCACTTTTAATAGATTCAATTACATATATTTTTTGTTTTAAATGTAATAAGTTGATCGGTAAAACATAATTGTAGAACGTTAGTTAAAATAATTTTCGAAAAAAATTAAATTTTTTTTTTCGCTCGACAAAATAGTTGTAGTTTTCTCACTTTGTAGCCAATTTCAACGGATGATAGATCGTTTGTGAGATAATGTTATGTTAAATACGATATTATGTTGAGTGGACTAGAAAAGAACATTAAATTGTCTTAATTTTAATTATTGTTGGAAAAAAAACAGTTTTTTCTAATATAAAGGCATATTTTGAATGAAGTTTCGCTTTGCGGCACGTCTAAATATTAATATTTTTTCTTGAAATTTTCACAATATACTTTTGATATGATAAGAAATAAACGAGAGCACCGCACATGTTCAATTTCTAAAAAAAAAAATTAAGGGCCACTCTAATATACATACATATATTCATGATTAAACTTATACTTTCATATGTATACTTACATACTCCTATATATTGTACGGACCTTTTGGCAAGCTGTCTGTTATTTATTATTGTTTTTTTTTTTTTTTGTTTTTGTTAATAGAAGGTTTTTCTTGTAGTTTTCCTTCTGATCTCAACTTATATTTAGCCAAAAATTAATACCTAGCTCAAGCATAAATAAAATTCTCTAGATGTAATGTATTTATACAAAATCTCTGTAAATTGTGCAATAATGAAAAGTATATATAAAATGTTTTACTACAAATAAAGATATTATTATTATTATGGTGCAGCATGAACGGATTCGCCCAGTAGTCCTACAGCCGCGGTTCAATCCCTGGGCGCGGCGAGTACCACATTTTCTATGTTAAATTTTTCCTATATATATTATTTTCAATCGCAAAGCAACCACTGTGGTTTTACGTTGGTTGTCTAATTTTTGGTTTTATAACAAGAACAAAAAAATATTGATAAGACCTTCTTTTTAAAATTGGGTTGCACGATTTCGTTATACTGTTTGCTGGAAATCGATATAAAATTAATGAAAATATACTCTATATTTTGAAAGTGTTGATGATAGTACACCCAACTCTTTTTTTACACGGTAGATATGTTCCTCAGAAATCCGTGTAAAAAAAAACCGTGTAAAAAAAGAGACGTTTCCTATAGTAAAATGGGGGATACGTTCCATGTCATCTGAAAACCGTGTAAGATGAAATAAAGAACTATATTTACTTCGAAAAACCGTGTAAAAAATGTTGAAAACTATAAAATTTCAGATATGCATACAAATTGTATGTTTATATGGCATTTTATTGAGCATTAAAACTTAAAATACATAATTCATACAGGTGAAAAATTGGTAGAGCAAGCAAAAAACAAAAGAAATCTGTTAATCCAGAATTAAGAACAGTGCCAAGTGTGGTACAAATAAACATAATTACAAGACAGTGATTTTGAAACCGTACTAGATTAAAAATTTTTTACAAAAAATTTTTTTTTTCAACCGTGTAACTTCAAATCCGTGTAAAAAGAAACCGTGTAAAAAAAGAGTTGGGTGTATTATTATTTCATTAATTATTTTGGAGATTTAAAGTAAAGAGGGATTTACTTCAGAGGGGAAGTAAATAAATAAATCTGAGTCATAATAGTTGTAAACCCAGGAGAAACAACCGGTTGTGGCACATTGGAGAAAGGGGACTCAAGTAGATTTTTTTAAATTTAAGTGTAATACTATTACTAAAATAAATAAATGAAATAAAATTGTTTTCATTAAATGAAATTGTAAGAAGCTAAGTACATTGTTCTTGCTTAACTAAAAAGGAGCTGCAACCTAAGTGGAAATTCGCGATAGTTTTTACATTAGGGGCGGATCTCAGGATATCGCGTGGCGCCCAGAATTAATTCAAATCAACATCTTTTTGGCTCACGATCCATCACTATTGAGTCAGCCGACCCTGAGTTCTCGCTTACATAATTCTTGCAGCGACACCAGAAAAACGTAACACACTTATTGTTAACGTTTTGTGTATTAAATTGTATGCTGTGTTTATTTTTTTGTCTTGTTGGATGTGTGGACAAAAAATTAATCATTCAAAAAAAGGAGAGGAGTGCAAACTGGTATACATAGGAACAACAAAGCGCGCGCTTGGAATCAGACTCAACAAACACAAAGCAGACATAAAAAAGAGAGACAAGCGACGGCACTATCCCAACACATTGCAGAAAGCGGTAAGACAGCAAACTTCGACCACGTGAAGGTGATCGACAAAGAGAAAAGAGAAGGCAGAAGATACATTCTGGAAAGCCTACACATACAGAAAAAGGCAATAACAACAATGAACACCAAAGAGGACAATGACAACATCAACTCGATCTACTCTCTTGCTTTAAGATGAACCTAACCAGCTGATTTTTGTTTATAATGGAGCGCAGTCTTAATTGTTACTTGTAATTGAAATTTCTGTATGTTTTAAATGTTTCAAATTAATAACGTAAAGTGTAAAAAATTTTTTCAAAACTCAGTGATGTTAATTATAATCTAAATGTAAATATTGTGTTGCCTTTATGTTTTTGTATTATAAAAATAATTGTATTTTATTTAAAAAAAACTTTTGCAGAAAAATAAAATCAATTAAACCCCTGATGAAGGAAGAAAGCCGATTCCGAAACGTTGGGTAAAATGAAAAATATTTTTTAGACTATTTTACAAAAATATTATGACCAAAATGGCCCGCAAAAAAGGAAAATATCTTTGCTATTCGAATTTTCATATTTCTCTTTTTCGAAGTCAGTCTGTCAGCCATTAACAAAGAACTAGAAGATAAGGAAATGGTGTTTGTCTCACATACAGTGTATGTGTGCTGAAGTACTTTTTTGTGACAGCCAACTGATTTTGACAACCAAAATATCACAAGTACGAATGCAAGGCAAAGCAAAGATCGCTTAAAGAAACGGAGTGAATAAAAAAGTGTTTAAACTTCTAAAAATAAATAAAAAAGTGATTTTAATCATTTCTTAATTGTTTCACTGAAATGTGTTTTTACGTGGTGGGCTTCAAACCCGAAGCACAACCCTTTAAAGGCAGGCAGCCCGCCGCTCAGATTAGCCGTCAAACTAAGGGTTGCCAGTTTTCCGTTTCTAGAGGACACCACGTAGATATTTGAGTCGACTTGAGACGAGTTCGACATGGATAATGCTGGCCTCGCCAGGCTGAGGCAGTCAGACACGTTGTCATGTGAAGATCGCCCCCATGACCCTCACGCGTTGCCTTTTGAGGATCGTCCTCCGAAGGATAACTCTTGCCAACAGGTGTTACTGTGGGCTGAGTAGGCAATTGAGAAGCAGAGCCCTCTCTCGAAGAACAAAACTTACGCTCTACAAGTCACTAATCATGCCCGTCCTATTATATGCAGCACAAACCTGGACGTTGAACAGTTCTTCGAGAGAAAGATCCTTCGTAAGATCTTCGGTCCAATCTGGGTCAATGGCGAGTACCGAATTTAATGGAACCACGAGCTGTATGAGCTGTACGCTGACATCGACATAGTTAAGCGCATTAAAATCAAGCAGCTCCGCTGGCTAGGTCATGTTGAGCGAATGGAAAACAACGCTCCAACGAAAAAAAAAAATTCGATTCGGTGCCCGGTAGTGGCCAACGCAGAAGAGGACGCCCACATCTTCGTTGGAAGGATCAGGTGTTGAATAACCTGACCACGCTTGGTGTTCCAACTGGCGCCAGCAAGCGCAAAACAGAAATGGTTGGCCCAAAACCGACCAACGGTTGTAAGCGCCAGATAAGTAAGTAAGTAAGATTTTAATCGTTTAAAATTTTTGAAATTATTGTTTGTGAATATAAAAATGCGTTGGATAATGGAAAATTTGCAGCAAAAGCCAGCGTTTAAAAAATGAACTGGTTTCATTTCATATGTAAGTACTACACTATTATTAATGTTTTTTGAAAACAAAATCGCTATTTTTTATATAAATAAAGTGTAAAAAGTGAATTCCAATGAAAAATAAACATAAATAAATGTATATATTATTGGAAAAATAAAACAATTGCATTTACTTAGACCGCTGATTCAGTGCCATTGAAAGTATCGCAATTGTGATATTTTAGTAGTCAAAACAAAAACACCACTTCAAGCGCGCATTCGATTTCTGAAGGTGGCATACATTTCAGGGCGCTCATTTTGAACCTTATAAGAAATAAAATTACTGTTATTTTTTTAAGATTTCCAAATATGTTAAGTTATGTAGTAGTTAAATTATTGGTTGACATGTTTTTAAAAAAACGCTACTTATATACAAAAAAAAAAAAAAAAAATTAATGAAAAGCCAACACTTCAGCAAAAACTACATAAAACTATTTAAGGAGGAGTTTAATTCGTCATATATTTGTGTTTTGCTTATTTGTTGCATTTTATAAAAATCAGTTATATATTTAATAAAACTATTACTTTTTGTGATTACTTTGAATTATTAAATTTCTTTAAATTTATGAACGCTTTTTTCTTATTTTGAGTTATTTAATTTCTTATAATTTCGTGCATGATATTTTCTTAAAATGAATTGTTATCAAATCATTGAAATTATTTTGAATAATTTTATTTTCATTCTGACTTCACGTCTTTTACTTAATTTTACTAATTGGGCCTATTCGGCGAAATCTGTTATTCTGTTACACATTTTCTGTTATCAATCGTAACAGATGCCAATCATAAAAGATCTGTTAAAATTGGTATTCAGTATATCGAACTTTTATGGCAACCTGTTATCAATCTTCGAAAATAAAAATCTATTACAATTCCGTTAACTTCTGTTATGAAACAGCTGATTGTTGTAAATAAACTTGTTCATAGCAAACAAAATGCAGAGCGAAAAAGGTAAGTTAAGGGTGGTTTTAGGCAAAAACTAATTTTTATGATAATTTAACATCTTCAGTATATTTCAGTCGTCTTTGAATTCGCTGCTGGTACTCCAATGTTCATAAACCAAGGAAAAAAAAGACAAGTTAACAAAATGTTTGAGCTTTTTGAGCTATTCATGTTGGTACCGACGCTGCCGGCCAAACTGCTTTTCATCTTGCGTTTGCTCTCCTATGGTTGGTGTACTCGAGGGTTTCGTAATGGAGTTAGCCGATTGTGCACTACATTTACTAGGTCAACTGATCCAGCTGTGGGCCTCAAAGATGTTGCCGCTGGCTTTATGGTTCGTTCAATGCCACGTAAGGTATGGGTATGGAACGCAAGGATTTGCTCTCGGTGAATGTGAACATTTTTAAGGTGCAGCGCCATGCGTTGAATCAACAGGCACGCAAGGATGTTAAGGTGTTGATCATCGGTAATCCAGCCAACACCACTGCTCTGGTCTGTTTCACCGCTATGACACGTTTGGATCAAAATCGTGCCACTGCACAGATTGCTGTAAAGTTGTCTGTGCCCATTATCGCCGTCCAAAATGTCATCATTTGGGTCAATAATATTTCGACTCAATTCCCTGATGCTAGAAATGCGACAGTGTGCAAAAAATCAGTCTGGGATGCCGACTTGCTGCAGGGAGATTTTGATGAGTCTAAGCTCGATATAACAGCCAACGAATTAGTTGAGAGTTGAAACAAGTTTAAGAATAAAATGTTATTGAACTTAAATTTTTAAAAATAGTAAGAAATGATCTTTGACTGGGTCGAACCCCTATGGCCGAACCAAAGTATATTCAAAGTCTTTAGCAGCCAATAAAATGTCCATTTGTAAAACCATTTTCGTCATTGTTTTAATAGAAAATATTTGCTTTTGTTTTTTGATAAAGTTACTTTGAATGGGAGGTAGGCGTGGTTTTTATTCGATGGTTGAATTACATACTCAAAGTACATGTTATATATCAAAGTTCATATGCAAAATTGAAAATTGAGTGCATATTAATTAAAATAAAAGTTTAAATATCGAATTTCGTGATGATAGCTTAAAGGTTACGGCTGTAATAGTGATCACAGACTTTGGATGTTCCACAATTGGTTCCAATTTGTTCATGGGCAGTCGAGCATTCACCTTGTCCAGTCGAAATAGCTCCACGAAGCGCACATCAGGAAGCTCGAATGGTTTGCTTTTAAGCCGCAACTCTAGCAGAGTTGCTCGACGGTTTCTTCTAAAAAACATTAAATTTAACACAAACATATGCATATGTGACCCGGTCTACGAAAAGGGACCTTCGGTGTAAAAACAAGTTTTCGAGAAAACAGCTGTTTGTAAACGTTTAATTGTCGCACACTGAATGGCGTCTTTTCATTTATTTCAGCTTATCCTCTATTCTTACAGAGTTGTATTTCTTAGTCTATTAATACAGATTTGTATTTCTTAGTCAATTAATACGAGTTCTTTTTTTTTAGTTAACGACCAACAGTGAAGAGGTGATTACGTTTACTGAATCATTTTTATGCGTCTTTTGATTCCGAAATAAATTAAAAATGAGTGTAGATGAAGAGGTTAGTTTCGTTCTTAGACAATATATTGGTGAAGACGAACAAGATAGTGATAAAACCGACATTGATAACGATTTCGACAGCGATCATGATTTACATCAGGCAGGAGATAATACAGAGGAAAGTTTCGTTAAAATGGACTTATCTATTGTGGATTTAGAAGAAGAAAAGCTGATAACAAAATATTTCTCTACCGATTGTTGTGTTAAGAAATGCAATACACTTATACCACGAGATCGGATTGTTGATAGTAGAATGAACTGTCTCGACCTTTCCAAAAACAAACTAGATCTAGTGATACTAAGTAATATCGAAGCTGGAATAAGGTATAATGCAGAATTGCAAAGTGTTTACTCACAAATAGCTAAGCGGAAGGTAGAAGAATGCAGAAAAGGTAAAGAAGTTACAAGGCATCAGATTCAGTTCTCTTTCCTCGGCATACCAATTTGTCGTTCACTTTTCCTTTTTCTGCACGCATTTCTGCTCTTTTTTTGGAAAATTCCTGACAAACTTCTTTACGAGTTGGAAACTTCTGCTTTGCGCCATTAGAAAGAGCACACATTAGTCTATCCGAATCGCCAAAAAAGTGAAAAATGATATTTTCACACCGAAGGTCCCTTTTCGTAGACCGGGTCACATATATTTAAACTTAACAATTAGTTTACTTACATTTTTCACCCTTTTTCGGCATTTCTTATTGATATTCTAAAATAAATATACATTTCACAAATTTAATGTCACTTTAAAATAAATTTGTTATCATAAAAGACTCAAAAATCTTTCTGTTATTCTGTTATGGTTATTAACAGATTTCATAACAGATTTTGTCGCGCTGAATACCAATTATAGAATTTGGAATAGATTTTTTGACAGTTCGAAATCTGTTATGATTTATAACAGATTTCATAACAGATTTTGTCATGCAGAATATGAATTTAGAACGCATAGCAGATTTTTTGCGGCCTCGGTGGTCGAGTAGGTAGCGTGCTCGACTGCTACCCCAGAGGTCCCGGGTTCGATTCCCGGCCTGGCCATGGTCCTTCGCTTTAAACCTTTCTAAATTTTCAATCCTCATTTCTAATCAACTGAAATTAAAAATTCATCAATAATTACGACTTGAAGTTGTAGTTGATGGTAGGGAAGTTTGTGGATGAGGATTGCCTTATAACTTGAATTGACTGAGGTAAAGGCATAACACTTGCCTCTGATTCAAATTCACATGTTTCTTTGGCTTTCCACCACGCTTAAAACATCCTACACATGTTTCACTTGATTGCCCTTTCCTTCCCACTAATCTATCACCCCATTTCGAACCAAGGCAGACTTGACTGAATAGGTATTCCACCTGAAATCCTTGGTTCAAAGCAAAAAAAAAAAAAAAAAAAAAAATGCCTTTGGTTTTGGTTTTACCAAATTTATTTATATAAATTATATTTGCCCCGTCGCATTACCTCCGATGATAAAGAAAAAAAAATTTTAGTTTAATTATCCATATTACAAAATTTTAATATTAACTTGCGTATTTACATTAATTTCTTCAATTACAATCGATTTAACATATTTATCTGTTCAACTTAGTGAACAATTTAAACTTATTTTTTTTTTCTCTTTTTATATAAATTTCTTTCTGTTACAATTAATTTGTCATAGTTATGTATATAAATCATTCGTTTAAAATAAACTTTTTTTATTTAAGATCGTTTGTATTATAATTTCATATCATTAAACTTAGTTTGTTTCTTATTTAAGTTCATCATCGATTCATTTAAACTAGTTTAAATTAAGGTTAGGTACAATTTTTATTTTTAGTTTAAACTCCTTTTTATTTTTATTTCATTATGCTAGAATTAGTTCAAATTTTTTTTTTTTAATTTATCTACTTTCTATTACAATTCATTTGTCATAGTTAGATAAATAATTCGTTTAATTAAACTTACTTTTATTTAAGTTCGTTTCTATTATTATTTCATATTATCAAACTGAATTTGTTTAAATTTAATTAGATTTAAATTTTCTTATTTAAGTTTATCATCTATTTATTTAAACTAGTTTAACCCTATTCATGTCACGCTATCTGAATAACGTAAACTGTCACGGTGTGACTTTGAGACACTAATACAAAAAACAATTATTTTATTGAAAAAAAGAAAGTTTAATTCAAAATATCGTTCATGGAGAATTCAGTTTTTTATTAAAAAGAAAAATTAAATTATTTATAAATAATGTGGAAATTGTTATCAAACTATTAATTTGTACATTTAAGGCAAACTACACTTTTCTGTGAATGCTCGTTACTCATGGGTTTCTGACTATTACCACGGAATTGCTTAGAAAATCTTCCTTTTTTATAAGAGGAACACTTACGTTGACGCCTCTTCTTTGATAATATTGTTGATGCATTCGAAGCTGTGTTTCATGATGAGTTTTCCATTATGACGTCTTTTGCAGAAACCAGTGTCTAAGAGTCACTACGTGACAGTGCATGTTATTTTTTTCATATTGTAATAGTGTAATAAGTAAATATTATCAAAACATAAAAAAATTAACTGTATATTACAGAAACAGAATGACCAATAATAAAATACATTTAACTCATTTTGCTTTAAAACAAGTTTTAAATCATTTATATTGGTTTGAAATTGAATAGTGACCCAAAGACACAGCCTGGCATGAATAGGGTTAAATTGAAGTAGATATAATTTTCGTTTTAAGTTTAAACTCCTTTTTATTTTTATTTCATTATGTTAAAATTAGTTCAAACTTTCTTTTGAATTTATCTTTTTTCTATTACAATTCATTTGTTACATTCAGATAAAGTATTCGTTTAATTAACATATAATTTATTTAAGTTCGTTTATAGTATTATTTCAAATTATTAAACTTAGTTTGTTTCTTATTTAAGATTATCATCGATTCATTTAACTAGTTTAAATTAAGATTAAGTATGATTTTCATCTTAAGTTTAAACCCCTTTTTATTTTTATTTCATTATGTTAAAATTAGTTCAAACTTTCTTTTGAATTTATCTTCTTTCTATTATCATTCATTTGTTAGATTTAGATAAATTGTTCGTTTGATTAAACTTACTTTTAATTAAGATCGTTTATAGTATTATTTCATATTATTAAACTTAGTTTGTTTAAATTTAATTAGATCTTTTTTTCTTATTGTAGAAAATTAAAACAATAATTTTTATTTTTTTGTAAAAAAAATCAAACAACCTTTTTATATTTTTTCTTTTTCAAACAAAAGTTCCAATTTTTTTAGTTTTCTCGCACAACCGAAACTCAGCAGTAAGCTAGCAATTGCCCAAAAGTGTGAAGAAAAATCAAAAGCACGCCTTCCAGAATATTTTGTTTAATTTCCTTGTATATGCTACACACACACACACATGCATACACTCGAATAATGCGCAACAAAACTAACGGGATCTGTTATGCGGCAAACTCACTCTTCATTCTTCGTTACACTTTCGTTCGCTTGCTATTTTCTTTCTTAAATTTTAAGAGCATACAGGGTGATTAAGTTTTAATACAATATTTCATTACAGTTCGGCCAATCTGAAAATTGATCGACCTCAATCACATAATTTAATGTTAGCCGCGTTTTATTCGTTCTGGTTTAACCGGATGAACGAATAGATCGCATTAGTTAAACTTTTTTAAGTTTTTCTCTTGACCGCTTGGGACATTGGAGCTTGGAGCCTTGACCGCTTGGGACACTGGAGCTTGGGGCATTGACCGCTTGGGGCAATAAAATTATGACACTTTTGCATCCATTTTTTTATTTACTGCAAAGAAATAAGCACAGCTGTTTCCTTTGACAGCAAAGGGTGATTATAAATCAATGAAAACAAAAATAAACAACGACATCTATAGAGCAGTAGCGGAACGAAAAAAAGTTTAACAAGATGATCCAGCTACTGAGCAGGTTCATCTTTATGTTAGGGTTCTGCATGTAATTTAGAACATTTTTAATAATAAGTCTTATAGATATTGAAAGTATTGCTTTCTGTAAATGATATTTTGCAGGACTCACTCTGGTTGAGAATTTACCGTCTTCCATAACCGTGTAAAACGTGATTCAATAACACCATTATATGGTATTTGTGTCACTTGACAATTTTCTATATCTTTAATAATATAACGATAATTTGGTAATTTCTTGTCTATGATATAAGGAACTTTAAATTTTGGGATAAGTTGAAAAGGTAAAACAATGAAACCCCACATCTGATGTAGTAAATTAAAACAATAATTTTTATTTTTTTGTAAAAGCAACAAAACTAACGGGATCTGTTATACGACAAACTCACTCTTCATTCTTCTGTACACTTTCGTTCGCTAGCTATTTTCTTTCTTAAATTTTAAGAGCATACAGGGTGATTAAGTTTTAATACAATATTACATTACAATATATAAGTTTATCATCAATTAACTTTAACTAGTTTAAATTAAGGTTAGGTATGATTTTAATTTTAAGTTTAAACTCCTTTTTATTTTTATTTCAGTATGTTAAAATTAGTTCAAACTTTCTTGTGAATTTATCTTCATTCTATTATAGTTCATTTGTTACATTTAGATAAATTATTCGCTTAATTAAACTTGTTTTTATTTCAGTTCGTTTATATCATTATTTCATATTATTAAACTTAGTTTGTTTAAATTTAATTAGATTTTTTTTTCTTATTTAAGTTAATCTTCAATTTATTTAATTCATTTATGTTAAATAAAGGTTTATCTTATGAGTAACTTTTTTTTTATTAGCTTTGCTTGAGTTAACTTTTGGTATTTTTCTTGTTCATTCAATTTCAAGGGATTAATCTTACTTTAAACTTAAATATAGTAATAATAATAATATAGTATATAAAATAATTATATAGTAATAGCCTTTTAATAATAAGAATATTTTAATAACTTATGCTACCTCGTTACGTTTGTCTGCCGGCTGCGATTCTCATGCGTCGCTGTTTCCATTGATTTCCGGGGTTTATCTTCAATGCTGGTCTTTTGGGTGACATCAGCTATGGGAAATGTATCGGCCAATTAGTAGCTTCACTCTAACGACTACCACTTGAAGGGTTTATCCACCAAACGACATTCGGCGGGCGTAAATGAACCTCGTTGTTTGTGTGCGTGTAGGATTCATCCTTCTCTGTGCACACTGGTGTAAGCAAAATTTTAGCCAAATCACCCCTTGTGGCTGATATACGACCACCAGTACTCCGCGAGCAAATATTCACAAAAAGAATTTTGTTGCTGCACGTCATTTTTTTTATTTTGGTAACCAGCAATGTTTTTAACGCATTCATTAATAACGCTAGCATAGCAATTTTTATTCATTCATTTGTCTTTATTTTATTCTGTATTTTATTTATTCAGCAGTAATTAGAACAAAGGTTCACTGCACTTTGTTCGACACAAGTTTAAAATGTTGAACATATTAAGCGAACAGAAATTCGACACCTGTGTTGTTGTGAATTTCCATCCGCAGCTTTAATATTGAAATATACATATTTAGCTTCACAAAATATGCTATGCCAGCGTTCTTACATTAATTTAAGTTTTGTTTTTTACTATTGATATTTTTTGATATTTATATTATGACGATTTATGTATTAAGATCACTTATATGCAATTTTGTTATAAATAATCAATAATAAATGTTAATAAATTAATTGAAATCAGAAAGCAAAAGAGTCAACTTGGTTTTCATTTCATTCATCGGGAATTTCTAGTTCAAGTACTAGAAATTCAAATCAAAAATTCCTTTCGACCTTAACTTCCAGTTCAAGTACTGGCAAGTTAATCCATACATTAACATTTTGGAGGCCCCGGCGAGATATCCTAGTTTATGTGCTAAAATATCTTCACGAATAAAAATTAACCTTCAAGTTTTGACTCAACAAATCAATTCAACATAATTTTTCAGTTCAAGTACTGAAAAATGCAATTCAAGTCAACGTAATTTTCCTGTTCATGTATAGGGTGTTTTTTTTAGGGGTTTGTTTTTCGAATAGAGATAAAACACAAGAAAATCGTTTTAATGTCCATCAAGTTGGCTTTATTGGAAGGATAATTTTATGCCATTAATGTTTAAATATGATTTCGGGCATGTGGCCGCCGCGGCTGGCTCGAATAAAGCCAATTCTACAGGTCTAATTTTCAACCACTTTTTCGAGCATATGGGGCCGTATGTCGGCAATAACGCCACGAATGTTGGCCTCCAAGTCCGCTAACGTTTCTGGTTTGTTGGCGTAGACGAGCGACTTCACATATCCCCAAAGAAAATAATCCAATGGTGTCAAATCACACGATCTTGGTGGCCAATTGACAGGTCCATTCCGCGAAATTATGCGCTCATCGAATGTTTCCTTCAATAAATCGATTGTGACATGCGCTGTGTGGCATGTAGCGCCGTCTTGTTGGAACCACAACTCATCCACATTCATGCCATCCAATTCGGGAACAAAATAGTCGGTTATCATGACTCTATACCGGTCTCCATTAACGGTAACTGACTCTCCAGCATTATTTCGGAAGAAGTATGGCCCAATGACTCCACCATCCCATAGAGCACACCAAACAGTCAGTTTTTGTGGATGTAATGGCGTCTCAAGGATCTCATGTGGATTCTCTTCACTCCAAATGCGGCAATTTTGCTTGTTGACGTAGCCATTCAACCAAAAATGAGCCTCATCACTGAACAAAATTTTGCGATGAAAATCAGCATCGAGATCAATCTCATTTTCGGCCCATTTGCAAGCGTTGTTCTTTTGTCAACCTGTTCATGATGAAATGGCAAACCAAACTGAACATAAATGACATTAGAGTTGCCAGATTTGACCACAAAATGCCAGTTTTATCTTTACAAGAAAATTAATATACAAAGATGACAACAACATCTCAACATGTAGCAGAAAATACACCAAGTTTGAGAGAATCATCTGGAGTTTCCACACAGCACGGATTGGTTCGAAAGATGACTTCTCGAATGGGCACATTGAAGCGAATACTCGAAAACCTCGAAGCAGTCCAAGAAAACCAGCCAGTGAAGTTTTATCAATTTTAGTTAAATAACATAAGCCATCTTTGGACCCAAATTGAACTAGTGTACGACGAACTTTGGGAACACTTTGAAGATCCTTCAGTGGCAGGCTTCGACCAAGCGGAGTACGAACAACTAGAAGAAATGGTACAATATCAGCTAGTAGAGCTCGCTATAAGAGCAGATCAATGTCAAGGTAACAGATTCGTTGATCCAACAATGACACAAGAACAAACCATGCGAAGTGCAGTTCATCTCCCAAAGGTGACTCTCCCACAGTTTAATGGCGATTACCTGAAGTGGCAAAAATTCTCGGATTTGTTTTCCCAAATGATCGACAAACAACCAATAGCAGCAGTGCAAAAAATGTGGTACCTAAAGGCCAACGTAACAGGAGAAGCGGCAAAACTAATCAGTCATTTATCGTCAACAGAAAACAATTATGTAGCCGCTTGGACGTTATTACAAGAATGGTACAACAACAAAAGGTTAATTGTGGCTACGCTAATCGAAAAGTTAGTGAATCAGCCATCAGGAACCTCAACTGCTGCAACAATGAAGAATTTACACGACACAACACGTGAATGCATCATGGCCTTAGACAATATAGAGGCTAATACAAAAGCATGGGATCCGATCCTTTTTCATTTGCTTCTAAAGAAACTTGATCGAGCAACACACATGAGATTTGAACAATCATTGACAAATCCAAAGGAATTACAAAAGGTGGATGACTTCTTGCTGTTTCTTGAAGGACAATTTCATACACTGGAAGCCATCGGCTTTAATGAGAAGGCTGCATTGCCACAACTGCCTACTAGAGTGGTTTCTTCCATAACAACATCGAGCAAAAGTTGCAAATTATGTGAAAATGAACGTGAATCATGGGTCAAAAAACAACGATTGTGTGTCAATTGTTTCAAAACCGATCACACGTCAAATAACTGCAAATCGAGATGTTGCTGCAAGTGTAATAAGAAACACAACACGTTGTTACATGTGGAAACTGGAAATCAAAGGCAACAAACCACAAAAATACCACCAGCCGATGTAGCTATTAGTAACATTCCAAATGCAACCGTTTCATCAGCAGCAGTAAGTAACGTGTCAACTCAAGGATACGTACTACTTGCAACAGCAAAGATAAAAATCACTGCGACCAATGGCAATTCAGGGGAATTTAGAGCTATATTGTACTCCGGATCGCAGGTCAACATCGTCTCAGAACGTCTCATGAGAAGACTATCCATAGCACCGACCAAGGCTTCATTGTGTATTGAAGGAATTGGTGATGCTCAAAAGAAGGTCACTCAGAGAATTAATGTCAAAATGCAATCCACTAATGGCACTTTTAGCACAAATTTAGAAGCGTTTGTACTCCCAAACATTATTACCGATCAACCGAATCTTCAATGTGATACTCCAAAGTGGAAGATCCCAGCCAACTTACAACTGGCAGATCCAGACTTTTGTAAGCAAGGTAAGATTGACATATTGCATATGTGGAGTTTATGAAAGAGTACGAAAGATGAGAACATATGAAGAAGTTGAATCTTGACTCAATTTCATCTCCTAAATATTTCATTCCTCATCACTGTATCTTGAAACCCGAGAGCACCGCAACCAAATTGCGAGTGGTGTTTGACGCCTCCGCCAAAACCACGACAGGGTATGCATTAAGGAGTGATGTTCGGTATTTCAAAGGGGACGGACGTGCCGGTCGATCTTCCCCTTGCTCGTTTTCTGTTTTAATTGTGTTTTGTTTTTATATGTCCAATCGTTCCGTCGGTGTTTTGTGCTAAAGTTAAAGTTAAATGTTAAATTAAATGTTAATAAAAACAATAAGAACGAACAAAACAAAAAACAAAATATAAAAAATAATATATACATATGTGCAAGTGACGAAAACAAAAAGATAAAAAAAAAACGAAAAACAGCAGCTAGTTCAGTAGCACAGCTGAACAACTACAACAACAAAATTCACAGAAACCAGTTTTTCAACAGCCGCCGCAGCAAGAACAACATCGCTGGATTGCTGGAGTTATTTGTTTTAGCTAACCACGCGAGGGGCTTTTCTATGCTCCTCGCAGCGTAAGTAATTGTTGTTTTTTCGTGTCCGTCTGTTCCTCCATCCTCTCCGCTTCGTTGCGACTGTGAGTGAGATTGCACTGTGAGCAGAATTGTGCTGAGGCAAAGGCATAACACTTGCCTCTGTACTTTTCGCTTATGCTCTCGGTGTTACTCTCTTTGCAGTTGTAACTAATTACCCATATACCTTTTTTGGTTTGAAATTTACACTGTAAGAAAATGTCAGGTCATTTTCGTATAGATTTTTGCAATGTGCGTGGACTGAGGACGAATTTTTTCTCAGTTTATGCATATTGTACTCTTAATAGGCCTTAAATAATGGCACTGAGTGAAACCCAGGTGAGCGAGGATGCAGATGCACTGGATTTTCATATACCAGGGTATCACTTACTGCCATTGTTTTCCCTGCATAGGGGCATCGCCCTTTACATAAGATCAGATGTAGCATATCAGTGCGAGCGAAGTCTGAACGTAACCGATCCGGAGTTTTGTTCCTTGTGGGTGAAGTTCAGGGTTCGCTCGCACTTGATGCACTTTCGCTACGTGTCCGAATTTAGGGAGGGAGTCCACTTTTAACAAATTGGACTCTCTCGCACATTTTGGGGTTGTTCCCTGACAGCGAGATCGTTGTTGCTGGTGATTTCAATGTTCACAACCCGGCTTGATTATGCCATTCGGGGGCAACAACACCTGAGGGACAATATGTTGAGCTCTTTGCTGAATCGAACCAACTGATTCAACTAGTGAAGGAACCAACTTTCATCCCTAGAGTTGGTCTGTAAAGCCACAAAGTCCTAGACCTTTTTATGACTTCGCATCATGAAAAATATGATGTGAGTGTCCATGCACCTCTTGGTAATTCGGACCACTGTACCATATCCGCTGCTTTTCCATATTCTAGCCTATGCACTTCTACGCCTAAAGCCCCGAAGAGGATCGCTTGGTTTTATGGAAAAGCAAATTGGACTGCGTTAAATAATTTTTACCGTAATTTCAATTGGAAATTATGTTTCGCTGATAGAAATGTAAATGCCGCGGCTCTAATGGTACAAGAAATAATTTTATTGGGCATGAGATCTTTCATCCCCAATAAAATGAGAAGTATTAAACTAAAAGACCACTCCTGGTTTAATGAGACTTGCAGGATTGCAGTCAGGTCCAAAGAGGAAGCCTTTCAGAATTGGCGTTCCAGCAAGAATGCTGATACTAGAAGACTTCGCATTGAGGCAAGGAATCGCTGTAATGCAGCTTTAAAACGCGAAAAGTTTATTCACGAAACTCGCATCAGAGAACAGGTTCTTCTCTGCCCCAAAGGGAGCAAAAACTTTTGGTCATTCGTTAAAAGAGTTAAAAATCAGACGTCCTCGTCGATTCCTGCTCTTTTGAAGGGTGACCAAATCTTCACTGACTCGGCTGATAAAGCGAACCTATTGGCTGGAATGTTTGCACAAAATTCCACAATTCCGGCTAGCAATCAGCCACCGCCTTCTTTAGAGAATAGAACATCTTCAATGGAGGAGATATATTTTCGAACGAGAGCGGTCAAAAGAGTCCTTGCAAACGTCAACATAAACAAATCTTCTGGCCCCGATGGTATACCACCAATTGTGCTTAAAATGTGTGCTTCTACATTGGAGCGCCCATTGCGTAACCTTTTCAACATCTCATACAGGACAGGAGTGTTTCCATCTTGTTGGAAGGTTGCCAATGTTCAGCCAGTACCTAAGAAGGGCGATGCCACGAACCCTGAAAACTACCGACCCATAGCGATATGCTGTACGCTTTCCAAAGTCATAGAGCTTTCCTAATAAACTTCCACCTTATGAACTATCTGGAGCGCAACGAATTGCTGAGCGACCGTCAATATGGCTTCCGAAGGGCTCACTCTACTGGTGACCTAATGGCGTTCCTCACGGAGAAATGGAACCAATGTGTTCACTTCTTTGGTGAAAGCAGAGTTGTTGCTCTGGATATTTCTAAGGTGTTTGACCGAGTGTGGCATAAAGCGCTCGTGTCAAAACTAATTGCATATGGTGTTGGTAGTACCTTTGCTCGATGGATCACATGTTTTCTTAAGGACAGGTTGATTCGTGTCGTGGTCGACGGCATTTCGTCCATTGAACATGCCATCGTAGCTGGAGTGCCGCAGGGTTCAGTCCTATCGCCAACTTTGTTTCTGGTTTTTATCAACGACCTTCTGTCGTTGACTCATAACCCAATTCACTCGTTTGCGGATGACAGCAGCATTTGTCATTCATATTCTTTCAAAAAATGCCCGCGCTCTTTGGAGATTGAGATAAAGAGGCTTAATATGAATGACACACTGCTTAATGACTTGCAAAAAATCTTCGAGTGGGGGCTTGCTAATAGAGTTGAGTTTAATGCTACCAAGACCCAGTGCTGTCTGTTAACTCACAAACGAATGAATTGCCCCTTAGCACCCCTCAATATGAACGGTGTCGATCTCGCGGAGTCAGATGCTCTTGACGTTCTGGGCATATCAATCAGATCTGATCTTCGCTGGAACGATCACATTTTTGATGTGTCGAAAGAAGCGGCCAAGTGCCTAGGTTTTTTAAAACGGTGTAAAAAATACTTAACTCCAACTGACCTACGCGTGATCTATACCTCATATATTAGGCCGAAAATGGAGTACAATTCGCACATTTGGGCAGGAGCTTCAAGATCTTATTTGGAGCTTCTGGACCGAATTCGACGACGTGCGAAATATCTGATAGGAGATGAAAACATTTCATCTTCTCTCAACTCTCTTGGGCATCGACGCAATGTTGGTTGCTTAAGCCTTTTGTACAGGTACTACCATGGGAAGTGTTCAAGGGAGATACATGACCTGACGCCATCAGCTCGTGTGTTTTCCAGGTCCACTCGGGCAGTGCACCAAGCCCATCCCTATAACATTGCCTTGATGCCCAATAGAACCTCGCATTACAGAGATAATTCGTTCTTCGGTCGTACAATAAAATTGTGGAACAATCTCCCTGCGAGCGTGTTCCCCGGCAATTTTGAGCTATGTAAATTTAAAACTAATCTTCACCGACACTACTCCATCTTTCCACCCTCCAACTAACTATCACCCTTCTTCCGAATCAACACAATGCTTTCGCATTTATAGGGGGCATCCCCTGAGCGTTGGTTTAGTCTAAAAAATAAAAAAAATTTGAAGATAAGATCCAACAGCAGAAATCAAGTACTATCAATTGAACACCGTCACATATGGTACACGGGCAGCACCATACCTGACGACCAAATGTCTGCAACAAATCGCAAACGACAACATGCGAAGTCATCATTTGGGAGCTCAAATGTTGCATGACAATTTTTATGTAGATGATGGTCTTGGAGGATCAGACAGTCTAGCATACATGGATTCAATTTACGAAAATGGTGTGCAAATCATCCTAAACTATTGAAAAATATTCCACAAGGTGACCAGGAAGTAAATTTAGACTTCTCTAAGGACATTAATGACTCAATAAAAACGCGTGGCTTATTGTGGTTACCGAAGGTTGATGTATTCTGCATCAGAACAACGCTGGATCCTGTAAGGGAAATTACTAAACGAACAATCAGTTCGGATTTAGCACGACTGTTGGATCCATTGGGGCTATTAGCACCCGTAATTGTTAAAGCAAAAATATTCATACAGCTTCTATGGCAAATCAAGTTATCCTGGGATGAAGCTCTACCATCAGATCTCGACACCACATGGAAATCATTTCGAGAAAATTTGAGCAACTTGAACTACCTCAAAATACACAGACACATTTTTAAGGGAGAACCGTCATCATCAACTCAACTACACATCTTTACTGACGCTTCTGAAAAGGCATTCGGTGCGGCAGCATATTTAAGAGCAACGTTGAAGGATGGCAGGATAATAACGCGATTATTATGAGCAAAAACCCGTGTTGCACCGCTCAAAACACAATCCTTGCCACGACTAGAACTTTGCGCCGCACTAGTCGGTTCCCAACTCGCAGCTCGAATCAAAACAGATTGTCAGATAAAAAACGAAGCCATTTTCTTTTGGACCGATTCAGAAGTTGTACTTCATTGGATAAATGCACAATCATCCACATACAAAACTTTTGTGGCAAACAGAGTAGCAAAAATTCAAATGTTAACTTCACCTATGCAATGGCGACATGTTAGCTCAAAGGCAAACCCAGCTGATTTACTATCAAAAGGATGTTCAGCAAAGGCATTGGCTGACGATGCACTTTGGTTTCAGGGACCAACGTTTCTGCATGGCAAACAAGAACTATGGCCCCCAATGTGGTCCAATCAGCTGAAAATTCCTTCTGACATCGAAAAGAAAAAGGATACAGCCATATCATTGCTCACTGGGCAAGCAAATGGAGAATGGATTTATCAAACCAATCATCACAATTCATTTGGCACACTTCAAAGAATCATTGGATACGTTTTAAGATTTATAAACAATACAAGGTTCAAACAGAAGTCTAGATCAGAACACATTGTTCTATCGACAATCGAACAAGAACATGCATTGGCGATCATCGTCAAATTCATTCAGGCCTATGACTTCAAAGAAGAAATCCAAAACTTGAAGCTGCATAATGAGGTCAAAATTAACACTTCACTGTGCAGTTTATCAACATTTCTAGATGACATGAATATTCTCCGAGTGGGGCGACGTTTAGAGACGGCTGCACTTTCATTCGACGCTAAACACCAAATGGTGCTTCCGTACAACGACCCCCTGGTCAAATTACTCTTCATCAAAGTGCATGAAGAGAACAAGCACTGTGGACCTCAAGCGTTGTTGGGAACCTTGAGGCAACGTTTTTGGCCTATAAAGGGAAAAAAAACAGCTCGATCAGTTGTCCAGCATTGTATTCGATGTCATAGGGCTCGCCCTCAATTAGTACAACAAATGGTGGGAAACCTGCCAGCTACAAGAGTGAAACCAGCTCGACCATTTATTAACACTGGTGTGGACTTCGCGGGACCTTTATGGGTGCATTATAAGGTCCGATGAAAAAGGCCAACTAAGGCTTATTTAGCTGTATTCTGTTGCTTTGCCTCCAAGGCAGTTCATCTGGAGTTGGTAACCTATCTGTCAACAGACGCTTTTCTTGAAGCTCTCAAAAGGTTCATACGTCGAAGAGGTCGCTGCCTAAACTTATATAGTGACAACGCAACAAACTTTATCGGAGCAAGAAATCAATTAACGGAATTATCATTAGCAATTTACTCATTAAACGCTCAAGACCAAATTAAGAAATCATGCAATGAGAAGGGAATACAGTTCCATTTTATTCCTCCCAGATCTCCCCATTTCGGTGGACTGTGGGAAGCTGCAGTTAAATCTGCAAAACATCTTCCACTAAGAAGTGTCGCGTCAGCTTCATTGACTTATGAAGAATTGGAAACTGTTATTGTAGAAATCGAGGCTATATTGAATTCTCGGCCACTAACGCCACTTTCATCGGATCCTTCTGATTTGACTGTATTGGCACCAGGGCATCTTCTCATAGGAGAAGCACTCACCGCCCAAGTAGATAGTAGGGCAAAACTCAACAAAACTATCCCTGTTGTCACGATGGAAGTTTGTGTCGCAAGTAAAACACGATTTCTGGAAGAGATGGTCCAATGAGTATCTTAATGAACTCCAACAACGCCAAAAATGGACAAAGCAAACAGATAATGTTAAACTCGGGGAACTGGTTATTATCAAGGAGGACAATGTTCCTGTCATGCGTTGGCCTCTTGGCCGAATTGTAGAGGTATAATATAATGGACCTGACGGAGTAGTACGTGTTGCTGATGTAAAGACGGCAACGGGTACATATAAACGTGCAATTCACCGCCTCGCTCGACTACCAATAGAAACAGACACTGGCACAGAATCAAGGGAAGATGTGACCACAAGAAAACGAAAGGACGAAACAAATGAAGAACCATCAAGGAGAACAAAAACGGCACGGCATTACAATTTAATTACAGTATTGGCAATACTGTTAATGTTGCCAATAGCATGGTGCGATCCAGTTAAGATTACAAAGTTTGATCCAAATGCAGGCATTCACTTTGGACACATCGGATCAAGCAAAATCATTAACAGTGAATGGAAACTGGTTGTGTACTATGATCTGAAACCATTGCGTACTGAAATCCAACTACTAAATAATGGCACCACAACTATGAATCACATGTGCGAAAAAATGCAGCCAACAACAATATGCGATGAACTAGTCACACAGTTTCAAAGTCACAAACGATAACTGCCATCAATGACAATGAACAACATTTGACAAGCATGATGAAAAAAACAGATCTCGGTAGTTGATTCAACCATTAACATCATCAATCATGATCAAACCACAACTCAAATGGCCTTCAAAAGGCTTGAAGGAAGATTGATAGACATCAAAAATCAATTACGGCATAATGAACAGGAGGAGCAGAGAGAGCAGACATTTTAGATGATGATGTGTGCAAGCAGCACTCATAAATGTCCTTACAAATGTTCATAACGGACAGATCAGTCCTCAGTTGCTCTCACCGCAGCAACTTAACGATGAAATTTTAAAAATTACAGCACATTTAGCCCCAACCATGTAGATCCCAGGCTATCAAGGTGATCTCCTATCGATATACAAGCTTATGAAAGTTAAGGCGGCGATAACAGAGAATCATGCAATTTTCCAGATAACTGTTCCTTTAACCAACCTCAATCAATTTAATTTGTACCGGCTGATACCAATTTCCACAAAAATTAACAACACTATGGTGGCAATAAAATTGCGTACAACAATTCTGGCAATCAACGTACATCGAGATCAATACTTTCCAACCACAGGTGAAATGTTACAATCTTGTTTTATAATGGAAAACGAATTGTATCTATGTGCCAACAACCAACCCACATACAATAAGGGATCAGAAGTTTGTGCTTGCGAAGTAAGTTTGTTCAACAGTGAAACCCGATCACATTGTAATCTTGAGAATAGGGAAGATCATGTGTGGATACAAGTCAATGACAGAAATCGATGGTTGTTTGCTTTATCAACCCCAATTCAAATGACAGCAGTATGTGACAACCAAGTCTCACGAATCTCATTGGAGGGGTCAGGTTTTATCGAGTTAAGAGCAGGATGTGTGTTAAAATATCAACTCTTAACCATAAAAAGCAACCCGATGCTATCATCATCTACAAGGACTTCCTACACTGCATTTGGACACATTGCCAACGTAAATGTAATGAAACCAGCATCACTTCCAGTCTTGGATACCACAGAGATTGAATATGAACCCACATTAACAGAATTGTCAAAGCTGCAAGAAATTTTGGACGCACACGAAATCAACGATTTCTCCAATAAACTGCAAACTCATCATTATCATAGCTTCGCAGTAGGTTACTCGGCCTTGTTCCTAAGTGCTGTTATCATCTTGACCATCGTTATCATGCACAAGCGGCACAAAAGGCAGCATGGACGAGCTCCATCAACGTCTAGCCAAGCAGCACCTACAAACTCACCAATGGAAGAACTTCCACCGTCAGATGTAGTTCCTAACGCCCAGCCACTAGTAGCTCCTCGGCATTCTTGCAGCTTCTGTGTGGACATATAAAACCACAGGTGGATTGTTGAACATTCATTCAACGCGGGGGAGGATGTTGCTGCACGTAATTTTTTATTTTGGTAACCAGCAATGTTTTTAACGCATTCATTAATAACGCTAGCATAGCAATTTTTATTCATTCATTTGTCTTTATTTTATTCTGTATTTTATTTATTCGGCAGTAATTAGAACAAAGGTTCACTGCACTTTGTTCGACACAAGTTTAAAATGTTGTACATATTAAGCGAACAGAAATTCGACACCTGTGTTGTTGCGAATTTCCATCCGCAGCTTTAATATTGAAATATACATATGTAGCCTCACAAAATATGCTATGCCAGCGTTCTTACATTAATTTAAGTTTTGTTTTTTACTATTGATATTTTTTGATATTTATATTATGACGATTTATGTATTAAGATCACTTATATGCAATTTTGTTATAAATAATCAATAATAAATGTTAATAAATTAATTGAAATCAGAAAGCAAAAGAGTCAACTTGGTTTTCATTTCATTCATCGGGAATTTCTAGTTCAAGTACTAGAAATTCAAATCAAAAATTCCTTTCGACCTTAACTTCCAGTTCAAGTACTGGCAAGTTAATCCATACATTAACATTTTGGAGGCCCCGGCGAGATATCCTAGTTTATGTGCTAAAATATCTTCACGAATAAAAATTAACCTTCAAGTTTTGACTCAACAAATCAATTCAACATAATTTTTCAGTTCAAGTACTGAAAAATGCAATTCAAGTCAACGTAATTTTCCTGTTCAAGTATAGGGTGTTTTTTTTAGGGGTTTGTTTTTCGAACAGAGATAAAACACAAGAAAATCGTTTTAATGTCCATCAAGTTGGCTTTATTGGAAGGATAATTTTATGCCATTAATGTTTAAATATGATTTCGGGCATGTGGCCGCCGCGGCTGGCTCGAATAAAGCCAATTCTACAGGTCTAATTTTCAACCACTTTTTCGAGCATATGGGGCCGTATGTCGGCAATAACGCCACGAATGTTGGCCTCCAAGTCCGCTAACGTTTCTGGTTTGTTGGCGTAGACGAGCGACTTCACATATCCCCAAAGAAAATAATCCAATGGTGTCAAATCACACGATCTTGGTGGCCAATTGACAGGTCCATTCCGCGAAATTATGCGCTCATCGAATGTTTCCTTCAATAAATCGATTGTGACATGCGCTGTGTGGCATGTAGCGCCGTCTTGTTGGAACCACAACTCATCCACATTCATGCCATCCAATTCGGGAACAAAATAGTCGGTTATCATGACTCTATACCGGTCTCCATTAACGGTAACTGACTCTCCAGCATTATTTCGGAAGAAGTATGGCCCAATGACTCCACCATCCCATAGAGCACACCAAACAGTCAGTTTTTGTGGATGTAATGGCGTCTCAAGGATCTCATGTGGATTCTCTTCACTCCAAATGCGGCAATTTTGCTTGTTGACGTAGCCATTCAACCAAAAATGAGCCTCATCACTGAACAAAATTTTGCGATGAAAATCAGCATCGAGATCAATCTCATTTTCGGCCCATTTGCAAGCGTTGTTCTTTTGTCAACCTGTTCATGATGAAATGGCAAACCAAACTGAACATAAATGACATTAGAGTTGCCAGATTTGACCACAAAATGCCAGTTTTATCTTTACAAGAAAATTAATATACAAAGATGACAACAACATCTCAACATGTAGCAGAAAATACACCAAGTTTGAGAGAATCATCTGGAGTTTCCACACAGCACGGATTGGTTCGAAAGATGACTTCTCGAATGGGCACATTGAAGCGAATACTCGAAAACCTCGAAGCAGTCCAAGAAAACCAGCCAGTGAAGTTTTATCAATTTTAGTTAAATAACATAAGCCATCTTTGGACCCAAATTGAACTAGTGTACGACGAACTTTGGGAACACTTTGAAGATCCTTCAGTGGCAGGCTTCGACCAAGCGGAGTACGAACAACTAGAAGAAATGGTACAATATCAGCTAGTAGAGCTCGCTATAAGAGCAGATCAATGTCAAGGTAACAGATTCGTTGATCCAACAATGACACAAGAACAAACCATGCGAAGTGCAGTTCATCTCCCAAAGGTGACTCTCCCACAGTTTAATGGCGATTACCTGAAGTGGCAAAAATTCTCGGATTTGTTTTCCCAAATGATCGACAAACAACCAATAGCAGCAGTGCAAAAAATGTGGTACCTAAAGGCCAACGTAACAGGAGAAGCGGCAAAACTAATCAGTCATTTATCGTCAACAGAAAACAATTATGTAGCCGCTTGGACGTTATTACAAGAATGGTACAACAACAAAAGGTTAATTGTGGCTACGCTAATCGAAAAGTTAGTGAATCAGCCATCAGGAACCTCAACTGCTGCAACAATGAAGAATTTACACGACACAACACGTGAATGCATCATGGCCTTAGACAATATAGAGGCTAATACAAAAGCATGGGATCCGATCCTTTTTCATTTGCTTCTAAAGAAACTTGATCGAGCAACACACATGAGATTTGAACAATCATTGACAAATCCAAAGGAATTACAAAAGGTGGATGACTTCTTGCTGTTTCTTGAAGGACAATTTCATACACTGGAAGCCATCGGCTTTAATGAGAAGGCTGCATTGCCACAACTGCCTACTAGAGTGGTTTCTTCCATAACAACATCGAGCAAAAGTTGCAAATTATGTGAAAATGAAAGTGAATCATGGGTCAAAAAACAACGATTGTGTGTCAATTGTTTCAAAACCGATCACACGTCAAATAACTGCAAATCGAGATGTTGCTGCAAGTGTAATAAGAAACACAACACGTTGTTACATGTGGAAACTGGAAATCAAAGGCAACAAACCACAAAAATACCACCAGCCGATGTAGCTATTAGTAACATTCCAAATGCAACCGTTTCATCAGCAGCAGTAAGTAACGTGTCAACTCAAGGATACGTACTACTTGCAACAGCAAAGATAAAAATCACTGCGACCAATGGCAATTCAGGGGAATTTAGAGCTATATTGTACTCCGGATCGCAGGTCAACATCGTCTCAGAACGTCTCATGAGAAGACTATCCATAGCACCGACCAAGGCTTCATTGTGTATTGAAGGAATTGGTGATGCTCAAAAGAAGGTCACTCAGAGAATTAATGTCAAAATGCAATCCACTAATGGCACTTTTAGCACAAATTTAGAAGCGTTTGTACTCCCAAACATTATTACCGATCAACCGAATCTTCAATGTGATACTCCAAAGTGGAAGATCCCAGCCAACTTACAACTGGCAGATCCAGACTTTTGTAAGCAAGGTAAGATTGACATATTGCTTGGTGCCGAGTTTTACCTCAGTCTCCTGGTACCTGGTCATATAAAGTTAATGACTACCGGCCCAATTCTCCAAAACACTTCACTTGGTTGGATTGTGAGCGGAAAATGTAGATCATCTGAACCCTCGGCAGAATCACAGACATGTGCAGTTTTCGGTATAAAAACAGATACCGATAGCAGAGATGGTCCACTAATCGAAGCAATTGAAAAGTTATGGAAAATAGATGAATTCGAAACAACTGAAAGGTGTATATCACCAGCAGAACAACAATGTTCTGCACACTTTCTTCAAAACATGCGCAAAAATTCCCAGGGGCACTTCATAGCAAAATTTCCATTTCTCGAAAATCCAGCAGCATTGGGAGAATCAAGGATGATGGTCCACAATCGATTTCTTGGTCTCGAACGTCGACTTAAAAGGAACCCAGAAGTACGGAAACAATATGTGGAGTTTATGAAAGAGTACGAAAGATGAGGACATATGAAGAAGTTGAATCTTGACTCAATTTCATCTCCTAAATATTTCATTCCTCATCACTGTATCTTGAAACCCGAGAGCACCGCAACCAAATTGCGAGTGGTGTTTGACGCCTCCGCCAAAACCACGACAGGGTATGCATTAAGGAGTGATGTTCGGTATTTCAAAGGGGACGGACGTGCCGGTCGATCTTCCCCTTGCTCGTTTTCTGTTTTAATTGTGTTTTGTTTTTATATGTCCAATCGTTCCGTCGGTGTTTTGTGCTAAAGTTAAAGTTAAATGTTAAATTAAATGTTAATAAAAACAATAAGAACGAACAAAACAAAAAACAAAATATAAAAAATAATATATACATATGTGCAAGTGACGAAAACAAAAAGATAAAAAAAAAACGAAAAACAGCAGCTAGTTCAGTAGCACAGCTGAACAACTACAACAACAAAATTCACAGAAACCAGTTTTTCAACAGCCGCCGCAGCAAGAACAACATCGCTGGATTGCTGGAGTTATTTGTTTTAGCTAACCACGCGAGGGGCTTTTCTATGCTCCTCGCAGCGTAAGTAATTGTTGTTTTTTCGTGTCCGTCTGTTCCTCCATCCTCTCCGCTTCGTTGCGACTGTGAGTGAGATTGCACTGTGAGCAGAATTGTGCTGAGGCAAAGGCATAACACTTGCCTCTGTACTTTTCGCTTATGCTCTCGGTGTTACTCTCTTTGCAGTTGTAACTAATTAACCATATACCTTTTTTGGTTTGAAATTTACACTGTAAGAAAATGTCAGGTCATTTTCGTATAGATTTTTGCAATGTGCGTGGACTGAGGACGAATTTTTTCTCAGTTTATGCATATTGTACTCTTAATAGGCCTTAAATAATGGCACTGAGTGAAACCCAGGTGAGCGAGGATGCAGATGCACTGGATTTTCATATACCAGGGTATCACTTACTGCCATTGTTTTCCCTGCATAGGGGCATCGCCCTTTACATAAGATCAGATGTAGCATATCAGTGCGAGCGAAGTCTGAACGTAACCGATCCGGAGTTTTGTTCCTTGTGGGTGAAGTTCAGGGTTCGCTCGCACTTGATGCACTTTCGCTACGTGTCCGAATTTAGGGAGGGAGTCCACTTTTAACAAATTGGACTCTCTCTCTGATTCAATAACGCACATTTTGGGGTTGTTCCCTGACAGCGAGATCGTTGTTGCTGGTGATTTCAATGTTCACAACCCGGCTTGATTATGCCATTCGGGGGCAACAACACCTGAGGGACAATATGTTGAGCTCTTTGCTGAATCGAACCAACTGATTCAACTAGTGAAGGAACCAACTTTCATCCCTAGAGTTGGTCTGTAAAGCCACAAAGTCCTAGACCTTTTTATGACTTCGCATCATGAAAAATATGATGTGAGTGTCCATGCACCTCTTGGTAATTCGGACCACTGTACCATATCCGCTGCTTTTCCATATTCTAGCCTATGCACTTCTACGCCTAAAGCCCCGAAGAGGATCGCTTGGTTTTATGGAAAAGCAAATTGGACTGCGTTAAAGAATTTTTACCGTAATTTCAATTGGAAATTATGTTTCGCTGATAGAAATGTAAATGCCGCGGCTCTAATGGTACAAGAAATAATTTTATTGGGCATGAGATCTTTCATCCCCAATAAAATGAGAAGTATTAAACTAAAAGACCACTCCTGGTTTAATGAGACTTGCAGGATTGCAGTCAGGTCCAAAGAGGAAGCCTTTCAGAATTGGCATTCCAGCAAGAATGCTGATACTAGAAGACTTCGCATTGAGGCAAGGAATCGCTGTAATGCAGCTTTAAAACGCGAAAAGTTTATTCACGAAACTCGCATCAGAGAACAGGTTCTTCTCTGCCCCAAAGGGAGCAAAAACTTTTGGTCATTCGTTAAAAGAGTTAAAAATCAGACGTCCTCGTCGATTCCTGCTCTTTTGAAGGGTGACCAAATCTTCACTGACTCGGCTGATAAAGCGAACCTATTGGCTGGAATGTTTGCACAAAATTCCACAATTCCGGCTAGCAATCAGCCACCGCCTTCTTTAGAGAATAGAACATCTTCAATGGAGGAGATATATTTTCGAACGAGAGCGGTCAAAAGAGTCCTTGCAAACGTCAACATAAACAAATCTTCTGGCCCCGATGGTATACCACCAATTGTGCTTAAAATGTGTGCTTCTACATTGGAGCGCCCATTGCGTAACCTTTTCAACATCTCATACAGGACAGGAGTGTTTCCATCTTGTTGGAAGGTTGCCAATGTTCAGCCAGTACCTAAGAAGGGCGATGCCACGAACCCTGAAAACTACCGACCCATAGCGATATGCTGTACGCTTTCCAAAGTCATAGAGCTTTCCTAATAAACTTCCACCTTATGAACTATCTGGAGCGCAACGAATTGCTGAGCGACCGTCAATATGGCTTCCGAAGGGCTCACTCTACTGGTGACCTAATGGCGTTCCTCACGGAGAAATGGAACCAATGTGTTCACTTCTTTGGTGAAAGCAGAGTTGTTGCTCTGGATATTTCTAAGGTGTTTGACCGAGTGTGGCATAAAGCGCTCGTGTCAAAACTAATTGCATATGGTGTTGGTAGTACCTTTGCTCGATGGATCACATGTTTTCTTAAGGACAGGTTGATTCGTGTCGTGGTCGACGGCATTTCGTCCATTGAACATGCCATCGTAGCTGGAGTGCCGCAGGGTTCAGTCCTATCGCCAACTTTGTTTCTGGTTTTTATCAACGACCTTCTGTCGTTGACTCATAACCCAATTCACTCGTTTGCGGATGACAGCAGCATTTGTCATTCATATTCTTTCAAAAAATGCCCGAGCTCTTTGGAGATTGAGATAAAGAGGCTTAATATGAATGACACACTGCTTAATGACTTGCAAAAAATCTTCGAGTGGGGGCTTGCTAATAGAGTTGAGTTTAATGCTACCAAGACCCAGTGCTGTCTGTTAACTCACAAACGAATGAATTGCCCCTTAGCACCCCTCAATATGAACGGTGTCGATCTCGCGGAGTCAGATGCTCTTGACGTTCTGGGCATATCAATCAGATCTGATCTTCGCTGGAACGATCACATTTTTGATGTGTCGAAAGAAGCGGCCAAGTGCCTAGGTTTTTTAAAACGGTGTAAAAAATACTTAACTCCAACTGACCTACGCGTGATCTATACCTCATATATTAGGCCGAAAATGGAGTACAATTCGCACATTTGGGCAGGAGCTTCAAGATCTTATTTGGAGCTTCTGGACCGAATTCGACGACGTGCGAAATATCTGATAGGAGATGAAAACATTTCATCTTCTCTCAACTCTCTTGGGCATCGACGCAATGTTGGTTGCTTAAGCCTTTTGTACAGGTACTACCATGGGAAGTGTTCAAGGGAGATACATGACCTGACGCCATCAGCTCGTGTGTTTTCCAGGTCCACTCGGGCAGTGCACCAAGCCCATCCCTATAACATTGCCTTGATGCCCAATAGAACCTCGCATTACAGAGATAATTCGTTCTTCGGTCGTACAATAAAATTGTGGAACAATCTCCCTGCGAGCGTGTTCCCCGGCAATTTTGAGCTATGTAAATTTAAAACTAATCTTCACCGACACTACTCCATCTTTCCACCCTCCAACTAACTATCACCCTTCTTCCGAATCAACACAATGCTTTCGCATTTATAGGGGGCATCCCCTGAGCGTTGGTTTAGTCTAAAAAATAAAAAAAATTTGAAGATAAGATCCAACAGCAGAAATCAAGTACTATCAATTGAACACCGTCACATATGGTACACGGGCAGCACCATACCTGACGACCAAATGTCTGCAACAAATCGCAAACGACAACATGCGAAGTCATCATTTGGGAGCTCAAATGTTGCATGACAATTTTTATGTAGATGATGGTCTTGGAGGATCAGACAGTCTAGCATACATGGATTCAATTTACGAAAATGGTGTGCAAATCATCCTAAACTATTGAAAAATATTCCACAAGGTGACCAGGAAGTAAATTTAGACTTCTCTAAGGACATTAATGACTCAATAAAAACGCGTGGCTTATTGTGGTTACCGAAGGTTGATGTATTCTGCATCAGAACAACGCTGGATCCTGTAAGGGAAATTACTAAACGAACAATCAGTTCGGATTTAGGACGACTGTTGGATCCATTGGGGCTATTAGCACCCGTAATTGTTAAAGCAAAAATATTCATACAGCTTCTATGGCAAATCAAGTTATCCTCGGATGAAGCTCTACCATCAGATCTCGACACCACATGGAAATCATTTCGAGAAAATTTGAGCAACTTGAACTACCTCAAAATACACAGACACATTTTTAAGGGAGAACCGTCATCATCAACTCAACTACACATCTTTACTGACGCTTCTGAAAAGGCATTCGGTGCGGCAGCATATTTAAGAGCAACGTTGAAGGATGGCAGGATAATAACGCGATTATTATGAGCAAAAACCCGTGTTGCACCGCTCAAAACACAATCCTTGCCACGACTAGAACTTTGCGCCGCACTAGTCGGTTCCCAACTCGCAGCTCGAATCAAAACAGATTGTCAGATAAAAAACGAAGCCATTTTCTTTTGGACCGATTCAGAAGTTGTACTTCATTGGATAAATGCACAATCATCCACATACAAAACTTTTGTGGCAAACAGAGTAGCAAAAATTCAAATGTTAACTTCACCTATGCAATGGCGACATGTTAGCTCAAAGGCAAACCCAGCTGATTTACTATCAAAAGGATGTTCAGCAAAGGCATTGGCTGACGATGCACTTTGGTTTCAGGGACCAACGTTTCTGCATGGCAAACAAGAACTATGGCCCCCAATGTGGTCCAATCAGCTGAAAATTCCTTCTGACATCGAAAAGAAAAAGGATACAGCCATATCATTGCTCACTGGGCAAGCAAATGGAGAATGGATTTATCAAACCAATCATCACAATTCATTTGGCACACTTCAAAGAATCATTGGATACGTTTTAAGATTTATAAACAATACAAGGTTCAAACAGAAGTCTAGATCAGAACACATTGTTCTATCGACAATCGAACAAGAACATGCATTGGCGATCATCGTCAAATTCATTCAGGCCTATGACTTCAAAGAAGAAATCCAAAACTTGAAGCTGCATAATGAGGTCAAAATTAACACTTCACTGTGCAGTTTATCAACATTTCTAGATGACATGAATATTCTCCGAGTGGGGCGACGTTTAGAGACGGCTGCACTTTCATTCGACGCTAAACACCAAATGGTGCTTCCGTACAACGACCCCCTGGTCAAATTACTCTTCATCAAAGTGCATGAAGAGAAC
This sequence comes from Pherbina coryleti, assembly GCA_943735915.1. Lineage (NCBI taxonomy): Eukaryota > Metazoa > Arthropoda > Insecta > Diptera > Sciomyzidae > Pherbina > Pherbina coryleti. Next base: position 94,159,375 of record OX030948.1, on the reverse strand, counting down.
AAGCACTGTGGACCTCAAGCGTTGTTGGGAACCTTGAGGCAACGTTTTTGGCCTATAAAGAAAAAAAAAACAGCTCGATCAGTTGTCCAGCATTGTATTCGATGTCATAGGGCTCGCCCTCAATTAGTACAACAAATGGTGGGAAACCTGCCAGCTACAAGAGTGAAACCAGCTCGACCATTTATTAACACTGGTGTGGACTTCGCGGGACCTTTATGGGTGCATTATAAGGTCCGATGAAAAAGGCCAACTAAGGCTTATTTAGCTGTATTCTGTTGCTTTGCCTCCAAGGCAGTTCATCTGGAGTTGGTAACCTATCTGTCAACAGACGCTTTTCTTGAAGCTCTCAAAAGGTTCATACGTCGAAGAGGTCGCTGCCTAAACTTATATAGTGACAACGCAACAAACTTTATCGGAGCAAGAAATCAATTAACGGAATTATCATTAGCAATTTACTCATTAAACGCTCAAGACCAAATTAAGAAATCATGCAATGAGAAGGGAATACAGTTCCATTTTATTCCTCCCAGATCTCCCCATTTCGGTGGACTGTGGGAAGCTGCAGTTAAATCTGCAAAACATCTTCCACTAAGAAGTGTCGCGTCAGCTTCATTGACTTATGAAGAATTGGAAACTGTTATTGTAGAAATCGAGGCTATATTGAATTCTCGGCCACTAACGCCACTTTCATCGGATCCTTCTGATTTGACTGTATTGGCACCAGGGCATCTTCTCATAGGAGAAGCACTCACCGCCCAAGTAGATAGTAGGGCAAACTCAACAAAACTATCCCTGTTGTCACGATGGAAGTTTGTGTCGCAAGTAAAACACGATTTCTGGAAGAGATGGTCCAATGAGTATCTTAATGAACTCCAACAACGCCAAAAATGGACAAAGCAAACAGATAATGTTAAACTCGGGGAACTGGTTATTATCAAGGAGGACAATGTTCCTGTCATGCGTTGGCCTCTTGGCCGAATTGTAGAGGTATAATATAATGGACCTGACGGAGTAGTACGTGTTGCTGATGTAAAGACGGCAACGGGTACATATAAACGTGCAATTCACCGCCTCGCTCGACTACCAATAGAAACAGACACTGGCACAGAATCAAGGGAAGATGTGACCACAAGAAAACGAAAGGACGAAACAAATGAAGAACCATCAAGGAGAACAAAAACGGCACGGCATTACAATTTAATTACAGTATTGGCAATACTGTTAATGTTGCCAATAGCATGGTGCGATCCAGTTAAGATTACAAAGTTTGATCCAAATGCAGGCATTCACTTTGGACACATCGGATCAAGCAAAATCATTAACAGTGAATGGAAACTGGTTGTGTACTATGATCTGAAACCATTGCGTACTGAAATCCAACTACTAAATAATGGCACCACAACTATGAATCACATGTGCGAAAAAATGCAGCCAACAACAATATGCGATGAACTAGTCACACAGTTTCAAAGTCACAAACGATAACTGCCATCAATGACAATGAACAACATTTGACAAGCATGATGAAAAAACAGATCTCGGTAGTTGATTCAACCATTAACATCATCAATCATGATCAAACCACAACTCAAATGGCCTTCAAAAGGCTTGAAGGAAGATTGATAGACATCAAAAATCAATTACGGCATAATGAACAGGAGGAGCAGAGAGAGCAGACATTTTAGATGATGATGTGTGCAAGCAGCACTCATAAATGTCCTTACAAATGTTCATAACGGACAGATCAGTCCTCAGTTGCTCTCACCGCAGCAACTTAACGATGAAATTTTAAAAATTACAGCACATTTAGCCCCAACCATGTAGATCCCAGGCTATCAAGGTGATCTCCTATCGATATACAAGCTTATGAAAGTTAAGGCGGCGATAACAGAGAATCATGCAATTTTCCAGATAACTGTTCCTTTAACCAACCTCAATCAATTTAATTTGTACCGGCTGATACCAATTTCCACAAAAATTAACAACACTATGGTGGCAATAAAATTGCGTACAACAATTCTGGCAATCAACGTACATCGAGATCAATACTTTCCAACCACAGGTGAAATGTTACAATCTTGTTTTATAATGGAAAACGAATTGTATCTATGTGCCAACAACCAACCCACATACAATAAGGGATCAGAAGTTTGTGCTTGCGAAGTAAGTTTGTTCAACAGTGAAACCCGATCACATTGTAATCTTGAGAATAGGGAAGATCATGTGTGGATACAAGTCAATGACAGAAATCGATGGTTGTTTGCTTTATCAACCCCAATTCAAATGACAGCAGTATGTGACAACCAAGTCTCACGAATCTCATTGGAGGGGTCAGGTTTTATCGAGTTAAGAGCAGGATGTGTGTTAAAATATCAACTCTTAACCATAAAAAGCAACCCGATGCTATCATCATCTACAAGGACTTCCTACACTGCATTTGGACACATTGCCAACGTAAATGTAATGAAACCAGCATCACTTCCAGTCTTGGATACCACAGAGATTGAATATGAACCCACATTAACAGAATTGTCAAAGCTGCAAGAAATTTTGGACGCACACGAAATCAACGATTTCTCCAATAAACTGCAAACTCATCATTATCATAGCTTCGCAGTAGGTTACTCGGCCTTGTTCCTAAGTGCTGTTATCATCTTGACCATCGTTATCATGCACAAGCGGCACAAAAGGCAGCATGGACGAGCTCCATCGACGTCTAGCCAAGCAGCACCTACAAACTCACCAATGGAAGAACTTCCACCGTCAGATGTAGTTCCTAACGCCCAGCCACTAGTAGCTCCTCGGCATTCTTGCAGCTTCTGTGTGGACATATAAAACCACAGGTGGATTGTTGAACATTCATTCAACGCGGGGGAGGATGTTGCTGCACGTAATTTTTTATTTTGGTAACCAGCAATGTTTTTAACGCATTCATTAATAACGCTAGCATAGCAATTTTTATTCATTCATTTGTCTTTATTTTATTCTGTATTTTATTTATTCGGCAGTAATTAGAACAAAGGTTCACTGCACTTTGTTCGACACAAGTTTAAAATGTTGTACATATTAAGCGAACAGAAATTCGACACCTGTGTTGTTGCGAATTTCCATCCGCAGCTTTAATATTGAAATATACATATGTAGCCTCACAAAATATGCTATGCCAGCGTTCTTACATTAATTTAAGTTTTGTTTTTTACTATTGATATTTTTTGATATTTATATTATGACGATTTATGTATTAAGATCACTTATATGCAATTTTGTTATAAATAATCAATAATAAATGTTAATAAATTAATTGAAATCAGAAAGCAAAAGAGTCAACTTGGTTTTCATTTCATTCATCGGGAATTTCTAGTTCAAGTACTAGAAATTCAAATCAAAAATTCCTTTCGACCTTAACTTCCAGTTCAAGTACTGGCAAGTTAATCCATACATTAACATTTTGGAGGCCCCGGCGAGATATCCTAGTTTATGTGCTAAAATATCTTCACGAATAAAAATTAACCTTCAAGTTTTGACTCAACAAATCAATTCAACATAATTTTTCAGTTCAAGTACTGAAAAATGCAATTCAAGTCAACGTAATTTTCCTGTTCAAGTATAGGGTGTTTTTTTTAGGGGTTTGTTTTTCGAACAGAGATAAAACACAAGAAAATCGTTTTAATGTCCATCAAGTTGGCTTTATTGGAAGGATAATTTTATGCCATTAATGTTTAAATATGATTTCGGGCATGTGGCCGCCGCGGCTGGCTCGAATAAAGCCAATTCTACAGGTCTAATTTTCAACCACTTTTTCGAGCATATGGGGCCGTATGTCGGCAATAACGCCACGAATGTTGGCCTCCAAGTCCGCTAACGTTTCTGGTTTGTTGGCGTAGACGAGCGACTTCACATATCCCCAAAGAAAATAATCCAATGGTGTCAAATCACACGATCTTGGTGGCCAATTGACAGGTCCATTCCGCGAAATTATGCGCTCATCGAATGTTTCCTTCAATAAATCGATTGTGACGTGCGCTGTGTGGCATGTAGCGCCGTCTTATTGGAACCACAACTCATCCACATTCATGCCATCCAATTCGGGAACAAAATAGTCGGTTATCATGACTCTATACCGGTCTCCATTAACGGTAACTGACTCTCCAGCATTATTTCGGAAGAAGTATGGCCCAATGACTCCACCATCCCATAGAGCACACCAAACAGTCAGTTTTTGTGGATGTAATGGCGTCTCAAGGATCTCATGTGGATTCTCTTCACTCCAAATGCGGCAATTTTGCTTGTTGACGTAGCCATTCAACCAAAAATGAGCCTCATCACTGAACAAAATTTTGCGATGAAAATCAGCATCGAGATCAATCTCATTTTCGGCCCATTTGCAAGCGTTGTTCTTTTGTCAACCTGTTCATGATGAAATGGCAAACCAAACTGAACATAAATGACATTAGAGTTGCCAGATTTGACCACAAAATGCCAGTTTTATCTTTACAAGAAAATTAATATACAAAGATGACAACAACATCTCAACATGTAGCAGAAAATACACCAAGTTTGAGAGAATCATCTGGAGTTTCCACACAGCACGGATTGGTTCGAAAGATGACTTCTCGAATGGGCACATTGAAGCGAATACTCGAAAACCTCGAAGCAGTCCAAGAAAACCAGCCAGTGAAGTTTTATCAATTTTAGTTAAATAACATAAGCCATCTTTGGACCCAAATTGAACTAGTGTACGACGAACTTTGGGAACACTTTGAAGATCCTTCAGTGGCAGGCTTCGACCAAGCGGAGTACGAACAACTAGAAGAAATGGTACAATATCAGCTAGTAGAGCTCGCTATAAGAGCAGATCAATGTCAAGGTAACAGATTCGTTGATCCAACAATGACACAAGAACAAACCATGCGAAGTGCAGTTCATCTCCCAAAGGTGACTCTCCCACAGTTTAATGGCGATTACCTGAAGTGGCAAAAATTCTCGGATTTGTTTTCCCAAATGATCGACAAACAACCAATAGCAGCAGTGCAAAAAATGTGGTACCTAAAGGCCAACGTAACAGGAGAAGCGGCAAAACTAATCAGTCATTTATCGTCAACAGAAAACAATTATGTAGCCGCTTGGACGTTATTACAAGAATGGTACAACAACAAAAGGTTAATTGTGGCTACGCTAATCGAAAAGTTAGTGAATCAGCCATCAGGAACCTCAACTGCTGCAACAATGAAGAATTTACACGACACAACACGTGAATGCATCATGGCCTTAGACAATATAGAGGCTAATACAAAAGCATGGGATCCGATCCTTTTTCATTTGCTTCTAAAGAAACTTGATCGAGCAACACACATGAGATTTGAACAATCATTGACAAATCCAAAGGAATTACAAAAGGTGGATGACTTCTTGCTGTTTCTTGAAGGACAATTTCATACACTGGAAGCCATCGGCTTTAATGAGAAGGCTGCATTGCCACAACTGCCTACTAGAGTGGTTTCTTCCATAACAACATCGAGCAAAAGTTGCAAATTATGTGAAAATGAAAGTGAATCATGGGTCAAAAAACAACGATTGTGTGTCAATTGTTTCAAAACCGATCACACGTCAAATAACTGCAAATCGAGATGTTGCTGCAAGTGTAATAAGAAACACAACACGTTGTTACATGTGGAAACTGGAAATCAAAGGCAACAAACCACAAAAATACCACCAGCCGATGTAGCTATTAGTAACATTCCAAATGCAACCGTTTCATCAGCAGCAGTAAGTAACGTGTCAACTCAAGGATACGTACTACTTGCAACAGCAAAGATAAAAATCACTGCGACCAATGGCAATTCAGGGGAATTTAGAGCTATATTGTACTCCGGATCGCAGGTCAACATCGTCTCAGAACGTCTCATGAGAAGACTATCCATAGCACCGACCAAGGCTTCATTGTGTATTGAAGGAATTGGTGATGCTCAAAAGAAGGTCACTCAGAGAATTAATGTCAAAATGCAATCCACTAATGGCACTTTTAGCACAAATTTAGAAGCGTTTGTACTCCCAAACATTATTACCGATCAACCGAATCTTCAATGTGATACTCCAAAGTGGAAGATCCCAGCCAACTTACAACTGGCAGATCCAGACTTTTGTAAGCAAGGTAAGATTGACATATTGCTTGGTGCCGAGTTTTACCTCAGTCTCCTGGTACCTGGTCATATAAAGTTAATGACTACCGGCCCAATTCTCCAAAACACTTCACTTGGTTGGATTGTGAGCGGAAAATGTAGATCATCTGAACCCTCGGCAGAATCACAGACATGTGCAGTTTTCGGTATAAAAACAGATACCGATAGCAGAGATGGTCCACTAATCGAAGCAATTGAAAAGTTATGGAAAATAGATGAATTCGAAACAACTGAAAGGTGTATATCACCAGCAGAACAACAATGTTCTGCACACTTTCTTCAAAACATGCGCAAAAATTCCCAGGGGCACTTCATAGCAAAATTTCCATTTCTCGAAAATCCAGCAGCATTGGGAGAATCAAGGATGATGGTCCACAATCGATTTCTTGGTCTGGAACGTCGACTTAAAAGGAACCCAGAAGTACGGAAACAATATGTGGAGTTTATGAAAGAGTACGAAAGATGAGGACATATGAAGAAGTTGAATCTTGACTCAATTTCATCTCCTAAATATTTCATTCCTCATCACTGTATCTTGAAACCCGAGAGCACCGCAACCAAATTGCGAGTGGTGTTTGACGCCTCCGCCAAAACCACGACAGGGTATGCATTAAGGAGTGATGTTCGGTATTTCAAAGGGGACGGACGTGCCGGTCGATCTTCCCCTTGCTCGTTTTCTGTTTTAATTGTGTTTTGTTTTTATATGTCCAATCGTTCCGTCGGTGTTTTGTGCTAAAGTTAAAGTTAAATGTTAAATTAAATGTTAATAAAAACAATAAGAACGAACAAAACAAAAAACAAAATATAAAAAATAATATATACATATGTGCAAGTGACGAAAACAAAAAGATAAAAAAAAAACGAAAAACAGCAGCTAGTTCAGTAGCACAGCTGAACAACTACAACAACAAAATTCACAGAAACCAGTTTTTCAACAGCCGCCGCAGCAAGAACAACATCGCTGGATTGCTGGAGTTATTTGTTTTAGCTAACCACGCGAGGGGCTTTTCTATGCTCCTCGCAGCGTAAGTAATTGTTGTTTTTTCGTGTCCGTCTGTTCCTCCATCCTCTCCGCTTCGTTGCGACTGTGAGTGAGATTGCACTGTGAGCAGAATTGTGCTGAGGCAAAGGCTTAACACTTGCCTCTGTACTTTTCGCTTATGCTCTCGGTGTTACTCTCTTTGCAGTTGTAACTAATTAACCATATACCTTTTTTGGTTTGAAATTTACACTGTAAGAAAATGTCAGGTCATTTTCGTATAGATTTTTGCAATGTGCGTGGACTGAGGACGAATTTTTTCTCAGTTTATGCATATTGTACTCTTAATAGGCCTTAAATAATGGCACTGAGTGAAACCCAGGTGAGCGAGGATGCAGATGCACTGGATTTTCATATACCAGGGTATCACTTACTGCCATTGTTTTCCCTGCATAGGGGCATCGCCCTTTACATAAGATCAGATGTAGCATATCAGTGCGAGCGAAGTCTGAACGTAACCGATCCGGAGTTTTGTTCCTTGTGGGTGAAGTTCAGGGTTCACTCGCACTTGATGCACTTTCGCTACGTGTCCGAATTTAGGGAGGGAGTCCACTTTTAACAAATTGGACTCTCTCTCTGATTCAATAACGCACATTTTGGGGTTGTTCCCTGACAGCGAGATCGTTGTTGCTGGTGATTTCAATGTTCACAACCCGGCTTGATTATGCCATTCGGGGGCAACAACACCTGAGGGACAATATGTTGAGCTCTTTGCTGAATCGAACCAACTGATTCAACTAGTGAAGGAACCAACTTTCATCCCTAGAGTTGGTCTGTAAAGCCACAAAGTCCTAGACCTTTTTATGACTTCGCATCATGAAAAATATGATGTGAGTGTCCATGCACCTCTTGGTAATTCGGACCACTGTACCATATCCGCTGCTTTTCCATATTCTAGCCTATGCACTTCTACGCCTAAAGCCCCGAAGAGGATCGCTTGGTTTTATGGAAAAGCAAATTGGACTGCGTTAAATAATTTTTACCGTAATTTCAATTGGAAATTATGTTTCGCTGATAGAAATGTAAATGCCGCGGCTCTAATGATACAAGAAATAATTTTATTGGGCATGAGATCTTTCATCCCCAATAAAATGAGAAGTATTAAACTAAAAGACCACTCCTGGTTTAATGAGACTTGCAGGATTGCAGTCAGGTCCAAAGAGGAAGCCTTTCAGAATTGGCGTTCCAGCAAGAATGCTGATACTAGAAGACTTCGCATTGAGGCAAGGAATCGCTGTAATGCAGCTTTAAAACGCGAAAAGTTTATTCACGAAACTCGCATCAGAGAACAGGTTCTTCTCTGCCCCAAAGGGAGCAAAAACTTTTGGTCATTCGTTAAAAGAGTTAAAAATCAGACGTCCTCGTCGATTCCTGCTCTTTTGAAGGGTGACCAAATCTTCACTGACTCGGCTGATAAAGCGAACCTATTGGCTGGAATGTTTGCACAAAATTCCACAATTCCGGCTAGCAATCAGCCACCGCCTTCTTTAGAGAATAGAACATCTTCAATGGAGGAGATATATTTTCGAACGAGAGCGGTCAAAAGAGTCCTTGCAAACGTCAACATAAACAAATCTTCTGGCCCCGATGGTATACCACCAATTGTGCTTAAAATGTGTGCTTCTACATTGGAGCGCCCATTGCGTAACCTTTTCAACATCTCATACAGGACAGGAGTGTTTCCATCTTGTTGGAAGGTTGCCAATGTTCAGCCAGTACCTAAGAAGGGCGATGCCACGAACCCTGAAAACTACCGACCCATAGCGATATGCTGTACGCTTTCCAAAGTCATAGAGCTTTCCTAATAAACTTCCACCTTATGAACTATCTGGAGCGCAACGAATTGCTGAGCGACCGTCAATATGGCTTCCGAAGGGCTCACTCTACTGGTGACCTAATGGCGTTCCTCACGGAGAAATGGAACCAATGTGTTCACTTCTTTGGTGAAAGCAGAGTTGTTGCTCTGGATATTTCTAAGGTGTTTGACCGAGTGTGGCATAAAGCGCTCGTGTCAAAACTAATTGCATATGGTGTTGGTAGTACCTTTGCTCGATGGATCACATGTTTTCTTAAGGACAGGTTGATTCGTGTCGTGGTCGACGGCATTTCGTCCATTGAACATGCCATCGTAGCTGGAGTGCCGCAGGGTTCAGTCCTATCGCCAACTTTGTTTCTGGTTTTTATCAACGACCTTCTGTCGTTGACTCATAACCCAATTCACTCGTTTGCGGATGACAGCAGCATTTGTCATTCATATTCTTTCAAAAAATGCCCGAGCTCTTTGGAGATTGAGATAAAGAGGCTTAATATGAATGACACACTGCTTAATGACTTGCAAAAAATCTTCGAGTGGGGGCTTGCTAATAGAGTTGAGTTTAATGCTACCAAGACCCAGTGCTGTCTGTTAACTCACAAACGAATGAATTGCCCCTTAGCACCCCTCAATATGAACGGTGTCGATCTCGCGGAGTCAGATGCTCTTGACGTTCTGGGCATATCAATCAGATCTGATCTTCGCTGGAACGATCACATTTTTGATGTGTCGAAAGAAGCGGCCAAGTGCCTAGGTTTTTTAAAACGGTGTAAAAAATACTTAACTCCAACTGACCTACGCGTGATCTATACCTCATATATTAGGCCGAAAATGGAGTACAATTCGCACATTTGGGCAGGAGCTCAAGATCTTATTTGGAGCTTCTGGACCGAATTCGACGACGTGCGAAATATCTGATAGGAGATGAAAACATTTCATCTTCTCTCAACTCTCTTGGGCATCGACGCAATGTTGGTTGCTTAAGCCTTTTGTACAGGTACTACCATGGGAAGTGTTCAAGGGAGATACATGACCTGACGCCATCAGCTCGTGTGTTTTCCAGGTCCAATCGGGCAGTGCACCAAGCCCATCCCTATAACATTGCCTTGATGCCCAATAGAACCTCGCATTACAGAGATAATTCGTTCTTCGGTCGTACAATAAAATTGTGGAACAATCTCCCTGCGAGCGTGTTCCCCGGCAATTTTGAGCTATGTAAATTTAAAACTAATCTTCACCGACACTACTCCATCTTTCCACCCTCCAACTAACTATCACCCTTCTTCCGAATCAACACAATGCTTTCGCATTTATAGGGGGCATCCCCTGAGCGTTAGTTTAGTCTAAAAAATAAAAAAAATTTGAAGATAAGATCCAACAGCAGAAATCAAGTACTATCAATTGAACACCGTCACATATGGTACACGGGCAGCACCATACCTGACGACCAAATGTCTGCAACAAATCGCAAACGACAACATGCGAAGTCATCATTTGGGAGCTCAAATGTTGCATGACAATTTTTATGTAGATGATGGTCTTGGAGGATCAGACAGTCTAGCATACATGGATTCAATTTACGAAAATGGTGTGCAAATCATCCTAAACTATTGAAAAATATTCCACAAGGTGACCAGGAAGTAAATTTAGACTTCTCTAAGGACATTAATGACTCAATAAAAACGCGTGGCTTATTGTGGTTACCGAAGGTTGATGTATTCTGCATCAGAACAACGCTGGATCCTGTAAGGAGAAAATTTGAGCAACTTAAACAACCTCAAAATACACAGACACATTTTTAAGGGAGAACCGTCACCATCAACTCAACTACACATCTTTACTGATGCTTCTGAAAAGGCCTTCGGTGCGGCAGCATATTTAAGAGCAACGTTGAAGGATGGCAGGATAATAACGCGATTATTATGTGCAAAAACCCGTGTTGCACCGCTCAAAACACAATCCTTGCCACGACTAGAACTTTGCGCCGCACTAGTCGGTTCCCAACTCGCAGCTAGAATCAAAACAGATTGTCAGATAAAAAACGAAGCCATTTTCTTTTGGACCGATTCAGAAGTTGTACTTCATTGGATTAATGCACAATCATCCATATACAAAACTTTTGTGGCAAACAGAGTAGCAAAAATTCAAATGTTAACTTCACCTATGCAATGGCGACATGTAAGCTCAAAGGCAAATCCAGCTGATTTACTATCAAGAGGATGTTCAGCAAAGGCATTGGCTGACGATGCACTTTGGTTCAGGGACCAACGTTTCTGCATGGCAAACAAGAACTATGGCCCCCAATGTGGTCCAATCAGCTGAAAATTCCTTCTGACATCGAAAAGAAAAAGGATACAGCCATATCATTGCTCACTGGGCAAGCAAATGGAGAATGGATTTATCAAACCAATCATCACAATTCATTTGGCACACTTCAAAGAATCATTGGATACGTTTTAAGATTTATAAACAATACAAGGTTCAAACAGAAGTCTAGATCAGAACACATTGTTCTATCGACAATCGAACAAGAACATGCATTCAAAGAAGAAATCCAAAACGTAAAGCAGCATAATGAGGTCAAAATTAACAGTTCACTGTGCAGTTTATCACCATTTCTAGATGACATGAATATTCTCCGAGTGGGGGGACGTTTAGAAGCGGCTGCACTTTCATTCGACGCTAAACACCAAATGATGCTTCCGTACAACGACCCGCTGGTCAAGTTACTCTTCATCAAAGTGCATGAAGAGAACAAGCACTGTGGACCTCAAGCGTTGTTGGGAACCTTGAGGCAACGTTTTTGGCCTATAAAGGGAAAAACAACAGATCGATCAATTGTCCAGCATTGTATTCGATGTCATAGGGCTCGCCCTCAATTAGTACAACAAATGATGGGAAACCTGCCACCTACAAGAGTGACACCAGCTCGACCATTTATTAACACTGGTGTGGACTTCGCGGGACCTTTATGGGTGCATTATAAGGTCCGAGGAAAAAGGCCAACTAAGGCCTACTTAGCTGTATTCTGTTGCTTTGCCTCCAAGGCAGGTATTTATATCACGAAGTTATGATCGCGGAAGACACCGATGCAGGTGCATTTGATAAGACATTTTAATCAAAGTCTTATCAAACTTATGCACAGTGGGGCAAAAAAAAAACAAACCAAACGATAAAAAATTATTATTATAAAATACCACGATTAAAAAAAAATATATAGAATTAAAAAAAGGTATACCACACAAAAAATAACCCAATTTTCGGGGTAGCACTCTATTTTCGGGTTCAAGGAGATGACTTGGACCCTCCCACAATTCCACCGTTGGAATTATTTTTTTTACCTGTTCCTGAAGGAACTAGGCTCAAGTGCGAAGGGCCTGACAAAAAAATGCGCCAAAGCGAGCACGGAGCAAAAGAAAAATGCGTGCGACAAAAAAAAAACAAAAAAGAAGCGCGGTACCACACAAAAAAAAAACAACCGGACAATCGAACAAAAAAAAATCACTATGCGTGGTGAGCGCACCAACGCACACAAGCAACTATACAACAATGAAAAGGGTACTCCCTGATTGTTGTCCAGGTCCTGGCCTTTCGGTCCTCCTCACGGTGCAGCGACGAAGTCCCGAATCCCACGGTCTTCGTCAGTCGTAGTGGGGTTCACCAGCGCCTTCAGGAACCACTTTACGTATACGTACATAAATATATATATCTATATCTCTTTTTTTTATTTTCTTTTACTTTTCGACGTTTTGTCAAAAAATCACTTGGCACAAACTCTTTTCACTTGGTTTTTCTTGGCACACTTCCACTTCTTTTCACTGTTCAGAAGGAACTGAACTGCCAACCAGCGGTGCAGACTGGCGATACTTAGGTTCCACAAGATGGGAACCTAAACACAGCCATATTTTTTCTAGCATAGATGCGGTTTTCGCAGAAACCGGTATTCAAACCTGAAGGCTTTGCTCACACCTATTTTTAAAATCTTTTTACGGATTTTTAAGGTGCATCTTTGAGCAAATTTAAATAAAACCTTCTACCCACCAAGTGTTTTTTTACATCTTGGCGGCATCTATGCTAGTATTGGTGTGGCAACACTCCACACCTTCCACAACCCACAATGGCTACCCTCACTGTGAATTGGCCACGTGATTTTTACTTTCTTTACAATGATCGTTCCAGTCCTGTTTGTTTTGCTTGTTGCGAAATTCCGTGCGTTCAGTCACTCGTGGGATTTCAGATTCGTCGAAAATGGAGCACAAGGAGAAACCTTAGCCAGACCGAGTTACAAAGTGATAAATAAAGTGATTTATTGACCACTGGAGTGCATGTTTGTGTTGGGCGCCACTCCAAACCTACAGTGATTACGTCCGGACAAAACAAATTCGTCATTTTATGACTAAGCATAAAATGGTCGCCTTGTAGTTTTGTCCGTACTTCACTTTAGCGCAACTAAATTTTTAGAAGTCGACAACTCCACCCCCATCTACACCAAAGTTGCTCGGTATCTGATAACCGAGATAATCTGATAATCCTACATGTGGCCGTAAATCATGTACGTGCATGTCCCTTTCTGACGCCCATCCTCATCTTCAAGGACATAAGTCCAGGGAGATACCCTCTTTTAGCCCTATATGGTCCTATAAACTTGGGTGTTAACTTTGCTGCAAAGTAATTAGCTGTATCGGACAGCACAAAATTCCGTCTCCAGACTAACTTGTTAGGTAAGTATTGTACATACCTACGTCTCAGATTATAGGTCTTGGCCATCTTGGCGCTCGCTATTTCCATTTTCGTCCGTATGTCTTGCCTCATCTTGGCCATAAGCTCCGCTCGTTCCTCACTATTATTACAAGTCGGTTCGTCTAATTTATCCTTTCGTTGATAGTCCTAATCTCCCTGGACCGCCATGTTTCTACCAAAATTTACAAAATAAGGGGATTGCCCTATCACCTCGTGCTGCGATGTGCGAATGCAGCAGACTACTTTAGCCAGGTGTGTATCCCACTTTCGGTGATTTTCATAAATGATAGTGGATGATAGTGGGCAGTGAACCGAAGCCGGACTCCAAAGGATTCACACAAAGACTGCAGTTCTCTGCTCTTAAATTGAGAGCCATCACCGCACACGATTGACCTTGGGACGCCAAAGAGTAAGAAAACATTGTTCTCCAGCTCTTTGCAGATGCTTTTCGCCGTTGCTGAGCACAATGTAAACAAAAACGGGAATTTGGTGAAGTAGTCAACCACGGTTAAAATATAACTGTTACCTTGACTAGACTTCACAAGGGGTCCTACCAGATCCACGGAGATCATCTCCCATGGCTCTAAATCTTTAACCTTACCTAACATTCCACCAGGTGGCTTACTATTGTCTGGCCTAACCTTTTGGCAAACCTGACATTCTTTTATATACCTAGCTATATCTGCCTTCATCTTTGGCTAATAATATTTTACGGCCACCCTCGCTGACGTCTTTCGTACGCCCATGTGTCCTGCCAACGGATCATCATGGCACTCGCGCAAAGCTTCCTTTCTCTGACTTTTCCCTAACACTCGTTTCCACTCATAAGCCCTATCATAAACGTTACTAAACCCTAACTTAATGTATTTGTATAAAACACGGTTTTTATGACTATTATATCCATGTCATCCAATTTAAAATTTATGACTTTTATATCCATGAACGACCAAGACCCAATTCAAGTGCAGTGACTCGAATTGCTGGCGTTCATGAAAAACTGACCTAATTTTAGCGCACGCTTAAAATTACCAAAATAAACAAAACCATTGCTTGTTTTTAGTTGTCATGTGTTTCCGACTACAACGGTGGCGACAACAAAAAGAAAAACAATAAACAGTTTGGGTGCATCGGCATTAGCTTGCACGGTTAGCATAATAGCGATAATTTACCTACCCTAGTTGCTGCGCTGCTTGCAAAGTGCAATGCCAGCAGCTACACAACATGTCAGGCGTACGTGATCGCGTATCGCTAAAGGGGAAGTAATATGTAAATGAATCTAACGATTTTTATGTATAACATGTATTGTTTTGATTGGGTAGAATCGATACATAATTTCCACTTATTGGAAATTATGGGAATTGTGGGAGTTTCTGGAAGAAAGGAACCTCTTTGGAAAGTGAGGATTTTCCTTTATAAACCCGTGACCGGCACAGAAACGAGGACAGAGAGAGTTTAAAGAGTTATAAGATAAGCCAACTAATAAGGTCGCAGCCTCGCATAGACAGCGGGCCCATTAGTTAAAATAAAATATTTATAAAAACTTAAAAAACACAACATTGGTCGCAGCCTCGCCTAGACAGCGGGCCTATGTTGAAAAATAAATAAAACTAACTAAAAAATTTAACTAAAAATCTTTTTACTCGCTCTCCCGTCTCTGGTCTCTCTTCTCCTTGCGGAAAGCATGGCGGCCACGGACGTTAAACACTACATTTGGTGGCAGCGGTGGGATACGCTACATCCCTTAAAACCAACAAAAAAAAAAAAAGATAATGGACCTTTAATAAAAGAGAAAAAAAAAACATAATATAATAAAAAACAAAAAAAAATATATATATAATACAAGTATTTTTCATATAAAGCGTACCGAGGCTTCGACATCGGCAGTGTTTTGTTTAAAAAAAGTGAAAAAAAGCGTCCCGAGGCTAAAACATCGGAAAAGTGAAAAAAAAGCCCAGGATAACCAGCTCGAAGACGTGAAGTCTCCTGGCCCATTTGTAAACGAAGACCAGGGTAACCAGCTATAGGGTTCAAAGCCTCCTGGCAACAGCATCAACATCAATAAACAACAAGATCATCAAATACCAACATCAATAAACAACAACAACATCAAATACAAAGACGACTCCAACCATCGAAAACCAACGGTCTAAGGAAATTTAACGGAACATCAAAGCGAACAAAGGAAATCTTCAAGAACATCAAAAAAAAAAAAAATATATAGTAAGCGCGATTAAAAATAAAAAAAAAACCATATATTGTACGTATTATATAAATATATACTATGAATTATCCGTATCATAGTGCACAATATTTGATTGAAAAAAAAGAGTATTTTTCTAAGTACTTTATATAAATTGAAAGTTTTTGCGATTGAAAAAAAAATAATTTTTCTGCTAAAAAAAAAAAATTTTTTTTCAAAATTCGTACTCGTCAACGCGCGGCTAAGGTAGTTCAGCTTTTCAGCTCTTCGCTAATCTACCATTATTCGAAAACTCTTTTAGCATATAAACTACTGAAGATCTAGAAATGGATTTGAAGTTTACGTTAAACGATATTTATAACATTCCTCCGGTTTTTAACGGCAATCCAGCCGATTTAAATAAATTTATAAAAAAAAAAAAATAAATAACTGGCCATTTCAGCCCTTGAAAGGACTTTGACCTAGCTTCTTATGATCAATTGTGTTGTGCGTGTTATTAAGTTTGTACACAATTGACCGAGAACCGGACCTACATGTTTACCGCCGACTCCGAACGGCGATGAACGGAAAGTTCTCGTTCTCAAGAAGCTTCACATGGCATTTTGATTACTCTCTGAGGTTTGCCATTGTCTGCAGAGAGGTGGCATTTTAATTCAAATAATTTTCTGTCGCTGCTGGGGTTCGAACCTGGGTTTCCAAAGTTCTTTGACATAGCGGCCACACACTTTAACCAACTACGCCACGGACGCCGCAAATAAATTTATAGCTTGCGGAAATATATTGTTTTCATCTGCTAAAACCGAGGCAGAGCATACATTTATTCTTGAAGTTGTAAAAACTCGATTGGAGGGTTCAGCCTTTGAACTCATCCAATTCAAATCTTTTACCAAATGGAATGATTTGGTACGAGATTTGGAAAAGGAGTTCAAAGAAGAAAAATCAAGAACCTCTGCCCAGAATGATTTACTAACCGCCAGACAACGACTGCAAGAGGGTGTGAAAGAATATGGCGAACGCGTCGGAAAATTATTACACTCGTTAAATTCAGCTACCTTTGCTAGCATTAGCGACCAAGCTGTTAGGGCATATTTGAAAATAGAAAACGACCGACTGGCCATCCAAGTATTCGAAGATGGTCTACGTAATCAAAACTTGCGGCCCATTTTAAAGGCTCACAATGAGCACAATTTAAAGAAAGCGATAGCTTATACTGAAGAGCATTCAGTACGGCTTGAAAAAACGCCTCAATCTAATTTTAGTTCAAATAAATCTACTTGTAGTTACTGTAAAAAAATAGGGCACACGCAGGAAACCTGTTATAGGAAAAATAATGCTTCTAACTCCACCAACACTTCCAATTTTCGTCCCCAAAATATTCAAAATTTTTATAATATCAAAAAAGAAGTACAATCAACATTTTGTACATACTGCAAACGGCCGAACCACACGTATCAAGAGTGAAGGTCTCGACAGCGAAACGCTGGAAACTTTCAAAACCGAAGAGTTAACGATGGCCCAAATGTACACTTCAATCCTTTCAGGGGTCAATACAATCAAACGCTAAGTGCAGAAAATCCTTCGGGAAACGAAATAGCACGGGAAGAAATCAACGGCGGTTCTCCCCGGATGCAGATAAAAGCCGATGTGCACCAAGCACAAAACTAAGTTATTCAATCATTATTCCATTTTGCAAAGAATACGAAGAGCCGGTGCTGCATATTAAACTCGAACCTTCAGATAAACATGTTACTTCACTATTAGTAGACACAGGTGCACAAATTAGCTTACTAAAAGACACTGAACCGCAGTGCACAATTTATAACAAAAGTAAACATACGGTCTCAACCATTTCAGGCAATGCAATGCAAACATTAGACGAACAAGTAAAAACAACCAAAGTCCCATTTAATAGCCAGATTATTACACTGAGTCATAATTGTCATATTTTAAACAAAAACATTAATCTATCCTATGATGGAATCTTAGGAAGCGATTTTCTCACCAAATTTAACTGTAAAATTGATTTCAAGAATAAACAACTGGAAATACCAGTAGACTGCTCAAACGAGGCAGTAAGTCAAAATAAAATTTTAAAACCACACATAAATGATGAAAAACACACAAAAGAGGAAAACAATGTGTTGCCTACGGGTAACAAAAGGAATTGTGAAAACAGGAGAGAGGAGCAGGAATATGCGCCGAATGGCCTAAGTCATATTGAGAATCCTTACTCTACGGGCCGCAATCTGTCACATTGTTACCTCAAAGTGAAAATAAAATCATCAAAAATAATGTGAAGGCAAATAAAGAGGAAACCAAAGCATTATTTTCGAATAATGAAAGGATTTGTAAAAACAGGATTGAGACAACTCAACCTGATGTCTACGGGCTACAAACCATAACCTTGCAACCTCGCTGCAAACAACTTGTCGAGAAACAAATAAGAAACAAATAAACCCAGGAGTATATTTGGCGGAATCCCTGGTACGCCCAATCAAAAATAAAGTAAAAGTTTTTTTATGAATACAACGGAAGAAATTAAAGAAATCAATTTAAACAAAATTCAATGTGGGAAAAGATAGAAAATTTCAATTAAATTAAATTAGACAAAACAAAAGATTTAATGAAGGGTAGATTAAAGAAAATAGAAACTAACATAGAACTAACGCATTGTAATAATGAAGAAAAGACATCAATTCTAGAAATTTGTAGAAATTATAATGATTTATTTTATTTCGAGGGAGATCACCTCACTTGTACTCAGACCGCAGAACATGAAATTATAACAGAGGCAAACAAACCTCCTTTATTCGTTAGGCCATACAGACTTCCTGAAAGTCAGCGGCAAGAAATACATAAGCAAGTTAATGAAATGTTAGGCGATGATATCATTCGCGCAAGTTCAAGTCCATGGAACTCACCCTTGTTATTAGTACCTAAAAAGGCAGATTCCGAAGGTAACAAGCGATGGAGAGTTGTTATAGATTTCCGGAAGCTCAATGATTTAACCATCGGTGATGCATATCCTTTGCCCAACATAACTGATATACTTGACCAATTGGGCAGAGCTAAGTATTTCAGCACCCTAGATTTAGCTAAAGGTTTTCACCAAATTCCCGTCAAAGAATCTGACAAATGTAAAACTGCTTTCAGCACACCTTTTGGACATTACGAATACAACAGGATGCCATTTGGATTAAAAAATTGCACCTGCGACATTTCAGAGGCTTATGAACAACGTACTTATGGGCTTACAAGGATTTGAATGTTTTGTATACGTCGACGACAATGTTGTGTATGGTTATGACTTAACAGATCACAACAAGAAATTAATTAAAATATTTGACCGATTGCGTCAACACAGCCTGAAATTACAACCTGACAAATTGTAATTTTTATTATAATTTCAGTTTTATAATAACTGAGAATGGAATAAAACCAGATCCTCAAAAAATTAATGTAGTAAAGACTTATCCAACTCCAAAGAATGCAAAAGGAATAAAATAATTTTTAGGATTCGCGGGATACTATCGAAGATTTATAGAAAATTTTTCAAGCATCGCGAAGCCTTTAACTAAATTACTATGCATTCTGCGATGAAGCATTTACAAAGCTAAAGACAAAACTAATAAATCCACCGATATTAGCATATCCAAACTTTGATGAAGAATTCATAATAACCACAGATGCGAGTGATGCAGGACTTGGCGCCGTCTTATCCCAAGGTATAATTGGAAAAGACAAGCCAATATGTTTCGCGAGTAGAACCTTAAATGACGCCGAAACAAGGTACAGCACCACCGAAAAAGAACTTTTGGCGATTGTTTTTGCTGTAAAACAATTTCGACCATATGTATACGGAAGAAAATTCACCCTCCTCACCGATCACAAACCGCTCGAATGGTTAATGAAGTTAAAAGACCCTATATCAAGACTGGCAAGATGGAGAATTCTACTATCGGAATATGAATACACGATCAAATACAAAGCAGGGAAATGTAATACAAATGCAGACGCTCTCAGTAGACTACAAGAAAACAACAATTGCATCTTAAATGAAAACAACGTAAGAGTCGCAACGCGACAAATGGCGAACAAACAAATACCCAATGAATGTATTCAAACAAAAGTAAAACAGTCAGAAAATACAAGGAGCGATGCTTTAAATAATAGAAAACAGAGAACCAATATATGCTAATAAAGAAGCCAAGCTAAAATTATTAATATTACCTGTAATAGAATCAAATGAAGAAAAAGATATAATAAAGAAAATACTACAATTCATAAAACCTCTCATAGGAGAAATAGAAACATATATCCATAATAATGAAAACTTATACATAACTACATTACTACTACCTTTCAAAACTACTAAAGACCAAGAAATGGCAAAAGAAACACTACAAAAAATTAAAAACGAGAATTGTACACAGGATCAAAAATCCATCGCAATAGCAACTCCCAGATTCAACTCCCAATTTAAGGCTGTGTGCGAATTAGACTAAAATTTAGGAAATGACTTTTCTATTCAATGGAAATTTTCAGCCCTGCACACATTTAGCAAAACAGCTGACCTAACTGTGCGAAATAACATTTGACAACTAAATTTAAGAACCTATTGTAGCACCTATTGCTATCTCTTTTCTTCACATTGGCGAGCATGCAATAACACATAAAAGCTCAACGCTGCCAGATGATCGACTGCATAACGTAGGTTTTTTTGTGGCAATTAAGAGCTTATTTTTTCTAAATTCGGATGAAATCTACAAAGAAAATATTCTTAAACAAGCAATATATAAAATTTTAATTTAAAATAATTAACCTGTAAGAATTAATTCGTCAATTTGGATGCTTTTTTCCCTTCTGTTCAATTCAAAATTCCCACTTAGTTTCCCCAAGAAGATCAGACACAAAAATATGGTAACTTTCAATTTAGTCATGAAAAGTCTACTCGAAAATTTTCAAACTTCCAATAATTTAGAAAAGTCAGTCAATTTAGATCAATTCGCACACGGCCTAAAGAAGAATTCAAAACAATGCTTACGGAAATATTTTTTAACATGAAAATTTATTTACATATAAACAATAGAACAATTTTGGAAAGCACAGAACAAATAGATAGAATATTAGCAAAATACCACAAATCGCCGTTCGGAGGACACCAAGGTAAAAATCGAACCTTGAAGAGACTAAAAACAAATTACTACTGGCCTACAATGAAAAAAGATATACAAAAGTACATTCAAAAGTGCGAATCATGTCAGAAGAATAAACTCAACAAATCGCCAAAAGTACCGATGAAAATTACCACAACAAGCTCTTCTCCTTTCGAACGAGTAGCATTAGATATAGTCGGTCCACTTCCAGTAACATACAAAAGCAACAAATATATCTTAACCTTTCATTTAACCAAATTTACAGAAGCGATACCTTTAGAAAACGCAGAAGCAACAACAGTTGCACGGGCTTTCGTTGAACAAATACTTTGTAGATTTGGATTTCCAGATTCTCTTTTTACCGATCAAGGGACAAATTTTCTCAGCGAATTATTTAAAGAAATATGCAAATTGCTAAAGATTAAAAAACTACAAACTACTCCATATCACCCACAAACAAACGGTGCACTTTAGCGGAATACCTTAGGCATTATGCCAATAATGACCCGCTCACTTGGGACGATTGGATCCCATACGCTACATTTGTTTTAATTAATACACCTCATAGTAATTTAAAACAATTATGCCGAAAAAATCTTCAAAAGAGGAAATTATAGAACATTTAATAGAAAACGCTGCTAGTAAAATTATTTTTTATGAAGGACTTTGACCTAGCTTCTTATGATCAATTGTATTGTGCGTGTTATTAAGTTTGTACACAATTGACCGAGAACCGGATCTACAGGTTTAACGCCGAATCCGAACGGCGATGAACGGAATGTTTTTGTTCTCAAGAAGCTTTACATGGCATTTTGATTACTCTTTGAGGTTTGCCATTGTCTGCAGAGAGGTGGTGGCCGTACAAAAAATCATTTTAATTCAAATAATTTTCTGTCGCTGCTGGGATTCGAACCCGGGTCTCCAGGTTCGTTGACATTTTCAAAACTAGTTGATGTAATAAAAAGTTCCAGAGAGTTCAACAAGCCACATGCCTGCAAGCAGTTTTCTATTGAGTTACAATTGGCTATCGTCCTTTATAGACTAGGCTCATGAAAGTGCTTCATTTAGAAAGATTAGTAGCTAATTCCGAGTAGGAGACGGTGGTACCATATCTAGGATAACGAAGAGAATTTTCAAGTCGTTTCTAAGCCTGCAATGCAAATATATTTTTTGGCCAAATCAGACTGAGCGTTTACAAATTGTGGCGAACACTTATAACGAGTTACCATTTTGCATTGGATACATTGATGGTACTGAAATCAAGTTAGCGGAATCGCCTATTGAAGACCATACTTCATATTTCTCCAGACCACATTTATTCCATAAAGGCCCAAGTTGTATGCGATTATAAGCGACTTATTCGACATGTTGTAGAAGGTAACCCTGGAAGCTGGCATGATGCCCGAATTTATCGAAATAGCACGCTATTTCAGAAAAAAGACGAACTATTTTCTTCACAACAATAGAACGCGGGAAATTCAGCGTATCCCTTATCTTCCTTATCAGCGAATACACTAATAACGCCGTATAGAAGCAATGCCAGACAACTTGATAGAGATGCTCGAATCGCCTTTAATTTACAGCACAGTAAATATCGTGTACGAATAGAGCATTTATTTGGCATATTGAAAGAACGATTTGGCAGCCTTAAACAGCTCAGAATGCGTCTTGCCAACAAGGAAAATCACAAGTTATGTTGTGAATGGTTTATGCTATGCTGCATTCTGCACAACATTCTAATCATAAATAACGATGATCTTAATTGCTTTGAAATAAATTTGAATGAAGTGAATATCGCCGAAGATCAAGACTATGAAGAAATCATAGATGAATGTGGTGGAGAAATAAAAATGCAAGCAATATACTCGCTATTGCATAGCTAAAGTTTTAATAAAAAACTCGACTAGATAGAAACTCGAAATAGCGCAATCTAAGTTTTAGTTCAATTTAAATTCAAAAGTCGAGTATGGCGGCCAACGTTTGTCCTAGTGAAGTTTTCACTTAATCTTCGGAAGTGAAATTTTGGTTCCGTGCTGAAAAGTGAATTCGAATTTGAATTCAAATTTGGCCAGGGAACCGACACGGCACAACGACCATTTTCATGATGTCACTTAATTTTTTTTTTTTTTTTTGTTTGATACGTCTTTATTTTGTGGCGTCCGTGGCGTAGTTGGTTAAAGTGCGTGGCCGCTATGTCAAAGAACTTTGGAAACCCAGGTTCGAACCCCAGCAGCGACAGAAAATTATTTGAATTAAAATAATTTTTCTGTACGGCCGCCACCTCTCTGCAGACAATGGCAAACCTCAGAGAGTAATCAAAATGCCATGTAAAGCTTCTTGAGAACGAGAACTTTCCGTTCATCGCCGTTCGGAGTCGGCGTTAAGCATGTAGGTCCGGTTCTCGGTCAATTGTGTACAAACTTAATAACACGCACAACACAATTGATCATAAGAAGGTAGGTCAAAGTCCTTTCAAGGGATGAAATGGCCAGTTATTTATTTTTATTTTTTACGTCTTTATTTTTTGACTAACTCTATCTACCGGTGGACACACGCAGTACGCCGTTGAAAAATCTAGATTTCCTCCCTAGACAGGTTCGACAAGTACAGAAAATCCAAAATGGCCAGCCGGCATCAGCCAATAAAAATAGACGTTCTAACACAATGCCTATCGGATCTTGACTGAAGTTGTGCACCAAACTCCACCTTGATGACGACTTATCAAACAAATAAGCTCCTAACACAGGCATAATGAGAAAATAATTACGCGTAACTACGCGTATTTACGTGTGAACGCTGTGTGTACGTAGTGTAATCGCACCTTTTCGCATGCGTGTGCCATTCCTGGTCGCAATTTCAGATACAAAGTAGTGAAGAAAATGAAGGAAAAACGATGCTGCAGCAGAGCAGCCGATCGAAAAAGTGCCGATTCTGTCTTGTCTGCTGAACACCGCAACACGGTAATAGAAAAGAAAAAAATTGAAAGTTTCTGAAAAATGTTGCTGCGTATTTTGTGTAAACGTGATTACTTATGAAGAATTAAAAATAGCGTAAAAATAAACTTTGTTTCGTCTGCAACGTAAAGTGAAATAAATTGTATGGTTTATTTGTTGCGCTCTCAGATGTAACTTTGACTATTATATCGCTGGCAGCCTTTTTGTTCTTCACAGTTTGTGGTTATGTGTGACGAAAGCGGTAAGGGCAGGCCGAGTCTCATAGATAGTGGCGAGGCGTAAGCCGTTTGTGACGCAGCCAACCAGCTTCATTTCTTCCCTACTCTTGCAATATTTGGCATGCCATAAGGCAAACGTCCAGCTATATATAATGCCTTGTGGAACGGGGCAGTTCAGCGGCACACTTTATCATCCTGCAGTTACTCTATGAAAACGTTTCTCATCTCAAGCTCCATATGGTGGCACACCTAATTCTTGCTCGGCATGCGTCATTATTCTGAAGAAGGGAAAACATAAGTATCTGTTTTTATTTTTTATACTAAATATTGGTTTAGAACGCCTTATTAAAATTAAATGCATTATAGAAACAACTAAATATGTATAGTATTTTGGTATATATAGGTTAACGTATATTTTTCTCATTAAACATAATTTATAAATATGTTATATATGCTAAAAAAAATAAAATGTAAGACAAAATTTGTATTGATATAAACTTAACGTAAATGAAACGAAATTGAGTTATGAGATTATTTAATAAAATAATCTAACGTAAATGAAACAAAATTTAATTATAAGATTAGTTAAAAAAATAATTTTAACGTAGAAGAAATAAAATTGAATTATAAGATTAGTTAAAAAATTATTTGAACGTAAATGAAACATAATTTGAATTTTAAGGATGTTTGAATAAACTTAACTTACCCTAACTTATAAGAAAAATAAATTAATTTCAAGATTGTTTAAATGAACTTGACTTAACATAACCTAAGACAAACCACAATGAATGTTAGGATTTTTTTTTTAATAAACTTAACTTGACTTAAACGATAAAAAAAAAAAAGAATATTAAGATTATCTAACTAAACATAACCTAACTTAAAACAAACTTAAATTAACATTAAGATTCTTTAATTAGATTTACTTAAACGTAATAAAAAAAAGGTAAAAATAAAATTCTTTAAATATATTTAAGCTAAGTAAACGTTTTAAAAAATTAACATTAAGCTTATTTAAATAAACTTACCAAACATGAATTTTAAGATTATTTTAAATAAGCTTAAAGAAAAACTAACGTAATATTATCATAAATGAATCTTAAAATTATTGAAACAAATTTAAACAAATCTAAATTAAATTAAACAAAAATTCATTTAAAAATTATTTCAAATTCATTTAAAGCACTTAAATGAAGATTAAAGTCATTGGCCCTTAGTAATAAAGAAATTCTAAGTCGAATTTATCTTAAACTCGACTTTAACGTTCAATCGGTAGTAATAATAACAAAAAGTCACTTCTTATTTAGAAAACATCTAGTTGTGGCTCACCGGCTTCTAAGTCAATTTTAAAGTGACATTTGAAATTATCGCAGTGAATATGGACGTTGAAAGAATATTTATTGATCTAGAAATAATAAATGATTTAGAGCTTAAGGAAACATAAGAAGCAACTTACTTTCATAGCGGCTTCCATTTGTTTTACTTGATGTATGCAAAAATTATTAATAAATAAAATCAGCTGTCAAAAGCAAACAGAACAAAGGGTACGTTCAGAGATGAAATTTAAGATCAGTTCACAGTATAAGAACTGAAGTCGACTTTGGTTAGATTTCTTTTATTACTATGAAACCTAAAAGGTAGCTTAGAATCACCTAACTAAATTTGAGTTTAGAAGCGAGTTTTTACGTTAGGCCAATGGCCCTTAGTAATAGTTAAAATAACTTAAAAATTACCCAAATTTAGTGAGGTGATTCTAAGCTACTTTTTAGGTTTCATAGTTATAAAACAAATCTAACAAAAGTCGACTTCTTTTGTTCAGTGCTTCTACTGTGAACTGATCTTAAATTTCATCTCTGAACGTACCCTTTGTTCTTTTTGCTTTTGATAGTTGATTTTATTTATTATTAATTTTTGCATAGATCAAGCAAAACAAATGGAAGCAGCTTTAAAAGTAAGTTGCTTCTTTTGTTTCCTTAAGCTCTAAATCATTTTTTATTTCTAGATCCATAAATATTCTCTCATCGTCCATATTCACTGCGATAATTTCAAATGTCACTGTACAATTAGAAGCCGACAAGCCACACTTTTGTTATTATTACTACCGATTGAACGTTAAAGTCGAGTTTAAGATAAATTCGACTTAGAATTTCTTTATTACTAAGGACCATTGAAATAATCTTAAATAAACCGAACTTAAATTAAATAAAAGCGAAATTTAAAATTAAAATAAATTTAAATTAACCCTAATTTCAAAATAAAAACGAACTTTTCAGATTTTTTTATTTTGAACATAATTTAAACGATCGTCCGTTTATTTAACCAACACGGATTGTGGCGTCCGTGGCGTAGTTAGTTAAAGTGCGTGGCCGCTATGTCAAAGAACTTTGGAAACCCAGGTTCGAAACCCAGCAGCGACAGAAAATTATTTGAATTAAAATAATTTTTCTGTACGGCCGCCACCTCTCTGCAGACAATGGCAAACCTCAGAGAGTAATCAAAATGCCATGTAAAGCTTCTTGAGAACGAGAACTTTCCGTTCATCGCCGTTCGGAGTCGGCGTTAAGCATGTAGGTCCGGTTCTCGGTCAATTGTGTACAAACTAATTAACACGCACAACACAATTGATCATAAGAAGCTAGGTCAAAGTCCTTTCAAGGGCTGAAATGGCCAGTTATTTATTTTTTTTTTTATTTTAATTTAAACGATCTTAATAAGACAAAAACTAATTCTAAGTTTATTTACCTGTAAATATCCTGTATTTACCTGTAATACCTAGGTAAACAAATCTTTTTAATTCCTCATCATCAATGGTAATGTGGCGGGGCAAATAAGGCTAGGCGTCGTTCTTATTCGAGGGCTCCAATAAATATTTAATTTGGAGAAGGTTGGGTGGGTGAAGACCTGGTTGGGAAAATAACACCTCCTACCCACCCACAGTTGGAATCGTCACACGTATTGATCTCTTTTAGATATTTGCATATATGTAATATTGGCAGCAACCTACATTTTCAATAAATTTTAACTACGAAATCAAAGAGAGACAGCCTACATGAGATTTTGTTGTTTGTAGTAGTATATTTGAATATACGAAAATTGCTACACACAAAAAAATGTCAAATCGTTACAGAGGCGGTTGTTATGAAAAATGTTTGCACCAAACATAAAAAAAAACAAATTATATTTGTTTTATATAACTCACAAGTACGCACCATTAGAAAACAATTATAAAAACAACGCGTAAAATATGATTAAATTTTAACAAGAAAAATTGAAGTAACCAAGATTTTATACATTAGAATTCGAATGGAAGAATTCGAATTCGACAATGGAAGCAACACTGCTGAGTTTTTTTTTTTCTTACTAATTTAATTTCGGGTACATACGTTTACATATCCATATTACCAGAGGCATAAGATAACTTGCACTAAGCTTGTGAAACGCGATGTTTTGCCTGAATCACCTCTTTAGGTAAATTTTAAGCTTGGAATAACGAAGACCTTCTACAATGATGTTGTGAATCCAAATCTTTGGCCAGTTGATGTTAAAATAAAGAACTTTCAGTTTTTTCAAAAGCCGGTTCAGCAGCAAATGTTGCCATAACCAGGACGCTTTCAGTTCCTAATTTTCATGCATTAAAGATTTACTATCAGAATGTATCTGGTCTGAGAACTAAATCTGTTTCTATTTTTACTGCCACTTCCCAATGCGAGTACGATGTTTTTGTGTTTGTGGAAACCTGGCTTAATGAACATTTTAACAATGAAGATGAAATGAATCCAGTTTCGAATCGAATCGCCGTGGAGTGAACACGTCTGTGCTTTGTCTCTCCGTAGTGCAAAAGAAAAAATACAATAAATAACACAACAATAAAATAGTGTTAATATAGACCAAGCAATAAAAAAATACTTAAAAAAAAAGCTACACAAAACAATTATACAAATATCAATTATACACTCTTATCACCATAATATTCCAAAACTAAATATAATTGTAATATGCCTTGTTTAAGTAAAGCTAAAGTTGAGCGCCATCAGGCAAAAATAAGGTGCGTTCTCTGTAACGAGTTTTTTCACTGCAATTGCGTTAAAATTGAGCCGGCGGACTTAGAATATATGCAAAAAACAAATACAAGTTTTAAATGCGACTCTTGCTCGGCTGTGCGTCGAAAATCTATTCGCTCTCCTCCTACTACTTCTTCACCATTACTAGTACCTGATTTCGCGAATAATGGAATAATGGTAAAGGATGGAATTTGATCCTCATCTATTCAACATCTATAGTAATGATCGTGATGTTCATGCTACTGGATGTCATCGTGGTGGCGGCGTTCTTGTTGCTGTCAATAAAAATTTAATCTCTTCGGCTGTTGTGCTGTCTAACACAGATGTGGTTCTGGACCAAATAGCTGTTATAATTAAAGGCTCGTCTGAGTCCCTGTACGTCTGTGCATCCTATATTCCGCCAAAAAGCTCACTTGGGCTCTACATGTTGATAATATATCAGAGTTGCATGCTAATCTTCAGTGTGATGGTGATCAGCTACTTGTTCTTGGGGATTTTAATCTTTCTACCATTTCGTGGAATATTCAGTCTGGTGGCAACTATCTTACACCGTCAAATGTTACAAGTGATATTGATATGTATCTTATTGACAATTTTTTAAGTATTGTTCTATCGCAGATAAATAACTGCTTTAATTTATTAAATAGATTATTGGATTTAGTTTTTATTACTAATAATATGTATTTTAATGTAACCAAATCTCCATTTCCAAGATCTCCAGTAAGTGCTCATCATGTTCCTATAGATATTCAAGTTAATTTCTATAACTACCTCAATCTGGCTGAACCTAATCCTTCTAAGTCAAACTTTAATTTCAATGCGTGTAATTTTAATCTGTTAAATGATGCGATTGGTCGTGTTGACTGGCAGAGTGAATTTAAAAATTTAAATACTAATTCATGCTTTAATGTTTTTAAGCTTCGTATCTCATCAGTTTGTTTGCAATTAGTTCCCAAAATTAAACCACGCATAAGTAGAGTGCCTTGGTATACTCGTGGATTGAAAATATTAAAAAATTTGCGTCATAAATTTTATAAAAAGTTTGTTTTAACGAATCAAAATACACTTTTCATTAAATACAGGCATTATATGAGGGAGTTTAACTGCTTAGACAAGTAATTAATTAATATTTGATTCGAAATTATATAGACAGTATATTGCTAATTTCGAATCAAATATTAAATCGAACCCTAAAGTTGTTTGGAATTTTATCAAGTCGAAAAAGGGGTCGTCTAATATTCCATCTTCTATGTTTTTAAATGATAGAACCTCTAGCAATGCGTTTGGTATTGCCAATCTGTTTGCAGATTTTTTCAATCTAATTTTGATATGACTAATAATAATAATAATACATATGGTTGCGTTGATAATTTACATCCCGTGCTTGATTTTGGAGCCCTGTCTCTTACAACTTTTGACGTTTTAAATGGAATTTTCAGGTTAAAACCCTCACCTCGCATGGATTCAGATGGTTTCTGCTCCATTCTTTTAAAAAATTGTGCCTTTAGTTTAGTGTATCCGTTAACTTTTATTTTCAACAGTTCTCTCAGCTCAGGTATTTTCATTGATAGTTGGAAGATATCTGTCATAACACCAATTCATAAATCTGGGTGTAAGAACAATATAGCTAATTATTAGACAGCGGAATTATATGCAAAATTTATTTGATGTCTGATTGCAGTCAAATTTTGGATTTGTACTAATTTTCACCTCTTGAATGCATTTTTTACTCCATATCTATGATATGCAAATTTTATGCAAAAAATATGCAAAAGCATATGCAAGAAATATGCTGCATATTTTCTACATATGCAAGATATATGCTGCATATTTTTGCTTATTGAGTCATTAAAACTTTCTGATATAATAAAATTTCCAAATAAATTTATGTATTTAAAAAGTTTCTTGAAAAAGAGAATGTTAAAAATGAATAAAAATTATTTTATTAACGTTTTATTAAGGCATGTCCCTACTTGGTGCGCTCGGTATTCGAGTGAAAATTTAAAAAATTTTTACAGGAAAACGGTAAGAGATAATTTAGGGAGAAAAATTTTTTTAAAAATAATAATAAAATAAATAAATAACTGGCCATTTCATCCCTTGAAAGGACTTTGAACTAGCTTCTTATGATCAATTGTGTTGTGCGTGTTACGTCCGTGGCGTAGTTGGTTAAAGTGCGTGGCCGCTATGTCAACGAACTTTGGAGACCCAGGTTCGAACCCCAGCAGCGACAGAAAATTATTTGAATTAAAATAATTTTTCTGTACGGACGCCACCTCTCTGCAGACAATGGCAATCCTCAGAGAGTAATCAAAAATGCCATGTAAAGCTTCTTGAGAATAAGAACATTCCGTTCATCGCCGTTCGGAGTCGGCGTTAAGCCTGTAGGTCCATTTCTCGGTCAATTGTGTACAAACTTAATAACACGCACAACATAATTGGTCCTAAGAAGCTAGGTCAAAGTCCTTTCAAGGGCTGAAATGGCCAGTTATTTATTTTTTTTTTTTTTTTATATTTATTCACCCCAAAAATGTTCAATTATCTCTTACCGTTTTCCTGTAAAACAATTTTAAATTTCCACTCGAATACCGAGCGTGTCAAGTAGGCATATGCCTTAAAAGTAACAAATATATATTACTATAAAAAATTTGTCGCTTTTTAGAAAAAATAATTTTATAATGCTTCAGGTAATCCACCGAAGTTTTATTTAAAATTTCATTTGTTTTTAAAACAGATATAAATATGGGTTTCTTTCCATAACGTGCTTTAATTTAAGGCGAAGGTGACCGAAATGGGTTTTGATAAAAATGAAACTCCAATATAAAAATGAATTTTTTAATAACTCTTGTGCGGTTTTTGCTAACACTGCTTCATTCAAATTTAATGATTGTACAACCTGAAACACATATAATGAATTTATACACATGTGGTCTAATACATACTATTTATATGTGTTGGTAATAAAGAGCTGCACAGAATATTCTATTCACAGTACTTGAATAGTATACACTATGTTGGCGTACTGTTTTTCAGTGTAGCCATGACATCGAACAAAAATGTTTTGTAAGAAGCAAAGCCAACAAAATAAGAATTGCATATTTTAAAAGCTTTTCGTTAGTGTCGTTGTATTTTGAAGGTTTTAATATGAAATAAAATATCAAACCATAGAACGACACTGAAGTAAAAGTAACGGGAAATCATAGCGAGCACACCTAGTACACCATCAAACCACATCGAAAAATGTTCAGCAGTCGTTTTTAGTTTTCTGAGGGGCTCACAAGTAAAGAGAGTCGATAATATAATTTAAACTTAAATAGTTAGAAAAAGCAAAATTCGAAAACGAAGCAAGATAGACCAAAAATAACAGTGATTTTGGGTTATCTAAAGGGAGTCTCGAAATCGAGATGCACAGGTGCACAGTGCACAGCCTTAAACAATTAGAAAGAACGCCATATTTTAAAAAAGAAGCAAGATGGGCTAAAAAATAAAACCGGATTTTAGTTTTCTTAAAGGGGCCTTGAACTCTTGCCATCGCTTTGCCCGAATTATTCTAACAACAACAAACATCTTCGACCTTCGGTTGATTTTATTTCTGAAAAACTCAGCTTCGGTTGACTTAATTTACCTATGATCATCGGTGTACGCAGGATTTCTAAAAATGCAAAGCAGGGGAAAGGGGAACACTTTCCCTGCACCACCTGCATACGCCCATTCCTATGATAGAAGTTATTGTTGGTTCACAAACACATACAGACATGCAGTTGCGGTTAAATGGACTTGCATACATTTTTCATATGCATATTATATGCAAATATGCAATTTTTTATTTGCATATGCAGTAAAAATGTGCATATGCATTTTTTATGCAATATGCAAAATATGCAAATTTTATGTTATGTTTTTCAAGATAGAATTTGACAGGACGCATATCTGTGTCATCGAAATTGTCTTACGGTCATTCAATACAAATATGCAATTTCATATTTTCCGCTGTCTACTAATTATAGACCAATTTCAAAGCTTACAACTATTTCAAAGCTTTTTGATTATATAATCAAGGAAAAAGTGTTCTTTGCAATTAAGAGTTTTATTTCTCCGAACCAACATGGTTCTGTTCCTGGCCGGTCAACAATGTATAATTTAGTTTTGTTTTCGGAATACTGTATCTCAGCTTTTAGTAAAAGATCACAGGTAGATGTAATTTACACCGATTTCTTGAAAGCTTTTGACAAAGTTAGTCACTTTCTTTTAATTAAAAAGCTAGCAAAATTAGGTTTTCACTCCAGTTTTTCAAGTTGGATTGAATCGTATCTGTCAAAAAGACAATGTGTAGTTGCCTTTGATAATATTGAATCCTATACGTATTTAGCAACGTCAGGTGTTCCGCAAGGAAGTATTTTGGGACCCTTACTTTTTGTTTTATTCATTAATGACATATCATCGGTTTTTGCTCATTGCAAACACTTACTCTACGCTGATGATCTTAAGATTTTTCTAAAAATTTCCGATGTGAAGAACACTGCTCTTTTACAGAATGATCTGAATAACCTATATATTTGGTGCTGCAATAACGGTCTTTTACTAAATTTTAACAAATGTGTTTCTATGTCTTTCTCTAAATCGGACACATTCTTTATGTCTGCTTACCATATTGCCAATTTTACATTGGCATATGTTGATCAATTCAAGGATGTAGGTGTAGTATTTGACCGTAAACTTACCTTCAATCTACACCTAGATTATATAATTCCTAAAGCGTATGCCATGTTGGCGTTTATTCGAAGAAATGGTGTATGTTTTTCGGACCCGTATACTTTAAAAACCTTGTTTAATTCTTTTGTGCGCTCTAGATTAGAGTATGCAGCAATTATTTGGAACCCATTCTATGAGTCTCATAAGTTGAGGCTTGAACGTGTTCAGAAAACATTTACTAGGTTTGCGTTGCGATCTTTTAATGTAGATGGCGTTCCTCCCTCATATAATACCAGATGTCTTTTGATAGGTTTAAAAACTGTAGAGAGTAGACGAAGTATTTTATCGCTGCTTTTCGTTTTTGATATAATAAATGGTTGGATTGATTGCCCTGCATTATTGGAAATGGTGAATTTTAATGCTCCTGCCAGGATGCTTAGAAACTATGATCCTTTTTACTTAGAAATTTTTCGCTCTAATTATGCAGTGAATGCACCTATTTATAGCGCTTTACAAATGTTTAATTTTTTAAATACTTATAACAATTTAGATTTTTCTGTTTCCAAAAATGAAATGAGATCTGTTTTAAATTGTATTTGATAATTTACTTTTGGTTAATTTATTTATTACTACATATTATACTTTAACTAGTCTGTTAGTTACTTTTGGCATAGACTAAAAAAATGAATATGAATATGAATATTTTCAAATGCATAAAAATTTATTATGAATTTTTATATTGAACAAGTATTACAATAACAAACAAAAAAAGTATAAAAAGAAAATTAACTATAAAATTTCTTGGAGCCTACATCACAGCTGTCAATTACATTAAATTTTGGCAAGCTGTATGTGTATTCAACTTGAAAGCAAAGTCTTGATCGTGTAAACATAGCGTTAGTCAACAGAAAAAGTCGACTCCAAGAAAGTCGGATGTTGTAACAACAGGTCGATAAGATCATTTTTTAAAAGTCGATTCATCCATCTCTAAATCAACATAAAATATTTGGTAAATTTATTGTAATGAAGTCAGAATTTTATATGGTAGTATGTGGAGGAATAGCTTTACGTGCAATTGTTTCCCTATACTCTTATTCTGGAGCTGGGTCACCCCCTATGTACGGAGACTATGAAGCACAAAGACATTGGCAAGAGATAACTGTGAATCTAAGTCCAAAGGAGTGGTACTTAAATACAAGTAGTAATAACTTATTATATTGGGGTCTGGACTACCCTCCATTCTCAGCATATCATAGCTTTATAATGGGCAAACTGGCAAATGCAATCAATACATCATATATTGAACTGTACACTTCTCAAGGAATCGAAACTTCCAGTCATAAGAGTTTTATGAGATATACTGTGCTTGCTGCTGATATTTTGCTACTCGTTCCGTCTGCTGTTTTATGCATTTTGTTTGTGGCGAAATTAATTAATACGAATAACACCATACACGAACTACTTTGTTTACATCACTTGGTAATTATCTTGTTATATCCTGGGCAGATACTAATTGACAATGGCCATTTTCAATACAACAATGTCTCTCTTGGCTTAACAGCATTCGCAATTGCATGCGTTCTTAAGGAAAAACATGTGCTTTCGTCTATTTTTTTTACACTCGCACTCAACTATAAACAAATGGAACTTTACCACTCTATTCCATTTTTTATATATCTTGTCCGGATATGTATAAATGATAAGAGGTAATTTTAGTATAATTGCAATGTACGGCCCACGCCCATGACTCTATAGTAAAGCTTACCAGATATTTGATGTCTTTATTTATAAAGTCACTTTAAGTCCCATATTGTTCACCTCTGTATATCTTTAACCAGTGGGTATAGACTAGGTTTTCGGTAACTTCAGATAGAACAAACCAGCAAATATCCAGAGGTGAACAATATGGCCCTAAGTGTTTAAAAGTTAGGTTTTTTTTTTCAATGAAACATTTTTGGCTTATCAAACCTAGCGGCAGAGTGGGTAATCTTAAATTTTCCCATTGATATCGAATAAATAATCTAATGTTATTATATTCCGCTACCCGGAAGCACTTTAGTACTTCCTAATCACATAAAAATAAAAAAAAAAGTACTCAAATGTATCATACTTTCATTTCCAAAGCTGTTCTCCATTTCCAAGGCTCTTCTCCATTTCCAAGGCTCTTCTCCATTTCCAAGGCAATTGTACTGTTCAATGAATTCGTCCAGAAAGGCGACCACAATTTCTTAACACGAATCTCAACATGGTAGTTATATAAAGCGTATCTTGTGATCTACACCACCCATATATTTTTGTAGGCATTTATAAGCTGCGGCTGTAGAACAGAAACCTACTGAAAATAAATGACACCCTCGAAACCATGAAAACTCACTCATCTTACTCAAATTTACTACAAACTTTCTAAACTCAGAAACTTAAATATTTACTCGAATAAAAAGCTTGAGCGCGACTAAATGCACCACAACTGATTTTCATGCAATTAGCCCGTGTTGCGTTTTCGCAACTTTTTTTTTTTTTCAATATAGCGTTTACTAATTTTGAAAACATGTTTTGGGATGTGTTCCCAAAGAAAATTTATTTAATTTATAAAAAATTGATAAATTTTTTATTTTGGGACCACTTCCGCAGGAGCCCTTTTTTGGAAGTAAATTATATTAGGAACTTTGTATCCCTCGTAAGCTAAATTATGATTAACAATACAATAGACTTAAGAAGAAAACTCCAAATATTCGTTTAGTGTATCCTTTATACCTCTCGGATTTTTAGTTATTTTTATAATGTTCATCAAAGTTGGTGTTGCGAAAACGAAACAGCGTTAGAAAATGAGTTAAAAAAAATTATATATAACAGTTTAAAGCTTGTTTATATTTAATAAAATTTAAAGATATTTCCAAAATATTGAATTCAAGATAAAGAAGGAATTTTTACGTTTGTTCCAATAAAAGTGGTTCCAATAAAAGTGTGTAAGCAAACCTAAAACCAACCCTGAGCGCCGAAGTGAAGAGAGCTTCAAATTCGCTGCAAAAAATTAAATGATTTCGTGTTGGCCGCTGAATCGAATCGCGTTGGTTATCATCAGGGGCGGATTTTATGGACCCTAAACTTAAAAAAAAGCCTACTAAAATTTAAAAAAAAGCTCAAAAAGTCATTTATTTTAAAGGTTCATCAAATTTAATTTCCTAAAAACTATAAAGATGAGTATACTTACTAGTTATAAAAACATTGAACAACCATTTACATTTTAAAATTCTTGGACAAAAAACTCATTCTTTGATCGTAAGAAGTTCGGTCAAAGTCCTTTTAAAAGCTGAAATGGCCAGTTTTATTTTATTATCCCGAAGAAGCGCCTTAAAAGTACAAAAGGATCGTTCGACGTCAGCCAAAACGATTGGAGACCATTTAAAAGCATAAAAATCATTAACTTCCACATTTTTCTGAAAATTTGGAGTTAACGGTCCTATTTATTATGCCATTAATTTGCCGAAATATTTACATTAAACTTATTCATTGCCTCTTCAGCCACAGAGCCTTTTGCTTTTTCGAGCTTCTTTCGTACCCTATCTAAAATTTCTAATACTTAATCAATCGGTTTTCCTCAAATAGGACAAAACAAAAAAAAAAAAAAAAACAAATACGGTTTAGCATAAAGAGAAAACAAAAACATACTTTTTTTATATTATTAGTTCGTTTATTAGTTATAATTAACTGTTACAATTTTAATTCATTTTTACATTATTTTCATACTATCAATTATATAATTAACAATATATTAAAAATTTAATTAAAATTTATTTTTATAAAATCTATTGCAGGCCTCTTAAAACTTTGTAAATTACTTTCTCTTTTTACATTCATAGGTAACATATTAAATAATTTTAAGCCTTGATACATTATTGAATTTTGCGTGCTAGTCCTGTTAAATCTTTCTAGCCTGAAGTCTTCGCCTCTTCTTAAGTTATATGGCTGAATATCGCCCACGTAAACTAATTCCTCTTGTAAATAATGGGGGAAAATACCATGTTTTACATTGAACACAAATATAAGGACTCTTAGAACAACACGTTGTTTAACATTCAACCACATTAGCATTTGTAACAAATAACGCGTAGGAGTGTAAATATTGCACTTTAATATTACACGCATAGCTTTGTTTTGTAGAACCTGAAGCCTCTTCTTTACATCATCGTTGCACATATGTAGAATTGTTGCACAATAGTCAAAATGTGGCAGTATGATGGAATTAAAAATCATTACTGCATTTGGGTAATTTAGTCTTTTTCTAATTTTACTTAAAAACCCAACTTTTTTACTAATTTTAGCACAAATGTAGTCCGCTTGCTCATTAAATTTCAACTGTTTATCAATTATAACTCCTAAGTATTTTATTGATTTAGCTTCGTTTATATTTTCACCATTTATTTGCAATTGAATGTTTTGATTTGAGTTAAGAATTAAAAATTTCGTTTTATCAGTGTTTAGTTTTAGTTAATGCATGCACAACCATGTTTCCAAACTTTTTAAATCCTCCTGAACTTTTTGCTGAATAAGGTTGTTGTTGAATAAGGTTGTTGTTATGTATATATATCAATGTGTCGTCCGCAAACAACCCAACTTTACACCATTTAAGTACTTTGTTGATGTCGTTTATGTAAAGTAAAAAGAGGTATACTCCCAGCGTTGATCGGTACGCCTATATTTACATCCTTCTCGTTCGAAAATGTTTCCAAAATTTTTGTAACCTGTGATCTTTCATTGAGGTATGAATCAAACCACTTCTTCTCCACTCCTGTTATTCCATAAAACTCCAATTTTTGCAATAGTATATTACGGTCTATAGTTTCAAATGCCCTTTTGAAATTCAGGAAAATCGCGATTATTTTATGCCCGTTGTCAATGTTCTTTTTCCAATCATGGGTGGTCCAAATTAGTGCAGTTTCACATGAATGCCCCTTTCTAAATCCAGATTGTTCCTTGATAATAATATTATTCTCTTGCACATATTTGATAAGTTGCTTGCTGACTACTTTTTCAATAATTTTTTCTAATATTGGCAGCATATTGACGGGCCTATAATCTACTGGAACTTTAGGGTTGTTAACTTTTGACACTGGAATCACTACTGACTTTTTTAATATTTTTGGAAATGTACCTTCAAGCAATGAACTATTGACTATTCTAAGTATATCATTTCATATAATGTCAAGGTTTTCAAGAAAAATTTTTGAACTCAGTTTAAAAAATGTCTTTTTTGCCGTTCATCTTTCTTATTATCTCTTTTAAGTCATTGAAACTCAATGCTCTAAATCTCAGTCTGGTTTCAATAGGACAAATATGAGACACATATGGCACATTTATTATAGATCTATGTATTTATTTCGGCGGCCGTGGCGTAGTTGGTTAAAGTGCGTGGCCTCTATGTTAAAGAACCTGGAGACCCAGGTTCGAACCCCAGCAGCGACAGAAAATTATTTGAATTAAAATAACTTTTCTGTACGGCCGCCACATCTCTGCAGACAATGGCAAACCTCAGAGAGTAATCAAAATGCCATGTAAAGCTTCTTGAGAATAAGAACATTCCGTTCATCGCCGTTCGGAGTCGGCGTTAAGCCTGTAGGTCCGTATCTCGGTCAATTGTGTATAAAACTTAATAACACGCACAACACAATTGATCATAAGAAGCTAGGTCAAAGTCCTTTCAAGGGCTGAAATGGCCAGTTATTTATTTATTTTTTATTATGTATTTATTTCGACAACACTATTGACAAAAAAAGTATTTAAATAATCAGCTATTGCACTTGGGTTTGTTTCTATTGCACTATTAATATATATACTAGATATTGGTTTATGTTCACTCCCTGAAACTAAATTTTTTCCTTTTTGGTCACCGCATTGAGAGGCTATTTTATATTGCACGTATTTATTTTTGGCTTTATTAATTTCATTTTTGTACTCATTTCTGATCAATTTGCTAAGTTTAAGTTTTCCAGTTCTTGATTGAACCAAGGTGCAGTATTATTGCGGTTCCCTATCAATTTGCGCACTGTTACTGCATCCATGATGCTTTTGATTTTAGTATCAAATGTTGTTGCCATAGTATCAACATCTACACTTTGTTCAAAATTTATACTATCATACATTGTTTGGAACACATTTCTATTATATTTAATAATTTTTATCTGTTTTGGCTCTTCATTCTGGTTTTTAATATATTTTAGTATAATCTTTTAGTCTGATGGTCAGATATCATATTGTCCTTATCAATAACAGCTTTCAGAAAGTTGCAATTTGTTATCACATAATCTATTAGTGTGTGAGAATTGTTCGTAACTCTTGTTGGTTCACTCATAATTTGTTTGTATGCTCTATCATTTATGAATTTGCATATTCGTGATTTTCCTGCAGCAGAGGAGTTTAAATAGTCTATGTTCATATCACCAACTATCACAATATTACCTGAAACCCTTAATTTTGAGTCAGTCCATTTTTCCATGCTCTCCACAAATAAACAAACAGAACATCACGGTGACCGATACGTTACAACAAATATAACTGGAACACAATTAAACTATATTTTTACAGCGACCAACCACATAACATAGTCAATAGAAAAAACATCGAAATATTCAAAATTTATTGCACTTTTAATATATATCAATTCAAGGCACCACCGGTATGCCTTGAATTAGATTCACTTTGCGATAATATGGCAAAATTCAAATAATTTTTAAGACAAAATTCCGATATACTTATGTCTTTAGTAATAAGAGTTTCAGAAAGTAGAAGCTCATCTATATCATTATTGTCTACTAGATTTTCGATTTCTGCGAAATTGCTTAGTAAGCTTTGAATTTTTAAGTATTTGCACTGTATTAAGGAATCTGATTGCTAGTACGATTTTTCTTTTTCGATGTTTACTTTTCTCTTAAAAAAGCTCACAACAATGATCGAAGGCATTATGTTCCACATTAAAATCTGTATTATAAAGGGTGTTTTTTTAAGGGTTTGTTTTTCGAATAGAGATAAAACTGGCATTTTGTGGTCAAATCTGGCAACTCTAATGTCATTTATGTTCAGTTTGGTTTGCCATTTCATCATGAACAGGTTGACAAAAGAACAACGCTTGCAAATCGTGCAAATTTATTTCGAAAATAATGGTTCAGTTCGCGAAGTTTACGGCAAGCTCCGTCCATTTTATGGTCGTCCATCAGAGCAATTAATTCGGTTAACCATGGGTCGTTTTCGCACTACGTTTACTCTATGTGATAATACGCATCCGCAGAGACGTCGAACAGTGCGCACCGAAGAAACAATTGCCGCTGTAGAGCAAAATGTTGAAGAGGACCCGAATGAATCGATTCGCCACCGTGCATAGCAATAGAGCCATGACAACCGACTATTTTGTTCCCGAATTGGATGGCATGAATGTGGATGAGTTGTGGTTCCAACAAGACGGCGCTACATGCCACACAGCGCACGTCACAATCGATTTATTGAAGGAAACATTCGATGAGCGCATAATTTCGCGGAATGGACCTGTCAATTGGCCACCAAGATCGTGTGATTTGACACCATTGGATTATTTTCTTTGGGGATATGTGAAGTCGCTCGTCTACGCCAACAAACCAGAAACGTTAGCGGACTTGGAGGCCAACATTCGTGGCGTTATTGCCGACATACGGCCCCATATGCTCGAAAAAGTGGTTGAAAATTGGACCTGTAGAATTGGCTTTATTCGAGCCAGCCGCGGCGGCCACATGCCCGAAATCATATTTAAACATTAATGGCATAAAATTATCCTTCCAATAAAGCCAAATTGATGGACATTAAAACGATTTTCTTGTGTTTTATTTCAATTCGAAGTTCTATACCTCTAAAAAAAACACCCTTTAGTTTACTTAAACTACACGATGTCTGCAAACTTTCAAAAATATGTTTCTCAGGATGGACAAGAAATCCAAAATAAATAATATATATATATATATATAGCAGCTCAGCTTTAACATCATCCGAAATAAATTTTTTAACAAACTCGACGCATGCTGCATCAACTGGCAATGCACCGATGACCCGTTTGATGCGTGTAAAGTGCTGGACGTTGTATGATACAGCAATTAGCCATGCACCCCATAGATTCAACACCTATTTAAGAATAATTGAAATTCGCTGAACAACAAATGTGTCAAACAGGTGTATAAGAACTTATGGGTTTAAGAGGCAGCGGTAGATCAGGCACCATGTCTCTAAATAAAGCCAACCGGGAAGCACTTTTTGTAAACATCTTTTTCATATTCGAAACTAATGCGCCGACATTTGGATAATTGACTACGGACAGTTTTACAAACGCTTTGCAAACGATGATCCGCATTTCTTTCTTGTACGGAGCGGCGTCCGTTACAAATAGTAAGACTTTTTTGCGCTTTAATCCTTCCGTCCACGAAAAGCGTTGCAATTGTCGATGCATTAACCTTTTCCAAAACCTCTACTTTTAGAAGATATCTTCGTCCATCCTTTCGCAAAAGACCGACAATAACATTTGTTACGTGGCGTCCAGCTTTGTCCGTCGTTGTGTCAATGGACACAAATATATTGTCATTTCTCACCTCAATTCTGATTTTTTTAAGCACTTCGTCATAGACATTCCGTGCATAATATTTTCTAAGCGTGGACTCATCCGGAATTATTTTGTCGGTATATTTGTGGAAAACGCCTTGAGTTCTGGGCGCTTTAATTTTTTTAAAGGAATGTCACATGACAACATCATTTTCGTCATATCCTTGTAAAACTAATTTTTTTCGCCCGCAGCAAACGCTGTAATAACTTGGGTCTTCCCTTCATTCTTCTGGGCCAGCGCCACCTTGTGCTTTTCCCGTTGTATGTGCTGCTTCACATAATATTTTTTATTGTGGTTTACTTTGATACTGCATAAATTGCAAATAAGTATTTTTCCATCGGTGGAAAACATATCTTTGCCAAAGTGTTGCACAAAATGATGTAACTTGCATGTCTGTGAGTTTGCAAACTTGGGCATTTTAAAATTTCAACACGACTTAAAATTAAAGACTTAACGTTCGAAAATAATTGACATGTGTCCACAATTGACGTCAAGTCACTTGTTGATTGTAATGTAGCCATATTTTTCATTTATTTTTCATAACTCACAATCTTATGACATGCGAAGTTAGTTTTTGATGTTTCTTTACACACTGCATTTTTTATTTGTCCCAAATGGGAATTTCTTTTGTCTTAACATAAACAAAAAAAGGCAAACTGTGTAAAAAAGGTAAAAAGTGGTAAAATGGCAAAAAAAAAGCAAAATAAAAAGTATATACTGTGAAAGCTCCCATAAGCGGGCACCGACGGTAACCTACTTTTTGTCCGCGTATGAGAGATGTCCGCTTATGAGAATGTCGTAAAATATAATATTAAATTAAAAATAAGAAAAAAAAAATGGGGATATTCTAATTTCAAATAATTTTTTTCTTTAATAGACAAACAATGAAACGAGTACAAAATTAATTCATATTAAATATGTATGTAATTTTTGTAATTCTGTAAGAGTCAACTTTAAAATGGATTTTTTTTTGCAAAACATTTCAATGATTTACCCATAAACTATAGCAAACGCTGAAACTAAGAGCCTGAAAAGAATGAAAGTGATTAGCGATTGGCGACATTTTCAAGCAATAGAATGCATGAAAACGTATGAACACTTCCGAAATCAAATCGCTGGTCTTCGATCGCGACGAACATTCGCCAGATTAGAATCTATTCTATTTTTTTCTCTGGCGATACTCTCTTTGAGTGGTGTCAAACAACAGTGTTGCCGTATTTTTCCTAATGATGGGGTACGTTCAGTGCTATTTTCTTAAGTTTTATTATCTTCTGACAGTTTTTGTCTGTGTTTCTGTTTTCTTCATGTCAATTATACATACACAAAACAAACACTCTGACAATTCAGTCTGAATAGTTCGCTAATCGCTTTCATGCTGGACGTGTTCTGAGCGATTGGCGACAAAAGAGCATCGCAGGTCGCCAATCGCTTTGATTCTGTTCGCTTTGATCTGCTCTAATTGTTTTATTTTACCGTTGCAAGTGAGCAACCCAAAAAATTATGAGTAAATTCGTAAAAAGAGAAGAAAAAAAACCCCCCGAACTGTCGGAAAAACCCAAAATAAAAAAAAAAATAAAAAAATATATAAAAGCATTAATGTTTGTGATAAAAAAAAGACAAAATTGTCCGCTTATTACAGCTTCGCGTCCGCTTATGGGAGATTCTTTTTTCATAAATATACATGTTTGTGTGTCGGCAAAGCAAACAAAAAAGGCAAAGTTGACATAATCCGCCCCCTGCTTATTGTTATTAAAAATATATTGTCAATTTTCTTTTTTTGTAAAATATTAAATTATTTATGCGTAAATAAACGTACGCATTCTCTTTACAAATCAGAAGTGGGATAGCTAAACTAATAAAAAAAATAACTGAGTGTGGTGTAAATAAATGATACTTGAGCTTGCTTGCAGCGTAAAGAAGCAGGGCACTAAAATATATTCTGCGTTAGCTTCCTTGCAACGTGAAGCGGCAGCTAATTAAATATATTGTGCGAATTAAAATAAGAAGTAAGTTCGATTTTCATCCTCGGTGCAAAATCCATAAATGCATAGTGACTAAACGCCGTAGTCGTGGAAAGTTTTTGAAGTAAACTGTACTGAACAACCGAAACGAAATGCGTGCAATTAACGGCAGCTAACGAAACGAAACGTTTGCGTGCAGCTTAGGCTGTGCTTACACGTTAATCAAATGACTGAATGAACTCAAATTTCTTTTTGGTTGTCCAGCTAAAAAAATAAACTCTCTGCGAGAGAGAAAATTATCTTTGAATGCTTCATAACATCAATCAAAATTTTGACCACACTCTAGGCCTGAATCATTCAGTCAAAGCGTTGCAAACTTTTACTCGGCTGCTGCTTAGTACGAAGTTATTGATAAGAAGGTAGTAAATTCAACATAAAAGCACTTTTATGATTAGAAAAAGCATTGCTGCTGAAGTCAATAATTCTGTGGAGCAGATAAAGTCGTATTTTAACGGGCAGGTAGTAAAAATGCAGCAGGAAGTTGTTGACCTAAAAAAATACACTGTCACCACTAATAAGCTCAACAAGGAGATTTCATCGCTGAAGAATAAGTTCTTGAAGCAAGAGATGCTGCCGTAGCTGCTGAGATTCGTGTGCATGGTGTTCCATGTACAGGAAATGAAAACCTTAGAGGCTTGATTAACACCCTTTGTAAGTCTCTCAAAATTCCTGTGCCTGA
This sequence comes from Pherbina coryleti, assembly GCA_943735915.1. NCBI lineage: Eukaryota > Metazoa > Arthropoda > Insecta > Diptera > Sciomyzidae > Pherbina > Pherbina coryleti. The sequence goes on along the minus strand of OX030948.1, from coordinate 94,115,009 downwards.
CATTACTGACGCTAAAAGGCTTAGAGGAAACTCCAATTACGCGACAAACACAGATGCACCCATCATTTTTAAACTCAGCACTCCACAAACCAAAAAAAAAGTTTTTGTATGATGTCGCTGAGTATAAACGCCAAACCAAGGAGCCTCTACGCCTTAATCTTATGGGTTTTTCAACGGACAAAGAAATTTACATAAATGAGCAATTGACAAAAACAAATCACAATATACTGAAGTCAGCTGTTCGATTAAAAAATCAAAAGCAGTTATGGTCTATCCACACCAGGCGAGGGATGATTTTTGTTAAAAAGCATAAAGATGATAAGGCTACATGCATTCTCGGTATTGAGCAACTAACTGAGATGCTCACTCATAATGAACTCACGCATAATGACTCCTACGCTGATCAGTCTGGGTTTCGAGGTTTTGAGCAACAGGGTGATTCGTAATTTTTCTTTTCTTATTTGTAAGTTTAAATTATTTTATCGTTTTAATTGTAACAATTACGTTAAGATTAAGTTATGTATTTTTAAAAAGTGTAAAATTTTTATATGTATTAGGTACGTTGTGGTTAGTCTGAAAGTGGATCTGGTTGTTGTGCGTTACTTTTTGTTACATTACTTTTTACTTTTTCATTAAACAAATTATACATACATATTTGAGTTTTGTGAATAATGGCAATAGTGGTTCCATAGACTGTACGCGTTTATAATACAGATAATTTCGAAGCAAAGGAATGGTTTGCGAATCTGTCATTTAAATGGGCAGAGTCTGAAAAATAAGATTGACGAATTTAGATATACTTAGATATATTTAATAAGTCTTTGGTTGATGTTATTTGTGTGTCTGAAACTTGGCTTTTCCCTGATTTAAATAACGATATGTTTTCTGTGAATGGTTTTAAATTGTTTAGAAGTGACAGAACTAAGCATGGAGGTGAAGTAGCAATTTATGTTCGTAAATGTTTTAAGTGTAAAATTGTGTTCAAGTCAAATGACAATGATACTATTGAATTTTTAATAATCCGGGTAGAAAATGGTAATGCAAACATGCTAGTTGGATGTTTGCATCCAATGTTGCATCCTAGATACCGTCCATATAAAAATATAAGCCTAGAGCCCTTTTACAATAAGTTTAAAAATATATCTCCTATGTTTTCTGTACATCATTATATCAGGAGATTTCAACAGTAACATTTTAACTGAAAAAACACTTGTGAATGACATGCTATCTTTTGGAGTGCACATTGTAAATGACCAAAATCCTACGCATTTTAGCAATACTTCTAGTACACTACTTGACCTGTTTTTTGTTGCTTTAAAGCATAAAGTTTTATTATTTGAACAAATATCTGCACCAAGTTTCTCTAGACATGACCTAATAATATTGACATATAACTTTACAGACAGAACGTCGATATAATGTCATCTTTAGGTTTTCAAAATCCGAGTTTTTTACAGCAACTTCTGGTGTCCCTCAAGGCAGCCACCTTGGTCCTCTGCCAAGAGGATGCCATCAAATACTCTAATCTTTCTGTTTATGCTGACGACATGAAAATCTATCGACGCATACATACTAATACTGACTCTTGCCGTCTTCAAGATGACCTAATCAGTTTTTCTTCTTGGTGCCAAAAAAACTTCCTGGAACTCAATATCAGTAAATGTCAAGCTATCACATACTCGTGGAAGAGACTCCAATCTCCATCACGAATTTATTACATATTAGGTGAGCCGGTTCCCTTAGTAAGTTCTTTGCGAGACTTGGGTATAATATGCGATAAAGATCTTAATTTTCGATCCCATATCGATGATATCATTAGTAGAGCTAACTCTACTCTTGGTTTTGTGAAACATTGGTCCAGGGAGTTCTCCAACCCATACGTTACAAAATCCCTCTACCTTACCTTTGTGAGGCCCATACTCGAATACGCCAGCCAAGTTCGGTCACCGCTCTATGCTTCTCATTCGTTGCGTATCGAAGCTGTACAACGAAGATTTATTCGATTTGCGTTACGAGGCCTCCCTGTTTGTGATAGCTTCAATTTACCTCCTTATGCTGATCGTTTGATGTTGATTAACATGCAAACTCTTGAAAAACGCAGGGTAGTTGCTGATGTCCTTTTCATTCATCAACTACTATATGGCACCATTAATTGTCCTACCCTGCTCCAATTGATATCCCTTAATACTAACCCACGCAACCTAAGGTCTGTACCTCTCTTCCATCTCAACTTTCATCGCACCGTCTATGGTTGTGGTGAACCTATAACTAGGATGCTTCGTCTAACCAATAACATGGTCAATGAATTCGACTTCCATCTCAGTAGATCCGAGCTCCGTAATATCCTTCTTAGCTCCAACCCCACTTCCTCCCTCTGAAACAAATTTTTTCATATGTCTTGTGGGCAGACTATAGCCCACAAAGTATTATATGTAATATCCCTACCAAAAAAAAAAAAAAAAAAAAAAATAAAAAAAGTCCTAGCATTAAGAAATAAATGTCTAATTATAAGTTTTAGTTCTTAAGTATAAATTGCTTGTATTAAGCTTACCTAAATAAATAAATAAATAAATAAACTTTAACTGCAAGGATGATATAAATTCCTATACTTTTCGAGATTTTAAAAATTTCTTTTTCCTGTGCTAACTTTATAGATTGGGACCAAATTTATTTCATACCCTCCCTTAATGACAAAGTTGACTACCTACAAAATTGTTTGAATGAGCTATTTTAATGTTTTGTGCCATTAAAAACAGTGAAGATAAAAGATAAAAAGATTCCTTGGTTTTCTGCGGAAATTAACCAATCAATAATTGAGAGAAACCAAATGTATAGTCGCTGGAAACGGTACAGGTTACCAGAAGACTTTATGACATACAAATCAATGAAAAAAAAGGTAGCTAAGATAATAAGGCTTGCTAAGAAGAAATATTATGAGGAAAAGTTCAAACAAGCAATGAATACCAAACAAACTTGGAAGCATATAAGAAATATTGGGATAGGAGGAAAAGACTTGCATTAAATTGGCATAGAAAATTTAGACGAAATTAACAAAAAATTTGCATGCATCTCAAACTGTGATAATCTATCTAGTCAAACTGTAAGTTCTGAGAATTGTGATATAATACCTGACAATATGTTTACCTGTGCTGTGGTTAATAATAGTTCTCTTAGTAATTGTAGTGATAGACAGACTGACGATAATAATTTCACTTTTAAAAATGTTTACGGTGACGAGGTCTTTAAATCCATTAGGTGTATTAAGTCAAACTGTACAGGTCTTGACAATATAAATCCTTTTTTCTTAAATAAGCTATTGCACATTATTCTACCACATATAACACATATTTTTAATGTAATCTTAACAACTTCTGTGTTCCCCAAGTCCTGGAAAAAAGTAAAAATCACACCAATTCCGAAATCAAACACAGAATATATGTAGACCTATTGCAATTTTGTCTGTGTTGTCAAAAGCTTTGGAAAAGATTATGAGTTCTCAAATCTCTCTTTTTTTGTCAAAAAGAAGCTTAATAACTGAAAAGCAATCTGGTTTTAGACCTAAGCGCAGCTGTATTACTGCTCTCATTAGTGTTTTTGAGGACTTACGAAAATCCCTTGACAAAAACGAAACTTTATTCTTGTTACTTTTGTTACCAAAGCATTTGACAATGTAAATCATGAAAGAGTATTAAAAAAAACTTCGCCTCTATTATAATTTTTCAAATTCCGCCATAAAGCTAATAAGATCGTATCTACAAGATAGAATTCAGGCAGTCTGTTGGGAAAATAGATTTTCTGAATACATAAAACTTTTCAAAGGCGTTCCTCAAGGCTCAGTCTTAGGCCCGCTGCTTTTTACGATTTACATTAATGACCTGCCAAGCATTATAAGGGGTTGCAATATGCATATGTATGCTGACGACGTTCAGATATACAAGAGCTGTGATATGCAGGCAATACGGCAATGCGTAATTGACCTCAATAGCGAACTAAGTGATAATAGTTTAAGCCTAAACCCGACGAAATCGAAATGCCTTGTGATAAGTAGAAAATCAGTGGACTGTAGTGATGTGAGTTTGTATAGGAATCTGTATTTAGGAATTGTTTTTAATAATAGGTTGTCTTTTAATGACCATGTTAATCTGACTGTTGGAAAAGTTTATGGGATGCTGCGTAACTTGTGGTGCAACCAACACCACACGCCTAGAAAAATTAGACTGCTTCTTGCTAAAACCTACCTTCTTCCTAAATTGTTAAATGGCTGTGAACTGTTTTAAAATTTAGATAGTGTTTGTATGCGTAAAATGAATGTTCTTTTTAATAATATTACAAGATATGTGTTTGGTCTCAAACGTTATGATAGTGTTTCTTTATTTTCGAAGCAAATTTGTGGTATTTCATTTAAAAGCCTACTGAATTATCGATCTTTGATTTTAATGCATAAGATAGTTTACACTGAAGAGCCTGCGTACTTATTCGGTCAGATTCGTTTTTTACGTTCTAGTCGTTATGAGAATATTGTTCAATTTCGTCATAATTGTTTATTATCTGAACGACAGTTTTTTGTACACACTACGTGTCTATGGAACGCACTCCCAAATTCTTTAACTAGTTTACGTAACGCACACAAATTTAAAAATGATCTTTTGATGCATTTCCAAGTAACCGCAGCTCAAAATTAGATACAAGTTAGTTTATTTTGTTAAAAAATGTTAATAAATGTTTATCTTTACTGTTTTACAAATGTGTTAGATAAGTCTCAACTTTTAAAGTAATAATTATATTGTAGTTTTAAATTTTGTCAAATGATATATGTGACTGAATGTTAATGACTTATGCTTCATGTTATACATGTATTGGATCATTATTGTATCTATTAGTATAAGGATTGAAAATTAAAAAAAAAAAAAAAAACAATGTTGAAAACGTTGAAGTGAAACAAAAACTAACAACTTCATCACCTGCAGATGTATTTTCATAAACTGCTGTTTTTGACAGGAGATGTTTTGTTGTAGAAGAGAAAATCAGCAGTTGTCAATGCTACATTGCATTATTATACCATGATTGGCAATCAAACTTTTCTTACTCTCAGTTATAAAATTGTGGCATTTTTATGTTTACTTAATTTTTATAATTCTTAAAAAACATATTTTTTAAGAATTATATTAAGAGCTTTATGCCAAATAATTCATGAAGCAACAGGTTGCTTTGTTGATTTACACCTTGCATGCTTTTTCCCAGCTGTTTGAAAGGGCAGGTTTACACGTTGCATATTTTTAGCAATTTAATAGTCGATGCGCCAACCAACGATTTAAGGATTGAACCAACGGTTACAAAGCTTTAAAAGGTCATAACTTCTGAACGGCAAGAGTTAAATCAATAATTTTTTTTTTTAAATTGTTCAAAATTTTACTATAGTTTAAAGTGCACAATTACTTTTTTTCATTTTGATGAAATTTTTAAAAAATTTTTACACCAAAATGTCCAAAAAAATTGCCAATACTTCTGATATATGTACATTAAAGTAAAATTTGAATATTTTTCTTTCGAAATGATGGCTCAAAAACTTAGAAAATGTCTGTTATTGACCAACTTATGCTTGAAATTTAAAAAATCTCCGATAAGCCTGATTTTTAGGGAAAATACGATTAGCGCGACCTCTAAACCTTTTCCAAAAAATCTGAAGAAAATCTCAAAAATACTTTACTCCATAAGCTTTCAAAAAATGCTTCAGCAAATAAAAATTTTTTTGTTTTGGAACAGCCTAATGTACAACAATCTAAAAATTAACAAATTTTGAATGCTGCAATCTGTGTTCATCCGCTCTGGCTCTCAGAGTTTTTGACAGTTTCACATTGAAAGTAACAACAAAACGATTAGATTGCTGATTGGCAATCACCGTGTGAGTTGGGGATTACAAATAAAAAGAAAAAGCAACCAAACGAACAGTGAATTATGAAGCCAATGGATTTTGGATTATCCTACAGGTAAGATCAACTTGTCAAGTCGACTGGACATGTAGGATGTGTGAAAGCAAATGCTACGGTCCGTCCGACATGTAGAATAAAAATCAAAAAGTTTTGATTTTTTCTGTTGGTCCGGCTTACATGTAGTAAGTGTGAACTCACGTTCATCCGACTTCATACATTTTCTCATTCGTTGAAAAGGTTGCTACGAGATCGCAACCTGCCAACGGCTGGTACGAAAGCAGAGCTGGTGAAACGTTTGAGTTAAACAATTGTAGGAAATAAGATTGACGTGAGCAACAGCAGCGATGATGATGAGCAGGACGACATTATGAGTTTACAACAAGTAGACGAGCTGCGCGAAATTGTTAAGTTCTCTTCAAACAAGTACGCATGCGAATGAGAGCAGAGCGGAATAGAAATGTCGTGGCGAATTCAAGTGACAGCATAACTATTGCAGCATCCAGTAACAACAATCGCGGTGTGTACTCAATGATCTCACTCTGAGTGCGAGCCAGCTTATTGAGGGAGTAGGAAATGTGATGGAAGCATGTTTCCATGGCACTCTGAATTAAGTATTTTGGCTTGCAAATTAAGAATGTGAAATACCCTTTTCCCACGGAGATATCTTAATTCAGTTTGACTTAATCTTAATTCAATTTTTAAAGCAATACTCACTGTAAAGTATGTTATTTCTTTTTCTGTCAAATCAAATTTTACAAGTTATTTTTGACACTGTTCAAAAATAACTTGTGGTGTTTTTAGAGCGCACCAACCCTAAAGATAGTATGGCTTTAGAGCCGCGCTTATTGAGAAATTAAAAGAGATTCTTAGCCTGAGAGCTAAGTTAATTCAGTTAAGATCTGATTTTTATTTTCCATTACCGAAGTTTATATACAAAAAATAACATTATTTTTTCTAACTTAGTTTACACACTATTTCCAAGACGACTCCTCCTTAATTTCCAAGTAATATTTGAAATCTATAGTTGACCAATCATTTTTAGTTTAAACAAATATCTTTATATTTCCCCTCAAATTCATAATCATTACCCTAATAACTAATTAACCGAATTTATGGTCTTGACTTTAAAAGTCATTGGCACTAGTTCAATTCTTTAGCTTGTTGTTGTGTTGTGTTTTTCATGCAAGTGCATTCGTAACACAACACCCGCTGTTGCGATCATGCTTGTACGGTATCTAACGACCAGGGTTCGTATTTGCTCACTCATGAAGCCTCATGAATATGAGGGAATTTTTTGTACAAAAAATAAATCTGCTCATTATCATTTGCGTGAAGAGCTGAGCAGATTTTTTTTGTCCATGATGTGAAGAAGAGCAAAACAGTTGATAAAGAAGAATATTTTTTCTTCATTTGAAGAAACTGTTGTTACTCACCTCTTCATCATTGCTTCACTTGTCGCTCATTGAGTCCTCATTTATTCATGAATTGCTCACGAAGTGGTGAGGCAACAGATGATACTCTCTTCAAAACTCGTTCAAATAGCATGCAAATGTCGTGTAGATACAATAGAGAAAACTTGAACTGATTGAATTTCTAAGTCTTGCTTTTATTTGCAATTTTTTTATTTGGTAATTTGCCAAAAATTAGTTCATACGGTGAGTAGGCTGTATCAATATGTGTGGCATCTCTGTATTCTTAATGTTATCAACGCCCTCTACATGAATATGTTGTAACTAGTAATAAGCAATTTGTTGTATTTTAATAATGAAAAATAAAGTTCGTCTTCTACTACTCGCACACTTCAGACATCGTATTGGCGACGGAACAAAAACTGTTGTAATGCACATGTCGCTTAACTGACCAATGTCAATTGTCACATCGTAACATACAAAGCTAAAAACGATTTGTTTTGGTTTCATTCTGCAATTTTAGAGGATTCTTATTTAGTTTGTAATTTTTTATTAATATATCTTTTAATTGTGCAATTGAATCTGGAATTGCAGTTGGTTGTAATCTATTTTTTACTTTTTCTGTTACCTTTGCTGCTAGAATAAATTTTAATAGTTGAGTCTTTTGCGCTTCATCTTTTAATGTTGACGCATAAAATTCAATTGTGCCTATAAATGTTGATAATTTTCTATTGTCTCCATCGAATTCATCAATGATTTTTGATGCTACAGTAATTTCAAAGTTAGCCATGTTCTTTATATCTGTGCTGCTATCGCTATTGCTATCACTATAGTTATTATCTTCTTCACTGCTTAATTCTTCTGTCACATGAAGTTAGTCGGTTTTGTATTAATTCTTTTACGATTTTTAATAATTTCTGACATTCTAATATATTTTTATAATCTGGTTGCGGAGAGTTTACAAATGTTTTTAATTTATTTTATAAGATATTACAAAAATTTTGTTTTTCGAGCAATGTGCTTTTTCTAAATTTCCTTGATGGTACTTTTGTTATACTATGTTTAAGTTTATTTAATGATAGTTTTAATGTATCCATGAAATTATTTTTAAATATTTGCACTTGCTATTCTTTTTACAACATATTAGGGGTATTCTCTATGCCTAGGATATGCCGTTGCACGGTGCAAGAATAGGAAATGTATAATATCTGCAATTGAGAAACAACAAAGGCGGATTGTATATTTCCTATTCTTGCACCGTGCAACGACATATCCTAGGCATAGAGAATACCCCTATTGCTTATAGTATTGATTTACTTTTTTGAAAATGAAAATTAGCAATGCAATTAAGGTTATTACCACAAACATATCTATATACATTTCTTGTTTGGTAGAAATATTTCCATTTATGGCAATATTCTCCGTTATCTTCGTTTCCTGCCCTATCGCAACCATCGTTTCTTTTAGATTAGTAATATTAACAAATAATTTTGGAACTTCTTTACTCATGAGGTGAGTATTTTGAACGATAATTTCTATTAGTAATTTAAATGTTGTTTATTGTTTATCTATTTTTCTTATAATGCAATTTATATTCTTAAAAATATTTTTATGATTTTTACAATGGTCTAAAAAAATTTTATGTTTATTCTAGCTTCACAAATAAAGCAACATTTATATTCTGACATATTGTTTACAATTTTATTCTATTTTATTTTTAATTTTGAATTTAATATCTTTAAGTTGCTGTATATACTTATATTTTTCCGGCCCTTTTGTAATTGTAATTAGTTTATATATTTCATTCAGCTCCTTGCGTTGCTTCACTTGCCTCCCGGCACGAGTTTTTTTTATTGTTTTTGTCTGCTTTTGTTGTTTCTTAAATTCTTGCCTCAATTTATGTTCTTCTATTGTTAACTTCTTTGGCCCAGGAATCCGCGTTGCTGTGTACTCTGGAACCTCTTGTTGCTGTCCCTGGTATTTAGTCACGGGCAGGGGTACGTATTTTTCAATCATATGTTTTGCTGCTAGTGTAGCACACTTTTGGAAAATTCTGTCGAATTCTTCCGACATCTGAGTTGCAGGATTTTTAAATAATTTTTACGCAGGATCTTTCGCACTTTTTTTTTGTAGCACGATCACAGGTTTAGTCCGCAGGATCTATAGCAAGATCGCAGGTTTGGTCGGCAGGATCGCCATGTTATGCAGGATTTTTAAATATTTTTATTTAGTTCTAAGTTCAGGCAGGGAAATAGCAAGGCTTCTTTTCATTTGATCTGCCTCGAGGCAGTATTTTTTTTATCATTCAAGCCACAAGGCTTGGTTTGAATTTAAAGAACTTGTTGTTAAGATGTAATTAAAAAAACTGCCTTTATTTAATTCCCAACAAGGGTTTTTATAATAAAACTATTGAGTGAAAAGTGACAACATTTTACTTTCACTCAAATTAATAATTCTTACTCAATACATTTAACATATACAAAAATAACTTAAACTAAATCTGCTTACAATTATTACACATCTGTGTGTCATAAATATTCTGCTTGCACATCTGTAATCGTACCCATCATAACCCACTAACAGGTCACAAACTCAAGTGTACTACTTTTGGCAGCGATCTGCTTACACAATGTATAACATGAATCACGCCGCTGGTAGCACTTAAATTTGTTCTGTTTACGTTTGCATTGGTTTTACCACAAGCATGCAGTGAAACCAAAACAAATCGTTTTTAGCTTTGTATGTTACGATGTGACAAATGACATTGGTCAGTTAAGCGACATGTGCATTACACTGTGTTCGCAGCAACGCATTTCAAAGCACAGCAACGAGAAGTTTTACTTTTTGATGGTATCTAGTGGCAACAACACGAAAGTCAATCAACGTAATTTTAAAAGAAATTTTTACAACCACAACAACAGCAACAACTACCATTCGACAAAAAGCGGTGTAGGACACTTAGCGAGTGTTTGCTTCAAGAAGAATGTCAATGTGGTTGAAGTATTAGATAAAAATATTAATTGTTATAATTTTTTGAATAGTTACGATTTATATTCCGATTTTTCTATTTGCAGTGTTGCTGAACAGACTTCGTCTCTATCTCCATTCTATCACCGTAGAGGTTAATAGGGTCCCTTTAGATGTTTACTGGACACCGTTGCCGCTTGTTCGTTACTGCCTAGAGCAAATTTTGATAAATATTTTTATCAAAACTCTTTAAAATCGTGTTTGGATGAATTTTACGCATATAACGGTGGCCATATTGAAGTATCTAGTGAGTTTTCAGCAACCATTATTTTTAAAGGTCAAAAGTAATACTTGCAGCCCTTCGGTTTTAGGCCGCGATTTTATGTTGTTATTTAAAATTGGTCTTTCACAAATTAACTCCATTTCTAAGCACGATGAGTTAATAGCAAGAATTAAAAGCAAGTTTAGCGAAGTTTTTATGGACGGTCTAGGTACGTACAACGTAAATGAGGTAAAGTTAAAGTTAATTGAAGGTGCAGTTCCAATATTTTGCAAGCCAAGGCCCATACCGTTCGCGTGGCGTAAGGAAGTAGAAAGCCAGCTTAATGATTTAGTAAAAAAAGGTGTTCTGGTCCAGGTGGAGAACTCAGAATGGGGTACACCATTAGTCTCCGTAGTTAAACCAAATGGTAAACTTCGCATTTGCGGAGATTATGTTGCGTCCGTGGCGTAGTTGGTTAAAGTGCGTGGCCGCTATGTCAACGAACCTGGAGACCCAGGTTCGAACCCCAGCAGCGACAGTAAATTATTTGAATTAAAGTAATTTTTCTGTACGGCCGCCACCTCTCTGCAGACAATGGCAAACCTCAGAGAGTAATCAAAATGCCATGTAAAGCTTCTTGAGAATAAGAACATTTCGTTCATCGCCGTTCGGAGTCGGCGTTAAGCCTGTAGGTCCATTTCCCGGTCAATTGTGTACAAACTTAATAACACGCACAACACAATTGATCCTAAGAAGCTAGGTCAAAGTCCTTTCGAGGGCCGAAATGGCCAGTTATTTATTTTTTATTTATTTTATAAATAAATATTAAGTAGACGTTAGGTACCCTCTATCTCGAATAGATGAATTGTTTTCGTCCTTACAAGGACAATTATTTTCGAAGTGAATGGAGTACACATATTGGTATTTTTAAGGTAACTCGCTTACCTTACGGAGTCAATCCAGCTGCGGCTATTTTTCAAAAAACAATTGAAAATATGCTGCGTGGTATACCAAATGTTGTTAATTATTCAGACGACATAGTAGTTACTGGTAAAAACTTACAAGAACATGTTAAATCAATTGAGGCCATATTAAGTAAATTACAATCAGTAGGCGTCCGTGGCGTAAATTAGTAAGTAAATTAGTGGCGTCCGTGACGTAGTTGGTTCATGTGCGTGGCCGCTATGTCAAAGAACTTTGGAAACCCAGGTTCGAACCCCAGCAGCGACAGTAAATTATTTGAATAAAAATAATTTTTCTGTACGGCCGCCACCTCTCTGCAGACAATGGCAAACCTCAGAGAGTAATCAAAATGCCATGTAAAGCTTCTTGAGAACGAGAACATTCCGTTCATCGCCGTTCGGAGTCGGCGTTAAGCATGTAGGTCCGGTTCTCGGTCAATTGTGTACAAACTTAATAACACGCACAACACAATTGATTATAAGAAGCTAGGTCAAAGTCCTTTCAAGGGCTGAAATGGCCAGTTATTTATTTTTTTTTTTTTTTACAATCAGTAGGACTGAGATTGAATGTGTGAATTTTTCAGGAGTAGCATTTCCTACTTAGGGTTTAATATCGATCAGAATGGGTTAAGTAAAAACAAAGACAGAGTTTCTGCAGTGTTGAACTCACCCATTCCCGAGAATGTGGCGGAAGTTAGAGCTTTTGTGGGTACGTTGAATTATTATTCAAAATTGATACCAAATTTCGCTAATAAAATGGTTCCGCTGTATGAATTATTAAAAAAAAATGTCAAGTTTAAATGGACAAAACAGTGCCAAAGCTCATACGAATTGCTTAACCTTCATCCGGATTTGTCATCAAATTGATGACATATTTGATTTAAAATGCTTATATTCTTTGTTTTTTATGGAATCGATCTGAGATTTTGGCTCAATGGTTAAATCGTATATAAATTTTTTATTTTTGGTATCAGATTTGTGCTCACATGACACATATGTTCTGTATAAAAAATTTCCTTAATAAGTATTTGTCATCAAATTGATGACGCTATATTCTAACAGGTGTCTTTATTTTGTTGCATTATTTCCTCTCTTTTTTTCGTCATTATTTTGTTCTTTGCTTCCAGACATCATTGTTTGCTTCCAGACGCATGCACAGTTATTTGCATTGTTTACGAATTTTTTTTAAGAAATAATGGCGGTATTCACGATCTGGAGTTTTTGGAGTATTATTAGTAAATTAAAAAGAACTTGCTACAAATTGTGAGCACTTCAAAGTTTTCTGAGAAAAATAACTTACAGCGCAAACAAATTATGCCATATTTTCTTAGAACAAATTAAATTTGCTGTGCTGCCTTGTACACAATGCAATGATGCCATAGAACGTCGAGTCAGCTGTTTTTCAAATACACAAATACTATGCAAAATTAAGAATAGAGTTCCACAATTGTAAATTCAGTATAAAAATAAAAATATAAAAAAAAAAAATAAATAACTGGCCATTTCAGCCTTTGAAAGGACTTTGACCTAGCTTCTTATGATCAATTGTGTTGTGCGTGTTATTAAGTCTGGCTTAACGCCGACTCCGAACGGCGATGAACGGAATGTTCTTATTCTCAAGAAGCTTTACATGGCATTTTTATTACTCTCTGAGGTTTGCCATTGTCTGCAGGGAGGTGGCGGCCGTACAGAAAAATTATTTTAATTCAAATAATTTTCTGTCGCTGCTGGGGTTCGAACCTGGGTCTCCAGGTTCTTTCACATAGCGGCCACGCACTTTAACCAACTACGCCACGGACGCCATCTGTAAATTCAGTATAGTATTTGGAAAATGTTCATGTTTTGTTTTTGTAAAACTGTCAAATTTACTACAAATATCAAACTTATCAAAAATACAGAATACAAGACCATAAACTCCAGATCGTGAATACCGCTAATATAAAATTTGCAAAAATGAATTCTTGGTTCGATAATTATCTACTGATGATAGTGATCTATTCGAAAGTGATGAAGATGAAGATTATATACCAAGTGAAAATGAATTTGATTGTGATAACTATAATAGTGATGATTCAGATAATGATATTTTCAATCAACAAACAAGAGAAGCAGCAGTGTTAGATGAAAATATTTGATTGATGTCAAAAGACAAAAATTTGCTCGTTCTAATAATTCTTCCACTCTTTATTTTGTTGCCAGGCAAGGTAAATAATGTATTCTTTTTTTAATGACGGCCTCGTAAGTTGAGTAGGTAGCGTGCTCGACTGCTACCCCAGAGGTCCCGGGTTCGATTCCCTGACAGGCCAGGTCCTTCGCTTCAAACCTTTCTAAAATTGTCTATCCTAATTTATAATCAACGGAAATAAAGAATTCATCAATATTGAAGACCTGAAGTTGTAGCTGATGGTAGAGAAGTTTGTGGATGAGATTGCCTTATACCTTTAATTGACTGAGGTAAAGGCATAACACTTGCCTCTGATTCGAATTTATATGTTTCTTTGGCTTTCCACCACGCTTCGAACATCCTACACGTGTTTCACTTGATTGCCTTTTCCTTCCAACTAATCTATCAGTTGAGTGTTTGAGTGAACTGTGGGACGACAAGCATTAATTTGAATTTTCTTTTTTTTTTAATAATAAAATAAAACAATATTTATTTTTGGATTAAAATCATAAATAGAGATGGATTCAATCAAAACATGAAAAAATATTTTTTACTGTTTTATTTATTAGTGAAAACTTGGAATTTTTACGTGTCATCAATTTGATGACAGTAATGCTTTTATGTATTAAAAAAAGGAATGCGGATGAGGGTTAAACAAGACGTCACATCAGATCAAGTTCTAACACATTTCAATCCTAGGATTCCTATCATTTTGTCTACTGATGCTTCAAATGCAGCAGTGGCGAGGGTTTTATGTCACGTTCTTACAAGTGGAGTAAGAAAACCAATAGCTTTCGTGTCACGGGCGTTAACACAAGCGGAAATAAATTACAGCACTATTCAAAAGGAAGCGCTTGCGATAATTTTTAGCATAACAAAGCTAAAGCAATATTTGTTGGGAAACCATTTTACCTTAGAAACAGATCCCAAGCCAACCATGGCAGCTGCTAGAATTCAAAGATGGGCGTACATTCTGTCCGGTTTTAGTTATGAAATCCGTTACATTAAGGAATCTTCCAATTTGGCGGATCATGTTTCACGGTTGTCCCAAGAAAAAGCAGTTACTAATTTTTTAGATCTGGATTATGTCAATTTTATTCGAACAACCAGCTTAATTTGAACTTTAAAGGTATAGCCAGGGCATCTAGGCAAGATTCCATTTTGTCCAAACTTATGGCAGCCATTCAGAATGGAATGGTAAGCTCGTTGAAAGGGACGACTTCAGTCCGTATCGTAGCAAGGAAAACGAGTTATCGGTGGACTATGGTTGTGTTTTGTGGGGATATAGAGTTGTAATTCTGACAAAATTTCGCGATAAAGTATTGAACACGTTGCTTCGTTCGCATTTTGGCATTATTAAAACGAAAGCTTTCGCTCGCTCCTACGTTTGGTGGCCCAAACTCGATCAAAACATTGAAAGTATGATATCGAATTGTATACCATGTAAATATTGTCTAGCGAGTCCACAAAAGAGCTCTTTAATTCCATGGAAACCAACGGATTCTGCTTGGTCACGAGTCCATGTTGATTATGCTGGACCATTCAAAGGCTTTAGTTTTGTAATAGTTATTGATTCTTATTCTAAATGTGCAGAAGTTTTTAAAACAAAGGATATAACGACAAGTTTTACAATCAATAAATTACGCGAAGTTTTTGCTAGGTTTGGGTTACCAGATACGTTAGTTAAGGACAAAGGGTGTCAGTTCAGATCTTCCGAATTTCAGCAGTTTTTATCATTTAATCAAATCAAGCATTGCTTGACAGCATCAGGCCATCCAGCAACTAACGGACAAGCTGAAAATTTCGTAAAAACTTTTAAAAAAATCTATGCAGGCGAATTTAACTGAAGGTAATAGTCTTAATATATGTCAGGTATTAGATACGTTCTTGTTTGATTATCGATGCACAAAACATTGTACTACCGATGAGCCGCCAGCAAAATTATTATTAGGAAGAAAACTAAAAAAATCATTTTAGCTTGCTTAAACCACCGCTTGTTAAGGAGGTGATTTCTGAAAGACAATTAATAAATATAAAGGTAACCTAAATATAACGTTTGAAAACGGTGCGAATGTTTTCGTCCGAGATTACTCAAACCCAAACAAAGAGGGTTGGAAAGAGGCCACAGTCGCTAAACGTGTCGGGCCAAGATCTTACCGTTGCATATTGACTCGAAATAACAAACTGGCTAAGAGGCATCTTGATCAAATTATCCCTGGAACCGTTGATCAAAATGTTACTCAAACATTGGCTCAGAAAGATAGAGAACAGGTGACAAAGGTTTCTGAGAGACGGATAGAAGAAACTCCTTGTACCTCGACGGCAGCGACTATTGGAAGAGAGGAATCTGTTCACGCGCAAAACGTCGAAGATAGAAATCTGCGTGTTCTAAAACGTATTAATTACAAAAAATAATCAGGACAGTAAATGTTATACGGATAGAAATATCGTTTAAAGTAAGAAAACCTAAGTTTTTATTAAACACGATTAGAATAAGTTTCACTTGTAATTAATTCGTATTACTTGTAATTATTCGTGCTTTATTGAAATTAACTAAAATTCCTTTTTTTTTTGTATTTTTAAGATTGATAATGTTATCAACGCCCTCTACATGAATATGTTGTAACTAGTAATAAGCGATTCGTTGTATTTTAATAATGAAAAATAAAGTTAGTCTTCTACTACTCGCGTTGTATGACGTTGTAACCCATAATCATTAGCGAAAGAAAAAAGATATTCGTTAAGTACTCTGTGATTCCTTTCGAGAGCTCCTATCGTTTCATGATGGTAGGTTAGGTTAGGAGGGAATGGCAACCCGACGTTGCCTACACGGGGGCCTATTGGTCCATTGTGGTTCCCTATGTCTGTGGACCTACTGTGGCAAAACCAAATAAAGTCTTAGGCACTGGAGCAAGGTTGGTTGAATCAACCGGTGCTCCGTATAAATCTAAAAAGATCCATCAGTGGTACGTCCACGAGCTCTTGCAGTTCTCCGTACACTCTGCTTCCCATGTGGCGAAGTCGGCGTTGTTGGAGATTGGGACACTCGCAAAGTAGATGCTTGATGGTGGGGATGGGGATGGATCTGTTTCCTCGACATCTCCACAGCTTCTGCAGGCCATGATCAACCCAATCACAGAACTTCTTTACAGTTCAGAGTCCTCCCTAGCCAATCTGTCTGCTATTTCGTTTCCCTCTATGTCACGATGACCGGGGACCCAGCAGATATTGATCTTGTGGGGAGGACTGATTCTGATGAGAGCTTGCCGGCAGCTCAGTACAGATTTCGATTTAGTTGTTTCGCTGCGGAGTACTTTTATCGCAGCCTGGCTGTCCACAAAGATTGTAATCCTTGATGGATAGATGTTCCTTGATTGGATTGTCGTAGCTGCTTTCTCGATCGCAAAAATTTCTGCTTGAAAGACACTACAGTAATCTGTAAGTCTTTATGACAGGGATATTTGTAGTGTATTACAGTAGACTCTGGCTCCCGTGCCATTCTCCTTTTTGGATCCATCAGTGAAGATCTGGTTCGAATCCCATTCTTCTCTTTTTGGAAAGGAGAATGATATGTTCTGCCGAAAATCTATTTCCGGGGTGATGTAATCGGAGGTGGTGGCGAGATCCTCAGGACTATACTTTGTGAGTATAGAGGCGTGTCCATGCGTCCAGTGCCTCCAAAGTTTAGCTTCCTTAAGTCGTAACGCCGCTTTGGTTGCAGTGGTTTCCATGAACTCGTCCAGGGGGAGGAGGTTCAATATGACCTCCAGGCCTGCCTGAGGCGTTGATCGTTGTGCACCTGTTATTCCTAGACAGGCCAATCTCTTTACTCTAGAGAGAGAGTTGAGGTAGCTTGTCTTCTCAGTGGCTTTCCACCATACAATCGAGCCATAGGTTAGTATTAGCCTGACGATAGCCGTGTACATCCAATGGATAACAATTAGTCTCATCCCCTATTTGGTGCCGAAGGTTTTCTTGCAAGCGTAAAAGGCACTGGTTGCTTTCTTTATTCTCTCTTCAGTGTTGCTTTGCCAAGTGAGCTTTGAGTCAAGGATTACTCCGAGATATTTTGCTTTATTGGATAGCTGTTTTGCCATTTTTTTTTTTTTTTTTTTGGGAGGCAAAAATTTTAAATTTTATTTCTTTTTGTGAATAGCACCAGTTCGGTTTTATCGGGGTTGACCCCTAGGCCGTTTGGTACTGCCCACGAGACCGTTTCTTTAAGTGCTGTTTCTATCATGTTGCTGATGGTTGAGAGATGCTTCCCTCCCACCAGAAGCACGACGTCGTCAGCGTATGCTCAGCCCTGCTATAATCTTTTGCGGTGGAGTGAGTAGCTTTCCCAGCTTTTGGTATGAAGACTACTTTCACCTCTCTCCAATTTACGGGCACGTAACCTAGCCTTAGTGGCGTCCGTGGCGTAGTTGGTTAAAGTGCGTGGCCGCTATGTCAAAGAACCTGGAGACCCAGGTTCGAACCCCAGCAGCGACAGAAAATTATTTGAATTAAAATAATTTTTCTGTACGGCCGCCACCTCTCTGCAGACAATGGCAAACCTCAGAGAGTAATCCAATCCCATGTAAAGCTTCTTGAGAATAAGAACATTACGTTCATCGCCGTTCGGAGTCGGCGTTAAGCCTGTAGGTCCCTTTCTCGGTCAATTGTGTACAAACTTAATAACACGCACATCACAATTGATCATAAGAAGCTAGGTCAAAGTCCTTTCAAAGGCTGAAATGGCCAGTTATTTATTTTTTATTTAACCTAGCCTTAGGCAATTATTAAAAATTTTTAAAAGCCAGGTTGAGATAGCCTAGAGAGCGTGCTGAAGCATAGCGGGGGTGATACCATCGGGTCCAGCCGATTTATACGGCTTGAAAGATTTAATCGCCCACTCTATTTTGTGCTCTGTTATTAAATAGGGTATATCATTGTTGGTTTCTGGGAAGATACTTCTGGATATGTACGGGTTCACATGTATTGCGGGATCAGTACAGCCAGGGAAGTGGGCTTCCATGAGTAGTGTCACCGTCTCCTGGCAAGTTTCCGTCCACGTGTTATCTGAGCGCTTAAGGTAACCGGATCCTTTGATAGGATTTTGAGTATTCGGGCCGCCTCGCTAGTGTTCTCAATGGACAGAAAGATTTCCACGATTGCCTTTTAGCTCTTCTTAGGTCCCTAGTATAGGAGTTGAGAGCAGATCTATAAGAGTCCCAGTCTCTATTTTCCATTTTCACGATGGTGCTGAGAAAATTTGTGATATTTTAACTAAGTCGCAAACATTTTTTAATAGTTCATTCGTGAACTCTGTACCTCTGTCAGATTTTAGTTTTTTGAAAAATTCGTATTTTAAAATTAACTACTAGTGTTTGGGCTATTGTTTTTGCGTCTTTCATTTCAATTGGGTGTACAATAACAATTTTTGTCAGTTCACATTGCATGGTCAGTATGTACCTAAATCCGTTTGAGATTTTTAATGGTCCGACAGTGTCAATTGATATTGTTTCAATACTTGTGTTCGGAGTATTAGTTATTGTCATTTTCTCTTTAATGTGTGTAGTTTGTTTATTACGAGTGCAATATATACATTTACATGCTGCAGCATGTTATATATTCTCTTAAATTCTTCTTTTTGTATAATTTCAAATATGATATCCTTTTTCATCTAGCGCTAGCTCTTATATATTCAATTTATTCATTTTAGATACTAATTTATTCAGAATCGGCTATAGAGTCGTTGAATCATCATTAGATCTCGCATGCATATTTATTTATTAATATTTCATCAAGCAGAGAGGAAATCTCTTACAGACTACTAAGTATATATATAACATTAAAATTAATAATAATATACAATAGCTGCGTTCGATTCGCCAGCCTATACTCAATTCATGTCGCTTATTTCAAAATTTGTATGGGAAAACAACAACAAAGTCTACAGCTAGTTGAGTATAGAGTAGGTCAATTATCAGTTGAGTTGAGTAAAGTTGCGTTGCCAGTTTCTTATTTTTTAGTTGGTTTGTGTACGGAATAAGATAAAAGTAATAGATTCTGTCAAAATGTAATGTGAGTACAAAAACAAAATTAATTTATTGGCGACATTATGTGATCTGTAAAAATAAAAGTGTTGCCAACTATGCAGTAAGTAACAGCTAAGTGAGTAGCCGTTTTTTTCGTAGTTGAGTTGAGCACTGGCGAATCGAACGCAGCTAATATACAATAATATACAATCAATGTAATAATTACGAGTAAGTTGCATATAAAAATTAAGATTGATGACAACTAAGTTAAGGTTAAACTTTGCATAAAGGAGAAAACGGTATGAATGTATATGGAAGGTCTAGATAACTATCAGAGGGCGAGACCAAAGTAAATCATCAAGGTGCGTGATAAAGACAACCACTGGTTAGTAACATTAGGTAACGCGGAAAACTTGGAGCAGGTTGAGATTTGTTTTAAACTGAGTTCTTGAAATTGAATCGAATATGTCAATCAATGACAAAACCCTGTTTGCCTCAATAGTGCAGCGCGTGATAGGCTCATTTCGAGCATATTCAGATCTGTGAAAAGGAACCCGAAAGGTAAACTGGCTACGAAGATAGCGGAGTGGGGTAAGGAAATCTAGCAAACCAAGTAGAGTGGGACACTGGATATGGTGATGAATCAGGTCACGAATAAAAATGACTGACTGCATCTTGCGTCTAGATTCGAGGGAGCAAATATCAAATCCCTAAAGTCCTCTGAGTTCCTAATAATGAAGCCAAGCATCGAGTTAGACTTGTTGATGATGAGATTTATATGATCTTTAAAATTAAGACGAGGGGCAACACGTTGAAGTGAACATGAGTTAATAAAATAGGAGTTTGTTGACGGGAGTGATGATCTATAAAAAGAGATACATTGACATTTGGAGATGTTAAGTGGTAGTTCATTCTGTTCACACCAGGCGAAGATTGAATCAATGCCTGTTTGGAGAAGTAGGGCATCCTCATTTGACTTAATCGATCGAAAAAGCTTCAGATCGTCGGCGAAAAGAAGGCTTTGGGAATGACGTATGACCCTAGGAAGGTCATTAATAAATATTAAGAACAGTAAGGGCCCTAGATGGCTGCCTTGGGGAACACCGGACGTAACTTCGAAGAGATTGGATAGGTTGTTATTAATTTTTACTGATTGGCGGCGATTAGAAAGGTATGATTGGAACCAGTATAGGAGGTTAGAGTGAATTCCTAGGGAGGCAAGTTTTAAAATAAGGTGTTTGTGAGAGACTTTGTCAAATGCTTTCGCAAAATCAGTAAAGATGACATCAGTTTGAAGACCTGCTTCAAAGTTAGTAATAATAACATTACAAAAAAGTACCAAGTTCGTTAACGTAGATTTACCTGCTAAGAAACCATGTTGTTCCGGAGATATCACATTTTTAACATGGAATGCCATTTTGTCATATATGATTTTGTCGAAGATTTTAGGTATGACGGAAAGTTTACAAATGGGTCTATAGTTTTTAATTTCATGCTTAGGACCGGATTTGTGGATGGGGACTATGTAAGAATGTTTCCGGGCATCAATAAATCGGCCACTAGATACTGATTTTCTAAGGATTAAAAAGAGAGGAGTCGCCAGGGAAGCGGCACATCTTCGTGAAACGATTTGAGCTAAACCATCAGGACCTGGTATATGGTTAGCTTTAAGGCTAGCTAAAGCAGTTGCGATATCTTCAGTTTGGAATGAAAGATCACCTAGGTCAAGGACAGAATCATAAGGTGTTTCGTCAAAGTTAGGATTACATCACCTTTTAGGATTACATCATTGAGGATCTAACCTCAAAATTTAACACTTCATAATGGAAAAGTCATTGGGTTGCGGAATATGCAGATCTAAGTGGAGCACTTATGAAGACTTCATCTCGTGCTGCGGGTGCTCTAAACTTTTTCATCCAAAATGCGCGGGACTTTCCGCCCGAATTGGGGATGCTTTGAGAGGCACTACGCCAAATGGTCTGCAATGGTTTTGCACTAATTGCAGAAAGTTTTCCAGTGCCACTATTCTACAAAAGCTTTTAGAATGCTGCTCCTCGGCGTCTAGTTTGGAGAGCGAGTTCGTGAAAGTCAGTAATGCCCTGTCTAATCACTCCAATACACTTTCTAGTTTGGTTGAGTTAATACACGGAAGCATTTCTTCAAAACCTCCAATTTCACCAGCTCCATCAGGCAATACCGCGTCTGGTAAGGATAACTACTCTATAATTACGCGTGCATCTGCTAAATCGTCATCATCATCATCAACATCTTCATCATCATTATCAGCCACATCATCAGCCAAATCTCCATTATCATCATCATCATCAACATACGTTGCTCAGACATCATCTTTTTCGGCTACATCAGAACTACCCATTAATTCTGCCAATATCGATTCTATGGCTCAACTGCATACTCAACATAAATCGCCTGCATTACAACCTACTGCTTCGCCTGCAATACAACCTGCATTACAACCTACTGCTTCTAGTCTTTTGTCATCGTCTCCAACCTCTGCGCTTCCTGTTTCCTCTAGAACGGATATAATATGTAATAATATAACGCCTAGTATGACAGTGAATCGTGAAATTCCTTCAATTGAGCTAAATTCGGCATATATCGCTCCCGCGATTAGTGATCATCAACGGAGTCTGCTTCAATTGCCTTCAAGTTTACCTGCCGCTGCCGGTGCATCGACACTAACCTCTGCGCGGACTGTTGCCAACCTTGTCGTTGTGCAAAGACCTCTGCGTAAGTCTGTTTTCATCTCCAGATTGGCTCCATCTACGTCTGTGAATGAGGTCATGTCATATTTAACATCAAAAATTCAACCATCAGCGCCTATCATCTGTCACAAACTTTCTTCAAACGTGGTTCGGGAGATATCATCCTTTAAATTATTCGTGGATAACTTGGATTTCTCAACTATAGTATCTCCGAGTTTTTGGCCAACTGGTACAACGGTACATGAATTCATACCTCGTCCTCGACAGGTGATACCTCATGAAAGATCAACGCTCAACTCGTCTTCTACTCCAAAAAACTGACCGGATCTAGTCATAGGTATTCTTTATATTATCAGAATATTGGTGGCATAAGAACTAAAATTAATCAGTTTTTCTTAACTTCTAGTGGTTTAGACTTCGATGTAATTATTTTCACTGAGACATGGCTGACAGACAGTCATCTAACTTCTGAAATATTCAATGGCACTTCTTACAGCGTTTTCCGTAAGGATCGCTGTTCTCTTACTACTGGGTTTTCACGTGGTGGCGGAGTTTTAGTAGCTATTAATAACTCATTCTCTTGTAACCAGTTATTGCCTCCTCATAGTAATGCTGCTCAGCCTGCTTCCATAGACATTGATCAGGTTATCATTAAACTCTTTGTCGACCGTTCGTTTGAACTTTTTATTATTGCGAGTTACATTCCACCTAGAAGCTCTCAGGACCTATACAATGCGCACTTTGAAAACTGCCGTTTCGTTCTTGAGAATCTTAACAATAATTATCAACATGTAGTGTTTGCTGGGGATTTTAACCTAGGGAACATTATTTGGAAGCCTGACTGTGATGAAGCCTACCTCCTCCCGTTTAATGCCCACGGGTCAATTGAAAACCTTTTAGTTGACTTTCTGAGTCTTCATGACTTAGTCCAAATCAATGATATTCACAATGATCTTAATCGAACTCTCGATCTTGTATTCGTGGATAAAGAATTTAATTTTTCTTTACAATCACCCATCTCACCTCTTTTTCAAGGTACCTACCATCATAAACCCATTTCAATTGATTTCTCGTCTTATCAATATCAAAAATTGGCCATAAATGATAACTTCTCGTTTAATTATAAAAATGCGGATTTTAATGCAATTAACAATGTCTTGTCTTCAATCTCGTGGGACTCTGTACTTAATAACACTGACCTATCCGTTGCATATGAAAAGTTTTTTGCTATCTTAAATGATTCGGTGAATAGATTTGTCCCTCGTTCTAAGATCTCTAATAATAGCAACCCTCCCTGGTTTAATAAAAGACTTACTAATCTTAAGAATAGAAAAAATAAAGCCTTTAAACACTATAAATTTAGCAATTCAAATAATGATCTTAAGACCATTTACTTATCGCTCCAGCGTCAATTCGTTACTCTTAATAAATTTCTTTACAATTCCTACATAAACTCTACTGAATTAACCATCAAGCAAAACTGCAAATATTTTTGGACATTTATTAATAAAAAAAGAAAATCTAATGGTCTTCCTAAGTCTATGAGTTATCATGGGTCCTCCTCTGATCACACTCCATCTATCTGTAATTTTTTTGCCAACTACTTTAAATCTGTATATTCTCCTGTTACAAATTCTAATTATGTGATTTCTAATAGCCCGTTTGATTCTATCTTAGACCTTGGCGACTTGTCTTTTTCCTTGTGTGACATCGAATCAGCTCTATCAAACCTTAAAAATAGTTCATCTGCGGGACCTGACGGCTTGGCGCAAATTGTTTTGAAAAATTGCGCTTCTTCATTAGCCTACCCTCTTTTCTTGATTTTCAATAAATCAATTACTGAGGGATATTTTATTAATAGTTGGAAAACATCTCATATTATTCCGATCTTTAAATCTGGTGCCAAGCAAGATATAAAAAACTACAGACCAATTTCAAAAATATCGTGCATTCCAAAAGTCTTTGATAAAATCGTGTACAGTAAATTATCATCTCTTGTCAAATGCATAATGTCACCTGCCCAGCATGGTTTCTTATCAGGCAAATCTACTAGTACCAACTTAACCCTTTTTTGCAATTACGTGATTCGAAATTTCGAAGCCGGCCTCCAAACCGATGTTATTTTTACCGATTTTGCTAAGGCTTTCGATAAAGTTGACCATAACCAACTTTTACTCAAACTTGCATCTTTAGGTATCCACTCTAATCTCCTAATTTGGTTAAGATCTTATCTGTTTGGCCGCATTCAGATAGTAAAGATCAATGACTGCCTATCTAGCCCTTTCGCCGCTACTTCTGGGGTTCCGCAAGGTAGTCACCTTGGACCTCTCTTATTCCTGCTTTTCATCAATGACCTTCCTTCTGTAGTCAAACATTCTCAATGTCTCCTATTCGCCGATGACCTCAAGCTTTTCAGTTCAATAAGCTCGTTTGACGATGCAAATCTTCTACAAAATGATATTGATTCCGTCGTTACATGGTGCGAGATGAATAAACTGCCGCTTAATATCTCTAAATGCCAATGTCTTTCATTCTCTAGAGCATCATTACCTTTAATCAATAATTATTTAATGGACTCTCGCCAACTTGAAAGAATTTCTTATAAGAAAGACCTTGGCATTTTGTTAGACTCTCGGATGAATTTCAAAGAACATATCAACTTCGTCATTAATAAGTCTAACTCCATGTTAGCCTTCTTAATTCGAAATGCGAAAGAATTTAAAGATCCCTACACCCTTAAACTTCTGTATGTCTCTCTTGTTCGACCTCATTTGGATTACTGCTCTGTTGTCTGGAACCCATGCTCGTCGACTCAAGCTCTTAGAATTGAAAGGGTTCAAAAAAAATTTACCAGATTTATGGTCTTTCAATTAAATTGGAACCTTCCTGAGCCTCTTCCTTATAGTACAAGATGTGCCCTAATCGATATCAGTTCCTTGATTTCCAGACGCCGAATGCATTCTATTATTTTCATTCGTGACCTGGTCCACCATCATATTCAAGACCCTACCCTTCTTGCTATGTTGGACTTTTTTTCACCACCTCGATATCTTCGTAGTCAATTCAGCTTCCGAGCTCCCTTCCATAGATGTTCTTATGCCCAGAATGAACCAATTACTCGTTGCATTACGGAAACAAATCTAGTCTTGCCATTTATTGACATTTTCAACTCGACCACTAGAACTAGTTTTAAAATTAATCTACAACTTCTTCCATTATTTTATACCTGCTAATTTAATCAATCAATCTTGTTAAATAATCAAATTAAATTTTAATCGTTATTTTTGTTTGTTTGCATTTTGCTTCTATGATTTGATGTTATTTATAATTTATATTTTTTTTATTTAATAATAATTTTCTTTATAATAATAATGTATCTTTACTTATGGTAACTTATGCCACTGTTTAATTCGTTTTTCTTAAATCTGGTTAGTTTAATTTATCTATTACAAAATTGTTTTTCTCTAATTTATATTTAAGTAGTCAGTAAGAGTATACTCTGTTTGATGAAATAAATAAATAAATAAATAATCGGAGGTGGTGGCGAGATCCTCAGGACTATACTTTGTGAGTATAGAGGCGTGTCCATGCGTCCAGTGCCTCCAAAGTTTAGCTTCCTTAAGTCGTAACGCCGCTTTGGTTGCAGTGGTTTCCATGAACTCGTCCAGGGGGAGGAGGTTCAATATGACCTCCAGGCCTGCGCGTGAGGGTCAAGCGGGCGATCTTCACATGGCAACGTGTCTGACTGCCTCAACCTGGTGAGGCCAGCATTATCCATGTCGAACTCGTCTCAAGTCGACTTTGACGAAACACCTTATGATTCTGTCCTTGACCTAGGTGATCTTTCATTCCAAACTGAAGATATCGCAACTGCTTTAGCTAGCCTTAAAGCTAACCATATACCAGGTCCTGATGGTTTAGCTCAAATCGTTTCACGAAGATGTGCCGCTTCCCTGGCGACTCCTCTCTTTTTAATCCTTAGAAAATCAGTATCTAGTGGCCGATTTATTGATGCCCGGAAACATTCTTACATAGTCCCCATCCACAAATCCGGTCCTAAGCATGAAATTAAAAACTATAGACCCATTTGTAAACTTTCCGTCATACCTAAAATCTTCGACAAAATCATATATGACAAAATGGCATTCCATGTTAAAAATGTGATATCTCCGGAACAACATGGTTTCTTAGCAGGTAAATCTACGTTAACGAACTTGGTACTTTTTTGTAATGTTATTATTACTAACTTTGAAGCAGGTCTTCAAACTGATGTCATCTTTACTGATTTTGCGAAAGCATTTGACAAAGTCTCTCACAAACACCTTATTTTAAAACTTGCCTCCCTAGGAATTCACTCTAACCTCCTATACTGGTTCCAATCATACCTTTCTAATCGCCGCCAATCAGTAAAAATTAATAACAACCTATCCAATCTCTTCGAAGTTACGTCCGGTGTTCCCCAAGGCAGCCATCTAGGGCCCTTACTGTTCTTAATATTTATTAATGACCTTCCTAGGGTCATACGTCATTCCCAAAGCCTTCTTTTCGCCGACGATCTGAAGCTTTTTCGATCGATTAAGTCAAATGAGGATGCCCTACTTCTCCAAACAGGCATTGATTCAATCTTCGCCTGGTGTGAACAGAATGAACTACCACTTAACATCTCCAAATGTCAATGTATCTCTTTTTATAGATCATCACTCCCGTCAACAAACTCCTATTTTATTAACTCATGTTCACTTCAACGTGTTGCCCCTCGTCTTAATTTTAAAGATCATATAAATCTCATCATCAACAAGTCTAACTCGATGCTTGGCTTCATTATTAGGAACTCAGAGGACTTTAGGGATTTGATATTTGCTCCCTCGAATCTAGACGCAAGATGCAGTCAGTCATTTTTATTCGTGACCTGATTCATCACCATATCCAGTGTCCCACTCTACTTGGTTTGCTAGATTTCCTTACCCCACTCCGCTATCTTCGTAGCCAGTTTACCTTTCGGGTTCCTTTTCACAGATCTGAATATGCTCGAAATGAGCCTATCACGCGCTGCACTATTGAGGCAAACAGGGTTTTGTCATTGATTGACATATTCGATTCAATTTCAAGAACTCAGTTTAAAACAAATCTCAACCTGCTCCAAGTTTTCCGCGTTACCTAATGTTACTAACCAGTGGTTGTCTTTATCACGCACCTTGATGATTTACTTTGGTCTCGCCCTCTGATAGTTATCTAGACCTTCCATATACATTCATACCGTTTTCTCCTTTATGCAAAGTTTAACCTTAACTTAGTTGTCATCAATCTTAATTTTTATATGCAACTTACTCGTAATTATTACATTGATTGTATATTATTGTATATTAGCTGCGTTCGATTCGCCAGTGCTCAACTCAACTACGAAAAAAACGGCTACTCACTTAGCTGTTACTTACTGCATAGTTGGCAACACTTTTATTTTTACAGATCACATAATGTCGCCAATAAATTAATTTTGTTTTTGTACTCACATTACATTTTGACAGAATCTATTACTTTTATCTTATTCCGTACACAAACCAACTAAAAAATAAGAAACTGGCAACGCAACTTTACTCAACTCAACTGATAATTGACCTACTCTATACTCAACTAGCTGTAGACTTTGTTGTTGTTTTCCCATACAAATTTTGAAATAAGCGACATGAATTGAGTATAGGCTGGCGAATCGAACGCAGCTATTGTATATTATTATTAATTTTAATGTTATATATATACTTAGTAGTCTGTAAGAGATTTCCTCTCTGCTTGATGAAATATTAATAAATAAATATGCATGCGAGATCTAATGATGATTCAACGACTCTATAGCCGATTCTGAATAAATTAGTATCTAAAATGAATAAATTGAATATATAAGAGCTAGCGCTAGATGAAAAAGGATATCATATTTGAAATTATACAAAAAGAAGAATTTAAGAGAATATATAACATGCTGCAGCATGTAAATGTATATATTGCACTCGTAATAAACAAACTACACACATTAAAGAGAAAATGACAATAACTAATACTCCGAACACAAGTATTGAAACAATATCAATTGACACTGTCGGACCATTAAAAATCTCAAACGGATTTAGGTACATACTGACCATGCAATGTGAACTGACAAAAATTGTTATTGTACACCCAATTGAAATGAAAGACGCAAAAACAATAGCCCAAACACTAGTAGTTAATTTTAAAATACGAATTTTTCAAAAAACTAAAATCTGACAGAGGTACAGAGTTCACGAATGAACTATTAAAAAATGTTTGCGACTTAGTTAAAATATCACAAATTTTCTCAGCACCATCGTGAAAATGGAAAATAGAGACTGGGACTCTTATAGATCTGCTCTCAACTCCTATACTAGGGACCTAAGAAGAGCTAAAAGGCAATCGTGGAAATCTTTCTGTCCATTGAGAACACTAGCGAGGCGGCCCGAATACTCAAAATCCTATCAAAGGATCCGGTTACCTTAAGCGCTCAGATAACACGTGGACGGAAACTTGCCAGGAGACGGTGACACTACTCATGGAAGCCCACTTCCCTGGCTGTACTGATCCCGCAATACATGTGAACCCGTACATATCCAGAAGTATCTTCCCAGAAACCAACAATGATATACCCTATTTAATAACAGAGCACAAAATAGAGTGGGCGATTAAATCTTTCAAGCCGTATAAATCGGCTGGACCCGATGGTATCACCCCCGCTATGCTTCAGCACGCTCTCTAGGCTATCTCAACCTGGCTTTTAAAAATTTTTAATAATTGCCTAAGGCTAGGTTAAATAAAAAATAAATAACTGGCCATTTCAGCCTTTGAAAGGACTTTGACCTAGCTTCTTATGATCAATTGTGATGTGCGTGTTATTAAGTTTGTACACAATTGACCGAGAAAGGGACCTACAGGCTTAACGCCGACTCCGAACGGCGATGAACGTAATGTTCTTATTCTCAAGAAGCTTTACATGGGATTGGATTACTCTCTGAGGTTTGCCATTGTCTGCAGAGAGGTGGCGGCCGTACAGAAAAATTATTTTAATTCAAATAATTTTCTGTCGCTGCTGGGGTTCGAACCTGGGTCTCCAGGTTCTTTGACATAGCGGCCACGCACTTTAACCAACTACGCCACGGACGCCACTAAGGCTAGGTTACGTGCCCGTAAATTGGAGAGAGGTGAAAGTAGTCTTCATACCAAAAGCTGGGAAAGCTACTCACTCCACCGCAAAAGATTATAGCAGGGCTGAGCATACGCTGACGACGTCGTGCTTCTGGTGGGAGGGAAGCATCTCTCAACCATCAGCAACATGATAGAAACAGCACTTAAAGAAACGGTCTCGTGGGCAGTACCAAACGGCCTAGGGGTCAACCCCGATAAAACCGAACTGGTGCTATTCACAAAAAGAAATAAAATTTAAAATTTTTGCCTCCCAAAAAAAAAAAAAAAAAATGGCAAAACAGCTATCCAATAAAGCAAAATATCTCGGAGTAATCCTTGACTCAAAGCTCACTTGGCAAAGCAACACTGAAGAGAGAATAAAGAAAGCAACCAGTGCCTTTTACGCTTGCAAGAAAACCTTCGGCACCAAATAGGGGATGAGACTAATTGTTATCCATTGGATGTACACGGCTATCGTCAGGCTAATACTAACCTATGGCTCGATTGTATGGTGGAAAGCCACTGAGAAGACAAGCTACCTCAACTCTCTCTCTAGAGTAAAGAGATTGGCCTGTCTAGGAATAACAGGTGCACAACGATCAACGCCTCAGGCAGGCCTGGAGGTCATATTGAACCTCCTCCCCCTGGACGAGTTCATGGAAACCACTGCAACCAAAGCGGCGTTACGACTTAAGGAAGCTAAACTTTGGAGGCACTGGACGCATGGACACGCCTCTATACTCACAAAGTATAGTCCTGAGGATCTCGCCACCACCTCCGATTACATCACCCCGGAAATAGATTTTCGGCAGAACATATCATTCTCCTTTCCAAAAAGAGAAGAATGGGATTCGAACCAGATCTTCACTGATGGATCCAAAAAGGAGAATGGCACGGGAGCCAGAGTCTACTGTAATACACTACAAATATCCCTGTCATAAAGACTTACAGATTACTGTCGTGTCTTTCAAGCAGAAATTTTTGCGATCGAGAAAGCAGCTACGACAATCCAATCAAGGAACATCTATCCATCAAGGATTACAATCTTTGTGGACAGCCAGGCTGCGATAAAAGCACTCCGCAGCGAAACAACTAAATCGAAATCTGTACTGAGCTGCCGGCAAGCTCTCATCAGAATCAGTCCTCCCCACAAGATCAATATCTGCTGGGTCCCCGGTCATCGTGACATAGAGGGAAACGAAATAGCAGACAGATTGGCTAGGGAGGACTCTGAACTGTAAAGAAGTTCTGTGATTGGGTTGATCATGGCCTGCAGAAGCTGTGGAGATGTCGAGGAAACAGATCCATCCCCATCCCCACCATCAAGCATCTACTTTGCGAGTGTCCCAATCTCCAACAACGCCGACTTCGCCACATGGGAAGCAGAGTGTACGGAGAACTGCAAGAGCTCGTGGACGTACCACTGATGGATCTTTTTAGATTTATACGGAGCACCGGTTGATTCAACCAACCTTGCTCCAGTGCCTAAGACTTTATTTGGTTTTGCCACAGTAGGTCCACAGACATAGGGAACCACAATGGACCAATAGGCCCCCGTGTAGGCAACGTCGGGTTGCCATTCCCTCCTAACCTAACCTACCATCATGAAACGATAGGAGCTCTCGAAAGGAATCACAGAGTACTTAACGAATATCTTTTTTCTTTCGCTAATGATTATGGGTTACAACGTCATACAACGCGAGTAGTAGAAGACTAACTTTATTTTTCATTATTAAAATACAACGAATAATAATTTGGCCCAAGCGACATCAATGGTGTTTCCAACTGGCGCCAGCAAGCGCAGAACAGAAATGGCTGGCGCAATTTCTTATACGAGGCCAAAACCGACTTACGGTTGTAAGCGCCAGATAAGTAAGTAAGTAAGGATGACAAATGTACCAACCCAGAAAAAACTAAATAGAATATAGAAATATAGAAATTAATAAATAAATAAATAAATACTAAGTAGAATGTAGGAATGAATATGCACTACACCTATGCATATTCTATGTTTTGAATTTTTTTTTTTATTGCTTTAATATCGGTCGACACCAATACATGTGCGTCGCAAAATCCGATCTTTTTGGCCCATCTTGCTTCGATTTCAAAATATGGCGTTCTTCCTAATTTTTTATGTTTATCATATCGACCGAACCCTCTAGCTGTGGGTCTCGAGTTTAAGACCTCATTTAGGATAACCAAATCTGGTGTTATTTTTGGCCTATCTTGCTTCGTTTTCGAAACATGGCGCTTTTTTAATTTTTTGAGTCTATGTTATTGATTGACCCACTATACTTGTGCGTGCATGCTGCACTCCGTGTGCTCGCTATGGTTTCCCGTTATTTTTACTTCAGTGTTCCTCTATGATTTCATATTTTATTTCAATTCAAAATTTACAAAATACAACCATACTAACGAAGAGCTTTCAAAACATGACATTAGTGTTTAATTTGAATTCGCTTCATACAAAACATTTTTGCTCAATGTCATAGCTACACTGAAATACACTGCACCTTCATGGTGTACACTATTCAAATACTATGAATAGAATGTTTTGTGCAGCTCTTTAGTAGGTATCTGTTATATATTTGAGAGTGAGACCCATTCAAGTCCTATTTGTTGCAAAGCAGCTAGCAGCTGTTGACTGATCATGTGTAAGCGTGCATTTTCCGCATCACCGGCAGCAACGCTATTTGATTTAATTGATGGCTTATTTTAAGAAAAATCAGGCAAAATGGGTTTAATTCTAAAAAAATGCAGAAAAGATCAATATATTATAATAATGTGTATTGTTCAAGAAACTGAAATGTTTTCAATCTTAAATTATGAATTACACTTCCCATAAGATCAATCTGTAATTCAGAGAAAAGATGTTCCACTTATCGTAAAGCCAAAAAGCAAACAACGCAGTGTAAAAACTAAGGAAGACCTAAATAAAAATTTGGACTCCAAGAATTATGAAATCACGGACGTTACAGCCAAACACAATGAGGTGTTGGTGATTAATAGCAATAACGAAAATAAGAGGGACAAGATGAAAAACGAACTAATGAATAAAATTGGTGATAAATATGAAGTAAAAATACCTACTGTTATAAAACTAAGAATTGTATTTGCAAGAATGAGCATTAAATATAGTGACAATGAACTGATAGATATGGTGAAAAAAACAAAATAAATTCTTAAGCAGCTGCTACATAAAAGTCATTAAACAATACGAACTTAAAAAATTAAATAGAAAATTTTGCAACGCATTGGTACAAATAGATAGTGAGTCTTTTCTAAAAGTACTAGCAGAAGAAAAGTTAAATGTTGGCTGGGAAAAATTTAGAGTTTTTGAAGGAGTAGAGGTAATGTATTGCTATAAATGCAAAGGTTTAAACCACACAGCTGAAAATTGTTCAGGCGAGGAAGTATGTTTCAAATGTTTAGGCCCGCATAAATCCAATAGCTGCACAAAAGATACTATAACTAAATGTCTTAACTGCATGCGTGCCAACGAAAAATTCAATCTTGAATTGGATGAAAGCCATAACACTACAGGTAAAAAATGCCCAGTATACCTACGGAAATTGGAGGCCAAAAAAAAAAAATTGGTTACTGGCAATCAAACGAAATTAGGGGAATTTATATTAATATCCAAGGACTAATAAATAACTTTGTCAAACTTGAAGAAATAGCTAAGAACCTGATTTATGAATTTATTATCATGTCTGAAACACATATCCCGAATCTAATTGATCCAAATTAAATTTAAATTAATTTTCATGTTTTTCGAATTCTACTAGAACCGGTGGTGTTACATTATATATAAAAAGTAAATGGTAAATTTTAAGTATAACAACAGAAACATTTGATTCGCAAATATGGCTTTTGACATACAATTGCAAATTTAATGAGTTCGAATTTTTACTTAGTGCAATTTATAGATCACCTAGTAGCTCTGTAAAAAATTTTGTGAATTTTTCAGGAATGCCAATGAAACACTATGTCTTCGAGATAAAAAAATAATAATATGGGGTGATATTAATATTGACTGCACAAAAACGATATTTACAAGCGCGAAATCGAGCGAATACTGGATGATAACTGTCTAGTACAAAAAGTGGAAGATTTTACGAGAGTTACAGAAAAGTCAAAAACAATAATATACCATGTTATCACAAACATCGATAAAGTTAAGGCAAATGTACGGGCAGACTATAAAATTACTGATCATGAGATTTTCCAGATTTCAGTAGAAAAAGAAAATCCTTCTAAAAAAACTAAGAAACTTGAAATTAATGTTTGTAAATATAACAAGAATGTTTTTTTATCAAGAACTATCTCGATTGGATACAACCGAGACTGGAAAACAACATAAATACCAAAAATTTAAATGCAGCTCTAAAATCTACAATCTATAAATTTATTACTAAAAAAATATATTGATACAAGTAAACCACAAACCAAATGGTTTAATAATGAATTACTTACTTACTTATCTGGCGCTTACAACCGTAAGTCGGTTTTGGCTTCGTATAAGAAATTGCGCCAGCCATTTCTGTTTTGCGCTTGCTGGCGCCAGTTGGAAACACCAAGCGTGGTCAGGTTATCCTGACCTGATCCTTCCAACGAAGATATGGGCGTCCTCTTCTGCGTTGACCACCACCGGGCACCGAATCGAATATTTTTTTCGCTGGAGCGTCGTTTTCCATTCGCTCAACATGATCTAACCAGCGGAGCCGCTCGATTTTAATGCGCTTGACTATGTCAATGTTCAAATTCAGACATGGTGGACTATAGATGATTCCTTATTGGACTGTCGAAGGCGGCTTTATAATCGACAAAAAGATGGTGTGTGTCGATTTGTTTTTCAAGGGTCTTCTCCAAGATTTGTCGTAGCGTAAATATCTGGTCTATGGTGGATTTGCCAGGTCTGAAGCCACACTGATAAGGTCCAATCAGCTGGTTTACGATGGGCTTCAGTATTTCACATAATACGCTCGACAGGACCTTATATGCGATATTAAGAAGGCTTATCCCACGGTAATTGGCGCAAATTGTGGGTCTTTCTTGTGGATTGGGAGCACACTGAGGTTCCAATCATTTGGAATGCATTCTTCCGACCATATTCTGCATAGAAGCTTATGAATGCATTTAAATAGAGCTTCGCCTCCATTTTTTAAGAGCTCAGCAGGTAAGCCATCGGCTCCTGCGGCTTTGTTGTTTTTAAGCCGAGCTATAGCTTTCAAGACTTCACTATGGTCGGGTAGCGGAACTTCAACGCTGTCGTCCACAATTGGGGTTTCCGGGATATCATCTCTATTGGCGGGATTGTTGTCGTCGTCACCATTCAGAAGCCTAGAGAAGTGTACCCTCCACATCATCAATGTACTCTAGATATCTGTCACTAGATTCTCATTTTCATCCTTGCAGGAAGAAGCCCCGGTCTTGAAACCATCGGCCATGGGTCTTATTTTTTCGAAAAATTTTCGGACCTCATTCCTGTTACCATGCAGCTCAATTTTCTCGCACTCACGCATTTCCGCTTCCCTTTTCTTTCGCCTGAAATTGCGTCTTCCCTTCTCTTCTCTTTGTATCGCTCTTTAGCAGCACGCGTTACAACCGATTGCAGAGTGGCTTTGTAGGCGGCGTCTTTTTCTGCAGTGGCGTCGCGACACTCCTGGTCGTGCCATTGGTTTAGGCGAGGGCGATGATAGCCAATCACCTCTTCGGCAGTCGTACGCATAGAGTGGGAAATATATCGTCGATCGGAGGAGTGCTTTCTTGAAGCAGGAGTGAGAGTCGAGTAGCGAAGTCTTCGGCTGTTCGTTTTGATTGCAGCTTTCCAACGTCTAGCTTTCTCTGTGCTGGATTGCGCGCATTCTTGGTTGCGCACAGGCGTGTACGGATCTTGGCTGCGACAAGATAATGATGCGAGTCCATATTGGCACCACGGATCGTGCGTACATCTAAAACACTGGAAGAGTGCCTTCCGTCAATCAAAACGTGATCAATTTGGTTGCGCGTCTTTTGATCAGGAGACAGCCAATTTGCTTTAGCACTAGCTTGAATTTCATAGGCCTCTTCAAGGTGCTCGTAGAAGCTGTCTTTGAGCTCTTATCTTCTGTCGGAGCGTGCGCACAAATCAGGCTTATGTTGAAAAATCTTCCCTTGAAACGGATTATGGCAATTCGTTCGTTCACAGGTGTGAATCGCAGGACATGATGCCGTAGTCTCTTACCAACCACGAATCCACATCCAAATTCTTGCTTCTCCGCATGGCCGCTGTAGTAGATATCACAGGAGGCTTGCCGTGAACAACCCTGTCCCTTCCATCGCATTTCTTGGATTGCAGTGATATCAGCTTTGTATCTTTCTAAGATATCTATCAGTTGGATAGAGGCACCATCCCAATTAAGGGTTCGGACGTTCCAAGTGCATATCCGAAAATAGTTGTCAGTTTTTCGTTTGCGATAGTCGTCATCAGATTTGGGGATCATTCTTATCATTTTTCTTTACGTTTCATTGAAATGTGTTTTTACGTGGTGGGCTTCAAACCCAACGCATAACCCTTTAAAGGCCCTTTAATAATGAATTAGCAGCGTTAAAAAGAAAGAAAATTGAAAAGTATACAATCGCACAAACTAATAGCAATATATCTTAAGCTGGCATAACTATAAATTGATAGGAAATTAATATAAAACTAAAATAATTGATGCAAAAAACAAATACATCAGCGAATGTGGAATGAAATAAAAGGTTTAGTCTTGAATCAACAGAGAAATCAAGTAAGAAATATCATTTTTGAACAAGATGAATATGACGATGAAACAATAATAGCAAATAATTCAATTCATACTTCGTAAGCAGCATAAAAGATATAAGAGACTCAATAGAAGACATTAGTTATGTAAATGTAATCGAACCAGTGCAAGCATAATTCAAATTTAGAGAAATTACAGTATTGGAATTAAAAACATATGCAAAACTCTGAAGCAAAAAGCAGACTCTGATTACATTAAGCCTAATATGATATTAGATTGCTGGAATTTTTTGGGTGTATCGTTAGTGAAAATTATAAATACATCTTTAATAACTGGAGAATTTCCAATCGACGATACATTAGTCGTTGGAAAATCCATGGTCGAGTGTGAAAATAAACTTAAAACCAATATATCAGCGATAACTCATTGGCTCAAAAGTAATAAACTAAAGTTAAATAAAAATAAAACAAAGTTAATGAAAATAAATTCAGTCAGGCGAACAATAATAGTCATCAATAGTGAAGCAATCGAAAAAGTTGAAAGTATAAAATATTAAGGAGTTATCGTTGATACTTATTTACTTACTTATTTATCTGGCGCTTATAACCGTTGGTCGGTTTTGGCCTCGTATAAGAAATGCGCTTTTTTTTGCGCTTGCTGGCGCCAGTTGGAAATACCAAGTGTAGTCAGGTTATCCAACACTAGATCCTTTCCTCTTCTGCGTTGATCACCATCGGGCACCGAATCAAATATTTTTTTCGCCTTTTTTATTTTTTTTTTTTAGAGCCGCTCGATTTTAATGCGCTTAACTATTTCGATGTCAGCGTACAGCTCATGGTTCCATCGAATTCGGTACTCGCCATTGACCCAGATTGGACCGAAGATCTTACGAGGGATCTTTCTCTCGAAGGCTCTCAAAGTCATCGTTGATACCAAACTTAAATTCCACGACCACTTCGATTATATTTGCAAAAAGATTGGTTTTTTCAAACGAAGTAGAGGGAAACTCAAATGTATATTAGTGTATGTAATACGATGATAAAGCCAAATTTCGAATATTGTTCCAGTATATTATATACATGTGGTAACGAATCGCAAATGGAGAGAATTCAAAGGCTGCAAAACAAAGCAATGGGAAGAATCTTAATCGTCATATTTCGATAAGAGATGTTGAAAACTTTGAAATGGCTGAATATAAAGCAGAGATTACAACTATATACATTGATAGCTGTCTACAAAATTAAAACAGGATTCGCTCCTGACTATCTTACAAGACATGCTTCGACTGTTGGCGACACACAACCATACCACCTCAGGAATGCCAATAATTTTAGAGTACATTTCCAAAGAACATCAGCTGCATAAAACACCATTCTCTACAAGGGCTTTCAATTATTCAATTCTTTTCCCAGAGACACTAAAAATGAAATTTTGACAATTTTAAAAGGAAATATATTCAATTTATCAAAACACAATTATCAAATTAGATCACATTGTAAAAGTACCTTAAATTTAAAATTAAGGCAAATTTGCATTTTGTTTTAGTTCAATTGTTTAAAATGTTGTTTTCTTAAGGGGAGATACGCAGTCAGAACTTTTTTTTTTTCAAAAATTTTTTTTGCATTTTCTTAAAGCCTTAAGTTTCAAAAATATTTGGTGAAAATTTCAAGTTAATATCTCAAAAAATAACAAAGTTATAGCCTGCTGAGTGAACCGCCTTCTAGAGCGCGCAGTGCTGGCGCTTATTTTCAAACGCGTTTTTCTCGAAACCATGTTTTCAAAGTCGGTGACCAAGATTTCTCAAAGCTCATTGAAGCGATCGTTTTGATTTTTTTGCAGGCTTATTGTACACATAATAATCTCGTACTTGTCATAGGATTTTTTTTTTTTTTAGCTTCGTTCATTTTTTATACGCAAAACTATGACGAATTTTTGGTCGAAAATCGTTTTTTTACGTTTGAAAGTCCGCCATTTTGTGAAAAATCAATATTTTCAAAAACGGCTATGACAAGTACGAGTTTTAAGTATCTACTTTAATAATATATTTCATTTTTTTGTTTCAGATGAATTAAGGAGGAGCAATCTTGGTCACCGCATTTCACCTTTTTTTCAGAGCGCTCTACAAAAACTGCTGTATCGACCTTAATATTAAATTTTTTTTAATAAAAAAAAAACTAAAAATACTCTTGAATGTATATATTTTTAGGTATAAAAACCCTCATTCAAAAATATCCCATAGGTTTCCTTAAAAAAATTCACAAACATGACCTTTTTTTTCGGCCTCTGGCTGCGTTGCTCCCCTTAATATGTGGATTTAAATATCAGGTGTACCTTATTAGTCTAATCTTAAAATCTATAACACGATAAAGATAAATTATTGTTTCGAATATTTCAATAAAAGAGTTTAAATGGATTGAGGCTTTGATATATAATTCTAAAAATCAAATGTCAATTGTTTTTGCGTCCGTGGCGTAGTTGATTAAAGTGCGTGGCCTCTATGTCAACGAACCTGGAGACCCGGGTTCGAACCCCAGCAGCGACAGAAAATTATTTCAATTAAAACGATTTTTCTGTACGGCCGCCACCTCTCTGCAGACAATGGCAAACCTCAGAGAGTTATCAAAATGCCATGTAAAGCTTCTTGAGAACATGAACATTTCGTTCATCGCCGTTCGGAAACGCGTTAAACCTGTAGGTCCGGTTCTCGGTCAATTGTGTACAAACTTAACAACACGCACAACACAATTGATCATAAGAAGCTAGGTCAAAGTCCTTTCAAGGGCTGAAATGGCCAGTTATTTATTTTTATTTATTTATGGGCGGTAAAAGGGGAAGAAAAGTTATAGAAACTGATCCTAGTGGGCGTGGATGAGGTCCAGCTGCACCAACATTTCTCTTAATGGTTTGTTTTGATACATTGCACCTTCATAATGAATTTTATCATTTAATCTTACACCTACATATCATATTTTATTATGAAAGCAGTTACATCTCAGGAATAATAATTATTTATGAATAGTAGGCGTAGCTGTAGTGAGATTACACTCATTTTTAATACATTTGCTGACAGTAAGTGCAAGTATATTTTAGTGCAATATGACCGAAACCGTTTGAAATATACAATTTTTATTGATCTGTGGCTGTAAAAGGGGGCGTGGTAAGCCATTTTTGGTAAAATTTTCTACAGTTAACATAGAAACTAAATTACAAAATTTTAGTCAAATACTACCAAAACCGTTTGGAATAGAGCATTTTTATTGACTTGTGGGTGGTAAAAGGGGTAGTGGCAACCCATTTTTCGTACAGTTTCCGACAGTCAGCATACAAACTAAACTACCAACTTTTAGTCTTATACGGCAGAAACCGTTTGAAATATTGCATTTCTATTGATTTGTGGGCGGTAAATTTCGTACAGAATGGGGCCGATTTTTTGCGATTTCATCCTTTAAACGCTCCAACAACGCTATATAATAATCGCTGTTGATTGTTTTTCCCTTTTCGAGATAGTCGATGAACAAAATTCCATGCGCATCCCAAAATACAGATACCATAACCTTTCCAGCCGACTGTTGTGTTTTTAGTCGCTTTGGCCTGCTTTCGTCGGTTACTCTCCATTCAGCTGACGACCGTTATGATTCCTGTGTGTAATGGTGGATCCATGTTTCATCCATTGTCACATACCGAGGCAAAAATTCATGTCTATTCTTTGTTTATTCAACAGTGCCAAACAGCTCTCCGAATCATCGACACGTTGTTGTTTTTGGTCCGGTGTGAGAAAACGCGGCACCCATTTGGAAAGCAGCTTTCTCATCGACAAATGTTCCTGTAATATTGTTTCCACACTGCCTTTCGATATCTTTTGATATATCAAAGCCTCAGCTAGCTCGCGCACCTTCACTTTACGGTCGGCCAATACCATTTTGTGTAATTTTTTTATGTTTTGTGGAACAACTGGCTCATTTGGGCGTCCTGAACGTTCAGCATCATTTGTGTCTGTACGACCAAGTTTAAACACAACATACCATCGAAAAATGGTTGCTTTTGATGGAGCAGAGTCCGAATAACACTTTCGAAGCCATTGCTCAGCATGGACGGTATTTTTTCCCATCACAGTGATAACAGTGACAAATCAAC
Source organism: Pherbina coryleti (assembly GCA_943735915.1). Lineage (NCBI taxonomy): Eukaryota > Metazoa > Arthropoda > Insecta > Diptera > Sciomyzidae > Pherbina > Pherbina coryleti. The sequence goes on along the minus strand of OX030948.1, from coordinate 94,074,498 downwards.
ACACGGAATTGCTTTGAATCCATTATTTTGCAAATATCAACAGTAGCGTCACTTAAATCACTGCAACTTCTCAACTAAAGTAAAATTGTCATGAAATTTATACACGTATTGTTTGAAGGTTGGAACTATCGAAATATTATATCGATATTTCGTTAGAGGTGCCACCTATTAGTTCGTCTCTGAACTTATTGGATTAGGGTTAAACTACTACAACAAATTCACATTTATCAAATATGAACATTAGGGCGTATCGAGCAATTTAGATCGTATTCCAAGAGATCTCAAAAGTTGGATTGGGTTGTCAAGCTCACCCCAAAAAAATTTTAAGGAAAAAAAGGATGTCTTCCTGTCCCGCAAGAACAAAGTTGTTTTTTGAGGAAAACAGTAAAAAAAAACTACGAATGTTTTAAAGCAAAAGTAGGTATAGGCTTAAACTAACAATAAATTGCTCAACACGATGCCATTCACGATTTTTATCCACAGTGTCCTGTGTGAAGGATATTCGAAGCTAAAGTTGTAATCGAGATATCACAGTATTTTTGATTGTTACCCAATAGTCGAAATTTTGGTGGTATTTATTATAGTGTTAATGTATACCTTAAATTTGGCGAATTAATTTTCAAAATTTCTTTAAATATTATTTACATTAAAAAGGCTTCATTTTCAGTGTTTAATTTTGAAAAGAACATCATTATCTATCAGATTGAGAGATTTGAAATAATAACTGAGTAGAAAAAATCAATGATATTCACGTTGCAAATTTAATTTCATGCCAAATCTGAGTACGGAAACGGATTCCACAACTAATTTTACATGGGGATAGATTTTTTTTTGTAATTTTCGTGTAGCTTTAATGCCAGTATGAAAATTAATAAATTCACATTAACTGTGAAGGCCCGAAAAACACGTTTTTAACTGTAGCTCATCCAGTTTATGAAAAGTGTGGTCTTTTTTGGGCGTTTTACTTTTTTTCTGGAAGCACCTTTCATATGATGGTGGGGGGGGGGTCACGAAGAATCAGAAACACTTTAGTAAAATCCATATAAATAAATTAGATATAGGCTCATTCCACCAGTTTTCGCCCAATTTAAAAAAAAAAAGTCGCAACATGTTCTAGAAAAAAATTGACAAAATTATATGTTGTTTTTGTGTTAAAGTAGGTAACAAAAAACATTTTTTTATTTTTTTATTTTTAACCGTTAACCAGTGGTGGCGCTCGAAAAATTTTTGGCGGGCGCAAAAATCACGATTTAATAGTTTACGGTTTCATTTATATCTCCGCTCCTGTAATTGGTATTGACTTAATTTAAAAACTGTTTGACAGATAACAAATTGACGCAACTTCTTATATAAAATTTAAGTTCGTAAACTTATTTTTCATAAATAATAAAATTCACCAAACTTATGCTAAAAATTGATTTTTTTTCGATTTTCATCACCCTGTTTCAACAACTTACAGGGTTGCCAGACCTAAAATTTTTTTACAGTTTCTTCTTCTATTACCTTTTAACAAGATAAGTTGAAAAAATTAATGAAAATGTGTAAAAATTTTTAGTTTGACTGCTTTGAAAGTATGGATTTATGAGAAATGGCACAACTTCAGGACCCTGTATCGGCAAAAGTGCACATTTTAAAATTCAAATTTTTTTTTCTATTTTAATTTCATGTATTGACAACACACTGAAAAAAAATTGGGAGGGTGTTTTGCCTTGTTTTTGAAAAATGATCTTTTGAAAATTATGTCATAACTCAAATAATTGAAAAAAGCAAGATGTTTAGGTGCCTCCCTATCAAATAGTACACAAGCAAAAGTTTTCGAGAGGGTGTTCTAGTTTTTTTTCAGGAAAAATACGTTTACATAAACTCTGTTATAAATGAAATAAAAAATAATTTATGAAAATGCATGCTTATAAGTTTTTCCTTAGAAGTTGTTTATATTCGTTTTCCATCATTTTAGTTTATTTTATTAAATTTCCCTTTTTTGCTAGGCCGGCTTAAAATGGATTCTACTTCCCATATATTTGAACCTGATATGAATCTAGTCTGAATTGTTGATGTTCTGACTGGTATAAAGCTATGTTTTTGGAACCGTTCGAGCGTCCATGAACCTTTGTGCTAAATCGGCTTCCGTGCTTCGTATTTCTTCGCCATCGACATTTTTATAGAACTTGCAATCAGAATTTCCATATTTTTTTACAATTCATAAAATGAATGTATAGTAACGGGCGACTTTTCAGTAAATTTTACATTCGTTATACAGGATGAAATTCAAAGTCATCACTGGGTGAACAAACAGGCAACTCTTCAGCCATTCGTAGTATACTACAAGGAAGATACTAACATTAAATCCAAAAGTTTTTGCATCTTTTCAGTTAGTCTTAGTCATGATACTTCAGCTGTATACACATTTCAAAAGAAACTTATTACTAAAATTAAGGAGCTCTTTCCAGCTGTTTCAAAATTGGTTTCCTTTTCCGATGGAGCTGCAGGGCAGTATAAAAACCGAAAAAACTTAAGTAATTTATGCAACCACAAAAAAGATTTTGATCTTGATGCCGAATGGCATATTTTTGCCACATTCCATGGAAAGGGACCATGCGATGGCGATGTCGATGGCGAAGAAATACGAAGCACGGAAGCCGATTTAGCACAAAGGTTCATGGACGCTCGAACGGTTCCAAAAACATAGCTTTATACCAGTCAGAACATCAACAATTCAGACTAGATTCATATCAGGTTCAAATATATGGGAAGTAGAATCCATTTAAAGCCGGCCTAGCAAAAAAGGGAAATTTAATAAAATAAACTAAAATGATGGAAAACGAATATAAACAACTTCTAAGGAAAAACTTATAAGCATGCATTTTCATAAATTATTTTTTATTTCATTTATAACAGAGTTTATGTAAACGTATTTTTCCTGAAAAAAAAACTAGAACACCCTCTCGAAATTAGTAAAATTATTACAACAATACATCTATACAATATTTGTGTTGATTTTCATTACTTTTAAATGTGCATTTTTTGAGATACGGGGTCAACAATGGAAGACATTTTCTTCAATTTGAATTTAAACCCAATTTTTAAAACTTCATAAGTCCAACAAATATTAAAGCAGTCTCTCCAAATTGGAGAATTATTTTAAATGTGAGTTCAACAATATCTACGTTGATTTATAAAACTTTTGCTTGTGTACTATTTGATAGGGAGGCACCTAAACATCTTGCTTTTTTCAATTATTTGAGTTATAACATAATTTTCAAAAGATCATTTTTCAAAAACAAGGCAAAACACCCTCCCAATTTTTTTTCAGTGTGTTGTCAATACATGAAATTAAAATAGAAAAAAAAATTTGAATTTTAAAATGTGCACTTTTGCCGATACAGGGTCCTGAAGTTGTGCCATTTCTCATAAATCCATACTTTCAAAGCAGTCAAACTAAAAATTTTTACACATTTTCATTAATTTTTTCAACTTATCTTGTTAAAAGGTAATAGAAGAAGAAACTGTAAAAAAATTTTAGGTCTGGCAACCCTGTAAGTTGTTGAAACAGGGTGATGAAAATCGAAAAAAATCAATTTTTAGCATAAGTTTGGTGAATTTTATTATTTATGAAAAATAAGTTTACGAACTTAAATTCTATATAAGAAGTTGCGTCAATTTGTTATCTGTCAAACAGTTTTTAAATTAAGTCAATACCAATTACAGGAGCGGAGATATAAATGAAACCGTAAACTATTAAATCGTGATTTTTGCGCCCGCCAAAAATTTTTCGAGCGCCACCACTGGTTAACGGTTAAAAATAAAAAATTAAAAAAATGTTTTTTGTTACCTACTTTAACACAAAAACAACATATAATTTTGTCAATTTTTTTCTAGAAGATGTTGCGACTTTTTTTTTTTTAAATTGGGCGAAAACTGGTGGAATGAGCCTATAATGATGTAAATTTAAAATATACTATACTAATAAAACTCACTCACTCAAAATTTAAATCACTCAAAAAGCAACCACAGGAATCCAAACTCTTTTTAGGTAAAGTATAGCTTCTACAAATTTAGTAAATGTTCTATATTTCTTCAAATTTTGCCATTGTATGCAGAGCGGTTTCATTCAATTGAAAAAACTTTCTGTCAGATGGAAATTGAACCAGGGTTTTTTGGCGTATAGGTCATGCACTCTACCCACTACGCCAAGGTCGCCACGAAAGCAATAAGTGTTGAAAAACTCAACAGAACATTGAAATATATTCTCATTATAAAGACTTGCTTGTTTTAAAAGCAAAATTGTAATTTTTTGACACATAAAGATATGTGAAATAGATAACCTTGTATTATTGAATCATGCCCACGCCTAAATTTTTCTTTTCTTTATTAGGTGTATTTATTGTTCGTCAGCACATGGTTGCACTTGAATGGTTTAGCAGGTAAAACTCGCGAAAGTTTAAAAATTTAATGAATACTTTTTAGTGTTTGAAACGATAATTTCGCCTTTATTTTTGGAAAACCTTTCAAAACAAGAATGGCTTGGCTTGAGGCCAAGAATGTTAATGATGAAAAACAACTAAAAACAACTCTGCATAAAACAAATAACACCGCAGACTAGACGGATGTTTTGTTGGTCGCTACACCAACCCATGAGTAGTCCTGCGTGATTTTCGTTGTGATCCAAAATTTAAACTTTGGCTATGTTCACACGTCAGTCAAATGATTAAAGTTCATCACGATTTTAGACTTTTTTTACTCCCTCTGAAAATTTTGATTGACGCCAGATCGCACACGATTTTTGATTAATGCCGACGCCATTTGTTACTTTTCTGCTACCTACTATTTTGTGAATTCGTTCGCAAGGGTTTCAGATAACATCCTTTTATCTTCAAAAAAACTACCTTTGTTACCAAAAAATTAACTACTTATTAACTAATTAACTACTTTTCTTGACATAATTTCGTACTAAACAACAAACAATTAAAATAATGCAACCATTTGACGTGATTGATGCAGGTCTAGAGCTTAATCAAAATTTTGACTGACGAGAGAAGGTATTGGAGTTCATTTTCGCTCTGAGATAAAGTTAATTTTTTTTTTTACATAGGAAAGCAACAACAAAATTTGACTGATTCAATCATTTGACTGACGTGTGAACATAAACTTTCAGACATGGCTCTAATTGTATGCAGCTTTTCGAAGATTGTTTGATTTAACTGCAATCAAAGCAGTTTGATTTATAAAAAAAAAGTTATTTTTTTAACCAGTTTATTCATCAAACTGGGTATCGGAACATTGTATTTATATCACGTGAGCTAATATGGGGTTGTAGAGCTCATTGGCAATATAAAAAAAAATCGAGAACTTTTTTAACCGTCATGAATCAAAATGGTATCATAACAATTGGTGCATTTATATGAATTTAAGACGTTTTTTTTTAAAAATCGCGGCGAGCAGCACCAATTCCACGATCTTTGAAATTTATCGCGGCACCAATTTAAGCTTTCGTATTTTTTAATATACACTGTGTGTAATTTTTTAAGTCATGGCAAAATAACCATATACGGACACCACTACGTGATAAAAGACTAAAGAAAAAAGACCCGTGTCTCCCAATTTTTCCCAAAGTCATGCACTTTTTTGTTTATGGGCCGCCAAAGATTTGGGGCCTCGGTATCATTTTCGCAAAAAAGTGATCATTTTCTCGGGCTCATGTCTTGCAAACCGTTCAGAATTTCGATTTACTCTCTGAGGCAAAGTTGTAGCTCTTGTCATAAAGAACAAAAAACTTCACCTTCCAGATCAAAATCGCAAAAAACTTAAAAAAATCCGATTTTTTTTTTACCTTTTTTCCCGTCTTCAAGTCCATAGGTAGCAAACCGTTCAAAATTCAAGGAAACAATCAACTACAAAAATTTACCTAAGATCTCAATAAACAAATTACTAGAACATATAAACTTCCTGGAAATTATTCTTAACACCGTTTTTTAATTTCATTTGTTTTTTATTTACTTCAACATTGAGATACTATGCTATCTATTACAAAAATATTAAAAAAAAGTATTCGTATTATGTTTATAATGTTGATGGCCCTGGACTTGCAAATCGCGCTCTCTTAAGTTGTGGATCCAAATCGTCGTCCGAATCTGACTCTGATTCAGAACTTATGGTGTCCACAGGCACGTTGCTTCCAGACTGCCCTCCATCATCAGCTGTTTCTTCTTCAAATACTTCATTAACATCATACAGGGTGATCTTGTGACTCCACCAACATACCTCTGCAAGCAATGCGTCGAGGTTTTTGCCTTTGTACCGTTTTTCCATGGGCATTGTGGTTTGGTGAAACCGTTCTTCTTGCTCATCGGATTCGGTAGGGAGTTGTTTGATAAAATCGTCAAAATGAAAATGAAGAAAATGCAACTTTAATGTCATCGATGCGCCGATTATGTCAAAATAATGCAGCATTTCTTTCACCCATTCTCTTGCTTCCGGTTCCGCGTCTCGATCCCCTCCCAAGACTCTGGTGCATACACGCTGAAGGTAAATCCATGCCATTGAATGATTTTCATCAAGCGATGAATCAAAGTTGCTCTTGAATAGCTTTCTAATGTCAGGGCCATTAAGTATGCCTGTTAAATGAAAACAAAAAATAAAGACAGAAAAGAAAACATTAACATAGTGTAAATAGTACAATTAGGTGAACAAAAATTCGTTTTAAATTTACTACAATACCTTTTTTAATTTTGTCATCGCTACGATTTGGGAAAACGCTTTTCAAATAGTCGAATGCGTTTGGACAATTTACAACGGCCACTTCGATGAATTTTTTAACAATTCCCAATTTTATGTGGAGCGGTGGCAGCAAGATGTCTTGAGTATTGTCAATTAAAGGTTCATTCTTCAGTCTATGTTGTTGTATTTGTTCATCCACACTTCCTCTTGGCGTCCACGAATTACATTGGAATTGATTCAGAGGTGAGCGTGAATCCCAATTACAAAGAAAACAAAAGAATTTTGTGAAGCCGCCCTTATCGATGATCCCTTGCAAAATGTTGATGACCTTCAAATCACAGCAAATCTTCCATTTATTTTCGTAATATTTGATTTTTTCCATTATATCTTTCAATGTTTCATAGCTTTCTTTCATGTTGATACCCATTGCTAGCGGAATGGAAGGTTTTCGGTTCGACACATGCAACAACACTGCTTTCAAGCTTGAAACAGAACCATCAATAAATAATCTCCACTCACTAGCGATGTAGTTCATTCCCATTTTTACCACCAAAGCTTTTATATCGTTGCAGAAAGCGAATGAATTGTCATAATTTAGAGTGTAGAGCATCTGAAATTCAGCTTGTCGTTTGCGGTACGCCGTAGAGCTAACATTAGCATGTGTGAGTTTTCTTTGCTTTAAAAAAGCTGTCAAAAATATTGCAAGTCGCTGCGATAATCCCAATATGGCCACAATGAAATCCATTTCCATTTGTGTTATTAGTTGTGGTCCATCTCTTCCCTGTTGGGGCTCATAATCGGTATCAAATGGATCTTCATAAGTAACACCACTTGCTGTACTCATTGCTGTAAATTCTGTAGTACGATCTGGAGTTGGCGGCCTTGGTGATACAACATTTTCAGGTGCAAGCACTGGTAGTGTGGCTGTTGCAGTTGCTTTATAAATTTTGTTCTTCTCAGCATGTCGATTTAGACGACATGTGTAATTTACGCATGCATAGCAACTGGTTGCATCATGATCACCTGGGCGATTAATCCAGTTTACCGGCTTACAATACTTCATAGTACCTCTGCCTCCACTCAACCATGCCATGAGATTGTTATAACATTGGCGACACACTGTATTAGGTGTGTAATTTTCACGGGTCAAGTCCACTTCGTTGAAAACCAATGTATATGCTCTTTTGAATTCACTAGTTAAAAGATTCTTTTCCTTCTGAAATCTTGTAGATGTTTTTTTTCTGGTTTGATGACCGCAAACGTAGCATAATTAATCAATTTTTTCACAGTGCATACTGAAACTGTCAGTTGCCACTGTTGTGTACGAATTATGTTGTAGCACTTTATATAACTTTCACCGCGTCACCTTTTTCAAATTTGCGTGCTACCTAAACAGTGTTAAGAATCATCTCTAGGAAGTTTATATGTTCTAGAAATTTGTTTATTGAGATCTTAGGTAAATTTTTGTAGTTGATTGTTTCCTTGAATTTTGAACGGTTTGCTACCTATGGACCTGAACACGGGAAAAAAGGTAAAAAAAAATCGGATTTTTTTAAGTTTTTTGCGATTTTGATCTGGAAGGTGAAGTTTTTTTGATTTTATATGTTCGCATTTTTTGTTCTTTATGACAAGAGCTACAACTTTGCCTCAGAGAGTAAATCGAAATTCTGAACGGTTTGCAAGACATGAGCCCGAGAAAATGATCACTTTTTTGCGAAAATGATACCGAGGCCCCAAATCTTTGGCGGCCCATAAACAAAAAAGTGCATGACTTTGGGAAAAATTGGGAGACACGGGTCTTTTTTTTTTAGTCTTTTATCACGTAGTGGTGTCCGTATATGGTTATTTTTTTCGTGTTGCACTGTGATATTGGATGAAATTTTACTATTGATAACTCAATTAAAAGTTTAAATTTTCCTTAGAAAATCATTAAATTTAAAAATATAGAAGTTTTGCTATACGTTAAATTTATCCAACACTCTCGAAGTTGATCTACAACATTTAAGACTGACATTTTTTTGTAGCATTGGCTTTCAAATACACCTAATTCTGTTTTTACACGGTCTTTTTTTACACGGTTTTGATTTAACACGATTTGAAAATTTTAAATTTCTTTATTGGGCTTAAATTTTTTTTTGTCAAATTTAATTTTTGCAATAAATTTTAATTTTTTGTGTATTCATATCACAAATTTAAGGGAATTCCTTTTTTGCAGATACAAGCAAATTTACTTGTCAAAGTAATTGAAATGTGTTAATATTTTGTGAAGTATCAATGCAATCAGACGTCTTTGGTAAGGACATTTTTTATAGGCAAATTTGTTTTCTAGCGCTATATTAAATTGCATTTTAACGCATTAAGATAAAAGGTAAGCCAAAAAGTATTTTATATTCATTCAGTTATTTATATGTTTTTAATTTTGATAAATATTTTATGTATCCCTAAAAGAAAATGTCACAAACTACAAATACAAAACAAAATAAAAACGTAAAGCTATTTCTTTGGAAACCAAAATTTAAATTTTAAATCGCCTTCGAAATGGAAAAGGCTCAACATTTCTTGACAAAATGTTCGGTTTAAACGAAGCCACAGTAAGAACTATTAAAAAAATGAAATTTTAATTGCTTTTAAGCTTAGAGACTCTTTTTCTTTAATAACTCTGCTTGTGTCAATACACATTATATGTATATGTGATTTATTAAAATAAACATGAATTATTGTTCTTAAAAAATCCTTGTTTTTCACTAATTTTAATAGGTTTTAGAGATAAGGAACCAATCCCCTATTTTTTCATACGATCAATGTCTTTTTTTTTACACGGTTTTTTCTGGAACCAATCTAACTTGTAAAAACAGAATTAGATGTAGATACATTATAAAAAAAAGCGTGGGCCGTACATGCGTGGGCTTTGGTCGCAGAAAATAAAAAAAAAATTGTTGAGTTTTCTTTGGTTTTTTATTAGCCGATAATTTGGCTTAATTTTTAATCGCGGTGGACGATGAAGCCGTAGAACAGATGGACACAGCTTCAATATTTTATTATATTTTTGAAATGGTTAAATGTCCTCGAAAAAGGCTTAAAAATTTAGCCGAAATATCGAACAATAAAAAACAAAGAAAACTCAACAATTTGTTTTTTCTTTTCTACGGCTTAAACCGTAGAAACAATATAAAGCAGCTTTATGGAGCAACGTAAAGTAAAATTATTTAGTTATTTTGTTTATAAGATCTTTAAATCATTAAAAATTTCTTTTTTCAGATTTTTTCCCACTTTTTTAAAAATTGGCTGCGCTGTTGTTTTAACGAGCATAATAATATGGATTCCTTGGATTCATTCTATCAATAGCATCCGTATGGTTATAAACAGGATATTTCCATTAGTCCGCGGAGTTTATGAGGATAAAGTGGCAAATTTTTGGTGTGCGGTTAATGTTATTATAAAATTAAAGTAAGAATATAAGTAACGTATGATATGAAATATAGTGTAAATCTAGGTGAAATTTTGCTTAAGAACCCACCCAATTTTAATTTTTAAATACTTATTTTGGTTTTCTTAATTCAATGGGCAAAATTACATATGGGGAAATTCAATTGAAGCGGATATCCATATAAACTTTATCCTTTTGATTTTACCTTTTTCTTTTTTGGTTATTTAATCCTCTATACGTTTCATAAGAAACTAGCTGACGTAATCGAAACCGTCAAAGTGCCAAAGTCACCAAAAAGTGACTTCGAAGACTATTAGTTGCATCACATTAACACGTTAGATTAGACACGCTTTGCTTGACCTCGAGCTTTGGTTCGGCCTGCAATGCACAATCCAACGTGTTGGGTATAAAAATTTGACAAAATTGTGTATTGAGATAGTGTTAAAATATATTTCTGAACTCCAACAAAGTGTTAATGTTATTCGTATTTCATCGTGTTTTGTTTTTTTTTTTTTTTTTTTTTTTTTTTTTTTTGGAGTGGAAGTAGTAAATTTAAGGTTATAGTTTAATTTTTTTATACAATCTCTGGAATGGTTCGTGCAATATTGATTAATTATGTCTAACTTGACATAATAAGGTATCGTATTATAAACGTTTAGTCCCTTGAAAAAAAGCAATCTTAGAATTGCTGTTGTTGTCACCCTCTACAATCTAAAGTTTCCTGCATTTCTTCGATTGCATGGCTATACGTAATACTTTTATATTTTTTGTTTTGGTACATGGTTTTTTGCTCATAAACTGAAAACAACAAAAGATTTTTAAAAATGATTTCTGTTATTTATTGAGTTATTCAATAGTTAAAAATTGTAGAAGAATTTATTCGAAATGGTCACCATTTGCTTCCCAGCACGAGCGAAGTCGGTCCGACCACTCATCGATCGTAGCACATACAACATGCACAAGAAATTTCTCCACTGTTCGAATAAGAGCGTACTTTAGAGACTCGATATTTGGGTGTCGAATAGAACAAGCCATATTCCTAACACGGACCGCAATTTCTAATCCAATGGGTTCAGGTTTGGGATACCCGCTGACCACTGATCCGTGAAAATGAAGTCCGATACATTGCTTTGAGCCACCTTATGGGCCGGAGCAGAATCTTGTTGAAAGATCACGGCTTGTTTTGGAATAATGTCGTCTTAAGAGGCTTCACAACCAATTCCAAAACATCAGATTCATACACTTTCGCAGAAAATTTGACTCTTTTTTCACAAAATTGGAACTTGGTGACATCACAGAAGCTGGGTGGTTTTCGCAGCGGTGGCCTTCGCAGCGGTTTTCGCTTGATTCGAGGCTTCACCGCCTGTTCTTAAAACACGTGGATGGCCAGATTTTGGACGGTCGATTATTCCACCAGCATATTAAAACAACTTCACAGTACGATACACAAAATTACAAGTGAGTCCGACACGGGTCGTTTGAACCTAACCTAACCCGAAAGTCCTTGCACTTCAGATTTTTTTTGGCAGAACTGGTCTCCGAGGTATGAATTTATGGAAAAATACTTTTCCCAAATCGAACAACGAGCTATTTCAGTTTATTCGCCATTTGAAAAATGTAATGTTTGGTTCAAATTTGTTATTTTTTACAGTGTAGGAAAATGATGTGTGTGTGCGCGTGTACGGGTCTCCGTTCTGCCCATATGAGTATACGGACACCCTGAAACACACACAAGCCCATAAAAATGCTCCTACACATACACACACACATACAGGCACAGAACAATCCCAACAAGAGCGCTCTCCACAGCACGGCCACATACAATACATTGTTAGTTTACAACTAACTGTGTGACTGTAAACACGTCGATTAATCTTGGTCAAACCAAGGTATATTCAACAAGGTAGTTGAAATTCTCTCTTGTGGTGGGGTACAGCACCTGTCAAAATCGGCCGCTTACGAATAAAAGCACAGTTTTCTATTCGCTGTTTTTTTTCTTTTTTTATATTCTTCTTGTGTTTGACAGCTGCTGTACCCACCTCTCCGACACGAGTCTACCTTGTTAAATATGCCTTGGGTCAAACATTAGTATGGTATGAGCTACGATATTTCGAAATGTCTTCTTCAATCTCAAAAACTTCTCACCGCACTCATGCACTTTCACATGAAAAAATTCGAAGCAAAGTGTGTTTCTTGTGCTTGAAGAAGAATACAACGATGTCCAACGTGTCAAGTTCATTGAAAAATTACTTCAGATTAATCTCGACAATTTGCTGAGTGATGAAAGATTACCGAAAGTTGTCTGCACTGCTTGCAATAGAAATATATACCGAGATTTATCGGAGAGAGACTCCGGAAGCGCAAATCTTCAAACCCTTCGATTACCAGATTTTTCCAAGTTTCAAAAGCCATTTTTATGTACAAGATCTCAGGCTGGGAAGTGCTGTGAGTGTTATTTGTGACTCGACCTGTTCAATCGTCTGCTCTAGGCTTGGGCATTTTAGTTCACCACAAAGATCGCTCTTTTTAGTTCAATCGTATGTAATGAACTAGTTCGTTCATTTAGTTCTTTTAGTTCGTTCGTTCTTTTTGTTCGTTGCATGTTTTACTTCGTTTGTTATTTTAGTTCGTTAGTTATTTTAGTTCGTTCGTTCTTTTAGTTCGTTAGGTCTTTTAGTTCATTTCGTTTACTCGTTCATGTCCAGGTATATAATATGAAACAAACTTGGTATGAATATGTTATATCCATCAAATTCACCATTTGTATTAGTGCATAAACAAAAAGTGTCTCAAACCAAGGACTCAAACCATAGCATGGTAAATTTAGTTATTCTTGCTCTCGTTCGTTTTGTTCCTACTCGCTGCAATATCAATTGAACTAAAATGAACTAAAAGAACGAGAAACACTGAACTAGTTCACATAGTTCATGAGTGGGAATCGTTCAATTGAACAAGTTCGTTCATGAACTACCCAAGCCTAGTCTGCTCCAAAATGTGTGAAACGGTGTTCAAAATGATAGTGAAATAAGATAGTGAACCATATGCAGGGCAAATTCCAGGAAGAAATAAATAAGTGGACTAATCTCTGTAATGTGCAACACGAAATAACCCATGGAGGTTTCAAAGGACCAAGATTAATCGATGTGTTTACAGTCATACAGTTAGTTGTAAACTAACAATGTATTGTATATGGCCGTGCTGTGGAGCGCGCTCTTGTTGGGATTGTTCTGTGCCTGTATGTGTGTGTGTGTATGTGTGGGAGTATTTTTATGGGCGTGTGTGTGTTTCAGGGTGTCCGTATACTTATATGGGCAGAACGAAGACCCGTGCACGCACATACACACATATTTTTCCTACACTGTAAAAAAAAAAACAAATTTGAACCAAACATTACATTTTCCAAATGGCGCATAAACTGAAATAGCTCGTTGTTCGATTTGGGAAAAGTATTTTTCCATAAATTCATACCTCGGAGACCAGTTCTGCCAAAAAAAATCTGAAGTGCAAGGACTTTCGGGTTAGGTTAGGTTCAAACGACCCGTGCCGAGTGGTCGCAAGGTCCGAAAGATATCGCCTCTTTCTATGCTACATTTTTTTAGACTAACTATAACAACACGATTTTCGAGCGAGCCCCATACCATGATTATAAATAACTGCCGCCGAGAACTATTTCGCGAAAAAGAAACTTTTACGCATTTATAAAATATTCAATTAAAAGTATTTGATTTAAAACAACAAAAGATTAATTCAGATTATTTCAGATTACAAAAATGACTTATCGTATAAAAAAAAAAAAAAAAAACAGAAGGGGAGAGATCAAGGAAAAGCCAAAAGAAATTTAAAACAAAAAAAAAACTCTACAAATCAGTGTTGCAGTTAAATCATAATTAATAAGAGTATGTTCATTGGAAAACTAAAAGTACATAAAAATAAAAAGGCGTATATGCTCAACAGAAACATAGATGCTAAATGTTAAATAGGAGTCAAAATGAAGCGAGTGCGTTCAGTAGTTCACTCACAGTTAGCACGTACGGTCGTGTACCAAAACATGTGAGAGTAATAAGTATTTATCACACGTAGTTGAGTTGAACGATTAAATAGTTCGGAGCCTTTCTGTCTTAATTTTTTGAATAAAATTGAACGTATTTATTTCCAGTCTCTTTTTTATATTAAGCTATTTCAATGTATCAAGCATTAAATGTATCGGAGTAAATCTGCTGCACTTTATTATTGTGTTGAAATACTATTTTGTTATAACAAAACATTGTTGCTAATCACGCGAAACACTGCAACAAGCAAGCTGGACAGCACTAGCTCTCTTGCAGTGATTAGTAACTAACACTCCGCTAAATCTACTAAGTATGCCAAATCAAAGCCGAGATCTAAAACGGCAGGGGCTCCTGATAATGGTGTAATCGTTGTTTAGTCTAGCCAACGTAATCAACCTCCTGCCTCACTGCCTTCCAATAATGTAAACTTTGTGCCAACTATGCGCATTGTTCCTCTGTTGTCAGTCAGTACTTCTAGTAGCTGTGTCAGCGAGTGCTGGTCATCCACTATGCCAAACTGCACTGCCTTCGAAAATGCCTGCAACTTTTGTGGATAATATCTTGCCTGCTGTGTTTATTGATACATCGGTGGTAGCTTCGACATCATCATCAGCGGCCTCGCCGAGTTTAGTGGTGGCTTCTACTTCTTCAGCGGCTGTTTCACCTAGTTCTAGGTTTCTTCAACATGAAGTTAATACCAAATATTTCACTAACAGTTTGTCATTCTCGTCGGCTTTAAGTCTGCCTGATAGCTGCGCCAATTATTTTACAGGCTAGCTTGCACTACCCTCTGTCAATTGGACTGAGCCTCACGATGTTATGCACACTATTACAGCCTCACTGCAATTTTAAGGGGACATATAGGTTACAAATGTAAAAAAAAAATTTTTTTTTCGGGAATTTTTTTTCATAGAAGGAAAAAGATATCGTTTTCAAATTTTGCACATATACTTATTAACATTTAAAAAATACAAAATATTTTTTTTCAAAATTTTTGAAGCGGTTTTTGACGTTATTTGATTTTTTTTTTAAAAATGCCAAGAAATTGACGGTGTGCAGGATATCACCAGTCTAAGACCTCTGAGGAAAAAAGAAATTAAAACCAAAATGAATCCTTGTTAAAGTGGCTATCGCCTGAACTAGGATATTTTTCATCCGCCGAAAAAAAAAACCAAATTGCGACCATTTGAAAAAAAAAATCGATTTTCGAGGTTACAAAATCGGTCACTATTTTGTTTTTTTTTCGGCGGAAAAAATTATCCTAGTTCAGGCGGTAGCCTCTTAAACAAGGATTAATTTGGTTTCTTTTTTCCTCTGAGGTCCTAGACTGGTGATATCCTGCACACCATTAATTTTTTTTTTGCATTTAAAAAAAAAAAAACAAAATCAAATAACGTTAAAAACCGCTTCAAAAATTTTGAAAAATTTTTTGTATTTTTTAAATGGTGTAATATGTGCATAATTTGAAAACGATATCTTTTTTCCTTCTATGAAAAAACAATTCCCGAAAAAATTTTTTTTAAATTTGTAACCTATACTAGCTTCTTCCTGGCGCGCGTTGCTGCACCCAGCAATTAAATCGCAACATAATAATTATATTCGGAACTTTTCTTAGACCCATAGTTTGACAGCACTATAATTTTCAACTACGCGTTACAGTTTCCCAATAGAAGGTGATCACTAAATAGTAACTCTGTTTTGAGTTTGTCGAACTCCATTCGATTATACAAATTTTAATTGTATACCCCCTTATATAATGCCATCCCAGTTTTCTAGTAGATGGGCATTGCCCAGTTTTAGTACAGTTGCCGACAGTGAGCATACAAACTAAATTACCAAAATGTAGCCAAATCGACGAAAACCATAGGAAATAAGCATTTTTATTGATTTGTGGGCAGTAAAAGGGGGGGTGTGACAGAAATTTAAACAATCTCGTACTTGAAAAAAATGTACTGCCAACTTTCAGCTCTATCGGCTCAGTAATTTTGAAGTTTCCAGCCATCACACATTTTGCTTTTTGTATATATAGATTATTGGCTGTAACTTTTGATTGGTAAGAGATACTAAGATAATTTTTTCTAAAAAATTGATTTTCTATCTTGTATATTTTTTTCAAAAATATAACAATACAATATTGGAAAAAAAATGTTGTTCGAAAAAATCTAGGGGTAGGCATTGCTTTTTGAATCACAAAAATGGTTTTTAATTTTTGCGTAAAATTGAAATAACTTTTGCTTATAAATGTTATAGATTTTAAATAGAGTTGAAAATTTGTGAATTTGAATTTAAATTATTTTTACAACAAAAACAAAATTTGAGCCTTTTTTTGAGGAAAACTCCAAAATTTCAGACCTTTTTTGAAAAAATACTTAAAATATATATACTCAACTAACGGTATTTTTGCAATAAGGTTTTTATAGTACTTTGATGAAGCTTTAAGAAAAAAAAAATTTAACAAAGTGTATAAAAAAGCAGCGGAGATATTTGAATCGAAAGTCACAAAATTAAATTTCTGATTGTGTTTTTCTCATGTTTGAGCAACGATGTTGCATTAAATGTATCGTTGTAGTAAAATTTTTCATAGTTTTCAAGATATGTTCATGTTTTTTAAATTTTTTAATTTTTTCTAAATTTAAGAAATATTTATATTTAGTAAATATCTGCATATGTAACAACTAAAAATATGCGATCTTGTAAAAAGTTTGTACTACAGCACCATCTGGTGTCCAAGGTGGTTCAAAGAAGATACTTTCAAAAAACTCATCGTACTTGAGAACTACTATATACCAATTTTTATTCTAATCGCATGAGTGGTTTGGGAGTTTTAGGTGGTTTTGCAAAAAATTTGTACTACAGCGCTCTCTGATGTTCAAGATAGGTCAAAAAAAATTGCAGCAAAACACTCTACGTACATGAAAACGACTGTATACCAATTTTCATTCTAATCGCATAAGCGGTTTGTGAATTTAAGGTAGTTTTGTAAAAAATTTGTACTACAGCGCCCTTTGGTGTTCAAGATAAGTCAAAAAAGATTGCAGCAAAACACTACACGTAAATTAGAACCACTGTATACCAATTTTCATTTTAATCGCATAAACGGTTTGTGAGTTTTAGGCAGTTTTGTAAAAAATTTGAACTACAGCGCCTTCTGGTGTTCAAGGAGGATTAAAATTAATAGCCCACAAACACGCACCGTATCAAAAGCTTCTATACACAAATTTTCATGCTAATCGGATGAGTAGTTTAGGAGTCTATTGCATAGTTACATACGACATTAAGTTCCAAAGCAATTCGATATCATAAATTTGACCTGTGTGGCCAAATTCCCCCTTTTCTAATGTTCGCTCAAATATATAATAACTACCTCTTGGGCCCATAGCATCTACATATCAAGTTTCACTATGAAAACATGTACAACTCAGGAATAATAATGATTTCTAAAAAGTGGGCGTATATATAGTTAAACCACGCCCAGTTTTAGTATAGTTACCGACAGTAACCATACGAACTTGTTTACCAAATTTTAGTCTAATATGACCAAACCCGTCTTAATTATAGCATTTTTATTGATTTGTAGGTGGTAAAGGGGTATGGAAAATTTTTACTATGCCTATATTTTTCGCGCAAATGCAAACTAAAGTGAGACTTGCCAAATTATTCCAATATTCCATTTATTTCCAATTTCCCTTGCAAATATTTCCCCATATACACCATATGTGCGCACCTGTATTTTTTCACAGCTGTATTGTTGATAAGTTCACTAACATGCCTGTAATTCATGAACCAATACACATACAAAGACCATTTATAAAAAAAACCTTCGTATTGACGTGACCTTTCATGGGAAATTTCTAGAAAAAAAAATCGGTTCACGCATTACAGAGAACATTAATTTCATACACAATGCAACTTAGTTTTAGATATATATATCAAAACAGTGGGCGCAAAAGTGGGCGTGGTCAATTTTTCTTTCAGTAAACACTTAAATTGGATTGCTACGAACATTTGAAAAAAAAATTATCCAAATCGGTCCAGCCGTTTTCCGATTTTAGATAAATTGAAAAAAGTGGGCGCAAAAGTGGGCGTGGTCAATTTTTCTTTCCAACAAAACTTAAATTGGATTACTACGAACATTTGAAAAAAAAATTATCCAAATCGGTCCAGCCGTTTTCAGATTTTAGATAAATCAAAAAAGTGGGCGCAAAAGTGGGCGCAAAAGTGGGCGTGGTCAATTTTTCTTTCCTTAAAAACCTAACTTGGACTAAAACGAACATTTAAAAAAAAAAATTATCCAAATCGGTCCAGCCGTTCTGAAGTGATGCGATTTCAACCAAACGTACACTTCTTTTTATATATATAGATTTACCTTAACGTCATCACACCGGAGTTGATATTACACCATCTCTCCTGATGCTGTTGAGAGCGCATCGCCTGCGGGCAACATAGCTGGGAGGCATGAATATAATCGTAATATGGATAATCATAACGTCATCATTGGCCACAATGAAAGCGCCGATTTAAAGGTAGTGCATAAAAAGACATGACTACACTTATCATCGTTTCAGCCTTCGGTTACGGAAGATAACGTTATAGATTATGTCTTTCGCGGGTTCAGAAGTACCAATTGGAATGCTATAAATTGGTTGAAAAAAATTCTCCTACAGTTACTCTGAAGCATGTAAACTTTAAGCTTAGAGTTGACTCATCAATGCTGAATGATATTTAATTCGTCACTCTGGCCAGCCGATGGGAAGGTAGAATTTTTTCGAAATATTCAAAATTCGCTACTAAAGCCCTAGAAGTGGGTGAGCCTGCGCCAAATCATAAGAACTTTCTCAACATTTACTTCCAAAACGTCTCTGGCATGCGCACTAAATCTTCGTCAACTTTTGTGGCTACGTCGCACAATGGTTCCAAATCGAAAAAAGATGGCCAAACCTCAAGGCGTTGCCTAATCTGCATGAAAATGATGTTACATGGTTTTTGGGGTTGCTGGTCACAAATCTGAAGTCAAAAATTCAAAATGGCGACAAATGGCGGGCATGAACATGCCAACTTTTATAACACGGTTCGACAAAAAAATCAAAATTTTTGTTGCACCCATGACAAATTCGAATATATTCGGAAAATAGACGTTTAAAAAAAATACGCGTGTCTCGTCATTTTCCTCCAGCACGTCAGTTTTTTTTTAAATCGATTTTTAAAGTTTTTTATGATTCAGGTTTTTTTTTATGATCACAGCTGACGTTTTTAAATAACAAAGTAAGGCCACAAGTTAGAAATCCCCACATATTTTTTAATTCATATGCAACACTTTTTTACTTAGAGGGCCCTGATAATAAAATTAAAAAAATATATATTTTCGCTGCTCGACGTGATCTGCAAATTTTGAAGAAATCGTGAAGGAAATGATTTCTGCGTATGATGACATGAAAATAAACTTGTCGTTAAAAATTCATTTTTTACACAACCATTTGGACTTTTTCCCGTCAAACCTAGGAGACTTCAGTGAAGAGCATGGTGAACGTTTTCACAAAGATATATCAACTATGGAAAATTGTTTTAAAGGAAAAGACTCGAGATACATGCTAGCTGAATATTGGTGGTATATTTGCCGAAACACAAATCCTGCAGAAAATAAACGAAAAAACAGTTGTCCAAAATTTTTAATAAGTCGGAATTAAAATATATTACTCCTAACAAAATGTATTTTTATTTTAAGGCTTTTATTAAATTTTTTTTTTTTTTTTTGGTTTTTGTGTTAAACTGAAAATAAAGTAAGGAGTACCATACCTTACTTTCAATTTAAAAAATTTAATAACCTTTCTTAAATGCCTTCATTCATGAAAATCAGTCTACTCTATTATATTTTATAGCCTTATTTCATTATATAAATAAGGCTATAAAATTACGAGACACGTTTTTGTTTTTTTAATGTCTATTTTCAGAATATATTGGAATTTCTCATTGGTGCAAACCTCTGTCGAATAGTGTAATAACTATATTATGCATTTCAAATTTAGTGCGTCGTAAGTCTTCGGGGTCGCTGATCACGAATCTTAAGTCAAAAATTCAAAATGGTAACTTACAAATGGCGGCCATGAACATGCTAATTTTTATAATAATTATATTATGCATTTCTAATATGGTGCCACGAAAGTTTTCGGGGTCGCTGATCACGAATCTGCAGTCAAAAATTCGAAACTTCAAATGGCGGCTTAAAAATATGCTAACTCTTATAATAACTTCGAAATTCAAAATGGCGGCTTAAAAATATGCTAACTCTTATAATAACTTCGAAAGTCAAATTGACGGCCATGAACTAATTTTTGAGCTAAATTTTCTAAAATCTTAGATTTTGCAACTTTTTTAATGATCTTTATAATTTATCTGAGGTCAACACAATAACAAAATTAGTTAAACATTAGTTTGTTTTTGCTTATATATATATATATGTATGTATATATTTTTATATTTATATAAAAAATGCGTAAAAAGATGCAAAACGCAGCCAACCGCACACAAATTAAAGTGAAAACAACATATTTCAACATTAATATGTGGTGTCTGCACATCACATACACACGATACACATACATAAGTCACAAAATAAAATACTTTACTTTTAAAAATTTTAATTTAAAAATGTTATTTTGTTGATGTCAATTTTTATTTATCAAGAAATTATTATTATAAAAAATATATCAAAACTTAAAGATTGTTAAAACAAATTTGTAAATAGAAAATATATGTTCAACAAAAATTGTTGTTTTTAATAAAAATACAGGCGCAACCAACAAGCACCAAACTGGCGATCCTACCTACCACCGGATAATCGATAATTAATGCAGCAGGCAAACAAAAATACAATTTAAAACAATAACTATAAAACAAACGGACAAATTCTGCAAGCAGTCATAATCAGTGCTCAAGCATCGCAAACAGCTCTACTGCCTCACGCACCTCTTCGTCATAAACATCGTCAATATCGTTTCTTCACACTCATAATCATCACTACCTACCATTGTAATAAAATCATCGACCAGCGCAACAT
Organism: Pherbina coryleti; assembly: GCA_943735915.1. Classification (NCBI taxonomy): domain Eukaryota; kingdom Metazoa; phylum Arthropoda; class Insecta; order Diptera; family Sciomyzidae; genus Pherbina; species Pherbina coryleti. The sequence continues at coordinate 94,053,251 of OX030948.1, read as the reverse complement.
TTCCAGTTAACAATACACCTACTTCAGGGGCTCCCTTAGCTCCACCTACAGTACATAGTTCAGTGCCGCAACAACAACAACGATCAAAACCCTACACCTGCCGGTAAGGTGACGCAGGCAATAGCAACATTAGTAACAACAACAACTGAAAGGTAACAACAGCAGATGCAACATTAACAACGACAAAAACATCAAAATTAACAACAACAAAGGAGAATTAACAACAGCAGCAGCAGAATTAACAACAAGAACCATCAACACCAATAAAATGTTCACCACTGTGCAGCAGAGCTCAACAAACGCATATCTTCGTGTTTCCATCGAACGTCTCGAATCCACGCATGTACACCTTTCGTCGTCGAGAACTACAGGCGTATTCGTAGTTGGAACACAAAACGCACGGCAGTATTAACAGGGCGGCAGCAACAGAGCAACAACAACAACAGGAGCAAACGTAAATATACACTACACTACACACTTAGCTTCTTACACGGTTGGCAAACGATCGGGTCGGAAGAAACCGATCGTTTTACTCCGTAGGCACTACACCACACCTAGGTACACTTATAGTAACACTTAAATTATATAATTATTAGTAAAATACATTTTACTAATTTTTACAACCTTAACATTTAAACAACAATGAGTATTAGGCACACACCCCTCACCCCCTCTCACTCTCAACACGGTCCGAACGTACCGAAATTCACGCGACATCGGTAAAACTACCCCAGTTTTGGACTAGTTGTCCAGAGGCGTGGTTTATACATGCCGAAATCCAATTTCAGTCTAGATCCATTACGATGGATAAAACAAAATATGAATATCTAATTACAGCTCTCCCGCAAGAAGTAATCATGGCGGTACTCGATTTTATTCAGAAACCTTCTTCAAGCAATCTATACGAAAACTTGAAGAAAATACTGATTGAACGCCACATTCTCAGCGAAAATAAACGTATTGACAAAATACTAGCTGACACAGAGATGGGAGATAGCAAACCTTCCCAGTACTACAGGTCAGTATTGCTATTGGCTGGTTCCGCGGTGGAACCAGACTTTCTCCAAAAGCCATGGCTCAGGAAACTTCCTAAAACACTGAACATAGCTTTAACCGGGTCAGGCCATACAGAGCTAGAGGAGCTTTTGAAAATGGCCGACAAGCTGTGGGAAGTCATAAGTGAGAATGAAGTTTCAGTTTTAAAAACAAGCCATAGTCCCAATACTAACGAACTAGCGAGTATGGTACAAAAGTTAGCGGTATCTACGACGAACATATTAACCGCTTTTAACAAATTGTCACTAGAAGTTGAGGCCCTTAAATCACAAAATAATTTCAGATCACGGTCACCAGCGAGACATAGGAAATTCGGTAGAGAAGCACGTATATGCGAAAAACCGTGTGCATATGCGCAAAACGCCAACACAACACAACACAACTCAACACAATACAACACAACAAACTAAATGACTCCATTGTCGCGACGACTGACAATGGACTTGTCACACTGACACGTCGTCTCTTTAATTACGACCCGACAAATAAATTGAACTTTTTAGTAGACAGCGCAGCAGAAGTTTACTCCCTTCCTCCAAATTCAAAATTTCAAAACAGAAATCTGATCTCACTTTAATTGCGGCCAATGGCACTTCCATTTCGACTTTCGCGAAAAAACTACTTACGCTTGACTTAAAATTACGACGTGAATCATTGCTGACATTTCCAGACCAATTTTAGGTGCAGACTTTTTAACAAAATACGGACTACTAATAGATCTAAAACCTAAACGACTTATTGACCCATTAACAAACTTATCAGGCAACACTATCTCAGCATTTACTGAAACCACATTTACAAAATTATTTTCAGTCGACAACAAATACACAGAATTACTAAAAAAATTTCCATCACTAATAACAGAACCCGACTACACTGCACCTGTCAAACACCAAACAGTACATCACAGTTTCACTGAAGGACAGTTACCATTTACAAAACCGCGACGTCTAGACTTGCCAAAATTGAAAATAGCTAAACATGAATTCGACTTTTTAGTTAAATCTGGTATTTGTAGACCGTCGAACTCAAAAACATCTTCTCCACTTCACCTAGACTTCATTTTCGTTTATTTAGACGACGTTCTTGTGACCAGTAACAATGAAGAACAACACCTTGAACACTTAACACAAATTTTCCAACGACTCGACAAATACGGTTTAAATATCAAACCAAATAAATTCATATTTGGAGTAGACGATATAGATTTCCTCAGTTACAACATTTCTAAACATGGTATCAGACCATCCGAAGAACGAACACGATGAATAAAAGACTACCCACAACCAATAACAGTTAAACAGATGCAAAAATTTATAGGTATGACAAATTATTACCACCGGTGCATTCCAAAACTCGCACACATGTTAGGTCCCATTTATGGCATGGTGACAAGCGCATCAAAAACCAAAGATAAACACTTACAATGGACAGACACAACATTACATGCATTTACAACAATAAAAGATAGTTTTGCTAAGCAAACACTAATTAATCACATTGGTAGTAAAGCAAAACTATCAGTTTCTGTAGATGCATCTAACACCGCAGTTGGCGGAGTCTTACAACAAGAACACAATGGAATACTTCAACTTTTAGCATTCTTTTGTAAGAAATTAACACAAACAGAAACAAAATACAGTACATTCGACCGCGAATTACTAGCAATCTATCTAACAATCAAACATTTCAGACATCATTTAGAAGGCAATACATTTACAGTTTACACGGATCACAAACCATTAACAAATGATACAAAATGATACAGAATTAAAGAATATCACAGACAACAAAATATACAAATTTAAACTCATTGATATTCCATTTTTAAACATTAGTATCTGGTGCGAAAATTCCACAGACAATATACGGCCATACATTCCACAGACCTTACGTAAAAAGATATTCTAACAGCTACACAACATCTCACATCCCGGAACAAGAGCTTCCAGACGTCTTATCACACAACGTTTTTTCTGGCCCAGTATGAACACACACATTAATAAATGGTCACAAGAATGCATGAACTGCCAGAAAGCAAAGGTACAACGACACACCAAAACGCAACCTCAGAAAATACACATTCCACACGGTCGTTTTGAACATATACACATCGATTAAGTTGGTCCACTACCAATATCGAATGGTTACAGATACCTATTAACCACCATCGATAGAAATACACGTTGGCCTAAGGTTTACCCACTAAAAAACACAGAGACTAAAACAATTATAGAGACATTCAATAGAGAATTCATTTCACGTTTTGGTGTTCTGCGCGAAATTACTACAGATCGCGGTCCTCAATTCACTTCCAACACGTTTAAGCAATTTATTAAGAGCATAGGTAGCCATCATATAATGACCTCCCCATACCATCCACAAGCCAATGGAATTTTGGAACGCTTTCACAGGCAATTAAAAGTCTCACTTATGACAAGTAACAACCAGAAGAACTGGTATTCAGAAATTCCCCTAGTTTTGTTAGGTCTAAGATCCACGGTTAAGGAAGATATCAAAACATCTCCTGCCGAAATGGTTTTTGGACAGAGTCTGAGGCTGCCACGGCAGCTAGTAGTACATAGTGACCCAACGAGCAGCTCATCAGAAATTTTGTCAGCGCTTAAAGAGAAGACTAAAAACATTCAGTCAGATAGCAAGTTTCATATAAGATCAACTCAAGAGTACATACCCCAGGCGTTGAAGAGTTGTAAATTCGTATTCATTCGTAACGATTCCATCAGACACACGCTTCAAAATCCGTACGATGGCCCTTTTGAAGTGGTAGACAGAACATCAAAATATTTCACAATATTAAAAGGAAACACTACTATAACAGTTAACATAGACAGACTTAAACTATCAGACTCACACGGCAACGTGTCTGACTGCCTCAACCTGGTGAGGCCAGCATTTTCCATGTCGAACTCGTCTCAAGTCGACTCAAACCTCTTCGTGGTGTCCTCTAGAAACAGCAAACTGGCAACCGTTAGTTTGACGGCTAATCTGAGCGGCGAGCTACCTGCCTTTAACACTAGATTGCCCAAGGAAGTCATTTTGACTGCGTTTTAATTTCAATTAGAAAAATATTTACGTATATAATGATACAATTTTTTAAAATTTTGTGACTTTTTGTACAACATATAAATGCGTTTATTAATAATTGTCGTTACCTCCCCTCTCCTTCATTTCCCGTATATATATATGTATGTGTTATACCTATATTGCCCAAAAACAGTCATTTTGACTGCTTGGGAAATTTTAAATAATCCAATGACTCTTATTATTGAATTGATTTAATTTCTTATATAACTAGTTCGGCTTCGTATTGAAATAACAGTTTTAATTTTTTTCGATTACCGTCACATGATAACGCACAAGTAAGTGATAAATTGTCGATACTTGATAAGTTGCTGTTGCTCAAGAAGCTAAACTAGTACTTTTTATACGAATCTTTTTGCAGTGATACTTGTGCTAATACGTTGTTTATTTTATTTCTTTTGCGCCCTAAATTTATGAAAGAAATGTCGTATAGAAGAAAGTTATTGGAAAAGCTAACGAACATAAGTGAAGAGTGCTCCGATATAGAATCAGATGCAACAAATTCTGAACTGTTATCTGAAGATGATGCGGATTATATTCAGAGTGAAATATCTGACACTGAAGATAGCGATGAAGAGTCGATCAGCAATGACAAAAATGAAAGTGTAGTCAATATGCCCAGAAAAAGGTGTAGGGTGCTAAGTAGTTCAGACTCTGATGAACAAACTAAAAACACCTTTCAGGAGGTCGAAACAGCTGCCGATGGTACTGTGTGGTCAAAATTTCACGAAGGTGGTATTCCTGGAAGGTTACCATCTACTTGTATTTTCAAGGGTTTGAAAGGGCCAACAGGCTATGCAAAAAGGAACATTATGGCAAATAATCTTATAAGTGCATTCTCGTTGATAATAGATAACTATATTATCAAACATATCAAAAAGTGTACAGAAGAAGAAGGCCGCCGAATTTTTAAGACCAATTGGAAAACAACATTATCGGAAATACGTGCATTTATTGGGATTTCATATGCTCGTGGCGCCTACGAGGCAAAAAATTAAAAACTAAGCTATTTATGGTCAGCAAAGTGGGGTCCCGATTTTTTTACAAAGACTATGGCCAGAGAAAAATTCAATTCGAAATATCGGATTTGGAAGAAATATCACGACCGATAATTTTTTCACTAGTACGTCACTCGCGGCAAAATTATTGGCCAAACAAACAACTCTGGTTGGAACTATTCGAGGAAACAAAAGAGAACTACCCAAAGCAGCCGAACAAAGGAATGATGACATGCCTCGTTTTTCCACTCTGCTGTATAAATCAGAGAATTGTTGTCTTACAATATATAAAAGCAAACCAAATAAAAGAGTAGCTGTTCTAAGTTCGAAGCATAAATTTGTAAAAATTGATAAAAGTAATAAAAAATTTTACCGGAATCTATTCAATTTTATAACAGCACAAAATTTGGAGTCGAGATGACGGATCAAATGGCCAGAAAATATACAGTACAAGCTAGTTCTCGTAGATGGCCCATCCAAATATTTTTCAATATTTTAGACTTGGCTGCTATAAATGCTTGGATCCTTTACAAAGAAACGACAGGAATAAAAATACAACGAAAAGAGTTTTTGTTTCAATTAGCAGAACAGCTTTCCACCGAATACAGAGCCGCTAGACAGAAAAATTCATCAGAAGATGATCACCCACAGAGATCAACTGTAACGTCAACAAATGCAACCCATTGTAACAAACGCAAAATTTGTCAAGTACGACTTTGCCACAACAACAAAACAAATAATATATGTGAAAAATGTCAAAAGTATGTTTGCGGAAGATGTACACAAAAAAAATATTTCCACTTTCATTTGCATAAAATGTACAAATAATAATGCATAAATTATTTTTTTTAAGTGAAGTCAATGTTGTTATTGTTTTTATTATGTTTATGCTATGTTTTAATTCTTTTTTATTTATTAATAATAAGTTATATAACTGTAAATAATATAAAAATATGAATTGAGTGAATTTTAAACAAATTTCTTTACACATTAGTTATTCTTTCACAATGCAGTCATTTTGACTGCTTTTGGGCAATATAGGTATTTTCTAAGTTCAGTCTTTCTAGTGTTAAAGGGTTGTGTGTCGAGTTTGAAGCCCACCACGCAAAAAAAAAATTACAATGAAACGCAAAATAATAAAGATAAAAATTATCCCCAAATCTGATGACGACTACCGCAAACGAAAAACTGACAATGATTTACGGATATGCGCTTGGAACGTCCGATCCCTCTATCCAACTGATAGATATCATAGAAAGATACAAGGCTGATATTACTGCAATCCAAGAAATGCGATGGAAGGGACAGGGTTGCTTACGGCAAGCATCCTGTTATATCTACTACAGCGGCCTTGCGGAGAAGCACGAGTTTGGATGTGGATTCGTGGTTGGCAAGCGACTACGGCATCATGTCCTGAGATTCACACCTGTGAACGAGCGACTTGCCATAATCCGTTTCAAGGCAAAATTCATCAATATAAGCCTTATTTGTGCGCCCGCTCCGATAGAAGAAAAAGATGATTAGACCAAAGACAGCTTCTACGAGCGCCTTGAAGAGGCATATGAGCGCAGCCTCCGCCACGACACAAAAATCGTGCTTGGTGACTTCAACGCCAAGGTGGGAGAAGAAAATATCTTATGTCCAACAGTCGGAAAGTTCAGCCTCCACGACAATACCTCCGATAACGGAATGAGGCTGATTGACTTTGCCGCAGCGCGAAACATGGTCGTTAGTAGCACTAGATTCAAGCATCTCAATATTCATAAAGCAAATTGGCTGTCTCCTGATCAAAAGACGCGTACAAGCTGCATTCAAAACGAACAGCCGAAGACTTCGCTGCTCGACTCTCACTCCTGCTTCAAGAAAGCACTCCTCCGATCGACGGTATATGCGCGCAGTGGAATTACATTTCCCACTCTATGCGTACGACTGCCGAAGAGTTAATTGGCTATCACCGCCCTCGCCGAAACCAATGGCACGACCAGGAGTGTCGCGACGCCACTGCAGAAAAAGACGCCGCCTACAAAGCCACCCTGCAGTCGGTTGTAACGCGTGCTGCTAAAGAGCGATACAAAGAGAAGAGGAGGGAAGAGAGACGCATTTTCAGGCGAAAGAAAAGAGAAGCGGAAATGCGTGAGTGCAAGAAAATTGAAATGCATGGTGACAGGAACGAGGTCCGAAAATTTTTCGAAAAAATAAGACGACTGGTCGATGGTTTGAGACCGGGGCCTCTTCCTGCAAGGATGAAAATGGGAATCTAGTGACAGATATCCAGAGTACACTGATGATGTGGAGGGAACACTTCTCTAGGCTTCTGAATGGTGACGACGACAACAATTCCGCCAATAGAGATGATATCCCGGAATCCCCAATTGTGGACGACAGCGTTGAAGTTCCGCTGCCCGACCATAGTGAAGTCTTGAAAGCTATAGCTCGGCTTAAAAACAACAAAGCCGCAGGAGCCGATAGCTTACCTGCTGAGCTCTTCAAGAATGGAGGCGAAGCTCTATTTAAATGCATTCATGAGCTTCTATGCAGAATATGGTCGGAAGAATGCATTCCAAACGATTGGAACCTCAGTGTGCTCTGCCCAATCCACAAGAAAGGCGATCCCTCAATTTGCGCCAACTGCCGTGGGATAAGCCTTCTTAATATTGCATATAAGGTCCTGTCGAGCGTATTATGTGAAAGACTGAAGCCCATCGTAAACCAGCTGATTGGACCTTATCAGTGTGGCTTCAGACCTGGTAAATCCACCATAGACCAGATTTTTACGCTCCGACAAATCGTGGAAATGACCCTTGAAAAACAAATCGACACACACCATCTTTTTGTCGATTACAAAGTCGCCTTCGACAATCCAATAAAGAATCATCTTTACTCCACTATGTCTGAATTTGGTATTCCTGCAAAGCTCATCTGTCTTTGCAGAATGACACTGAGCAACACCAGCAGTACAGTTAAAATCGGGAAGGATCTTACTCCTCCATTCGATACCAAACGAGGTTTCAGACAAGGTGATTCCTTAGCGTGCGACTTTTTTAAACTAATAATGGAGAAGATCATCCGAGCTGCTGATTTGAGACGCAGTGGCAAGTTATTCTACAGAAGTATTATGCTGCTGGCGGATGATATCGATATCATTGGCCATGATACGCGCAAAGTCAGTGCAGCATTTTCCAGATTAGCGAAAGAGTCGAGGCGAATGGGTCTTGTAGTGAACGCAGATAAGACGAAATACCTAGTGTCAACAAATAAACAGTCCCAGCGTCTTGGAAACCACGTCACTGTTGACAACATCTCTTTCGAGGTTTTTAAGGACTTCGTCTACCTGGGATCCAGCATAAACTCTTTCAACGATGTCAGTATTGAGATAAAACGAAGAATAACTCTTGCCAACATGTGTTACTTTGGGCTGAGTAGGCAATTGAGAAGCAGAGCCCTCTCTAGACGAACAAAACTCACGCTCTATAAGTCACTTATCATGCTCGTCCTATTATATGCAGCAAAAACCTGGACCTTGAGCACTTCTGATGAAAAGACTTTGGGAGCCTTCGAGAGAAAGATCCTCCGTAAGATCTTCGGTCCAATCTGCGTCAATGGCGAGTACCGAATTCGATGGAACCACGAGCTGTATGAACTGTATGCTGACATCTAGCTCTGCTGGCTAGGTCATGTTGAGCGAATGGAAAATGACGCACAGTGATGCGAAAGGGCATGCTAGACGGAAAAAATTCGAAATCGAATTTTTACATTCTGAATATTAAAAACTGTTAAATAATATTCATTGATCTCAGGAATAATTTTTTTATTTACCTGCGCCTGTTTTTACAAAAAATGCGAAAATTCTTAAAAGTTGGCCCAAAAGTTGATTTCTTGAAATTTTTGATTATGAGTTTTCTAGTTATATTTATTTATTTTTTTAAAATATTTCCCAATATTCAAAAGAATTGAAATGAGTTGCATGCTTTATGACTAAGATAAGATCTTTTAAAATAAAATATGTTCAATAACCTATATTTTAAAATATTCTCGCTATAAAACGGTATTTGAAGCATAATCGCGAATAACGTTGTAAACGACAAACTTGTCATTTTTGACTAGAGATAAAAAACGTTTTAAACATTTTAGGCGTTTATTTTTGGTTTTTTTGTTTAACACTCTGATTTAATAAAACTTTACAATACATAAAATATAAAAAAGAATAAATAAAAGATTTAATTACTTCTAAATTTACCGTTTAAAAGTTTTTACGTTTAAGTTTTAACGTTTTATATCCAAAAATTGAATGGATGATGAAACGTTTTTCCACTGAATATAGCATATGACGGATGGTGCTTAAAACGTTTTTCCACTACTAAACACGACTACATTTACAGCTAACTGCACTTACAACGTTCTTCCAAATTACATTCAGAGGAGCATTTTTATTTTCTATGGTCTCTCCATTTCTCGAAATATGAGACTGACCACTATCTCTTAGTCTTATTTAGTTATAATTTTTCCAATTTTCGAAATTTATTTAAGGTTTTGAGCATCGATAGCACTTGCGCATCAAGTTCGATTGTTCGCTTTTATTCATTTTACAAGCACGTGCAACGTTATTCCACTGAGTGGCATTTAAAAATGCCCCAACTTGCATTCTTTTTCATTCTTTTTACTCACTTCTGTTTTTATATAGTGTAAGAGAGTAATTCTAACTGGTATCCGCGAAAAAAACACTTTTAAAAAAAATGCCGCTTACAACGTTATTCGCGATTGTGCTTCATTTATCGATATAACTGCGTAAAAAATGAACATTTGGTAAAATATTTTGGAAAATATAAAAAGGACCATTTTGTATTTACAAAAATATATTTTTTATTTAACCATTATTATGTCTACTCTAAGCTCTAAAAGTGCCAAGGTGCGCAAACTGCCGGTTGCCTTGTTTTTTAACCTGTTTGATGGTCCTTAAAATGCATGTATAAACTAGGTCCTGACCGTTTTGTATGAAATGTATTGAATTTGAGGTCGACTAGACTGTATGTGATATTTAAATATACTCAACACATTACAAAATATTTTTACACTTAAAAAAAAAATATCGTCTACGCCAACAAACCAGAAACGTTAAGGGACTTGGAGGGCAACATTCGTGGCGTTATTGCCGACATACGACCCCATATGCTCGAAAAAGTGGTTGAAAATTGGACCTGTAGAATTGGCTTTATTCGAGCCAGCCGCGGCGGCCACATGCCCGAAATCATATTTAAACATTAATGGCATAAAATTATCCTTCCAATAAAGCCAAATTAATGGACATTAAAACGATTTTCTTGTGTTTTATCTCTATTCGAAAAACAAACCCCTAAAAAAAACACCCTTTATATATATATTATACTAGCGATACCCGGCGCGCGTTGCTACACCGGCAAGTATATTAGAAATAATAAGTAAATTCAAAACTTTTATTAGTCCCTTAGACTGACACCACGCTAGCTGTTCCACTGCCCGTTACAGTTTCCAAGTAACAGAACATCACTCCCAGGTGGCAACTCCATTATGAGTTTCAATGTCCTGTGATTTTAATTTCCATAGCTATTCTGTATAGAAAATCGAGACACACCCCCTTTTCCAATGCACGTACCAGTTTTCCTGAAGAAAGACTTTGGCAATTAGTAACTCCATACTGAGTTTTATTGTAATGCGACGTTTTGTTCCAAAGCTATTCAATATCAAAAATTTGACTTGTGGTCGAAGGTGGTCGAAGCCATAACCCCTTTTCATATGCCTGTCCCAGTTCTCTTGTAGAAATACATTCTCCATTCTGAGTATCAGTGTTATGTGACTTCTACTTCAAAAGCTATTCGATACCTAATTTTGAATTGTATCGACAGTGCCCGCCCACTTGTCAAATGGTCACTCAATTTTGACAGTCAAAGTTCACAACTAAATAGTACATTTTTACCGAGTTAAATTGATATGTGACTTATAGTTCGAGATAAATTTTCATTAATTTGTGGGCCGTAAAAATAGGTGTGGCAAAAATGTATACATACGAACCATGGTACGACCAATAAGAACACAACAAAGAAAATCTCAAGCAATTCGGACGCTCCGTTCTTGAGTTATGGAATTATAAACACAAAACACAACTTTTTTATATATATATATAGATATGGGGAAATCTTTAAAATGCCTTATCTCCGGAAACAATAGGCCAATTTCGTGCAAACTTTCCCAACGTACCCTGAACTTTTGATTGAAATCGGTCGACCCGTTTCGGCAGTAAGTGGTGACATAAAAATGTACACTACTTTTTAATATACAAATATATTTCATATTTACAACTATAAACTAATGCGCACATACTTTTCCAGCTATAAACAATATAAGGTATTCTGCTATTCCTAGTTCGCTAATATGGATTAATTACTTACATCAAATTAGCATAACCATTATTTTGTCGTAGCCGTGATACCCTCACACATAAAAAAGAGGCACAAAAATGGATCTTGATAAGTGTTTTATCAAAACTTCAACCTTTATAATGTGAGCTTAGCAACACTGCTAATAAAAGCTTTTTATCAGCTACTTGATAAGAGATGGCAGCACCGCTGCTACTGTTTGGCAGCACCATAGCTGTTAAGTTATGATTACTTGTCGTAATCATTACTTATTCGATTCTTTTTTTCAAAAAGGTAAAATAATTGATTAAGTACGATTCTTTTCTGTTTGTAATCGTAATCAGATGATTATGATTACAAATAATCAAAAATAATAACGATTACTTGAGATTACGCAAATTAATCAAAAAGAATCAAAAGTAATCAAAAAAATAATCTAATTACTTTTCGAGATTATTTTTGATTCTTTTTTGATTATTTTAAGAATTTCAGACTTAGGTACAAAAAATCAGGCAATGATTGCCGTATTGGAGTGTTTACTATGCCGGCAAAAAAAAATAGTCTCTCAACTTGAATTGTCATACAAGTAGCAGAAGAGTTGGTCTATTGGGATCACAATTCGGATTTAACGGTGTCCTAAAATATTCCGTACTTTAGACTGAAATTCTTAAAATAATCAAAAAAGAATCAAGATAATCTTTAAAAGTAATCGAATTACTTTTTTGATTACTTTTGATTATTTTTGAATATTTTGCGTAATCTCAAGTAATCGTTATTATTAGAGAGTACTACGTCATAGACACTGAATTATATTTATTTACATATACTTATGCTTACATATTTAATAATTTTTAGCATTTTACTGTAGGGAATTTCATTAAAAAAGAAATAGATTCTGTCTATATTACAATTAACATTGTTGTTGCTTCACAAGCTCATTTTTTCGATCATGCTTACAAGCAAGGCGTAGTCAAAAAGAGCTTTTAAACACGTAATGGAAAAGAAAGAAAAAGCTTTGTACTGCTTAATGCAGTGTTTATGAATAATTTTCTATGAAGTTTTTTAAATGGTATTTAATCTCAAATTTTAAAAACTTTTTAGGATAGGTTTTAAAAAATAAAGTATGCAATAGCTTAAGTTAAGAATGAAGCTTTGTATTAATAAAATAATTTTTAAAATCGGTTCAGTAATTCTTTAGTTTAGCGAACACGAAGATACGTGATAAGCCTTTTATATAAAAGTATAGATTAAAAAACGCAAAAATTGGTAAAATATTTTGTTAAATTAAAAGAAAGGACCATTTTATATATGCAAAAATATATATGTAAAAATATATATGCAAAAAATAATTTTCAGACCAACACGATAGCTTTTGTGAGTGCGATATGAAAAAGCTTTTAATTCTTGCTTGAGAGAAAAGTTTTCCGTTTCTCTGTACCCTTCCTCTCCGCATGATCTACTCTACATCAATTGCTTGCACTCTCTTCATTATGATTTTGATAGCGAACGGGTTTAGTTGGCTTATTTTATGCGTCGGAGAAAAACAAAGAAAGTTTTTCTTGGTATTGAAATAGTCATTGAATTTTTTCAATTGAATTTCTATTGTTTCCCTTCTTTTCTTGTCCCAGTATTTTTTTTTTTTATATTGTGTGAATGCATATTTAATTGATTTATGATTTTGATATTTATTTCGGATTGAATTGATATCTAAATATTTCACTTAATACGATTTGTATGATTTTGATGATCTACCCTGGATTTTATTTTTACATTCGATTGGATCATATGATTGGGTTTTTACTTTATTTGATTCCTTTCTTTTGAAAATGGAAGGAAAATGGAAAAAGGCTGGCAATAAATAAATTCTGTCAAATTGTAGGAAATCAAAAAGAGATTTTCCGAATTAAAATTATTTAAAGACACCCTTTTTCGTATGTGGACGCAGAAATGCCATTAATTATATATAATTTATTTATTTATTTATTTATTATGAGCTTAATACAAGCAGATACTTAACGTTAATTTCTTAATCCTAGGGTTTTTTTTTTTTTTATTTGTAAGGTAGGGAATTTACATTTACGTGGGCTATAGTCTGCCCACAAGACGTATGAGAAAAAGATATCACAATTTATTTAAGAGGGAGGAAGGGGGTTTGAGTTAAGAAGGATATTTCGGAGTTCGGATCTGCTGAGATGGAAGTCGAATTCATTGATCAAATTGTTGGTCAGACGAAGCATCCTAGTTATAGGTTCGCCACATCCAAAGACGGTGCGATGAAAGTTGAGATGGAAGAGAGGTACAGACCTTAGATAGCGTGGGTTGGTATTAAGGGATATCAATTGGAGCAGTGTAGGGCAGTTAATGGTGCCGTCTAGTAGTTGATGAATGAAGAGGACATCGGCAACCTGCGTTTTTTCAAGAGATTGCATGTTAATCAACATCAAACGATCAGCATAAGGAGGTAGATTGAAGCTGTCGGAACCAGGGAGGCTGCGTAACGCAAATCGAAGGAATCTACGCTGTACAGCTTCAATACGCAAAGATTGAGAAACATAGAGCGGGTCACAAAGGTTAGGTAGAGAGATTTTGTAACATATGGGTTAGAGAATTCCCTGGACCAATGTTTTACAAAACCAAGAGTAGAGTGGGCTCTACTAATGATATTATCGATATGGGATCGAAAATTAAGTTCTTTATCGCAAATTATACCCAAGTCTCGCAAAGAACTTACTAAAAAAATCGGCTCGCCAAATATGTAATAAGTTCGCGATGGAGATTGGGGTCTCTTAGGCGAGTATGTCATAGCTTGGCATTTGTTGATGTTGAGTTCCAGGAAGTTTTTTTTGCACCAAGTAGAAAAACTGATTAGATCATCTTGAAGGCGGGTTGAGTCAGCATTAGTATGTATGCGTTGATAGATTTTCATGTCATCAGCATAAACAGAAAGATTTGAGTATTTGATGACCTCATCGACATCGGTTATTGTTAAGACGAATAACAAAGGACCAAGGTGGCTGCCTTGAGGGACGCCAGAAGTTGCTGTAAAAAACTCGGATTTTGAAAACCTAAAGATGACATTATATCGACGTTCTTTAAGGTAAGATTTAATCCAAGCAATAAACGGGGGTTGAAAGCCGAAAGTTTTTAGCTTCAGAAGGATGAAAGTGTGCGAGATTTTGTCGAATGCTTTGCTAAAGTCAGTTAAGACTACTTCAACTTCATAACCACTTTCCAAGGAACATAGGGTATTCGAGACGAATTCTGTGAGGTTGGTAGTAGTGGATCTTCCCTTGAGAAAGCCATGTTGGTTAGGGGAGAAGATAGGCTTACAGTGAAAAAACATAATGTCGTAGAGTATACTTTCAAATATTTTGGGTGTGCATTAGGGCGGGTCGATTTAAAAATCGCTCAATGCTCTGTGAAAATCGTATTCTAGGGATCAAAATAAGAAACTTCGCCGAAGGAACCATACCTCTAAAACGAATTCTGATGTCCCCCAATTTGGGTCGAACTTTTGGGTAGGGGCAAATTTTGAAAAATCCCACTTTGACCCATTTAGAGTGCTCCAATCGAGTCCAAATGTATGACCGACCCCCACTCACTTTGGAGGCCCGACCCACCCATACCAGTGGCACACCCCCTGGAACCCCCTTGTGGGGTTCCCCATACAAATATTTTAAAAAATCACCATTTTTGGCCTTTATATGAAAAAATCAGCGCAATGGCTATGTTTTTTCTTTATTTTTATTTATTTATTTATAATAATATTTATTATTTATTTATAATAATATCTATTTTTTTCTCTTTTGAAATTTATTTAGTCAGAACATATGTAAATGAAAAAATTAATTTAAGTTAGTTATAGAAAAGAAACTAAAAAATTATTGTTTGAAGTCTTTTTTACTTTCAAGTCTGGGCAATTTCGCACGGCTCTCTAATGTCGTCGCCATAACAGCCTCTACATTTTCCGGTATAACCCGTTTGGAAACGCTAGCTAGCAATTGAACATGTCGTTCCGTTCCTTGAATGTGTGATGGAATTTTTGGATCATTAAACGGTGGATCATCTGATTTAAATATTCTTTCAATGTATCGTACGGAATACTTCGCGTGAATGGTGGTTCAAATACGTTATTTATGTCATTCATATTGATCATTTCCGTGTAACTTGTGCAATTAAACTTTATATCTGGTTTTTTATAAGCTCTAAGTTGCGTTGGGTCGTCAACATCTGTTCGATAGCGTAGAATTATGTTGATAGCACAGTCGCGCTTTTCTTTGCTCATAATATGAATTATCTGTAATTACTTGATTGACAATTTTGCGTAAACGAGGTTCTAGAAATCATGACCAACTAATGAAATTGAAAAATAATGCACTGCCGTACACGACAGAGCTGTATTACTTGATATTGAAGTTCATTGGCACATAACATTTAATTATAAATTCAACCAGAATTCTTAAATTTGCATCTGGATTTTCCGTTGTCACATATAATCGTAATAATCTAGCGGCCTTGGTGAGCCACCGAGAATGTACAATTTTCCCTGGTTTGATGTTAGCCAGATCCACCGAAACCACGCCGCTAGAAATTGCATGGGCCATGTCGTATAAGTACTTCGAATCGGTGGAAAATTCAATTTTTTTCTGGAGCGGGGGCATATTTTGCAACTCAATTTTCTGGAAGCCGTCCACCACCTGAAAATATATAATAATAAAATAATTAAAAATGGTTGACAATTATAATAAATGAGTGATAGCAATAACTTACCGGAAGAGTTTCACAAGTTTCGATTTGACGGCTCAGTTTTCCGGTTGCCGATCTTGGTCCAGTGCTGGTTGATTTATCCAAAGCTTCAAACAAATTTATTTATTTATTTTTTTTTTATCAAACAAATGCCGAAACGGAAGTTCGTTGAAGTGTAGAAGGCAAACGAACCAATGCAATGGTCTTTTTAACAGCAATTCGAATCGTCGTATAATTCCACCGTGTGGGCCAGTGTTTGTTCGCTCACCGTCAGTGCATATTCCAATTAATGCATCCAGTGATATATTCTTATCGTTGAAAAAATCATTTAATTTGGTTGTTTTGTATTCAGCGGTTTCATGTTCCAGTCTTACGTAACCAATCAATTCAGAATTGGGTTTTCTCAAAATAACAAGATGAGGTTCTTTTACCATCCTAGTATGATACTTCTCATCAGCGTTAGCTGTCGTTAAAGTATCATCTTTTCTGCCATCAAATGAAAACGCTACCAAATTGGTATGATCTAACCGTTTGCGAACCACTTCTTGTCTGCATTTCTCTTTTTCTCTTCGAACTTTCGATTTATCCATGATGAGAGGTTTGCCATGCTTATCTTTCATTTTAAAATCTTGGAAACGAGCGGTTCCCAATGCCGATGCTACTCTATCAGGCACACCAAATCTGTCACATACCAAGGCAAAGTTAAAACAATCGTATCTCTCTGCGTATTGTGAACTTGTGCTTCTATCCATATCTTCTTGAACCGGTGGCGGTGCGTATGTTGAATCATCGGGATCTTGGTATGTTGGCATTGATGACATAGACGTTGCTCCTTGCTCTTCAGTTTCCATCACAACTGCATCCATTGTTAGTCTTCTCTGATTATGTTGATCGTGCATGAACTCTTTGAGGCGTTCGGGAACGCAGCCGCATGCACATGGAGCTGCCTTCAAATCCCATTTACATGTTCCAATGTAAAAAATTGTTTCCAGAGATTTTACATACTCTGTAAATTGTTGGGTTTTGTTTCTTCTCTTGATTTGCTCTTGATACTTGTCAAGCAATTTATTCAATTTATTAAATACACTTTTTTCCAGCATTATTTCCATACCAAGTTTTTCCCAAATTCCATTCAACTTATCTTGTACTTGAATAGTGAATGATTTATGGGAAAACTTTTTTTGTTCTGTTTTAGCACGTTCGCTTAAGTAAAAATAATATCTCAAGATATCCAGATGGGTTGGTAAATTAAGATCAGTCAAATCAGTAGACACACCGAAAACAGTAACATCGTGCTTGGGTATATGACTCATTGGGTTTTCGATAGTTGTTGATGTTGTTGTTGCTTCATCTTGCGGTGTAGAGGATGGTGGATTCATTGTAAACTTTTTGATTTGGAATGGTCAACTTCACTTATTATTTTTTTTTTTTATATTTTTTTATCTGAAATTAGCACTTCACACTTTGAGTTCTTCACAACGACTTAATGCATTCACAAAAACTGTTGCGTTATATATGGTCTACGAGACGAGGTAATAAGAATGAAATGGTAATTTCAATTCTACCTGCTGTGTCTTGTGGTGGCTTAAAAACGCACACAAGCAATTTTAGGATCTGCAATTGTGTCACAGTGATACCTTAATTTTTTAAAAGGGTTGCGGTGCATTCCAGTGATACCTTAATTGTTAAAATGGTTGCATAAAACGCGCATTTCTTAAGAAGGTGCCATAAAATACCCACAAAAAGGGTTGTAAAAACAACCTTCATTTCTTAAGTAGTTGCTATAAAAAAACTACACAAGTAAGTATACGACATGCAGCTTTGTCTTGTGGTGCCTTAAAAAACGCACACAAGCAATTTTCCGATTTGCAATTGTGTCACAGTGATACCTTCATTTTTTAAAAGGGTTGAATAAATTTCTAAAGAGCAAAAAACTCCAAAAAGAAAAAACATAGGCATTTCGCTGATTTTTTCATGTAAAGTGCCAAAACTGGCGATTTTTTGAAATGTTTGTTCGTTTCATCAGAATTCGTTTTAGAGGTATGGTTCCTTCGGCAAAGTTTATTATTTTGATCCCTAGAATACGATTTTCACAGAGCAATGGGCGATTTTTTTGCCTCCCCACAAATCGACCCGGCCTAGCATGATAGTTTTGCAATGGGTCTATAGTTTGTGATATCATTTTTAGGTCCTTTTTTGTGCAGAGGTATAATGTACGAATTCTTCCAAAACTAAGGAAAAATTGATTGAGAGATAGAGAGCTGGAAAAGAGCTAAAAGGGGATGAGCTAAAGTGTTTGAAAGTTTTTTAAAACAATAGCAGGCAAGCCATCGGGCCCAGGAGAGTAATCGTCCTTTAAATTTCGTGATTTTTCGTTCACAATAACTAGTGTAATATTAACCGAAACTAAAGACGTTTGGGCACAATTTTTTAAAGAAGAGAAGTATTCAGAGTACAGTACATCATTATGATTGGTAAATGACTGACTGAAAAAACTTACAAAAAGATTTGCAATTATTTCAGGGTCGTCCGAAGATTTGTCTGACAATTTTAGGGTGGACGGGTAATTATCTGATTTTCTCTTGATATTAATGAACTGGTAGAAATTTTTGGATCAGCGATAAGTTTGGTTTGGATATGGCTTAGATAGGATTCATAAAGAAGATTACAAAGATAAGAATAATGGTTGTAAACGTTAAGGTATCTCGTGAAATCAGCAGAAGATCTAGATATTAAATATGTACGCCAAAGTTTGTTTCTTTTATTCCGAAGTGAACGTAGGTCTTTATTATACCAGGGAGGCGAAGACTAAAAGCTCTTCTGCCTTGTAAAAGGAACAGATTGTGTGAAGCAGTTAAACATTATGCCATAGAAAAAGCCGACAGCATTGTCGATATCTTCATAAGCATTTTCAAGAACGCTAGGGAAATCAATGCCACCGAGAAGTGATTCTAGTTTTTCAAAGTCCGTTTTCCGAAAGTTTTAACTGTACAAGTGCTCGGAGTGTGTGTTTATGTTAGTGTTATTGTAGGAAAAGGTAATTGAAAGAGGTGGATGGTACTGATCCAGTGTTGAGAGTAGGTGGTTGCTTGCAGAAACGGCACAGTTTTCAACTTCTGATGAAAAAACAAGGTCTAGTTGTCTACCCATATAGTTAGTTACTCTACTTAACTGGAAGAGTCCGGAGTCGGAGAGGCAACGAGTAAAGAGAATTTCTTTTTCAGATATTGGATTTGAGGGGAAGAAGTGACATTCATCATCTGATAAAACCCACTGAAGATTAGGGAGGTTAAAGTCACCCAAATATATTACAGAATCAAATGGATCCATGAGATCTAAAATAGAATCTATAGCATCTATTGCCAGCTGATAGCCAGTCGTTGGTTGAGACGGGCGAATATAACAGCATATAACGTATAAATTACGCTTAGCGATACTGATTTTGGCACATATAAATTCAAAGTTTGCAGTATGTGAATTCTGAACTAACGTTGAATCATAACGATTATTAATTGCCAAAAGGACACCGCGGCCAGAGGAATGACCGTCTTTGTCTAGTCAATCGTCTCTGAACACTACAAAATCGGACGCAAAAACTTCTTGATCCTTGAAATCTTGGCAGAGATTAGTTTCGGTGAGAGCAAATATATCATAGGGAAGTTTCAGAGAGTTCAGGAATACTGAGGAAGTTTTTGTGCGCAGTCCTCTCACATTTTGGTAATAGAGAGACACAAATATTGGGCTGCGATCAGTAGGTTGGTTAGGAATAGTATTGTTGCTGTTCTTTACGTGACTTTTGAAGATATGAGACGTGTTTCGATCGGACGTGAGCACCATAGGTATCAAGATCCTCCTTTACTTGGTTTATTGTCAGGCCAAGTTGCTCATGAAAGCAATTGAATAAGTGACGCAAGTCATTTAGCTCAGTTGGCAGACCTTCTTGCTGTATCAAGACTTTGAGATTAGTCTTGGTCTTGCCTTCTATACATGTTGAGTCAGGGGCTTTATGCATGTATGCGCGAAATAGACGAACGTTGTTGCAAACACTATTCTCTCTAAGGCGAGAAAGGGCATATCTGCTCTCGGTATCTGCACAGGAGTTCTCAGTCAGTTTAACCCTTGGAGGTAAGAGAGGGTCTAAGAAGGACTTAGGGCTACAAACTTGGTTTGAGGGTGCACTTGTGATAGGAGCAGGCAATGGAGGGGTTAAAGTATGCGAATGAACAAAGTTAGGATAAAGTGTGTTGAGAATTTGCGGATTATTTTTATTAGAAGGTGGGTCAGTGATTGGGTTCAGATTGAAAGAAACGCGATGCGATGAGTAGTTTGAGGTTTGTTGTTTTGATGATGAATTTTTTTTGAAACTGAATTATTATCATAGTTAACGATGTGGGCTTATGACTGATCTGTGAAGAGAAGGTTGGAAAAATATTGGTTTTCAGTTCCCAGTTGGGGGCAGGGCTGTGATGGGACTTAGGTAAAATTTTCTCCACTGATGCGTTAGGCCTAGTGGAAGGATGAAGATTTGTAATGTGTTCTCTGATATGTGTAGGTTTCGTAGTGCAATAATTAGGATTAGAATTTAAGTTGGAGTTTGGAATACCATAAGATGTTTTTTTGGGCTTATAACTATTGCTTATTCTAGGGTTAGAGTTAGTGTTTTTGCTAGAATTAGAACTTATATTAGGATTAGACTTAGGTGTATTACTAATTGGATATACGTTTGACTTAGATATATTTCTCGGTTTCCAGATTCTGCCAGGTTTGTCCATCCACTTAGATATTTGTACAGTTCCGTGTTTTTGCATACCACCGGTAGGACTCAGGACCATCCAAGCGTATTTAGAAGGTAAGTTAAATTTAAAACTGCTTAGCTTGACACGAATTGGAGATGTTTTTTGGCATTCGGATATGGTGAAGCGGAACTTTTATTTACTTTTTAAAAAGTATTTACGCACCCAGGATATACTTGCATTGGTTGGGAAACCTCTAACAAATAATGTGATACCCTCATTTTGGTTGACCGACTTTAGCTTTTGCAGACGGCTTTCCCATTCTGGTATTGTCCACGAAGTTCCAAAACGTTCGATAACTCTTCGAGGAGCAGCGATTGGTGTTGTTAACAAGGGGGTGTCTGAGGCAATGGAAGAGTCAAGAGTTATATTATGTTGAGTAGTAGGTAAAGAGGCAACTGATTGCGGACGCTTGGATGCTATCGTGATTTCTTCGAAAATAGAGGAGGAGTTATGTTGAAGCATCTGTGGTGGTGGGGATTCAACTCTATTGGGCGCTAATCTAACTTCATCCGCTATATCTGCGAGCGTCACTCGAAACACATCTAGATCATCGCTTATCATTTATATATTAAGCGATGATCTAGATGTGTATCATTTTATATTAATATATATTAATTATAAATATATTTATGAATTATGTCATTCATTTTTTGAAATAGTATTCCAAACATGGGATCAGGCTGCAGAGGTGTTAATTTCGCTTTACTTGATGTAGCTTGAAGTGCAATATCCATATCACACCGCAAGGAAGTAAGATTACTCATTATGTTTTTGGTAGATTCATCATTTTTAAGGATTTCAAAGCTATTTTTTACTTCTTTTTTTAGCTCATTGATCGCCTTATCACAATGCAAAGCTTTCTCACTATCTCTTACTATTTCAGTTAATACTCTGAGGTTCTTAGGAATAGTTGAGATGTCAGAGTTATTTGCTTTGCACGTGGACTCTACACTAGCTAGATCGTCAGATAGGTGTGTGAAGACGTCAAAGCTGGGAAATTTACTGCACAGTAGTTTTTAATTCGAGTGCATTACATTCAAAGAGTCACTCAGACATTTAATAGCGAGCATCACATGTGAAAACGACTAATCCCGACACTCGTCGCAGAAAAACTTAAAATGTGATGAGTAATTCTGAATGTAGTTCAGACTCCTCTTTGTCATGCCCACACAGCAGCCATGGTAGGATTTCCCGCAGAGACCATTGCAGCTAAGTTTTAGTGCATTTTTGTCTTCGATAGAGCAGTTTTTGTTGGCACAAGTGAAATCCATTATGAGATTTTTTTTCACAAAATGATGACACGCACAATTGTTATTTTAATTATAGTTTTTTACTTGTCTTATTAATTCGTAAATAATTCAACTTTTGCAATCAACTTTTTTTTTATTTTTATTTTTTTTTTTTTTTTTTTTTGTGTGATTAAGTACTGTTGTTAAGCTGTTAAAGTGCAAGTTGGCAAAAACACAAAATATTTATTTTAAAATTGAAAGGCACAATAAATTGGGTCAGACTTTTGTTATTGTGTTGATTGATTATTTTGCAGGTAAATTACAAGGTACAAGAATTTAGCAAAATTAAAATTGGAGCGGGTTATAAAGCACGTCCGAACTGTTTGGAAGTTGAGAACCAAAAAAAAATTAATTATATTATTATACAAATTATATAATATAATCTATATCAATACATAAAAAATAGTTTTTGTGTGTAAATACGCAATAGACTCCTACTCATCCGATTAGCATGAAAATTTGTGTATAGAAGTTTTTTGGTACGGTGCGTGTTTTGAGGCTATCTATTGTGATCCGCCTTGAACACCAGAGAACGCTGTAGTACAAATTTTTTACAAAACCGCCTAAAACTCAAAAACCGCTCATGCGATTCGAATGAAAATTAGAATATAGTGGTTTCCAAGTACGATGAGTGTTTTTGCGCTATTTTCTTTAATCCACCTTGGACAGCAAAAGCGCTGTAGTACACATTTTTGACCAAATTGCCTAAACCTACAATATGTCAACAATAGGCATATTTTTTTTTGTTTTTTTAGGTTACATTCCATATGCAAATTAATTACAAAATATAAAATTTTTCTTAAATTTCGTAAAATTAAGAAAATTTCCGTTATTTTGATACCAAAAACACTTACATTTCTTCAATACTGCGAAAATTTTGATTACAATGGAATTTTAGAAGCGAGATCTTTCTCTTAGCAGAACCAGTGCACTAAGATTTGTTAAATGAAGGTTTTTCGTTTAACTAACATAAAAACAAATTTCGTCAATTTGACACCAAAACATGAACATATCTTGAAAACTATGAAAAATTTTAGTGCAACGATATATTTAATACATCATCGTCGCTCAGAAATGAGAAAAAACAATCAGAAATTTAATTTTGTGACTTTCGATTCAAATATCTGATTTTTATACATTTTGTTGAATTTTTTTTTTTTTTTGTCTTAAAAAACCTACTTATTCCAAAAATACCCATAGTTGAGTATATAGGCATATTTTAAATATTTTTTTTAACAAGGTCTGAAATATTGGAGTTTTCCTAAAAAAAAGACAAACATTGTTTTTATTGTAAAAATAATTTAAATTCAAATTTGCAAATTTTCAACTCTTTTTTTAAAAGCTATAACCAGGGACTGTAACTATTCTGACTTTTTTCAAAGAACTCAATAAATAATAGTTATTTTTTTACCGATTTCTTTTTGGTACAAAATAACAGTTAAAATTTTTTTTTTTTTCGGACACAAATAAAAGTTAAAACTTACTTTTAAGTTAAGACTTACTTTTTCGTTAAAATATATAAGTTAAAATTTTACTTTTATTTTTGAGTCAAAAAGAAGTGTAGTGATAAGCAAAACAAAGGTAGAGAAGAGTAGAATGAATAGAATTTATACTTTTGTTATGATTTATACTTTTCACCGAAAAAATAAAAGTAAAATTTTAACTGTTATTTTTGACCGAAAAAGTAAGTCGCATTTTAACTTTTATTTTTGACCGAAAAAGTAAAAGTCAAATTTTAACTTTTATTTTTGACCGAAAAATAAAAGTAAAATTTTAGCTGTTATTTTTGACCGAAAAAATAAAAGTCAAATTATAACTTATATTTTTGACTAAAGAAAAATCGCTCGAAAAATAACCATTATTTTTTTTTAAAAAGTCAAATCAATAAAAAGCTTTCAAGATTATTATTCCTTAGCTAACAAGCATCGCATTGCTTTATTCAAATCTCGAAAGACAAATTTTTCCGCCTGACTTTTTGAATTGAAATTTCGAAAATAACAGTTATTTTTGGTCACTGGCTATAACAATTGGACCATTAGCATGGTGTCAGACTAAGGGTCTAATAAAAGTTTTGAACTTACTTATTATTTTTCAATAAACTTGTCGTGAGTAACAACGCGTGCAGGGAATCGCTAGTATATATATATATATAATATAATATAATATAATATAATATAATATAATATAATATAATATAATATAATATACATAATTAATATAATATACATACGTAATCCATTATTTTTTATAATGTGCGTAGGGTATTTAAATATAAATCATGCCTACATTTTTGTTTTTTACGCAAGACAATTTAGCTACAATTCTTTTGCAGACACATCGTTTGTTGAGATCTTTCGTAAACTAAACAACTTCATGTGCACTCTATGCTTCTCAATATTATACTCACAATGTCGCTTGCTTATTCTCCCGCTCTCATAAGCTTTAAATCGTTCGCTCACTGACTCTCACAAAGCTCTAAAGTGGATTTATGATAAATCCACATTCGATTTTGACTGTGTCGCTGATTTGTATGGCCGTGGCGCATCTTTATATTATATGATCTTTGCTGCGACCTTATTAGTTTGTTTTGACTCTAAAAACTCTCTAAAACTCTCTGTTCGTTTCTACGCCGGTCACGGGTTTTTAAAGGAAAATCCTCACTTTCCAAAGAGGCTCCTTTCTTCCAGAAAACTCCCAAAATTCCCATAAGTTCCAATAAGTGGAAATTATGTATCGATTCTACCCAATCAAAACAATATATGTCATACATAAAAATCTTTACATTCATTTACATATTACTTCCCCTTTAGCGATACGCGATCACGTACGCCTTACATGTTGTGTAGCTGCAGGCATCCAGACTTTGCAAGCAGCGCAGCAACTAGGGTAGGTAAATTATCGCTATTATGCTGACCGTGCAAGCTAATGCCGATGCACCCAAACAGTTTATTGTTTTGCTTTTTGTTGTCGCCGACGTTGTAGTTGGAAACACTTAACAGTGACAACTAAAAGCAAGCAATGGTTTTGTTTGTTTTGGTAATTTTAAGCGTGCGCTAAAATTAGGTCAGTTTTTCATGAACGCCAACAATTCGAGTCACTGCACTTGAATTGGGTCTTGGTCGTTCATGGAAATAATAGTCATAAATTTTGTCAGCAAATGCCGAGGCAATATTTATTGATATTTATTTATGAGTTTTTAAAAGAATCGATTGAAGATTCTGGCTTTGTGTGAGGTCGGGTTGTACAAAGTGTACAGGGTTATGTGTATATTTGGGTTGTACAAAGTGTACAGGATAATGTTGTGCGGGTCGCAACATCCCTCCCTCTTATAAAAGAAAATTTTTCTCCTTGAAGAGGTTGAAACATTTTCTGCCGTGTTACTGACCGGTGAGCAGAAATGAAATATATGTTCATTATTAATTTTCTAATATGATATATATAGTTTATGTATTGTAAATGAATATTAATTATTTTACAACGTTTAAAAATTATGCGTAATATTTAGTAGTTTAAAAAGACTTTTTTTTTATATAAGCATAGAAATTATTGTTTTATGTTTTTTTTTTATATAAAAAAATTTTTGATTGTCGGTCGGTCATACATATTAACCCTCTCCGGCACTCTCTTAAAGGTCATATGTACAGGTGTATAGAATAAATATTCAAAAATCATAAAATTTTTATGGGAATTTGAAATTTGCAATCATAACTTTATTTATAACTTTTTAATTCTTGAAAAACTGTTCAAAAAGTTTAATTTCTTTAATACTTCACTAATTGTACTGGAAAACAATGAAAAGAAGCATGTCTACGTGTATATTGTTTGCATCCCATTGAAAGTCACTCGTAAAACAAAAGATTCTTGCTCATAACAAAATAATGCGCAAAATATTCAGTGTATGTGTATTCATATTCAGTGTACGTAGTGTTTGCGTTACTTTTTATTGCAAGAAGCTGGTCTTGTTGTTATAAGTTCAGCAGTGTGTTGTTACTCTCACATAAAATGGAGTGAGAGTATGTTTACATTCGAGAACTTTGGAAAAAAGGTAAGAGTAAGCTTTTTATCCGACAGCAAACGATTGTATTTGAGTATGCAAAAAGCATACTCATGCAGGGCTCTATTGTGTATCAATTTAATTTTGTTACGAATTTTAATAGCAGTGTTTTCTGGTGATATTATTTTTATTACTTCGAAAGGACCTTCCCATAATGTTGAAAATTTGTTTTTTCTTGTTTGATTTTTAATTAATACTTGTTCACCTACGTTAAATGTTTTCGGTTTCGCACCTTTGTCATAGTATTCCTTTGACTTTTTCTTTTTTTTTTTTTTAAAGTTTGTCCAACGATTTTAAATCCATATTGCAATCGAGCTTTTAATTCATTAGCGTAATCGTCATAGTTATAATTTATTGACGGATCTTTTTGTAAGCTGGAAGGAATTTTAGCTGGATATCCATAAAGTAATTCGTGAGGGCTGTAGTTAGTGCTGCTATGAGGTGTATTATTAAAAACAAATATCGCATATGGTATCCAGTCGTCCCAAGTGAGAGGATCATTATTGACATAATGCCGCAGGTACTTCGCTCAAGTGCTCCATTTGTTTGTGGATGGTATGGTGTAGTATGTAGTTTTCTAATCTTTAACAATCTGCATATTTCTTTAAATAAATCACTTAGAACATTTGTTCCTTGGTCAGTTAATAGTGAATCTGGAAATCCGAAACGACAAAGAATTTTTTCTACAAAAGCTCTTGCGACTGTGGTCGCTTCGGCATTCTCCAAAGGTATAGGTTCAGTAAATTACGTTAAATCATCTTGAAACGTTAAAATGTATTTGTTATTTTTGTAGCTACCCGGAAGTGGTCCGACTATGTCCAGTGCCACTCGCTCAAAAGGTGCAGAGCTAGTTGTAGTAATTTTCATTGGCACTTTTGGGGATTTATTTAACTTATTTTTCTGACATGATTCACATTTTTTTAAATAGATTTGAACATCTTTTTTCATCGTGGGCCAGTAATTATTCCTTTTTATTCTTTTCTATGTTCTGGTTACTCCTTGATGTCCTCCACATGGTGATTCGTGATAATCTGCTAATATTCTGTTTATTTCTTCAGCATTATCTAAAATTCTTCTTTGATCTGTATGCAAGTATATCGTATTGTCCTCGAATATTTCGTTAAGTATTATTTTAAAATTTTCCTTGAATTGCATATTAAAACTGGGTTTTTATTTCTAATAAGACTATTTTTTATTTCTAATAATGTTTTCTTAACCGTTTGTTGTATGTATCTTTTCATTATTATGGGTGTATATTTCTACTTCTCCTATTATAGGTTTAATAAATTGTGAGGTAACTTTTTCGATGAATTTTTCCTCGAGAGATTCTGTTATTGGTAGCAGGCCCGTAGCCAGGATTTACCTAAGAAGGGGTTTTGGATTAAAAAAAAAATATCGATAGTTTTGATATCGATAAATGAAGAGGTATTTTTTATATAATTGCCAGAAATATGTGAAAAATCAGTGGCTGGCGATGGACAATACTTTGAAAAATGAATTTGTAACAAAACTTTCACAATAAAGCGACAAACTTAAAAAAAAAACAATTTAAAACTTTTTTGTATTCTGCAATACAGATGAAATATAATATTATTCGTATTTTGTCAGTTCCGCATCAAGCAAAAAGCTACTTTTTAACTTTTAGTTAATTTTTTTTTTGATAAAGGAAAAAAATCATTTAAATCAAGCATTTACTTTCCACTGTTCTAGCCTTTTTTTACTTCTGGTTTCGTAGGCTCATGAGCCTTAATTAAGTAGGCTCATTTTTGTAGTTTTAGCACAGTAAAATTAACAATAGAAACTCTTAAACTTATCTAGCGAAACTCAATAAAAATTTCACCACTTTCACGTATCACCTGTTAACGCAATAAATTCTTAAATTGCTGGTGGTGGACAAAGTTCAATTGAATGTATATAACTTTTTTCGATAACTTAAGCGTGTTGATGTTTTCGCTGTTGCTGTTTACACTTGGACTTTGCACTGTTAGAGAAAAAAGACGCACGTGCAGCAAGTATTCGCAAATTGGCAAAGTTATATTAATGCTAATATATTATATTTTTATACTTTTTGGACCATAAAAGGGGTGGGGGGTTAACCCTAAAAACCCCCCTTGTCTACTGGTCTGATTGGTAGCATTAATATTTTTATTTTGGCTATTTTGTTTCAGTAAATTTGTTCTTGTTTTTCAATTATATTGCATTTTTTGTTTTCTTCAATGATGACGTTTCCTTTTCTTGTGATTTCGATATCTTTGTTATTTTCTCTATTTATCATTCCTCGTGTCATAACCATGATTTTGTTTTCTTTTTCTATGCGGCTAAGTGCATCAGCGTTTGTGTTAATTTTCCCTGCCTTATATTTGATCGTGTATTCATATTCTGATAGAAGAATTCGCCATCTGGCTAACTTTGACATTGGGTCTTATAGCTTCATTAGCCACTCCAGTGTTTTGTGATCAGTGTAGATTGTAAACTTTTTACCGTATATATAAGGTCGGAACTTTTTGACGGCAAAAACAATTGCTAGCAATTCATTTTCAGTGGTGCTATAGCGTGTCTCTGCATCGTTTAAGGTTCTACTTGCGAAACATATTGGCTTGTCATTTCCAATTATACCTTGGGATAAGACTGCGCCAAGTCCTGCACCACTTGCATCAGTGGTTACTATAAATTCTTCATCAAAGTTTGGATATGCTAATTAAAGAGCTGCACGGGTGTGTTTGCAAGACATTCGTTTGTTGTTTGCATGCTCACTCTATTCAACTCTCATCTTTAACAACATTCAAACACTAACAATATAGAGACCAAGAACAAATGAGCATAAAGCATATCGAAAACAAGAAAAACGAGAACAAGCATATAGCAAGCATTCAAAGCAAGCATATAAAGTAAAATTGAAATGTGTTGATATGCTCGGTACTAGACACTGAGTACTGGTGTATTTTATGTTTATTTTTTAAAATTAATTGACAATGAAAAGAAGCATAAAACGAATATAAAATTAACGAAAAAAAACACCAACTTGCACACAAATAATATGTGTTGTTATTGTTTTGTGTTTAAAAGGTTTTTCTGCTTCATATCAGAGGAAAGAAAAGAACATCGAATGTTGTTATTTCTCTATAACATATTTGTTTTACTCGGTGTGCTCGTTGTTCTTTGCATTGATTTGATTGTCTCGATTTGATCGTATCGAATATATAAAGCATTTTAAAATAATGAGAAAGTACTTATCTTGGTGAGAGGCTAACAAATGCTGTAGAGTGAGCACTTTTTTGTGAGAGAATGCTGTATTATGTTTGCTTATACTTGAAAGAATAAAGTAAATAGAGAACAAGACAATCAAATGCTCGATGCACTTTATTGTATCAAATATTTACATTCATGGAGCTCTTTAATGCTAATACTGGAGGATTAATTAATTTGTCTTTTAGTTTGGAAAAAGCTTTATCGCAGAATGCGCCCCAATTTTAGCTATACTTGAAAAATTTAGCTATAAGTTTAGCTATACTTGAAAAATTGTCAATAAATCTCCTATAATAACCTGCGAATCTAAGGAATGATTTAATACCTTTCGTATTTTTTGGTGTTGGATAAGTTTTAACCACTTTAATTTTTTCAGGATCGGGTTTTATTCCACTTTTAGATATTATATGCCCTAAATACGTTAATTTCTGCTTTAAGAAATTACATTTGTCAGCTAAGGTTGTGTTGACGCAATCGGTCAAATATTTAACTAATTTCTTGTTATGATCTGATAAGTCATAACCAGCTATGGGCAGAGAGCGCTCTTTGGAGCGCTGAGAGCAGGAATTGAAGGCAAAAGCTTACGTAGCAACACAAAACGCAACAACAAATCAAAGAAAAAAGACAAATACAGAAACCACACAGAAGCTTTAAGTGTAGTGGTGCCCATACCCGGTCATAACCATACACAAAGATGTCGTCAACGTAAACGAAACATTAAAATCCTTGTAAACCCATGAGGACATAAATCATAAGCCTTTGAAACGTAGCGGGTGCGTTTTTTAATCCAAAAGGCATCCTGTTATACTCGTAATGGCCAAATGGTGTGCTAAAAGTGGTCTTACATTTATCAGATTCTTTTACTGGAATCTGATGGAAACCTTTGGCTAAATCTAAAGTGCTGAAGTATTAAGCTCTACCAAATTGATCAAGTATATCAGTTATGTTTGGTAAGGGGTATGCATCGCCGACAGTTAAGTCGTTAAGTTGCGAAAATCTACAACAACTCTCCAGCGCTTGTTGCCTTCTGAGTCTGCCTTTTTCAGTACTAACAACAAAGATGAGTTCCATGGACTCGAACTTGCACGGATAATGTCATCGTCCAACATTTCATTGACTTGCTTATGTATTTCTTGTAGCTGACATTCAGCAAGTCTGTATGGCCTAACAAATAAAGGGGGTTTATCTTTTTCTGTGATGATTTCATGACTTGCAGTGTCGGTAAGTGTGAGGTGATCTCCCTCGAAATAAAATAAATCGTTGTATTGTCTGCAAATTTCTAAGATTGTTTTTCTTTCTTCTAAATTACAATGATTCAGATCTATGGCTGTTTCTACCTTTTATTAAATATTTTGTTTTATTTCATTTGATTTAATTGAAATTTTCTATCTTTTCCCACTTATTTTGAAATTTTGAATTTTATTTAAATTGACTTATTTTTATTTCTTCTGTAGTGTTCATGATAAGAACTTTTACTTTATTTTGGATTGGGCGTACCAGGGTTTCCGCCAAATATACTCCTGGGCTTATTTCTTTCTTGTGGATCACTGCGTCTTTTGTAAAGGGATCTCTACAAGTTGTTTGCATCGAGGTTGCAAGGTAATGGATTGTATTCCGTAGACACCAGGTTATGTTGACTCAGTCCTGTTTTTACAAATCCTTTCGTTATCCCTGAATAACGCCTTGTGTTCCTGTTTTGTTGCCTTCACATTATTTTTGATGAAAGTTTTACTTTTGGGTGACGAGGTGTTGGATTGTGGCCCGTAGACATTAGGTTGTTGAGGAATCTCAGTATGACTTATGCCATTCGGCGCATACTCCTGTTCCTTTTCTCTATTTTCACGAATCCCTTTGTTACCCGTAGGTAACACCTTGTTTTCCGTATATGTAATTTTATTATCATCTACAATAAGTGGTTTTTGTATTGTTGTACCTACTGCTGCATTAAAGCAGTCTGCTGGTATTTCTTATAGTTTATTTTTGAAATCAATTTTGCAATTAAATTTTGTAAATTTTGATTAATGTTGTCATTTAAGATATGAAAATTGTGACTCAGTGTAATCATTTGACCATTAAATGGGGCTTTTATTGTTTTTATTTGTTCTCCTAAATTTTGTATTGCATTACCAACAATGGTTTGTTAGCAGCAGCAACTGTATGTTAATTTTTTTTATTTATTGTACACTGTTGTTCAGTGCCTTTGAGTAAGCTAATTTGCGCGCCTGTGGTAATTAAAAGAAAAGTGATTTTTTTATATGAAGGTTCGAGTTTAATACGAAGCACTGGCTCCTCGTATCTCTCACAAAAAACTATTATTATTGAGTACGTCAGTTGGGTGCTTGGTGCACATCGGCTTTTATCTGCATCCGGGGAGAAGCGCCTTTGGTTCTTGCCGAGCTATCCCATTTCCCGATGAATTGTTAGCATGATGCGTCTGATTAGGTTGGCTGTATTGACCTCTGAAAGGGTTGTAGTGTGCATTTGAGCCATCATAAAGATCTACACTCTTGGTACGTGTGATTCGGCCGTTTGCAATATGTACAAAATATTTATTGTACTTCTTTTTTGATATTAGAAAAATTTTGAATATTTTGGGGACGAAAATTGGAAGTGTTGTTGGAGTTAGAAGCATTATTTTTCCTATAACAAGTTTCCTGCGTGTGCCCTATTCTTTTACAGTAACTAAAAGTAGATTTATTTGGACTAGAAACAAATAGAGGCGTTTTTTCAAGCCGTACCGAATGCTCTTCAGCATAACCTATCGCTTTCTTTAAATTGTGCTCATTATGAGCCTTTAAAATGAGCCGCAAGTTTTGATTACGTATTGTTTTGATTGGGTAGAATCTATACATAATTTCCACTTATCGGAACTTGTTGGAATTGTGGGTGTTTTCTGGAAGAAAGGAACCTCTTTGGAAATCGAGGATTTTCCTTTAAAAACCCGTGACCGGCGTAGAAACGAACAGAGGGTTTTAGAGAGTTCTTAGAGTCAAAACAAACTAATAAGGCCTCGCCTAGACAGCGGGCCTTTTTAGTTAATAAATAATTATAAACTTAAAACACATCATTGGTCGCATCCTCGCGGGCCTATGTTATGAAATAAATAAAATTAATTAAAAACCTAAACTAAATATCTTTTTACTCGCTCTCCCTTCTCTGGTCTCTCTTCTCCTTGCGGAAAGCACGGAGGCCACGGACGTTAAATACAACAATCAACACATGAGTCGATTTAGCCATGTCCGTCTGTCTGTGATCACGATTACAGCCGTAATTTTCAATCAATCATAACGAAAATCGATATTTAAACTTTTGTCTAAAATATTGTATGAAGGTCAAGTTCGAAAATGAGTGAAATCGGATGAAAACCACGCCTACCTCCCATACAAAGTGACTTTATCAAAACGGTAAAATCTCTTAGAGCTTCGATATTTAATATGCACTCTGAGTATGAAATTCAATGAAATTGGGTGAAAACCACGCCTACCTCCCATACAAAGTGACTTTTAATATACTTTGGTTCGGTCGTGGGAATATTTTAATTTCGGCCCAGTCGAAGATCATTTCTTACTAGTTATAAATTAAATTTACAATGAATATTAAAAGCACTAGCAGCTTGTGCTATCGGCTTATCACAATTATAAAAAACAGTTGAAACCTGGTTTTGAAATGAAAATAAATACCATTTTTATGACCATCAAACCGACAATTTGCACACCTTGACACTTTTAAAAAATTATAATTATAGTTAAATAAAAAATATATTTTGCATATATAAAATGGTCCTTTCTTTTAATTTAACAAAATATTTTACCAATTTTTGCGTTTTTTAATCTATCTATATATATAAAAATGAATCTTGGTTTGTTCGACCAATTTAAACTTGAAAACGACTGGATCAAATTGGATACTTTCTTCTGTGGGTTTGTTTGTAATTGTCACGTGAAGGTTTTGGAAAAAATTCACGGAACATTGGACAAGTCGACGTGGCACCTCCCATACAACCCAAATCTACGATAGCGAATAGCTTTGAAGTTATAGGTCGCATAGCATCGGAATTCGGTTTTCTTCCTCAATTTAGAAGTGCCGTTCCACAGGTAGAATTTTATGGGCGTTGGACGTGGGGCGTGGCACTTTATCAGCAGACAAAATTTTCGGTATAACTTTCGAGCTATAAGTCACACATTAATGCAACTCGGTTAGAACGTTCTATTTATTCGTGTCTTTCGACTGGCAAAATTGAGCAAGTATAGGCTAAAGGGGTGTGGCACCGCCCATAGAATTAAAATTTATGATATTTTTATTTATTTTATTTTATTTGTATTTATTATTTCAGTCTACGGATATAATCTTACAGACTAATACATTTAATTAAATACAGTAAATAAATGTAATCTAAATCTATACTCGTTTACATCGAAATTTATTATATGAGAGAGACTATTGCACAAATCGATGCACCTAGCAATCGGTTCATTAGCAGCGTTTGTCCTATGAAAGGAGTCTATGACTAATCTATTATTTCTTAAATCTCTGGGTGGGCTGTAAATGCGAAATAAACTAGATAGTTCTGTACATACAATTTTACCAGAGACAATATTATATGCAAACATTAGAGAGAAAACCTTACGCCTATCCTGAAGGGAAGTAAGACCGAGAAATTTACGTCGAGCAATATATGAAGGGAGACCGTCTGGCCAACACATTTTACATAAGGCATATTTAGTGAAACGTTTCTGGACACTTTCAATTTTATTAGAGTGAACTTCAAAATATGGATTCCAAATCAGGCAGCAGTAGTCTAAATGACTTCTAACTAAAGACACATACAGAGCCTTTACTGTCAAAGGATCTTTGAAGTCTTGTGTATTCCTTTTAATAAAACCAAGCATAGAGTATGCTTTAGCTACAATAAAGTCAATATGATTGGTGAATTTCAGTTTAGAGTCAAATAATATACCCAAGTCTTTGACTTCGTTACTCCGCGAAATATGACAGTTATTTATTAAATAATCGAAAATTATTTGGTCGGAACTTTTAGTAAATGACACTACACTGCATTTATTTATATTTAATAAGAGTTTGTTTGAAACACACCATTTTTTTAAAACATCTAAATCAGACTGGAGGTTATGACAGTCTGCCGGCTTAGAAATTTTTAAAAATAATTTAACATCATCCGCAAACATAAGACACTTTGAGTGTTGAAAATGCTGCGGTAAATCATTAATAAAAATTAAAAATAGAAGTGGTCCACAGTGAGTACCTTGCGGTATACCGGAAAAAGCATCAACTAAAATGTCAGATTTAAAAGAGCCTATTTTCACAAAAAGTTTTCTGTTAGTTAAGAAACTTTTAAAGAATTTAATGAGGTGGTCAGACACTCCAAACTGCTTCAACTTATTTAAAAGAATGAGGTGGTCTACTTTATCGAAAGCTTTCGAAAAGTCAGTATAGACAACATCTAATTGGCTATGCTGCTCAAAGCTGTTGATTATCTGATTCGTAATCAACGCCAAATTAGTACATGTTGACCTTCCTGGAAGGAACCCATGTTGTAATGCACTTATGTGGTTTTTTATATGAGATAAAAGCTTTGTTTTAATGATATCATCAAAAAGTTTCGCAAATGTACCTTGTTTGACAATCGCTCTGTAATTGCCTACATTACATCGATCGCCTGATTTAAAAATCGGAGCTATCGAACAAGTTTTCCAACATTCTAAAAAGGTGCATTCATTTAAACATTTCTGAAATAGCATTACAAGCGGTGTAGTTAAATTAACCAAGCATATTTTAAATAACATGGGAGAAAAACCGTCATGATCGGATTTATAACTAGATTTTAAGTTCAAAATGGCATTTTTCACATCTTCGAATAGCTTTGGAACTAAATGCCGTATAATAATGAAATTCAGTATGGAGTTGCCACTTGGTGATATATTTCTACTATAAAACTGGGATGGGCTTTGGAAAAGGGGGTGGCTCCGCCCATGCACTTTAAATTTTTGATATCAGATAGCTTTGGAACTAAATGTCGTTTAACAACGAAATTCAGTATGGAATTACTATTGGGTGATATTCTTCTACTAGAAAACTGAGACGTCATTGAACAAGGGGGTGTGGCTCCGCCCATACAAGCCAAATTTGCGATATCGAATAACTTTGGAATTATAAGTAGCATAGCCTCGAAATTTGGTTATCAATTTACACGAGTCGTTCCACTTAGATAGAGATAGAGATAGAGATAGAGATAGAGATAGAGATAGAGATAGAGATAGAGATAGAGATAGAGATAGAGATAGAGATAGAGACAGAGATAGAGATAGAGATAGAGATAGAGATAGAGATAGAGATAGAGATAGAGATAGAGATAGAGATAGAGATAGAGATAGAGATAGAGATAGAGATAGAGATAGAGATAGAGATAGAGATAGAGATAGAGATAGAGATAGAGATAGAGATAGTGATAGAGATAGAGATAGAAATAGAAATAGAAATAGAAATAGAAATAGAAATAGAAATAGAAATAGAAATAGAAATAGAAATAGAAATAGAAATAGAAATAGAAATAGAAATAGAAATAAAAATAGAAATAGAAATAGAAATAGAAATAGAAACAGACATAGGGATTGAGATTGAGGTTGAGATTGAGACTGAGTTTGAGACTGAGTTTGAGATTCAGATAGAGATAGAAATCATTTCCGCTACGACAGCAACGCGTCGGGTACCAGCTAGTACTATTATATAAAAGGCTTATCACGTATCTTCGTGTACGCTAAACTAAAGAATTACAGAACCGATTTTAATAATTCTTTTACTAATACAAAGCGTCATTCTCAACTTAAGCTAGTGTAACTTTATTTTTTAAAACCTACTCTATTTAATAGCAGTGTTTTCTGGTGATACTATTTTTAATACTTCGAAAGGACCTTCCCATAATGTTGAAAATTTGTTTTTTCTTGTTTGAATTTTAATTAATACTTGTTCACCTACGTTAAATGTTTTCGGTTTCGCACCTTTGTCATAGTATTCCTTTGACTTTTTATTTTTTTTTTTTAAAGTTTGTCCAGCGATTTTAAATCCATATTGCAATCGAGCTTTTAATTCGTCAGCGTAATCGTCATAGTTATAATTTATTGATGGATCTTTTTGTAAGCTGGAAGGAATTTTAGCTGGATATCCATAAAGTAATTCGTGAGGGCTGTAGTTAGTGCTGCTATGAGGTGTATTATTAAAAACAAATATCGCATATGGTATCCAGTCGTCCCAAGTGAGAGGATCATTATTGACATAATGCCGCAGGTACTTCGCTCAAGTGCTCCATTTGTTTGTGGATGGTATGGTGTAGTATGTAGTTTTCTAATCTTTAACAATCTGCATATTTCTTTAAATAAATCACTTAGAACATTTGTTCCTTGGTCAGTTAATAGTGAATCTGGAAATCCGAAACGACAAAGAATTTTTTCTACAAAAGCTCTTGCGACTGTGGTCGCTTCGGCATTCTCCAAAGGTATAGGTTCAGTAAATTTAGTTAAATCATCTTGAAACGTTAAAATGTATTTGTTATTTTTGTAGCTACCCGGAAGTGGTCCGACTATGTCCAGTGCCACTCGCTCAAAAGGTGCAGAGCTAGTTGTAGTAATTTTCATTGGCACTTTTGGGGATTTATTTAACTTATTTTTCTGACATGATTCACATTTTTTTAAATAGATTTGAACATCTTTTTTCATCGTGGGCCAGTAATAATTCCTTTTTATTCTTTTCTATGTTCTGGTTACTCCTTGATGTCCTCCAAATGGTGATTCGTGATAATCTTCTAATATTCTGTTTATTTCTTCAGCATTATCTAAAATTCTTCTTTGATCTGTATGCAAGTATATCGTATTGTCCTCGAATATTTCGTTAAGTATTATTTTAAAATTTTCCTTGAATTGCATATTAAAACTGGGTTTTTATTTCTAATAAGACTACTTTTTATTTCTAATAATGTTTTCTTAACCGTTTGTTGGTCTTTCGTACCTCTAAAATGTAAGGGTGTATATTTCTACTACTCCTATTATAGGTTTAACAAATTGTGGGGTAACTTTTTCGATGAATTTTTCCTCGAGAGATTCTGTTATTGGTAGCAGGCCCGTAGCCAGGATTTACCTAAGAGGGGGTTTTGGATTAAAAAGAAAATATCGATAGTTTTGATATCGATAAATGAAAAGGTATTTTTTATATAATTGCCAGAAATATGTGAAAAATCAGTGGCTGGCGATGGACAATACTTTGAAAAATGAATTTGTAACAAAACTTTCACAATAAAGCGACAAACTTAAAAAAAAAACAATTTAAAACTTTTTTGTATTCTGCAATACAGATGAAATATAATATTATTCGTATTTTGTCAGTTCCGCATCAAGCAAAAAGCTACTTTTTAACTTTTAGTTAATTTTTTTTTGATAAAGGAAAAAAATCATTTAAATCAAGCATTTACTTTCCACCGTTCTAGCCTTTTTTACTTCTGGTTTCGT
The DNA here is from genome assembly GCA_943735915.1 of Pherbina coryleti. Classification (NCBI taxonomy): domain Eukaryota; kingdom Metazoa; phylum Arthropoda; class Insecta; order Diptera; family Sciomyzidae; genus Pherbina; species Pherbina coryleti. The sequence continues at coordinate 94,015,059 of OX030948.1, read as the reverse complement.
AGGCTCATGAGCCTTAATTAAGTAGGCTCATTTTTGTAGTTTTAGCACAGTACAATTAACAATAGAAACTCTTAAACTTATCTAACGAAGCATTTCAACGAAATGTGTTGAAATGTGTTGATATGCTCGGTACTAGACACTGAGTACTGGTGTATTTTATGTTTATTTGTTAAAATTAATTGATAATGAAAAGAAGCATAAAACGAATATAAAATTAACGAAAAAAAACACCAACTTGCACACAAATAATGTGTGTTGTTATTGTTTTGTGTTTAAAAGGTTTTTCTGCTTCATATCAGAGGAAAGAAAAGAACATTTCACTTTTAACTCGTACATCTTCAAGTGAACAGACGTGTTTCTTATGAGCTCTAAAAAAAGTTAAAATTTACGTGTTTTCTCGCGACATATGTGATATAAACAAATCATTTTATCAAGTGCATAAGTTTTGATGCCTTGTTATTCCCATTACTTGTGTTGCTTTTTGAATTTGAACGCACAATCATATCTTATTTATAGTTCTTATATTGCTTTAAGAATAATCAAAAAATATAAACTGTGAATAGTTAAAAAAAAAAAAAAAAAAAAAAAAAAAAAGAAAAAGACTGCGAAAGAATTACATAAGATAAAACAAGTGCGAAACGAACTGATGCTGTTTATCACGTCCGAACTGTTTGCTTACTCGGCTTAACTCAGTCTTTACATATAACCAAATCTCACTCGATTCTCATTTCTCTCGCTGCTTCTGTTCTACTCTTCCTCTGTCAATGGCACCATCTCCTATGCTAACCCGTCAACAGCGTGAACAGGTTGCTTCTCGCTCTTTAAATAAAAATGAAGAAGTGAGTAAAGCAGAAACCAACAACATTCTTTTCACTCAACTCATTGTGATGGAAGAGCGACTCAACGCGAGAGCAAAGGAAGACCTAAGACAATTGGAAGATCGTCTACGACAACACTCAATAGACCTTCTTAGCAACATGTCAGCTGATATTATCAACAAACTTGGGAAATTGGAGACTGAGGTATCTGCTATCAGTGCTAAGTTTCTTGAGTATGACAACAAAATTATGCTACTAGAGAGCAAACTAAATGCACTCTCAACAAGATGCGAATTGCTTGGAGAGCAACTTAATAAATGCAACAGCAACAATAACAACAACAACAACAACAACAAGTCAACTGGGAATGCTTTAGATTTTTCTGCAGATGCTGTTTTATTTGGCCTGCCTTATGCTAGTGAAGAGAATCTTAAAAGTATCTTCAATCGTATCTGTCACTTTGTTCAACTGCAGCCTCCAATGATCAAAGACATTTTCCGTGTTAAATCTAACGTCGATAAACCAAATTCATTAGTAATTATAAAATATTTTTCACCGTATGACCGTAATCGTGTTCTGAAGGCTTTTGGATCATATCGACGGCAAAACAAATCTGCTGTAAATCTAAGAGCGGCTGGGTTCGAATGTGATAACAACATCTACATTCATGAAAGCCTTGATGCTGAGAGCAGAAAACTCCTACAAACTGCGATAGCTTACAAACGCCAAAGAAAAATATATAATGCTTTTAGCTTTCGCGGCTCAGTCTTTATTAGATTGGAAAAAAATGCAGATGGTGTTTTCATCAATAGTATGGACCATCTTGAAAGCACAATACAAGGCGCCTGCTCTAATGTTGCCGCATCTGTTCATTAAATTAATATCAACTATGTTTAGTTCTAAAGTTATGCGTATGATTTTACTTCGTCTGTATCTTTTTTCATCCTTAGTTTTCTTCTTTATACTATGCCATTTCTCTTATTTGCCTAAAAATGTTTCTTCCATCGTTTCTTCTTATGTTAGGCTCTAGACATCCACCTAATGGTGCTAATGATAACATCAAAATCATGTTGAAGGTATTGTGTAAGCAGAGCAATGGTCTTAATGTAATCCACTTCAATGCTCGCAGTCTTAATATGACTAAACTAGACTATATAAAATATGTTTTTGAGGACTCCTTAATCGACATAATCTGCATCTCTGAAACGTGGCTATGTAATGATGTGAGTGATGCAAGCTGTAGTATTAAAAATTATAAACTATTTAGAAATGACCGTTCTGGGAGAAGGGGTGGAGGGGTCGCAATTTATTGTAAGAGCAATTTGACTTCTGAACTTGTGAGTAAATCATGTGCACCAGGAATTGAATTTTTAAATGTTTGCATATCGGACAATAATACAAAAATGTTATTTTCATGTGTGTACAACCCTAATAAATGTATTCCCATTGACCCCCTGTTTTCTACGCTGGCTACCTGTATTGTTGATTATGATCTACTCGTTCTGTGTGGTGACTTCAATATTAATTTACTCTCAAGTGAGTTCTCAAAGCAAGTCTTGTACGAAAAAATATCATCGTTAGGACTATCGGTTGTAAATGAAAGCGTACCCACCAGGTTTTCAAATAACACAAATCCAAGTCTTCTGGATTATTTTATAGTATCTGATTCCTCTGTCATCTCTCTCTTTGAGCAATTGTATTTTGTTTCTGATCATGACCTTATCTTCTGTTCGTTAAATGTAAACTTATCGCGTAATGTAACATCATGTAATTTCTCCTATAGGGACTTCAAAAACATTAATTTTACGTCTCTGTTCTACGATATGTCCCTGATCTCGTTTAATGAATGCTGGTTTCATCATGATGTTAATGATAAGCTAAGTTGCCTTATAGAACCTATTAAATTTCTATTTGAGAAACATGTTCCTCTGCGCACTGTTAGTATTAAAATGAGTCTTGTCCTTGGTTTACGGAGCATGTTCTAAAATCTATTAAAAAAAGGAACAAACTTCGGAAACTATGGGTGCAAAAACCGAGTTCAGTTCACTGGGAAGCCTATAGAAGTGCAAGGAATGAGTCAGTATCTTTAATAAGGCAGGCCAAATCGCGCTATTTTGAGGCGAAGCTAAAACTCTCTCTTCCAACCAAAAAGTTATGGTCTAACATTAAAAAACTTGGAGTTTGTAATAAAAGTACCACTGAATGTCTTTTTAGTCCAGAAGACCTCAACAATTTCTTTATTGACTCTACTGCTACTTCCAGTGATAATACTCTCCTCCCCTGTAGTCTGGCTATGCAACAATCTTTTCAGTTTACTGCTGTAAATGAGCTTGATGTTGGCAATTGTCTCATGCAAATTAGGTCAAATGCAATAGGTGAAGATGGGATTCCCATAAAGTTTCTGAAACTTATATTGCCACATATAATCAGCCCTCTAACACATATAATCAATGCATGTTTCTTGTCATCATCATTTCCCGACTTGTGGAAAGTGGCTATTGTTCTACCGGTAGCAAAAAAGTCTAATCCATCTGGACCAAATGATTTTAGGCCTATAAGCATTTTACCACCGCTATCAAAAGTTTGTGAAAAGCTTATGGCTGAGCAAATAAATAAGCACCTATTCGAAAAAAAACTATTATCACCTTTTCAATCTGGTTTTCGCGCAGGACATGGATGTTCTTCAGCAGTTGTTAAGGTTCTGGATGACATACGTCCAGCATTTGATGATGGTTCTATGACTTTGCTCTGCTTGCTTGATTTTTCGAAGGCTTTTGATAAAGTGAATCATCAACTATTGTGTCATAAATTGAAGACTTTGTTTGGTTTCTGTAATAGTGCTGTCAAGCTATTGTCTAGTTATTTGTGTAATAGGTCTCAAAAGGTTAAAGTCGGTCAATTGTTCTCGCAATATAAATTAGTATTAAGTGGCGTTCCACAAGGTTCTATACTTGGTCCTCTACTGTTCTCAATATTTATTAACGACGTTTTTGGTGTCTGCAGACATGCATCTATTCATGCATATGCGGATGATGTTCAGCTGTATCTTTCGCGACGAACTGGGCTTCTTGACGATCTTTGCTCTAGGATGAATGAAGATCTCAGTAGCGTTCATGGGTGGGCAATCAGCAATGGCCTTCAACTTAATGCATCGAAATCGTACGTTCTTCCGATTTGCAAATATAAAGCTATCATACATGACGTCCCTGACCTTTTTATTGGAGCATGCAAATTAACTGTTGTATCAAAAATTGTAAATCTTGGTTTCCATATTAACTCTTCGTTGTCTTGTGTTGATCATGTAAATAGTATAGTCAAAAAAGTTTATTATGTCCTACGTAATTTAAGAATGTCTGCTTGTGTCACTCCTGTTGGCATAAAACGTAAGCTGGTGTTGCAACTGATTTTACCTTTGATAACTTACTCAGAAATAGTCTACTGTAAATACGACTCATCCTCCCGTCTAAAACTTGAAATTGCTTATAATTATGCTACACGTTACGTATATGGCTTACGAAGATTTGACCATCTCTCCACTTTCAGAAATGCAATTCTTGGATGCGATCTAACTGCTTATGTTAATGCAAGAAACTGCATATACCTGCATAAGCTCATTCATAAAAAAACCCCAGTATATCTGTATGATAAACTTCAATTTTGCTTGTCTAGAAGAAGTCATATTCTGATTGTTCCTAGGAATAATTCGCTAAGTACCTCCCGCCTGTTCTTCATTAGTGCCATTAGACTATGGAATGCCTTGCCTCGAAAGTTAAGAGAAATCGTAGGAAGGGAAACTTTTAGGCAATCTATTCTTTCTTTCTTCTCTATTTCTCATTAATAAACTGCTCTATATCTTTTTATCTTTTTTTTTTTTTTTTTATTTTCTTTTTTCTCTTTATCTCTCACTTATTAAACTCATAATATTATTAATTTTGTTTTATTATATTTTTTTATTTATATTCATTTTCACTATGTTAAGTTTAAGTTGTTTTAACCAAATTAAATTAAACTATTTTTAGTTAAGTATTTTTACTTGCCTTTGGTTGTTATACTTAATCAATTTTGTACTATAATAGAACTTAGTTCTAAGTGTACTTATACTAAGCTTTTTTATAATATAATAAAACATCGAATGTTGTTATTTCTCTATAACATATTTGTTTTACTCGGTGTGCTCGTTGTTCTTTGCATTGATTTGATTGTCTCGATTTGATCGTATCGAATATATAAAGCATTTAAAAATAATGAGAAAGTACTTATCTCGGTGAGAGGCTAACAAATGCTGTAGAGTGAGCACTTTTTTGTGAGAGAATGCTGTATTATGTTTGCTTATACTTGAAAGAATAAAGTAAATAGAGAACAAGACAATCAAATGCTCGATGCACTTTATTGTATCAAATATTTACATTCATGGAGCTCTTTAATGCTAATACTGGAGGATTAATTAATTTGTCTTTTAGTTTCGAAAAAGCTTCATCGCAGAATGCGTCCCAATTAAATTGTGTGTCTTTTTTTTAGCAGTTTTGTTAGAGGTTTAGCTATACTTGAAAAATTGTCAATAAATCTCCTATAATAACCTGCGAATCTAAGGAATGATTTAATACCTTTCGTATTTTTTGGTGTTGGATTTAAAGTTTAAAGTTTAAAGTTGGATAAAGTTTTAACCACTTTAATTTTTTCAGGATCGGGTTTTATTCCACTTTAAGATATTATATGCCCTAAATACGTTAATTTCTGCTTTAAGAAATTACATTTGTCAGCTAAGGTTGTGTTGACGCAATCGGTCAAATATTTTAACTAATTTCTTGTTATGATCTGATACGTCATAACCAGCTATGGGCAGAGAGCGCTCTTTGGAGCGCTGAGAGCAAGAATTGAAGGCAAAAGCTTACGTAGCAACACAAAACGCAACAACAAATCAAATAAAAAAGACAAATACAGAAACAACACAGAAGCTTTAAGTGTAGTGGTGCCCATACCCGGTCATAACCATACACAAAGATGTCGTCAACGTAAACGAAACATTAAAATCCTTGTAAACCCACACAGAAAATAAAAGAATTGATTTATTACCTAAACTAGTTTAGCTAATGTGAAAGTTTCTATTTCACCTAATCTTTTCAACAACTTTTCTACTTACACAGTTAATTTAACAATCATGCATTAGGTAATTCACCTAATTAAAATTAGTTAATTCAACTTAAATTTTGCTTATTAAATCATCTAATTCTTCTAGTTATTTTACCTAATGCAAGTTGTCGATTTGTTCGTACACTAGGGAAATAACGCATATTAGCATTATCCACGCCTCAGTATAAATTTTATATAAATATTTACGTGGATAAATCAAATGCTTTTCTTACAACTTGTTTTTTTCCGTATTTGAATTTTATAGGAGCACAGCGCTCTCCTATAAAAAACATAAATAAAAACAAAGTGAGAAAATTTTACAAAAAGTAAAGTCTCATGCGAGAATTGAACTCGGACCGCTGGCGTTATAGTCAAACGCTTTACCGCTGTGCTGTTACGCCGTTTTATAACTTGTGAACAAAATGTATATAAAAATATGAGGTCCACAACTCTGAAATTATTTTTCCACTGGGCATCTACAGCAATTTGATTAATTGGTATGTAGAGCAAATTCCTGTATTGGAAATTTAGCTCAATAGATAAGGCGTTGGTTGTTGAAATCTTGAGATCACAGGTTCGAATCTCAGCGGTGGCAAAGAAATTTTTTCAGTCATTTATACAATGTATAAATCTCTCTCATTCTATCTACTATAAAACAAATCTTTCTTCTCTATCATGTGACGAAATGAAATAAAGTCACCTAAGGAAAGTTTCACTTCAAAATAGAAATTGCAAAAGAAAAAACATATTTTTTGCACGGCATTCCCACTCTTAAGTGGGAATGCTATCTAAATAATTAGATGATTTTTCTACACTTAGTAGGTGGCTTGCCTAATCTGAAGTGGTCATAGTTTAAAAAAAATTAGCTTATTCTTCTAATAATTTATGTGTCTTATCTATTTTATGGTTGAAGGTACACCTAAATATTTAGGTTCTTTATCTACTCTCGCAGTTAAACTACCCAATATAATTGCATATAATTAACATTTAGAAATTGGTAGCGCACCTAATCAAATTCGTTGACTGAAAATCACCGGATTACTTTAGCTGAATTGACTACATTTTTAGGTAAAAGTTCTACTCTTTTTTTTCTGTGCATGAGGACATTAATCATAAGCCTTTGAAACGTAGCGGGTGCGTTTTTTAATCCAAAAGGCATCCTGTTATACTCGTAATGGCCAAGTGGTGTGCTAAAAGTAGTCTTACATTTATCAGATTCTTTTACTGGAATCTGATGGAAACCTTTGGCTAAATCTAAAGTGCTGAAGTATTAAGCTCTACCAAATTGATCAAGTATATCAGTTATGTTTGGTAAGGGGTATGCATCGCCGACAGTTAAGTCGTTAAGTTTGCGAAAATCTACAACAACTCTCCAGCGCTTGTTGCCTTCTGAGTCTGCCTTTTTCAGTACTAACAACAAAGATGAGTTCCATGGACTCGAACTTGCACGGATAATGTCATCGTCCAACATTTCATTGACTTGCTTATGTATTTCTTGTAGCTGACATTCAGCAAGTCTGTATGGCCTAACAAATAAAGGGGGTTTATCTTTTTCTGTGATGATTTCATGACTTGCAGTGTCGGTAAGCGTGAGGTGATCTCCCTCGAAATAAAATAAATCGTTGTATTGTCTGCAAATTTCTAAGATTGTTTTTCTTTCTTCTAAATTACAATGATTCAGATCTATGGCTGTTTCTACCTTTTATTAAATATTTTGTTTTATTTAATTTGATTTAATTGAAAATTTCTATCTTTTCCCACTTATTTTGAAATTTTATTTAAATTGACTTATTTTTTTTAATTTTTTTGGGTCAATTTCAATTTCAATATCTTTTTTAAATTTTTTTGTAGAGGTTTTTGACCATTAATTTATAATTGCAATTTTTAAATAATAAAAAATAAAAATTCAATTTTTTCCCGACGTTTCGTCACTTTCTTGGCGACATCTTCAGGGGAGATATTTTATTTATTTCTACAAACACAATAATTAACTATTTTTCGAAAACAATTAAACAAAACCTACTTTACATTTGTGGATACATTGAGTACAAAAATTTTTTTTCAATAAACCGTAAATTTAAATAACAATAAATGTTACATTACATAAAACATTTAAAACAGAAAATTTTTGAACACGTAATTTAAATTTAACTAATCATAGCCTATACGTCCATTGCTACTGCATAGTTGTTGTTTATATTGTCTGTGTCTTTTTTGAAATTTATCGCTTTTTCCCCCCTTAAACTTAAATACTCAGTGGAGACTTGCACAACTATGAAGGACTACTGCAATTTACGACGAAAACTAGCCGAGCAAAAAGGACAACTTCGGTTTCTGATTATATGCAAACAATATGGTATTACTCCAAAACATTTAACAAACACGACATGCGGAGCAAAACGTATGTTTTCAATGGACACAGTAAAACAATTATTCGACAAAGTAGAACATATTTTCCACATCAAGATGCTGAACTTGGAAATCAAAGAAATTAACTTAAACATCAAGAACACAACAAGTTACATTTTCCATGCAGAATTAAATATGAAAACAACATTGAATGAAGAAGACTACAAAGAATTCACAACGAGACAAGCGCACATATACAATCAAATTAGCAACAGTACGAATAAAGCATTAGACGAAAAAATTGAAGAATTAAAAAACAGACACATTCGAAAAATTGGATTCACCTTAAACGAACATTGGTTCGTCAACAAAACGAAATTGGAATTTCCAGCAGACAGCAAGTGGTTGCTCTCACTTGGAAAGAAGTTCACTCTTACCATTTCAAAGAACAATTTTTCACCCATACATGTGATTGCCGATTTGGAGCAACACATACAAACAATAGAGGATGAGAGGGAAAAAAGCGTTGCCAGATCAACAACGGCAAACAAAATTATTAATTTTAGGAATAGGATTAGAAATACGACTAAAGAAAAATTCATACTGCGGACATACGAACAAACCAAAAAATTTATTAAACTGCATGAGGAAGAAATAATCATAACACAGGCTGACAAAGGTAACAAAACGGTAGTTATGTACAAAAATGAATATATACAAAAAATGACTGAACTGTTAAGAGACAAAAATACATACAACACAATGAGAATTGACCCAACAAACACATTACAAAAAAAGAATAACACTATAGTAAATTACCTTCACAAACAAAACTATATTGACACATACAAAAAATTCCTACTGATGAGTCCGTCCGCAACTGCACCACGACTTTACGGACTACCTAAAATACATAAAGCAGACGTCCCCCTACGACCTATATCTTCATCTATTAATGTCCCTTGTTACAAATTATCAAAACACATAGGACAAATCTTAAAGCATTTAATATCTGACGAATACAATATCAAAAACTCAGTTCAATTAAAAGAAAAAATTAAAAACTTTATACTGACAGACGAGGACATAATGGTATCCTTTGACGTAGTGTCCCTGTTCACCAACATCCCGACAAACTTAGCTATAAAAAATATAATGAACCAATGGGACGCAATTAAAAACTTGACCAGCATTCCACGACAGCAATTTCTAAACATTTTAGAATTCTGCTTGAAAGAAAATAACTACTTCATATGACAACTTGACAACGTAGTATACCATCAAATATATGGTATGCCTATGGGCAGTCCAGTATCTCCGACAATAGCAGACATAATTCTGGACAACTTACTTGACGAAACAATAAAAGTTCTTAAAAATAATGACATCCATATTACATTCATTTGCAAGTATGTAGACGATATCCTAGCAATAACAAAGAAAAAAGACTTAGACATTATTCATAAAACACTAAATAGTTACCACAAAAACATACAATTCACAACTGAAATTGAACAAAATTATAACATACCATACTTAGACGTCAAACTACACAGGAAAAATAATGGAATAATTTTTGACTGGTTTACCAAAACTACATGTTCAGGTAGACTTATAAATTTCCACTCGACGCAACCAATGCAGCAAAAAATAAATACGGCGACCAACTTAATAAACAAAATATCTACATTAGCAGACACACAGTTTCTGGACAAAAACATAAAAAAGATAAAAACAATACTTAAAAACAACGACTACCCAACAAATCTCACCAATTCCTTAATAAATAAAAAGTTTTCAAAAAACAAAACAAACAAAAAAATAATAGACAAAAACAAACAGTCTGGCAACTCTCAACAAATAACTCAAAAGTACCTAGGCATCACATACATACCAAAACTTACAAGCAATACACACATACGGAAAATAATGAGAGCGGACAACACAATATTTGCATACAAATCAAACTCCACTTTAAACCAAATGTTCACAAAAACAAAAATAAAAATTAAAAACGAAGACAAAAACAACGTTGTATACGAATTACAATGCAAAGGCTCCGAACACGAAAGTTGTGACAAAACTTACATAGGGACAACAAAAAGAGCGCTAAAAATACGAATGAAAGAACACAAGCTAGACATAAGAAACAAAAAAACAACAACAGCGCTAGCGCAACACATACTGACTTCAGGCCACACAGCTGATTTTGAGGCTGTAAGAATTTTAGACGTTGAAAACAAAACAAAAAGAAGAATGACATTAGAAAGCTTAAGAATACAACAAAAAGGGGAAAACGCGATAAATTTCAAAGAAGACACAGACAATATAAACAACAACTATGTAGTAGCAATGAACGTATAGGCTATGATTAGTTAAATTTAAATTACGTGTTCAAAAATTTTCTGTTTTAAATGTTTTATGTAATGTAACATTTATTGTTATTTAAATTTACGGTTTATTGAAAAAAAAATGTTTGTACTCAATGTATCCACAAATGTAAAGTAGGTTTTGTTTAATTGTTTTCGAAAAATAGTTAATTATTGTGTTTGTAGAAATAAATAAAATATCTCCCCTGAAGATGTCGCCAAGAAAGAGACGAAACGTCGGGAAAAAATTGAATTTTTATTTTTTATTATTTAAAAATTGCAATTATAAATTAATGGTCAAAAACCTCTACAAAAAAATTTTGACTTATTTTTATTTCTTCTGTAGTGTTCATGAAAAGAACTTTTACTTTATTTTGGATTGGGCGTACCAGGGTTTCCGCCAAATATACTCCTGGGCTTATTTCTTTCTTGTGGATCACTGCGTCTTTTGTAAAGCGATCTCTACAAGTTGTTTGCATCGAGGTTGCAAGGTAATGGATTGTATTCCGTAGACACCAGGTTATGTTGACTCAGTCCTGTTTTTACAAATCCTTTCGTTATCCCTGAATAACGCCTTGTGTTCCTGTTTTGTTGCCTTCACATTATTTTTGATGAAAGTTTTACTTTTGGGTGACGAGGTGTTGGATTGTGGCCCGTAGACATTAGGTTGTTGAGGAATCTCAGTATGACTTATGCCATTCGGCGCATACTCCTGTTCCTTTTCCCTATTTTCACGAATCCCTTTGTTACCCGTAGGTAACACCTTGTTTTCCGTATATGTAATTTTATTATCATCTACAATAAGTGGTTTTTGTATCGTTGTACCTACTGCTGCATTAAAGCAGTCTGCTGGTATTTCTTATAGTTTATTTTTTAAATCAATTTTGCAATTAAATTTTGTAAATTTTGATTAATGTTGTCATTTAAGATATGAAAATTGTGACTCAGTATAATCATTTGACCATTAAATGGGACTTTTATTGTTTTTATTTGTTCTCCTAAAGTTTGTATTGCATTACCAGCAATGGTTGAAACTGTATGTTAATTTTTTTTATTTATTGTACACTGTTGTTCAGTGCCTTTGAGTAAGCTAATTTGCGCGCCTGTGGTAATTAAAAGAAAAGTGATTTTTTTATATGAAGGTTCGAGTTTAATACGAAGCACTGGCTCCTCGTATCTCTCACAAAAAACTATTATTATTGAGTACGTCAGTTGGGTGCTTGGTGCACATCGGCTTTTATCTGCATCCGGGGAGAAGCGCCTTTGGTTCTTGCCGAGCTATCCCATTTCCCGATGAATTGTTAGCATGATGCGTCTGATTAGGTTGGCTGTATTGACCTCTGAAAGGGTTGTAGTGTGCATTTGAGCCATCATAAAGATCTACACTCTTGGTACGTGTGATTCGGCCGTTTGCAATATGTACAAAATATTTATTGTACTTCTTTTTTGATATTAGAAAAATTTTGAATATTTTGGGGACGAAAATTGGAAGTGTTGTTGGAGTTAGAAGCATTATTTTTCCTATAACAAGTTTCCTGCGTGTGCCCTATTCTTTTACAGTAACTAAAAGTAGATTTATTTGGACTAGAAACAAATAGAGGCGTTTTTTCAAGCCGTACCGAATGCTCTTCAGCATAACCTATCGCTTTCTTTAAATTGTGCTCATTATGAGCCTTTAAAATGAGCCGCAAGTTTTGATTACGTATTGTTTTGATTGGGTAGAATCTATACATAATTTCCACTTATCGGAACTTGTTGGAATTGTGGGTGTTTTCTGGAAGAAAGGAACCTCTTTGGAAATCGAGGATTTTCCTTTAAAAACCCGTGACCGGCGTAGAAACGAACAGAGGGTTTTAGAGAGTTCTTAGAGTCAAAACAAACTAATAAGGCCTCGCCTAGACAGCGGGCCTTTTTAGTTAATAAATAATTATAAACTTAAAACACATCATTGGTCGCATCCTCGCGGGCCTATGTTATAAAATAAATAAAATTAATTAAAAACCTAAACTAAATATCTTTTTACTCGCTCTCCCTTCTCTGGTCTCTCTTCTCCTTGCGGAAAGCACGGAGGCCACGGACGTTAAATACAACAATCAACACATGAGTCGATTTAGCCATGTCCGTCTGTCTGTGATCACGATTACAGCCGTAATTTTCAATCAATCATAACGAAAATCGATATTTAAACTTTTGTCTAAAATATTGTATGAAGGTCAAGTTCGAAAATGAGTGAAATCGGATGAAAACCACGCCTACCTCCCATACAAAGTGACTTTATCAAAACGGTAAAATCTCTTAGAGCTTCGATATTTAATATGCACTCTGAGTATGAAATTCAATGAAATTGGGTGAAAACCACGCCTACCTCCCATACAAAGTGACTTTTAATATACTTTGGTTCGGTCGTGGGAATATTTTAATTTCGGCCCAGTCGAAGATCATTTCTTACTAGTTATAAATTAAATTTACAATGAATATTAAAAGCACTAGCAGCTTGTGCTATCGGCTTATCACAATTATAAAAAACAGTTGAAACCTGGTTTTGAAATGAAAATAAATACCATTTTTATGACCATCAAACCGACAATTTGCACACCTTGACACTTTTAAAAAATTATAATTATAGTTAAATAAAAAATATATTTTTGCATATATAAAATGGTCCTTTCTTTTAATTTAACAAAATATTTTACCAATTTTTGCGTTTTTTAATCTTTCTATATATATAAAAATGAATCTTGGTTTGTTCGACCAATTTAAACTTGAAAACGACTGGACCAAATTGGATACTTTCTTCTGTGGGTTTGTTTGTAATTGTCACGTGAAGGTTTTGGAAAAAATATACGGAACATTGGACAAGTCGGCGTGGCAACTCCCATACAACCCAAATCTACGATAGCGAATAGCTTTGAAGTTATAGGTCGCATAGCATCGGAATTCGGTATTCTTCCTCAATTTAGAAGTGCCGTTCCACAGGTAGAATTTTATGGGCGTTGGACGTGGGGCGTGGCACTTTATCAGCAGACCAAATTTTCGGTATAACTTTCGAGCTATAAGTCACACATTAATGCAACTCGGTTGGAACGTTCTATTTATTCGTGTCTTTCGACTGGCAAAATTGAACAAGTATAGGCTAAAGGGGTGTGGCAACGCCCATACAATTAAAATTTATGATATCGAATAGCGTTGGAACTAAATGCCGTATAATAATGAAATTCAGTATGGAGTTGCCACTTGGTGATATATTTCTACTATAAAACTGGGATGGGCTTTGGAAAAGGGGGTGTGGCTCCGCCCATGCACTTTAAATTTTTGATTTCAGATAGCTTTGGAACTAAATGTCGTTTAACAACGAAACTCAGTATGGAATTACTATTGGGTGATATTCTTCTACTAGAAAACTGAGACGTCATTGAACAAGGGGGTGTGGCTCCGCCTATACAAGCCAAATTTGCGATATCGAATAACTTTGGAATTATAAGTAGCATAGCCTCGAAATTTGGTTATCAATTTACACGAGTCGTTCCACTTAGATAGAGATAGAGATAGATATAGAGATAGATATAGAGATAGAGATAGAGATAGAGATAGAGATAGAGATAGAGATAGAGAAAGAGATAGAGATAGAGATAGTGATAGAGATAGAGATAGAAATAGAAATAGAAATAGAAATAGAAATAGAAATAGAAATAAAAATAGAAATAGAAATAGAAATAGAAATAGAAATAGAAATAGAAATAGAAATAGAAATAGAAACAGACATAGGGATTGAGATTGAGGTTGAGATTGAGACTGAGTTTGAGACTGAGTTTGAGATTCAGATAGAGATAGAAATCATTTCCGCTACGACAGCAACGCGTCGGGTACCAGCTAGTACTATTATATAAAAGGCTTATCACGTATCTTCGTGTACGCTAAACTAAAGAATTACAGAACCGATTTTAATAATTCTTTTACTAATACAAAGCGTCATTCTCAACTTAACCCTGCAGTAGTCGCGCGGATTACATATGTAATCCAGTCATGCAAAATTATGAATTTCACAATTGTCTGCAATCGACATTCATTGATTTTACGTACTATAAGAATTATGTTTATGTTGTTTTTTTAAATTAATATAATATAGAATAAAATAATAATAAAAATTAAAACAAATAACTAAGCATTTTCAAATTGCCATCTCTTATTTTAAACTTTAAAAAACGGATTACATATGTAATCCGCGCGACCACTCTCATCACATTTAGGTACGCGACTACTGCAGGGTTCAGCTATTACATACTTTATTTTTTAAAACCTACTCTATTTAATAGCAGTGTTTTCTGGTGATATTATTTTTATTACTTCGAAAGGACCTTCCCTTAATGTTGAAAATTTGTTTTTTCTTGTTTGATTTTTAATTAATACTTGTTCACCTGGCGTCCGTGGCGTAGTTGGTTAAAGTGCGTGGCCGCTATGTCAAAGAACCTTGAAGACCCAGGTTCGAACCCCAGCCAGCGACAGAAAATTATTTGAATTAAAATAATTTTTCTGTATGGCCGCCACCTCTCTGCAGACAATGGCAAACCTTAGAGAGTAATCAAAATGCCATGTAAAGCTTCTTGAGAATAAGAACATTCCGTTCATCGCCGTTCGGAGTCGGCGTTAAGCATGTAGGTCCGGTTCTCGGTCAATTGTGTACAAACTTAATAACGCGCACAACACAATTGATCATAAGAAGCTAGGTCAAAGTCCTTTCAAGGGCTGAAATGGCCAGTTATTTATTTTTGTTATGCTCTTTGCGCTCTTATTTTCACTTTTCATTTTGCTCCTTGTTACTACTCTTATATCTTTTTCTCCATCTTCCAATGTGGGAATAATTGTTTTTAAAATTTCACTGTCAATTTTTATGCGTGATAATGCGTCGGCGTTTGTGTGGATTTTTCTTTGCTTGTATATGATCTCAAAATCATAGTCTGATAAATCCAAACGTATTCTAGTCATTTTTAATGATGGGTTTTTGTGTGAGAATAATGATACTAATGGTCTGTGGTCGGTTACTACAATAAATTTTCTTCCAAACAGATATGGCTTAAAAAAATGTATGCCCCAATGAATTGCTAACAATTCTTTTTCTATTAAGGGTTTATTTATGTCATGTTTTTGTAATGATTTGCTTGCAAAAGATATAGGTAAATCATGTCCTATTTCTCCTTGCGATAGTACAGCTCCTAGTGCAAAATCGGATGCGTCAGTAGTAAGGATAAATGGCTTTTCAAAATTTGGGTATTGAAATACCGGTGGATTGATTAGTTTTTGTTTCAGAGTGTTAATAGCTTTTTCGCATTCTTCTGACCAGATAAAAGGTGTTCCTTTTTTGAGTAAAGAGTTAAGACACTTTACGATTGTTGCAATATCTGATATGAAACGCCTGTAGTAGTTACAAAATGCTACAAATCTTCTTTTTTCATCTGCACTGTTTGGTACTGGGTATTTTGTTACTGCTTCACATTTTGAAGGATCTGTTTTTATGCCTTTATCAGGTATAAGATGCCCTAAGTAAAGAACTTCTGATTTGAGAAAATTACATTTACTTGCATTAAGCTTTAAATTGTATTGTTTTAATCGATCAAAAACTTTTATTAGATTTTGGTTGTGATGATTTAAGGAACAACCAAATACAATTATGTCGTCAACATACAAAAATGCTTCAGAATTAAAACCACTTAATGCGATGGTAAGCATGCGTTGAAAACTATTTGATGAAATCTTTAACCCGAAAGGTAGACGTTTAAACTGATATGTCCGTTTTGTGTTGAAAATGCTGTCAAAGTTCTTGAAATCTGTTCTAAAAGGTATTTGGTGGAATGAGCTCGTCATGTCTAAAGTCGAAAAATATTTGGCTCTTCCTAGCATATCTAAAACGTCTTCTAGTCTTGTTAAAGGAAATTTATCGTTGACTATTTTGTCGTTTAATTTCCTAAAATTCACAACTAAACGCCATTTTTTGTTTTCATCTTCACTTTTCTTGGGTACCAAGAGTAATGGTGCGTTGTATGGGCTAATAGAGTGTTCAATAATGTCGTTACTTGCTTTTGTATTTCGTCATATTGTGTATGAGGTAGTCTGTAATTTTTTATGTATACCGGTGTTGGTTCTGATAAATTTATTGCTTGTGTGTAGAAATTATTGGCGTCCGTGTCGTAGTTAGTTAAAGTGCGTGGCCGCTATGTCAATGAACCTGGAGACCCAGGTTCGAACCCCAGCAGAGACAAAAAATTATTTGAATTAAAATAATTTTTCTGTACGGCCGCCACCTCTCTGCAGACAATGGCAAACCTCAGAGAGTAATCAAAATGCCATGTAAAGCTTCTTGAGAATAAAAACATTCCGTTCATCGCCGTTCGGAGTCGGCGTTAAGCTGTAGGTCCATTTCTCGGTCAATTGTGTACACACTTAATAACACAATTGATCATAAGAAGCTAGGTCAAAGTCCTTTCAAGGGCTGAAATGGCCAGTTATTTATTTTTTATTTTTTTTTGTAGAAATTATTGGTCGAAAGTTGTTCTCCTTTGAAGTGAAAAATTGTTTGATATTCTTTAAAAATGTTAATAAGTTCAGTTTTAGATTGTTCATTTAATTTTAGTTCGGTCATAAGTTTTTCAAAACGTTTGTTGTCACTCATTCTATATGTTTGTTTACCTGTTGTCATTATTGTGTAGTTTTTTAAACTCTATGTTTTAGGCTTGATTTCATTTAATGTGATTTCCGTATCGTTAACATTTATTATCTTTATGTGGCATATACCTTTTGCTGGTGCAATAGAATTCGCTAAAAATACGCCTTTTACTAATTCTTGGTTTAAAATTATACTGTGTTCTGTTATATGTAATTTTATAGGGAAAATGGTTTCTGATCTAGGTGGTATTCTAAAATTGTGTTGATGTGGTAGTCTTGTATTTAAAGGTATTACATAATCTTCTTGTTCAAACATTACCATTAATGTAAAAGTTTCATAATCAATCTTACATGCTAAATTTATTAAAAAATCTCTTCCTAATATACCGTCCGTTGTAATGGGAAAATTTTTATCAAATATATGGAATTCATTAGTGGCTTTATTTTTACCGAACCATAAGGATAAATTTGTTGTTCCTAAAGAATGAATTTCTTCTTTCGTAATTTCCGTTAATTTGCATCTGTTCTCACTGTTTATATTAAGATTTTCATTTACGTATTTGCAGATCGAAATATCTGCTCCGGTGTCAATTAAAAATGTAAGGTTATGTTTTGTTTGTGGACAATTCAGAGTAACATAATTTGTGAGATTCTTTGATATTTTGAAAATTGTATGGCTTTTTATTGATGGCTTATCGGAAGCTCTAAATTGTCTCCCGGGCCTTCTTCGTTTCCCTGAAGGTTAACTACACGCATATTTCTTGTATTGGCATGTTGTCTGTAGTTTCCATTGTCATTATTGTATCTGTTGTTGTTATTATTTCTATTATTGTTATTGTTATATGATCTGTAATTGTTGTTGTTCCTGTTCGCATTATGTGAAAATGTGTTATTTTTTGGTCTACAAATCCTACTTTAATTAGGTTGATTTTGCAAATATCGCATCGGAAACATTCACGATGCCATGATTTTTCTTTATAAGAAACATAAATTATTCTTATGTCAATTATTTTATTTTGACATACAGCGCAGTCTTTTTTAAACAAGATGCCATAACATCCTTGATATTTGCTGATGATTCCGAATTGTAACATTTTAGTAATTTTGTGATAGTTCAAAAAATGTTCTTTATATGTTGTATTTTATGTGTTGTTTTTTTTTTATACATTATTATTTAAATTAACGCTCCTAATGAGTTGTTTTCTTACATAATTTTTATAATGGTAATTTGTCCAATATATTAATACAATTATTATGAAACAAATTGAAATTAAGCTAATGATAGTGTTTGCGTCGTTGCTGCTGCTGCTGCTGTTGTTGTTGTTGTTGTTGTTGTTTGTTGTTATGGTTTCTTTATTTCCGAACCATCTAATTTTTTAGTCCTTGTCGCCCGTAGTTTGTCTTCTTATTGGCAATTTTTCCGAGGAGCTTTATTCTTTCTTTTCCTGTTGTAAGTGCTGCGACTCTGTATAGTTCTGCCACTTCCTGTCTCGCTTTTACCCTCTTTCCGCCTCTTGATTTTTGTTTTGGTGTTGAAGCGTAGTGTTGTTCGCTGTGCTGGCTCTGCCTTTTCTTGTATTCTTCTATTGTTATGGCCTTTGGCCCAGCTGTTTTGGTGTTGGCACGTATATCGGAACTTCTTCCTGTGGTTGTACTGGCTCTGGCACGTATTCAAAATATTTCGCAGCGTTGCTAAGTGCTTTTTGAACAGTGCATCAAAATCTGCCATGTATTCGTTGATGTAACGTTGGCTAGTATTCGTTTTAGGCTCAGGCGTAAAATTTGCAGGATCGATTAAAATTGCAGGATCGGTTAAAATTGCAGGATCGGTTAAAATTGCAGGATCGCCATGTTATGTTTTTAGAAATTCTATTGGCCTGGCAGGAACGCCATGTAATGTGTTTACAAAGGTTTTGGATTTATAAAAAGAAGCAACGAAGAGAATTATTTGTAATGCCTAAATCGGCTATGGCAAAAATGCCGCTCTGTATGCCGCTAGAAATAAAAACAACCCTCAAGTCCCGTTTTAAATCTTAATTTTATTTGAAATGTTTTGGGTTTTTATATTAAAAAAACCAATATTAATTTTCTTACAATTTGGTAACTCCTCCCCATTATTTATTTTCACTCAATTTCACAACATTTAATTTAGTGATCATTTTGTATTGTTTTCGTTACACAAACCAATCAAAAATAGTGCAGCGCTTGCAAATTTCATATTTCCGTGGTTGCGACATCTACTCAAAGCACTTGACTTTCGATCAACATGCATTGGTAGACGCGACGTAGAGAACGAAAGAAAGAAATAAATAAGAATAAGTTATGTTGTGGTGGCATGTGTTGGCTATGATGGTACCACTACACCTGTATCAAACTCCACCAATGACCCAAATAAAGCTACGAATGTTGATGAAATAATCAACAGCTATATGGTAACTTGATCGCGGCATACAAAATTTAAAAGTCAACGATCTTGATTACTTCATAAAATAAAGCATAAACGAAATTACAAAGTTGCATTATTTTATGAAAAAATCAATGACCGGTTAAAGTCAACATACTTTTGTGAAGAAAAGTTCACAAGAGTTCTTTAACATAGTTTTAGATATTTTACTTTGAATGAAGCCATTAAGAAGACATTGTTAATATTAAGAAATTAGTCTTAAGATTGAATGAAATAAAGTTAGCCGTGACTGCAAGATTTGTGCAATGATTGTTTGCTCAATCTGCGCAAAACCCTCATAGTCGTAAGTCTGGATTCATCAGCTAACCAAATCCTTCGGTGTAGGTCCTGGGAATATTGCGAGGTTTTTTTGTCACACTATTAAGCACTTGGCTTAGCAGATTCATAGCTGTGTCAATTGTCCTTTTTTGTTTGTCAATTAGTGAGCATATCTGATTTGACGAACACCCGGTGGCCTTTACTACGGTATTTGTTTCGACTTGTCGAGTTGCTGGCTGTGGCGAACGTGTTGTCTCGAGTACCTCCGTCCCAGTCTTTAATGTTGATGTGGCCTGGACAAGTTTGACGGCTTGCTCTGCTTTGTCCATCTCGTCTCGTGCTTTTCGGTATATCGAGCGAATGCCGCTGTGTATATCCTTCACGAAATACGGGTGATTGACTTCCTTGCCATGCTGGTCGCGGATGGCGTCAAGTTTTTTGAAGTGTTACCCACAAGTTATCCAACTCCCTGGCCTTTGAGGCTATAAACTCAGCTGACCGGAGATCATGCGGCACCTTCTTGTAGTTCGCTATTGTTTTTTGTAAAGCCACTGCCAGTTCTTCTTGCTTTAATTATAGTTCATCAATGCCCATGATGCTGTCGTATCTTGGTCTATCTGAAGATTAGGTATATAATTTGATGTATACAGAATGCGTTCGATGACGTCTGTTTGATGTCGTTTGCTGGTTACCAGGATATCACGTATGTAGTCTTCTGCAGTTACTTGCTTGATTGATGATTGTTGACTCTTGGAACTTGCACCAGGATATCAGTTGGTAGCTCTTTGCTGCCTTAGTATGAGATTTTTTCAGTGATCAGTGGATACTTGGGATTTGAACCAGTTATCCTTTTATTTTGATCACGTCGCACAGTGTAACGAGTGCGGAAAAAATAGCTTTCTAAAAAAAGTCATAAATTTATAAATCTAAATATGCAGAATAATAGTCTAGAGTATTAATATTCTTCATGTAAGAGGACTTTCCGATATCTTTCCAATTAAATCTTTGCCACTCTTTAAAAGTTGACTTGAAAAGATGATGAAATTCTTTATTTTACAATTTGACACTGTATATATCTTAATAAGTCGTAAATTTTATTATAAAAAATATGCAAAAAAATTAATTTATATATATTTTATTTTTAATTAAACATTTTTTAATTAAACGCAAACGCTAAAAAAATTTTTGTATAACTAAGGACAGGTTCTAGAAATCTAAAAAAACCAAAACTTTGAAAAGCAATAACAAACAAAAAGCATTTTTGTTTTTTTTTTTTAGTTTTAGTATGTTTCTCAACATGTTTCCAAAATTTGATTTGTCGAAACTCAATAATAAGGACCTTATGCTCACTTTTCTGGAGCATGTTTTAGCGAAAATGAGCAATTTTGTATGAAAAAATAACAACTTTTTCACAATTTCAAAACATAATAAAATAAAAAAAAAAAAACATTTTTGTTTTTTTTTTTTTAATTTTACTATTTGTAATATCAACATTTTCTCAACATGTATCCAAAATTTGGTTTGCCGAAATTCAATAATAACGATTTTACGCCCACTTTTTTTAAGCATGTTTTGGCGAAAATGTGCAATTTTATATGAAAAAATAACTATAATAATAATATAATTTATAAATAATAATAATTTAGTTAATTTTCACACCAGCTGTTTATAACTCTAAACGAACTATGTGTACCAAATTTTGTTGATGGAAAGTAATAGTTTGGGGAACTATTTCATATTACCGATTTCGGTTATATGGAAGGTAGGCGTGCCATTCATTCAATTTAAACAAAATTTTGTGAAAATAATTCTTTCATCGTAAAACTCATTTTCACAAAATTTCATGATTCTAGGATAACTCTTTCTATTTTTGTCCACTGGGCTCGTCACACTGTGCGTCGGGGTCACCAAAATGTACAGTATGCTTTTATAAAGCCTTATTTAGACCAGGCACAATGAGCCGTGTTCTAACTGATGTTTGTATAATTAGTACATTAACCAATTATACCTTAGCAGAGTGAAATTAAAAACACCGCACAGTGTGTGCTTTTGGCAATCTAGGGGGATTTAAATGAAAAATAATTTGATCGCTAAATGAATAGATTTGCTAATATGTTACTCCAAATTGATTGAATATTACAAAAATAAAACCAAAAGAGATAGGAAAGCAACGGCGCATAAGGTAACGGTTGTCATACCAAAATTATTTTTATTAGTGCTGGAGCAATTTTTACGCTTACTTTTTCCTTGCAATTTTTAAGAGCTTGTATTTTTTCGATCGTTGCATAATTTGCAGAACTTTTTTTCGTTTTATAAAATTCAATGTAATAGATGTAATTATAAATTCCGTTTGTGCTGAAGTTTATTTGCTGATCATTATTACAGGCAGATAAAGTGTAATAAAAAAGTAAGTAGTTTTCACGAAAATACTACATTTTGATAGAAGAAAACTTTATTATATTACAAAATATGGGCTTCTTATAGTTTATTTTTTAAATCAATTTTGCAATTAAATTTTGTAAATTTTGATTAATGTTGTCATTTAAGATATGAAAATTGTGACTCAGTGTAATCATTTGACCATTAAATGGGACTTTTATTGTTTTTATTTGTTCTCCTAAAGTTTGTATTGCATTACCAGCAATGGTTGAAACTGTATGTTAATTTTTTTTATTTATTGTACACTGTTGTTCAGTGCCTTTGAGTAAGCTAATTTGCGCGCCTGTGGTAATTAAAAGAAAAGTGATTTTTTTATATGAAGGTTCGAGTTTAATACGAAGCACTGGCTCCTCGTATCTCTCACAAAAAACTATTATTATTGAGTACGTCAGTTGGGTGCTTGGTGCACATCGGCTTTTATCTGCATCCGGGGAGAAGCGCCTTTGGTTCTTGCCGAGCTATCCCATTTCCCGATGAATTGTTAGCATGATGCGTCTGATTAGGTTGGCTGTATTGACCTCTGAAAGGGTTGTAGTGTGCATTTGAGCCATCATAAAGATCTACACTCTTGGTACGTGTGATTCGGCCGTTTGCAATATGTACAAAATATTTATTGTACTTCTTTTTTGATATTAGAAAAATTTTGAATATTTTGGGGACGAAAATTGGAAGTGTTGTTGGAGTTAGAAGCATTATTTTTCCTATAACAAGTTTCCTGCGTGTGCCCTATTCTTTTACAGTAACTAAAAGTAGATTTATTTGGACTAGAAACAAATAGAGGCGTTTTTTCAAGCCGTACCGAATGCTCTTCAGCATAACCTATCGCTTTCTTTAAATTGTGCTCATTATGAGCCTTTAAAATGAGCCGCAAGTTTTGATTACGTATTGTTTTGATTGGGTAGAATCTATACATAATTTCCACTTATCGGAACTTGTTGGAATTGTGGGTGTTTTCTGGAAGAAAGGAACCTCTTTGGAAATCGAGGATTTTCCTTTAAAAACCCGTGACCGGCGTAGAAACGAACAGAGGGTTTTAGAGAGTTCTTAGAGTCAAAACAAACTAATAAGGCCTCGCCTAGACAGCGGGCCTTTTTAGTTAATAAATAATTATAAACTTAAAACACATCATTGGTCGCATCCTCGCGGGCCTATGTTATAAAATAAATAAAATTAATTAAAAACCTAAACTAAATATCTTTTTACTCGCTCTCCCTTCTCTGGTCTCTCTTCTCCTTGCGGAAAGCACGGAGGCCACGGACGTTAAATACAACAATCAACACATGAGTCGATTTAGCCATGTCCGTCTGTCTGTGATCACGATTACAGCCGTAATTTTCAATCAATCATAACGAAAATCGATATTTAAACTTTTGTCTAAAATATTGTATGAAGGTCAAGTTCGAAAATGAGTGAAATCGGATGAAAACCACGCCTACCTCCCATACAAAGTGACTTTATCAAAACGGTAAAATCTCTTAGAGCTTCGATATTTAATATGCACTCTGAGTATGAAATTCAATGAAATTGGGTGAAAACCACGCCTACCTCCCATACAAAGTGACTTTTAATATACTTTGGTTCGGTCGTGGGAATATTTTAATTTCGGCCCAGTCGAAGATCATTTCTTACTAGTTATAAATTAAATTTACAATGAATATTAAAAGCACTAGCAGCTTGTGCTATCGGCTTATCACAATTATAAAAAACAGTTGAAACCTGGTTTTGAAATGAAAATAAATAGCATTTTTATGACCATCAAACCGACAATTTGCACACCTTGACACTTTTAAAAAATTATAATTATAGTTAAATAAAAAATATATTTTTGCATATATAAAATGGTCCTTTCTTTTAATTTAACAAAATATTTTACCAATTTTTGCGTTTTTTAATCTTTCTATATATATAAAAATGAATCTTGGTTTGTTCGACCAATTTAAACTTGAAAACGACTGGACCAAATTGGATACTTTCTTCTGTGGGTTTGTTTGTAATTGTCACGTGAAGGTTTTGGAAAAAATATACGGAACATTGGACAAGTCGGCGTGGCAACTCCCATACAACCCAAATCTACGATAGCGAATAGCTTTGAAGTTATAGGTCGCATAGCATCGGAATTCGGTATTCTTCCTCAATTTAGAAGTGCCGTTCCACAGGTAGAATTTTATGGGCGTTGGACGTGGGGCGTGGCACTTTATCAGCAGACCAAATTTTCGGTATAACTTTCGAGCTATAAGTCACACATTAATGCAACTCGGTTGGAACGTTCTATTTATTCGTGTCTTTCGACTGGCAAAATTGAACAAGTATAGGCTAAAGGGGTGTGGCAACGCCCATACAATTAAAATTTATGATATCGAATAGCGTTGGAACTAAATGCCGTATAATAATGAAATTCAGTATGGAGTTGCCACTTGGTGATATATTTCTACTATAAAACTGGGATGGGCTTTGGAAAAGGGGGTGTGGCTCCGCCCATGCACTTTAAATTTTTGATTTCAGATAGCTTTGGAACTAAATGTCGTTTAACAACGAAACTCAGTATGGAATTACTATTGGGTGATATTCTTCTACTAGAAAACTGAGACGTCATTGAACAAGGGGGTGTGGCTCCGCCTATACAAGCCAAATTTGCGATATCGAATAACTTTGGAATTATAAGTAGCATAGCCTCGAAATTTGGTTATCAATTTACACGAGTCGTTCCACTTAGATAGAGATAGAGATAGATATAGAGATAGATATAGAGATAGAGATAGAGATAGAGATAGAGATAGAGATAGAGATAGAGATAGAGAAAGAGATAGAGATAGAGATAGTGATAGAGATAGAGATAGAAATAGAAATAGAAATAGAAATAGAAATAGAAATAGAAATAGAAATAGAAATAGAAATAGAAATAAAAATAGAAATAGAAATAGAAATAGAAATAGAAATAGAAATAGAAATAGAAATAGAAACAGACATAGGGATTGAGATTGAGATTGAGACTGAGTTTGAGACTGAGTTTGAGATTCAGATAGAGATAGAAATCATTTCCGCTACGACAGCAACGCGTCGGGTACCAGCTAGTACTATTATATAAAAGGCTTATCACGTATCTTCGTGTACGCTAAACTAAAGAATTACAGAACCGATTTTAATAATTCTTTTACTAATACAAAGCGTCATTCTCAACTTAACCCTGCAGTAGTCGCGCGGATTACATATGTAATCCAGTCATGCAAAATTATGAATTTCACAATTGTCTGCAATCGACATTCATTGATTTTACGTACTATAAGAATTATGTTTATGTTGTTTTTTTAAATTAATATAATATAGAATAAAATAATAATAAAAATTAAAACAAATAACTAAGCATTTTCAAATTGCCATCTCTTATTTTAAACTTTAAAAAACGGATTACATATGTAATCCGCGCGACCACTCTCATCACATTTAGGTACGCGACTACTGCAGGGTTCAGCTATTACATACTTTATTTTTTAAAACCTACTCTATTTAATAGCAGTGTTTTCTGGTGATATTATTTTTATTACTTCGAAAGGACCTTCCCTTAATGTTGAAAATTTGTTTTTTCTTGTTTGATTTTTAATTAATACTTGTTCACCTGGCGTCCGTGGCGTAGTTGGTTAAAGTGCGTGGCCGCTATGTCAAAGAACCTTGAAGACCCAGGTTCGAACCCCAGCCAGCGACAGAAAATTATTTGAATTAAAATAATTTTTCTGTATGGCCGCCACCTCTCTGCAGACAATGGCAAACCTTAGAGAGTAATCAAAATGCCATGTAAAGCTTCTTGAGAATAAGAACATTCCGTTCATCGCCGTTCGGAGTCGGCGTTAAGCATGTAGGTCCGGTTCTCGGTCAATTGTGTACAAACTTAATAACGCGCACAACACAATTGATCATAAGAAGCTAGGTCAAAGTCCTTTCAAGGGCTGAAATGGCCAGTTATTTATTTTTGTTATGCTCTTTGCGCTCTTATTTTCACTTTTCATTTTGCTCCTTGTTACTACTCTTATATCTTTTTCTCCATCTTCCAATGTGGGAATAATTGTTTTTAAAATTTCACTGTCAATTTTTATGCGTGATAATGCGTCGGCGTTTGTGTTGATTTTTCTTTGCTTGTATATGATCTCAAAATCATAGTCTGATAAATCCAAACGTATTCTAGTCATTTTTAATGATGGGTTTTTGTGTGAGAATAATGATACTAATGGTCTGTGGTCGGTTACTACAATAAATTTTCTTCCAAACAGATATGGCTTAAAAAAATGTATGCCCCAATGAATTGCTAACAATTCTTTTTCTATTAAGGGTTTATTTATGTCATGTTTTTGTAATGATTTGCTTGCAAAAGATATAGGTAAATCATGTCCTATTTCTCCTTGCGATAGTACAGCTCCTAGTGCAAAATCGGATGCGTCAGTAGTAAGGATAAATGGCTTTTCAAAATTTGGGTATTGAAATACCGGTGGATTGATTAGTTTTTGTTTCAGAGTGTTAATAGCTTTTTCGCATTCTTCTGACCAGATAAAAGGTGTTCCTTTTTTGAGTAAAGAGTTAAGACACTTTACGATTGTTGCAATATCTGATATGAAACGCCTGTAGTAGTTACAAAATGCTACAAATCTTCTTTTTTCATCAGCACTGTTTGGTACTGGGTATTTTGTTACTGCTTCACATTTTGAAGGATCTGTTTTTATGCCTTTATCAGGTATAAGATGCCCTAAGTAAAGAACTTCTGATTTGAGAAAATTACATTTACTTGCATTAAGCTTTAAATTGTATTGTTTTAATCGATCAAAAACTTTTATTAGATTTTGGTTGTGATGATTTAAGGAACAACCAAATACAATTATGTCGTCAACATACAAAAATGCTTCAGAATTAAAACCACTTAATGCGATGGTAAGCATGCGTTGAAAACTATTTGATGAAATCTTTAACCCGAAAGGTAGACGTTTAAACTGATATGTCCGTTTTGTGTTGAAAATGCTGTCAAAGTTCTTGAAATCTGTTCTAAAAGGTATTTGGTGGAATGAGCTCGTCATGTCTAAAGTCGAAAAATATTTGGCTCTTCCTAGCATATCTAAAACGTCTTCTAGTCTTGTTAAAGGAAATTTATCGTTGACTATTTTGTCGTTTAATTTCCTAAAATTCACAACTAAACGCCATTTTTTGTTTTCATCTTCACTTTTCTTGGGTACCAAGAGTAATGGTGCGTTGTATGGGCTAATAGAGTGTTCAATAATGTCGTTACTTGCTTTTGTATTTCGTCATATTGTGTATGAGGTAGTCTGTAATTTTTTATGTATACCGGTGTTGGTTCTGATAAATTTATTGCTTGTGTGTAGAAATTATTGGCGTCCGTGTCGTAGTTAGTTAAAGTGCGTGGCCGCTATGTCAATGAACCTGGAGACCCAGGTTCGAACCCCAGCAGAGACAAAAAATTATTTGAATTAAAATAATTTTTCTGTACGGCCGCCACCTCTCTGCAGACAATGGCAAACCTCAGAGAGTAATCAAAATGCCATGTAAAGCTTCTTGAGAATAAAAACATTCCGTTCATCGCCGTTCGGAGTCGGCGTTAAGCTGTAGGTCCATTTCTCGGTCAATTGTGTACACACTTAATAACACAATTGATCATAAGAAGCTAGGTCAAAGTCCTTTCAAGGGCTGAAATGGCCAGTTATTTATTTTTTATTTTTTTTTGTAGAAATTATTGGTCGAAAGTTGTTCTCCTTTGAAGTGAAAAATTGTTTGATATTCTTTAAAAATGTTAATAAGTTCAGTTTTAGATTGTTCATTTAATTTTAGTTCGGTCATAAGTTTTTCAAAACGTTTGTTGTCACTCATTCTATATGTTTGTTTACCTGTTGTCATTATTGTGTAGTTTTTTAAACTCTATGTTTTAGGCTTGATTTCATTTAATGTGATTTCCGTATCGTTAACATTTATTATCTTTATGTGGCATATACCTTTTGCTGGTGCAATAGAATTCGCTAAAAATACGCCTTTTACTAATTCTTGGTTTAAAATTATACTGTGTTCTGTTATATGTAATTTTATAGGGAAAATGGTTTCTGATCTAGGTGGTATTCTAAAATTGTGTTGATGTGGTAGTCTTGTATTTAAAGGTATTACATAATCTTCTTGTTCAAACATTACCATTAATGTAAAAGTTTCATAATCAATCTTACATGCTAAATTTATTAAAAAATCTCTTCCTAATATACCGTCCGTTGTAATGGGAAAATTTTTATCAAATATATGGAATTCATTAGTGGCTTTATTTTTACCGAACCATAAGGATAAATTTGTTGTTCCTAAAGAATGAATTTCTTCTTTCGTAATTTCCGTTAATTTGCATCTGTTCTCACTGTTTATATTAAGATTTTCATTTACGTATTTGCAGATCGAAATATCTGCTCCGGTGTCAATTAAAAATGTAAGGTTATGTTTTGTTTGTGGACAATTCAGAGTAACATAATTTGTGAGATTCTTTGATATTTTGAAAATTGTATGGCTTTTTATTGATGGCTTATCGGAAGCTCTAAATTGTCTCCCGGGCCTTCTTCGTTTCCCTGAAGGTTAACTACACGCATATTTCTTGTATTGGCATGTTGTCTGTAGTTTCCATTGTCATTATTGTATCTGTTGTTGTTATTATTTCTATTATTGTTATTGTTATATGATCTGTAATTGTTGTTGTTCCTGTTCGCATTATGTGAAAATGTGTTATTTTTTGGTCTACAAATCCTACTTTAATTAGGTTGATTTTGCAAATATCGCATCGGAAACATTCACGATGCCATGATTTTTCTTTATAAGAAACATAAATTATTCTTATGTCAATTATTTTATTTTGACATACAGCGCAGTCTTTTTTAAACAAGATGCCATAACATCCTTGATATTTGCTGATGATTCCGAATTGTAACATTTTAGTAATTTTGTGATAGTTCAAAAAATGTTCTTTATATGTTGTATTTTATGTGTTGTTTTTTTTTTATACATTATTATTTAAATTAACGCTCCTAATGAGTTGTTTTCTTACATAATTTTTATAATGGTAATTTGTCCAATATATTAATACAATTATTATGAAACAAATTGAAATTAAGCTAATGATAGTGTTTGCGTCGTTGCTGCTGCTGCTGCTGTTGTTGTTGTTGTTGTTGTTGTTTGTTGTTATGGTTTCTTTATTTCCGAACCATCTAATTTTTTAGTCCTTGTCGCCCGTAGTTTGTCTTCTTATTGGCAATTTTTCCGAGGAGCTTTATTCTTTCTTTTCCTGTTGTAAGTGCTGCGACTCTGTATAGTTCTGCCACTTCCTGTCTCGCTTTTACCCTCTTTCCGCCTCTTGATTTTTGTTTTGGTGTTGAAGCGTAGTGTTGTTCGCTGTGCTGGCTCTGCCTTTTCTTGTATTCTTCTATTGTTATGGCCTTTGGCCCAGCTGTTTTGGTGTTGGCACGTATATCGGAACTTCTTCCTGTGGTTGTACTGGCTCTGGCACGTATTCAAAATATTTCGCAGCGTTGCTAAGTGCTTTTTGAACAGTGCATCAAAATCTGCCATGTATTCGTTGATGTAACGTTGGCTAGTATTCGTTTTAGGCTCAGGCGTAAAATTTGCAGGATCGATTAAAATTGCAGGATCGGTTAAAATTGCAGGATCGGTTAAAATTGCAGGATCGCCATGTTATGTTTTTAGAAATTCTATTGGCCTGGCAGGAACGCCATGTAATGTGTTTACAAAGGTTTTGGATTTATAAAAAGAAGCAACGAAGAGAATTATTTGTAATGCCTAAATCGGCTATGGCAAAAATGCCGCTCTGTATGCCGCTAGAAATAAAAACAACCCTCAAGTCCCGTTTTAAATCTTAATTTTATTTGAAATGTTTTGGGTTTTTATATTAAAAAAACCAATATTAATTTTCTTACAATTTGGTAACTCCTCCCCATTATTTATTTTCACTCAATTTCACAACATTTAATTTAGTGATCATTTTGTATTGTTTTCGTTACACAAACCAATCAAAAATAGTGCAGCGCTTGCAAATTTCATATTTCCGTGGTTGCGACATCTACTCAAAGCACTTGACTTTCGATCAACATGCATTGGTAGACGCGACGTAGAGAACGAAAGAAAGAAATAAATAAGAATAAGTTATGTTGTGGTGGCATGTGTTGGCTATGATGGTACCACTACACCTGTATCAAACTCCACCAATGACCCAAATAAAGCTACGAATGTTGATGAAATAATCAACAGCTATATGGTAACTTGATCGCGGCATACAAAATTTAAAAGTCAACGATCTTGATTACTTCATAAAATAAAGCATAAACGAAATTACAAAGTTGCATTATTTTATGAAAAAATCAATGACCGGTTAAAGTCAACATACTTTTGTGAAGAAAAGTTCACAAGAGTTCTTTAACATAGTTTTAGATATTTTACTTTGAATGAAGCCATTAAGAAGACATTGTTAATATTAAGAAATTAGTCTTAAGATTGAATGAAATAAAGTTAGCCGTGACTGCAAGATTTGTGCAATGATTGTTTGCTCAATCTGCGCAAAACCCTCATAGTCGTAAGTCTGGATTCATCAGCTAACCAAATCCTTCGGTGTAGGTCCTGGGAATATTGCGAGGTTTTTTTGTCACACTATTAAGCACTTGGCTTAGCAGATTCATAGCTGTGTCAATTGTCCTTTTTTGTTTGTCAATTAGTGAGCATATCTGATTTGACGAACACCCGGTGGCCTTTACTACGGTATTTGTTTCGACTTGTCGAGTTGCTGGCTGTGGCGAACGTGTTGTCTCGAGTACCTCCGTCCCAGTCTTTAATGTTGATGTGGCCTGGACAAGTTTGACGGCTTGCTCTGCTTTGTCCATCTCGTCTCGTGCTTTTCGGTATATCGAGCGAATGCCGCTGTGTATATCCTTCACGAAATACGGGTGATTGACTTCCTTGCCATGCTGGTCGCGGATGGCGTCAAGTTTTTTGAAGTGTTACCCACAAGTTATCCAACTCCCTGGCCTTTGAGGCTATAAACTCAGCTGACCGGAGATCATGCGGCACCTTCTTGTAGTTCGCTATTGTTTTTTGTAAAGCCACTGCCAGTTCTTCTTGCTTTAATTATAGTTCATCAATGCCCATGATGCTGTCGTATCTTGGTCTATCTGAAGATTAGGTATATAATTTGATGTATACAGAATGCGTTCGATGACGTCTGTTTGATGTCGTTTGCTGGTTACCAGGATATCACGTATGTAGTCTTCTGCAGTTACTTGCTTGATTGATGATTGTTGACTCTTGGAACTTGCACCAGGATATCAGTTGGTAGCTCTTTGCTGCCTTAGTATGAGATTTTTTCAGTGATCAGTGGATACTTGGGATTTGAACCAGTTATCCTTTTATTTTGATCACGTCGCACAGTGTAACGAGTGCGGAAAAAATAGCTTTCTAAAAAAAGTCATAAATTTATAAATCTAAATATGCAGAATAATAGTCTAGAGTATTAATATTCTTCATGTAAGAGGACTTTCCGATATCTTTCCAATTAAATCTTTGCCACTCTTTAAAAGTTGACTTGAAAAGATGATGAAATTCTTTATTTTACAATTTGACACTGTATATATCTTAATAAGTCGTAAATTTTATTATAAAAAATATGCAAAAAAATTAATTTATATATATTTTATTTTTAATTAAACATTTTTTAATTAAACGCAAACGCTAAAAAAATTTTTGTATAACTAAGGACAGGTTCTAGAAATCTAAAAAAACCAAAACTTTGAAAAGCAATAACAAACAAAAAGCATTTTTGTTTTTTTTTTTTAGTTTTAGTATGTTTCTCAACATGTTTCCAAAATTTGATTTGTCGAAACTCAATAATAAGGACCTTATGCTCACTTTTCTGGAGCATGTTTTAGCGAAAATGAGCAATTTTGTATGAAAAAATAACAACTTTTTCACAATTTCAAAACATAATAAAATAAAAAAAAAAAAACATTTTTGTTTTTTTTTTTTTAATTTTACTATTTGTAATATCAACATTTTCTCAACATGTATCCAAAATTTGGTTTGCCGAAATTCAATAATAACGATTTTACGCCCACTTTTTTTAAGCATGTTTTGGCGAAAATGTGCAATTTTATATGAAAAAATAACTATAATAATAATATAATTTATAAATAATAATAATTTAGTTAATTTTCACACCAGCTGTTTATAACTCTAAACGAACTATGTGTACCAAATTTTGTTGATGGAAAGTAATAGTTTGGGGAACTATTTCATATTACCGATTTCGGTTATATGGAAGGTAGGCGTGCCATTCATTCAATTTAAACAAAATTTTGTGAAAATAATTCTTTCATCGTAAAACTCATTTTCACAAAATTTCATGATTCTAGGATAACTCTTTCTATTTTTGTCCACTGGGCTCGTCACACTGTGCGTCGGGGTCACCAAAATGTACAGTATGCTTTTATAAAGCCTTATTTAGACCAGGCACAATGAGCCGTGTTCTAACTGATGTTTGTATAATTAGTACATTAACCAATTATACCTTAGCAGAGTGAAATTAAAAACACCGCACAGTGTGTGCTTTTGGCAATCTAGGGGGATTTAAATGAAAAATAATTTGATCGCTAAATGAATAGATTTGCTAATATGTTACTCCAAATTGATTGAATATTACAAAAATAAAACCAAAAGAGATAGGAAAGCAACGGCGCATAAGGTAACGGTTGTCATACCAAAATTATTTTTATTAGTGCTGGAGCAATTTTTACGCTTACTTTTTCCTTGCAATTTTTAAGAGCTTGTATTTTTTCGATCGTTGCATAATTTGCAGAACTTTTTTTCGTTTTATAAAATTCAATGTAATAGATGTAATTATAAATTCCGTTTGTGCTGAAGTTTATTTGCTGATCATTATTACAGGCAGATAAAGTGTAATAAAAAAGTAAGTAGTTTTCACGAAAATACTACATTTTGATAGAAGAAAACTTTATTATATTACAAAATATGGGCTTCTTATAGTTTATTTTTTAAATCAATTTTGCAATTAAATTTTGTAAATTTTGATTAATGTTGTCATTTAAGATATGAAAATTGTGACTCAGTGTAATCATTTGACCATTAAATGGGACTTTTATTGTTTTTATTTGTTCTCCTAAAGTTTGTATTGCATTACCAGCAATGGTTGAAACTGTATGTTAATTTTTTTTATTTATTGTACACTGTTGTTCAGTGCCTTTGAGTAAGCTAATTTGCGCGCCTGTGGTAATTAAAAGAAAAGTGATTTTTTTATATGAAGGTTCGAGTTTAATACGAAGCACTGGCTCCTCGTATCTCTCACAAAAAACTATTATTATTGAGTACGTCAGTTGGGTGCTTGGTGCACATCGGCTTTTATCTGCATCCGGGGAGAAGCGCCTTTGGTTCTTGCCGAGCTATCCCATTTCCCGATGAATTGTTAGCATGATGCGTCTGATTAGGTTGGCTGTATTGACCTCTGAAAGGGTTGTAGTGTGCATTTGAGCCATCATAAAGATCTACACTCTTGGTACGTGTGATTCGGCCGTTTGCAATATGTACAAAATATTTATTGTACTTCTTTTTTGATATTAGAAAAATTTTGAATATTTTGGGGACGAAAATTGGAAGTGTTGTTGGAGTTAGAAGCATTATTTTTCCTATAACAAGTTTCCTGCGTGTGCCCTATTCTTTTACAGTAACTAAAAGTAGATTTATTTGGACTAGAAACAAATAGAGGCGTTTTTTCAAGCCGTACCGAATGCTCTTCAGCATAACCTATCGCTTTCTTTAAATTGTGCTCATTATGAGCCTTTAAAATGAGCCGCAAGTTTTGATTACGTATTGTTTTGATTGGGTAGAATCTATACATAATTTCCACTTATCGGAACTTGTTGGAATTGTGGGTGTTTTCTGGAAGAAAGGAACCTCTTTGGAAATCGAGGATTTTCCTTTAAAAACCCGTGACCGGCGTAGAAACGAACAGAGGGTTTTAGAGAGTTCTTAGAGTCAAAACAAACTAATAAGGCCTCGCCTAGACAGCGGGCCTTTTTAGTTAATAAATAATTATAAACTTAAAACACATCATTGGTCGCATCCTCGCGGGCCTATGTTATAAAATAAATAAAATTAATTAAAAACCTAAACTAAATATCTTTTTACTCGCTCTCCCTTCTCTGGTCTCTCTTCTCCTTGCGGAAAGCACGGAGGCCACGGACGTTAAATACAACAATCAACACATGAGTCGATTTAGCCATGTCCGTCTGTCTGTGATCACGATTACAGCCGTAATTTTCAATCAATCATAACGAAAATCGATATTTAAACTTTTGTCTAAAATATTGTATGAAGGTCAAGTTCGAAAATGAGTGAAATCGGATGAAAACCACGCCTACCTCCCATACAAAGTGACTTTATCAAAACGGTAAAATCTCTTAGAGCTTCGATATTTAATATGCACTCTGAGTATGAAATTCAATGAAATTGGGTGAAAACCACGCCTACCTCCCATACAAAGTGACTTTTAATATACTTTGGTTCGGTCGTGGGAATATTTTAATTTCGGCCCAGTCGAAGATCATTTCTTACTAGTTATAAATTAAATTTACAATGAATATTAAAAGCACTAGCAGCTTGTGCTATCGGCTTATCACAATTATAAAAAACAGTTGAAACCTGGTTTTGAAATGAAAATAAATAGCATTTTTATGACCATCAAACCGACAATTTGCACACCTTGACACTTTTAAAAAATTATAATTATAGTTAAATAAAAAATATATTTTTGCATATATAAAATGGTCCTTTCTTTTAATTTAACAAAATATTTTACCAATTTTTGCGTTTTTTAATCTTTCTATATATATAAAAATGAATCTTGGTTTGTTCGACCAATTTAAACTTGAAAACGACTGGACCAAATTGGATACTTTCTTCTGTGGGTTTGTTTGTAATTGTCACGTGAAGGTTTTGGAAAAAATATACGGAACATTGGACAAGTCGGCGTGGCAACTCCCATACAACCCAAATCTACGATAGCGAATAGCTTTGAAGTTATAGGTCGCATAGCATCGGAATTCGGTATTCTTCCTCAATTTAGAAGTGCCGTTCCACAGGTAGAATTTTATGGGCGTTGGACGTGGGGCGTGGCACTTTATCAGCAGACCAAATTTTCGGTATAACTTTCGAGCTATAAGTCACACATTAATGCAACTCGGTTGGAACGTTCTATTTATTCGTGTCTTTCGACTGGCAAAATTGAACAAGTATAGGCTAAAGGGGTGTGGCAACGCCCATACAATTAAAATTTATGATATCGAATAGCGTTGGAACTAAATGCCGTATAATAATGAAATTCAGTATGGAGTTGCCACTTGGTGATATATTTCTACTATAAAACTGGGATGGGCTTTGGAAAAGGGGGTGTGGCTCCGCCCATGCACTTTAAATTTTTGATTTCAGATAGCTTTGGAACTAAATGTCGTTTAACAACGAAACTCAGTATGGAATTACTATTGGGTGATATTCTTCTACTAGAAAACTGAGACGTCATTGAACAAGGGGGTGTGGCTCCGCCTATACAAGCCAAATTTGCGATATCGAATAACTTTGGAATTATAAGTAGCATAGCCTCGAAATTTGGTTATCAATTTACACGAGTCGTTCCACTTAGATAGAGATAGAGATAGATATAGAGATAGATATAGAGATAGAGATAGAGATAGAGATAGAGATAGAGATAGAGATAGAGATAGAGAAAGAGATAGAGATAGAGATAGTGATAGAGATAGAGATAGAAATAGAAATAGAAATAGAAATAGAAATAGAAATAGAAATAGAAATAGAAATAGAAATAAAAATAGAAATAGAAATAGAAATAGAAATAGAAATAGAAATAGAAATAGAAATAGAAACAGACATAGGGATTGAGATTGAGATTGAGACTGAGTTTGAGACTGAGTTTGAGATTCAGATAGAGATAGAAATCATTTCCGCTACGACAGCAACGCGTCGGGTACCAGCTAGTACTATTATATAAAAGGCTTATCACGTATCTTCGTGTACGCTAAACTAAAGAATTACAGAACCGATTTTAATAATTCTTTTACTAATACAAAGCGTCATTCTCAACTTAACCCTGCAGTAGTCGCGCGGATTACATATGTAATCCAGTCATGCAAAATTATGAATTTCACAATTGTCTGCAATCGACATTCATTGATTTTACGTACTATAAGAATTATGTTTATGTTGTTTTTTTAAATTAATATAATATAGAATAAAATAATAATAAAAATTAAAACAAATAACTAAGCATTTTCAAATTGCCATCTCTTATTTTAAACTTTAAAAAACGGATTACATATGTAATCCGCGCGACCACTCTCATCACATTTAGGTACGCGACTACTGCAGGGTTCAGCTATTACATACTTTATTTTTTAAAACCTACTCTATTTAATAGCAGTGTTTTCTGGTGATATTATTTTTATTACTTCGAAAGGACCTTCCCTTAATGTTGAAAATTTGTTTTTTCTTGTTTGATTTTTAATTAATACTTGTTCACCTGGCGTCCGTGGCGTAGTTGGTTAAAGTGCGTGGCCGCTATGTCAAAGAACCTTGAAGACCCAGGTTCGAACCCCAGCCAGCGACAGAAAATTATTTGAATTAAAATAATTTTTCTGTATGGCCGCCACCTCTCTGCAGACAATGGCAAACCTTAGAGAGTAATCAAAATGCCATGTAAAGCTTCTTGAGAATAAGAACATTCCGTTCATCGCCGTTCGGAGTCGGCGTTAAGCATGTAGGTCCGGTTCTCGGTCAATTGTGTACAAACTTAATAACGCGCACAACACAATTGATCATAAGAAGCTAGGTCAAAGTCCTTTCAAGGGCTGAAATGGCCAGTTATTTATTTTTGTTATGCTCTTTGCGCTCTTATTTTCACTTTTCATTTTGCTCCTTGTTACTACTCTTATATCTTTTTCTCCATCTTCCAATGTGGGAATAATTGTTTTTAAAATTTCACTGTCAATTTTTATGCGTGATAATGCGTCGGCGTTTGTGTTGATTTTTCTTTGCTTGTATATGATCTCAAAATCATAGTCTGATAAATCCAAACGTATTCTAGTCATTTTTAATGATGGGTTTTTGTGTGAGAATAATGATACTAATGGTCTGTGGTCGGTTACTACAATAAATTTTCTTCCAAACAGATATGGCTTAAAAAAATGTATGCCCCAATGAATTGCTAACAATTCTTTTTCTATTAAGGGTTTATTTATGTCATGTTTTTGTAATGATTTGCTTGCAAAAGATATAGGTAAATCATGTCCTATTTCTCCTTGCGATAGTACAGCTCCTAGTGCAAAATCGGATGCGTCAGTAGTAAGGATAAATGGCTTTTCAAAATTTGGGTATTGAAATACCGGTGGATTGATTAGTTTTTGTTTCAGAGTGTTAATAGCTTTTTCGCATTCTTCTGACCAGATAAAAGGTGTTCCTTTTTTGAGTAAAGAGTTAAGACACTTTACGATTGTTGCAATATCTGATATGAAACGCCTGTAGTAGTTACAAAATGCTACAAATCTTCTTTTTTCATCAGCACTGTTTGGTACTGGGTATTTTGTTACTGCTTCACATTTTGAAGGATCTGTTTTTATGCCTTTATCAGGTATAAGATGCCCTAAGTAAAGAACTTCTGATTTGAGAAAATTACATTTACTTGCATTAAGCTTTAAATTGTATTGTTTTAATCGATCAAAAACTTTTATTAGATTTTGGTTGTGATGATTTAAGGAACAACCAAATACAATTATGTCGTCAACATACAAAAATGCTTCAGAATTAAAACCACTTAATGCGATGGTAAGCATGCGTTGAAAACTATTTGATGAAATCTTTAACCCGAAAGGTAGACGTTTAAACTGATATGTCCGTTTTGTGTTGAAAATGCTGTCAAAGTTCTTGAAATCTGTTCTAAAAGGTATTTGGTGGAATGAGCTCGTCATGTCTAAAGTCGAAAAATATTTGGCTCTTCCTAGCATATCTAAAACGTCTTCTAGTCTTGTTAAAGGAAATTTATCGTTGACTATTTTGTCGTTTAATTTCCTAAAATTCACAACTAAACGCCATTTTTTGTTTTCATCTTCACTTTTCTTGGGTACCAAGAGTAATGGTGCGTTGTATGGGCTAATAGAGTGTTCAATAATGTCGTTACTTGCTTTTGTATTTCGTCATATTGTGTATGAGGTAGTCTGTAATTTTTTATGTATACCGGTGTTGGTTCTGATAAATTTATTGCTTGTGTGTAGAAATTATTGGCGTCCGTGTCGTAGTTAGTTAAAGTGCGTGGCCGCTATGTCAATGAACCTGGAGACCCAGGTTCGAACCCCAGCAGAGACAAAAAATTATTTGAATTAAAATAATTTTTCTGTACGGCCGCCACCTCTCTGCAGACAATGGCAAACCTCAGAGAGTAATCAAAATGCCATGTAAAGCTTCTTGAGAATAAAAACATTCCGTTCATCGCCGTTCGGAGTCGGCGTTAAGCTGTAGGTCCATTTCTCGGTCAATTGTGTACACACTTAATAACACAATTGATCATAAGAAGCTAGGTCAAAGTCCTTTCAAGGGCTGAAATGGCCAGTTATTTATTTTTTATTTTTTTTTGTAGAAATTATTGGTCGAAAGTTGTTCTCCTTTGAAGTGAAAAATTGTTTGATATTCTTTAAAAATGTTAATAAGTTCAGTTTTAGATTGTTCATTTAATTTTAGTTCGGTCATAAGTTTTTCAAAACGTTTGTTGTCACTCATTCTATATGTTTGTTTACCTGTTGTCATTATTGTGTAGTTTTTTAAACTCTATGTTTTAGGCTTGATTTCATTTAATGTGATTTCCGTATCGTTAACATTTATTATCTTTATGTGGCATATACCTTTTGCTGGTGCAATAGAATTCGCTAAAAATACGCCTTTTACTAATTCTTGGTTTAAAATTATACTGTGTTCTGTTATATGTAATTTTATAGGGAAAATGGTTTCTGATCTAGGTGGTATTCTAAAATTGTGTTGATGTGGTAGTCTTGTATTTAAAGGTATTACATAATCTTCTTGTTCAAACATTACCATTAATGTAAAAGTTTCATAATCAATCTTACATGCTAAATTTATTAAAAAATCTCTTCCTAATATACCGTCCGTTGTAATGGGAAAATTTTTATCAAATATATGGAATTCATTAGTGGCTTTATTTTTACCGAACCATAAGGATAAATTTGTTGTTCCTAAAGAATGAATTTCTTCTTTCGTAATTTCCGTTAATTTGCATCTGTTCTCACTGTTTATATTAAGATTTTCATTTACGTATTTGCAGATCGAAATATCTGCTCCGGTGTCAATTAAAAATGTAAGGTTATGTTTTGTTTGTGGACAATTCAGAGTAACATAATTTGTGAGATTCTTTGATATTTTGAAAATTGTATGGCTTTTTATTGATGGCTTATCGGAAGCTCTAAATTGTCTCCCGGGCCTTCTTCGTTTCCCTGAAGGTTAACTACACGCATATTTCTTGTATTGGCATGTTGTCTGTAGTTTCCATTGTCATTATTGTATCTGTTGTTGTTATTATTTCTATTATTGTTATTGTTATATGATCTGTAATTGTTGTTGTTCCTGTTCGCATTATGTGAAAATGTGTTATTTTTTGGTCTACAAATCCTACTTTAATTAGGTTGATTTTGCAAATATCGCATCGGAAACATTCACGATGCCATGATTTTTCTTTATAAGAAACATAAATTATTCTTATGTCAATTATTTTATTTTGACATACAGCGCAGTCTTTTTTAAACAAGATGCCATAACATCCTTGATATTTGCTGATGATTCCGAATTGTAACATTTTAGTAATTTTGTGATAGTTCAAAAAATGTTCTTTATATGTTGTATTTTATGTGTTGTTTTTTTTTTATACATTATTATTTAAATTAACGCTCCTAATGAGTTGTTTTCTTACATAATTTTTATAATGGTAATTTGTCCAATATATTAATACAATTATTATGAAACAAATTGAAATTAAGCTAATGATAGTGTTTGCGTCGTTGCTGCTGCTGCTGCTGTTGTTGTTGTTGTTGTTGTTGTTTGTTGTTATGGTTTCTTTATTTCCGAACCATCTAATTTTTTAGTCCTTGTCGCCCGTAGTTTGTCTTCTTATTGGCAATTTTTCCGAGGAGCTTTATTCTTTCTTTTCCTGTTGTAAGTGCTGCGACTCTGTATAGTTCTGCCACTTCCTGTCTCGCTTTTACCCTCTTTCCGCCTCTTGATTTTTGTTTTGGTGTTGAAGCGTAGTGTTGTTCGCTGTGCTGGCTCTGCCTTTTCTTGTATTCTTCTATTGTTATGGCCTTTGGCCCAGCTGTTTTGGTGTTGGCACGTATATCGGAACTTCTTCCTGTGGTTGTACTGGCTCTGGCACGTATTCAAAATATTTCGCAGCGTTGCTAAGTGCTTTTTGAACAGTGCATCAAAATCTGCCATGTATTCGTTGATGTAACGTTGGCTAGTATTCGTTTTAGGCTCAGGCGTAAAATTTGCAGGATCGATTAAAATTGCAGGATCGGTTAAAATTGCAGGATCGGTTAAAATTGCAGGATCGCCATGTTATGTTTTTAGAAATTCTATTGGCCTGGCAGGAACGCCATGTAATGTGTTTACAAAGGTTTTGGATTTATAAAAAGAAGCAACGAAGAGAATTATTTGTAATGCCTAAATCGGCTATGGCAAAAATGCCGCTCTGTATGCCGCTAGAAATAAAAACAACCCTCAAGTCCCGTTTTAAATCTTAATTTTATTTGAAATGTTTTGGGTTTTTATATTAAAAAAACCAATATTAATTTTCTTACAATTTGGTAACTCCTCCCCATTATTTATTTTCACTCAATTTCACAACATTTAATTTAGTGATCATTTTGTATTGTTTTCGTTACACAAACCAATCAAAAATAGTGCAGCGCTTGCAAATTTCATATTTCCGTGGTTGCGACATCTACTCAAAGCACTTGACTTTCGATCAACATGCATTGGTAGACGCGACGTAGAGAACGAAAGAAAGAAATAAATAAGAATAAGTTATGTTGTGGTGGCATGTGTTGGCTATGATGGTACCACTACACCTGTATCAAACTCCACCAATGACCCAAATAAAGCTACGAATGTTGATGAAATAATCAACAGCTATATGGTAACTTGATCGCGGCATACAAAATTTAAAAGTCAACGATCTTGATTACTTCATAAAATAAAGCATAAACGAAATTACAAAGTTGCATTATTTTATGAAGAAATCAATGACCGGTTAAAGTCAACATACTTTTGTGAAGAAAAGTTCACAAGAGTTCTTTAACATAGTTTTAGATATTTTACTTTGAATGAAGCCATTAAGAAGACATTGTTAATATTAAGAAATTAGTCTTAAGATTGAATGAAATAAAGTTAGCCGTGACTGCAAGATTTGTGCAATGATTGTTTGCTCAATCTGCGCAAAACCCTCATAGTCGTAAGTCTGGATTCATCAGCTAACCAAATCCTTCGGTGTAGGTCCTGGGAATATTGCGAGGTTTTTTTGTCACACTATTAAGCACTTGGCTTAGCAGATTCATAGCTGTGTCAATTGTCCTTTTTTGTTTGTCAATTAGTGAGCATATCTGATTTGACGAACACCCGGTGGCCTTTACTACGGTATTTGTTTCGACTTGTCGAGTTGCTGGCTGTGGCGAACGTGTTGTCTCGAGTACCTCCGTCCCAGTCTTTAATGTTGATGTGGCCTGGACAAGTTTGACGGCTTGCTCTGCTTTGTCCATCTCGTCTCGTGCTTTTCGGTATATCGAGCGAATGCCGCTGTGTATATCCTTCACGAAATACGGGTGATTGACTTCCTTGCCATGCTGGTCGCGGATGGCGTCAAGTTTTTTGAAGTGTTACCCACAAGTTATCCAACTCCCTGGCCTTTGAGGCTATAAACTCAGCTGACCGGAGATCATGCGGCACCTTCTTGTAGTTCGCTATTGTTTTTTGTAAAGCCACTGCCAGTTCTTCTTGCTTTAATTATAGTTCATCAATGCCCATGATGCTGTCGTATCTTGGTCTATCTGAAGATTAGGTATATAATTTGATGTATACAGAATGCGTTCGATGACGTCTGTTTGATGTCGTTTGCTGGTTACCAGGATATCACGTATGTAGTCTTCTGCAGTTACTTGCTTGATTGATGATTGTTGACTCTTGGAACTTGCACCAGGATATCAGTTGGTAGCTCTTTGCTGCCTTAGTATGAGATTTTTTCAGTGATCAGTGGATACTTGGGATTTGAACCAGTTATCCTTTTATTTTGATCACGTCGCACAGTGTAACGAGTGCGGAAAAAATAGCTTTCTAAAAAAAGTCATAAATTTATAAATCTAAATATGCAGAATAATAGTCTAGAGAATTAATATTCTTCATGTAAGAGGACTTTCCGATATCTTTCCAATTAAATCTTTGCCACTCTTTAAAAGTTGACTTGAAAAGATGATGAAATTCTTTATTTTACAATTTGACACTGTATATATCTTAATAAGTCGTAAATTTTATTATAAAAAATATGCAAAAAAATTAATTTATATATATTTTATTTTTAATTAAACATTTTTTAATTAAACGCAAACGCTAAAAAAATTTTTGTATAACTAAGGACAGGTTCTAGAAATCTAAAAAAACCAAAACTTTGAAAAGCAATAACAAACAAAAAGCATTTTTGTTTTTTTTTTTTAGTTTTAGTATGTTTCTCAACATGTTTCCAAAATTTGATTTGTCGAAACTCAATAATAAGGACCTTATGCTCACTTTTCTGGAGCATGTTTTAGCGAAAATGAGCAATTTTGTATGAAAAAATAACAACTTTTTCACAATTTCAAAACATAATAAAATAAAAAAAAAAAAACATTTTTGTTTTTTTTTTTTTAATTTTACTATTTGTAATATCAACATTTTCTCAACATGTATCCAAAATTTGGTTTGCCGAAATTCAATAATAACGATTTTACGCCCACTTTTTTTAAGCATGTTTTGGCGAAAATGTGCAATTTTATATGAAAAAATAACTATAATAATAATATAATTTATAAATAATAATAATTTAGTTAATTTTCACACCAGCTGTTTATAACTCTAAACGAACTATGTGTACCAAATTTTGTTGATGGAAAGTAATAGTTTGGGGAACTATTTCATATTACCGATTTCGGTTATATGGAAGGTAGGCGTGCCATTCATTCAATTTAAACAAAATTTTGTGAAAATAATTCTTTCATCGTAAAACTCATTTTCACAAAATTTCATGATTCTAGGATAACTCTTTCTATTTTTGTCCACTGGGCTCGTCACACTGTGCGTCGGGGTCACCAAAATGTACAGTATGCTTTTATAAAGCCTTATTTAGACCAGGCACAATGAGCCGTGTTCTAACTGATGTTTGTATAATTAGTACATTAACCAATTATACCTTAGCAGAGTGAAATTAAAAACACCGCACAGTGTGTGCTTTTGGCAATCTAGGGGGATTTAAATGAAAAATAATTTGATCGCTAAATGAATAGATTTGCTAATATGTTACTCCAAATTGATTGAATATTACAAAAATAAAACCAAAAGAGATAGGAAAGCAACGGCGCATAAGGTAACGGTTGTCATACCAAAATTATTTTTATTAGTGCTGGAGCAATTTTTACGCTTACTTTTTCCTTGCAATTTTTAAGAGCTTGTATTTTTTCGATCGTTGCATAATTTGCAGAACTTTTTTTCGTTTTATAAAATTCAATGTAATAGATGTAATTATAAATTCCGTTTGTGCTGAAGTTTATTTGCTGATCATTATTACAGGCAGATAAAGTGTAATAAAAAAGTAAGTAGTTTTCACGAAAATACTACATTTTGATAGAAGAAAACTTTATTATATTACAAAATATGGGCTGCAAATAATAAAAGGCGTCAGCAGGAGTACTTCCTAAATAAGTATCAAAAAAATTATTTTGCCCCAATTTGCCCAAAAAAAACAAAAAAATCAAAATGAATGCGACCATCGTGAGTACAGCTCTTTTTGAAAATTGTTTGAACATCAGTAAAAACGAAAGAAGTGTCTAACAAGTTTTGTTGTAAATAAAATCGGCAAGGACGTTGACTACAAAAAGTTTAATATATGTTTACGTAGCTTATGCGCCAAATTTTCGAAAGAAAATGGCACGAATCTTCACGATATTCGTTAATCCATCTTCATCAGTAGGTATTTCAAAGGGAAGACCAGAAAAAGAATTCGATAAGTGTTGCTCAAAAACAAAAGCAA
Source organism: Pherbina coryleti (assembly GCA_943735915.1). Lineage (NCBI taxonomy): Eukaryota > Metazoa > Arthropoda > Insecta > Diptera > Sciomyzidae > Pherbina > Pherbina coryleti. Next base: position 93,970,143 of record OX030948.1, on the reverse strand, counting down.
GAAAAGCTTGTGATTTTTCAAATGAAGTTCCTGCAAGTCAGTTGGTCAATATACAGATGAAACCAGGGACCTTTACCTATCGCAATATGCTTGGCATAGTATGCCAGTCAGTGTTCACAAAGTTCTCTATCATGGAAAATCTATCATCAATTCGTGCTTGGAGAAGCGCTGGAGTCTAGAAATAAAGATACTAGGAACTACCGTGAAATATTTAGTAGAAAGACTTCAAGAATTGATACAAATACCGATCTCCTGCATAGATCTATGCAGGATCCATCCGATCCATTAATATGCAGCTTATGTAAAATTTCAAAAACGAAGCGGTGCGCTTATACTAAAGAAATGCTGTCTTTATTACTTCAGCCAAGTAATATTAGTGAATAATCTGATTCTGACACAGAATAATATATGTATAAAAATTTACTTACTATTATATATTATTTGAATAAAATTTGATTTGATTTTAAAAAAAGCTATTTTCAAACATCCTTTTTTCATATACTTTTTTCTGTGTTTTCAGATTTTTTTTTTCTTGTGTAATATATTTAACTGTATGCAAAAATCTAGAAGTTTTATGAAATATACAATGTTGCAATGACATTATTAAATACTATATCAGTATAAAAAGTGTTCTTTTTATATTTAAAATGTATTAGAATAAGTAAATACACTGCCTTGCCATGTTGGCCAGTAAATAAATAAATCGGCGGTCCCTACGAAGACTATCTCTAATTTAAACGCGATCAAGAATATCCTTTTTTTTTAAACTGCGGCGACAAAAATCTGTTTTTACAAAATGCGGCAAAAAAAATCAATATTAAAAAATGCGGCGAAGAAAATCCGTTTTTTTTAAATTCGGCGGAGAAAATCTCTTTTTATGAAATGCGGCGAAGAAAATCTCTTTTCAGAGTGTGACGTTAACAACGCTGTATTTTTTGAGGAGTGGGAACAATATTTCTGAAAAAAAAACCATGTTTTTAAATAATTATTTCTATTTATAATTTCATCTTTATAATTCCTTACAGTACTCTATAAAATGATTTTTATCAACAAATAATATAACATAATGATATATTTCATATGATTGTTTCGAAATTTTACATAAAAACTTTGTAAAAAAAGCAAAGAAAATTTTCGAAATTTATAATTTTCTTCCAGAAATCACTACAATTATTTTCACTACCAAATAATATAACAAGTATATGTTTGAAGTGAACTCTACCACGAGTTAAATACAAAATTAAAAAAAAAAAAAACAATGAAATACAATGAAAATTACGAAATCATACTATTTTTTGATTTTTTTAACCGCATTTTGATAAAAGTGATTTTTCCGCCGCATTTTGAAAAGAGATTTTCTTCGCCGCAATTTTCTGTCGGAAGATTTTTTTCGTAAGCACCGTCGAAATAAACAAATAAAAAATAAATAAAATTTTTTAAAATTAATAAGATGCAATTCTGCAGCCACTTCAAAAGTTTCAAATTTCACGGAGGAATGTATTCTCAAATGAATTAGCCATTGAGTAGAACTTTCTTGAGCACTTTTTGATAAATACCACTTAGAGGTCAATCTGACCCACCGGGCAGGTTGAGGATTAAAAGTAATTATAAAAATCATTATAATTATTTTAAGAACTTTCATAAATGCAAATATTCAATACTGAAGCCAATATTTTGCAAATTCGAACTAAGTCCCCCTAGATTGCCAAAAGCACACACTGTGCACCGGTTTGTTTGGCTTAATAACAACACTTGATTTATTAATTGATCTTAACGACTATTTATGCATTTCTATCTTATACATTTAATTTATACAAATATAACATACATACGTTATAGATAAATAGGGATATATGAAAATAGCACAAAACAATGTAAAATTGATGACTAAGTTTAAGTGCAATGAACAGCTATTTAGCTAGCACAAGTTCATTGCACTATTGTGCAATGTTAGCTTTTTTGAGCACATGCATTGGCCTTGATGAGTTATGTTTAGTTACTGTGGCAATATTCTGCTGAACATGTAGTTTGGGTTCATTTCTTGTTTCATATTTTATTTTATTATGTTTAAATATACAATGATCGAATTATTGTTATTGTGTTGTTTATGTTTGTCTCACAATTTCTGAGGCAATTTTTTCAACTAAGCTCATCAAGTAAAATTCTAAAATATATGAGGATGCGAGAAGTATTCACTAAAGAGACAATATGACAAAAAATAAATTCCTTGTCTTCCTATCCTGAAGGCATTATTACCCTGTTGAATCATATTATATCATAGCTTTAATTATTTTTGAACAAATTGCACAATATTTTAAATTCCTTATTATTTTAATTTTTCTAATCTTATTTTTATCATTTAATTTTTGCAGGAGTATTTTTTCTAATCAACAAATGGCGGCAATATGCTTTTTATCAACATTGGTATCCCTTGCTCCAAGTGCCACAAATCTTTTTCTGATGTCATCAAAAAGGATATTTTTATATTCACTTTTTAATTGCGCTTTATGTTTTTATTTATTTTCTTTTCAGGTAAGAATTATATGTTTGAATTTTTTTTTAAATCGTTACTCGGTCAAAAGTGTGGACTGAATCATTTAATTTAAAATTTTTTATTATTAATGTTTAGATATTTTGATTTATAAATTGAAATGCTCAATGTAAAAGTGGAGGCCGAGGGTGAGTGGCTTAAAAAGTGCGTGGACCACTCGATGCCAATTCAGGTTCGAACCTGACACAAAAAATTAAATTCTCTGATCAGCTCACCTCTTTGTAGACAACGGTTAACTTAAAAAATTAAATAAGCTTCTTGAGAAGATGCACATTAGCTGGTCAGAGTCGGCATAAAACTAGTAGGTCCAGCTCTCGATTATTTGTGTACAAACATTTTAATAAAAAAGCACAATACAAATTTGATCTTAACTCTCAAGATTTTCGTACACATATGATTGTACGACGACAATGTACGTATATGATCCTAAAAAACGTTTTCTGGCATATCTCAATGTCATATAATATGTATATGAAATTTTATATCTGTTGTTTCTTCCTCTATCTTTTGGCGCACATTTTGGCGTTATTCAAGCATTATTGACAAAATTGAATTGTACGTTTGCGGAAATCTTCGATTTCAAAAATAAATGAAAATACTCAGTCATAAAAAAGTTTTGTAAAGAAAAACTTCGTTTGATAATGATATAATCTTTATCTATCGATATAGATAGATTTTGTGTGAACAGGAGTATTTTTTGAGCATTAGTAAGTGTTCGACTGCATGTGCACATATGTATACGTTAGGAACAATGCGGAAATATTTGATACCGTACAAATATGTCTACATTAAGGTATAATATACGTGTAAATTTTTCGAAAAAAAAAATTTGTTTTTTTGTTTAATGTGTTCCTTATAGTTTTAAGAATATACATACTCATTTTTAAATCAATATTTAAAAAAATAGAAGTCATAACGGTTTTCGTTAACCTATGTCTAAGCTACATACAAAAAATAAAAAACTTTAAACGCGATTTCCTCGAAACTAGTTTTTATAAAACGGTTCGATAGATAACTCGAAATCTATTGGTTCAATTTCAATGATTTTTTTGCATTTTGTTCGTTATTTTGTCCTTTAAGCATCCCCTTTAAATTCAAGTATCTATTTTTTTTTTGTTTTTTTTTATATAAACTAAAAAGCGCGCGAAAATGTATCTGTTTTTTGAACTTTTTACTTCAACTTTCGCCATAATTGAAAGAACAAACCCCGGGGGTCTTGCGTAGGGGGGATGCTTAAAATATGGTCTATGCTTTAAAATGTCATTTGATTTTTTTGTTTCCGATACATGGGAAAGGCCATATCCATCGAACCGTTTTGGATGTCTTTTTTTCAATGAAATTTTCAGCGCCCTCTATATAAAAGCCAGAACTGTATTGTAAACAAGGAAAAATATTTTTATAAAGTATTTTTTATGTACAATAATCTGTATAAATTTAAAAAAAAAATAAGAACTTCTTATATCTAAAAAAATGTTTTAAAAACAGCTCCTGTTTTTGGTTGCAACACGTATGTTTTACCTTAAGCCGTATCACTGTATATTAAAAAAATGTAAATGTTACCGCCTTATATTTATCAACTGTTATGTCGAGAAGATTCTTTCTTTTTTCTTTATCTGGCGCTCACAACCGTAGGTTGGTTTTGGCCTCGTATAAGAAATTGCGCCAGCCATTTCTGTTCTGCGCTTGCTGGCGCCAGTTGGAAACACCAAGCGTGGTCAGGTTATCCAACACCTGATCCTTCCAACGAAGATGTGGGCGTCCTCTTCTGCGTTGACCACCACCGGGCACCGAATCGAATATTTTTTTCGCTGGAGCGTCGTTTTCCATTCTCTCATCATTACCTAGTCAGCGGAAGCGCTCGATTTTTATGCGGTTAACTATGTCGATATCAGCGTACAGCTCATACAGCTCGTGGTTCCATCAAATTCAGTAATCGCCATTGACGCAGATTGGACCGAAGATTTTACGAAGGATCTTTCTCTCGAAGTCTCCCAAAGTCTTTATCAGAACGGCTCAACGTCCAGGTTTGTGCTGCATACAATAGGACAGGTATGATTAGTGACTTATAGAGCGTGAGTTTTGTTCGTCGAGAGAGGGCTCTGCTTCTCAATTGCCTGCTCAGCCCAAAGTAACACCTGTTGGCAAGAGTTATCCTTCGTTTTATCTCAATACTGACATCGTTGAAAGAGTTAATGCTGGAACCCAGGTAGAAGAAGTCCTTAACAACCTCGAAGGAGATGTTGTCAACAGTGACGTGGTTTCTAAGACGCTGGGACTGTTTATTTGTTGACACTAGGTATCTCGTATTATCTGCATTCACTGCAAAACCCATTCGACTCGACTCTTTCGCTAATTCGGAGAATGCTACGCTGACTTTGCATGTATTATGAGCAATGATATCGATATCATCAGCATACGCCAGCAGCATAATACTTTTGTAGAATATAGTGCCACTGCGTCTCAAATCAGCAGCTCGGATGATCTTCTCCATCATCAGGTTGAAAAAGCCGCACGATAAGGAATCACCTTGTCTGAAACCTCGTTTGGTATGGAATGGAGGAGTGAGATCCTTCCCGATCTTAACTGTGCTGCTGATGTTGCTCAGTGTCATTCTGCAAAGACGGATGAGCTTTGCAGGAATACCAAATTCAGACATGGTGGAGTACAGATGATTCCTTATTGGACTGTCGAAGGCGGCTTTATAATCGACAAAAAGATGATGTGTGTCGATTTGTTTTTCTAGGGTCTTCTCCAAGATTTGTCGTAGCGTAAATATATGGTCTATGGTGGATTTACCAGGTCTGAAGCCACACTGATAATGTCCAATCAGCTGGGTTACGATGGGCTTCAGTCTTTCACATAATACGCTCGACAGGACCTTATATGCGATATTAAGAAGACTTATCCCACGGTGGTTGGTGCAAATTGTGAGATCGCCTTTCTTGTGGATTGAGCAGAACACACTGAGGTTCCAATCGTTTAGAATGCATTCTTCCGACCATATTCTGCATAGGAGCTCATGAATGCATTAAAGTAGAGCTTCGCCTCCATTTTTCAAGAGCTCAGCAGGTAAGCCATGGGCTCCTGCGACTTTGTTGTTTTTAAGCCGAGCTATAGCTTTCAAGACCTCACTATGGTCGTGCAGCGGAACTTCAACGCTGTCGTCCACAAGTGGGGTTTCCGGTATGTTATCTCTATTGGCGGGATTGTTGTCGTCGTCACCATTCAAAAGCCTAGAGAAGTGTTCCCTCCACATCATCAGTGTACTCTGGATATCTGTCACTAGATTCCCATTTTCATCCTTGCAGGAAGAAGCCCCGGTCTTGAAACCATCGGCCAGGCGTCTTATTTTTCGAAAAATTTTCGGACCTCATTCCTGTATCTAAATTTTCTAAATGCATCTAAATTTTCTCGCACTCACGCATTTCCACTTCCCTTTTCTTTCGCCTGAAAATGCGTCTCTCTTCCCTCCTCTTCTCTTTGTATCGCTCTTTAGCAGCACGCGTTACAACCGACTGCAGGGTGGCTTTGTAGGCGGCGCACAGTGATGCGATTGGTACAAGTTAGATGGAAAATATTATTTTGTGGATTTTGTTTTGTAGTTTCTAGTGTTTGAGGTATAGGGAAATGCAAAAAAACCTATTTCAGAAATTTTGGACTAGGGGGCGTGGCAGCTGCCATACATAATTTGCGCTATATTTTAGAAATTACAGGGTGGCGCACGAATCGTGCTACAAAAACAAAACGTAATAACTTTTTTTTTTGTGTGAGTAATCGGCTTATTTTTTTTTTATTTTGCAGATTAGTATTTAGATTTACTAAAATGGATGCCTGGGATACCGAAAAGAGGATTTGGGTAGTGCAGCGGTACCATACTTTACAGTCCATCATTTCCGTCCAAAGGGAATTTAGGAGGGAGTTTGGCGGCACTGCCCCGAGTAGATGGACCATTATGAGGTTGGTAAACATGTTTGCCGAATCTGGAAGCATCGCACGCAGACCGTACCATCGAGATCCCTATGTTCGGGTGCAAGACACAATCGCGGCTGTAGCATCGACAATTCAAGCAAATCCACGCGTTTCGACACGAAACTTATCGGCGCAAATTGGAGTTAGCAGACGGTCATTACAACGGATAATTCAAGATGACTTAAACTTGTTTCCATACAAACTCCAAATTACAAGCAAATTAAACCCTCTGGATTTGCCTATTCGTCTGGAATTTTGCCAAAAAATGATTCAAATGGCCGAAGAAGACAACAACTTAATAAATTGCTTGTTTATGTCTGATGAAGCCCATTTTGATCTAAACGGCAATGTAAACAAGCAAAATTGCCGTATATGGAGTGAATCTAATTCAGAAATACTCCATGAGACGGAACTGCACCCAGAACGTGTCACTGTGTGGTGCGCAGTTTCATCAAGGTGCATTGTCGGGCCATACTTCTTCGAGGAAAACGGTGTAACAGTAACCGTAAATGGGGACCGTTATTTAAACATGTTGAAGGAGTTTTTTTACCCAGAACTGCGGCGAAGACGTATCCCTTTTAACAGCATTTGGTTCCAGCAAGATGGAGCAAGTTCACATATAGCCAGACCTGTTATGGCGGAGCTCCAACGAAAATTTCCAAATAAATTAATATCCAGAAACACCACTTTCTGCTGGCCCCCAAGGTCACCTGACCTCACCGCGCCAGACTTTTTTTTATGGGGTTATGTCAAGCAAGAGGTGTATAAAACGAAACCAAGGAATTTGACTGAATTGAAGCAGTCCATTACAACAATAATTGAGGCGATCCCGACAGCTACCCTCCAGGCCTCAATGAATAATTTTCTGATCAGGTGTCGCATATGCGTGAATGAGCATGGAGGTCATTTACGGTCTATCATTTTCAAAACCAATTAGTTAAATAAAATAAAATTTAATTATCTATACAAAAAAAGAAAAAAAAATTAAATACATTGATTAGAAAAAAAGTTATAATGTTTTGTTCTTGTAGCACGATTCGTGCGCCACCCTGTGTCAAGGTGCGCAAATGGCCGGTTTCCCTGTTTCATAACCTGTTTGATGGTCATAAAAATGCTATTTATTTCCATTTCAAAACCAGGTTTCAACTGTTTTTTATAAGTGTGATAAGACGATAGCCCAAGCTGCTAGTGTTTTTAATATTCATTGTAGATTAAATTTATAACTAGTAAGAAATGATCTTGGACTGGGCCGAAGTTAAAATACCCCCACGGCTGAAACAAAGTATATTCAAAGACGTAGGCAATCAATAAAATGTTTAACTGTAAAAACGTTTTCGTTATATTTTTAACAGAAAATATTCGCTTTTGTTTTTTTTTAAAGTCGCTTTGTATGGGAGGTGGGCGTGATTTTCACTTAATTTGGTTGAATTCCATACACATAGTACACGTTATATATTAAAGTTCATATGCAAAATTTCAAGTCCATACGTTAATTTTTGTGGATTTTAGAGAAATTTTATCTTTCTGATAAAGTCACTTTGTATGGAAGGTAGGCGTGGTTTTCATCCGATTTGGTTGAATTTCATACTTAGAGTATATTTTAAAATATAATTTTAAAAATTGCAAAATTGCAAGTCCATATATTCATTTTTATTGAATTCTAAGAGATTTTACCGTTTTGATAAAGTCACTTTGTACACTAAGGGAAATAACGCATATTAGCATTATCCACGCCTCAGTATAAATTTTATTTAAATATTTACGTGGATAAATCAAATGTTTTCCTTACAACTCGTTTTTTTCCCGTATTTGAATTTTATTTATACCACACACCTACACACACATTCCATACAGCGGCCAAGCAGCAGCAGCGTCGCACTCTGTTTCTGCAGTTATTTCTTGCCGTTGCAGGTTCTTATAGTTCTCGTTTAGTTTGTGTTACAAGGATAATATATAATGCACGTTTGGTCAATATGATTTGTGATTGCGATGGGTGATGTGTGCGATGATGAATTTATGTAGGGTGGAGTGACAACTCGATATTTTCTCAAAAATATCTTGCAACGGTTGTCACTTACCTGCATATTTGCTTCATACTTTCTCTTACTTTTTCTTCCTCTTTTCTTCCTCTTTTCTTTCTCTTTTCTTTCTCTTTTCTTCCTCTTTTCTTCTTCTTTTCTTCCTCTTTTCTTCCTCGTTTCTTCCTCCTCTTCAACTTAAATATGTTGTTTTTTAAAATCAATATTTTTATATAAATTTTCTTTAAATGCGATAGTTTTATTTTCAAATAGTAAATATTTGAAAGATATTGAAATATATTCGTGCATAATTTTAATATATTTTTTATTAATTTTATTTTAAATATTTTAATATTTTATTTAATAAAAAAGTATTTAAATAAATTTTAAATATTTACGTAGTCGGTTTAAGTAAATGCGTTATTGGTTCAAAAATGACTCGCTTTTTGGATAAATTAAAAAAGTTTTTGGATAAATTTAATATTTTTTTTCCCTTAGTGTATGGGAGGTAGGCGTGGTTTTCATCCGATTTGGCTCATTAACGAACTTGACCTTCATTTTTTAGATAAAAGCTTAAATATTGAATTTCGTGATGATAGCTTTAAAATTGCAGCTGTAATCGTGATCACAGACAGACGGACAGACAGACGGACATGGCTAAATCAACTCGGGTGGTGATGCTGATCAAGAATATACAGTGGCTCACAGCTTATTTTATGCAGAGTTCATTTTAAAACTTACCGAGTCCTCAAATAAAAACTTCGTGCGATGCAAACAAAAATTTAATGCAATTTGATACATAAACATATTTATTTTTAAATAGGAACTTTTTTTTCGAAAATAGTTTTTTTTTTTTTAACTTAGAAGGTAAAAACAAAAAGTACTAAGGAATTTCATGTCACAGTTTATTTTATGCAGTTCGCATGAATCTTAAAAAATAACTGTTTATATAAATTTAAACATAATTTCAATATTTAGTGTGGTAGCCTTTTGCTTTGACAACATCATTTAATCTTTTTGGCTTCGAATCTACCATTTTTTGAGTGGTTTCTGGAGTTATTTTGCTCCACTCCTTTAGAAGTACTTTTTTTAAATGCTCCTTGCTAGATATTTGATGTTATTGTCTAAAAGTGCCCATAGATTCTCTATCACGTTCATATCAGGACTCTGTGCCGGTGGTGCCATTAAGTGTGGACAGTTCCAAATTAGCCAAGACTGCACACTCGCCGACTTATGTTTGGGGTCATTATCCTGATAAAAACGGAAACTATGACGTATTCCCAATTTTTCGGAGCTTTGGAGCAAATTTTTTTTCAATATGTCTAGGTAAACAGTCTTATGCATCGTTTCTTCGATAAAAACTAAATTTCCTACTCCAGCTGCGGACATACATACCCATACCATCACGCAACCGCCACCATGCTTTACCGTGGCTTTAAGATTTTGAAGCTCGGTATTTGGTTTTCGCCAGACATAATTCATGCCATCCGAGCCAAAAATATTAAATTTTGACTCGTCTGCAAAGATGACGCTGTTCCAGAAATCTGAAGTCCGAGTTATATGCTCCTTGGCAAAGGCGAGTCTTCTTTGCTTATTTCTGATATTTATAAATGGCTTCTTCCTAGCAACTCTACCATTGAAATCATGTTTGCGCAGCACTCGGCGGACAGTTTCAGCACAGCAGGATTTACCTAAGTCTTTCACAATTTCGCTGGTCAACTTTGGTGCCGATAATTTAGGATTTGCCTTTATTTTTCGGACTATAAAGCGCTCGTCTGTAGCATTAAAAATTTTGTTGGGTGCGATTCTGCCTTTATTTTCAATCCGGTTTTCATGAATGAAACGCTCAATAATTTTCTGGACTGTCGATGCATTTAAATTTACTATTTGAGCAATTGTCCGCTGCGGCTTTTCGTTTTTAAAATGATGTATTACTAATTCACGCTGTTCAATCGTTGTGCGACGACCCATTTTATAAGAATGCGAGTATTGACGTATTGACACGCGCGATAAGACTAATTATTAACTTCAACCTGTTGCAGACATAATTTCGCGCATAAAGAAAAACTAACAACCGTTAATCGGAGTTACAGTTGGATAGAACAAAGAAAAAAAATGCATACATAAAATAAGCTGTGATCTTCAGTTCTACTGCTTTGTTTGTTTTTATCTCTGGTTGGGAGAGTGAGTCGATTTTTTGTTGCTTTTTTTTCGTTTGGTGCTTTTGCTAAACATATGTATAAAAATCTGCATTGAAAATTTTATCATTTTCTCATTGTTTTTTTTTTTTATAGCACTATAAACTCGTAAATTTACAGTGCATAAAATAAACTGTGAGCCACTGTATATACTTTTCTATACATACCACGCCTCCTTATGGGCGTTACAAACGGAGTGACAAAGTTAATATACCCCCATTTACGTTTTTTAAACGTGGGGGTATAAAAATACATTTTTGTAAATACAAAATGGCCCTTTTTTTATTTTCCAAAATATTTTACCAAATGTTCATTTTTTACGCAGTTATAACGATGAATACCGTTTTATAGCGCAAGCACTTTAAAGGATAGGTAATAGAAAATATTTTATTTCAAAAGATCTTATCTTTTTCATAAAGTATGCCAATTTTCAACTCTTTTTTATGTAGGGAAATATTTTAAAAAAATAATTAAGTATAACTAAAAAACTCATAAGCGAAAATTTCATAAAATTACCTTTTGGGTCAAATTTCAAGAATTTTTGCATTTTTTGTAGAAATTGCAGGTAAATAAAAATTTTATTCCTGACATCAATGGATATTATTTAACAGTTTTAAATATTCAGAATGTAAAAATTCGATTTCGACTTTTTTCCGTCTAGCATGCCCTTTCGCATCACTGTGCGGCGTATTTTTCTCCAGTGGCGTCGCGACACTCCTGGTCGTGCCACTAGTTTCGGCGTCAATCAAAACGTGATCAATTTGGTTGCGCGTCTTTTGATCAGGAGACAGCCAAGTTGCTTTATGAATATTGAGATGCTTGAATCTAGTGCTACTAACGACCATGTTTCGCGCTGCGGCAAAGTCAATCAGCCTCATTCCGTTATCGGAGGTATTGTCGTGGAGGCTGAACTTTCCGACTGTTGGACCAAAGATATTTTCTTTTCCCACCTTGGCGTTGAAGTCACCAAGCACGATTTTTATGTCGTGGCGGGGGCTGCGCTCATAGGCCTCTTCAAGGCGCTCGTAGAAGCTGTTTTTGGTCTCATCGTCCTTATCTTCTGTCGGAGCGTGTGCACAAATCAGGCTTATATTGAAGAGTTTTACCTTGACACGGATTATGGCAAGTCGTTCGTTCACAGGTGTGAATCGCAGAACAGGATGTCGTAGTCTCTTGCCAACCACGAATCCGCATCCAAATTCGTGCTTCTCTGCATGGCCACTGTAGTAGATATCACAGGATGCTTGCCGTGAGAAACCATGTCCCTTCCATCGCATTTCTTGGATTGCAGTGATATCAGCTTTGTATCTTTCTAAGATATCTATCAGTTGGATAGAGGCACCATCCCAATTAAGGGTTCGAACGTTCCAAGTGCATATCCGTAAATCATTGTCAGTTTTTCGTTTGCGGTAGTCGTCATCAGATTTGGGGATAATTTTTATCATTTTTCTTATATTTTTCATTGAAATGTGTTTTCACATGGTGGGCTTCAAACCCAACGCACAACTCTTTAAAGGCAGGTAGCCCTCCGCTCAGATTAGACGTCAAACTAACGGTTGCCAGTTTGCCGTTTCTAGAGGACACCACGTAGAGGTTTGAGTCGACTTGAGACGAGTTCGACATGGATAATGCTGGCCTCACCAGGTTGAGGCATTCAGACACGTGGCCATGTGAAGATCGCCCCTTTGACTCTCACACGTTGCCTTGTGAGAATCGTCCTCCAATGTCGTGAAGATTACGGGAGTGCATTTATTTTTTTTTTTTTTTGGGTGTAGCAAAAACAGCGGAATCGGGTTTTTGTCTTTAACTCGGTTATTTATAGCCCGATTTTTAAGTTTTTTTAAATCGTTGAAAAGCTCATGGCAAGGGCTATGTTCATGATTAAAAATCTATGAACTGCAACGTCATCTTCCCCGAAAACTCAACATCATTTTCTGGAAACCCCTCTAATCACAAATTTTTGTGATGTTGAATTGAAGCTTTTGAAAAATTATTAAACTTTTGCGAGAAAAATATTAAGTTTTATTCAAAAACAAAGTAGTACATGTAAGTAGTAAAATTTAAAACTAAAATAACTAATATACTTTTAATTTCGGTTGTTTCAACTTGACAATATTCACTAACGGCTTCATTCTGTATGCCAATCCGATCAATCGTTTCGTACAAACTACTGTTCGTTCGTGTTTTTGAAGTTTGCAATTCGAACGATAACATATGTTCAACTGGCGAACGACGCCGTAACACAGTAATATTTTTGTAGTCTGTATCTCTAACGATCACAGAAATCACGAAATTAAACTTCAAAATCAAACGACAATTTTTATGTTATCGTTGTATGAAGTCGTCTTCAAAATGGATATTTTAACAAAAAAAGGTAAAATGAAATAAATTGTGAACATTTTTAAATATACACCAATTTGTATAATTTTATGGGTTTTCAGAGTTAAAGAAAACAACAAGCACCCAGTTGGAAGTGCTTGTGAAGCAGTTGGAGGAATATCCAGAACTAGCAAGAGGAGCGCCAGTGTATGGAAGTGACAGAATGTCAATGGAAGAGTTGTGGAAAAAAATCGCCATGAAAGTCAACTCATATGGCCCGCCTCAAAGAAGCGTTAGTCAATGGAAGAAGGTAAATTATCTTTATAAAAACCCGTAATCAATTTAACATGACTGCTTTCTTATCTTTTCACTTTAGATTTGGGCTGATCTTAAATGCAGAACGAAGAAAAAAATTGCAGAAAACAACCGAAGCCTTAACGCAACAGGGGGCGGCCCTTTCGAAGCCTCACCGCTTTCCGAGCTTGAGCAGGTTATAGACAAGATACTATTGATGACGAGAGCAGCGGCACCGAGTGGATTAGTATTTGGTATTAATCGACAGACAACAACAGCACAGTCAATCGCAGCAGCAAACATCAATTGCAACAGCGCAGTCAATTGCACCGAAACAGTAACGCAGCCAGCAGCAACAGGAACACATATCGCAGCACAACATTTAAGAGCAACAACTCCAACTGCAATAACCACAACACCTACAAACAGAACACATATAACACCGACTGAAGCAATGACAAATATAGGGGTAGTTACTCCTAGAGTTACACCCCACACAACACGTTCAGAGCATACACACATAACGTCACTACACACAGCTACAGGTCCACGACGTGTTACAAGGAAAAGGAACTTCCAGGACAAAATAAGTGAATCGGCCAGAGAACAGGCTAAAGCAGCCAAGCTGCAAGCAGAAGCTTGCAAGGAAATGGCTGCATCTTCAAAAATTCAAGCGGAAGCTACAAAAGCCATTTCTGAGGCTTTAGTTAATTTGGTTGCTGTTGCAAAAAGGCAGACAGAAGCCTTTGAAGAATTCATCCAACTGATGAAAAACACATAAGTGTTTATTAATTTGGCTTAGCCATAAATTACTAAAGTATAAGCACTGCTGAACCATAAGGACTGATTTTTGTTTTATGTATTTTTTTTTTCATGGAACGATGTGTTTAATTTAAATGTACCATGTTTTATTAAGCATTTGAGGATTCATTTTTATTTCTTATATAATAAGTATATGATACTTTTAAAACGGAATTTAATAAATGAATTTTATTTATGAATAAATGAAAATAAAAAATTGAATTTCACTTATAGTTCCTTTTTAAATATTGTTCATGCGTTCCGCTATTTTGTTCAATGGTAGTTACAAATTTGTAATACCTGCCAGTACTGTTTCGTTGGCCGCTACGCCAACTCATCAGCGGTCTTTGTGATTTTTAATTCACAAGCAAACCGGACAGCACTGTTTCGTTGGGTGCTACACCAACTCATCAACGCTGCCAGAAATAGAATAAATATCTTATTGTAGGCTTTCAGCAATTCTTCTTCGTACATCCGTCGCTAAGCTTGTGGCTTCAGAGTTTGATATTTCATCAGTGCTGATGTTTTCATCGTCTTCGGCAGTATCTGTAAGGTTCATAGGAGGCCAATCATGCTTGTAGAAAATGCATGCATTATGTATTGCACTGCATGCATTTACGATTTTGGTGGCCTTTTCTGGCGAATAATGTAGTCCTCTTGAACCTGTAAAGTCATTACTAAATTATATACAATTATAAGCAAATTTGAAAACTATTACCTATAATACTGCGAAAACGGTTTTTTAAAACACCAAAGCAGCGTTCAATAACATTTCGTGCCTTGCAATGTTGTGAATTGAATCGTCTCTCAGATTCGTTGACTGGATTCCTATACGGAGTTAATAAATATGGTTCCAACGGGTAGCCAGAATCACCTGAAACGGTAATGATTAATTTTGAGTTGTGAATTATATTGTATTAGAAGTGATTTTATATAAGCTTTACCTAGAAGCCAAGTATTTCTTTTTCCTTTGTTGAAATTAGATTTTAAATGCTGTTCTGCTGCACTGTACTTCCAAATGAAAGAGTCGTGATTCGCACCAGGATGTCTTGCGTCAACAAATGAAATTACCATGTTGAAATCACATACCTGTAAAGTAAAAAAGTTACTTCAATTCGACAACAAAAAATTGCTACTTACTATCATCACATTAAGGCTATAAAATCCTTTTCTGTTATGGAATAAATGTCGACTATTTACTCCAGGTGACTTTATCCGGACGTGTGTTCCATCCACACAGCCAATAATACCCGGTATTTCATATTTATTATAAAACTGCTCTTTTACAATATTTTCCTCCTCTTCAGTCCTTTGAAAAACTATCCATTTATGGCAAAAATTGTCCTCAAAAATTGTAAGGCATTCCTTAATCACTTTTGCCACAGTTGATTGCGACATACTGGAAACGCATTCATTACCCACAGACTTTTGGTAGCTTCCAGTAGCCAAAAATCGAAGGAATGTCGACAGCTTAAGTTGTGGTGGTAGATGAGTGTTTCTGTATGTGGTTCTCATATGGATGCTTACTTCAGTAAATATGTGCTGAAACACCTCCTTACTTACTCGAAAATTTGCAACGAATCTGTAAAGAAACATTTTTTAACTTCAACTACAATATAACTTGAGAAAATTTGGACGCAGAAGTTTTGCAGTCTGAGTAGCTGACTTTAGAGTGATGAAAGTAGAAATCAATGTGCAGTGGTCAAAGACTGAAGCAGTTTAAAATATTATCTGAAATACTTACTCAGTATTTTTTAACTCCAAAACATTAGTGCGGTCTCGCAGTCTTCGTCGCTCTACACTCTGCTCAATTTCTTCCATTGGCCTTTCAAAATCAAACAATGCGATTGCTGCATACATTGTCACAAATCAGTTTTTTTAATTAATTTAGGCCCCTATTAGGTACGACAACTCAACTTAAGTTGACGTGAGTTAAGACACCTCAACTGAACTTTTTTGCCATATTACGCATAACATACATTTTCAGTTGAGCTGTGGTGTAAAATTGCTGTTTCTATTGGAGCATGATTACACCGAAATTTTGACACTTTCGTTGAAATGAATCAGCTGTTCGCATTAATTTCAATTTTTGTGTATATGTATTTTGTTCACAAGTAATAAAGCAAGGAAATAATAGTATAGAGCAGGAGTGCCCAAAACTTTCTTATGGAAGTGCAAACACTAATACATATAAAATCCTGCAACCTTTCGTAAACGAAAGCATACTATGTTAGACAACAACAAAATCTACGTAGAAGATCACTGTCACGAAAATGTACCAACAAAGCATACGAAAGTGTTGTTGCTTGCACTTCGGTATAAGCAACGAAAAAAGATCAAAAACAAAAAAGACAAATTTGTTTGTGTATTTTGTATTGCTTAGTGCGGAGTGCTGTGTGTGTATATTAGAATACACAGCCTATGCCTAAGTGCTTTTACAAAAACAAATGTGCACCAAGTGCATAGGGCTTGGGCAACTCTAAAGACGCTATACAACTAGCTCAAAGCAGATGTAAGTTTTTGACAGTTTTTACACTCGAGACATAGTTGCATTGTTAAACCTAATACCACAAAAAATACATAAACATCTCTGAGATACATACTTGTCAGTCGATAGACACATATGTACCTCAAATGTGTAATAGACAATACAAATTTGCAAATTACACACTCAACTTAAGTTGAGTTGTCGTACCTAATAGGGGCCTTATATTATAATATAATTATGAAGCACACCTTTCACTTCAATTGTTCACAATGCAAAGTCAACTAAAGAAAAACCAGCTGTCATTATAATAAATATAAACAAACCGAGCATTAGCGTTGCCAACACATCAAAAAAATGCTCAAAGTTTATAAAATCTTTAAAGGAAAAGCAGAAATTTTAGAAAACTTTGAAAATGTTTCATATGGCAATGATAAATTCATAAACAATTTGCGTGTTACGTTTTGATTAACGTAATAAATATTAGCTTGTCGTAAGGACTGCCGATCAATATCGATAGAGATACAGACTCTCAACTTAATACAACATCGTTCGAGTAAGCATCGTTCGTTGGACCTCTCGTTAGAGATAGAGAATGATGCCATAAATATGCGTTCAAGAATTAAATGGAATAAATAACATTTAAAGTGTTAAGAAAACTATACTAAAATATGTTTCTTTATCGCATTACATTGCAACTAAGGCTTCTAATCCCGAAGCATTTTGTAAAATCCCGGGATTCGGGATTTTAAAAATAGCAATCCCGGGATCCCGGGATTTTTCGGAACTAACTTTAAAATTTCGGGATTTATTTACCTTGTTTAAAAACAATTTTTTTTTAACTAAAATTATGTAGTTTTCAATATAAAAAGACATAAAAAAAAAAATACAAAAGTAAGTCAGAATTCAAAAAGCAGTTATTTATTATAAATATATAGCTATATTTTGAAAGGAAAGGTTTTATTTTGCAGTCTTTTTTATAAAAACTCTTACATAACTTGTATCTAGTAAATTACTAGATATAACTATTACTACTACAACTACTACTATTACTAGTAGTAATAACTAATATCTAAACAAATAAGTCGGAATTTGTGTATAATTTTGTGTTCGATTTTCAGATATTTCTGAAACATACACCATACACCAAAGTTGTATGAAATTTAGAAAAATAAAAAAAAACTTACTTATAATAAAAAAAAATTAGAAATAGTAGTTACAGTGTTGCGCAAAACAATAGCAACAAAATCAGTGCGCTGCTACAAAATCTTGTATCTTTTTTAATATTAGGGACACACAAAAATTATTATAGAAACCAAAGCATATATTCATACATTATATAAAAAACAAATAATTTTCAAATTTGGTTTTATTTTTTTTATTAAATATAAAATTAATGTGACAACATTCAATTTGTCTGAGGGCATCAGACAGGAAGTGCTCATCGCGTCTTCCAATCGTCGCCCTCTTATGCCCGTCTTTTTGCTGCCCCAGGCAAGTGACCACGCGTTGAAGTTTCAAGCGATAATAAGAGGGCGCTTCCCTGCTGTTTCGAGCTCCAGTAAAGTCAGCATTTGCTTGAAGTCACTCACGCACATGCTAGGTGGCGCATAGCAGCTGAACACGTAAATTCCGTTGATAAATATCCATGTGAAGGCGATTTGAAGCGTGGCGTCCGTGGCGTAGTTGGTTAAAGTGCGTGGCCGCTATGTCAAAGAACCTGTGGAGACCCAGGTTCGAACCCCAGCAGCGACAGAAAATTATTTGAATTAAAATAATTTTTCTGTACGGCCGCCACCTCTCTGCAGACAATGGCAAACCTCAGAGAGTAATCAAAATGCCATGTAAACCTTTTTGAGAATAAGAACATTCCGTTCATCGCCGTTCGGAGTCGGCGTTAAACCTGTAGGTCCATTTCTCGGTCAATTGTGTACAAACTTAATAACACGCAGAACACGATTGATCATAAGAAGCTAGGTCAAAGTCCTTTCAAGGGATCATAACTGGGATCAATTGATCAAGGGATCAATAACCAAGTCCAAATCGGATCATAACCACGCCTACCTCCCATACAAAGTGACTTTATCAAAACGGTAAAATCTCTTAGAATTCCACAAAAATTAATATATGAAATTGAAATTTTGCGTATGAGCTTTGATATATAATATACACTCTGACTATGAAATTCAACCAAATCGGATGAAAACCACGCCTACCTCCCATACAAAGTGACTTTACCAAAAATGTAAAATTTCTTTAAATTCTCCAAAACTTAATATATGGACTTGAAATTTTGCATATGAAATTTGATATATAACTTGTACTTTGTGTATGAAATTCAACCAAATCAAGTGAAAACCATACCCACCTCCCATACAAAGTGATTTTATCAAAAAACAAAAGAGAATATTTTCTCTTAAGACTATGACGAACATGTTTTTACAAATAAACATTTTTTTGACTGCTTAAGACTTTGAATATACTTTGGTTCGGACGTGGGGGTATTTTAACTTCGACCCAGTCGAAGATCATTTCTTACTAGTTTTATTTATTTTTAAGCCGATTTTCGCTGGTGTCATTGTCGCCTTTTTGGGGTAAGCTCTCAGCACCCAGATTGCTGTATTTTTTGTGGTGTTGCTTGTCCAGCTGTGGCCGTCCTCTTGCCTGTATGGCTCTGCTATTAGTGCGACGTCCGCTTTAAGCTCATATGCACTCTGCTTAAGTAAGTCGTGCGCCGCTGTGCAGTGATTCAGGTTTAGTTGAATGAATCTCATAGATGCTTTTTCTGAGCATCTTTGTAGTGCGGACACTAGAACCTTCCCGCTAGATGTAAGCCTTTGCATAATACACACTTTGCCTCATTTTGGCATGATGCTGCCATGTGACCATCCTCTCCACAGCGTCTGCACATTTTTGTTCGGTCCGGTTTGCTACAGTTACCCGATTTGTGGCCAAACTCCCAGCACTTGAAGCCTGTTTGAGGTATGCTTACCTCCGATATTTGGCACCTAGTCCAGCCACCCTGGAAAACTTTGCCCGCAGTGCCTTCTTTGCGTCTTGTGCAATTAGCGTTATGTATGCGGTTTCTATGCCACGGCGTGCAGCCTTACTTATACGCACTGCTGATTCCTCAGGTCTGCTTATGCTGAAGGATTTGGCCATGGCATCGCGAAGAGCAGTTTTTGTTGTCACTTCTCGTACTAGTCCTTGACAATTTATCGTGGCCATCCGTGTCCGGAGCACCTTAACTAGTTGCTCGCTCCTGGTATGAGGATGTGTGAATGTCATCGCGTTTCCGCAGCTCCAGGAGAAGTTCGCCTTTTTGCGTTCGTCGCATTGTGCGCACAGCTGTGCCCAGTTCTTGCAGGCTTTCACTGTCGTCCAGTGTTTTCAGTATGGCTGCATATGACGTATCATCTTTCTTTTTTATTATAATCGCGTCTGGTCGCGTTTTCATCATTGTGGACCTTTTCTTCCGTTTTGGTATGATTTTTGTCCATCTTTCTCGCTCGGTTTTGGAAGTTGGAGGATCTAAGTACACTTCCTTTTCTTGCGGCAGCCTTGTCGACTTGTGTGTTTTTTTTTTTTTTTTTTTTGTTAAAGACGACAGGAGGGAATTTTTTTATAGACAAATGGAAACCCGTACTTCCAAATAGTCCCAGAGTCCCTAATATGGTATACTGACTGAACCCATTCTTACTTTTCTCTGCTCCTGGAAGACCCTACGGTACCACCAATCGAGGCATTACTTTGTATGTTTACTCATCTTCGTTTCTACGCTTCTTCTTAATGAAGAAACATTTTTCAGATCAAGCTTGTTTATATACCAAAAGATGATGTGCTGTACTTAATATACAATGACGCGTTGGAGGCTCAGCGTTATTGTTGATGATGCATCAGGTGGAGACCGCCTCGGGAAATGGTCCCTAGCCGAAGACGCTGACGGTGCTGTCGACTGCGGTCTCTTCTTGGAGAGGGGATTTCAGGGGGAGAGGCCGCTTCCGAAAATGGTCCCTTGCCGAAGACGCTGACGGTGCTGTCGACAGCAGCCTTTTCTTGGAATCGCATCACTTCGGGAAAATGAATCCAATACCTTCCAAGATGAACGCCGTGCTTCATCACCCCCTAACCCTTTCCTCTGATCTTCAGCAAATCTGCACGGTGCGGCGTAGCAACTTTGCCTATAGAATAGAGTCTGCAGTTGATCTGCGCAGTCTTTCTACACGACGCAATTCTTTGGTTATGGCGCATGCCATATTGCCTACTGAAATCCAGTTTTCTTCAGAGTTAAGCATAATGTCCACGAAAGTTTAAACTGTTGGTGACCTCCCTAGTTTATTGCTTAGCTTTAGACTTTCGGCGTTAAATTTCGGACAGACGAAGAAAACATGTTCGGCGTCTTCAATAACACTCCCAGCACAAAAACTGCAAACTGCAGTTCAAAATTTGAAAATAGGCGGTGTAGTCCATCGTCTGTTCTATGATGCCTCCCAGCGCATCTGCCACGCTGCTACACTACGGTCTCACGCTATCATACGTTTGGAGGATTTAGGGAGTTCGAGTGGAAGCGAATCGTATGTCACGTTCTCGTTCACAAGAAGGTCTATAGAGGGAGTCCCCGCAATAACCAGCGCTGTATCAGAGGAGATAGTTCGAAACGCACTGCATACTCTAAGTGCACAGATACGATACACCGATTCCATGCTTCGTAAATAGGAGCTGAATCTGGTTGCCTCGACCTATATGGGGGGCTGCGTACAAAAGAATTGATCTGACGACAGTGACTATGATCTTTCTACGGGTTTGTCTACGACCTCTGGTATTTGACAAAATTCTTGTTAGAGTTGCACCTGCGCTTCCCGCTTTTCCACTTGCGTATACAAGATGCTGCTTAAAGTTAAGCCTATGATATATCATAAAGCCAAGGTATTTAACGAATGGTTTCGATACAATTGTATGTTCACCAACCGATATTCTAATGGTCTCAACGACTTTTCGGCTGCTTATTAGCACTGCCTCGGTTTTGTGCTCGGCCAAACTGAGCACCGCTGTATTCAGCCACGGCCGCACTGCTATAACCGCTTGGTTGCACTTATCTTCAACTTCGTGCAAATGCTTTGCTACTACTGAGGGCAATATCATCTGCAAACTTGATAATATGGGCCCTCTCTGGCAGCTGTAGACGTAGCACTTCATCATACATTATGTTCCATAGGACTGGACCCAACACTGATCCTTGTGGGACTCCGCCAGTAACTTTATGCTTTTCAGTACCCCCTTCTGTTTCATAGTAGAAAATTCTATCCTCGAGGTAATCTCGAATGATTCTACAAAGGTAGGAGGGGACGCTAAAGCGCGCAAGAGCTTCCAGTATTCTGGTCCAACTCGCAGAATTAAATGCATTTTTTATGTCGAGTGTTGAAACTAGACAGTATTCTTTGTCACCGTACATCCACCGAGTTCCTGAGATTGCATGGAGTGCAATTTTTTTTCACCGCTCCAATTGCATCTATTGTTGACCGAGCTTTGCGGAAACCATACTGTTGGTTGGAAAGATCTCAGGCATCTTTAATTGACGCATCCAGTCTTTTACTTATCAACCGTTCTAAGATTTTATTTATTTATTTCATAATTTTTTCATCAATCAAAGCAAAAGCTGTTACAGACTACTTATACATACATATATACACTTATATTTCTACAAACTATTCGAAAAAATACAGAAATTGAAATACACAGCAAATAAAAGTACATATAAAGACTATTTATAAGTGAAAAGGTAAGATGAGAACAATTTAAAACGATACAAAAACAACTTAAATGAGAACAGTTAAACGCACATGAGCTCAAGAGTCATGTGCCATTAAGCTGAGTAAAAGAAGATCTTTGAAAGATATTCTGGATATATTATTAAACAAATTCAAGACGCATAAAATATTATTAGCTTCCCTTATGCAGCGAGCTATAGGCATATTCTGCGAGTAGTTGGATCTATGCACGAGCTCACGGAAATAGAATTGGCTACGGAGGAATCGCGAAGGAGTATAGAAGTCAAGCATTATAAGAAGTTCAGGGCATTGAATATTATGATGAATAAGGTCCCATATAAACTTTACGACGAATGGCTAGTGGGTTAGATTAATTAGCGCACAACGAGTAGCATAGTGGGGTACAGATGGTAGATTCCAATTAAGTTTAAACCACATATATCTTGTGAAATTACATTGAATAGATTCCAATCTTTTAGAGTATAGTTGGTAAGACGGGTTCCAGATCACAGAGCAATGTTCTAAATGAGGTCTAACTAAGGATGAGTAAAGTATTTTGAGAGTATAAGGAGCTACGAACTCAGTTGAGTTTCGTTTTAAAAATCCTAACATTGAGTTAGCTTTAGCAATTATTAGTTCAATGTGTTGTTTAAAGTTAAGTTTTGGGTCTAGTAGAACACCTAAGTCCTTTTTAATAGAAACTCTTTCTAAGGGAACAGATCTAATAAAATAATTAAAGAAGGTTGGTGACGTGGACCTTGAAAATGCTAGGCACTGGCCAGGGGCGGTTCCAGGAATATATTTCGGGGGGAGTTTCAAAAATATTTATGTACGTTATATATATAAAGGATAGTTAAATTTTAAAGGCCGATGTTGATTTTGAATAAAACACAAATTATTAAGGAAATTATTGTCATTTCTTTTTATTATGATAATATTGGTATGGTTCAATTATGCATGGAACAAAATATCGGCTAAATGGCCGCCGCGACCTCGGCGGCACACCTCCATCCGATAGTCCAAATTTTCGATGACGCCGAGGCATAAGTGAGGTTCTATGTCGTTAATGTGCCGAATTATCTCATCCTTTAGCTTTTTAATTGCTGCTGGCTTATCGACGTACACCTTTTCTTTCAAATAACCCCAAAGAAAGAAGTCCAACGGTGTCAAATCACATGATTGGCGGCCAATTGACATCGCCACCACGTGAGATAACACGGCCATTGAATTTGTCGCGCAAAAGAGCCATTGTTTCGTTAGCTGTGTGGCAAGTGGAACCGTCGTGTTGAAATCACATATCGTCCACATCCATATCTTCCAATTCGGGCCATAAAAAGTTCGTTATCATCTCACGATAGCGAACACCATTCACAGTTACTGTCTGACCGGCCTCATTTTGGAAAAAATACGGCCCAATGATGCCGCCAGCCCATAAACCGCACCAAACAGTCACTCTTTGCGGGTGCATTGGTTTTTCGACAATCACTCTTGGATTATCATTCGCCCAAATGCGGGTTTCTGCTTATTGGCGAATCCACTGAGGTGAAAATGTGCCTCATCACTGAAGATGATTTTCTTCGAAAATTTATCATCCACTGTTGCCATTTCTTGCCACCATTCTGACCATTGACGACGCTTGAAAGAGGCTTTAGTTCTTGAGTCAATTGCACCTTGTTAGCTTGTAAATGCAAGTCTTTATTCATAATGTTCATCAACGACGAGCGTGAGAGGTGCAATTGTTGGGCACGACGACGAGTTGAGGTGGACGGCTCTTCAGCCACACTATCGCGAACAGCAGCAATATTTTCTGCAGTACGAGCTGTACGAGCATGCACTGGTGTTTTCACATCTCCTACAGACCTGGATTGTTCAAATTTTTGAACGATTTTTCCGATTGTACGCACATTTGGACGATTGAATTGACCGAAAAAATCACGAAGTGCTCGATATGCATTTTGATTTGAAAGCCCATTTTCATAATAAGCCTGAATAACTTTAACGGTTCAAATTGAGTTAGTCTGAAATTGAGAAATGTCAAATGAAATGCAGAAAAAACTTGACATTTAGGTGTGGTTTATATTCAACATCGGCCCTTAAAATTTAACCACCCTTTATATACATTAGAGCGGGTTGATTTTTTTTTCAAAAAATCGTAGGCGTGGATAATGTTCTACGGAGCAAATTCTACTTTGCTCAAGAAACCGTTAGTCTAAAATCTATTTCGAGCCTCTAATAATAATAATAATAACTGGCCATTTCAGCCCTTGAAAGGACTTTGACCTAGCTTCTTATGATCAATTGTGTTGTGCGTGTTATTAAGTTTGTACACAATTGACCGAGAAATGGACCTACAGGCTTAACGCCAACTCCGAACGGCGATGAACGGAATGTTCTTATTCTCAAGAAGCTTCACATGGCATTTTGATTACTCTCTGAGGTTTGCCATTGTCTGCAGAGAGTTGGCGGCCGTACAGAAAAATTATTTTAATTCAAATAATTTTCTGTCGTTGCTGGGGTTCGAACCTGGGTCTCCAGGTTCTTTGACATAGCGGCCACGCACTTTAACCAACTACGCCACGGACGCCACAATTTCGAGCCTCTGGTTTTTCAAAAAAAGGTTCTAATTTGTGTTTTGCTGCAATATTTGAAAAAATGATTCCACTTATTGGAAAAAACTTTGCTACGATCGAAATGGCTATCCACCTTTAACTCCATATTCACTCCATATGATTGTGTGATGCTCAGGGTTATTTTTTGTGTTAAAAACCACAAGCTGACGCTGCGGGGAAGATAATTATAATAATAAAAGTTATTTCTCTGTTTATTTGACCCGAATACAAATAAAAACTACAAAAACCGGAATTTTTCTCCATTACTGTATAAAAAGGAATTTTACGTCTACACTTCCGATACTATCGAAACTGTGGGTTTTTAAATTGAAACTGTGCGGTGTTTGGATATATTTTATCCAAAAAATGCGGTGTTTTTGTGATTTCAGGTTGAGATTGTATGTGTGACTGTTTACAGCTACAGGCGCGATATCGCAAAAACAAACAAAAACTGGAACAGAATTCAGTATTTTAGCAATGGAACTGGCATTTAGATATATTCAGGGGAAGGTTATTGAGGGAACACCAATTTGCCATTGAATTTAGATCAAGCTGAAGAAGACTGAAATCATTTGCTGACTCCAATGACCCAAATAATTTAAGATCATCCGCAAAAAGGAGACATCTTGAGTATTTAATAACCTGTGGGAGGTGGTTAATAAAAAGAAAAAAAAAAGAAGGCCAAGATGACTGCCTTGAAGTACACCAGATGAAACTAGAAATGGTAGTGATTGGAAATTATTGATTTTAACTATTTGATAGCGGCTAATAAGATATGATCTAATCCACGCAAGGAGATTAGAGTGAAAACCAAGTGAAAAAGCTTAAGGAGTAAAGTTTCATGATTAACTTTGTCAAACGCGTTTGCAAAGTCTGTGAAGATAACGTCCGTTTGTAAACCCTTAGACAAATTTGCAACTATATGTGAACAAAAAATATTTTAGTTCGTTGCAGTTGATCTTCCTGATAAAAAGCCGTGTTGACTAGAGGAGATTAGATTTCTTACACAAAAAGATAATTTATCAAGTACAATTTTCTCAAAGACTTTAGGAACACATAAGATTTTACTGATAGGTCTATAGTTGGAGACATCTTGCTTCGGACCCGATTTATGGATTGGAACTATATAGGAAATTTTCCATTCATCCAAGAAGGTGCCAGTAGATAAAGATTTATTAAATATTAAAGTTAAGGGAAGACTAATTGATCTAGCACAATTTTTCAGCAGAATTGTAGAAACGCCATCAGGACCAACCATTGTGGAAGATTTAAGATTTTGTAGGGCATTTTCAACATGAGCTTCTAAAAAGAGATTACCTAAATTTAAAGATTTACACGATAAAAGGTACTAGTCGTTGAGGAATGAGCTGCCGTGTGGACGGATTTAAAATAATTTGCGAAATAGTTACACATTGTTTGTGCATCTTCAGAACTTGACTCCATATAAAAAATTGAGTTAGGAATTCCACTTCACTTTCTTTTCTTGTTTATATATGACCAAAAGAATTTACTATTCTCTTTAAGTCTATCTTCAATAGAAATAGTATGAGATTTAAAAAGAAATTTGTTTAAAATATTAAACACATGTTGATAGTTTAAGTAGTCTACCTTTAGAAGCTGGTTATCCAATGAACATCTGAATCTCTTATAAGCTTTATTCATTCTATTTTTAAGGTTACACAGCCTTTATTAAACCATATGGGGTAATTAGATATATGAGAGCATTTCCTTGGAACAAAATAAATAACTAATTCATTCAAAACAGAGCAAAATAACGAAAACATCTCCACCAATTCAAACTCAGAGAAAGCACTGACCCACGGGTACGATTCAAGACCACCTTGAATAGCACCTAAATCGGCACGAGAAAAATCAAATGAGAATTGATCAGCCGACGATATTTTTTGATAAGCAAAATCATAAAACTCAAGCATAACAGGCACATGATGTTAAGAACTGGTTACAATTTCACTAGGAGGCGATTCAATATTTACAGCAAGCTCTTTATCAATATAAATTAAGTCTAAGATACGATTTAGGCCATTTAGTTTATTATTAATCTGAACTAAATCTTGTCGAGAAAAAAAATCAATTATGAGCGCATCTGTTTCAGACAACACATTGAAAGGGATTAAATAGAATTCGTTACATACTGACTTCCAGTGAATATTACATAAGTTAAATTCACCAGTTATAACCACATGTTGAGATAGTTTTAAATTATTAAGAATAAATCGAACGTTTTCAATATGAATGGAATATAATTCAAAAGGACTCCTAGGCGGAATGTAGCTAACCGTTACAAAAATAACAAAACTTTTATTTAAAATTTACTTTAATGATTAATTGATCGACATCAAAACTGTTGGTTGAATTTAAGTTTAAATGAGGTAGTAAAATTTGAGAACAAGAAAGAGTGTTACGGATATCGATTAATACTCCACCACCACGAGATAGTCCCGTAATATTCTGGCACCGACCCTTACGGAAAATATTGTATGAAGCACTATGAAATAGTTTTTTAGAATTAATAGAATAGAATTTAAGTGATGTTCAGAAAGCCATGTTTCAGTAAACACTAATATGTCGTATTGAAAAGATTGGGAGACCAAAAACAGATCTTGCATTTTAGTTCGTAGCCCCCCTACATTTTGATAGTACAAAGAGTAGAAATATATATTATTATTATTATTAGGATTTGATACAATATTATCATTTACTAGTTTTTTGTTAGTGTAACACACTGAAGGCAGTAAATGTTGTGTTAGATGTGACGAGGTGTTAGATCTTTTCGGGAGAGTACGGTGTATGTCAGCTGGCAATGAGGAAGTCAATGAAGATGCAGTCGAAGATGTAGTAGCAGATGCTATTTGCTCCGTCATCTGAGGTGTAATTGCAGGAAATGGGGAAACTTTGCACGAAGATGTCAGTGAATGTGCTGGCAATGAAGTAGATACAAAAGTTGAAGGTTCATTTATTATATTAGTTCTAGACTCAAAAAAATGATCCACATCATCCACTAGCACAGGTCCAATTGAACCAATCGAAGAGGCGGATCCAACTGAAGAGGCAGATAATGGAGCATCCGTTCCAGGTACAGTTAATGTTTCCATTGAAGCACAAGAATCAATGTGTACGTGTAGGTTTGAAGATGATCCAGAATCGATTTTTCTACGAGATTTATTTCTAGTTTTAGCTGCAGAAATTACAGGAGCACTGGGCTGGACTTTTTTAGGCCCGCCGCGTTAGCGGATCCCAAGACAGTAGGGAAATCCGATAACTTACTACAAATATTTGCATGATTGGCGGCCATGCGCTGTAGATGTGCCATGGAATATACGATGTTATAAGAAGACGTTATGGCTTCAGCAAGCAGCCTAAGTAGAGTTTGTGTTGAGCAATTTCGGCACTTAGCACAGAACCATTGCAGGCCATTTGATGCTATAGAGGAGAGAGCATCACCGACACGTGCTGACAAGCCAACGCACTTGGGGTGGTACAAAGTAAATAGAACTTCCAAAGCAGGAAAGAGAAGTACCAAACGTATCCCACTCCGACTTGCAGATATTGCAACCAGTACTCATGGCGGCCAAGATTTGAGGTTAGGTGTAAATGAACGAAGCAGCAAATGTAAAATTTTTGTAAGATCTCGAATAGAATTGTATCTTGACAAAGATGATGTAGAGAAGTAATTAATAGCAGAATTACAATAGACTTTACAAGGAATACTAAGTTTAACTTGTTAAAATAATTAATTAAAATAAATCAAAGAACACGAGCAAAAAATTCACGTTAGTGTTGTAAAGGTCAACGAAAATCTCTATTTTCTGCTCTATCGCAATTTTGAGTACCTTCTTTGGGACTCCGTCAGGTCCGGGGGCTTTATTGCCTTCAACTTCTTTGGCTATTTTTAGGAGCTCCTCATTGGTAACATTTTAAAAATTTTGTTACTCTGCTTAAACTTCTCTGTTTAGTGCTGGCGTGTCGGGTTGTTGTGGAAATAGTGTGTGGACTATTTTCCTTAACAGTATGGGACACGTAGGTGTTAGTTGCCTAAACGAAGAGAGCTTCTTCATAACGAGCTTATATGCAAAGCCTCAGGGCTGCTGTTTAGCGTCGTCGCAGATTTTGTTGAAGCAATGAGATTCAAAGCCGCAAGAATGGTAGCAGTTGAGTTCTTGCGGCTTTGAAACGCCACTGGTTTGGTAGAAATTCATCTGTGTCTCGCTCTTATGCAACACCTTCTCAGGCTTGAAATTTCATCAGTCCACCAGTAGACTGGCGCCCGGTGATTGTTACCTTTACCTTTTCTAACCATCGTGGCGTAGCATGCTCCTATTACGGTCTTCATCACTTGCGAGGCCTTGTCTCTAGCATAGTCAGTTGGAGACATACCTGCGAGCATGACCTCTAGAATGCCAGTATCCAGAGTGCTTTATTTGTATCTCCTCTGGTTTGTGCACACCCTTCTTATGGCAGAGTCTCCCGTGTTGAATATGATTGCGTGGTGATCGCTTCCGGTGTAGTGTTCGCTTACTTGGCAGGCAGTTTTCGGCAAGAGACTGCTACTCATAAAAGAAAGGTCAATTATGGAACCCATCCCAGCTCTTTCAAAGGTGTTTTGATGTCCAGAATTCAGCGTGACGATATCTAAGATCGCAAACGCCTCCAGAAGTGCTTGACCTCTCGAATTTGTTCTTAGACATCCCCAGTCAGTTGACCATGCATTAAAGTCACCCGCGATAACTATTGGATGTCTTCCGACAGCGTCATCTGCTACTTCTTCTAGAACATTCGTGGCTTCTTGTAGAGTAAGGCTTGGGGGTAGGTAGCAGCTATAGACATAGAGTCCGCCCAGTCTAGCCCTCACGAAGTAGTTCATAGATTTTGTGTCTCTAATTTTCTGCTGTCGTTGGCCACAGCACCATATGTATGTTTTCCCACATCTATCACTGATCTGGTCACCGGAATTCCTAGTATGATAAGGCTCGCTGAGGATGGCAACATCGGCGTTTACATCCCGTACGTTTTGCTTCAAGAGATCATGTACAACTTCGCAGTGGTTGAGATTAAGCTGATAGAACCTTATCGTGCTTTAGTCTCTCGCAAAGCCTTCTGGTAAAACGGACATTTGATGCTCGTTGTCGCACGCTTTGTGTCAGACTTCTTATGGTCTACGCAGAGCCTGGATATTGCTGCGTTTTCGCATGCTTTGGCTCGATGGCGTGCGGGTTTTCTGTGCCCCATATGCGACAATTTTGCTTGTTTACATACCCGCCAAGATCAAAATGAGCTTCATCTGAAAAGATGATTTTTTTGGCAAAATCAGCATCTTCTGTAAGTCGATCGCAGGCCCACTGAGCGAAGCGAAAACGCATTGGATGGTCAGTTGGCTTCAACTCCTGAACCAATTGGACTTTGTATGGCGTCATACCAAGGTCTTTATGCAAAATGCGTCTCAATGATTTCTCCGAAATGTTCAATTGTTGAGAACGACGGTGAATTGATGTTGATCCGGCTCAACGCACACTTTCTGCAACAGCAGCAATATTCTCGGGTGTACGCACTGTTTTTGGCTTTTCACGCTTTGGTTTATCGATGAGGATGCCAGTTTCTTTCACTTTTTTCACAAGATAACGAACATACGGAGCTGACGGTGCTTCTGTTCTTCCAAAATCCGTACGCAATTTTCGCACAAATTCTGCAACATTACCATGATTTTCAAAGTAATGTCGCAATATTTCCCAGTGTTGTTCAAGCGTATGCACAACCATATTCGTTCAGCGGAAGGATAAAACTAATTATCTGTCAAATCAGACAAGTGTTTCCATTCACGAAATAAGCACTAGTTAAAAAAAAAACATTAGATGGCGGACCCTTTATTTCGTATCCACCACAACTGGCGATCCTGCCATCACGAACTTAAATATAAACTTAAATAAAAAATAAAATTGATAAGGTTGTGCAATTAGCTGTGTTGCGTTCAATAAACTCCAAACAAACGTAATTGTAATGTTTTTATTCGGATCGACTCATTAAACAACTGACACACTAACTTTGTAAATCAAATCTTGTTACTATATTAATAATTATATTGTTTTGTTTGTTGTTGTTATTTCGCTGCATTAATAATAACTTTTTTATACAAGAAGCAATCAACTCATCAAAGGTGTAATGTTTTTATTCGGATCGACTCACTTAAACAACTGACACAACTTAACTCACTAACTTAACGGACTAACTTAACGGACTTACATTTTTTAATATCTTAAAATATATATATTAATCTTAATTTAATTAAATGCAACTCACATACAAGTTAAGAACAAATAAGTTATAACGTAAAGCAAAAATTCCATTCCCACTAAATAGAATGCTGACGCAGTGTCTGCAGTTTTCACGGTCACGTATTCAAAAACAACAACGACCGACAAATGCAGAAATCTTCACATGGAATATGATCCTCTCGACCAGCTGTGCAGTTGATAAATTTGTCTTTGCTTTATTCAAATTATGTTAGAGTTAGTCAGTTGAAAAATAGTATCAGAATAATAAAGTTGGCTTCGGCCTTTTTTAAAAAACAACTTTAAGTATGATAAAATTTAACTGGCGCCCGAACAGGGACCCAAATGTGATGTTCTAGATATATTCAATCTTTTAAACAGCAGTTTTGGGGCCAAAACCCATCAGTGAGTTCCGGATAAAATCGATCCTTCGAACAACAGTTGGGAAAATTTCAACGGCAAAGCGGAAGGATAAAGTAACTACGAGGTGCCTTAGTACACAGGGAAAAGGAGAACACCAACAGCTCAAAACCTATTAGCACCGTTGGAATGATATTTGTAAGCTTAGTTGTAAGAACATAAAAAGTGAAATAATTTTTTAAAAAGAAAAGTGAAAAAATAGAAAATAATTACAAAGTTTATAAAGATAATTTTTTTTTAAAGTAAATATTAAAGAAAGAAAAATTGCAAAAAAAAAAATTTTTTTTTCAAAGTGAAAAAAAGTATTGAAAGAATAAAAATTAAAGTTTATTTAAAATAAGACGTAAAAATAAGAAAGAAATTACAAGAAAGTGAAATTGAATATTTAACGTAATTTATCATTATTAAATAGTTTAAATAAAACTAAATTACTTAAATAATTTTTTGTACTGAACTACAAATAATTTCTTCCACTGAAAACAACACATTATTAAGGTATAAAACTTTATTTTTATAATTATTGTACTGAACTACAAATGAAAATTTGGAGCAAAAGATTTGCTAAAATAATTTCAAGTATTGAGCTATAAAAATAAACAAATATTTTTTTAAAAAATTGTATTCGTAATGCTTGACGCCGGTGACCTAACAGAATAATTAAGAAAACTAAGTTTTAATAACGCAACCACCACCCACTCTAATCAAACATTCACGATGGATAGAACACTAGAAAAACAAATAACTGACCTAGTAACCTCAACGATACAAAGTTTGAATAACCCATTTTTGAACGATGACAACACGGACTGTCAGGTAGAACTGACAAGAGAAAATATTAATGATCTAGATAGAATTCCAGACATAGTGAAATGTCTGAGAGAGTTCTCGGGGACTCTGGGAGAATTTAACTCCTGGAGAAGAACGGTGGATCGTATATTTTCATTATACGAAAACTTGAAAGGAACCCCTAAATATTATGCAATACTTCATACAGTACGGCATAAAATTATTGGAGAAGCGGACACCGCTCTGGAGTCCTATAAAACTCCACTGAACTGGGGAAGAATTAAGCAGTGCCTAATGATGCACTACTCCGATAAAAGAGATATCGGTACGTTAGAGTATCAACTCACCACCTTAGCTCAGAGAAACTATTCAATTCAAGAATTCTATCAGAAGGTGTACCAACACTTATCATTGATTCTAGATAAAATTTCCTCTCCGATATAAGTGAGGACTCATTACAAGCAATGATTTAACCGTGGACTTAACGGAGACCTACCACGCTTACTTAGTATTCGAGAGCCAACTTCACTCCCACAGGCTCTTAATTTATGTCAGAAACTGGATAATATGACGTTTAGGATGAACTATGCACAAAATGGTTCAGCCAATTATAGGATACCACCACCTAGACCACCAAAGAAATTTAACTTTCCCCCAAATAGGACTAACTTTTATCCTGAATAAGCCCATTGGCCATCCAACAGAAACTCTAATCCTTTTGTTCAAAATAGAACAAACCCATTCCAAAATTACTCATTTAGACCTCAAAATTACCAAAACCCAAATCCATTTATTCAAAACAACCCGTTTAGACCAAATAATATATTTTCACCAAATCATCAATTCTCAAAACCAAACCAAGCATTTAATAGCAGGCCGAACATGCCTCCAAAACCGCCACAACCTATGGAGGTAGATCAGTCAATACAATCAAGAAATGTAAATTATCAAAATAGGCCTAATTTGCAGCAAAATAATAATAGTCAGAAACGACCATCGACTTTTCAACCACACTTCCCAAACAAGATGCAAAGAAACTTCTTTGTAAGCACAGATTTTCAAAATTGCTACGATGCTGGAAATCCATATCCAAGTAACGAGACTTACGCCTACGACGGATTTAAGCAAAATCCCAACGATTTTGAAACTGAATATCAATACCCAGACGCTGAAGCAAATGCATACGCCGAGCCTCAGCAAAACTTTTATCATCACCTGTTTACAATGACCCTAGCGACATATTTGCACCACATATGGAAGAAGCAAATCAAGTACCTTCTGGCACTTTACAAGGAAATCAGCTCGCTGGTTCGACTTCAGAAAAACAATTATTTTTAATCCATTCCCAAACAATTAGATACTATTAATTTTTTAGAGTAAAATCGTCTTCACTCCCTTATTACGAATTAGTCACTTGAAGTGGAGACGTCTTTAAATTTTAATAGATACGGGATCGAATAAGAATTATATTCAATCCACAAAAGTACAAAATCCTGAAAAAAATCAAGAATCATTTTTTGTGAATTCAGTAGCGGGAAAAATTGCAGTTAATTGCACCATACATATGCAAACATTTTCGGACCACAGACACCCCCATTAAAAATTTTTATTCTACCTGGCCTTAGATCTTTTGATGGCATAATAGGTAATGATACACTAAAACAGATAGGAGCTGTAATACATACAGATAAAAATGTAATGACAATTCTTCAAAATTTAGTTATTCCCTTAAAACAACAAGCTGCACAAGATGTGAATAATATCAATTTACGTGTCGCACATTTAACAGAAAATCAAAAAGAAAAGCTAGTTAATTAAATTAAAAGCTCTCCGCATTTGTTTTCCGATCCCAATAGAAGTTTGACATACACCACAGTAGTTAAAGGAGAAATTCGAACAACTAACGATACTCCCATTTATTCGAAGTCTTACCCGTACCCTATGGCATTAAAAGAGGAAGTAGAGCAGCAAGTCGAAGAACTTCTAGCTGATGGTATTATACGACCATCACGATCACCATACAACTCTCCAGTATGGGTCGTCCCGAAAAAAATGGACGCATCAGGGGTAAAAAAATATCGTATGGTAATTGACTACCGTAAGCTCAACGATGCCACTATCCCTGACAGATATCCGATTCCGGAAATACAAGAAGTGCTTGCTTATCTTGGAAAAAACCAATTTTTTTCAATTGTCGATCTAAAAAGCGGATTTCATCAAATCCCTCTAAGAGAATGCGATATCGAAAAAACCGCATTTTCCGTTAATAATGGAAAATATGAGTTTCTCAGATTGCCGTTCGGATTAAAAAACGCCCCGGCTATTTTCCAGAGAACATTAGACGACATACTTCGACAGCACATTGGTAAAAGGTGTTATGTTTATATCGATGATATAATAATTTTTGGAAAAGATTTAGAAGAACACCTCGAAAATTTAAGAATTGTTATGAAGACACTTGAAGCTGCAAATATGAAAGTGCAGCTAGATAAGTGTGAGTTTTTAAGAAAAGACGTAGAATTTTTAGGATATGTGGTAGGTATAAATGGAATAAAAACTAATCCATCCAAAGTAGAAGCAATACACAAGATGCCAGAACCAAGAACATTAAAGGAACTTCGTTCATTCCTCGGAATGTCGGGGTATACAGGCGATTCATTAGGGATTATGCTAAAATCGCAAAACCCCTAACAAATCTTTTACGAGGGGAAGATGGACGAGTGTCCAAACATGCTTCCAAAAGTAAACCGATTATTCTTGACGAAAATGCTGTTGAGTCTTTCAACAAAATCAAAAATGCATTAACTTCGAAAGAAGTAATTCTTTCACATCCAAATTTTGAAAAAGAATTTGAATTGACAACAGATGCTTCGAATTATGCGATAGGAGCAGATCTTTCGCAAGATGATAAGCCGATAACATTTATTTCAAGATCGCTATCAAAAACAGAGAAGCATTATGCCACGAACGAGAAAGAATTGATGGCAATAATTTGGTCGCTTAATTCACTTAGGAATTACCTATACGGTTCAAAAAAAATAAAAATATACACAGATCACCAACCACTCACCTACGCCTTGAGTTCAAAAAATGCAAACACCAAAATGAAAAGATGGAAGGTCATCTTAGAGGAATACAACTACCAGCTCATCTACAAACCTGGTAAGGCAAACATAGTGGCTGACACTCTGTCAAGAATACCGGTCGAAATTAATTCAATAACTCCTACACTTCACAGCGATGAAAGTTCCGGCCATAATTTGATACGTTGCGTCGAAACTGCAGTAAATGTTTTCAAAAACCAGATCATTCTTAAAATTGACGAAACTTCTACACATCAATTTAAAATAGTTTTCCCAGGAATCCATAGACATATAATTACAGAGCAACAATATACAGAAGAAAAGCTTTTAGAACTTTTAAAAAGATATTTAAACCCTTCAGTCATAAATGGCATTCTTACAGAGGAAAAAAATTATGGGAATGATACAGAATATTTATCCTCTTCACTTCTCCAGCTACAAAGTACGTTATATCCAAAAACTGGTTGAAGACATAACAAATGAACAAGAGCAAGAGAATATAATTCTCGAAACTCATAACCCTGCTCACCGAAATGCCCTTGAAAATAAGTCCCACATACTTGAAAGATACTTTTTTCTTTCAATGATCAATAAAATAAAAAATATAACGAAAATTTGTCAGACAAGTAAGGAATGTAAGTACGAAAGACATCCCAATCAAATTAAATTAGCAGAAACACCAATACCATCCTTTCCAGGACATACAGTGCATATAGATTTATTTCTGACAGAAAATAAAATAGTTATGACGGCACTGCACAAATTTACGAAATACGCTGTGACAAAAATTCTTAAAAGTAGGTCAATAGAAGACATTAGACGACCACTTAGAGACATAATATTTTCGTTTGGAGTCCCTAAATCTATTATCATAGACAACAAACCATCCCTTAATTCAGCCTCTATGAAGTTCATGATGAACGATGAATTAGGTATCAATATTTACACATCGCCACCATATCGAAGTCAAGCCAACGGACAAGTTGAAAGATTTCATTCAACTTTGGTTGAAATAATGCGATGCCTTAAAGAGAGTGGAACACAAAGAAATTTTGAAGAACTTTTGGAACGAGCTGTGTCTGAATATAACCATTCAATACACTCAGTGACAGGAAAAAAGCCAGTAGATTTATTTTTTGGGAGAAATGTGGCCTTTACACCCGACCATTATGAGAGGGTTAGAAACTCAAATATTGAAACACTACAAAAGAAACAACAAAAAGATTTAGAATACCATAATAAAAATAAGCATGATCCAAAACAATATCTACCAGGACAAATAATTTTTGTCAAAAGAAATAGGCGACTAGGGACACAACTTTCGAAGACTTTTATTAAAGAAATAGTTAGGGAAAACCGAAATAGCACAGTCGTGACTGAGACCGGCAGAATAGTACACAAAAGTTTAATAAGGAATTAATCATGTTCTTCTCTATCTATCCATTTCTTACAGTTAATAATTTGTTTCTTTGCATTATGCAAAGCCAACCTTCAAATATTGGATTATTCAAACACGCAACTGGTGACAATAGAGACTGGATTAGCCAAAATACAAACAGGAACATTTTAAATCATACACATCATAGACTTAAAGAAATATGAAGATTCAATCAATAACCTTGAGACAGTATTTAGAACCAAAATTAAGACGGACCACTCCTTATATCCATTTATTTCCGACGAAATAGAGAAAATAAAAAACCATTAAAACAGGCTCAGTATAAACAGAAGGACCAAACGATCACTTGACTTTATCGACAGTGCATGGAAGTGGATAGCTGGGAACCCAGACCACTCTGATCAAATAATTTTGACTGAAAAAATTAACAACGCCCTAGAAAATAACAATAAACAACTGATTATTAACAGAATGACAGTAGACAAAATGAATGAAATAACTAACAGAACGAATACAATTTTAAAAGTGATTCAGTCAGACAAAAGTACAGATGATAAATCTTTTATTCAACTAAAATACAAACTTGACCTCATGAAAGAGGAATTGATCAATATAGAGTATGCCATTCATTGGGCAAAAGCTAACGTAATAAATTCCTATATTTTATCAAACACTGAAATAAACATTGCTAAAGAAATTTTCGATAAAAAAAGCACACCTTACATTAACATTGATGAGTTGCTAGCATTTGCAGAAATCAAAATAGCCACAAATGAGGAAACATTTATTTATATCATTAGCTTGCCAGAAACCAATACTGAATATTGTAAAAAAATTATTGTAAAACCAGTTAAAATAAAAACAAAAATTAACAAAATCAATTATAATTCAATACTGCAATGTAAAAACCATATTTATGGAATTTAAAATAGTTGTAAGATATATAATAAATTATCTATTTGCTTATATAAAAATGTAATAGACTTAAGAAATTCAACATGCATTCCAAATTTACTTGCAAGCCAAAAGTCATCCTGCCAATTAATCAACAATCAACACATACCGGAAATAGAAGAAATTTCAACAGGATTAATATTTTTGAATCAATTTAACGGATCTATTAATATTAATAACGAAATAAGCATTCTAGAAGGGACATTCCTAATAAAATATCACAATGAAACTATAAAGATCAAAAACTTAACGTATACTTCAAATGAAACTGTCGTCTACGCACCGTTACCTGCTTTACTACAACCGAAAATCTCATCGAGCGATACTGAAGAGGTACTTTCATTAGAAATGATGAAAGAATTGAATGTGAAAAACACCGAATTTATTGAGTCATTAGATGTACGCAACAAGATATCATTAACATCTGGTAATTTAGTAGCTATCCTTATAGTACTATTTGGGATAATTATGACAATAAATCACATACGCAAGAAAACGAAAGATGAGGTAACAAATACAATAAACCTAAAAGAACAACATCCCCAACTTTCGGAATTAGCAATAGAAAAGCTTAATCAAATCTTTAACAGGTCAACCGAGGACGGTTGAAATTAGCAGGGGAAGAGTTAAGAACAAATAAGTTATAACTTAAAGCAAAAATTCCATTCCCACTAAATAGAATGCTGACGCAGTGTCTGCAGTTTTCACGGTCACGTATTCAAAAACAACAACGACCGACAAATGCAGAAATCTTCACATGGAATATGATCCGCGCGACCAGCTGTGAAGTTGATAAATTTGGCTTTGCTTTATTCAAATTATGTTAGAGTTAGTCAGTTGAAAAATAGTATCAGAATAATAAAGTTGGCTTCGGCCTTTTTTAAAAAACAACTTTAAGTATAATAAAATTTAACTTACATACACACAAACCTTGGTCACAAACAGCCTTGGCCTTGCACTGAACTCAGCAGCGACTTAAGAAACCCGACTCCGCTAGCTTGATCGACGCTAGCTAAAGCACGTATTTCAAAACTGCTGATGACGTTAGTGCAATGAGCTGACTGCTCGTGGCCATAGCTTGCACAAACCCTGAACTTGGATAGCTTCAATGACTATGAAACAGTATCCGTTCCAGTGACCATGGGATCGTACAGCTAGTTTGGAGTTTATTGAACGCAACAATTCCTTCCCTTTTTTTTGGAAGAGAAATATTGCACATTTTTTTTTTATTTAAAAAAAAAGAAATATTTCTCGATAGCTGTCGTTCAACAACCCATACGTGTATGTGCGCCACATTGGATTTTTTATAAATTATTGCAATTATTATTGTTATATTTTTTGTTTTTTTTTTTTTATTATTCTTGAATTACATATATTTTTTTTTTTTTTTTTTTTTTTTGTGTGTAATATACTTGTATAACACAGAAAACGTTTCTTTGAAAAACATTTCTTTTCTTGAAAAACATTTCAAAACATTTCTTTTTATTTGTATGACAATAGTAGATTATAATATATGTAAGAATTATTTTTTTTTTTTTTTTTTTTAATATACTTGCATAACATAGAAAACATTCTTTTATGACAGTAGTAGATTACACAGTGTAAAAAAAAGTAGATTATGACAGTAGTAAAAAAAAGACCCGTGTCTCCCAATTTTTCCCAAAGTCATGCACTTTTTTGTTTATGGGCCGCCAAAGATTTGGGGCCTCGGTATCATTTTCGCAAAAAAGTGCTCATTTTCTCGGGCTCATATCTTGCAAACCGTTCAGAATTTCGATTTACTCTCTGAGGCAAAGTTGTAGCTCTTGTCTTAAAGAACAAAAATTGCGAACATATAAAATCAAAAAAACTTCACCTTCCAGATCAAAATCGCAAAAAACTTAAAAAAATTCGATTTTTTTTTACCTTTTTTCCCGTGTTCAGGTCCATTGGTAGCAAACCGTTCAAAATTCAAGGAAACAATCAAGTACATAAATTTACCTAAGATCTCAATAAACAAATTTCTAGAACATATAAACTTCCTGGGAATTATTCTTAACACCGTTTTTTAATTTCATTTGTTTTTTATTTACTTCAACATTGAGATACTATGCTATCTATTACAAAAATATTATCGCTTGAAAATCGCGCTCTCTTTAGTTGTGGATCCAAATCGTCGTCCGAATCGTCCGAATCTGACTCTGATTCAGAACTTATGGTGTCCACAGGCACGTTGCTTCCAGACTGCCCTCCATCATCAGCTGTTTCTTCTTCAAATACTTCATTAACATCATACAGGGTGATCTTGTGACTCCACCAACATACCTCTGCAAGCAATGCGTCGAGGTTTTTGCCTTTGTACCGTTTTTCCATGGGCATTGTGGTTTGGTGAAACCGTTCTCCTTGCTCATCGGATACGGTAGGGAGTTGTTTGATAAAATCGTCAAAATGAAAATGAAGAAAATGCAGCTTTAATGTCATCGATGCGCCGATTATCTCAAAATAATGCAGCATTTCTTTCACCCATTGTCCTGCTTCCGGTTCCGCGTCTCGATCCCCTCCCAAGACTCTGTTGCATACGCGCTGAAGGTAAATCCATGCCATTGAATGATTTTCATCAAGCGATGAATCAAAGTTGCTCTTGAATAGCTTTCTAATGTCAGGGCCATTAAGTACACCTGTTAAATGAAAACAAAAAATAAAAACAGAAAAGAAAACATTAACATAGTGTAAATAGTACAATTAGGTGAACAAAAATTCGTTTTAAATTTACTACAATACCTTTTTTAATTTTGTCATCGCTACGCTTTGGGAAAACGCTTTTCAAATAGTCGAATGCGTTTGGACAATTTACAACGGCCACTTCGATGAATTTTTTAACAATTCCCAATTTTATGTGGAGCGGTGGCAGCAAGATGTCTTAAGTATTGTCAATTAAAGGTGCATTCTTCAGTCTATGTTGTTGTATTTGTTCATCCACACTTCCTCTTGGCGTCCACGAATTACATTGGAATTGATTCAGAGGTGAGCGTGAATCCCAATTACAAAGAAAACAAAAGAATTTTGGGAAGCCGCCCTTATCGATGATCCCTTGCAAAATGTTGATGACCTTCAAATCACAGCAAATCTTCCATTTATTTTCGTAATATTTGATTTTTTCCATTATATCTTTCAATGTTTCATAGCTTTCTTTCATGTTGATACCCATTGCTAGCGGAATGGAAGGTTTTCGGTTCGACACATGCAACAACACTGCTTTCAAGCTTGAAACAGAACCATCAATAAATAATCTCCACTCACTAGCGATGTAGTTCATTCCCATTTTTACCACCAAAGCTTTTATATCGTTGCAGTACGCGAACGAATTGTCATCATTTAGAGTGTAGAGCATCTGAAATTCAGCTTGTCGTTTGCGGTACGCTGTAGAGTTAACATTAGCATGTGTGAGTTTTCTTTGCTTCAAAAGCTGTCAAAAATATTGCAAGTCGCTGCGATAATCCCAATATGGCCACAATGAAATCCATTTCCATTTGTGTTATTAGTTGTGGTCCATCTCTTCCCTGTTGGGGCTCATAATCGGTATCAAATGGATCTTCATAAGTAACACCACTTGCTGTACTCATTGCTGTAAATTCTGTAGTACGATCTGGAGTTGGCGGCCTTGGTGATACAAAATATAACCATTCAATACACTCAGTGACAGGAAAAAAGCCAGTAGATTTATTTTTTGGGAGAAATGTGGCCTTTACACCCGACCATTATGAGAGGGTTAGAAACTCAAATATTGAAACACTACAAAAGAAACAACAAAAAGATTTAGAATACCATAATAAAAATAAGCATGATCCAAAACAATATCTACCAGGACAAATAATTTTTGTCAAAAGAAATAGGCGACTAGGGACACAACTTTCGAAGACTTTTATTAAAGAAATAGTTAGGGAAAACCGAAATAGCACAGTCGTGACTGAGACCGGCAGAATAGTACACAAAAGTTTAATAAGGAATTAATCATGTTCTTCTCTATCTATCCATTTCTTACAGTTAATAATTTGTTTCTTTGCATTATGCAAAGCCAACCTTCAAATATTGGATTATTCAAACACGCAACTGGTGACAATAGAGACTGGATTAGCCAAAATACAAACAGGAACATTTAAAATCATACACATCATAGACTTAAAGAAATATGAAGATTCAATCAATAACCTTGAGACAGTATTTAGAACCAAAATTAAGACGGACCACTCCTTATATCCATTTATTTCCGACGAAATAGAGAAAATAAAAAACCATTAAAACAGGCTCAGTATAAACAGAAGGACCAAACGATCACTTGACTTTATCGACAGTGCATGGAAGTGGATAGCTGGGAACCCAGACCACTCTGATCAAATAATTTTGACTGAAAAAATTAACAACGCCCTAGAAAATAACAATAAACAACTGATTATTAACAGAATGACAGTAGACAAAATGAATGAAATAACTAACAGAACGAATACAATTTTAAAAGTGATTCAGTCAGACAAAAGTACAGATGATAAATCTTTTATTCAACTAAAATACAAACTTGACCTCATGAAAGAGGAATTGATCAATATAGAGTATGCCATTCATTGGGCAAAAGCTAACGTAATAAATTCCTATATTTTATCAAACACTGAAATAAACATTGCTAAAGAAATTTTCGATAAAAAAAGCACACCTTACATTAACATTGATGAGTTGCTAGCATTTGCAGAAATCAAAATAGCCACAAATGAGGAAACATTTATTTATATCATTAGCTTGCCAGAAACCAATACTGAATATTGTAAAAAAATTATTGTAAAACCAGTTAAAATAAAAACAAAAATTAACAAAATCAATTATAATTCAATACTGCAATGTAAAAACCATATTTATGGAATTTAAAATAGTTGTAAGATATATAATAAATTATCTATTTGCTTATATAAAAATGTAATAGACTTAAGAAATTCAACATGCATTCCAAATTTACTTGCAAGCCAAAAGTCATCCTGCCAATTAATCAACAATCAACACATACCGGAAATAGAAGAAATTTCAACAGGATTAATATTTTTGAATC
Organism: Pherbina coryleti; assembly: GCA_943735915.1. Lineage (NCBI taxonomy): Eukaryota > Metazoa > Arthropoda > Insecta > Diptera > Sciomyzidae > Pherbina > Pherbina coryleti. The sequence goes on along the minus strand of OX030948.1, from coordinate 93,927,131 downwards.
AATTTAACGGATCTATTAATATTAATAACGAAATAAGCATTCTAGAAGGGACATTCCTAATAAAATATCACAATGAAACTATAAAGATCAAAAACTTAACGTATACTTCAAATGAAACTGTCGTCTACGCACCGTTACCTGCTTTACTACAACCGAAAATCTCATCGAGCGATACTGAAGAGGTACTTTCATTAGAAATGATGAAAGAATTGAATGTGAAAAACACCGAATTTATTGAGTCATTAGATGTACGCAACAAGATATCATTAACATCTGGTAATTTAGTAGCTATCCTTATAGTACTATTTGGGATAATTATGACAATAAATCACATACGCAAGAAAACGAAAGATGAGGTAACAAATACAATAAACCTAAAAGAACAACATCCCCAACTTTCGGAATTAGCAATAGAAAAGCTTAATCAAATCTTTAACAGGTCAACCGAGGACGGTTGAAATTAGCAGGGGAAGAGTTAAGAACAAATAAGTTATAACTTAAAGCAAAAATTCCATTCCCACTAAATAGAATGCTGACGCAGTGTCTGCAGTTTTCACGGTCACGTATTCAAAAACAACAACGACCGACAAATGCAGAAATCTTCACATGGAATATGATCCGCGCGACCAGCTGTGAAGTTGATAAATTTGGCTTTGCTTTATTCAAATTATGTTAGAGTTAGTCAGTTGAAAAATAGTATCAGAATAATAAAGTTGGCTTCGGCCTTTTTTAAAAAACAACTTTAAGTATAATAAAATTTAACTTACATACACACAAACCTTGGTCACAAACAGCCTTGGCCTTGCACTGAACTCAGCAGCGACTTAAGAAACCCGACTCCGCTAGCTTGATCGACGCTAGCTAAAGCACGTATTTCAAAACTGCTGATGACGTTAGTGCAATGAGCTGACTGCTCGTGGCCATAGCTTGCACAAACCCTGAACTTGGATAGCTTCAATGACTATGAAACAGTATCCGTTCCAGTGACCATGGGATCGTACAGCTAGTTTGGAGTTTATTGAACGCAACAATTCCTTCCCTTTTTTTTGGAAGAGAAATATTGCACATTTTTTTTTTATTTAAAAAAAAAGAAATATTTCTCGATAGCTGTCGTTCAACAACCCATACGTGTATGTGCGCCACATTGGATTTTTTATAAATTATTGCAATTATTATTGTTATATTTTTTGTTTTTTTTTTTTTATTATTCTTGAATTACATATATTTTTTTTTTTTTTTTTTTTTTTTGTGTGTAATATACTTGTATAACACAGAAAACATTTCTTTGAAAAACATTTCTTTTCTTGAAAAACATTTCAAAACATTTCTTTTTATTTGTATGACAATAGTAGATTATAATATATGTAAGAATTATTTTTTTTTTTTTTTTTTTTAATATACTTGCATAACATAGAAAACATTCTTTTATGACAGTAGTAGATTACACAGTGTAAAAAAAAGTAGATTATGACAGTAGTAAAAAAAAGACCCGTGTCTCCCAATTTTTCCCAAAGTCATGCACTTTTTTGTTTATGGGCCGCCAAAGATTTGGGGCCTCGGTATCATTTTCGCAAAAAAGTGCTCATTTTCTCGGGCTCATATCTTGCAAACCGTTCAGAATTTCGATTTACTCTCTGAGGCAAAGTTGTAGCTCTTGTCTTAAAGAACAAAAATTGCGAACATATAAAATCAAAAAAACTTCACCTTCCAGATCAAAATCGCAAAAAACTTAAAAAAATTCGATTTTTTTTTACCTTTTTTCCCGTGTTCAGGTCCATTGGTAGCAAACCGTTCAAAATTCAAGGAAACAATCAAGTACATAAATTTACCTAAGATCTCAATAAACAAATTTCTAGAACATATAAACTTCCTGGGAATTATTCTTAACACCGTTTTTTAATTTCATTTGTTTTTTATTTACTTCAACATTGAGATACTATGCTATCTATTACAAAAATATTATCGCTTGAAAATCGCGCTCTCTTTAGTTGTGGATCCAAATCGTCGTCCGAATCGTCCGAATCTGACTCTGATTCAGAACTTATGGTGTCCACAGGCACGTTGCTTCCAGACTGCCCTCCATCATCAGCTGTTTCTTCTTCAAATACTTCATTAACATCATACAGGGTGATCTTGTGACTCCACCAACATACCTCTGCAAGCAATGCGTCGAGGTTTTTGCCTTTGTACCGTTTTTCCATGGGCATTGTGGTTTGGTGAAACCGTTCTCCTTGCTCATCGGATACGGTAGGGAGTTGTTTGATAAAATCGTCAAAATGAAAATGAAGAAAATGCAGCTTTAATGTCATCGATGCGCCGATTATCTCAAAATAATGCAGCATTTCTTTCACCCATTGTCCTGCTTCCGGTTCCGCGTCTCGATCCCCTCCCAAGACTCTGTTGCATACGCGCTGAAGGTAAATCCATGCCATTGAATGATTTTCATCAAGCGATGAATCAAAGTTGCTCTTGAATAGCTTTCTAATGTCAGGGCCATTAAGTACACCTGTTAAATGAAAACAAAAAATAAAAACAGAAAAGAAAACATTAACATAGTGTAAATAGTACAATTAGGTGAACAAAAATTCGTTTTAAATTTACTACAATACCTTTTTTAATTTTGTCATCGCTACGCTTTGGGAAAACGCTTTTCAAATAGTCGAATGCGTTTGGACAATTTACAACGGCCACTTCGATGAATTTTTTAACAATTCCCAATTTTATGTGGAGCGGTGGCAGCAAGATGTCTTAAGTATTGTCAATTAAAGGTGCATTCTTCAGTCTATGTTGTTGTATTTGTTCATCCACACTTCCTCTTGGCGTCCACGAATTACATTGGAATTGATTCAGAGGTGAGCGTGAATCCCAATTACAAAGAAAACAAAAGAATTTTGGGAAGCCGCCCTTATCGATGATCCCTTGCAAAATGTTGATGACCTTCAAATCACAGCAAATCTTCCATTTATTTTCGTAATATTTGATTTTTTCCATTATATCTTTCAATGTTTCATAGCTTTCTTTCATGTTGATACCCATTGCTAGCGGAATGGAAGGTTTTCGGTTCGACACATGCAACAACACTGCTTTCAAGCTTGAAACAGAACCATCAATAAATAATCTCCACTCACTAGCGATGTAGTTCATTCCCATTTTTACCACCAAAGCTTTTATATCGTTGCAGTACGCGAACGAATTGTCATCATTTAGAGTGTAGAGCATCTGAAATTCAGCTTGTCGTTTGCGGTACGCTGTAGAGTTAACATTAGCATGTGTGAGTTTTCTTTGCTTCAAAAGCTGTCAAAAATATTGCAAGTCGCTGCGATAATCCCAATATGGCCACAATGAAATCCATTTCCATTTGTGTTATTAGTTGTGGTCCATCTCTTCCCTGTTGGGGCTCATAATCGGTATCAAATGGATCTTCATAAGTAACACCACTTGCTGTACTCATTGCTGTAAATTCTGTAGTACGATCTGGAGTTGGCGGCCTTGGTGATACAAAATTTTCAGGTGCAAGCACTGGTAGTGTGGCTGTTGCAGTTGCTTTATAAATTTTGTTCTTCTCAGCATGTCGATTTAGACGACATGTGTAATTTACGCATGCATAGCAACTGGTTGCATCATGATCACCTGGGCGATTAATCCAGTTTACCGGCTTACAATACTTCATAGTACCTCTGCCTCCACTCAACCATGCCATGAGATTGTTATAACATTGGCGACACACTGTATTAGGTGTGTAATTTTCACGGGTCAAGTCCACTTCGTTGAAAACCAATGTATATGCTCTTTTGAATTCACTAGTTAAAAGATTCTTTTCCTTCTGAAATCTTGTAGATGTTTTTTTTCTGGTTTGATGACCGCAAACGTAGCATAATTAATCAATTTTTTCACAGTGCATACTGAAACTGTCAGTTGCCACTGTTGTGTACGAATTATGTTGTAGCACTTTATATAACTTTCACCGCGTCACCTTTTTCAAATTTGCGTGCTACCTAAACAGTGTTAAGAATCATCTCTAGGAAGTTTATATGTTCTAGAAATTTGTTTATTGAGATCTTAGGTAAATTTTTGTAGTTGATTGTTTCCTTGAATTTTGAACGGTTTGCTACCTATGGACCTGAACACGGGAAAAAAGGTAAAAAAAAATCGGATTTTTTTAAGTTTTTTGCGATTTTGATCTGGAAGGTGAAGTTTTTTTGATTTTATATGTTCGCATTTTTTGTTCTTTATGACAAGAGCTACAACTTTGCCTCAGAGAGTAAATCGAAATTCTAAACGGTTCGCAATTTTTGTTCTTTATGACAAGAGCTACAACTTTGCCTCAGAGAGTAAATCGAAATTCTAAACGGTTTGCAAGATATGAGCCCGAGAAAATGATCACTTTTTGCGAAAATGATACCGAGGCCCCAAATCTTTGGCGGCCCATAAACAAAAAAGTGCATGACTTTGGGAAAAATTGGGAGACACGGGTCTTTTTTTTTAGTCTTTTATCACGTAGTGGTGTCTGTATATGGTTATTTTGGCATGACTTAAAAAATTACACACAGTGTTATAATACATGTAAGAATTAATATTTTTTTTTTTTAATATACTTGCATAACATAGAAAACATTTTTTTTATGACAGTAGTAGAATATAATATATGTTAGAATTATTTGTTTTTTTTTTTAATATACTTGTATAACAGAAAACATTTTTTTTTATTATTTTTTTTTTATTATTTTTTTTTTTATTATTTTTTTTTATTATATTTTTTTTTATGACATTAGTAGATTATAATATATGTAAGAATTATTTTTTTTTTATATTTCAATATACTTGTTTTTTTTTTGTTTTTTTGTTTTTTATGTTTCACTCACTAATTGGAACGACGTTTTTGGCGTAAATGTCATTGATCTTGCTAATTGCTTTCTTGGCTTAGGTGTTATGTGAGGGTTAATATCCGTAGGAGTTTCAACCTCCTGAAGCCGAATATCTACAACAGATTCTACAGGTAATTTTTTTTTTTGTGTAGTTTCCTTTTTAATAAATTAATGAGTTCGTAAGCAATGTATATTGTGAGCAATAGCATTAGTGAGCTTGAAAAAGAGATTGAAGTGCAATCTTATGTTGGTGTGAGGTGGTTTTTTCTTTCTCTATTCGTACTAACTTTTTGTGCATTTCTTCTAATGTTTTTGTCCCTTTATTTATAAATTCGTTTGTGTCTTTGCCCATTAATATTTGTATTGATCGGTTGCTTTTCATTTGTATTAGAGATTTGGTAAAACTTGTGTTTAAATTGGTTATATCTGATTGTTCTAAAGGGGAAAAATTGGCTTGTTTTATTTTGAGTGGATGTCTGTTGTGGAGTCCGTGGCGTAGTTGGTTAAAGTGCGTGGCCGCTATGTCAAAGAACCTGGAGACCCAGGTTCGAACCCCATCAGCGACAGAAAATTATTTGAATTAAAATAATTTTTCTGTACGGCCGCCACCTCTCTGCAGACAATGGCAAACCTCAGAGAGTAATCAAAATGCCATGTAAAGCTTCTTGAGAACGAGAACATTCCGTTCACCGCCGTTCGGAGTCGGCGTTAAGCATGTAGGTCCGGTTCTCGGTCAATTGTGTACAAACTTAATAACACGCACAACACAATTGATCATAAGAAGCTAGGTCAAAGTCCTTTTAAGGGCTGAAATGGCCAGTTATTTATTTTTTTTTTTTTTTTTTTTATGTCTGTTGTGTCCTTGAAACTTTATAATATATTCTTCAATTTGTATTTGGCAGGGTTGAGTTAAGGTTATTATTCCTTGGTGTTCGTTTTTTATCGTTGAAAAACTACTTTCGCACGAAACATGTATTATTTGTGGAGGTTCCACCGAGAATAACCAAGTGTTAGGCCTGTTAAGTTTTATTAAAGTGTCCTGTGGTGTTGTTTGTAGGTTTAGAGGGCAGCCCATTTTATCGTTTAGCAACATTTTAAGTACACACTCTTTAGTCGTTGTTGCTTGTGTCATTGGAACGCCCAGTGGCCCGATATACGAGTCAAAATTTATATTTCTGCTAACTTTAATATACTTTTGATGGCTTCGTTCCTTTAACAGTACCAGAGTCTGCCTCTCGTAGTTTATCGCTAAATATGAATATTTTATATTGGGTATCACCGAATGTACGCTGTTAGTCTGGACTGGATAGCACCATATTTAAAAATATTGCAGTTTTGGAAGGTCGAATATGGGTAGTTCTATTTTTATTATTAATTTGTCCTGAAGAAAATGTGTTTGATTTTGGTTGTCTGATATAATGTTGGCAAACAATCTTGACAAAGAGATTTTGTTTTTAGATATAGGTTATTCAGAGTGTTTGGTGAAATAAGTAATGGGTGTATTTTGTTGTTTTGTGTGGCTATTATTACGTCCAGTAGTGTTTGTTGTGTTGATTCTAGTTCTATTACTTGAAGCAAGAGGGTGTAGAGTATATCCTGTCGTAACTGTGTTTTTTCTATTTGGTCGGTTATGTTTCCTAATTCAGTTATTCGGTATCCTATCTGTTGTTGGTTGGTCATTAAAACTGATAACGGTTTTTGTATTTTATTTAAAGTGGACTTCACCACACTAACTTGCTGTTTTTGGAGTTCAATCAGTGCATTTTCTCTCAGTTCTAGTTTCCCTAACTTACTATATACCTCTTCTTCATTAGAGTGGTCCATGGTACCAAACAAGTAATGTAAACTGCTCCCTACACCGTTGAATATAGATCGTTTCTGACGTGGTGTATTTCATTAGTTCCCGAATTGTTTGGGTCCTAGCCTTTATTTGCGCTATTACGGCCGGTATGTGTCGTTCCTGGGGTTCACAAGTGCCTCTCTTTTTTTGTATTGGTTGCATAGGCGGGAACTGAGATAGTCTGCATGTTCGGCTAATGTAGTTTGGTTGTCCAATTTAGAGAGGTAAATTTCCGTGAACACGCTCCAAGAACTTTGGTATAACCATAGTTCGGCCAGTTCTTCGAAAACAACCCCTGTGGCATTTAGCTGGGTTACGTTTATGGGTTGCTCCATGACAAATCCCTGGATTAGGCCTATCGCCATTAAAATCAAGCACCACTCTATTTTGAACTGTGAAAAATACGTAGATAAGATGGACGTCATTAAATTGGATTATTTAAATTTTGGTTTTTAGTATCTAATTTATTTGTTATTAATTTTTCGTTATTTTTTTTTTTTTGTCTATTCGTAATATTGTTTTAATCTGTTGTTATGGATTACTACTTGTTTATTTCCTATTTTAACCTGCGTGTTGACAGGTCCTTTTACAGCAATTACCCGGTAAGGTCCTCGCCAAATAGGAGCTAATTTACCCTTTCTATTTTCGTTTTTAACTAGGACCTGATCTCCTGATGGAGGACGATCCTCACAAGGCAACTCGTGAGGGTCACGGGGGCGATCTTCACATGGCAACGTGTCTGACTGCCTCAACCTGGTGAGGCCAGCATTATCCATGTCGAACTCGTCTGAAGTCGACTCAAACCTCTGCGTGGTGTCCTCTAGAAACGGCAAACTGGCAACCGTTAGTTTGACGGCTAATTTGAGCGGCGGGCTCCCCCTGCCTTTAAAGGGTTGTGCGTTGGGTTTGAAGCCCACCACGTAAAAACAAATTTCAATGAAACGAAAAAGAAATAAGATAAAAATGATCCCCAAATCTGATGACGACTACCGCAAACGAAAAACTGACAATGATTTACGAATATGCACCTGGAACGTCCGAACCCTTAATTGGGATGGTGCCTCTATCCAACTGATAGATATCTTAGAAGGATACAAGGCTGATATCACTGCAATCCAAGAAATGCGATGGAAGGGACAGGGTTGCTCACGGCAAGCATCCTGTGATATCTACTACAGCGGCCATGCGGAGAAGCACGAATTTGGATGCGGATTCGTGGTTGGCAAGAGACTACGACATCATGTTCTGCGATTCACACCTGTGAACGAACGACTTGCCATATTCCGTGTCAAGGCAAGATTTTTCAACATAAGCCTGATTTGTGCGCACGCTCCGACAGAAGACAAAGACGATGAGACCAAAGACAGCTTCTACGAGCGCCTTGAAGATGCCTATGAGGGCAGCCCCCGCCACGACATAAAAATCGTGCTTGGTGACTTCAACGCCAAGGTGGGAAAAGAAAATATCTTTGGTCCAACAGTCGGAAAGTTCAGCCTCCACGACAATACCTCCGATAACGGAATGAGGCTGATTGACTTTGCCGCAGCGCGAAACATGGTCGTTAGTAGCACTAGATTCAAGCATCTCAATATTCATAAAGCAACTTGGCTGTCTCCTGATCAAAAGACGCGCAACCAAATTGATCACGTTTTGATTGACGGAAGGCACTCTTCCAGTGTTTTAGATGTACGCACGATCCGTGGTGCCAATATAGACTCGGATCACTATCTTGTCGCAGCCAAGATCCGTACACGCCTGTGCGCAACCAAGAATGCGCGTAATCCAGCACAGAGAAAGCTAGACATGCAATAACAATCGAGTTTAGCTACTACAGCTTTTTCGCACATTCTCATCATTAACGCATTAAAAGTCACAGTCCAAAAATCTTTGAAATAATTCAACGATATTGATACTAGTGGCTCGAAATAAGTCAATGTGAGAAAAATTTACCCACCAAAATATGGTTGGGCTCAAGGACAACACAAGACGACACGACTAACCATGCAATTAAACAATAGTTTTTAATCTACTCTTGAGTTGACCTTTAGACAAGTTAACATCAAAAAAGCTACAATCGTTAACTAATTTACTCATACGGTTTAAAGGAGCAGTTAACATATAATTTGTTCTACTAAATAGTAATAGTAATACTAAGGTAAGTAAATTAAATTGTTAGCATTTCTACTGCTTCTACGATTAGAGTTAAAATTTATAAGAGAAAGAAGTTCTGGAGAATCGAATACACCGGTGATGAGTTGGTGCAAATAGACGATATCTGCAGACTTCCTTCGCTCACTCAACGATTGCATTTTTAAAAGTTTTAAGCGATACTCATAAGGAGGAAGGTTTAAAATGTCAAATCCACTTAAGCCCCTTAGGGCAAACCGAACAAAACATTTTTGGATTCTCTCTATTCGATCAACATGCACATTGTAACTTGGAGACCAAACTTGACTTGCGTACTCCAAGTGAGGACGCACTATTGCATAATACAACGTTGTAGTCGTAATCATGCTATTGAATTCTTTGGCCCAGCGTTTAATAAATCCAAGCATAGAAGATGCTTTTTTACAAATGTTATCAATATGAATGTTAAATGAAAGCTTAGAATCCATACATATTCCCAGATCTTTAACGACATCCACACGACATAAAGCAGTATCTTTTATTTTATAATCAAAAACTAAATTATTCCTTTTTCGCGAAAAGGTCATAGTTTGGCATTTATCTGGATTAAGAAACATATTATTTTTAGAACACCAAACTTCAAAAGATTTCAGATCGGACTGGAGTAGGGCTGAATTGTCTTGAGAATTTATTTTTCTGTATATCTTCATATCATCCGCATAAACAAGCAGATGAGAGTTTTCAATGATATGGGTCACATCATTAATGGCTAAAATAAACAGAAGTGGACCTAGGTGACTTCCTTGAGGAACACCTGATAACGCAATAAACTCAGTAGACAAAACCCCTCGGAATCGTATTTGATAAGATCGCTCTGTCAAATACGATTTAATCCAGTTAACAAAATATTGTGGAAATCCAATAGATTTAAGTTTAAATAGAATTAAATTGTGTGGTAACTTATCAAATGCTTTGCTGAAATCAGTGTAGATGCAGTCGACCTGGCAGCCAGATTCAATGGTGTTTAAACAGAACGTTGTAAAATCGAGTAGATTAGATACCGTAGATCTGCCATTCACAAAACCATGCTGACGAGTTGTTATGACTTCACGGTAGTGAGTTTTTACCCGATCATACACGATTCGCTCAAAAAGTTTTGGAATCGATGACAGTTTAGCAATGGGCCTGTAGCTATTAACATCATTCCTGCAACCTTTCTTATAAATAGGACTGATGAATGATTTTTTCCAAAACAGTGGAAAATAACTTTCGTTTATAGATTTATTAAATAACAGAGAAAGTGGTTGACACAAAATTGAACCGCATTGAGTTAACACTGCGGCAGGAATCCCATCGGGTCCAGCGCTAAAATCTTCATCGATCGAATCAATATATTTTAAAATATCCTCTGAGGTAAAGGATAAAGAGTCCAAAGATACTCTGGGTGTAGAATTCATATATTCAAAATACTCCATATCTGGATGAAAAGAATCTGAATAAAATGATTCCTTAAAAAGATTGGCAAATAGGCCACTTATTATGACAGGATCGTCTGTAAATCCATTTTGGGTCTTAAAAGATACAGGAAACCCGACAGATTTCTTCTTAGTATTAATGAATCCCCAGAATCTCTTTGGATCAGACAATATTCTCAGCTTAATATTTTCTAAATACTCGTGATATAATGTTGCTGACTGATTTTCAAATTCCAGAAACAAACGTTTGTAGGCTTCCAGGTCATTTGAGTCCAAGCTACAGACATATTTCTTCCAGGCTCTGTTCCTATAGTTGCGAAGCGTTTTTAATTCCCTAGTGTACCAAGGATATGCTGAGTTTTTCGCAAATTTTAGGCTATACGGCACAGACTGAGAAATCATAGCAAAGAGCTCCAAATAAAAAAAATTTATGGATTCCTCAAGGTTATTAATGTATTCTAAAATATAATTCATATTGCAATCAAGTAAATAATTCAGCTTCAAAAAGTCAGCTTTTTTAAAGCTGAACTCATAAACCTTATCGATTGAACTCGAATTTACCATGCTCTCCCTGTCCGATTTATACCAGATGCTCAATGGTGGATAGTATTCATCTACAATAGTCAGAGCATGGAAGGCCCTCTTAATTGTTACTGTCTGTAGTTAAGACCAGGTCAAGAAGTCTTTCAAGACTATTATAAATACAACTAACTTGTTGTAAGTCAGAACATATATTGTCAACAAATATATGTTCTTGGCGGGTCTTCGAATTTGATGCACAAAAATATGTATCATAGTCGGAAGAATGCCATTTTAAGTCAGGCAGATTGAAATCGCCCAACAGTAAAATGTCGTCATTAACGTCAAGTAGATTTACTATATATTCTATGCAATCCGAAAGGCTTGCATAGACTTCAGCACCGCTCTTTGGGGGAACATATGCATTAATAACATATACATTGGAATTACAATGTAACACCTTAACGCATAAAAGTTCAATATTAGAAGAGCAGGGAATATCAATTAAGGAACTGAGAAAGGAATTCCTTACAGCTAAAAGGACACCACCACCAACAGCAGAAATATTGTCAGTGTGTCTATCCCTTCTAAAAACTTGGAAACTATTGTCAAACAATTCCAAGTAAATAATGCTTCCGTTCAGCCATGTTTCTGTTAACGCGATAACATCGTCAGAGAAATTCTGAGACGCCAAAAATATGTCGCGTGTTTTAGAACGTAATCCCCTTACATTTTGATAGTAAAGGGATAATATATTTAGTTTTTTTGGGTCTGATGGGCGATTTTATTCGTCCTTCTAGACTTATTTTTAGGCGTAAATTCAGAAACGAGAATGTTATCGGCCCACATTTTAGAGTTAAGAACAGATGCAAACTCTTCAGCTGCAACCGTTAGAATAAAGGAGGCGTGGGAAGGCTTGTTACCAATTTTTTTGCATGAACAGAATGCATTTTGCCTAAATAATATATTTTGCTTGACAAACGTCAATACATTTTCAGTTGTTGTGTCGGGCTGAAGACGTGAAATGAATAAGAGCTTACGCCTCGACACTGCCCTTAAATTAATTATTGTGTTATTGGGCTCAGTTGAAATCAAATTAGGACTATTAGCCAATGGAGGAGTATAAGATGGAGGTGAAGACAAATTTAAACTATTGTTTACTGAAGGCATAGCTGACGGCTGCTTAGCCAGAGGAGGGTTTGAGGACGTCTTACGACGCTTATTATTTTTATTTTTATTCTTCCTCTTCTTTTTTGATATATTCCGGTCTTCTTTAGACTGAATGTTTGTTTGCGTCCCGGAAGAGATTGTCTGAGACAAAGAAGGCGAGATGTTTTCCGGTGAAGAACATTCATCGTAGACGCTGATACTGGGTGCGGCACTAACTTCGCTAAAAAATGTAACAATTTCCCTAAAATTGTTATTTAACGAGTTAAGATTTTCTCCAAAAAGCTTTATTTTAGAATAAAGCTCATCTGGGGAAAGGGCCCTGCACGAAGCACAGTACCAACGAAGACCTGATCGGACAGACATTAAATCGTCTAAGCACGATTTGGAAATACCCGCACATCTCGCATGAAACATTTGCTCACATGGGCCAGAACAGTTGAACATAGGGTTCAGAATATTCTGGCTTCTGCATAGCTCGTTAAGGGAACAAGCAGCAATATTTTCTACAGAAAAATAATCCATGTTTATTCTTTACAGAATTGAGCAATTGGATATATATACAAAAGATGTGCTTTTAGGGTTTAATTTAACACTATAACCAAGCAGTGAGCGCTACAGTTAAAAAACAATAACAACACTCACTAAGCTTAAAAAAAAACAAAACTCCGCACAAAGAAGAATGAGAAAAAAAGAAACACAACAAGCAAGCAAGCATGCAAGCACAGCACTTCAACGTAAAAAACAAAAACAACTTGTTATAAAAACAACGAACAATTGAAATTTTAATGTTTACACAATATATTTAATGAGTTAGTTAGTAATAAATATATTGTGTAACAAACCAATATTTAAAACACAGAAAATGTATGACTTAACTTTATTACAAAAACAAATAGCACGCACTTTTATTACTAAGCAAAATAAATCAAAACACTACCGACACCGACTAATAGACGAGATCAACTGTCGAAAACTGTCGACTAGATCAACTGTCGACTAGACGTCGAAAAGCTGCAATCAAAGCAAACAGCCGAAGACTTCGCTACTCGACTCTCACTCTTGCTTCAAGAAAGCACTCCTCCGATCGACGATATATGCGCGCAGTGGAATCACATTTCCCACTCTATGCGTACGGCTGCCGAAGAAGTGATTGGCTATCACCGCCCTCGCCGAAACCAGTGGCACGACCAAGAGTGTCGCGACGCCACTGCAGAAAAAGACGCCGCCTACAAAGCCACCCTGCAGTCGGTTGTAACGCGTGCTGCTAAGGAGCGATACAAAGAGAAGAGGAGGGAAGAGAGACGCATTTTTAGGCGAAAGAAAAGGGAAGCGGAAATGCGTGAGTGCGAGAAAATTGAGATGCATGGTGACAGGAATGAGGTCCGAAAATTTTTCGAAAAAATAAGACGCCTGGCCGATGGTTTCAAGACCGGGGCCTCTTCCTGCAAGGATGAAAATGGGAAATTAGTGACAGATATCCAGAGTACACTGATGATGTGGAGGGAACACTTCTCTAGGCTTCTGAATGGCGACTACGACAACAATCCCGCCAATAGAGATGATATCCCGGAATCCCCAATTTTGGACGACAGCGTTGAAGTTCCGCTGCCCGACCATAGTGAAGTCTTGAAAGCTATAGCTCGGCTTAAAAACAACAAAGCCGCAGGAGCCGATGGCTTACCTGCTGAGCTCTTCAAGAATGGAGGCGAAGCTCTATTTAAATGCATTCATGAGCTTCTATGCAGAATATGGTCGGAAGAATGCATTCCAAACGATTGGAACCTCAGTGTGCTCTGCCCAATCCACAAGAAAGGCGATCCCACAATTTGCGCCAACTACCGTGGGATAAGCCTTCTGAATATCGCATATAAGGTTCTGTCGAGCGTACAGCTGCCCATCGTAAACCAGCTGATTGGACCTTATCAGTGTGGCTTCAGACCTGGCAAATCCACCATAGACCAGATATTTACGCTACGACAAATCTTGGAGAAGACCCTAGAAAAACAAATCGACACACACCATCTTTTTGTCGATTACAAAGCCGCCTTCGACAGTCCAATAAGGACTCATCTGTACTCCACCATGTCTGAATTTGGTATTCCTGCAAAGCTCATCCGCCTTTGCAGAATGACACTGAGCAACACCAGCAGCACAGTTAAAATCGGGAAGGACCTCACTCCTCCATTCGATACCAAACGAGGTTTCAGACAAGGTGATTCCTTATCGTGCGACTTTTGCAACCTAATGATGGAGAAGATCATCCGAGCTGCTGATTTGAGACGCAGTGGCACGATATTCTACAAAAGTATTATGCTGCTGGCGTATGCTGATGATATCGATATCATTGGCCATAATACGCGCGAAGTCAGTGCAGCATTCTCCAGGTTAGCGAAAGAGTCGAGTCGAATGGGTCTTGCAGTGAACGCAGATAAGACGAAATACCTAGTGTCAACAAATAAACAGTCCCAGCGTCTTGGAAACCACGTCACTGTTGACAACATCTCCTTCGAGGTTGTTAAGGACTTCGTCTACCTGGGATCCAGCGTAAACTCTTTCAACGATGTCAGTATTGAGATAAAGCGAAGGATAACTCTTGCCAACAGGTGTTACTTTGGGCTGAGTAGGCAATTGAGAAGCAGAGCCCTCTCTCGACGAACAAAACTCACGCTCTATAAGTCACTAATCATGCCCGTCCTATTATATGCAGCACAAACTTGGACGTTGAGCAGTTCTGATGAAAAGACTTTGGGAGCCTTCGAAAGAAAGATCCTTCGAAAATCTTCGGTCCAATGTGCTTCAATGGCGAGTACCGAATTCAATGGAACCACGAGCTGTATGAGCTGTACGCTGACATTGACATAGTCAAGCGCATTAAAATCGAGCGGCTCCGCTGGCTAGGTCATGTTGAGCGAATGGAAAACGACGCTCCAGCGAAAAAAATATTCGATTCGGTGCCCGGTGGTGGTCAACGCAGAAGAGGACGCCCACATCTTCGTTGGAAGGATCAGGTGTTGGATAACCTGACTACACTTGGTGTTTCCAACTGGCGCCAGCAAGCGCAAAATAGAAATGGCTGGCGCAATTTCTTATACGAGGCCAAAACCGACCTTCGGTTGTAAGCGCCAGATAAGTAAGTAAGTAGTGATCTCCTACATGAAAATTCTGCGGTCGTATTGAATGATCGTAATAAGCTTTGAATTGCTGTTTGCTCTTTAATAGGTTACGCCTAGCAATTGCATACGATTTCTGCAGTTTGTGTTTGAGTACGTGGTAATAACGTTGGTATTCAACTATTGGTCTATGCGCTCTTTCGAGAGCACCATTGGATTGTGGGTGGTAGGCTGAAGTTTGTATTTTTTTTATTTTTAATAGTTTGCAAAGGTCTTTAAAGAGGTCGCTTAAGAAGTTTACTAACCCCTGATCGGTTAGTATTTGTTTTGGAATACCATAGCGCGTAATAATTTGGTCGAATACCATTTGGGCCACGTGAGAATATATTGATTATTTCTTAAAGTTTGTTGCAACAGTCCTACTAAAGGGTGTTTTTTTTTAGGGGTTTGTTTTTCGCATAGAGATAAAACTGGCATTTTGTGGTCAAATCTGGCAACTCTAATGTCATTTATGTTCAGTTTGGTTTGCCATTTCATCATGAACAGGTTGACAAAAGAACAACGCTTGCAAATCGTGCAAATTTATTTCGAAAATAATGGTTCAGTTCGCGTAGTTTACCGCAAGCTCCGTCCATTTTATGGTCGACATAATCCATCAGAGCAATTAATTCGGTTAACCATGGGTCGTTTTCGCACTACGTTTACTCTATGTGATAATACGCATCCGCAGAGCCGTCGAACAGTGCGCACCGAAGAAACAATTGCCGCTGAAGAGCAAAATGTTGAAGAGGACCCGAATGAATCGATTCGCCACCGTGCACAGCAATTGGAGCTTTGTCCATCAACTTTATGGAAGATTTTGCGCAAAGATCTTGGCTTGCGACCTTACAAGATCCACCTTGTGCAAGAATTAAAGCCGCGAGACCATGCAATGCGTCGTGATTTTGGTGTATGGGCCGAAAATGAGATTGATCTCGATGCTGATTTTCATCGCAAAATTTTGTTCAGTGATGAGGCTCATTTTTGGTTGAATGGCTACGTCAACAAGCAAAATTACCGCATTTGGAGTGAAGAGAATCCACATGAGATCCTTGAGACGCCGTTACATCCACAAAAACTGACTGTTTGGTGTGCTCTATGGGCTGGTGGAGTCATTGGGCCATACTTCTTCCGAAATAATGCTGGATAGTCAGTTACCGTTAATGGAGACCGGTATAGAGCCAAGATAACCGACTATTTTGTTCCCGAATTGGATGGCATGAATGTGGATGAGTTGTGGTTCCAACAAGACGGCGCTACATGCCACACAGCGCACGTCACAATCGATTTATTGAAGGAAACATTCGATGAGCGCATAATTTCGCGGAATGGACCTGTCAATTGGCCACCAAGATCGTGTGATTTGACACCATTGGATTATTTTCTTTGGGGATATGTGAAGTCGCTCGTCTACGCCAACAAACCAGAAACGTTAGGGGACTTGGAGGCCAACATTCGTGGCGTTATTGCCGACATACGGCCCCATATGCTCGAAAAAGTGGTTGAAAATTGGACCTGTAGAATTGGCTTTATTGGAGCCAGCCGCGGAGGCCACATGCCCGAAATCATATTTAAACATTAATGGCATAAAATTATCCTTCCAATAAAGCCAAATTAATGGACATTAAAACGATTTTCTTGTGTTTTATTTCAATTCGAAGTTCTTTACCCCTAAAAAAAACACCCTTTATATCCAAATATATTTTATCAAAGGGTTTTTCCGCGATGTCTGTTATAACCATAGACATTTTTTTTAGCAAAGATGAATTCATTATTTGGTATTTTTTGCATTTTTTTATGTAAGTTTTGATGTCACCAAGCATTTTTCTCCACCAATATTTACGTCGGATTTTTTTATACGTTTTCAATACACCTTGGTGTACCCCAATAATAGAGTCGTGGTAGTCCTTAAGGATTATTTGTATCTCCTCAGGCTTACTTAGAACCTCTTCTTTTAAATTTTCCTTTAGTATATTGGATTTAGGATTAGATTCTTTGTTCACATTCGTGTTATTCTGTTCGGTTAAACTGCTGTCTAGGTCTGTTGTAGCAGGTGCGTTTAAGCTTTTTTATTGCGCTCGAGTTATGGCATAGCATTTGGTTTGTTTCAGTTTTCGTAATAATTTCTTCTGGTCTAGTGTGTATAATAGCTGTTGTAATAACTTTGGAACTATCGTTTATTTCCGTTGGTATTCGGCTTAAAGCATCTGCGTTGGTATTGTATTTTCCTGGCTTATATTCAATTTTATAATCATACTCCGAGAGGTAGGATCTTTGGTGTTGAACACGCCTTTGAGTGGTTTATGATCTGTATAAACTGTGAATGGTCGTCCCTGCAGGTAGCACCTAAAGTTTTTTGTAGCCCATACGATCGCCAGAAGTTCCTTTTCTATTGTCGAGTATTTTTGTTCGGCTTTGTTAAGAGTTCGGGTCGCATAAGCAATTGGCCTATCTCTTCCTACTTCGCCTTGGGAAAGTACAGCATCAATTGCTTCATTGCTCGCGTCTGTTGTAAGATTGAAGGACCGGGTAAAATCTGGATAAACTAGGAGGGGGAGGGGGGGTGAAATGAGTTAATTTTTAATTTGAAATGCTTCTTGACATTGCTCTGTCCATTTAAATTTAACGTCCTTGCGCAGTAGGTTGGTAATTGGTTTCACTATTTTTGAAAATGCCGGCATAAACTTTCGGTAATAATTTGCAAGGCCCAGAAACGATTGAAGTTGTCGCACCGTTTTTGGAACTAGGACATTTTTAACACTTTCTGTTTTCCGAGGATCTGGGAGTGCTCCTTATTCTGAGCAGATATGTCCTAAATAAACTATTTCCTTACATAAGAATTGGCACTTTTCAGGCTGGAGTTTGAGGTGCCTAAGCTTCCAAGTTTTTTCCGTAGACTACTATGTCATCCAAGTACACGAAGCATTCCAGGCCTTGTAAGCCTGTCAGTACATAGTTCATCAACCGCTGAAACGTGGCTGGGGCTCCTTTTAATCCAAAAGGCATACGTTTGAACTCGTAATGCCTATAATTTGTGCTGAAGGCCGTTTTTGATCGATCTCTTGGGTGAACTTACACTTGGTGATATCCACTGGCTAGATCCAGTGTCGTAAAATAACACGAATGACCTAACTGATCTAATATATCCTCAATTCGTGGTAAGGGATATGCGTCGCCAATAGTTTTTTCATTGAGTTTACGGAAATCCACTACGACTCGCCATCTTTTTTCTCCATCTGGCCCAGCTTTTTTGGGAACTACTAAAAGAGGTGAGTTCCATGGACTTTTGCTTGGTTGAACTATATCGTCACGTAACATTTCTTTAAGTTGGTCATTTATTATTTGTTTTTGTGTCTCGGGTAACCTGTACATTTTCTGATTAATTGGGGCTTGATCTTGAATGAGTGGTATTTCATGTGATAAAGCCCTAGTGTTTGTTAGTTTGTCACCTTTTAGGTTAAATTTGTCATTAAATTCGCGACAAAGGTCAAGTATAGATTCTTTTTCTTCATCATTTAAGGTGTGTGTTATTTCAATATCCTTTTCGAGTTTATTCATTGGTAAATTTCCTCTGAGTATATTTTATTTGAAAAAAAAATACAATCTGTATGAGTATCGCTCTCATCATTGATTTTTAATTTTACATTTGATGTATTGGTATTTTTAATTTCGTTTAGTATGGGAACTCTTTCATATCCCAGAGCAGACGCCAGTTTTAGAGTAAGTTTAGCAAGCCTTACTGTATTATTTGTGGTATTAATGACGCCTACTAAGGGCCTTTTATTGCCTGTGGGTAATATACAATTTGATAAAAAGACCCCTTCTAAAAGTTCCTGTGATATACAGATCATTTCTTCTTTTAACTTTATTGGAAGCTCAATAATCTTATGACACCGCTCCGGTATGACAGCGGGTGAATTAAAAACAATTGTTTGTTCCCTGACTTCAGATATTTTGCTTTTGTTATTTGTTTTATTTTGATTGTTGTCTTCGGTTAAGCAGCCAGCTTCCCTTATTGAAGAAGCCTTAAAGACATTACAGGTGGTTTGTATTACCTCTTTGGGCTCCACCTTGTCATTGTAATGTCCTATTTCGATTGCCCTCTGACAGAGTATTTGATTGTTACTCTCAATCATGGATAAGCAAAACTCTTCTGCAATTGACTCTGTACGAGTGAACTTTAATTGTTTTGAAGTGATTTTTGTGGGATTTTGTCCCTCGTGAATTTTAGTTTTTTCACTTATGTTATTTTGTCTATTTTTCATGGTTATCTGTAGTTCTTCACTGTTGAACTTTGTACGTGGAAATATCAGACGATCATTCGGTCCATCAACATTACAGTGTTTGGTAAGGAAATCATTTCCTAATAGCCCATCGTCCGTCATACCACTGATACCATTTATCACTTGAAAAGTGCAAGGGTACATTTTTTTTGAGTTTATATTGATATTTGCCTGGCAGTTCCCTAGGGTCGTGCCCTTACCAAAAGCTGTTTGTAGGGTGCATTTATTAATTTTTTTCTATTTTTGTGTTTGCTTTTATACTGCTTTTCTTAATTAAACTAGCCTCCGCACCCGTGTCCACTATTAGACTTAATGTGTCTGGATTTGCGATATCCATAGGCACTCTAATGGTGGGTACGGATGTAGGTGGTTGCAGTTCCCCCTTTTTACAAATGTTATTTTTTATTGTCGAGTCGGGGAGTTGTGACTCGACCGCGACTCGTTTTCCTTATTCGTGGCTTCCCAACGTTGTTTTTGTTGACATTCAGCTACTAAATGTCCATTTCTTCCACAAAAATCGCATCTGATACGAACATTGTACATTCGTGGAATATTTGGAGTTCTCATGTCCCTGTTATTACCGCTGTTCCCTCTGTGTATTTTTTGTGTATTTTCAGTGTTATATATATTATTATTCTCTGTCAAATTTCTATTGAACTGTTCACCTCATCTATATTGTTCGTTGATCATATGTCTGGTCGGTGTGTTGTTTATGCGTCGACAGTCCCTTTTGTCATGGTTATAAATTTTGCAATTAGAGCGTGTTTTTTCTAGTCAACATTCTGTATAGGTGTGACCTTTTTTCCTACAAAAATTCCAAGTAATTTTTGCGGCAAAATGTTCTGCAGTTCTAATAGACCTATTTAGTGCTGGTATTTCTTGGTTTGGTTGTTGAAAATATCCATATGGAGGGCATTCATTGAATTTAATTTGATTACCTTGCTGATATTTCGTGTATGGCGGTACAGCAGTTGATGTTGTTTGTCGTACTGGGTATATGTTATTTAAATTAGGGTTTGTCTCGTGAGTCATTATAGGTGTATTATTTGGGTATGTTGGAAAAACTTGAGCTGTCTGAATTGGTAAGGCCGTTTGTTGTAATTTTTCCATATCTAGTGCCTTTCGTACTAATAAGTCTAAGGGCTCATCTTTTATTGTTTGTAAATACTGGCTTAAGTATGGATTCGTAACTGAGCTTTTTAGAGAGTACTTTGCAGAATCTTCTAATTGTGTTATCACTGGTGCAACTGTTGCGCCATATTTTATTCTCGCTGCTTCCTTACATTGTTGTAACATGTTGCTTATTCGTGCCGTATAGGCAATAAGAGTTTCGTTTGGATGTTGTCGTAAGGTTAGTAGTTTGTTTACTAATTCTTGGTATGTTTCTCTAGGTAGATAAGTGCGGTTTAGAAGGTTTTCAATATCCTGAAACGAAGTGGGTGGGTTTGAGGCCACTAATTGATAAGCCTCTCCCCGTAATCTTGTGGGTATTATATTTAGAAAGGCTTGTTGTTTTCTTTCGTCTAGGCAGTCAAGTACCTTTTTCGAACAACCTAAAAATATTTGAAGGTCACTCACTACTTGGGAGTTTTGGTCACCAGAAAAAAATGGGAACCAATTGAGCCGTGATCTTAGCAATTTTTGAATAATCTATTGACATTCTTTGTTTGTTTGTTGTATTTATTCGGACTGAATGGATTAGGTCTTGTTGTGACTTAGAGAGTGAAACACTTAACCAATTTAAATTAACGCTTGAGTTACTCACCCCTATTCTGCGTTTCGATTACGTCCCCGCATTCCGCTACGCACGGATCGTAAATTGGTATTCCAGCAAAAAACTGAATTGGAAGAAAAAGAAGAAGAGAAGTTTGTTTTCACAGTCAGCTGTTTTGTTTTGGAACGTACGATATCGAAACAAAATAAATAAGCAATTTTGTGAAGTTTAGTGCAAACAAAACAGTGATTAAATAGTTAAAACGAATAAGAATTTTATATTTTTGGAATAAAAGACATCAGTGAGTACCAAAAGACTAAAAAAAAACCTGAACATAAGAAAGATGTCTGTGGCCAAACTAAAGCAGTGTGAAGAACCCTGTAGTGCCGGAGTTATTTTTCTTTTTTTTACAACATTGTAGCTGAAAAATAAAATTTAGTTTATATTTTTACAGAAATGGAATTGATAGCAGCGGCGTTTTTGTTGGAAGAGTATGACAATATATATACTTTCATATATACTTTCTTCCACGCATTCACATCTTTACTTGGTGGCCCTATTGCGTTCAGCTCACATCGCACTTCTTCCCAAAATGCCTGAATACTCTCCTTTGGCCTGGTATGGAAGCCACCAGCAATATCCGTATTTGTGGCCATTAAAGCCACCAGCTTTTCGTATTGCGCAGGCGTTGTTGTTTTTGACCTGTAATAAATTAAATAAAACTCACAAATCAGTAAAAAAATATATATAAAAAACATTTATCTATTTTATACTTACATTTTCCACAAACTCCGTCAGCTGAATAAAAACTTAGAAAAACGTAACTACGCTTGTAATGTAGAATAGCCACAATCGAAAGAAAAGCGGAACGGAACGGAACGCAGAATACCAGAGTTGCCAAAACGGAGAAAATCCGAGCGTAATCGAAACGCAGAATAGGGGTGACTATTATTTTCTATTTTTGTACAATGATTGTATAAACTAGAGCTATATTCACTTATTTTGAAAGAGTGTGAGTGGGTTTGAAATTTAACCAGTTCTTGCTTGAATTTTTCCGAATCTTCTCTAAATTTTTTTATTTTTTCTGATCTTATATCCTGAGTTTCTGTTATTTTTTGTCTAAGCGATCACAAAATACCGTGGATAATTTTTCACCCCCTTGCAATCTTTCAATTTGCCGAGTTAAATAAGATTTTAAATTAATAAAGGAATCGTCGTTGCGTACCTTTCCGCTTCTAAGCCTTTTAGGTGACCTTGGTGTGGAGCTTTCTTTGCATTCACGTACTTTGTTACGTGTTGTTTCGGCAGGGCCTCGATCTCCTTAGTGGATTTTTTATGACCTTTGGGTATATCTCTGCTTTGTTAGTTTTGTTGCTGTTGTTGTTTTTGTTGTTGGTTTTTTTTTTTTTGTTTTTTAGTGGTTTTTTTTCCTTTTTTTTTTTGGTCTTAATTTCGATCAATCAAAAAAAAAGTCAGCAATTGTTGTGCACAAAGCAGTATCCGTTAAATATGTGTTCGTGTTTAAATTAACCACGTCGCAGTGTTACAGCTTTTTAACAATTTTCGCAGTTGAAAAGCAGTTATATTTAGTTGTTTTAACAGCTTTGTTTTAATATTTAAAAATTTTTTAAATTTTATATATTTGTATATTGAAATTGACTCTGGAATATGAAATACTTTTCTTCAGTTTTTTTTTTTTTTGCTATATTAAATGCACAAAAGTATTATTTTTAACAAATAAAAATCTGCTGCTTTTTATTTTATTTTCATAGGTGTACTGTACGGTGATTATTTTAGTATATTTTTTTAATTATTTATTGCACTTTTACTTTGAGCACTTATTATTTTATTTTTACCGGCTGCGCCAATTGTAATGTTTTTATTCGGATCGACTCATTAAACAACTGACTCACTAACTTTGTAAATCAAATCTTGTTACTATATTAATAATTATACTGTTTTGTTTGTTGTTCTTATTTCGCTGCATTAATAAGAACTTTTATACAAGAAGCAATCAACTCATCAAAGGTGTAATGTTTTTATTCGGATCGACTCACTTAAACAACTGACATAACTTAACTCACTAACTTAACTGACTTACATTTTTTAATATCTTAAAATATATATATTAATCTTAACTTAATTAAATGCAACTCACATACATACACACAAACCTTGGTCACAAACAGCCTTGCCCTTGCACTGAACTCAGCAGCGACTTAAGAAACCCGACTCCGCTAGCTTGATCAACGCTAGCTAAAGCACGTATTTCAAAACTGCTGATGACGTTAGTGCAATGAGCTGACTGCTCGTGGCCATAGCTTGCACAAACCCTGAACTTGGATAGCTTCAATGACTATGAAACAGTATCCGTTCCAGTGACCATGGGATCGTACAGCTAGTTTGGAGTTTATTGAACGCAACAGCTGCCTTCACGCCAAAGAATCATTTCGAACAATATATAATGCCTTATATGAATTTGAATCCAACCGCAAAGCAAACGCCCACGACAACAACGACATAGTTGAGAATCCAAATCCAAATTTCGAACAACACTGACAAAACAACAAGCAAAACCCTATACCTGCCGGAAAGGTAGCGCAACAGCAACAACACCAACCACAACAATAACGTCAACCATAACAAGCAAAACCCTATATCTGCCGGTAAGATAGCGCAACAACAACAACATCAACTGTAGAAAGATATAAGTTACATATTGCAGCAACACTCTGTTGCTCAAGATCAAACAAACTTAACTCGACCTTCTCTCTCTCTCTATTTAAGAAAAATACAATGTTAGATTTTAAGATCATTGAAACAGTCAATAAAGCAACTCAAACTGAACAACAGGTTTCGTCATTATATTACATGGCGCTGCGGACAAAAGAAAATATTTTCATCTACACTATTGCAACTGGAATATCGCAATCTCCTGCGGAATCACAAGTGGCAATCTTTAAACTTTCGGTTGGTGAAGGAGATGTAGAAATCTTCAATGTTTTAAATCTGTCTCAGGAGGAGGAAATAATCATTAGAAGCGATTATCAAGAAATTTGATGACTACTGCATTCCAAAGAAGAACATTGTGTTTGAGCGATACGTGTTCAACTCCAGAACACAAACATGGGGAGTCTTTTGAGATGTTTCTTAAAGATATACGACACCTGGCAAAATCGTGCGAGGAAGGCGTAGCCGAGCATTCTATTTTGAGGGATCGCATAGTAATGGGAGTGTCTGACAAAAAGCTGCAAGAAAAACTGTTAGCTGACCGTGAGCTATCTTTAGAAAAGGCCGTGGATATCTGCAAGCTGTTTGAGGTAAACAAAGAGCAAACAGGAGTTATTCAAGAGGGACAAGCAACTAAATAAAAAAAAAAAAAAGGACAAGCAACTAATGAACTGAAAAGTTACGTCGACTATGTTAAAAACCGAACAAGCGAGCTATCCAGAAGCAGGCAGCATAAAAAAGTTATTACCAATGATAACAGTGACAACAGTAACAATTCAAAAACAAATTTTGATAATAATTTTTCAACATGCTATAAATGCCTCGCACGTCATCCGAAATATAAGTGTCCAGCTTTTAATAAAATTTGCTTTCATTGCAAAAAGTTAAATCATTTAAGCTCTGCTTGTAAGTTGCGTAAGCCGCAAAATGTAAATGCCGTTAATTTAGATGAGAGTCAAAAATCAATCATAAGCGACAGTTATGCATCGGATGATGGTGTGTATTATACTGATGTTGTTCCTGCTGTTGGTGCTGGAATGAGAGCGTGGTATGGAAATATAAAAATTGCTAGTAATGTTAATATAAAGTTTAAACTAGACACGGGAGCTGATGAAAATATACTCTCTTTATACAATATTATATACAGTTAAACGCACAACATATGATAACTAAAACCGGTATTTCTTTAACAACTTTCGGTGGTCAAAAATAAATATAGTGGGAGAAATTACTTTACAATGCGAAGCAAATAATTTAAAAAAGTGTTACAAATTTATAGTCATAAAAGCGGGGTGTGGTGTGGTTCAGTTGTTAGGAAGAGAAGCTTGCGAAGAACAAGGTTTTATTAAAAGAATTTGTGAAGTTAATAAAAATGACAAATTAGAGAAGATTCAAAATAATGATGATTTATTGAATGCGTACAAAGATGTTTTCTTTGGTACAGGCAAATTTGCGCATGCATATACGTTTAAAGTAAAAAGTGGCATAGAACCAGTAGCGAAACCTGCTCGCAGAGCTGCGCAGAATTTGCTAATACCTTTGAAAAATGAGTTAAACCGATTGGAGGATATGCAAATTATTAAAAGGATTAATGAACCAGTTGAGTGGACCTCAAACGTAGTAATAGTGGAAAAACCGAATAATGCTATTCATATTTGTCTTGATCCTAAGGATCTAAACTCTGCTTTAGTCATGGAACAGTACAATATTTACACGTTAGAAGAACTTAGAGCGATGTTGACAGGAATGACTATATTTACTGTCGATTTAAAGGATGGTTTTTTCCACATTCCATTGGATAAGAAATCGAGTTTTATGTGTACGTTTAGTACGCCGCATGGATTGTACAGGTATTTGCGTCTTCCTTCGGATTAAAATCAGCTCCCATGATATTTCAGAGATTTACGTCTCAGGTTTTTGGACAATTAAGTGGAGTTTTTATATACTTTGATGATATACTGATATTTGCAAAATCTGTGAATGAGCATAATGAGATATTAGAAAAAGTTCTTAGCTTAGCTCGTTTAAACAACGTGAAGTTTAACAAAGAAAAACTACAATTTAGGTCAGAAAGTAAAGTACATGGGATTCATGTTATCGCAGAGTGGCTTATCTGTGGATGAAGTTGGGGTTGATTATATTCTTAAATTAAAAAATCCGGACTCTAAGGTAGGATTGCAAAAAGTGTTGGGCATGATAAATTATCTTAGAGACTTCTTGTCTAATTTGGCTAAAGAAATAGAGCCCCTACGAGAGTTACTAAAAAATATGTTCGATTTACTTCGTTACATACAGTATGTATGGAAAATATTAAAAAATTGTTGGTTAATGCTTAAAATGTTGACCAATCACAAAGTATTGTTCTTCAGACTGATGCAAGTTCGTATGAACTTGGGGCTTGCTTGATGCAAAACAAAAGTCCAGTTTCATGAGCTTCGCGTGGTCTAAGTGATACTGAGAAAAACTATGGGCAAATAGAAAAAGAGCTTTTAGCAATTTTGTGCGCTTGTAAAAATTCCACTTTTATGTTTATTATTTTATTATATTAGGTCGAGAAATTCTTGTTGAGACGGATCACAAGCCTCTTATTCCCCTCTTCGAAAAAAGTATAAATACAATCCCATCTATGAGACTTCAGAGAATGAGAATTAAGTTAGAAAAGTACAAATTGAATCTTTGTTACATACCAGGGAAGTTTTTACTCCTACCTGATGTAATGTCGAGATATGGTGATGGAAAATATGACAAAAATGAAGAGATAAATTTAGAAGGTTGTGTACATGAAATAAATATGTCAAGAGAAAAACGTATACAATTCGAAAAAGAGACACTAGAGGACAATGACTTACGGCAAATCATAAGCTTTTATAAAGATGGTTGGCCTAAATCAGCCAATTTACCATCGCTTTGTTTAAAATACTTTAGTAAAGTTAAAATGAAATTACTTGTGAAAATAATTTAGTTCAACTTGCCAGTGGCGTTCGTAGCGTAGTTGGTTAAAGTGCGTGGCCGCTATGTCAACGAACCTGGAGACCCAGGTTCGAACCCCAGCAGCGACAGAAAATTATTTGAATTAAAATGATTTTTCTGTACGGCCGCCACCTCTCTGCAGACAATGGCAAACCTCAGAGAGTAATCAAAATGCCATGTAAAGCTTTTTGAGAATAAAAACATTCCGTTCATCGCCGTTCGGAGTCGGCGTTAAGCTGTAGGTCCATTTCTCGGTCAATTGTGTACAAACTTAATAACACGCACAACACAATTGATCATAAGAAGCTAGGTCAAAGTCCTTTCAAGGGCTGTAATGGCCAGTTATTTATTTTTTATTTATTTAACTTGGCGGAAAACTAGTAGTTCCGAGGAAACTCCAAAACCACGTTCTAAAGTGGCTGCATATTTCCCATTCAGGTAGTGAAAAGATGAAAAACAGGGCTCGTATGCTTTTTTACTGCGTGTGCATCAACAACGACATAGATGACTTTGTATTTACTTGCAAACTATGTCA
Source organism: Pherbina coryleti (assembly GCA_943735915.1). Taxonomy (NCBI): domain Eukaryota; kingdom Metazoa; phylum Arthropoda; class Insecta; order Diptera; family Sciomyzidae; genus Pherbina; species Pherbina coryleti. Next base: position 93,899,754 of record OX030948.1, on the reverse strand, counting down.
AAAACATTCAAGTGTGGCCCAAAAACAACCTCTCTTACACCACAAAATACCGGTTTTTCCATTTGAAAGGATTTTTGCAGATATAGCATCTTGTTCAGGAAAAGATTACTTAGTAATTGTGGATTCGTACTCAAAGTGGATTGAAATCTTAAAACTTAAAAATAAGTCGGCAAATGAGGTTATTGCCACACTAAAGCTTATATTTCCCTCTTATGGAATACCAAAAGCCTTTATTTCTGCTAATGTTCCCTTTAACAGTCATGAATTTAAAAAGTGCATGCGGCTGGGTTCCCGAACGCCTCAAAGAGTTCATGCACGATCAACATAATCAGAGAAGACTAACAATGGATGCAGTTGTGATGGAAACTGAAGAGCAAGGAGCAACGTCTACGTCATCAATGCCAACATACCAAGATCCCGATGATTCAACATACGCACCGCCACCGGTTCAAGAAGATATGGATAGAAGCACAAGTTCACAATACGCAGAGAGATACGATTGTTTTAACTTTGCCTTGGTATGTGACAGATTTGGTGTGCCTGATAGAGTAGCATCGGCATTGGGAACCGCTCTTTTCCAAGATTTTAAAATGAAAGATAAGCATGGCAAACCTCTCATCATGGATGAATCGAAAGATCGCAGAGAAAAAGAGAAATGCAGACTGATATTGTTTAAGCATATAACTGATATTGTTTAAGCATTTGTATGTATACAGTAACACATTAAACTTGTACATATATTAAACGGATTGACATAATTAATATAATTGGCTGCAAAAACGATTTTAAAGTGAAAACGTTGAATATGCAATTGGTAAATTGTAAACTACTTTTAGAGCTTTATTCTGCAAGCTTTGAAGCGACTTCAAGACATTTGTATTTTTATAACCATAAATCATAATCATATAACTAAGATGACTTTGTACCCAGGCATAATAAAGTAATATTTTCGTTTTATAGGTTAATTTGTTTTTCATTTTGTATAAAATACCAATTGCAGGGGCTATTTTGCTTTTAACTTCACAAATATGTAAATCCCAAGAAAGATTACTTTGTAACGTTATTCCAGAGTACTTCACATAGCTTGTTTCTGGTATTAAATTTCCATCAATAGAAATGCTAAAACTATTGTTTGTAGCATTGGAGTGTGGTCTGAAGCGTACCAGTTTAGTTTTATTCGCATTTAAAACCAGTTTGTTTATTCTAGCGAACTCAAAAATAAGGGAAACATCGCGTTCCATATGTGATTTTAAAACCAGATCATATTTATAAGGATAAAATATGCTCACGTCGTCGGCGAACAAGTAGACACGACCAGTAAGATTTAAATTAGACAAGTCATTTATATATAAAGAAAAAAGTAACGGTCCCAGGCAACTACCTTGGGGAACACCACATTTAACTTCCAGATTATTACTTCTTACGCCGTTTAGTTCTACATACTGTTTACGATTTTTTAAGTAACTTTCAAACATCCTTAGCTCTTTTCCTACAACACCATAGAATTTAAATTTTTGCAACAATATATTATGATCAACAGTATCAAAAGCTTTCGAAAAATCAAGAAATAAACCTGCAACTCCCTTGAAACCCTGATCTAAGCCATGACAGATATGATTTACTACATTCACAACAGCTTCTTCGGTACCACAACCTTTTTTAAACCCGTACTGGTTCTTGTAAATGAAATTATTGCTGTCGACATATGATGAAAGCCTTTGATGGATCAGTTTTTCAAAAATTCTATCAATAATAATCCAGTGCCACTGGACGAAAGCAATTTACAGTCGAAGCTTTTTAAGTTTTAAGAATTGGAACTACCTTGCTGAGTTTTAAACAATCGGGGTATATTGATGTGTCAATAATTTTATTAAAAATGATCACTAAAATTGGTTTAATTACTTCCCTACACCTAAAAACTAATTTTGGTGAGACATTATCAAATATAGCGGACTTTTTTAAGTTCGAAAGGTAAAACGACTTGTACTTTGACACAAAGTTCTGAGGAGGTTACAGTGGTCACCAGAAAGGGTGGGTAATTGCTGCCTCAAGTCATTGACAGATTGTATAAAATAGTCATTGAAAAGATTAACTTTAATCTAATCATCTAAAATTGTAATACCAGCAGACGACTGAATGACATACTGTTTTTTAGGTGCGTGCCCAAGGCAACTATTTATAAAATTCCAGCACTTTTTTGGATCACCATCGAACTTTTCCAAATTATCATAATAATAATTGTCCCTCGATATTTTGCATGCGGTCCTAATTACTTTACTAATTCTCTTCAGGAAACCGTCACATTTACCATCTTTATTTTTACGTCTTTTCATCAGTAATTTCCGTTTCACCATCATAAGAGCTTGCAGATTTTTATTTATCCACGGCGTTATTTCAAATCTTAGCTGTGATCTGCACTTGCTATATATCGTTGAATGACTGATGCTGTCGGTTAAACAGGATATAAGTTTCTCTGCTAAATCTGAAGAGCTTCCAGAAATCTCGGCTTGTGGCAATTTACAATGCAAGTAATTTTTAGCTTTTACATAATCAAAGTGAGTTTTACTTGTCGATTAGAGACAAAATCGCTACATAATTTGCAGTTGATTATGTTGTGGTCTGTAAGCTTGCACTCAACAGAGTCGATAAAAATTTTATCGAAAATGTTACTGAATATTTGATCAATACACGTTCCACTTACAGGCCTTGTTATCATATTATGGATATTGTGACAATCATAATTCTGAAGTAGTTCAGATAAAACGGAAAATTGAGAACTATGGAACAAGTCAATGTTTGAGTCCCCAACTAAAATGAAAGGCCCACGCGTACTCAAAGCCATAAAGCTCTCCACACTTGTAAGAAATGTGCTAATTTTTGAGAACGATAGAAAGACAGTATTCTTAACGACTCGCCCTCAACTTGAAAATTATCTAATTTAACGGATACCAAGTCAACAAAGTTTTCACTTTTACACGTTTCCATAGAAAACTTTAATTTATTTCTCACGTAGAGCGAAGTACCACCATATCCATCACTTCTGCAGCAATGAACGACGCAATATCCAGGAATAGAGTAGAGCTGTGTCAAACTTTCTTTGAACCACGTCTCTTGAACCGCTATTACATCAGGCAGTTTTGAAATACTTGCAATAAAAGATTTAAATTTGTCAAACTTATCAATTGATGAAGCGCTCCTAGTGTTTACACTAATAATATTTAAGAAAGAGCATTTTAGGTTGAAAATGTAATCATTAAATCTAGAAAATTCATTGAAATATTGATTTTTAATCATGACATCGGGAATAATGTTTTAAATAAAAAACTTAATAATATTTAATAATACAAAATAAAAACTTAATGTGGAGAAACATACGCTAAATCATCATCATCATCCGAGATAATTTCTTCATTAGCTCTTGCGGAACTATTATTGTTCCTTTCATGAACATTGAAATTTGGTGCGAGCACTCCTCAGATAACACACGCCCATATATTCCACAATCTTTAGTAAGAAAATTTTTGAGCAAATACACAATATTTCACAAAGAGGTACCCGACGACTTATAATAGAACGGTATTTTTGGCCAAACATGAATTTACAAATTAATAAATGGACTCAAGAATGTATTAGTTGTCAGAAAGCTAAAGTATGTGAAGCATGAAGAGGGATTTATGATGGATAAAAACAGGATCAATATTTATGCCCTAAGGTGCCGATCTATATGGCAGAATCTAAAAATGGCTTTACGCCGTACTTTGAAAATAAAAAAGGAGTTTCTTTTTGTTTAACCAAAAATTAACTAACTTTATTTAAATTATTCTCTGCTATATAAATCAAAAATACCAGTATTTTATTTTGCTGCTGCTTCCAAAACTCCTCCCATGTTTTCCAATGTAAGTAATAAAACTTTAGTTAACCAATAGATTGATCTATTGTGCAACATCTTTTTGTTAAAGAGTTCTTTTCATTTCTTTCATTCACACTAGTTCTAATAATAATTATGCTGAGCTTGCAAAGTCAATGCAGCAACATTGTTTGCGTCAGTCGCTATGTAATACAAATCGTTTGACCCAGTGCCGTTATGAATGAAAGAAAATAAACAAAACGAAAATTAGTTTATCAATTGCAATTCTTTAAATTGTGCCGAATTTCAATTATACCGTAAGCTTGTTGTGCTGTGCCACTACACCCTTACCCTTAAGCGAAAAATTATTACTTGAAATAATTTTTAAAGATTGGAGAAGTTTAGGAGCAGCTTACATATTAGAGTTTTCATAAACAAATTTTTTTTTTTTGTTACTTGTTTAATTTAGCAATATGTATATAAGAGTTATTTACTTATATAATATAATATACCATAGTTAAAATATTTTTTTTTTGTTTTAAATTTTTTTTTTTTTTTTTTTGTTTGTCTTACAAAAGTATTTTTAAATTCTTAATGTTTAACTATTATAGTCTTTGCTTATAATTATGTTTTTCAGATGATAAATAATATATAAATATTTTTTTTTGTTTGTGCCCGTTTTTGATATATACACCATGTATGTAGGGGCGTATTGTCTTGCAACAATTTATATATGCTGTTAATTTCTACTAGTGAACATTAGATTTATTGTAATTTATAAAGTGCTATTTATGTATTTCTTTAAAATATTGTTGTGCAATAATTTATGTTTACCATTTATATCTACTAGTGAATTTACACCTAATCTATCAATTTTCTTATATGGTCCGTGATAGGGACTCTGTAATTTCCTTTTACTTTCTAAACCTACGAAAACTAAATCACCTATTTCTAATGTTGCTTCATTCTTATTTCTGTCATACTCTATTTTTCTTTTATGTTTAACTGTTTTAATCATATCTCTAGCCCTATTGATAGATGTTTTTAACCTAAGTTTTAATTCATTAGTGTAATCTTCTAAATTATAAATTTTGTCATGTTCATTTGTAATATCACTCGGAAGTGATGGTAGTTTACCAAATATTAGTTCATACGGTGAATATGATGTATCTACGTGAGGAGTAGTATTATACGCAAATGTGTAATAAGGGACCCATTTATCCCATTCTAGGTCATCTGCAAAAGATAATAAATATTCGTTCAGAACCCTATGATTTCTTTCTAGAGCTCCAATAGTCTGATGGTGGTATGGAGTCGAAAAAATTTGTCGCGTGTCTAGCAATTTACATATGTTTGCCATCAATTCATTTTTAAATTCTGTACCGCAATCAGATTTAAGGGTCTTAAAACATCCGTATTTAAGTATGAACTGTTCAACAAGCGTGGTTGCAATTGTCTTAGCTTCTTTTGTTGCGATAGGATGTGCTATGGTGAATTTGGTAAGTTCGCATTGGATAGTTAAAATATATCGATTTCCATTCGACATTTTTAATGGACCTACTGTGTCTATAGATACAGTTTCGAAACTTGTTGTTGGTGTATTCGTTATTGTTAAACTCTCTTTGATATGTCTATGTATTTTATTTCTGTGACACTTTTCGCAGTTATTTATATATTCTTTCACCATTTTTCTCATGTTCTTCCATATGTAGCGTTGTTTTAATTTCAAAATAGTTTTCCTGATTCCTAAATGTCCTCCTGTTCGAGTATTATGATATTCATCTATCAATTTGTATTGTTGCAGTGTACTTTCTATATGTCGTGGAGCTTTGTAAATTAATATCTTTATAGGCGAGGATTTATTCATTTTCAACTTGTTGTACTTTTCTTTGAATGCATTCATTTTAATATTCTCAAATATATAATCTTTGTCACAAAGGGCTAGCTCCTTTATCTGTGATCTATTTAATAAACAATGTAGTTTCTCCAACATCGAATCTAGTTTCGAAGGGTCATCGCTACATGTTATGTGCACTTCATTATTATTTATATTCATAGTAACGTTACTCTTTTCTTTAATAAAAAATTTTAATTTCATTGCTCTTCTTACGTCATTAAAGGATGTGCATTCCCAAATATAGAGGTGATCAGTCTCTTTATGAGATGTGCTGTTCCTGTTAACACGTTCTTTGGTACCCATAATCATTTCACTCGCTTGATTGTCATTTCTTTCCTCATTTTCGTTATTGCTCCTTTTACTTACTTGTTTTGTTTTGCTCCTTGTTATTGCTAATACTTCTTTTTCACTGCTCATAGGAATCATATTTTTTAAAATTTCGCTGTCATATTTTATTCTGGATAATGCATCTGCGTTAGTGTTCATTTTGCCTTGTTTGTATGTAATTTCAAAGTCATAATCAGACAAATCTAATCTGATTCTGGTCATTTTGGACGATGGGTTCTTATGTGAAAATAGAGAGACTAGTGGTCTGTGGTCAGTCACTACTATAAATTTTCTTCCATATAGGTAGGGTTTGAAAAAGTTTATGCTCCAGTGTATTGCTAGGAGTTCTTTCTCTATGACCGGCTTGTTTATATCATGCTTTTGTAATGACTTACTAGCGTATGATATTGGTAGATCATGTCCAATCTCTCCTTGCGAGAGAACAGCTCCTAATGCAAAATCGGATGCATCAGTAGTTACGATAAATGGCTTCTCAAAATTTGGGTACTGTAGGACTGGTGAATCAACAAGTTTATGTTTTAAGCTACAGAATGCTTTTTCGCACTCCTCTGACCAGATGAAGGGTGTCCCTTTTTTGAGTAGGGAATTTAAACATTTTGCTACGGCCGCAAAGTCCGGTATGAAACGTCTGTAATAGTTACAAAAAGCCACGAACCTTCGTACGTCGTCTGCATTTTTTGGTGTTGGTTATTTTAAAACAGCATCACATTTAGCTGGATCTGTTTTAATACCTTTGTCTGTTATTAAATGGCCGAGGTATGTTACTTCCGGTCTGAGGAATTGGCATTTGCCCGCGTTTAGCTTTAAATTGTATTTTTGCAGGCGCTCAAAAACTTTTACTAGATTTTGGTTATGATGCTTAAGTGAACATCCAAATACTATTATGTCATCGACATAGAGGAAAGCTTCTGAATTCAAACCGCTCAAAGCTATTGTAAGCATTCTTTGGAAGCTGTTTGAAGAGATCTTTAAACCAAATGGTAGACGTTTAAAATGGTAATGTCCTTTAGGTAAAGTGTGAATGATTTCTTGTCGCCGAAAGCGAAACATTCTTGCAGACGGTGGTTGAGCACTACATCGACGCTACACTCGACGTTTGTTTCGGTGCCTTCATCAGCTTCTTCAGCCGATGGATTGAAGCCGTCAATCTTGATGTCACCTAAGCTGCGAGATACGAGTCTGCCGTAAACGTCATAAATTACATCATCGATCAATTTCATTTTGTAGGTATCGGCAAACATTTCGTCGCCAGTAATGGTGTCCTTGTAGATTTTCATTTTGTTGCGTTTATAAACAGACTATTTATTGTAAGAAAATTTATTTGAAAATCTTATTCACACCAAAAACGTCACAGGTAGGACCGACATGACGATGCCACGCGCTTAACTTCAACAGCGAAAAGCTTGAACACAATGAAGAAATAAACGAACAACGTTTTAAGAAGTTAATGATAGAATTGAAATTAGACAACAGTACCGAGACCGAATTAAAAGACATATTTAGAAGACATCAATCTATTTTCCATCTTGAAGGAGAAAATTTAACGACTAATAATTTTTATACACAAAAATTAAACTTGTCAGACACAACACCAGTCTATATAAAAAATTATCGACTTCCTCATTCACAATATGAGGAAATAAACAAACAAGTAGAAAATTTAATAAACAATGACATAATTGAGCCCTCGGTAAGCCCATACAATGCACCATTGCTACTAGTTCCAAAGAAAAGCAATGATGACAAAAAAAAATGGCGCTTGGTAGTAGATTTCAGGAAATTGAACGAAAAATTAGTTAACGACAAATTTCCACTGACAAGGTTAGAGGACGTCCTAGACATGTTAGGAAGAGCCAAGTACTTCTCAACATTAGACATGACAAGCTCTTTTCATCAAAAATACCAGTGTTTTATTTTGCTGCTGCTTCCAAAACTCCTCCCATGTTTTCCAATGTAAGAAATAAAACTTTAGTTAACCAATAGATTGATCTATTGTGCAACATCTTTTTGTTAAAGAGTTCTTTTCATTTCTTTCATTCACACTAGTTCTAATAATAATTATGCTGAGCTTGCAAAGTCAATGCAGCAACATTGTTTGCGTCAGTCGCTATGTAATACAAATCGTTTGACCCAGTGCCGTTATGAATGAAAGAAAATAAACAAAACGAAAATTAGTTTATCAATTGCAATTCTTTAAATTGTGCCGAATTTCAATTATACCGTAAGCTTGTTGTGCTGTGCCACTACAACACCGACATACAAAGACATTACCACACAAGATACACATTCCACACAGCCGTTTCGAACACATCCACGTTGACATGGTTGGTCCCTTACCAATATCGAACGGATTTAAATATCTTCTAACCGCGATTGACCGAAATACACGTTGGCCTGAAGCCTACCCACTCAAGAACATAGAGACCGCAACAATAATCGGCACATTCTATAAAGAATTCGTTTCACGATTTGGCGTACCAATAGAAATAATTTCTGACAATTTATTAAAGACATTAACAATTTGTTAAAGACCTTGGTTCTCACCACATTTTTACTACGTCGTACTATCCACAACCAAACGTGATGATTGAAAGATTTCACAGACAATTAAAAGCGTCAATAATGGCTAGTAATAACCAAACTAATTGGTACACAGAGATTCCTTAGATTCTTTTGGGTATAAGATCCAGTCAAAGAAGACATCAAAGCGTCCCCGGCTGAAATGGTTTTCGGTCAAAACTTAAAGCTACCTAGACAATTAGTAGTTCGGAATTATCAATCTTTTAATGCATCAGAAATATTAGCGAAACTCAAACAAAACGTTCAAAATAACGATTCAAACATTTTACATCATAATACAAATGCTGGTCAATACTTACCACAAGCCTTGAAGAGTTGTAAACACGTATTCGTACGAAATGGCACAATACAACATCCACTACAGAATCAATACGAGGGACCGTTCAAAGTACTTGCCAGAACACAAAAAATTTTACAATTCTTAAAAATAATAACACAGTTACAGTTCACATCGACAGAGTCAAACCAACATTCATGGATGGAGACACTACAGAGGTGCTATCCTCCTCACACAGGCCGACAACAAAAAAGGTACATTTTAATCTCTTGGCCAACTCAATTTAATTCTATGGGGGAATAATGTGGTGCTCTCACAAGACACACATATAAAAATACACTTATACTTTATACTTGTTTTTAAATATTGATTATTAAATAAGTTATCAAAAAATTGTTTATCAAAAACTTTCAAAAATATTATATTAGTTATAAAAATTTGTTCAAAGAAAAACATTTTTTGTAAATTATTAATTTTAAAAATAAAATTTCAAAACTAAAAATATTTTGTGTCCACCACAAGCGTGTACGCTCATATGCTCTATCGGCCGCTTTCTGGGGAGAACGTGCAACCCTTGGATGACCCTTGAAGGGGTTATGAGTCTCCCAGCTATATGAGGAACCGGGAGTACTACCTCTTTCGTCATTGCTTGTAGCATTATCTGCTACGGCAGCCAAGTTAGCCAACACCGTAGCATTGCGGTCATTTGATGCGACGACTGGGAGCCCGCTTGTTCACTTCCTACAGTCGCCGATGATACTCTCTTAAATAGAGATTTGGCCTGTCTGAATTTTACCGGCATATTTTCTTATTAATGCAATGAAACGCCTTAATTATGAAAATACTCGAAGTACCTTGTCGTAGTTTTTGAAAAAGTTGTGACCGAAGATGATATCTGCATCATTTATAGAAAGCATTACTATTTATTGTCGACGATGATCCGGTAGTTCTTGTGGTGATGAGACTACCATGGTTGGCCAACACTGCTTTTCTAATAGTAAGCACTCCGGCCCATTGAACCACAGCTTATTTTCTTCAAGCACACTAACATTTGTGTCACGCGATACAAGATCAACAGGATTCTCAGACTGAATATGATTCCACGTAAAAATTGAAGTAAGGGTCTGAATCTTGCTGACGCGATTCGCGACGAATATAGTCCATTGCGCTGACTCTCCGCGTAGTTCAATTAAAGGCTTCAGCAACTCTGACAGCAACAAAGCAGCGCAGAGCTCTAATCTCGGCAAACTGATTTCTTTTGTTGGTTCCACTCGTGATTTTGCACACAATAAGTACGAGCATCTGCTGCCAGGTCGACGGGAAACTGCATAGATGCATGCTCCGTAGGCCTTGGTACTTGCGTCTCAAAAAGCGTGAAGTTCAGTATCGTTGGTAAATGGAATAAACCCTAGAATACGGATTTTTTTGATGAGCGTAAGTTTCTGATAGAAGCTCTGCCATTGTGTGTGAACATCTTGGGGCACGTACTCATAGTCATCAACTAGCACCTTTTCTTCTCTGCCTGCTGGCTGAATGTCTTCGATGATTTGGTTTTTGTTTGAAGCAAATTTTCGCAATGGAAACCCTCCACGCTTGAGGAGTGCTATGACTTGGTTTTTTATTTTTATAACTTCTTTAATTGTCTATCCACCAGTCATAAGGTAAAAAAAAAATGAATAACTGGTCATTTCAGCCCTTGAAAGGACTTTGACCTAGCTTCTTATGATCAATTGTGTTGTGCGTGTTATTAAGTTTGTACACAATTGACCGAGAACCGGACCTACAGGTTTAACGCCGACTTCAAACGGCGATGAACGGAATGTTCTTGTTCTCAAGAAGCTGTACATGGCATTTTGATTACTCTCTGAGGTTTGCCATTGTCTGCAGAGAGGTGGCGGCCGTACAGAAAAATTATTTCAATTCAAATAATTTTCTGTCCGTGCTGAGGTGCCAAACCGGATTCTCCAGATTCGTTGACATAGAGCCCACGCACTTTAACCAACTACGCCACGGAGGCCACCAGTCATAAGGTTACCGACATAAAAATCTCGAAGTGTAACAGCGAATCCAATGGCAAAATTTATTGAATCATCTTGTGCTACTTGCTACAAACATTTTTGTGCCAAATATGGTGCACACTAGGGTGTCCCAAATGAATTTTTTTTTTCGAATTTCATAGTTGCTCAGCCTTTGTTTGAAAGCTTATGAAATCAAGGAATTTTTGAGATTTTTTCAGATTTTTTGGAATATGTTTAGAGGTCGCGCTAGTTGGATTTTCCCTAAAAATCTGGTTTTTCAGAGAATTTTTTTTAAGTTCAATCTTAAGTTGGTCAATAACAGACATTTTCTAAGCCTCTGAGTCATCATTTCGAAAGACAAATATCCAAACTTTACTTAAAGGGCTTACACATCGGCGAATCTGTTCGTCACACGGCGGCCATGTTCACACAAGTTCGCTAGTTAAGAAGTGATGTTCGACAGTTTGTCACACGGTTGGCCGTGTTTACAAAAATTTTTGATTTTCTCTGTCGAACAAGGGATGCTGCCGAAAATGATGACAAACAACAACAAAAATCAATGGCTTGTGTGACGTACAGGTTCCTTCAATTTGAACGCCAGCTTTTTCACACACGTTCGCGCCGCCATGTTGTTCAACGAACCGATTCGCCGATGTGTAAGCCCTTTTAAATGTACATAAATCAAAAGTGTTGCCAATTTTTTTTTTACTTCTTGGTAAACTATATTTAATATTTAATATTCTACTATATTTAATTTTTTCGTGAAATTTGCGAACATTTTTAAAAAAACGCTTAATAACTTTTAAAACTTTCATCAAAATGTAAAAAGTAATGATAGAATTTGAACTATGGTAAAATTTTAAACAATTTTAAATAAAGTTATTGATTTAACTTTTGCCGTGCTGAAGTTATATCCTTTAAAGCTTTGTAACCTTTAATTGAATCGTTAAATCGTTGGTTGGTGCATCGACTATGAATCTTGAAATTGCTAAAAATATGCAACGTGTAAAACTGCCCTTTCAAACAGCTGGAAGAAAGCATATAAATAAAATAAATAACTGGCCATTTCAGCCCTTGAAAGGACTTTGACCTAGCTTCTTATGATCAATTGTGTTGTGCGTGTTATTAATTTTGTACACAATTGACCGAGAAATGGACCTACAGGTTTAACGCCGACTCCGAACGGCGATGAACGGAATGTTCTTATTCTCAAAAAGGTTTACATGGCATTTTGATTACTCTCTGAGGTTTGCCATTGTCTGCAGAGAGGTGGCGGCCGTACAGTAAAATTATTTTAATTCAAATAATTTTCTGTCGCTGCTGGGGTTCGAACCTGGGTCTCCAGTTTCTTTGACATAGCGACCACGCACTTTAACCAACTACGCCACGGACGCCACGCGGAAGAAAGCATGCAAGGTGTAAATCTACTCTAATAATCAGCTGGTAGAGGAATTAAAAAACAAACTTTGCAACAAATATGCTTCTCCATCAAGTTCAACAATAAAAAAACTTTTTCCAAGAAATGCAGTCCTTAAAAATTAATACGTTGAAACCCTCCTCAGTATACCACAGAATCCGCAAAAAGAAACAATTAAAAACGAAAAATAAGAAATTTACTTTTGGTTAATTATTTATTAAATAAATTAAATTAAATTCCTTACACACACTGCTCCTGAAACAACTTCAAGTTGACCTAAAATGGCAACGTAAACTGAATGTCTCCAAGTGTTTGTAACGTTTTTCTGATGAAATATCACTTTGAATTAAAATCCTAGCTGATTTCGTTTTGAAAATATCTCAATTTTTGCATTTTCACATGATTGAACCAACGTTTGCATTAGACAGCGCAATATATTCAAGTATAAAAGTGTTTATATATGTACGTATGTATATATATATATATATATATATATATATATTATACCTACGTATGTGTGTGTGTGTGTGTGTGTGTCTGTGTGTGTGTAAAATATTGAGTATTGGGATATTGTTTCCACACCATCTATTGAGATAAATATCGCGGCGCGTTTTTTTTAAAGTGGTATCCCCTGTAGGCCTATTCCACTATCTGGTCCCGTCCATAAATTACGTAATAACTTTTATACGTAAATTGGGTCAAAGCCTCCAAAAAATATACATCTATCATATATTACAAATGTTGCGAAGTAAATGTGACTGCAGCATTTTTTAAGCGACTTGAGTAAGATGAATCTTCGATAAGATTTATTTTAAATCTTTCCCAATACTTTCTAAATTCCCTGTGAATCGACTCTCCAGCCTGCTCCGACCACAATCCCAAACCATCTCCATCTAGTTTTATAATTGCATCCTTCAAGTGATCTAATATAACATGTATTTTTATCGTCTGCGAGACACCAGTACTTTCAATGGCTTTGCGGAGAGTTATCAAATTTTTATCTAAATCGGTTAAATTGGCTTTTTTAGTTGTAAAACAAGAATGTACAATTTTATTCATTGTCTGAAAAGCACACTCAAAGGGCTTCAAGGCATAAGGTCCAACCGTTTCGTAAATATCGGGGTCATCAAGTTTTGCAGATTCCTTTAAAAGTTGTCTGCATGCATTGCCTTCAAAGATCTCTCCTTGATAATTTTTTGCCACTAGTTTCAACTTTGTGGGCCAAATCAATGCTTTTTCCCGCCCAACAAGAGGTACGATACCACTCCAAAACAAATGATTGACAAATCCCTGCAAAAGATGAAGTTCGGGAAGAACACATTTCTCTAAAACAAACATTTTTTCATCTTCATCACCTTCTTTTTCGACTAAGAGAGGATGATTTACCGTACTGTGGCATTCTTTTGCAAATTTTTTCTGATAGCCAAATTGCTTAAATTTTTTGAAATCTTGCTTTAAATTTTCGAATGTTTTTAAAAGTATATTGTTTTCCTCTTCTTCAAAGTCAATACACTGATTTAATTTGTGCATCTCACTCAAGGTGATAAAACAGTAGGGGCAAGGATAGGTTGCCGATGCAGTTTGTTGACCAATAACTATTAAAATAAGTTTGAAGTCAGCTGTTATGGACGGGACCAGATAGTGGAATAGGCCTACAGGGGATACCACTTTAAAAAAAACGCGCCGCGATATTTATCTCAATAGATGGTGTGGAAACAATATCCCAATACTCAATATTTTACACACACACAGACACACACACACACACACACACATACGTAGGTATAATATATATATATATATATATATATATATATATACATACGTACATATATAAACACTTTTATACTTGAATATATTGCGCTGTCTAATGCAAACGTTGGTTAAATCATGTGAAAATGCAAAAATTGAGATATTTTCAAAACGAAATCAGCTAGGATTTTAATTCAAAGTGATATTTCATCAGAAAAACATTACAAACACTTGGAGACATTCAGTTTACGTTGCCATTTTAGGTCAACTTGAAGTTGTTTCAGGAGCAGTGTGTACAGTGTAGCTCTATACCCTCTACTTGATTTTAAAAGTCTGTTTCAGCAGTTGTGAGACTGATGGAACTGCTTTCCAAGGCCACACCAAATTTTATGACATTATTTACTACTTGCATTTGCTGAATTTTTACTTAGCTTCTTGAAATTATATGTTGTTCTTCCATTCTTCCGGGCCGGTTTGTAAAAAATCAATTGAGATATTGCAGGCTTAAAAAAAAATTAAGGCTGGCTTTGGAAATAAAATCTTGAATTTTTTACTTTTTATTTCTTTACTTTTTATGTTTTTGTTATATTGCCTTGTACAGTAATGTTTTCATTATTTGGCTTATTAATATTTTTTACCTTCAAACGCAAAGTTTTGGTTTCTCTGCGTTCATCAAAAAAGGCTAAGGCAACTAATTTCCCGGATAGGTACCGGATAGTTGAAGTTGATGGAGAAGCATTTTTGGGTGTATTAATGGGGATTTGGGTGTATTAAGTATAATTTGTATGACACTCTTCAGTCAAGAGTAGAGAGAAAAAAGAAATCGAGAAAAACAAGTATCCGGAAAGGAAGTTAACTGTGATGCCAAATTTTGTTTTTTTTTTTCTTGTTATGTGAAATGTCAAAATGACTAAGTGCTGCCCATTGAGCATTAACCCCATTACACGATGCAATAAGATAAGAAATGAAACATTAAGAAGACATTGTGAATATTAATATACTATAATACAAATTACTTAAGTTAACAGGTGTGAAACCTTTTAAAATACAGCTGGTGCAAGAATTGAAGCCACACGACCTACCTACAACGATTAATTTTTGGTGAATGGGCGCTGGCAAAGTTAGATCCACGTTTTTTCGGAAAATTGTGCTCAGAAACAAAGCTCATTTCTGGTTGAATGGATACGTGAACAACCAAAATTGCCGTATTTGGTGTGAAGAGCAGCCAGAAGCATTGCAAGAAATGCATCCCGAAAAGTGCACTGTCTTGGTGTGAATTATGGGCCGGTGGTATCATTGGACCATACTTTTTTAAAGACGACTAAGGCAGGAATGTTACTGTGAATGGTGAGCGCTACCCTGCGATGGTTAAAATTTTTTTTTTCAGAATGGAAGAGCTGGAATGCCTGTCATGTGGTTTCAACAAGACGGTGCCACGAGCCCAATTGAGAGGCGAGTTCTGTGAACAGTTTATTTCACGTTCGGGACCGGTCAATTGGCCGCCTATATCGTGCGATTGAACGCCTCATGTCTATAGGGACAAGCCCGCAACGGGTGTAGCACTGGAAACCAATATTGAAGAATTTATTCGTGAGATACCGACCGATATGTTGGAGAGAGTATGCCAAATTTGGACCCAGCGTATGAACCATTTGAGGCGTATTTACATGAAATCATCTTTAAATATTGAATTATATAGATCGTTCTAAAGATTTCATACATTTCTCTAAATTTTATGTGTTTTTTTTTATGTGTTTGAAATTGTATCTTACCAACGGAATTTCTTGTCCGGATGCACTGAAAATGTTGCAGAAATCCTATGGAGAGTCTATTCTGTCACGTACGCAGGCATTTGAGTGGAACAAATTGTTTAAAAAGGGCCGTACATCAGTTGAAAACTTGCCTCACCCTTCTCGTTTAGCAACATCAATAAACGATGGAAATGTCAAAAAAATAAAGGAAATTGTGTTCGAAAATCGCCGCTTGCCCATGAGATATATAGGTGCCGAGCTTGATATATCGACTGGATCGGCGCACAGCATTTTACATGAGGGGTATTCACGGGTTGATTTGAATTGCAAAAATTCGAAAATGCAATATATATTTTTCGCACTAACGCGTGGACATCAATCAACTTTAGTGTTGCGACTCTGTTAATATGATAACTGCCAATCAAAAGTTAAAAAAGTGGTCAAAGATGAAAGAAGACATTACCACCTAATTCTAAAATCACAAAAAGTTATTAATATCAACGTATAAACTTAGCCTTTTTAAAGTTGTATGGCCTAATTAGCCAAACATAGCTCAACGAAACATAGCCGTTTCCATATGTTTCAGAATGGAAGACGAAGAAAAATTTTATTTATTTTACACTTGCTGTGGTTGCTATATTCGTCATGTTAACCTATTTTACGTCAAGTTTGCATAATCAGACCATTACCCAGATGGCAACTATGTTTAAAAACAATCAAAACATGAATCAGCTGTTAAGGATCACTGTTTGTGCGTTTTCACAATAGGTTTGATCAGTGCGTGATTTCAGAAGAGCTGCCAAATTGCTTCCAATGCATTTTTTGTTGGAATGATCCGAAATTTCGCATCGTCGGAACTGCGTTTCGCATCAACTCGTGAATATTTCTATGATGTTTAAGGCATGCAACGCACACTGCGCTTTTTTCGATTTTAGGATGACAAACGTTTTTTTCTTATTTAACAAAAATAAATTTTTTTCGACAGAAAATATATGAAATATGGAAATTAGTGTCCGACCGAATATTCGGCTTCGGTATTTGGCATATTCGGCCGATTTTACAACTTTCGGCTACGGCTTCGGCCTAAATAGCCGAATATTTTTGCTTTGTAATAACTAAAAATATTTTTATAATTCTTTAGGAAAATTTCAGTATAATTCGATGACTACCGTTCGAAATTCCATACTTGAAAAACTTGTTTGTTTTGTTTTTATCTTTCTTCTGTTCTTCCATAAGTTGGTTTTCGCTCGTTGAAAACTTTATTCAAATGATAAATGCAGTGAGTCCGACCCATGATACAATTACAAGGTAAGCTCATTTTAAGAGGGCTGCTCAAATGAGCAATTTTGCAACAACAAAACTGTAGAAGCTACAAACGTCAATCGAAAAAAGCAACAACAACAATTATAAAAACTAAAAATTAACAGCTGATTTTGGTAACTAGCTCAACCTGCTCTTCAATGTGAACTTTGTAATCATGTATCATAGTCCGACCGATATGGGTTGATAAGATCGTACGATCGTACCAGTTGAACGAACTGGCAGAGAAGTTAAACATTAATGGCATCATTTTATAAATCACCGTGATGAAACGCAACGCTAACGCGGCGCATCACTTTGATTTAAAATCTGCATTTTATTAATCACTACGTTATTGCGTTAACTATGTTACGTTACCACGGTGAACTGTCAGCCAACAGCAGTTTAGGGTTGTCACATGTGAAATAAAACTAGCATCATTATTGCAAATCTTTGAAATATTTAAGATTCACCAAATTCTGACTAGTTGGCAACCATATCAGCTGTTCTTTTCAGCCATCATTAAATTGAAATTGCAATATAAACGCCAAACACTGTCGTACCATTTGCTACCTGCAGTAGTTTTTTTATTTCTTTTAGCAACATTTCGAACTGTTGGTTCCTTGTTGGCTGTCTTTAACCTATATTCAAACGATATATGTAAACATTTAAGAATATATGAGTGAAACAAACAGTTATTACCCTTTCAATGCCAACTTATTCGTTCTAACGGCAGCTCAAGAGCAAGTGATGAAAGTGACAGTTCAAGTGAACGAATTTCAAGTGCAGCGTTTTATAAAATGCTAACTTTCTACTGTTTTCACTACGCTATTGCGTAAGTCAACGCTGAAGATCACGGCGTGAAGCGTTGCGTTTTATAAATTGCGAATTTCAACAACGCAGCGTGAAGTGATGTGCAGGGATTTATAAAATGATGCTATAAGATTTTTACTCGTTCGTCTCATTTGCTTTCGATTGATCATACATGATATACAAAAAAACCGAGTTACGCTAGAAATTTTCTGCGAGATTTCAGTCAGTATTGAATTTCTGTAGCTTTTCTAGACTAGATCGAAAATCGATTTAAGTATCTTCTATGTCACCCTGACGCTACTAAATCAATTACAGAAATATTATCGGCAAAATGACATGAAAGAAATTTAATCAATTTTATATCTAGTCGTAAAAGCTACAGAAATGCAATGCTGACAGAAATCAGGCTGAAAAACTAATACGTTTAACTTGAACTTAATATCTGTCGTTTTTTTTTACTGAAATAACGAAAGCCAGTACTAAATTTTATCATTTTTTGTACTTGAAAAAAAATTTTATTAATATTCGGCTTCGACTTCGGTATTCGGCCGAATACTTCCACTTGGCCGAACATTCGGCTTCGGCCAGATTTCACATTCGGTCGGACACTAATGGAAATGATATGAAATTGATGCTCACTTCTGATATTTTTATGGAATTTTTTAAATTATTTAGAATATTTTTACGAGCAATTTTAAAAATTTCTTACTTAGAAGAGAGAGCATATATTTAAATTTGGTTTTTTTTTTTGTATTTCTTACTGATTAACTTGATTTACAGAACATTGCATTTGTAACAAACAAACAAACAAAAAAAAAAAAAATATTAAAAAACAAAAATTAGGAAAAACGTGGAAGTATGTTTCTAAATTTATTAAGCAGTACTAAAGTTTAGTGGTAAAAATCTAAATATTACGAATAATTATACTTTCATAAAATATAGTATATCTGCCTTATGTGTTTCTTAAAAAATTCAGTGCGCAAAGTTGCGCACAAGAAATTAATTAAAAAAAAAACGCTTAAAAACAAATTTTCCTCAAAAACGCACTTATTTTCAAGGCAACTTCTGTTATTGAACTAAAAGATGTTTGTGTTAATTAACAAAAGTACTTAAAATTAGTAAGATATATTTTTGTTTTCCCCCGGGTATTGACATGTTTCCGTCTGTCCGATTGTCTGTCTGTCTGTCCATCTGTTATGGCGATTATAGCTCTTATACTGAAGCGATCGTAATGAAATTCAAAATAAATGATTTTTTCAAAAAAAATTTAGATCGAGGTCGTAATTCAGTCTATTCGGATGAAAACCTGAAAACTACGCCTACCTCCCATACAAAGTGATCATATAAAAACGATAAATCTCATTAAATTACACAAAAAGTTATTTTTTGACTTGAAATTTTGAACGTATGATTTTATTTTAGATGTTTACTTTTAAATAGTAAAAGTTTCAGAAAAATTTATTGTAAACGAGCGCGCGACTACTGAAGGCGTAATATGTAGTTTAATTTTGAAATTTAGAATATTTCGATAGAAGCCCAGTTTGTTCCCAATAGTAGAGTTTCTCAAACATAACACAATGCAAATAAGCAATAGTGGTTGCTTAAATAAAAAATAATTTAAAAATAGAACGGTGAAACTTGTTTCAAAAAGAAAATGAACCTACAAGGAGCATTTTAAGGTAACCACCTAAATATAAAAATCAATTATAACTCCAAATGTTCTATGTCTTTTCAAATCTCCATGTCTGAGTGATAGTTCTGATTCAGAATAAACACAAAATAACACAATATTAAAACCTTTTTTAATTTTTTTTCGGCATGCATACATGCACACAAGTAAATTAGCGAATATGTGAAATATCATAAAAATAGTGCCTTGACTGTCTTGTTGTGTGGGAAGAAAATCTAAAAGTTTTCCGATCTTAATTATTTTTGGCATGGTGTGTATGTTATTGTTAAAAAATTTCTTTTCTTTTTTAAGTTCAAATATGAGCAAAATTAGTGGGATTTTTGCTATTGAAAAAAGTCACTTCGTATGGGAGGTAGCAGTTGCAGTTGCAGTTGGCCTAAAATTCTTATTTATTTTCAAGAAGTGTATTTTAACACAAGAAGCATTGGTGCAAAATTTCACAGGTAAGAGATAATGGAAATTTTTTTGAGTGAATAAATACACTAAAAAATTATTTACAAAAAAATTCGTTTTTAGTAATATTTAAAATTTGTTATGTATGAAACTTTAATTTGAAGTTGACGCGTCGATATCGGAAGGAGCTAGAAAAAAAAAACTTAAATAATGTGAGTATGGTTATAGTGTGAAGTCAAGTTTAAGTTTGGCAAAAATACAAAAAATTTATGAAGATTTGAAAAAAATATCGCAAAAACGAACATGTTTATCTTGATTTTGTGCAAAAAAAAATATAGAAAAAATAAAAATTTTTGCAATATTTTAGTTCACGCAGAAACTACACAGAAAATAAAAGAATTGATTTATTACCTAAACTAGTTTAGCTAATGTGAAAGTTTCTATTTCACCTAATCTTTTCAACAACTTTTCTACTTACACAGTTAATTTAACAATCATGCATTAGGTAATTCACCTAATTAAAATTAGTTAATTCAACTAAAATTTTGCTTATTAAATCATCTAATTCTTCTAGTTATTTTACCTAATGCAAGTTGTCGATTTGTTCGTACACTAGGGAAATAACGCATATTAGCATTATCCACGCCTCAGTATAAATTTTATATAAATATTTACGTGGATAAATCATATGCTTTCCTTACAACTTGTTTTTTTCCCGTATTTGAATTTTATAGGAGCACAGCGCTCTCCTATAAAAAAAATAATTAAAAACAAAGTGAGAAGATTTTACAAAAAGTAAAGTCTCATGCGAGAATTGAACTCGGACCGCTGGTGTTACAGTCAAACGCTTTACCGCTGTGCTGTTACTCCGTTTGATAACTTGTGAACAAAATGTATATAAAAATATGAGGTCCACAACTCTGAAATTATTTTTCCACTGAGCATCTACAGCAATTTGATTAATTGGTATGTAGAGTAAATTCCTGTATTGGAAATTTAGCTCAATAGATAAGGCGTCGGTTGTTGAAATCTTGAGATCACAGGTTCGACTCTCAGCGGTGGCAAAGAAATTTTTCAGTAATTTATACAATGTATATATCTCTCTCATTCTATCTACTATAAAACAAATCTTTCTTCTCTATCATGTGACGAAATGAAGTAAAGTGACCTAAGGAAAGGAAAGTTTCACTTCAAAATAGAAATTGCAAAAGAAAAAACATATTTTTTGCATATTTTTTGCACGAATGCCCACTTAAGAGTGGGAATGCTATCTAAATAATTAGATGATTTTTCTACACTTAGTAGGTGGCTTGCCTAATCTAAAGTGGTCATAGTTTAAAAAAAATTAGCTTATTCTTCTAATAAATTATGTGTCTTATCTATTTTATGGTTGAAGGTACACCTAAATATATAGGTTTTTTTAGCTACTCTCGCAGTTAAACTACCCAATATAATTGCATATAATTAACATTTAGAAATTGGTAGCGCACCTAATCAAATTCGTTGACTGAAAATCACCGGATTACTTTAGCTGAATTGACTACATTTTTAGGTAAAAGTTCTACTCTTTTTTTTCTGTGTACACATTCGGAAACTTAACAAGGTATAAAAATGTAAATATAAATACATATGTATGTATATCATACATAAAAAATCTTAAAAATTAATAAAAAAAAATGTTTGTAAATAATTTTTTAGTGCATTTATTCACTCCAAAAAATTTATTTTTCATTTTACTCTTACCGTTTTCCTGTAAAAAAATTTAATTTTTCACTCAAATACCGAGCGCGTCAAATAGAAACATGCCCATTGAGGCCCATTAAGGCATGTTGCTACTTGGCGGGCTCGTTATTCGATAATGATCTAAAAAGAGATAATGGAAAATTGGGTATATAAATACACTAAAAAATTATTTACAAAAAAGCTTGTTTTTATTAATATTTAACATTTGTTATGTATGAAACTTTAATTTGAAGTTGACGTGTCGATATCGGAAAGAGCT
Organism: Pherbina coryleti; assembly: GCA_943735915.1. Classification (NCBI taxonomy): domain Eukaryota; kingdom Metazoa; phylum Arthropoda; class Insecta; order Diptera; family Sciomyzidae; genus Pherbina; species Pherbina coryleti. The sequence continues at coordinate 93,877,670 of OX030948.1, read as the reverse complement.
GATGGTTACCATAATAACTAAAGTTTGGCACCACCTCCAAAAACAAAAAAAAACAAAAAATCAAAATAATATGAGTATGGTTATCGTGTGAACTAAAATTTTTAAGTTTGGCAAAAAAAAAAAAATATAAAAAAATTATGAAGATTTGAAGAAAAAAAAATCGTAAAAAAGTAAGTTTTTCTGGATTTTGTGCAAAAAAATATAGAAAAAAAATGTTTGCAATATTTTAGTTCACACGGAAACAATGCATGTGGAAAGTATGCGGTTAAAATTTGGAGATAATAGAACAAGATAACTTTGTGTAACTATGGTAACCAGGTATAAAAACGTCAAAAACTTCAAATTAAAGTTTCATACATAAAACATATTGAAAATTAGTAAAAAAGTTTTTTAAAAATTTTTTTGAATGTATTAATTCACCCCAAAAAATTTTTCCTTTACCTCTTACCGTTTTCCTGTAAAAAAATGTAAAATTGTCACTCGAATACCGAGCGCGTCAAGTAGGAACATGCCTTAAGCGGCGAAGTAAAATGTTCACAGTGTAATCCAAAGAGAGATTGTTTGCTCTCTGAAAGAACTGTGTATGTATTTTTTTTTGACAGACACTGGTCTATAATGAAAAAGGATGTCTGAGATTATATTAAAAAAGTGAATCATGTAAAAATAATAAACTCAACAAATTTCCAAAAATACCGATGAGAATCATAACAACAAGATCTTCACCATTTGAAAAATTGCACTGGACATAGTCGGTCCACTCCCAGTTATCTACAAAAACACCAAATACATTTTAACTTTTGAAGAAAATTTAACCAAATTTACTGAACCCATACCGTTAGAAAATGAAAAAGAAATCACAATTGAGAGAGCTCAACAAGTACTCTATCGATTCGGTTTTCCAGACTCACTATGTATTAACTGGTCAAGGTACAAATTTTATCAGCGAATTATTTAAAGAAGTATGCAAATTATTAAAAATAAAGAAGTTACAAATTACCTCGTAACACCCGCACCCAAACCGGCCACTTGAGCGCAGTCAACGCACCTTAGCAGAATATTTTTGTTATTATGTATATCAACAACACTTAGGGCGATTGAGTCCCATATGCAATATTTGTTTTTAATAATACTTCATATAGCAGCACTTATTACAGTCCACACAAATTTCTTTATTCTTCCAAAATGCCTTATTTGCAAAAAGATCCAGTATTAAATTACAATTACGAAAACTATGCTAATGAACTAAAAGTAAGATTATAACACGAATTTAAAATTGGTAGACAAACTAATATGAATAATAAAAATAAAAAATCTAAAGAATACACCGACAAAGAATCAAAACTAAAAGCGTTTAAGGACCTACTAAAGTTTTTTAAGCGAAAAAAACCCTATATTAAAAGTTTTATTTTTAAGCTTCTGTTTATTTTAGGTACATTTTTTTTTACATTATAATTTTATATGTTTTGAAGAAAAGATTTAGAATTTTTCGATAACAAATATTCAACCATATAGCAGGAATCCATAGTTTAGTAAAGTACCTTAAATATGTGGTGGACACGATTTTTCAGAGCTTGATAATCTAAAAAAAAAAAACAAATGATTAAGGTTCTGCGTAAGCTTTTTGAGCTTTTGATCTAAGATTTTAGAAAAATGTTGATTTTTACCAAAATGGCAGGTAAAAAACTGATTTTTGACTAAAAAAGTAATTTTTTATAGGTTATAAAAAAAGAGCATTTTTCCAAAATAAAAATCGAACGATCAAAAGTACCGGTCATATTTACTGAACAAGTGAAATAAATTTGGTAGCGATCCTTAGCATAGTTTTCGAGTAATGCTGTCCACCGGTTTTAAACAGCCTTTTCGAGAAAAACGCGTTCAAAGTTTGAAAAGTAGTTTATTTAGGTACATATATATTAATTTTTTTCAACTTATATAGTATCATCTATTCTAGGACCATATAAGATACCCTCATCATCAATTGTTGAGTCAGAAATTTCAATTTGCCTCTGTTTTCTCAGGGTCCTTCCGTCACGCGTGGCTTCCTGTACATTTTTGTTTGCGAGAATAATACGCGTGGAATCAACGTTTTTTATAAATGTATGACAGGTTTTGTCACAACTGATGCCAATTTCCACATTGCGTCCCCAGAATTTTATGCCAGGGGGAGAAGTTCTTATTATTACTGTTATTTTTATTTTTTTTTTTTACAATAATATAAGGTTTGTCATTTTTCTGAAGACCATGGGGCCTTTCCCCTCTTTGCTCTCCCTGTGGATACCTATGCTTATGCATTTTTATATAAAAAGTGTGTTAAGGCGTAAATAATAATTTATTGTTATTTTGCTAATTTTTAAATTTTGATCCTATTTTTTCATAATTAAATCTTGGTATATATTTACTCCTTTTTATTACCTTCTAAAAGAGCGTTTCTGAACACTGTATTAAAATGAGAGAACATTGAAGTTACTTAGTTTTTAACCATAAGAGAAGAGTTGAGTTTAATTTCGTTCACTAAGCAAGACAGACCGCCATCAATTTGTATAAAATTAAAATTAATAAACTGAATTGTAAAAACTTAAATCGTGGTGTTCTAATTTTAAACGGAAAATTATAAAAGGTTCGTAAAAACTATTGCTTTTTAACATTGGTGCCGAAACCCGGGACTATAGGAGTCCCACCGCGAAATTTATTAAGAATTTTAAAGAAAAAGTATTTGGCTGGTCTTGCTAGTGAATCGTTGTTGCTCCGCGAATAAAATCGGGAAGGGAAATTAGTAAATTATATAAAAGTCTTCTACGGTGTAGAATATTTGAAAATTTCTTCAAGAACAAATCACGTGTTCAGAAACGGGCGATTTACATTAGCAGCGGTTACGGTACAAATCGAGTGCGTCAGCAGAATCGCAGCAGAGCCTTAGCAAAGTCAAAAGCGACTGCAGCAGAAGCTGTGCGAAACACTGAAGTCGGTAGCAGAAGTTACGCGGCGCATCCGACCCAACAGCAGAAGCTGCGCGAAACGTTTGAGTTAGGAGAAAGCGAATCGTCACAGCATCTATTTTGTTGGACATTTGTCTGTGTGCTAAAAAAAAAATCCCATGAGAAGAGGAATATTTTCCCAAACCCACATACAAAAATATCCCTTTGCGGTGTGTGTAAGAATAGCGATAATACGCTCTCACTGGAAACAGAAAAAAAAAAAATAAAAAAAAAACATTTGACGTTTAGTAAAGTAAACAAACAGATAGTTGGCAAACATTAATAAAGTAAAAAAGCAACGTTTGGCAAATTATAAAAAAAAAAACCATATTAAAATTTTTTTGCGTATCATTTAATTTATTAAATCATGAGAAGTGCTGAGGAAGGCGCAGGTACTGAACAAGATGCTACTGCACAAGGAGATGCTCAAAAGATTGCTGAGTTTAAGACGCTGCGGTCATCTACTAAAGGCAACATATCGCGTTTATTTTCAAGAAAGGCAGAAATTCATCAGTTGAGGAACTGAAATGCAGATTGGGAATTTTGGAGGCCTATTTTAAGCAGTTTCTAAGTGTTCAAGCTAATATCGATAGGATGTGCTCAGAGGCGGACACTGCAGCGAATCTAGCTTTGGTAAGTGATGTAGAAGAATTATATGTGCTTACAAAGTCGAAAATTATGGCACTAATAGCGAAAAGGCGCACATCAGTTGCTGATGTCAGCATGCTTAACACCACGGCTCCAGTTGCTTTAGCGTCGCGTCTACGACGTGAGATAAAACTTCCACGATTTGAAGGGCTGTATGCTGATTATCCCAAATTTATATCAATTTTCAATAAAATGGTTCATCAGGATGAAAGTTTGGAAAACTGTGAACGCTTTTTGATTTTAAAGGATAGTTTAGGTCCAAAGCCACTGGCAGTTATTGCAGACTTTGACATCACGGAAGTCAACTATCCAAAAACTTTGGAACGCCTGAAGGAAAGCTACGATAAGAAGACTCTGATGTTCGAAGAGCACGTTGGAGCACTCTTTGATTTACCAAAGGCAACAAAAGGTAGTTCGGTTCATCTTCGATCAATTGTTAACACGATCAATGCGCGTTTGAGTGCGATGCTATCTCTAGGGGAGTATAAGGATGTCGCTAACGCTTTGATCGTTTTTATTGCTATGCAGAAGCTTGATTTAGAGTCGCAAGTCAAGTGGGAGGAATCGACACCAATCTCTGCTCTTGGGAAAAATGTGCAGCTGTGCTATCAAGAAGATGTCAGAACCTAGAGGCGCGTGAAGCAAAGACCGTTCGTACGGAAAGCAAGCCGTTTGTTACAAAGAATGTGCAGCGTGATAATAGACCCAACTACAGTTTTCCAAAAAAGTTTACACCAACATCGCTTGCAATCGGCAAGCTATCTTGTGACGTGTGTAAAAAAGGTGGCCACGATTTAGCGAACTGCGCGGAGTTTGCTAAGATGATGGTGCAGGAGCGTTACAAAGCAGCGCGCGGCGCAAATGTTTGTTTCGTATGTTTGAAGAAAGGACATTCCTACAGGGGTTGCACTGCAAGCAAGTGTGCTGTTTGCAATCTCCCACATCATAAACTACTACACAGGTTTTCTTCTGCTTCTTCAACGAATGAGGCATCAATGAATGAATCACCATCCACATCTTCATCAACGACGTTGCATACGGCAGTGACAGAAGCAGTAAATGTTTCAGAAGTATTTCTTGAGACTGCTATAGTATTCGTTGAGGACGTTTATGGTCAAGATTACCCTGTACGAGTGATTTTAGACTCAGACTCTCAGATAAGTATCTTGAGCGAGAAAATGGCTTCAAGACTAATGCTGAAAACGACTTCGTGCTGTCTAGGTGCAAGCAGCGTGGGAGAGATAAGTACACAAATCAGGAAAAAGTCGCAAATCATTGTTAAATCAAGATTTAATAATTTTAAAACAACATTGGAGGTTTTCATTATGCCCAAGATTACTGGCCCAAAACCTGATGAAATCGTGGATGTGTCTCAGTGGAACCTACCAAGAAACATTGAGTGGGCAGACCCGGCTTTCAATATTCCAGCGCCAGTAGATATGCTTTTGGGTGCTGAAATTTCCTTGGATTTAATGTCGGTTGGGCGCATAAAACTTGGAGAAAACTTGCCACAACTTTAGAAAACGCTGTTAGGATGGGTTGTCTCCGGAGCCTCCAGACGGTCGTATTCTGACTACGATAAGATCAAAAGTTTTTTAGTTGACTGTAGCAACGCTAAAGAGGTGGTGCAGCTTGAGAAATTGGTGGAACGATTTTGGCAGCTGGAACATATAACTTTGAGTACTTCATTTCTTACTGAGGAGGAAAAAGAGTGTGAGTTGATGATAACGTGGTCCGTGATTCAGCTGGGAGATTTGTAGTAAAAATACCATTTAAAAGCAATGAGTTGGGTGAATCCTACCATATTGCAGAGCGGCGATTTCTGTCCCTTGAGCGGCGGCTGGACAAGGACCCTGCAACAAAAAATGCGTATAAAAACTTTATTCAGGAATATTTACAACTGGGACATATGGCGATTGTTGAAAGCAAGGATAAGTCAAAATTGAAGTATTTTTCACCAAACTTCGAGTTGCATTTGACTGTAGCTGCAAAACAAGTACAGGAATCTCATTGAATGATGTGATGATGAAGGGACCTGTTGTGCAAGATGATTTGCTGTCGATTGTTTTGCGCTTTAGATGTTGTAAATATGCGATAACAGCGGATGTGACAAAGATGTATAGGCAAGCATGGGCCACTGATGATGATTCCTATTATCAGGCGATTATTTGGCGTAATTCATCGAAAGATGAACTAAAAGCATATCGTCTGCGTACAATAACGTATGGTACTACAGCCGCACCGTACTTGGCTACCAGGTACCTGAAGATGCTAGGACAGGATAGTTCTGCAGAGTATCCACTGGAAGCAAGTAAGATTTTAAACGATTTTTATATGGATGACCTTATCTCAGGCGCAAACTCAGAAGAGGATTTATTTAAAATTTATGATCAGGTATCCACAATTTTGAGCACAGCTGGGTTTCCATTGCATAAATGGCACTCAAACAACAAACAATTTCTTCGAAAAGTTCCTGAAGGAGATAGGGAGAAGCCGCTTCGAATGAATGATTCTGAAATCATCAAGACTCTTGGGATTATTTGGGACCCTACAGCAGATGTGTTTCGTTATGTGCGACCTAATATAAATCCGGGCAAAACTATCACGAAGAGAATTGTGCTAGCTGAGTTGTCATCGTTGTTTGATCCCTTGGGGCTCATAAACCCAGTCATCGTCAAAGCTAAGGTTTTCATGCAAGACTTGTGGATTCTGAAGTTAAATTGGGATGAGTCGCTCCCGATGGGCTTACATTGCTATTGGGATGAATTTCGAAAAAATCTGAGCTCTGTGGAGGACGTAAGAGTTCCCCGCTATGTACTAGCAGCAGGAGGTTACGTTCACGTGGAGATGCATGGATTTGCTGATGCATCCATGTGAGCTTATGGGTGCTGCATATATATAAGGTGCGTTGGATTCACGGCGAAGTCAACGTTCAACTTTGGAGTGCGAAATCGAGAGTAGCACCAGTTGTAACAAAATCCCTTCCACGGCTGGAGCTATTAGCTGCCGAGCTTTTGTCGAAGCTGTTGGTAAAGACTCAAAACAACTTTTCAGTACCGGTTGATGCTGTTTATCTGTGGTCTGATTCCGAGATCGTGTTGGATTGGTTGAATCTGCACCCTTCTGCGTGGTCAACGTTCGTAGCGAACAGGGTTGCGTCAATTCAGAAATCAACGAAGACTGCGATCTGGCGGCACGTGCCATCGAAGATGAATCCGGCCGATATAGTATCGCGAGGTGCGTATGCAGATGAACTTGTCGGATGCTGTTGGTTTTCTGGTCCGGAGTTCTTGTGGGCGCCCTGCGAAGAGTGGCCTCCCCATAAGGTGCGTGCCAGAGCAGCAGAATTAAATGAGGAGCGGCGAAAGACAGCAGCATTTCTCCATATGCAGTGCGAGAAAAACCAACTTTTGGAGTGGATTGAGAACCAAAGCCAGTTTTAAAAGTTGCAGCGAAGGGTTGCTTTGATACTTCAAGTCGGTCGGAGAGGCAAGGGGCTTTCAAGAATGACAGTACAGTTGTTGGACGAGGCTCTGGTTCGCATAGTCTATTGCCTGCAGCAGCACTACTTTCGCGCTGAATATCGCAGTCTAAAAAGTTGTGGAGAAGTTCCAGCTACAAGTAAGTTAAAAAGTTTAAATGTATTTATTGAAAGCAGTCATGGTGTAGACGTATTGCGAGTGGGAGGGCGACTTCTAAATGCAGAGACTCCGTATGACGCCAAGCATCAAATACTACTGCCGGGAGACAATAACTTTGTTAAATGCTACGTAAAGTTTGTTCATGAGAAAAACTATCATGCTGGCACACAAGCGTTAATGGCGATAATGCGACAGAGATTTTGGATTATCAACGCAAGAAAACTGGTTCGTGCAGTGACTGGCAAGTGTCTGCTGTGTTTTCGAAGTCGACCAAGACTGCAGCGACAGCTCATGGGCGATCTGCCCGAAGCTCGAGTAAACGTAACAAGACCATTTGCTACTGCTGGTGTAGATTTTTGCGGACCAATAATGACCACCTATCGACTACAGAGAGTACGGTTTACCAAAAGTTATATATCTGTCTTCGTCTGTTTTGTAACCAAGGCGGTACACCTGGAGGTAGTGTCAGACTTGACATCGAAAGCTTTCATCGCAGCACTGAAAAGGTTTGTGGCACGGCGCGGCTTGTGCTCTCGTCTTTATTGCGATAATGGGACAAACTTTGTTGGAGCTCGCAGGGAACTAAAAGAGTTCAAAGAAAGGTTCCTTGAACAGCAGACGCAGAAAGAAGTATCGGAGTACTGTACCGCAAATAGTATTACATTCCACCACATACCACCGCGCTCTCCTCATTTTAGAGGATTGTGGGAGGCAGCGGTGAAATCAGCTAAGTATCACTTAACTCGTATTCTAGGTGATTCACATTTAACTTTTGAGGAGCTCTGTACTGTGACAGCGGAAATTGAGGCGATCCTGAATTCGCGGCCATTGACTGCGATGTCCAGCGATCCAAACGATGAAATAATTCACAATAACAATCTTAAACCATTCTCCGATTAAAAACTCACTTCACTCAATTCAACAATTAGTAACCTCAATATCATATTTCCAATTAAAAAAATATATCCTTTCATTATTGAGATTTTGAAAGAACATATCACAAAAAAAAATGATAAATATTATGTTAAATAAATACATTAATAGTATAACATAATTAATAAAAATTATAATTTTGGTTAGTTTTTAAACAAAGAACTCCATACCGCCAAGGTGTATATCAGTTAAATAAGCTGAAGCCTAAACGGAATCGTGGAAAAAGAAGAATAAAAAAAAAAAAAAAAACATCTGCAAGATTTGAGTAGTAATAGTTGTGATCAATCTTCAAAAAAATGTATACAATTAGAGCCGTGTCTGATAGTTATAATACGATTGGGTTGCCTTCTGATGGTATGTAACAGAAAGTAGATAAAAACTCTCCAAAAGTTGCTAATAATAGAAAGATTTGTTCTCGGCCAAAGAAAATGCCTAGCAACTTTCTGGACAAATTAACAGAATGGGTAAAATTTAATTAGCTGAATGGATCACAACGAAAATCACTGATGAGTTGGAGTAGCGGCCAACGAAATAGCTGCCTAGTCTGCGTTGTGATTGTTCTATAGAGAGTTGTTGTTGTTAATTGGTTTCTTCATTAACATCCTGGACCTCGAGCTCAACAATTGTTCTTAACCTATATTAAATAAAAATATTAATGTATGTTTGTACAAAATCTCAAATTTTGAGAAAGCTCTTCACTCTTCAGTGCATTCAAATAAATAAAAGAAAATTTATCAATCCCTCTTTTCCCGCCCACTAATCCATAACGAGGAATATTTCAGACGGTTTAGATCGTATTAGACTGTCGGCAATTGTATTAAAGATGGGTGTGGTTTAACTATGATATGATACTATAGTCAATCGGTGGGTTATTCCATATTCGCCTTTGCTATCTAAAACATACAAAGCGCACATAAATGTGGAATACTGTAACTCAGTTTAATCGATGAAATACATTTATGTATATTAGTATGTAAATAAAGGCACTGACATGGCAGTTTTTGACGTACAACCAGAAAGAAATGATAGGAATGCTTTCATAGATATAGATGAAATGACACAGTTTCAAACAGGAAGATACATAAGCAGCAATGAAGCTGTATGGCGAATTCTTTCATTTCTTTCCTTCATTAATGAACGAAGTCCAGCTTTTTTTCACTTACCAGTGCATCTAGAAAATGAACAACGCATTTGTTTCACAGCTACAAATGTACCTGAATCCACTGGCTGCAAATGCTTTGATCACGTTATGTCAAAATTACGTGATTGCGAAAATACTGTTATATTCTGAAGAGCCTTCGTATTACACATGGAAGGCGAGTAGAAAATGATTTAAATGACGACGAACAAACTGGTATATTCAAATAAACTACGATAGGCAGACTGTACACCGTGCGTCCTAATCAAGATTAATGTTGTTGGTATATCAGTTGATCTCGTCCTATTGCCGGTGTCGGTGTAGTTTATTTTATTGCTGTGAAGTGTTTAGTGTTTTTTAATAATTGTTTCTTTAAATTATTTATCAATATAATCCAGTGAAGTGCTAAGTATTATAACTGTTTTAAGTGAATTTGTTCATATTTTAAATAATAGAGAGCTGCATGAATTCATTCATATCATCTCTCTTCAGTGGGTGCAGTACTGAAATTTACTTTATTCAAATCATTCATGCAGACTAGAGTTCCGTGCAATAAAACATCAAAAGTTTAAAGAGAGCAAGAGTATAACACTCTAATCTTCTCTTAGTGTGTTTCACTCTATTTGCTTTCTCTCATGTTCTGTGCTTTCGAATAGATCGAAGCATTTGCAGTTGAAGGTGTCTTATATTTCATGGGTTCAGTGAGTGCAGTGAATTATTTGTAAAGTGTTTCTTCTGTATTGAATAAATAACTCATGAGTTAAAATGTCAGAGAATGAAGTAAGTTAATTTAAAAAGATATTTTGTGTATAATTGGAAGAATTTAACACCGGTTTACGGAAAATTAGAATAAAGTGCAAACCATGATACAATTATACAGGTAGCATTGATAAGTGTTGATTTTCTCAGCAACAAGGAAACCAGCATCTGTCAAAAACAGTTGTTCGTGCAACAAAAGTGAAACAAATGTGAAAATAAATAAATTCTACAAAATATGTGCATTAATAAATTAACATTTATAATAAAGAAAGTTGTGAAAAAATTATGTGTCATATGTGTTTAACGTTTTCCAGTCGGTAGTATTTTAATTTAAATTGAAAACTTATTTCATTTCGCCCATATGCATCTGCAGCTGCTGAGGTTGCTGCATTTAAATGTTTTCAACTTTTTCTTTTATCTTCGTTCGAGTTCGAGTTATTATAGTAATAATAACTCACTATTAATTAAATAAAATATGCAATATTTTGTAAGCAAATGTTTGGTTATTTGCAAACTCTGAAACATAAACAATGGCGAAAACATAAGCAATAATTGAACTCTCTCTTTCTTCAACTTTTTTTTTTTGACAGATGCTGGTTTCCCGAGCAATTGTCAATACTACCTTGTATTATTATACCATGCGTGCAAACTAATTTCTTGTCTATACTTTATTATGAAGTCATTGTCTTAAAATTTGTTAACTGTAATTGTCAATTGTTCTTATACATATTTTTCTTGGGTTAACCGTTATGTAGTAATAACGCTTTGATTTTATCTTATAAATATATTTTATTTTATTAATCAGCTATCGTCGAGAGACTTGCTTACAATAGAGGAATCCTTTATTAATATTGGTGATTTGAATAGCACTGTTATCAAAAATAAAATTTTAAGCGGTGAATTCAAAATTAAAGAAAAAAGGGGAAGAAGTAAAGTATGGGAGGTTTTCGGAAAAATTGAAAGTGGGACTGGAGAGGAAATTCAGAATTTAGTTGCATGCAGACTCTGTAAGAATATTTATAAGTTTAACCAGAAGAGCACTTCAAATCTTGTTAAACATAAGTGCTATATTACTTCTAAACATCAAGATGATTTTACGGACCAAAAAATAGAGGTAGATACCGAAACGAAAAAAATTGGTATTCGTATTATTACCCAATGGGCAATAGAGAACTGCCGTTCGTTTAAAATTGTTGAAGACTCTGGCCTTAAAAAATTAGCAGAATTTTTAATTTCAATTGGGGCACGATATGGAGAGCATGTTGATGTAAATAAATTATTACCGAATCCAACAACAATTTCGAGAAATGTGGAAAAACTAAGCCATGTCTATTTCACAAAAATAAAAACGGAAGCATTAAAAGTTAATCACACGGGATATGGGCTAACGTCAGACATATGGACTGATAGTTATTTAAGAACTTCATACATATCTTTAACAATCCATTTTATAATAAATAAATAAATAACTGGCCATTTCAGCCCTTGAAAGGACTTTGACCTAGCTTTTTATGATCAATTGTGTTGTGCGTGTTATTAAGTTTGTACACAATTGACCGAGAACCGGACCTACATGTTAAACGCCGACTCCGAACGGCGATGAACGGAAAGTTCTCGTTCTCAAGAAGCTTTACATGGCATTTTGATTACTCTCTGAGGTTTGCCATTGTCTGCAGAGTGGTGTCGACCGCACAGAAAAATTATTTTAATTCAAATAATTTTCTGTCGCTGCTGGGGTTCGAACCTGGGTTTCCAAAGTTCTTTGACAGCGGCCACGCACTTTAACCAACTACGCCACGGACGCCACATTTTATAGAAAATGGAATATTGATAAGTCGACTTCTTGGAATGAAGTCAATGGATGAAAGATGCACAAGTAAGGTTTTCTTTTATATGGTGTAAATACATATGTGTTTTGAAAATGTCTTTAAAATTTTCAGGTGAACATATTTTTGTAAAGGTTCGTAATTTTTTTTTTTTTTTTTTTTTTTTAGCTTTGAACCAAGGATTTCAGGTGGAATACCTATTCAGTCAAGTCTGCCTTGGTTCGAAATAAGGTGATAGTTTAGTGGGAAGGAAAGGCCAATCAAGTGAAACATGTGTAGAATGTTCAAAGCGTGGTGGAAAGCCAAAGAAACATGTGAATTTGAATCAGAGGTAAGTGTTATGCCTTTACCTCAGTCAATTCAAGTTATAAGGCAATCTCATCCACAAACTTCTCTACCATCAACTACAACTTCAAGTCGTAAACATTGATGAATTTTAAATTTCAGTTGATTAGAAATGAGGAGAGAAAATTTAGAAAGGTTTTTAAAGCGAAGGACCATGGCCTGGCCGGGAATCGAATCCGGGATCTCTGGGGTGGCAGTCGAGCACGCTAACAACTCGACTACCGAGGCGCCCAAATTTGTTAAATGAGTTCGGATGTGAACTAGACGAAAAGGCCGTTATAGTTACGGATAGGGGTGCTAATATGGTTGCAGCTTTTCGTGCGCACAATAATATTTTCTGCATTAATCATTTGCTGCACAACACGCTTGAAAAATCAATGAAAGCGGTTCCTGAAGTGGCAGAATTGTGCATTATGTCATCCAAACTTGTAAAGTTCTTCAAAAAATCCGGTATCAACTCCAATTTGAAAACATCTTTGAAAAGCTTTTCACCCACGCGATGGAACACTATATATTATTTATTGGATAGCATTGAAAAAAATTGGGTGGAAATTATTAATATTCTGCAAGAAAAAGGAGAATTGAACAGAATAAATAGCTTTAATTTGAGTAATTTAAGGTCCATAATTCAGATTTTGGTCCCTTTCGAAGAAACATCTAAGAAGTTAGAAGGTCAAAATTATGCAACCATTCATTTAGTCATAGTATATATACATCGCTTGAAAAAGGTTTGTCAAGTCGAAGGCGGAGATGCCGATGTTGTACGAGAATTGAAAACAAAGCTTCTTTTTTACTTGGATACTCTAGTTTTAAAAAATTTAACAATATATCACAAAATTGGTCTTTTCCTTTTTCCACCAGCAAATAAGCTACTTCAATTTAATGAAACCGAAAAAAATTCGATTCTATTTGAATGCAAAAAATTAATGCATAGTCTTTCTAATATTATGAATGAACACGCAGAAGAAACTCCTTCGACATCTTTGCAGTTGTCGCATAATTCTGAGCTCTTCGTTGACTTTGTTCAACAAAACGAAATTTTAACACATGAAGAAAAGATTCTAAGAGAGTTGCAGAAATATGAACACACAAATATAATTTTTCATGATAATTTCAACTTGCTGAAATGGTGGTATATACATAGAGAGGAATTTCCTCTACTTTATAAAATTAGCTGCAAAATATTGGCGATACCTGCAAGCAGCGCCGCATCTGAAAGAACTTTTTCTCAAGCAAGGCAACTTATCTCCGAAAAAAGAAATATTATTGGTTCCAACCCTGTATCAGTGAACCAAATTATGTTCTTACATGCAAATATTGATTCAACGGATATATATAATGAACTACACAAAGATATAAATATTACAGTTTTTTACCTATTACTAATTTCCTTTTATACTGTTTAATTTTATTTTAATTTTTAATTACTTATGTGTACAAAATTAAATAAATAGTACAAAAGGAATAAATAATACAAAATGAATAAATACTGAAAACTGCAATTTCAATTCCATGAATATAACCATTACAGTTTCAAATATATAAATTCTATTCAAAGCTTTTCATTTCATTCAGTAAACTCACTGCATTGCACTCAATTTTCAAACACTTTCTTAAGTGTGCACGCTCTGATAGGTGGACAGCACTCAAATATATTGATTGTCTTTTGTTTTCATTTTGCTCTTGCTACAAATGATGAATGCTCTCATTAATTTGTTTCACTCTCTTAGAGAAGATGAGGGTAAGTATTTGAAAAGCAAATGAATGCTTTGAGACTCATTTCAAACACATTCATGCAGCTCTCTATTAAATAAGTTTTAATTTATTTGTTTAATAAGTGTTAATTTAGTTCTTGTTGTAATACTTGTTAAAAAAAAAAAAAAACAACAAAATAGTGCTTGCTTGTCTGTCTTGTTTTTTTTATTTTTTAATTCCTCTTTGTGTGGTGTTGTTTTTCTTAAGCGTAGTGAGCGTTTTTCAATTGTTGTTACTTGTAACTGTATTCGTTCACTGCACTCTTTTGAGTAAAACTGAGAAGCACATTCTGAGTCAAACTGAGAAGCACTTTTTGAATTTAAAAACATTTGCTCAGAATCTTAAATTTTCATTTATTTTTTTCAATGGATTATTTTTCTGTTGACAATATTGCTGCTTGTTCTTTGAACGAGCAGTGTAAGAGCCAAAATATACTGTACCCGATGTTCAGTTGTTCTGGTCCTTGTGAGCAAATGTTCCATTCTTCTTGTGTTGGCATTTCAAGGTCGTGTGCTGATAGTTTATTGTCTGTCCGTTCTGGGCTTCGCTGGTACTGTCCTTCGTGCAGAGCCCTTTCTCCTGATGAGATATTTTTAAAAATTAAAACTTTTGGAGAAAGTCTTAACTTGCTGAATAATGATTTTAGATAAATTTTGTAATTTTTTAGCGAAGTTAGTGCCGCACCTAATGACAGTATCACTAGTGAAACTTCTACACCGGAAAATATTGCGCCTCTCTCATCTGAGATTGCTTTTTCTGGAACTTTGCCGGTTTCATTAGGAGAAGACCCAATTAATTCTAAAGCACAGAGGAAAAACAAGAAAACCAAAAAGAATAATAATAAACGCCGTAAAGCGTCCCCTAGGTCTCCCAAGGCAAAGCACCCCTCAGCAACGCCTCTTACACCTCAGCAACCAGAAATTAATTTTTCAATAACTTTTTCTACACCTCCTACTATTCCTCCATTGTGTAGTAGCTCCAATGCAATTTCAACTGCGCCTAATAGTCATTTGACTTTGAAGGCAGTGTCGAGGACTAAAAACATTTTTGTTTCACGTCTACAGCCCGACACATCATCTGAAAATATTGTGACGTTTGTTAAACAAAACCATTTAGTTGCTTCAAATGCATTCTGCTCATGTAAGAAAATAGGTAATAAGCCTTCCCACGCCTCTTTTATTTTTACAGTTGTAGCTGAAGACTTTGCAACTGTACTTAACTCTAGAATGTGGGCCGATAATATTCTTGTTAGTGAATTCAAGCCTAAAAATAACTCTCGTAGGACGACCGCAGCCGCCCGTCAGACCCAAAAAAACTAAATAGGCTATCCCTTTACTATCAAAATGTAAGGGGATTGCGTTCAAAGACGCAAAACATATTCCTGTCGTCGCAGAATTGCTCTAAGGATATTATTGCGTTAACAGAAACGTGGCTGAATGGAAGCATTACTGAATTGGAATTGTTTGACAATAGTTTTCAAGTATTTAGAAGGGACAGATTCACTGACAATAGTTCTTCTGTCGGTGGCGGTGTCCTTTTAGCTGTACGGAACTGCTTTGTGAGTTCCCTTGTTGATATTCCCTGCTCATCTAACATAGAACTAATATGCGTTAAAGTTATACATTGTAACTCCAATGTATATGTGATAAATGCGTATGTTCCTCCGATGAGTAGTGCAGAGGTCTACGCAAGCCTTGCAGATTGCGTTGACTACGTTGTAAATATACTTGACGTTAATGACGACATTTTATTATTGGGTGATTTTAATCTGCCTAACTTAAAATGGCATTCTTCTGACGATGATACATTTTATTGTGCATCAAATTCGAAGACCCGCCAAGAACATATATTTGTTGACAATATATGTTCTGACTTACAACAAGTTAATTGTATTTATAATAGTTTGGAAAGACTTCTTGACCTGGTCTTTACTACTGACAGCAACAATGTCATTGTTAAGAGGGCCTTTCATGCTCTGTCAACTGTTGATGAATACCATCCACCATTGAGCATTTGGTATAAATCGGACAGAGAGAGAGTATAGTTAATTCAAGTTCGGAAGACAAAGTTTATGAATTCAATTTTAAAAAAGCTGACTTTTTGAGGTTGAATCATTTACTTCATAACAAACTTAATGTTCTTTTAGAGTATATAAATGGAAATAATCTTGATGATTCCATTAATTTTTTTTATATGGAACTCTTTGCTTTGTTCTCTCAGTCCGTTCCATATAGGCTCAAATATGAAAAAAATTCTTCGTACTCCTGGTACACAAAGGATTTAAAAACTCTTCGCAACAACAGGAATAAGGCATGGAAGAAATATGTCTGTAGCTTAGACTCAAATGACCTAGAAACCTACAAACGTTTGTTTCTGGAATTTAAAAATAGCTCAGCTGCATTGTATAGTGAATATTTAGACAATATTAAGCTGAGAATATTGTCTGATCCAAAAAAGTTTTGGGGATTCATAAACACAAAGAAGAAATCCGATGGATTCCCTTCATCTTTCAAAACTCCTGATGGGTTTACTGACGATCCCGTCAAAATTTGTGGCTTATTTGCAAATCTTTTTAAAGAGTCATTTTGCTCAGATTCTTTTGATCCTGATGAAGATTATTTTGAATATATGAATTCCGCACCCAGGGTCTCTTTGGGACCTATATACTTTACATCAGAGGATATACTAAAGTATATTGGATCAATCTATGAGGATTTTGGTGTTGGACCTGATGGAGTTCCTGCCGCAGTGATAACTCAATGCAGTTCCGTTTTGTGTCAACCTCTATCTTTATTATTTAATAAATCTATTAACGAAGGCTATTTTCCACTTTTTTGGAAAAATTCATTTATTAGTCCAATTTATAAAAAAGGTTGCAGGAATGAAGTTATAAATTATAGGCCTATCGCTAAGCTTTCATCGATTCCCAAACTTTTTGAGCGAATGGTTTACGATCGCGTTAAGGTTCAATGTGGAGAAGTTTTAACGACTCGTCAGCATGGTTTTGTTAATGGCAGATCCACTGTGTCTAATCTTCTCGATTTTACAACATTTTGCTTAAATTCGATTGAATCTGGTAATCAGGTCGACTGCATCTACACTGACTTTAGTAAGGCATTTGATAAGCTTCCTCACAATCTAATTTTATTTAAGCTCACGTCTATGGGATTTCCACAATATTTTGTTAGCTGGATTAAATCGTATTTGTCAGAGCGATCTTATCAAATACGATTCCGAGGTGTGTTGTCTTCTGAGTTTATTGCGGAATCCGGTGTTTCGCAAGGTAGCTACCTTGGTCCACTTCTGTTTATTTTAGCAATTAATGATGTAACACACATCATAAAAAACTCTCAACTGCTTATTTATGCAGATGATATGAAAATATACAGAACAATAAGCTGACAAGACAGTTTAGCCCTACTCCAGTCTGATCTGAAATCTTTTGAGGTTTGGTGTTCTAAAAATAATATGTTTCTTAATCCAGATAAATGCCAAACTATGACCTTTTCGCGTAAAAGAAACAATTTAATTATCAATTATCAAATTAAAGATACTGCCTTAAGTCGTGTGGATGTCGTGAAAGATCTCGGTGTATACATGGATTCTAAGCTATCGTTTAACATCCATATTGATTACATTTGTAAAAAATCATCTTCAATGCTTGGATTTATAAAACGCTGGGCCAAAGAGTTTAATAGTATGATTACAACTACAATGTTGTATTATGCAATTGTGCGTCCTCACTTAGAATACGCAAGTCAAGTTTGGTGCCCAAGTTACAATGTGCATGTTGATCGTATAGAAAGAGTCCAAAAACGTTTTGTTAGGTTTGCTCTAAGGGGCCTAAGTGGATTTGACAATTTAAACCTTCCTCCTTATGAGGATCGTTTAAAACTATTAAAAATGCAATCACTGAGTGAGCGAAGGAAGTCTGCAGATATTGTCTATTTACACCAACTCATAACCGGTGTATTCGTTTCTCCAGAACTTCTTTCTCTTATAAATTTTAACTCGAATCGGAGAAGCAGTAGAAACGCTAACAATTTAATTTATTTACCATTTAGTTGAACAAATTATATGTTAACTGCTCCATTAAACCGCATGAGTAACTTAGTTAACAATTGCAACTTTTTTTATGTTAACTTGTCAAAAGGTCAACTCAAGAGTAGATTAAAAACTATTGTGTAATTCCATGGTTATGTGTCTGCATGGTTAGTCGTGACGTCTTGTGTTGTCTGCGAGCCCAACCACTGTGTTGGTGGGTAAATTTTTCCCACATAAACTCATTTTGAGCCACTATTACAAATATCGTTGAAAATCTCAAAGATTTTTGGGTTGTGGCTTTGAATGGGTGAATGCTGAGAATGTGCGAAAAAGCTGTAGTAGCTAAACTCTATTGTTATTGCATATGCATGTTGTTGGTATATGCGCCCGGTGTAACATCTTTCCAGCCACATGCCAATTTTTGCAGTGCATGTCAAGCTATGAATTTATTGGAGAACGATTGACACTGTGATGTATGCATTAATTACCCTTGCAACATGTCACATCCAAATCAAATTTGCACATTATTTGCAATCATATTGACCGCGTGCTCGACTTCATCTCCAACAGAGTTATGGGAGAAATATAAATCGCACATAACTGAAGATATTCTACGTCGAATACGTAAAGAAAATTATTGATAATTATTGAATATTTGTGCTTATACCCGCGAATAAAGTTCGCAATCAAATGGGAATGCATCACTGAATCAATTTGCTGCTGCTTCGTTCGATGTAGAATTGCGTCATGAAAAAGGTTACAAAACAGCTAATCCTTAATCGTATGTGCAATTTAATATTCCTAAGCTAACCCTTGAGCAAAAAAGGGATTTACAATCAAATAAAGCTAACTGTCAATAATGGAATTGGAGAATTCTGTTTCTTAGATGTGCCAGGAGGAATTGATAACACATTTATAGTTAAATTAATTCTGGCAGAAATTCGATCCCAAATACATAGCTTTAGCTCTTGTGACGTTCAGTATAGCTGCGAAATTGCTACCAGCTGAAAGAACTACTCATTGCTATTGAACATGCAATTAATTGAAAATCCCACGTGCAACATTTCTAAAGTACTCGGCATAGAAAAGGAATTGCAGAAATGCAAACTTTCGGATGAATGCACAATGGCACACGAAAAATCACTCGAGGCTATTGATTTGCAAGATTTTCGTGGAAACATCAGACCATTTGGGAACTCATTAATATTACTTCCAGGGGATTTCAGGTAAACATTACTTGTTATTCCTCGATCGACACCAGCGAAAATAAATAAATCAACGAAATAAATGCTTGCCTGAAATCGTCTTCTTTGTGGCGACACGTTAAGATATTGAAATTAACTGCAAATATGCGTGTCCAGCTACAAAACGTTCGATCAGCTGAGTTATTCTCAATCAATTGCCTCATAATTTTTGCAATTTAGTGACGTCAAAAGTAGAATTGGTTAAAAAAGTATTTCCTAATATTCCAGCCAATAATAAGAATCACGGTTGGCTAAGTGAACGAGCTATTCTTGCCGCAACAAACAAAGACGTCTAGGAGTTTAACAATATAATTTAGTATAACATTCAAAGCGAGACATTAACATACAATTCCATCGACACTGTTGTGGAAACAGATGAAGCGGTTCATTGTCCAAATATAATTTTTAAATTCACTCGATCTGCCAGGGATGCATGTACGTACTGCTATTGAAAATCGGGGTGCCAGTTATGATGTTGAAAAATATCAACCCGCCAAAGCTTTACACGGCTTTGGACGCGGCTTGCAGAAAAAAAAAATGAATGAGCAACATCGTAAAGCAAAGCAACAGTATTGACATGACAATTAAAAGGTGAAGATGTTTTCATTCCTATTGTTATTAGCACTTCCAAAATACTTCTATTTGGTTATCGATTACTATCTTTATAGTGAGTTGTCATAAATATGTTCCACATGTCATTTGTGTTCTGGCTTGAACTTAATAAAATGCCATTTAGATTTGCTTTAATTTTTAAGCGAACACGCGGTTAAGACTTAATTTTATAATCTTTAAAGTATTCAGAGGAACAGATTTGTACCGCCTTCGTACTTCATGGTCAAAGGGATTGCAGGCCACAGCCATTCCGTCTTCAACTACCTTCATATTTGAAATTAGGCGCCGGGGAAAACTGAGGTAAATTTCCTCAACGTTTGCTCAAAAGGCAAACAGCCCCAACATTTTAAAATTTTATGTTTTCGGCTACCATCGCTGTCTTCATACAACTGGAGTTTGGTCACCCTGTTTATGCCGCTGCAGTTTTACGCACATATGAAATTGCTTTTTTCTATTCTCCTTTTTCATAATACGAGTATACCACATTTGTTCCTATTCTTCTTTGCCATAATATAACATGCATACCTATTTTTTCCTAATTTGCTTCGCTATAATGTAACATACTAACTTATCTGGCGCTTACAACCGTTGGTCGGTTTTGGCCTCGTATAAGAAATAGCGCCAGCCATTTCTGTTCTGCGCTTGCTGGCGCCAGTTGGAAACACCAAGCGTAGTCAGGTTATCCATCACCTGATCCTTCCAACGAAGATGTGGGCGTCCTCTTCTGCGTAGACCACCACTGGGCACCGAATCGAATATTTTTTCGCTGGAGCGTCGTTTTCCATTCGCTCAACATGACCTAGCCAGCGGAGCCGCTCGATTTTAATGCGCTTAACCATGTCAATGTTAGCGTACAGCTCATACAGGTCGTGGTTCCATCGAAATCGGTACTCGCCATTGACGCAGATTGGACCGAAGATCTTACGAAGGATCTTTCTCTCGAATTCTCCCAAAGTCTTTTCATCAGAACTGCTCAACGTCCAGGTTTGTGCTGCATATAATAGGACGGGCATGATTAGTAACTTATAGAGCGTGAGGTTTGTTCGTCGAGAGAGGGCTCTGCTTCTCAATTGCCTACTTAGCCCAAAGCCCCATAATGTAACATGCATATATGTTTTTTCCTATTCCTTTTTGTCATGTTGCAACATGCATACATACATACTCATAGCTTAAGAAATTAGCAAGCGATAAATCAGATATCAATTTATTAATTTATTGTGCAACGATTTCGCTCATAAAAACAAACACAACCATCGCTGCCGTAGTATTGCTGCCATTGCTTAGCTGCGCCGTCATCATCTCTGCCGTAGTTAATGCTGTCCTAGCTTAGCTGCGCCGTCACCATTGCTGCCGTAATTAAAGCTGCCATCGATTTGCGGCACAGTTATCATCGCTAACGTCGTTTAAGCTGCTATTACTTAGTCGTTGTAGTTGCCACTCGTAAAGTTTTTTTCACGTTCATTTTGCTTCATCTTTGTTTGTTGCTGATCTAATTACATTCAGTAATCACTAGTTGGATTTGTTCGTATTCTTCATACTTCAGCAACAAATTTACATATCATGTCATTAGAAAAATTAAAAAAGTAAAGTTCAAGCTTGGAAAAGAACATTTCACGCATTGAAAACATACATAGTTGAAAGCAGTGGTACAAGGGAAGAGAAGACTTTGTGTGCAGTAAAACTGAAATATCGCTTAGGCATTTTGGAGTTATACTTTAAACAAGCTCTAACAATTCAATCTAGAATTGAAGAGCTTGATGGAGCTAACAATTGTCGTGCTGAGTTGGAAGACATATACATTACAGCAAAATTTTCTATATAATCGCAGATGGGGGAGGATGCCCTCAATACAACAATGTCAACATCAGCATTTTCAATGCCAGTGCTGAATTTAAAATTGTCAGCGTTGAAATTGCTGCGTTCAGGGGCAAGTACTCTGAGAATGGAATCTTCACTGTGTCGTTCAACCAAATAATTGATCGAGAATTAAATCTAATAAATCTCGAACAATTTAATCACTAGATCAATTGCCTCCACGGTCAAGCACTTGAAATGGTAAGGCCATTCCAGGTAACCCATGAGAATTATCCGAAGGCTTTAGCGCGGTTAAAGGTACGTTATGATAATTCGACACTAAATTTTTTGGAAAATATTTCTGCTCTTTTTGATTACTCTGTCATGTCTTGAGAAGTCTTGTGGGTAACGCTTTTGCCCTTTACGGGTCGCTGTTGTCATTGGGCAGCGAAGTGTAAGTGGCGCAGGCTATGCTCATTCACATAGTCATGCAAAAAAATGATGAGAGAGTCCAACCGTAAATGGAAGGAATCATTGGATTTTCAAACATTGCCAAAATGGGATGCTTTCACCACTGTAATTGACAGGCATTGCCAGTATTTGGTGTCACTGAATGGTACAGAATCCAACGCCGCAGAAATTCAAAAGACCAATAAGTCATCTAAGGGGAAAAAATCAAAGGGATATTCATTCAGCTTAAATAAATCGTCGGGCCATTTGTGCACAAGCCCAAATCACAAAATTTACGCTTGTGATCGTTTCAAGTCAACGGACGCGGCTCGTCGTTTTAAAACTGTGAAGCGGCTTAGTCTTTGATATTTGATATTTTGATATTTATTTAAATTATAATTAGTACAGTAAGATACAATTAAGATCTTTTGGAGTACAACAAAATACAATATATCATCAGCAAAAAACATTAAATATGAAGTTAATATTGAATATATACTTAAAAATAGAAAGTAACCAGAATACGAATTTAAGATTACAATTAAATATTGATATTAAAGGTATATCCCTTTTTAATGATATATCCCTTTGCATTGTTTGTCGAAGGGATATCAACAGCCAAATTGCCCTTATCACTTTCGTTGCAAAACCTGCTTACAACAGTATGCTTCATCACAATAATACATATGTGGTGACTCAATACTACCACATACAAACATCAAACCACAGCATACCATACCACAAAAACACATACAGCTGCTACCATTACCGTCAAAATCAAGAAACAATAACTACACACCAGCGGTACTACCAACACGTGCAATTCAACAAAGCAACAATACGCCATTTTCAAGTACTATCAACACCAAACAACAACAACAACAACAACAACAACAACAACTTTTTTTAAATCACTGCAAGTGCTGTTCGATGGTCCATTCGAAGGTATTATTGAGAGAACACCGAAATACTTCACAATTCGCAAAAATAACAATATCATGACAGTCAACATTGATAGGATTTAACCCGCCTCCTAAGAACCTGAAACTTCACACACACATTCAATCATAAAAGTTCTAAAAAAGTACACTTCAACTTATTAGCCAACACGATCAAAATTTTTTGGAAGGGAGGGGGAATAATGTGACTCAATACCACCACATACAAACAACAAAACCACATCATACAAAACACACACTTTACAATTACTCACTTTATATACTTAGATATTATTATTTAAGATTTAAAAAATTGTCAATATTTAATAATCAAAAATATTTGTATTGAGTTTCAATTTTAAATTTTTCAATAAAAAATGTTATATCAATTCAATCAATCCGCACAATAAATTCTGATGCCATCCCGTCGACATCACGTACTGCACAACAAGTGTCGTCAGCAGTTGCTAGTTCAGATTTGCCGTCAAATTCAAAGATGCTTTCACACACACATATGGTCAACTCATCAATGTTACTCATCAGTATTATTCTTGGAACTGCTATGGTAATGGTTCCAGATGCATCTGTAGCTCGTTTCTGTAACTTGTATCGATCGCAGTTACCGACTCATATTATCGTTTTGACGTCACTCTGACATAGGCTTGCCACTTTTAAGGAAGCCCACAACCGGAGATTACAAAAAAAAAAAAGATTTTTCAATAGGCTTGGCTTTTTTAAAATAAGGTAAAAACTTGCAAATTACTTACAAAACACATTGTTTACATAGTTTTGTACTTCACAGTTATTTCTACTTTACAAATAGTTTAAAAACATAAAATAAAATAAAAATTCTTTAAAAAAACAACTTATTTTCTAAAATTATATTTTTGATTTTTCAATGCACTTTGCAGAAGTTTTTTTGGTCTTCATGTTGTATGAATTCAAAAAATTGATTGCACTTCATATCATAATTAATTCTAATCTATGTTACCAGAAAAAGACGATAAATAGTACTTATAGTATTTTTCAACGATTGTGGGATGTAGTAATTCCCATGGTATTTTGTGGTAAAAATCTCTCGGTTGGGGAAAAAATACCACATGTGAGATATATACCACGCGTGGGAAAAAATCCTCAAAATACCTTTAAATATCACAGAATACCTCAAATAACCACAATACTCCAAAAGAAAATTTGAGGGATTTTGTGGTAGTTTGAGGTATTGTGGTATTTTGTGGTAATTTGAGGTATTTTTTTGGTATTTTGAGGTATTTTGCGAGTGTGGTAATTTGTGATAATTTCATCTGGCGACACTGATTCTAATACACAATTCAGCTTTTACTAGCTCTGTCCTTTTTTACCCCTGTCTTTTCCCCAAACCGATTCCATAATAGAAAAAACCCGCTCCACAAACGCATTGCTCAATGGAATAGTCAACGTTTTTGAAACAACTTTTCTAACACAGAAACAAAAATAACACAGGGTGACCCGAATGAATGATGTTATTGTGATGTGTGATTTTTGCTGGTATATTTTATCAAATATTAATAACGAATACATACTTTAAATTGACATACATGACTAAAATTTATTAAACCGGAGACCGGAGAAATGATTAAAAAACCGGAGTCTCCGGGTGAAAACCCTGTAAGTGGCAAGCGTACTCTGACGTCACTCTCAACAACACTGTTTCTGTAAGAATCTGAATCGATTTCTGTTCTATTCGTTTGTTTCAAATCGATAATCTGTCACATGTTCCGATTTCGCTTCAATGGAACCTTTTAAAAAAGTGTTTCTGTAAGAAAAGTAAATCGATAAAAATGTGTCACTTTTATCACTGGCTTGCGGCAGGTGAGAATTCTACCGATTTATCTAATGACAAAAATGTTGTGTTAATAAGTTTTAAGTACTCGAAATATACTTTTTATGGTTACTTTCATTTGAGTTGAATTTTTTACTGATTAAAATATTTTGTTGTTATTTTAAAACGTTTTAATTTCCAAGGTAATGCAATTAAGAAATAATGCATATTTACATAAAAGTTAAAAATTTTCGCCAAACAATATAGTTATGCACCACCAATGAAAGAGTAGCCGGTTGCAAATATTTGCAGTATTTTCGTAAATCTCAAGGTAATTTCAATTGCTGTAATTTTCTACAATAAAATATATTACTTACAAAAATATGTTTTGCTTTTTGAAAAAAAGGCAGAAAAAAAAAATTCAAGATGACAGTGTGGTGCAATTCAGGAAAGTTTGAATACTGGCTTCGAATAAATCGGTTTAGCAATGCGAAAGAAACCGATTGCAAATGTTTGTTAACGTTTGTTCCACATCACTTAGTATTCGTTAATTTAATTTATCAAAATATATTCAAATATATTCAAGATGAATTGTTTTTAAAATGGAAAAAACGAATGCGAAGGTATTTATTACTTTGTGTGTTGTTTTTTATATATTTAAAATAATATTTACCATACAGAGCTTCAAATCCGGACGAGTGTCAAAGACACAGCGACGTCGACTTCTTGAACTTATGAAGCAGCACAGAAGCGTTGGAAAGGGTCAGTTTGTGACAAAAGATACAAAAAGGGAGCACAATGCTGTGTGGGAAGCGGTCTCCAATGAGTTAAATGCCATGGGTGACTCATTAAAAACGGCGGACCAATGGAAAAAGGTGAGTGCACTATTATGCGTAATAAACCAAACAAAAAATATTAAGAAGTTTATTTACAGAGTTGGATCGACTGGAAGTCGTCCGTAAAACAGCAGTACGGCCGGCACCGAGAATTCGCAAACAGGACCGGTAATTTGAATGCACCAGAAGGGCCCTATTGACAAGGAGGTCTTGGAGTTTTTCTCCAAAGATGTTGTGGATGGAGATGACCATACTCTTGAAATTATTGAGGTTCGGAAATGTTGACAAGTATATAAGCTAAGTAGCTAACTAGAAAATCATGTAAAAAAAAATTGTGTTTAGACTTAGAATTTTTGTTTTAGTCCAATAATTTTGAATTTTTGTTTCTCTATCCAATTATAGAAGCTGTTTACAATGTTGACGAAGATATAATTGTGTTAGACGAAAGCCAGCTTGCTGTTGAAGACGTTGAAAACATTCAACACTTCGCAGTTTTCGAAAAACCAAGACGGAGTCGGGAGCCTTCCAACAAAAGCTGCTTGGAAGAAGTTAAAAAAATGTGCGATGACAACAAAAGCGAAATAATGGGTGCGCTTAAGCAAATTATCAATTTGATTGAGGTTCAAAATAATGCTCTTGGGCAAATATTGCAATGTTTTCAAAATAAGAAGTAAAATGTTTAAATTTAAGGGGGCATATAGGTTACCAATTTAAAAAAAAATTTGGTTCGGGAATTTTTTTTTCATAGAAGGAAAAAAATCTTTTTCCAATTTTGCACATATAGAAGTGGTTTTTGACGTTATTTGATTGTATTACGAAAATTGGCGGTGTGCAGGATGTCACCAGTCTGGAATACAAAGGAAAAAAACTAAATTAATCCTTGTTTAAGTGGCTAACGCCTGAACTAGGATATTTGGCGGCCGCCATTTTGTTTTCTTTCGGCGGAAAAAAATTATCCTAGTTCAGACGATAACCACTTAAACAAGGATTAATTTAGTTTTTTTTTTCCTCAGATGTTCCAGACTGTTGATATCCTGTCAATTTTTTGGCATTTTTTAAAAAAATCAAATAACGTCAAAAACCACTTCTATTTTTTTAAAAAATTAAATAACGTCAAAACCGCTTCAAAAATTCTTAAAAAATATTTTTTGTATTTTTAAACGTAAATAAATATATGTGGAAAATTTGAAAACGATATCTCTTTTCCTTCTATGAAAAAAGCTTCCCGAAAAATTTTTTTTTAAATTTGTAAACTATATGCCCCTTAAGCATTTAGAAAAAATTAATTTAACTATATTCTAATGTGAATTTTATGATTTTTAGTTATTTTAATAACTAATTTTATTAATAATTTAATTATTAATTAATAATTTAATAATTTTATTATTGAAGTTATTAATATAATAATAATAAATTTATTATTTAAGTAATTAATAATAAGTATTTACTTAAAAGTACAAAAATAATCAATTTAATAAAAAAACCTATATTAAAATGATTTCTTAGTTCTTTTTTTGTGGCGTCCGTGGAGTAGTTGGTTAAAGTGCGTGGCCGCTATGTCAACGAACCTGGAGACCCGGATTCGAACCCCAGCAGCGACAGAAAATTATTTGAATTATGTAATTTTTCTGTACGGCCGCCACCTCTCTGCAGACAATGGCAAACCTCAGAGAGTAATCAAAATGCCATGTAAAGCTTCTTGAGAATAAGAACATTCCGTTCATCGCCGTTCGGAGTCGGCGTTAAGCCTGTAGGTCCATTTCTCGGTCAATTGTGTACAAACTTAATAACACGCACAACACAATTGATCATAAGAAGCTAGGTCAAAGTCCTTTCAAGGCCTGAAATGGCCAGTTATTTATTTTTTTTTTTTTTTAGTTCTTTTTTTGGATGTTATCAATAAGATGTTTTTGAAGGTGATGTTTGTTTCACTTCTTAAGTTATTGGATGCCTATGTTCGTTTTGCTGATTTTGTTTCATTTACATTTTTTTAATTTTCATACAACCGAATTTTGGAAGTACTTTCTGGTAAATGAGTCACGAATTGCTCTTTCTTCACTTAAAATAGAATTTGAGTTTAATGAGTCGACTGCATCTTCAGTGATTAAACCGTTATCAATTGTTGTGCTTATTTCTGGCATTGGTAAATTTTATTTCCTCCGAAAGTTATGCAGGATAAAACATGCATTTATTATGACACTAGCAAAAACCGGTGAAACCATTAAACCGCGATCCGCAGGCAGGCAAACACTTTATTTAGAACGCCATTAAGTCGTTCCACACAGTTTCTGGCTTGAATATGTATTTTGTTGTACTGCTCTTGCATTTTCAATATTATTTTATGGTGTCATCAACCATGGCTGTAATGGGTATCCGGAATCACCAATAAGCCAACCACCCCTTCCCCATTTTGAATGTACTGAAATTACTTGTGTAGAAATGCTTTGAGGCTGCTGCTCTCCCAAATAAAAGCATCGTGGGTACTTCCTCCAAATCTAGCATAACATCCTAAAATTCGGAGGTCAAAATCGCACACTAATTGCTCATTTTTGGAAAAAAACCTCTTGCGATTAATGTAGCAGTATTCTATTTGCGTTGGAGGCTTTTTAATTTTAACATGGGTACAATCAATAACCCCCAGTACACCAGGAAATCCGGTAGTTGTAAAAAATCTAGAAATATGTTCATGTATTATTTGCAATACAATGAAGTAAATTATATATTTTTTCTAATACCCACACACGAAGTGCAATGTGTTTCTTAATAGGCATCCCAAGGATACGCACTTTTAAGAAATACATTAAATTCGGTGTAGAGAATTTCAGTGTTTCCAGTATAAATATATACTATGTTTTAAAGTTACCTTTCTTCCACTAAATGATGACCTTCAGACGTGGTTGGGAAAACGATGTATTTTGCATTAAGTTGCTTTGAATAATCAAAGAAACTTGGTGGATAATGCGGCTTATCATTGTCTTGCTAATTGCACACACAAAGTCCTGTCCAATATCACGCAAAAAGGATCCAGTAGCATAGAAATTCAAGGCTGTGCATATCCTTAGTGACTTGGGAATAATA
Organism: Pherbina coryleti; assembly: GCA_943735915.1. Classification (NCBI taxonomy): domain Eukaryota; kingdom Metazoa; phylum Arthropoda; class Insecta; order Diptera; family Sciomyzidae; genus Pherbina; species Pherbina coryleti. The sequence goes on along the minus strand of OX030948.1, from coordinate 93,848,853 downwards.
GTACTTCTTATTTCTGTTTTCATAAACGGACTAATTTCTGCTATTAAATCTAATGCTGCATCCTTGAAAAATCTAAATAATTCCATAAATCTAGCCTCAGGAATATTAAACGGATCCGTGGAGTCCCTGAGGTGGCGACAATGAATTCGCAACATATTGCGGCGATCGTGCCTTATTGCAAACATAACAATAAACATATCATTAATTTTGTCTAGAAACCAAGCTAAACATTAATTGTTACCACAAACTTAAAAATAAATTCTTATTAAATTAATATTCAAAGAAAACAATTTATTTGCAGACAATAAAAGAAATTCAAGTTAACAGCTGCTTGTCATTAGGTTGACTGTCACTTGTTTCAATTCTTCGGGTTTCATCTCGATTTGTGTTTCTTTTCATCACAGATCGAATTTTTACCGATTTTTACTAACAGAAACATCAGTACTCGCGAAATCGGTATCTTTAGATCGAAACAGTGTGACGTCACGAAAATCGGTAACTTTTCGATTTTGTTGCAGAAACGAGCTACTGGATAAGCTGGGTAGATCTCTTCTCGACTCATGGTCCCAGGAAAACTTTATCACAGATGAATTTTCACAAAAATTAAAATTGCCGAGGGCCAAATACAACCTTGAAATTCAAATTATTGGAAACTCTTTCACAAATATCAAGTACAAATTTTCGGCTACCATCAAATCTTAGTTCAATAGGTTCGAGTTGTCTCTTGCACTCTATATAACATCACACATCGCCTACCAGCCTGACGTGTTATTAATATTAATATGCCATCGAATGTAGAGCTAGCGGATGAAAAAACTCGAGACGGGTGGATTTATTATTGGGTACCGAGAGTTTTTTTTATTTTGTCTGTGGGTCACATAAGACTTGGTGACATCTTGCCGATCTTACAAAAGATATTGCTCGGTTGGGTGGTATCTGGTCGGTACCAAGGGCTCACAAGCACACTAACATGCATGCTTGCATGTAATGATTTTTTGGATGTTGGAAGAAGTTTCTATCGCTGCTAATGTGTGGACTCGGGAGCAACACAGTTGTGGAAATTTGTACACATCAGCAGTTTCTCGCAGCCCTGAAGACAGGGTTATCGTTCGTTTGCCGTTTAAAGACAACCCGTATGACTTGGCGCATCGTTTACTACAGCATTGAGGAGGTTTGTTTCACAAGAGCATCGTTAATCGCGTTTTCCAGAACTTTAAGCTCAATACGTTGAATTTATGAAGGAATATGAGCAATTGGGATACTTGAGTGTAATGGAAAATCCCAATTTGAAGGAGCCGCACTACTACATCCCAAACCACTGTCCCACATCCCAAACCACAGTCTTTTATATTCCAGATCAATATGCTTCGAGATTCAAAGTTGGCGCCAGTGTTGTTAAATCATCTTTGGATTCTGTTGGGTGGAACAGATTCTGTGGCTTCTGAGGTCAGATATGATAAAAAATAAAGAACTTGGACATTGGTGACTCAGTTGCCAGTGCTTTGGGGCTAAAATGGAATCAGAATCGTGATTGTTTTTTTTTGTTTTCGTTCGATCGATAAAACGCTCTATTTTATCGATCGCGTCGTCATTTTTTGACCCATTAGCACTTTTTGCACCTGCGCTTGTAACAGCAAAAATCCTATTACAAGAACTGTAGTTGCTAAAATTAGACTGGGATGAGTCAGTTCCCCAGAATCTTTATTTGGCGTGGGAGAATCTTCAGAAAACTCTACTCACTAGTCTTCCACATTTATACTCAATCTTCCTTCCGAGATATTGCTTGGCACTTGGCCAGGGCCGGATTAAGAAAAGTTGCCACTGTGGGCTACACTAAAATGACGCCCTAAAAAAAAAAAAAAATAACAATAGAAATGACACAACCCCACCAGCAAAATAACATATTTTTGACAATATTTTTAAAAAATATTAAAATCGGAATATTTTCAGAATCGGAATCGGCTAAAATCAAATCGGAATATTTTCAGATATAAGACATTTCAATTAAGTATAAGTTCGTTTGAAAAATATAAATCTTTAATAAGAAAAGATTTTGAATTTTTGCTTCCAAAGACATCAGTTTATACTTTTATTTAGAATTCGTTTTGTTGCATAGACTATTTTTTTAGGATCTGAAAATAATTAGTGCAAATATTGAACATATTAGTTTATGCTAGTTTAACTACTTATGCTGAAAATGTGCGTAATTTTTTAAGGCATGTTCCTACTTGGCGCGCTCGGTATTCGAGTGAAAATTTAAAATTTTTTTATAGAAAAACAATAAGAAATAATGAAAAAATTTTTTCGGGGTGAATAAATACACGCAAAAAGTTTTTAAAAAAACATTTTTTTTTTCATTTTTAACATTTTTTACGTATGAAACTTTAATCTGAAGTTTTGTACATTTTTATGCCTGGTTACCATCGTTACACAAAATTACCTTGTCTGATTATCTCCAAATTTTAACCACATACTTTCCACATGTGTAGTTCACAAAATCCACAAAAAAATTGCGCTTTTTTAAGATGTTTCTTTCAAATCTTCATAATTTTTTTATTTTTTTGTCAAACTTAAAAATTTAAGTTCACACGATAACCATACTGTAATGTTATGTTATGTTATGTATTTACAAAATGCAGGATCGGTTAGAATTGCAGGATCGCCATGTTATGTATTTTGAAATTCTATTGGCGCTGGCAGGAACGCCATGTAATGTGTTTAGAAAGGTTTTGGATTTATACAAAGAAGAAACAAAGACAATTATTTGTAATACCTAAATCGGCTGTTTTGGGCTATGGCAAAAATGCCGCTCTGTATGCCACTAGAAATAAAAACAACTTTTAAGTCCCGTTTTAAATCTTAATTTTATTTGAAATGTTTTGGGTTTTTATATTAAAAAAACCAATATTAATTTTCTTACAATTTGGTAACTCCTCCCCATTATTTATTTTCACTCAATTTTACAACATTTAATTTAGTGATCTTTTTGTATTGTTTTCGTTACACAAACCAATCAAAAATAGTGCAGCGCTTGCACATGCTGCCGTCACTAGGTCAGCGTGCAAGCAAATTTCATATTTCCGTGGTTGCGACATCTACTTAAAGCACTTGACTTGCTTTCGATCAACATGCATTGGTAGACGTGACGTAGAGAACGAAAGAAAGAAATAAATAAGAATAAGTTATGTTGTGGTGGCATGTGGTGGCTATGATGGTACCACTACACCCTTACCCTTAAGCAAAAATTATTGCTTGAAATGATTTTTAATATTTTTTTTTTTTTTTTTTTATGGTGGGGGAGTCTTGTCGATAACTTACATCTAAATTTTTAATTATTTTTTTTTTAAAATATTAGTATTTCGCTATAATATTGGCATACGAAAATATTTTACAGAATTCATTATATTGGTAAGCCATATTAGTTATATAATTATAAAAACACTTAATTATTTTATGTATCTAATTAAAAGTTTTATTAAATTTCTTAAGATTATTGTTATGTATTTCTTTATTTTTGCCTTTTATATTTACAACTGAATTTACTCTTTTCCTTTCCATAATCTCATAGGGACCATGATATGGGTTCTGCGATTTTTTTCTAGTTTCTAATTTTATAAATACTAAATCTCCTATTTCTAAAGCGCTTTCATTACTTCTCTATCATAATCTATTTTTCTCTTAATTTTAACCTGATGTATTAATTTCCTTGCCTTATCTATTGAAGTTTTTAATCTTATTTTTAGCTCATTGGCATAATTATCTATGTCATATATTTTGTTTCCGTTTTCTACTATGTCACTAGGCAGAGTTGGTAATTTTCCGAAAATCAATTCATATGGTGAATACTGTGAGTCTACGTGTGGGGTCGTGTTATAAGCTAACGTATAATACGACACCCATTTGTTCCATTCGTTATCTTCCGCAAACGAAAGTAGATATTCATTTAAAACCCTATGGTTTCTCTCAAGTGCGCTGATCGTTTGGTGATGGTAGGGGGTTAAAAATATCTGGTGTGTAACAAGTTTACATATGCTTATCATTAGGTTGTTTGTAAACTCTGTCCCTCTGTCAGACTTAAGTGTTCTGAAGCATCCGTACTTCAGTATGAATTGTTCTACCAGGGTTGAGGCTATTGTTTTGGCATCTTTGGTTTCAATTGGATGTGCTACGACGAATTTCGTGAGGTCACATTGCATTGTAAGTATATATCTGTAGCCGTTTGACAATCTTAATGGGCCTACAGTGTCAATCGATATGCTTTCGAAACCTTTTTGTGGTGTGTCTGTTATGATTAGGTTGTCTTTAATGTGCCGAGTAGTTTTATTTTTATTACATTTTACGCAATTGTTTATAAATTCTTTCATCATTTGTCTCACATTTCATAAGATAAGATAAGATAAGATATTGCATAAGAATTTTAGCTGTTACCACAATAGGTGCCAGCCAATCTGCAGGATCAAAAAGTTGTGCGATTATAGATAGAACCGTGTTTGGTGTATGATGTTTTAATATCTAACTGTTTGACAGTGAAATAAAACAAATCGGAAGTGGCATTCCAACAGACACCCAAAGCCTTGGCGCAACTAGCATCTTCTAGCTTTAAAAAGTTTTCTTGCAGAAGATGCTCTGTCGGTAGGTCTGCTAAAAGGCTAGATACATTTGCAGTCTATTTACGCATTGCAAAATCGGCAGAGTCTAGAGCAGCTATAAGCTCATTTCTAGCCTTAATTGCGCTTTCCACGTCATGAGCTCCTGCTAAAGCATCATCAAAATAAGTGAAATGCCGCAAAATTTAAGCAGCAAGAGGGTACTGCTGTTGAACATCATCTGCTAATTGCAGTATGGTTCGAATGGGTAGGTATGGTGCGCAGTTTACGCCGAACGTAACAGTTTTTAGGTCATAATCCTGAATCACATCATCAGGAGAGCTTCTGTATAGGATTCGTTGGAACGCAGAATGCTTTGGATCAACAAGGATCTGGCGGTACATCTGCTGCATGTCGCCATTGATGACATATTTAAAAAATCGCCATTTTAATACCAGAAGCGTCAAGTCAGCTTGAAGAACTGGACCTGCGTGCAGGATATTATTCAAGCTTACACCATTAGAAGTTGAGCTTGACGCTTTGAAAACTATCCGAACTTTTGTTGTAGTACTCTCTGGCTTCAATACCGCATGATGCGGCAAATAAAAGTGAGATGGTGAAATCTCAAACTTAGGAGGCGAGACCCGTTTCATATGATCCGATTTTAGGTAATCCTTCACTACTTTATCATATTGCAACTTAAATTCTGGATTTTTAGTCAGTCGAGCTTCACCACAAAGACATTGCTTCAAAGCGATGCCTCGAGAAAATTCTAAATTTATTTCCGTAGGGTAGCCACTTTTGAATGGCAAAACTTATCAGACGCCGATATATACTTCTGCTTAGGAAGTTCCTCCAACTCCCAAAAGCGAGCAATGTGTTGATCGATTGCAACTTCACTAAAGTGTGTCAAGCACGTTGTAAAGCTTGATATTTCGCTACGAATTAGGGGCCCAGTAAACATCCAGCCGAACACAGTTTTTTGAGCCAAAAGTGATCCCAGAATATTCCTCTTAATGCCATCAAGAATTATGGCAGGGTACAAATCGCCACCGATAAGTACTTCTATTGGACCGCTTCTAAAGAAGTGTGGGTCAGCCAACTGTAAATTGGGCAAACTTTCGCACAAAGAAGGATCAACGGAACATGACGGCAGGTTTCCAGTTAAGCGTGACAGCACAAAGGCTGTAGCTTCTATTTGGAATTGCCTGTTTTCGGGAGAACTAATGATCAAGTCGCAAGCTTTTGTGACTTGCGCCGATACTGCGTTATTTAAACCCGACACTTGCGCATTCACAGATCTCGTGGGTAACTTAAGAAGCTTCTGCAATTTTTCAGATACAAACGTACCGTCAGAGCCAGAGACGATAAGAGCTCTGGTTGTATACGCTGATCTTCGATGGCATATGGTCACCATTGCAGTACCAAGCAATACGTGTTTGGTACTAGAAGCAAAACAAGACTGAATGTCGTCGGTAGTGGACTGTAATTGGGTAGCGTGAGATTGTAAGCTATTGCTGGAAGGGTTCGGACGCGAATTCGGCCTACTCGAGTCGACACTCAAAGCAGGAGAAGGCGATGGATTTGAATCGCGATGCAAAAGAGTGTTGTGACGCTGCTTGCACGTCATACACGTGTATTGACTTTTGCACTCGTTTGCTAAATGGGCGTTCGATAAGCAATTAATACACAAGTTATTTTTGCGAACAACTGTTAGCCGCTCCTTCGCATTCATTTTCAGAAAGCGTGGGCAAGAACGTAGCGGGTGCTGCTCTGTAGAACAGAGCTTGCAGTTAGTAGGGTTGATTTTAACTTGGTAACACGGTGTAACAGTGAAAATAAACTTGGCTCGAGACATAGTAGAGGTTGTAGGTCTAGTTGAACATAAGATAACTGCATACTTAGTTTTTTGAATATACCCTCAAAATCGGGATTTGTGGTCAAAAAACCGATTTTAGGTAGGTGCATGTATAGTTTGTGATGTAACTCCGTTATATCTAGCTCAATTTTAAAAATTTAAACATTGGTAAAAAGAAGAAAAATATACCCTTAATATAATATATAGACCGTTTTTTTACAAAAAGAATTGACAAACTTACAGGTAAAATCATTTGAAAATTTCTCATTTTTTTTTAATTTTTTCAACTTTAACAACGTTTTGTTAACAAATTTTATTTTTTGGCACTATTAATTTTAGCAGGATTCTGAAAGCCTGTTAAATTGTGCGTTCAATAAGCTATCATTTACTTCAATTGGCTGAAATACAGAAGCACTATCGAATTTTTAGTATTCGTAATAAAATACAAATTTTTTTTTTTTTTCTAAAAATGTATATTTCACCTTTTTCGTTTAAATATATTAAAATCGATTTTGCGTTTTAGGGACCAGCAGTAGTCTGCCAGCATGTTTATGGAATTTTTTCCCTGAAAGCCGGTTTCTATAGCTTCCATCTCCTGGTGGAACCTTTCTCCTTGTTCATCACTAAACTGCCCAAGGCTATTCGGGAAAAAGTTTATATGGGAGTGCAAAAAATGTATTTTGATTGATATATTGCAGCCCATTTCTTCGTAGGCACTTAAAAATTCATTTACAACATCTAAGTAATTTCGACTTGTTGCCGAGGAAATAAATGCATAACGAAATAAAACTATTCCAAGCTCTTTTTTTCAACTGGATTTAATTTAGAAACGAAATCAGTGTCCAAGAAAATTTTCCGAATTCGTGGGCCCACAAATAAACCTTAGAATAACCGAAATGAATAAATAACTTTTATAAAAGATTTGAACGTGCAGGATACTTTCTTTTATTTTGGCCTTACTTAACCTAGGAAACGCTGCAATCATATTTTTTTTTGTTTTTAGCTTTGAACCAAGGATTTCAGGTGGAATTCCTATTCAGTCAAGTCTGCCTTGGTTCGAGGTGGAATACCTATTCAGTCAAGTCTGTCTTGGTTCGAAAATGGGATGATAGATTAGTGGGAAGGAAAGGGCAATCAAGTGAAACACGTGTAGGATGTTCTAAGCGTGGTGGAAAGCCAAAAAAACATATGAATTTGAATCAGACGCAAGAGTTATGCCTTTACCTCAGTCAATTCAAGTTATAAGTCAATCTCATCCACAAACTTCTCTACCATCAACTACAACTTCATGTCGTAAATATTGATGCATTTTTAATTTCAGTTAATTAGAAATGAGGATAGAAAATTAAGAAAGGTTAAAAGCGAAGGACCATGGCCTGGAGAAGGCGATGGATTTGAATCGCGATGCAAAAGAGTGTTGTGACGCTGCTTGCACGTCATACACGTGTATTGACTTTTGCACTCGTTTGCTAAATGGGCGTTCGATAAGCAATTAATACACAAGTTATTTTTGCGAACAACTGTTAGCCGCTCCTTCGCATTCATTTTCAGAAAGCGTGGGCAAGAACGTAGCGGGTGCTGCTCTGTAGAACAGAGCTTGCAGTTAGTAGGGTTGATTTTAACTTGGTAACACGGTGTAACAGTGAAAATAAACTTGGCTCGAGACATAGTAGAGGTTGTAGGTCTAGTTGAACATAAGATAACTGCATACTTAGTTTTTTGAATATACCCTCAAAATCGGGATTTGTGGTCAAAAAACCGATTTTAGGTAGGTGCATGTATAGTTTGTGATGTAACTCCGTTATATCTAGCTCAATTTTAAAAATTTAAACATTGGTAAAAAGAAGAAAAATATACCCTTAATATAATATATAGACCGTTTTTTTACAAAAAGAATTGACAAACTTACAGGTAAAATCATTTGAAAATTTCTCATTTTTTTTTAATTTTTTCAACTTTAACAACGTTTTGTTAACAAATTTTATTTTTTGGCACTATTAATTTTAGCAGGATTCTGAAAGCCTGTTAAATTGTGCGTTCAATAAGCTATCATTTACTTCAATTGGCTGAAATACAGAAGCACTATCGAATTTTTAGTATTCGTAATAAAATACAAATTTTTTTTTTTTTTCTAAAAATGTATATTTCACCTTTTTCGTTTAAATATATTAAAATCGATTTTGCGTTTTAGGGACCAGCAGTAGTCTGCCAGCATGTTTATGGAATTTTTTCCCTGAAAGCCGGTTTCTATAGCTTCCATCTCCTGGTGGAACCTTTCTCCTTGTTCATCACTAAACTGCCCAAGGCTATTCGGGAAAAAGTTTATATGGGAGTGCAAAAAATGTATTTTGATTGATATATTGCAGCCCATTTCTTCGTAGGCACTTAAAAATTCATTTACAACATCTAAGTAATTTCGACTTGTTGCCGAGGAAATAAATGCATAACGAAATAAAACTATTCCAAGCTCTTTTTTTCAACTGGATTTAATTTAGAAACGAAATCAGTGTCCAAGAAAATTTTCCGAATTCGTGGGCCCACAAATAAACCTTAGAATAACCGAAATGAATAAATAACTTTTATAAAAGATTTGAACGTGCAGGATACTTTCTTTTATTTTGGCCTTACTTAACCTAGGAAACGCTGCAATCATATTTTTTTTTGTTTTTAGCTTTGAACCAAGGATTTCAGGTGGAATTCCTATTCAGTCAAGTCTGCCTTGGTTCGAGGTGGAATACCTATTCAGTCAAGTCTGTCTTGGTTCGAAAATGGGATGATAGATTAGTGGGAAGGAAAGGGCAATCAAGTGAAACACGTGTAGGATGTTCTAAGCGTGGTGGAAAGCCAAAAAAACATATGAATTTGAATCAGACGCAAGAGTTATGCCTTTACCTCAGTCAATTCAAGTTATAAGTCAATCTCATCCACAAACTTCTCTACCATCAACTACAACTTCATGTCGTAAATATTGATGCATTTTTAATTTCAGTTAATTAGAAATGAGGATAGAAAATTAAGAAAGGTTAAAAGCGAAGGACCATGGCCTGGCCAGGAATCGAACCCGGGACCTCTGGGGTGGCAGTCGAGCACGCTACCAACTCGACTAACGAGGCCGCGGTAGGATTACATTTCAGGTCGCACCAGTGGAGTATTCAAAACATATTTTTTGCCAACTTAAAATGAAGCACTCAGTGGATACTCCTTTTGCTTATATTTATTAGTCGCACGACTATCCCATTCGCAAATAATGCAAGAATACTTGGTATATTCACCTTGCATTCCAAACAGTATTGTTAGAGCCATTAAGTCGGCGACATACATATATCAGAACTAAACATATCAAGAATCACACAAAAAGTTTTTAAATAAATCAAACTCTTGCAAAGATCCCTCAATAAACAAACGCCATTCATTCGGAGCGTGTTTGTGGTTGAAAACTGCAAACAGTTCCGTCACATCCGGGCAATACACCAGCTTTATGATAATATATATAAACGAAAAAGGTCAAAAAAACATTTTTAGAAATAAAAAAATTTTTTTTTGTATTTTATTACGAATACTAAAAATTCGATAGTGCTTTTGTATTTCAGCCAATTGAAGTAAATGATAGCTTATTGAACGCACAATTTAACAGGCTTTCAGAATCCTGCTAAAACTAATAGTGCCACAAAACAAAATTTGTTGACAAAACGTTGTTGAAGTTGAAAAAATTAAAAAAAAATGAGAAATTTTCAAATGATTTTACCTGTAACTTTGTCAATTCTTTTTGTAAAAAAACGGTCTATATATTATATTAAGGGTATATTTTTCTTCTTTTTACCAATGTTTAAATTTTTAAAATTGAGCTAGATATAACGGAGTTACATCACAAACTATACATGCACCTACCTAAAATCGGTTTTTTGACCACAAATCCCGATTTTGAGGGTATATTCAAAAAACTAAGTTTGCAGTTATCTTATGTTCAACCAGGCCTACTACCTCTTCTATGTCTCGAGGCAAGTTTTTTGATTTGTTTTCATTTTGTAACACCGTGTAATTATTAACCCTTTTACCAGATGAATTGCTCTGGTTTAGTCTGGAGTTGGAGGAAGAGGGCAATGAATTTGATTTTGGTACCGTGCCGGTTGAGCTGCGAATGTCGGACACGGTTTGGAGTGTTTGAAACCGATTTGTCAGAAAATTATCGAGGTCGGTCCACTTTGGAATCTGATTTTTATTCACAATGGACTGCTCCCATAGGGAGAGCGTGAACTCCGGCAATCGCGTAGAGCAAAGGTACACAAAAATTGCATCCCAATTAGAAATATCAATGTTGTGCATTTAAGGTGCAAAAATACAACCATTGATATCAGTTTGAAGCTTTTTGAGATCTGTGCCAGATTTTTTGGGCACATGTGGCAAATTAAACATTATTTTAAGCTGGCTGTTGACCAAGATACGTTTGTTTTCGTATCGGTCAGACAAATTTTGCCATGCTTGCGCAAACCCCTCATTGGCTAAGGGAGATTGTCTGACAATCTCTTTCGCTTCACCACGAGTTTTATTATTCAGGTGGAACAGTTTTTCCACTGAAGTAAGCCGCGAGTTTGTGATATAGATGGCCGTTAACATGTCCCTAAAGGACGGCCATGAGAGGTAATCATCACTGAAAACCTCAGTATCGCATGGCGGCACAGGCATACTGTGACCCATTACTGGCGCAGGCTCTGGAGCAGCTGATTGCTTTGAAGTCTTCTGTTGAGAGCTCAGATATTTTTCCTGCTACCCGGAGGTATGATTGGTAGCAGTTTATATATTTCTTTTTAATGGGTTCAATATCTGAGTCCTTATCAGAAGCCATCCTTTCTATGCATGTATCATATGCTACTTTAACCTTTCTCCACTGGGCTTTAAGCTCATCACTTTCAGCTTCCAGGGAGAAGACGTCGTGAGTTTCAACAGAATTGAAATCTGATCCAAACTCAACGAGCGATTCGCACAGACGAATAAAAGTCTTTAGTTGCGAGATAATTATTTTATGTGTGTTTCTTGTAAACACTTCGAAGAAATAAAACGAAGAAAAAACAAAACAAAAAAAAAAACTATGATAAAATAAAATTAAAAAAAAAACAACCAAAAATCACTAAAAAATATTTGTCCAAATTTATTTATATAATACTGGAAATGTTTTTTTTTTTTTAGTGTATCCAAATTTATAAAATTTTTTAATTAAAAAAAATTTTTTTCGTGTGTGTCTGTCCCACTGTGCAGCTTCTTTACTCTTTCCTGTATTTTTCTAAGTCTCTTGCGCTTTTGAAATGACTTAGAAAAATTTTAGCGAAAATATTTTTTTATACCGCAAAATTTTTGTCTTCGTCCCACTGTACCACCTGTGCACTCTCTTACTACGTGCACAGAATTACAGTCGATAAGAGCACGACTGTGAGCGCGGCAAGTTTAATTACAGTCTCAGCTGCGGACAAAGCACAAAATAATGCAAAAAGAAAATTCGTGGGCGAGAGCGTAGGAATAAGATAAGCACCAAATGGGGGTGACTTCTGCAAGCACAAACCGCGCTTTTGGCTTTGAACGATGCGTATATCGCACAAAGCGTAAAAGAAAAATATTTCGCTCGCACTGCAGATGACTACAATTTGTTATTGTAGCTGCCTTAAACAAAGAGTCCAAATGGGAGCTCACAAAATGTTTTTGGCAAAGTCACAAATTAAAACGCAGCACTCGGAACAAAATAAATGTATATATAAATATACATATATCTTCGTAAAATCGCGCACATTTTTTGCAAATAAAATTGTATATATGTAATTTTTGGCGGCAACACAAATTATGCTGTACTTATGTACAAAAGAAAAAAAAAACGCCAAATTAATATATTTACAATTTTATTCAATATGAAAAATTCACAACTCGAATTTTAAAGTATTTGACAAAAAACGCGCGAATATATCAACTCATAACCGCCCAAAATATCTTAAGCGACATAATATCCGATTTATGTTTTTTGATGAAAATCGATAATTTGCGATGGTTTACATCGTCTGTCAAAATTTCATAGGTGTTAGAAATTAGATTATGAATTTAAACCAAAAGCAAAAAATTAAAAAAGCACTAAAGATATAGCAAAGATAATTAAAAAAAACCTTCTCCTGTAAAATTTTCTTTTTGGCGCTTAAGATATTTTGGCGGTTATGAGTCGATATATATGTGGAATTTCCGAACCGAGCTAGTCACTTTCTCTTAAAAATAAGTATTTGATTGTAATAAAAAAATCTTACCTTATATTTCCAAAAATTTGCCTTTAAATTTATATAAAAAAAAAAACGCAAAAAATGTGTCGCTGCTTAAGCTGCTGTTGTTGATGCTTTTGATGTTGTTGCTGCAGTTGTTGGTGCTGCAGTTGTTGGTGTTGCAGTTGTTGATGCCGCTGGTGTTGTTGATGCTGCAGATACTGTTGATGCTGCAGATGTTGTTGCTTTTGGTACTTTTTTCCCCCAAGCTAATGCTTTTTTAGTTTCTTAGTTCTTAGTTTTTGATTAAACTTTATTCACACGCGGCGGGCTCGCGTTATATTTTTGTTTTTAAAGCGCGGGTTTTTACAAAACAAAAAACGGCTCGCGAAGGACCAATGAATAATCGTACGGGTTGATTTTTATATTGAATTTCACGACTGAAATTATTGATCCTTTTTTTTTTAAAAAAAAAACGCATGGGTTTTCAAATAAACTTCAAAAGTTTAATGACCGACGTCAATCAAACAAAAAATAAGAAAAGTTTTATATGTTGAGAGCGGGAGGCGCTGCTCGCAAAAAAAGAAGCTATATAAACTAAAAACTTGACGAACACCGCTGTACCGACATTCGCACAGGGTGTTTGTTTACTGGCGTAAACAGGTCTTGTAATGAACGCAGATAAGACGAAATACCTAGTGTCAACAAATAAACAGTCCCAGCGTCTTGGAAACCACTTCATTGTTGACAACATCTCCTTCGAGGTGGTTAAGGACTTCGTCTACCTGTGATCCAGCGTAAACTCTTTCAACGATGTCAGTATTGAGATAAAGCGAAGGATCACTCTTGCCAACAGGTGTTACTTTGGGCTGAGTAAGCAATTGAGAAGCAGAGCCCTCTCTCGACGAACAAAACTCACGCTCTATAAGTCACTAATCATGCCCGTCCTATAACATGCAGCACAAACCTGGACGTTGAGCAGTTCTGATGAAGACTTTGGGAGACTTCGAGAGAAAGATCCTTCGTAAAATCTTCGGTCCAATCTGCGTCAATTGCGAGCGGCTCCGCTGTCTAGGTCATGTTGAGCGAATGGAAAACGACGCTTCAGCAAAAAAATATTCGATTCGGTGCCCGGTGGTGGTCAACGCAGAAGAGGACGCCCACATCTTCGTTGGAAGGATCAGGTGATGGATATACTGACCACGCTTGGTGTTTCCAACCGGCGCCAGCAAGCGCAAAACAGAAATGGCTGGCGCAACTTCTTATGTGAGGCCAAAACCGACCTACGGTTGTAAGCGCAGATAAGTAAGTAAATAAGACGAAATTCATTGAACATAAGCTAAGGAGAACTATATTTTGTACTACATAATATTTCAATTAATATTTTAAATAATTATTAAAATATTATTCACTTGAACTTTCCTCAGGAGAAGAAATTTGAAAACATTTATATTCGTTCAAAATATCTTCTTCGGCACTTTCTTCGTATATGATATATTTCTTGATTTCCTTGATTATGATTTGAAGATATAAGTGGATCCAAAGACAGCAGCAAATGAGACATCAAGATCAAAGAATTTAGAATTCGGTTGCTATGACATGGCTTGAGTTGGCGTTGTCATTTGAATGGCTTGCATGATTTGGTTTGGTCGTTGGCATTGCTTGGCATGAATTGCTTTTTGGTTCGATGAGTTGTTTGAATTACATGCACTTGTGCTAGCCTTTAATATGCAAGCAGCACTCAAAAAAACGAATCCAACAGTGAAGTATCGATAGTCCATATTTATAATGTTCTGCATTCGGAACTCGCACAAATTCTGTTACATTCGTCTCTGTTGGTTTTGCTTAGCATATAATGCATTTGCTTGCTGCATTTGTATTTGTTGAAACTTTTGCAACCGCACCATCAACTATCATCCATACCCCACTTGCATATCAACGCTGCTTTTCCCGAGTACTTTGTATTTTGTAATAACTCCGGTACTCTATTTGCTGTCGTTTACATTAGAATTCTTAAATCTACTTCAGCTGATACATCTGTTGCAATAATTGGTGGAACTAACGACTTTTTTAAGTTCCTTATCACATAAAGGCTTGGGAAACAGTTATTGTGCAAATTGTTTACAATTTTTCGCAGCACCAAATATTTTTGTTTGGAAAGATCTAAGCCGGAGGTCACGGCCAGGGCTTCAAAAGAAGTCAAACATTTTGTTTTTGGTCTTTTTCTTGGTCATTGCTTTTGTTTTTTCGTTGTTCCAATATTTCGGATGCAAATGTAATTTCTTCATTTGTGTGATTTTTTAATACTTGCTCTACTCTTCGTAATTTTGTTTTATACTGCACTTTTGAAATCTGTTTGAGGTCTTCCGCGCTTACCACTTGTAGAGGGTATCTGTAAAATTTTAATCACTGCATAAGAGTTTGAAACAATTTAAATTTGAACAAATGAGCATACACCATCGGGATCCTTAGTTGCGAATAACTGCCAACTTAGCCAGGAAGAATGGGTTTTTAGAAATAAATATTTTCTATAATTGCACCCCCGAAATTTTTAAGAAAAAAAGAGTTAAAAACCGATAGATTTCAAAGTAGCATTTTTTCACCATGCGGGTGATCGCCAATTTTTAGTTTTGCAACTGCAAGTATCACATCAATCTTTTTATTCCGACTTGCATCAAACCAAGCTTCAATTAAATCAGAATTTTTTATTGTATAATAATAATTAAACTTTTCACTACTGAAATTGTTAACTTTTGATTAAATTGCAAATAACACTTAGTTGCTCTCTTAAAAAAAAGCAAAACAATTGATCGACCCCTACTTGATGGGTCTGTAACATAGCAATATTATGATAACAACCCCGACTTGATGGGTCTGTAATATAGCAATATTATGAAAACAACAAAGATATAGAAGATCGGAGAGGAAACATTGCCGTCTAAGAAATTAATATAACCTACTTAAATCAATAGAGTATTAAAAACTGTTAATTTTGTCTACCACAATATTTTGTTACTTAACTACAGTACTCACCCCATAATAAAATGAAAAAGTAATGTTTAATATGACAAATGAAATATACGTGAATAAATAATATTTTTTGTACTTTTGTGACCATTTGTGTTAATAAAAACAAAACCAAATTGTCAACATAAATTTTATATTTTATGTAAATTTTTCATTTTAAGTTTTAAAAAAATATTTGTAGGACGAAGTAGGAAATGTTATTTGCAGTTCTATTTAAATAGAATCCGTACTAGTAGATTAAAAAAAAGGCACTTATTTCTATAAAACATTTTTTTTTTTAAATATCTCAAATTTGAAGTGTCACAGCGTAGCCAAAACTGAGTCTTTCCCCTAAATATTTTGTTCCTTTTATTTCATTTTATTGATACCAATATTGTTAGGTTTCGAGTCACAAAAACTTTTGATTTTTGTCCATGGGCCAACGCAGTGTGCGTCGTCAGCGTACATTTTTTTTTTTAACTTGGAACTAAGGATGTCAGGTGGAATATCTATTCAGTCAAGTCTGCTTTGGTTCGAAATGGGGTGACAGATTAGTGCGAACGAAAGGTCAATCAAGTGAAACACGTGTAGAATGTTCTAAGCGTGGTGGAAAGCTAACGAAACATGTTAATTTTGAATTTAAAGGCAATTTTTATGCCTTTACCTCAGTTAATTCAAGTTATAAGGCAATCTCATTTACAAACTTCTTTACCATCAATTACAACTCCAAGTCGTAAATATTGATGAATTTTCAATTTCAGTTGATTAGAAATGAGGAAAGAAAATTACAAATGCGGAAGGTTTAAAGCGAAGGACCATGGCCTGGCCGGGAATCGAACCCGGGACCTCTAGGTTAGCAGTCGAGCACGCTACCTACTTGACTACCGAGGCCGCCATATATAAAGCCCTTTGTATACGTTGCGATAAATATGATGTAAACCAATTTAACAATATGTCAGGAAACTCAATAAAATGAAGCTTTTTCAAAAGAAGATTATGATTGACACTGTCAAAAGCTTTGCTAAAGTCCGTATAAATAACATCTTTTTGTTGTCCCAAAGTAAAACCTTTTGTACGCGCTTTTAACTTGTCGAAGGTAATGCATAACAATATTGGAGTCTATTACGGTGGTCACAAAGTCGTTGACTGGCAAAGGATAAATATACTGTAATGCAGTTACATACGACCACCTAAAGACATTCACTTTAATGACCTACAATTGAAGCATAATCGCGAATAACGTTGTAAACGACAAAGTTGTAATTTTTGACTAAAGATAAAAAACGTTTTAAACATTGTAGGCGTTTATTTTTGGTTCTTTTTGTTAAACACTCTGATTTAATAAAACTTTACCATACATAAAATATAAAAAAAATTTAAATAAAAGATTTAATTACATCTAAATTTACCGTTTAAAAGTTTTTACAGTGGAATAACGTTTTATATCCAAAAATTGAATGGATGATGAAACGTTTTTCCTTAACGTGCTTAAAACGTTTTTCCACTACTAAAAACTACTGCACTTACAGCTAACTGCACTTACAACGTTCTTCCAAATTATATTCACATGAGCATTTTTATTTTCTATGGTCTCTCCATTTCTCGAAATATGAGACAGACCACTATCTCTTAGGGCCGTTTTCTCAATGTCCGGTTAAGCACTAACCAGAACTTTAACCAGCGGTTAGCAAAAAATCGTTTTCTCAATGTTCGGTTAGTGCTTAACTGTCGGTTAAGTTCTGATTAAGTTAACGGCAATTGTGGTTCCGTTTAGCTGCTAATCAGAAGAACAACTGAGTAAGTTAAACAATTTTATATTTATTTTACACACCAATTCAAAAACAAGAAATCTTTCTTCATATGGAGTAAAATTTGGCAGTCCATTGTTTTTATCTACTTTTATTTCATTTTACGGTACAAAATCACAAAAAAACGTAAACACAAAACAGATGACATGCAGTTTTCGCGTATTCACAATTGAAAAAGTAACAATTAATCATTTAACCGAAGGTTACTTAACCGGACATTGAGAAAACGGCCCTTACTCTTTTCTATTTAAAATTTTTCCAATTTTCGAAATTTATTTCACGTTTTGAGCATCGATAGCACTTGCGCATCCAGTTCGATTGTTCGCTTTTATTCATTTTACAAGCACGTGCAACGTTATTCCACTGAGTGACATTTAAAAATGCGTTAAAAATGCCCCAACCTGCATTTTTTTACTCACTTCTGTTTTTATATAGTAGAAGAGAGTAATTCGAACTGGTATCCGCGTAAAAAACACTTTAAAAAAAAATGTCGTTTACAACGTTATTCGCGATTACGCTTCAATTATGTTAGACATATGACAACAATAAAAAGAAAACATCAACGAATCATATCACATGTTGACATGTTTTTATATTGAACAAAAAACAAAAAAAACAAAATCTCTTACGCTAACGTAAACACAACTCAAATTATTATTAAATGCATTTAGCACCCTTTGCGCTTGTGCCGCTAGACACCGCACAAGCATAAGTGCGACTGCGGGTGTTGTGTTACAAGTGCATTGCACAGAAAAACACAACAACAACAACAAGCTATAAGTCGAATAAATGCCTATGACACTTTAAAGTCAAGGCCATGAATTCAAACGAACCAATTAATGTGGTTAAAAATAATGAGTTTGAGGGGAAATATAAATAAAGGTTAATAAACTGAAAGTGATTGGTCGATTATTGATTTTTAAAATTAAAAAAAAAAAAATAAATAACTGGCCATTTCAGCCCTTAAAAGAACTTTGACCTAGCTTCTTATGATCAATTGTGTTGAGCAGTCTTATTGCGACTTTTCAACCGAAATCATAGTTTTATTTTTATAAATAAAAAATATCAAAAACCAAAAATGTATGCCCCTGGAGGGTTTAATTATAATAATAAATACAAATTGATTAAAAAAGACAGATCCTGATTTGGAGCTTTTATGCTATAAGTAGCTTCAAACCAGACTTTGATGTATAGTAGAACTTCAAAAATACAGACTTGACGGATTCCGATAATAATGAATAGCATAACATAAAAGCTCCAAATAAGGATCTGTATTTTTTAACGTAGTCTGTCTTTTAAAATTATATATTTTTTTATTTCGCGTTTCAGTAATTATTTTCATTTTCAGGGGAAATAAATACTGTTATTTAAAGAGTTTGGTGATGTTCATCTTCCGGAAGAGATACTGGGTTCGAACGTAGTGCATCTATCTACGACTACAAGGTCTAGAGTTCTATGATGTTTGTTTAAAGTGTTATTGACTTGTTGAAGACACAGATCAGATAGCTTATCTAAAAAATCGTTGTAGAAAAAATGTTGTAGAAATAAAGAATCATCTGACAAGTTCCAGGACACAAAGGGGTACGTTAAAGTCACCCAAAACAATAAGAACATCCTTATTTATTAACATATTATGAACTTTTTCGGTGGGTTTAATATGTCTTAAGTAAAACAATAAGTCACTCTTTGGAGGAATGTAAGAGCAAGTAATATAAATGATGCTCTTTTTTAATTTAACCGAACACATATAAACTCCAGGTCGCTAGTGCCTTGAATTTTTAATTCATCCGATGCAAGCGAGTTATGAACAGCCTCAGAACTCCTCCGCCGATCTTATCAAGATGATCTTTACGAAAAATTTGATATTTATTGCACATTATTTCAGAGTTTAAGACATTGGGGCGAAGCCATGTCTCCGTGAAAATTATAATAATATATTCGAAATCAAAACTCTTAATGAAAATATCAGAAAGTTTGGAATTAAGACTCCTTAAATTTTGGTACACAAGCTTTAATTTAGACTTGCGATTTGTTTATCGTTTTTTGAATGAAATTGTGGGCTATGTCGAGGACGAAGCAAATGTACAACATTTACCGTTCGTGGATTGTTTTTAAATTCAAATTCAAGTACAATTGTATTTCGTGGCCAGAAGTTTTCTCCAACAATAGTATTAAATAAATTATAGGGTACTGTTAATGTAAAGGAACTAGTCGGTCTAGAATTTAAATATTTAAATTTATGAATCGAAAGAGGCAAAGAATACTTCGACTTTGCTTTAATAAAAAAGTCTATCACCCCTATCTTGAGTTCCGCTGCAATGTATTTTTCGCCCGAAAATACGCAGTTGTACTTTTCGCTTATTATGAGTTTCACACGGAAAATTTCGTTTGTTCGAAAAAATTCCGCCTATCGGCAACAAAGATTTATAGCGGAATTTTTCCTTTTTTTTCCTTTACATATCATGAATTCCATGTCACGCACTGTTACAGCTTGCGAATAATTGCGCTTGATTTACTTAAGAAGAAATTTTTCCGAAAACTGGTTTGCAGTTTTTATTAATTAATTTTGCGGTCTATTTAAAACCTGTAAAGGTTATATCAATCCACTGATGATTTTCGGTGATATTAAGCAAAATGTAGCGTACGCACGTGCTACAAAATTTTCCCTTTAAAAAGTTGATGTCAGCTTCTATCTGAAATTTCTGCGAATTGACTTCAGATAGAATTTTCATATTTTTTTACAGCAATAAGAGGTTATCCTAGATTATATTAGTAGTTAAATTATTTGAGAAAAAGAAATTATAAAACAATTTTTTCAACTTTAAACACCGTCACGCACATGTTACATTCGTCACGCACAATTACACCGTACGTTCATATTACTGTTACCTTCGACCATATTTCCTAAAAACTGAAATACAAAACAAAAGTATTAAAAATGTCTTATTTTCTTTTTTTTTAATCTTTTTCATGTCATGACTAGATACATTCAAGAAAAAAATTTGAAAATCAATTATTTTAATCGATAAAAACTATTCTATCTTCGATCCAAAAGTCGATGCTCTCAATCACTGGAATTGAAGGAGCGGGAACTTTGCGGACTCTTCAAATTCTTCAACAGATTCCATGTGAACCTATTCAGGTGTATCCTCATTTCTTATGCAAAGAAATTCGTTTGGCCTTTGAGTAAGTTCCCGTAAAGGCTGCACCCGTACAGCACCAAGTTCAGTGTTTTGTGAATTTGATTCCTTAAAATTGATTTATTTGAATAATAATTTTTATTCCGATTTATTTTAACGCTTAAATTCCCAACAACGCCGATTTCATTAAAAAAAAAAATTATGTTGTGCTAAATGATCCCCTGAACACGACCCCGTTTTTATTTTTTTGGAAAAAATGTTTGTTTACGAGTTATAGTTATTAAAGAAAACATAGTTGTATCCAAAAAGATACAGTGGGCATTCCGACGTACCATCAATCAGCTTTGTTGTAGGAGTTCAAGGCAAAAACGTGGAAAACGATTATTTTTATGATAACTCTAAATTTGTTTGTTAAATGATACTCTAAAATTGTTAATAGTTTAAAAGGTATTTCATGTCAAAAAGCGAACTTTCCTTAAAAATTAAAAAACTATTTTTTTAATTTGACGGTCAATATTTCCCAAACCAACAAAGTTATGCCAATAATTGAATTTTTGTTTTATATTTGCAATTTTTTGAGTGAAACTACAATATTTTTGCAATATTTTAAAATAAATAGCTTATTTTCTCGGTTGTATATAAAAAGGTACACTGGGCATTTAAGGGTTAAATTAAATAAAACCCACTTATGAAAATTCATATTGACACTTGTCAATAGTTAACCGTCAATTTAGATATTTGACCGTCTAACGAAGATGTAAGGATGGAAATTTTTTTAAATGAAGGGTGTATTCATTTCAATTTTTTCGAGTTTTTTATTTTTGGTCACTTTGCTATATGAGACCCCCCTCCCCCCATATCATTACTTATCGTAATACATTTTAAAACCCCTCCTCCCCCTCTAAATTGGTAACGTAATTTATGAACGACCCCATAGTGTACAAAAACTACTTTGTTGTATAGAAAAAAGTGTAACATGTGCGAAACGCGTGGAATTTTTTTCAATGGAAATAGTAAAAAAAAAATTTTCCAATCTGCTTTGCCATCTCAATATCCACACATAACAGCATTTTCCGCAAAAAATGTCTTATATTAGAGTCTGAATTGAAACATATATCAATATTGTCACGCACATGCTACATATTTTCTTAATTTATTTAACTGCTCTTACCACGGTAAGTCGTTGATAATTATTTGTACATTTATATGCACGATTATTAAGAAAATATTAATAAATTTGAAACAAATATTTTTTTTTAATTGTTGTAATAAACAGCGCACGCCCTCACGGCAGGCCCGTAGCCAGGATTTACCTAAGGGGGGGGTTTGGATTAAAAAAAATATCGATAGTTTTTGATTTCGATAAATGAAAAGGTATTTTTTATATAATTACCAGAAAGATGGGAAAAGTCAGTGGCTAGAAATAGACAATACTTTGAGAAATGAATTTGTAACAAATTTTTCACAATAAAGCGACAAACTTGAAAAAAAAAACACTTTAAAACATTTTTGTACACCAAATACATAAAACAAAAATTAATTTTTTTATTTTTGTTTATTTTATATATTTATATTAACAGCCCGATTCTGCGTACTTGATAAATTCACCTTATTGAATATTTATCAAGTATTGATTATTTATCAAGAGTTGGTATTCTGTGATAGAAAAAAAACTCTTTAATTGATAAATTTGTCAATATCTCATTTGCTATTGATAAATTTATCAAGAGAGTTGTGGTTGCTCGTAGCAGGCAATACCAAGGTTAATATTAACATAATAATGTTAACAATAATAATTATTTTCTACAAATTAATACACTTTTGTGGAACATAAGGAAAATGAAAGCAGAAATCTGTTCTCTGTGTTATGCTATTAATGAGAATAATTAGCTGTTAACAGGAATTTACCTACTCTGGTGAATTACGAAAACTTTTTATTTATCAAGGTTGCTGTAGAATACTAAAAAAGCTTTCGATTGATAAAATTCTTTACAAATTTTATTTATAAATTACTTATCAAGAAAACGCAGAATAGGGCGGTAAGTCTTCTTATTAATTTTTTTTTTTGTTAATTCTAATAACACAGCGTCCGCTGTGACACTGCAAACCCTATGTATGCTTAAGGATGCACACCCATTTAACATAAAAAACGTGTTTTCTATAATTTCAAAACTGTCGTTTGTTGAGTTCAATGTGTTTCGGCTATATATCTTGCTTATCGTTGCACTGTCATTTTGGAATTCAGAAAAACGCTAAAAAAATAAAATTTTCAAGACAAACTTCTAAAATGACGATAAATAAGCATCTTATATTATTATTTTAATACTTTACTTGCAAACTTATATCGGTTTATAATTCTATAT
Source organism: Pherbina coryleti (assembly GCA_943735915.1). NCBI lineage: Eukaryota > Metazoa > Arthropoda > Insecta > Diptera > Sciomyzidae > Pherbina > Pherbina coryleti. The sequence continues at coordinate 93,825,862 of OX030948.1, read as the reverse complement.
AAAAATAACCACGATTAGAATAACGACATTTTCTTGTATTTCCTGACTTTTGTAAAGGCCACAATGAAAGGTTAGAAAATTTTATTTAAAAAGTTTTTATTATCATTCGGTAAAATTAACAAGAGGTCGTGATCCTGCGCCTCCAAAACCAGTGTTAAAAAATGCATTTTCCAATTTGGAGTAAGCCAACCAATGCCAACGGTTCGACCAAGAATGCTTAACACTTTAACTGCCACCATACAAAAAAAAATATCGGGTCCTCCAGGCCATTTTTTCGAACAAATCAGAAAAAGTTTTTTTTATATTTCGGTGAAATTTTGAAATATAATATTGAGACACAACATATGTACCTCACGGCCTGATGTATACGTTTACTGTATATTTAGTGTGGATGACGGACAGATGGATATGGCTAAATCGACTTGGGTGATGATGCTGATCAAGAATATATACACTTTTCTATACCTACCACGCTTCCTTGTAGGCGTTACAAACGGAATGACAAAATTAAAGTTTTTAAAATTAAAATCCCAGTAAAGGGGGTTTTTTTAAATCGTGGGGGTATAAAAATGATGCGCTAAAGATAGTTTTAGGTATGCCAGGCCATGCAGAATTGAACTACGTTTACAGATTTGCATTTCGAGGTACTAATTTTAAACCATGAACTATAATGTGCAATCAAATACTGAGGCACATACGCTGTGCCTCAGAGCCTACATGGACATTTTACTGAGGCACACCGTATGTGCCTCATGGCAGTTAACGTGTTAAATCGGAGTTTGCGAGAACCACTGGCAGGAAAATTAAAATTTGGTGGAGGCACATAAATGCTTTGAAAACTTTCAAGGCGGTTCGAATCGGAAATATTGCTCATCAACTTGAAAATATCGTTATTTGGACATTGATATACTCTCGAAGTCGAATGCAGTTCCGATGAATCAAATGATATTTCTGGAAAAATTTCTACAATCATACACACAAACTTAGAGTTATAAGCATTAAAAGTAAAATATTAATACCGCAACTTGTACTTGTACTTGTACCGCTTTCCACATAGCTGTCAACATTTAAGCTTTCTACAACTGCAGGTTACAAAGGAAGTTCTGAAGACTTTTCAGATTCCAAAGTTTCTTGAACGTTTTCTATCGGGTTTTCCAATAAGAGTTGTTATTTTGGTATTCAAAGAAAAATGCCCTTTTTTGAGATATATGATCGGATGTTTATTTCCTAATAATCATCCGAAGGTATGCCGTTAATAATGAAAAGCAACATCAGCCAAATGGCCACCACGACCACGCTTTCAGTACAATATCCTTTTCATGAAATTTTCCATAACCTAATCGCAAAGTGGCTGCCCTATGTCCTCATTTTCGAAAAAGTAAGGTCCAATGACCCCGCCGGACCATAAACCGCACCAAACAGTCACACGTTGAGGATGAAGGGGCTTCTCAACAATAACTCTTGGATTTTCCGAGCCCCAGATGCGACAATTTTGCTTGTTGACGTAGCCACCGAGGTGGAAATGGGCCTCATCAGTCAAGATGATTTTTCGATGGAATTCCGGATCATTTTCATGCATTTCCAGGACCCAATCAGCAAAGTCACGACGTTGTTGTATCGTTCCATTTTTAGTAATGGCATAGTTTCTACTTGTCAAATGTCAAAGAATAAAAGCTTTAAAAGTGAGCGCTTCACAATAGCGGGCGATTCACAATAACACCTCTTATTGGAAAACCCTGTACAATACAGATGAAAAATAATATTATTCGGATTTTGTCGGTTCCGCATCAAGCAAAAAGTTAATCCATTAATATTCAATCAATGCAAACACGCTACCAAAAAAAAAAACACAGCTTTCAAACATTCAGAAATATTCGGCAACTTTTTAACACATTTACGCATTGATAAAGGAAGAAAAACCATTTGAATCAAGCACTTACTTTCCACCGTTCTAGCCTTTTTTTACTTCTGGTTTCTACAGCCAATTAAGTAGACTAATTTTTGTAGTTTTGGCACAGTAAAATTAACAATAGAAACTCTTAAACTTATCTAACGAAACGCAATCAAAATTTCACCACTTTCACGTTACACCTGTGAACGCAATAAATTCTTAAATTGCTGGTCGTAGACAAAGTTCAATTGAATGTATCGAACTTTTTTCGATACTTAAGCTTGTTGATGTTTTCGCTGTATTTCGCTATATTATTTTTTTATACTTTTTGAACCATAAGGGGGGGGTTTTAACCCTAAAAACCCCCCCCTTGTCTACGGGCCTGCCTCACGGCAAATATCAAAATAAAACTGCAAAATTTTCGCTCAACTTATTCACCACGCGAAAGTAAAAAAAAACAAAGTAAACCTACCGTTATCTTGAAGAATTCAACTTAAAACGTGTTGTCCGAATTCGATAGAATTATTCTATATAATTTCTAGTCTCTCTTTACAATTTGATTTTTGACCTATGAGGTTGACTTTTTGGTGGAATTCGTGACATATATTTTTTCACTTTTATTTTTTTAGCGGAAAGATTCGGGGAAAAATGTAAGCTCCTTTTATTTTTGCAAAAAAACAAATGAAAATTCTTTTATTTTGGTTTAATGTTAGGAGCAAAACAAAAAACAAAGTGCAAAGCAACATTCTTTTCAGCAAAATGCAGGAGAGGCCCGATATTGCACAAGGTTTCGTGAAGGAAAACAAAGGCGCTATTTTGGAAGCAACTCACTTTTGAGTTAAACAGTGCTGGACCACCAGTTAAAGGCGAAAGTGATTGGAAGAAGGTGCGGATTTCTGCTTATATGTATGCTTCTTAAAAAATAGACTTTAAATTTGTAGGCTTGGAATGACCAGAAGACATACGTCCGTCGAAAAGCTGCCGATAACAAAAAGTACGAAAGAGGAATGGTGGGTGGACCCAATCGAACGCAGAAATTGTCACATTCAGAGGAAGCCATATTTCAGCTTATAGGGATGAAGGAAGCTGTGAAGGGTGTTAAGACTGGACAACCGTTTGGTTTGAATCCTGCTGCAAAACGAAAGCGTTTCAACAATGAAAACGAAGAGTCACCTGCATTAGCAATTGATGAAATATTCAGATCCATCGATGAGGAATATTCATATGACATTGCAGAGGAAGCGCCAATTTCATATTCTGCTTCTCTTCGGAAAGACTCTGAATCAGCCAACAAAAGCCGGACGAATCCCATACAGGAAGCTTCAGACTGTAGCCACGCTTCACCCCTTGCTACTCCTTGTGATATGGATGCTCCAAGCAATAAAATGCGTCAGCCAACAATGCCTAAAAAAAACACCAGTCAAAATGACTTCAAGAGAAATTGCGTTAAGAGAACTGCAAATACAAGAAGAGGTGTGCAATAAAATTAGTGAAGCTGTGGAAATTAATAAAAAACACAATGCAGAAGTTCAAAGCTCTTTTAAAAAATATCCCGAACACTGGATCGTAAATACGACCAGAAAAAGTGGAACCTGGAAATAGAAAGACTAAAAAAATGGAAAATAGAAATTAAAATGGAAAAAAATAAAAAAAAAAATCATAGTATTAGAAGAATTAAAATTGGGAATAATGCGTAACCAAACATAATTTCTACTTTAAGCTTTAAGAACTATTATTTGTTTATTGTTTTTTATTTTTATGTACGGAATCGAATTTAATGTGATTTATTTTTAATGAAAAGCCTTGAGGCTATAAACTGAATTTTTAACCTTATTTTACTAAAAGTCTTATTTACTTAACCTTTATTTACTTTTATTTTTATTTTTGTTAGTTGTTAAGGAAAGAATCGATCTGTGAATTTTATACCTTATGTTTTTTTTTATTTATTATATTTGTAAGTTAGTTATTTTTGTTAGTTAATCCAAAAAACAACATGTAAAGTAAAATAATTAAATTAAATTACCAATAAAATAAACTTAAACTCTAAAAAAATGAAATTACAAAGTATTACAAATTTCTGTACGAATGCGTTGACCTGCACTGAGGTAGGTATTGCTTTCAGCGGTAGCTTCATTATTTTCGGCAAACTCCTCTACCTCGACTGTTTCTATAATTTCACTTAAATTGACATTACTTTTGTAATGGATACAAATATTGTGTAACGCTGCGCACACATTAACAATTTTTATCGCTTTTGCAGAAGCGTAGTACAGCTCTCTGGCACCCAAAAGGCATCTCCATCAATTTTTTTATACGCCATTGGTTCTTTCAATTATATTTCGGCACCGAGAGTGCGTATAATTGAACGTAGTGTTCAGTACGTCATGGGGACAACACGTTCACTATCAACTGCGTGCATAATTTCGTTTTACCTGCATTGTAAATATTCTTTTTTAATAACAATATGCCTTGTGTGTGCGGACAAAAAGTCGATAGAAACGATAAAAACAAAATTAATTGTGTCACATGCAGTGAATTATTTCATTTGAGATGTGTTAATTTAAATGCCACTGACATTGAATATTTAATAAAGTCTAATCAGCCTTATCGATGCAGTAAATGCATGATGGTTCGTCGAAGTTCGTTCCGATCTCCGGTGTTGTCTAATCAGACGGCACAAGCTCCGACACCAACTAGAAGAGCAGCAGACATCCAACATATTCAGCAAAAAAAGCAAGAAAATCAAATCTTGCAGCAACAACAACTACTAAATCCCGCTTATCAGCAACAAAATCAACAAGAAACAGGTCAACAAACTCCACTGCAAATTGAGAAACAGATCAATAATAATATGTTGCAACAACAGCAACAACAACAGCAACAACTACAACAACAACAACAGCAAATACAGCTGAACGATAATGTTCATGCCAAAAATTCTTGCGATCAGAATATACAATGTTTTGACGATTTAGAAAAAACTCTCAAGAAGATTTACGAAGAACTTGTTGCCCCCCGTGGCGATAATTCGCAGCTTTTAAATCGTGTTGTTTCTCTTGAAAATGAGAACAAAGAAATCAAAGAGAAATTATTTCAGCTTGAACGTAGGCGCAGTAACGTTACCACGGAGAATATAGAGAAAAGTGTTGAAATTGTTGGAGTTCCAAATGTAAACAACGAAAATGTTTTGGGGTGCGCTTTGAAGATTTTCTCCGAAGGAATCGGTGTGGATGTAAAAGAAGAAAATATTGATAACTGCTACATTAAAAAAATAAGAAAATCTGATAACAACGCAAGCAGCATGATAAAAATATTGTTGTGGTAAAATTTATGACGCTACTGAAGAAAAGACAAGTAATGAAACTTAAAAAGAACGCGAGAAATTAAGTAACCACCAAGTTATTTAATTGCACCAAGAATAATAAAATATTTGTAAATGACTGCTTAGAGGGTCGAACCAGAATGCTTTTTAAACAAGCTAATAAAGTTAAAATAGAGAAAAATAAAAAATATTTATGGGTAAGAGATGGCAAAATTTTTATGCGTAAAGCGGATAATGTTAATTTTATTATCATCAACTCAGAGACTGATTTTCAATCTTTATATTAATGTTTGACTTTTTTTTTTGTTTTTTCTTTAGATATATGGTTCTTATTAAACAAGAGTTTTGAATCAATCTCTGAGTGATGATTTTGCCATAAAATATCTTTCCCAATCCTTAGAATTATTATATGATAAAAAATATGAAAATGACTTGCTTGTCGTTCATCAAAACATCCGCAGCTTTCGAAAAAATTTTGATAACTTAGTTGCTCACTTGAGTTCTTTTGTAAACAGTCCCGGTTTGATTTTTTTGACTGAAACATGGATTTTTGATGCTGAAATAGCGCATTATAATATTCCAATTATACATTTGTTTCTTGTTGCAATAATGCTTATGCATCTGGTGGTGTTGGCCTTTTTATTAAGAGTAACCTTAAATTTGAAAATAGAAGCTATAATCTTCATAGTTGCGATGTAATGAAAGTTAAATGTAATCTTAATGAGCAAATTTTCAACTTCCTATGCATATATAGATTTAATGGTGTTGCAAATGATTTATTTCTGAGCGGAATTGAAGATGTTTTGCGTGAAGTTGTAACAGGAAATTGTGTTTTATTAGGTGACATAAATATCGATTTATTACAGACATCGATGGATACTGATAATTATAAATTTTTGCTATCTTCTTTTGGGTTAGAATCTGCTATTCACTCTGCTACGCGTATTACATTTAATTCTGCTACGTGTATTGATCATATATTTGTTCGTTTATCTTCAAATCTTAGTTGTTCAAGTGCTATTGCAGATTTGGATATATCTGATCACTGCATGACTTGTCTAACTATAGCAAATGTATCATTATTAAATCAATGCAACATCAACGAATCATTTACTCAGAAGTATACTAATTACACATTGCTGAATAACCTACTACGTTTTGAGTCTTGGAATGAAGTATATGCTGAGTCTGATGCTTCGGATGCTTTTGATATTTTTTCAAAAACTCTATTAGATTATGTTAATTGTTGCACTGTGTTGGTTAAACGCAAAAGATGGAAGATTAGAAAACTAAAGCCGTGGATTAGTAGCAAAAATCAATACAAAGAACTCTTTATTTAAGAAGGTGAAAAGAAATCGAAATTGTGTTGATTTAAGGAATGCTTATAAACAACTCTGTAAAGAAGTAGCTAAAGAAGTTTCGGTTTGTAAAACAACATATTATTCTTATGCCTTCAATAACGCTTTTGGCAATATGTGTAAAGAATGGAAGCTTGTAAATGAAATTATAGGTAGATCTTCTTCGCGTGACACTAGTGTAGAAAGAATTGTAGTAAATGGGGTTAACTTTTCGGATAAACAAAATATATCCAAGCAATTTAATCAGTTTTTTGTGTCTGTGGGTGAAAATGTCGCAAATCAAAATCTTTCTGAGCAAACGGTTTGTAGTTGTTCCTGCACGGATGTTGTCATTAACCATTGCTTCGTTTTTACGCCTTTTACGTCTTTTGAAGTTTTTAATATCATCAGATCCTTAAAAAGTTGCTATTCTGCAAATGTAAACAGTTTTTCAAGCAACTTAATAAAAAATATTGTCTTTAACATTGCAGATATTTTGGCTTTTTTATTTAATAAAAGTATTCTTGATGGTAAATTTCCACTGCAACTGAAGGCTGCTGAAGTAATTGTGTTGTTTAAAAAAGGAGACAGAACATTGCTTAATAACTACAGACCAATTTCGCTTTTGCCAGTTTTTAGCAAAATTATAGAAAAAGGAATAAAATTTCGGATGCTTAGCTTCCTTGAGAAACTAAACTTTTTTAGTAAATGTCAATACGATTTTCGGAAAAGTCTATCTGCCGAAGGAGCGTTGTTAAATTTCTGCTCTAATATTTACAATGGTTTAAATCACAAAAAGTTTACCGCCGCGCTTTTCGTCGATCTTACTAAGGCGTTTGATACTATTGACCATAAAATTTTACTGTCGAAGCTTTTTAAATGCGGTTTTAGAGGATTTATGTATGATTGGTTTAAATCATATTTAAGTTCTCGAACGCAAAGGGTCAAGATGGGCGCTTTTATGAACTCAACTGAAGTAATAAATTTAGGTGTTCCACAAGGATCCGTACTTGGCCCAATTCTCTTTCTAATCTATATTAATTCGGTATTGAAGTCGCATAACAATATCTCTCTTGTGGCTTTTGCTGACGATATGGCTTTTACTTTTATTAGTGATTCCCCGCTTCATCTCAGCGCTGAGATAAATTCAAAACTAGAATGGCTTAGAATATGGTTCTTGCATCACAAACTGGCTATCAGCGATAACACAAAACTAATTTATTTTAGTACATTTAGTAAGGATTCTTATCCAAATCAAATTCACTATCATTGTGGTAAATGACAGAAATTTTCGTGCTACTGCCAGGTTGGTGAAAGGAATGAAAGTGCGAGTTCATATTCTCGTGATATTGATTGTGATAATAGTTGTTTTGTAATTGAAAATGTTACTTCCTTCAAATTCCTAGGTGTTATTATAGGTAATAGGATGAATTGGTTTGTACACACATCTGCTATTGAAAATACCTCATTTCAGTCAACCGTAGTATTTTTCTCCTAAAATCGTTTTGCTCTCTAAACCTATTGAAAGCAATCTATTAGCGCATTTGTCAATCGAAATTGGAGTATGGGTTGATTTGCTGGGGTCCGCAATTGTGGAAAAAACCGTGCTCATAATAGTTATTTTTAAAGAACTTAATATTTTGCTATTAAAGCTTTTATACTGTTACAAAGTCTTTAAATACTTCGTAAGCCAAAATAAACATCTGGCGACTAGAAACTGCCCTCATTATAGACTTCGGATAAATGAAGATAACTTAGTAGACATTCCTAGACACTCCATTATTCTTTTTTGTCATTTTTATGACTATGTTGCGCCGCGCATTTTTAATAAACTGCCACTGAATATTAGAAATATTAATGCTAATCGTGCTTTAGTCAATTCAATCAAATCGTGGATTGCAAATCTAGATTTTCTTGCCATTGATGCATTGTTTGTTTTCAGTTCTTGAATACTGTTCAAATTTTTAATATATTTTACACTAAACTCACTTTTACAAATTGCTCCCCACATGACACATTGTTAAATTATTATTCATGATTATTACTCACATTTCATTCATTTGTATATTTTTTCTTTTTTATGTTACATTTTTCTCTAAGTTATTAATTATCTGCAGGGCATTCCCTTAATGATAATGATAATGATAATGATAATGATAATGATAATGATAATGATAATGATAATGATAATGATAATGATAATGATAATGATAATGATAATAAGCTCGAGAGGATATCAAATAAATACCTAGGAGCCAAGTATTCCTGCAGCCCTGCACGTAATCCTGTTCCTTATGAGCTTGCAGTCCGCTCAAATTCCAAATGAAGGAATCATGGCACGCTCCAGGATGTGTAGCATCTATGTAGCGAATTCGTAACTCACTGTCACAAACCTGTTCAATAATTTTTCAATAACAAAATTTTATAAAATGTACTATTCTCACGAGCAAAACATTCAAACTACAAGCTCCTTTCCTGTTATAGAATAGATGCTTATTTATTGAAGGAGATGTGATTTGCGCATTAGTGCCATCAATGCAGCCAACAACTCCAGGTATTGCATACCCTCCATAAAAATCTTGAGTAATTTTGCGTTGTTCTTCTTGTTTTGGCCAAGTTATCCATTGTGGGCAGATTGTTCGCTCAAAAATTCCCAAAACTTCAGACAATACCCCGCTGAACGACGATTGGGCCAAGCTCACTTCGTGGCCTTTACCAACTCCTTTTTGGTATCCACCCTCAGCGAAAAATCGTAAGCAAGCACTAAGTTTTACGATTGGTGGAATCGCAAATTGTTGACCAGGTGGTGGCAAACACGAAGCCAGTGTGTCCAACAAATATTTGAAGGCTGGCTTATTCACCCGATAATTTTGGTGAAACCTACAAAACAAATTAAAACCTATTTTAAAAGAAATTACTTAGTAGTGGTTAATCTTACAGATTCGCGCAACTCCAAAGGATTGGACTCATCCCTTAAGCGCCTTCGAACAGCGCGCTCTTCATTTCGTTCCTCCTCTTCCAGCAACAGTCGCAGCGCTATGCTTTTTATTTTAATATTACACTTTGGTTTATTTATTTATTCAATTTGTTTAATTTAGTGCACTTTTATGTTTTCTATTCAATTTCAGAAATGTTTTGTTGTTTTAAGCTGTTCACACAATTTACAATAGTATGTTCGAGACAGCACAGCTGATTTAAAGCAAACTGTGATTAGTGTGAAACTCACAATAGGTCTTAAAATTTTCGGGCGAACAGTTTTTCGCTTGTCAAAATATTCTTCGGGCGAAACTCATGATAGGGGTGTATATCATGACTATGTTATGGCCTTATCAACGCCATATGTTTTTACTGATTGTAGAATGATTTGCCTTTTGTCGGAGTCACCAATGTTAATTATTTCTTTTAGTAAAACGAAGATTTCTTTAAACTTCTTACCACTGGTGAGGAAGTTAAAGTCTCTATTAGATCCAATCTAAAAGGTAATGAGCTAATTGGTAATCTATATATTACCTAATATTATCTAATTCATATTAATATTAATATATCTAATATTTTTGTTTGTTTGTATGTATGTATGTATGTATGTTTGGAATAAACTCCTAAACTACTTAACATATTTTAATTAAACCTATATCAAACGATGCCTTTAATTACTGCGTTGAACATAAGCTATATTAATTGTGCCACGCCCCGTTTTACCGCCCACAAATCAATAGAAATGCAATATTTCAAACGGTTTCTGCCGTATAAGACTAAAAGTTGGTAGTTTAGTTTGTATGCTGACTGTCGGAAACTGTACGAAAAATGGGTTGCGACACCCTCTTTTACCGCCCACAAATCAATAAAAATGCTAAATTTCAAACGGTTTCGACCGAATCAAGCTAAAATTTTGTAGTTAAATTTTTATGCTAACTGTCGGCTACTGAATGAAAAATGGGTTGCCACACCTCCTTTTACCGCCCACAAATTAATAAAAATGCTATATTTCAAACGGTTTCTGCCGTATAAGACTAAAAGTTGGTAGTTTAGTTTGTATGCTGACTGTCGGAAACTGTACGAAAAATGGGTTGCCACTACCCCTTTTACCACCCACAAGTCAATAAAAATGCTCTATTCCCAAAGGTTTTGGTAGTATTTGACTAAAATTTTGTAATTTCGTTTCTATGTTAACTGTAGAAAATTTTACCAAAAATGGCTTACCACTCCCCCATTTACAGCCACAGATCAATAAAAATTGTATATTTCAAACGGTTTCGGTCATATTGCACTAAAATTTACTTGCACTTACTGTCAGCAAATGTATTAAAAATGAGTGTAATCTCACTACAGCTACGCCTACTATTCATAAATAATTATTATTCCTGAGATGTAAATGCTTTCAAAATAAAATATGCTATGAAGGTGTAAAATTAAATGATAAAATTCATTATGAAGGTGCAATGTATCAAAACAAACCATTAAGAGAAATGTTGGTGCAGCTGGACCTCATCCACGCCCACTAGGATCAGTTTCTATAACTTTTCTTCCCCTTTTACCGCCCATAAATAAATAAAAATAAATAACTGGCCATTTCAGCCCTTGAAAGGACTTTGACCTAGCTTCTTATGATCAATTGTGTTGTGCGTGTTGTTAAGTTTGTACACAATTGACCGAGAACCGGACCTACAGGTTTAACGCTTTACATGGCATTTTGGTAAAAGCTTTACATGGCATTTTGATTACTCTCTGAGGTTTGCCATTGTCTGCAGAGAGGTGGCGGCCGTACAGAAAAATAATTTTAATTGAAATAATTTTCTGTCGCTGCTGGGGTTCGAACCCGGGTCTCCAGGTTCGTTGACATAGCGGCCACGCACTTTAACCAACTACGCCATGGACGCCACCGCCCATAAATCAATAAAAATGCTATATGTCAGACGGTTTCGGTCGTATTGGATTAAAATTTGGTAGTTTAGTTCATATCTTTACTGTCAGCAAATGTACTAAAAGTAGACGTGGTTTCATTATAGGTACTACCACTTTTCTGAAATCATTGTAATTCCCGAGTTGTAAAAAAAAAAAATGTTTTAAAATTGACGACAATTGTTATTAATTTGACGAATTTTGTGTTTAAAAAATAGCTTGCAACAAATTTCGTCAAAGTAAGAGCAAATGTGTTTAAAACTTTTGAAAAACATATGAAAAAAAAAGCAAATTATGAACACATTTTTTTAACACATTGTGTTCAATTTTAAGCTAACTTTTTTTTTTCAGTGTACAGGTTTTGATGGTGAAACTTGATAAGTGGCGAAAATTTTTTAATTTTCTTTTACTTTCTACACGAATTATTAATTTTTACATAACTTTAGGCACAAATAAAATTTTCGAAATTTTTAACCTTTTTCTAGCTACGCCTATCTATAAATTAAGAAATAGATACATCAAATATTCAGTTTGAGCAAATCAACGTTTGCATGGTTAGCATTTTTCATAAAACACTGATGAAACATAAAAAAGAATTTAATTGACTTTTTGCTCAGATAAAAAATATGTGGTAAACTTAGTACGTTAAATAGAGTTGCCAAGACAGAGTAAATAAGCTTGAATAAATTATTTTTTCAAACAAAACTTATATAATTTTATCCAACTATGAAAAACGAAAACAGAATCTATTTATCCTAGAAGAAACTTATTTTTAAAAACTAGATTTTTTTATGCTAATTTAATTCAACTTAAATTATGGGGGATTATATATCCAGAGTCCGAAAAAAGGTAATGTTTGTGAATTTTTTTAAGGAAATCTAAAAGATATTTTCAAATGAGGTTTTTATACCTAAAAATATATACATTCAAGAGTATGTTTAGTTTTTTTTTTATTAAAAAATATTAATATGGTAGATACAGCATTTTTTGATGACGTCGACTCTTGATCGACGCAGTGCCATCTAATGAAAACAAAATCATTTTCGATACGAACTGTAATTTTAGGTAGTAGGTAAAACTAAAATTGGTACTTGGTATTTGGAATATATTAAGGCATCTTATTATATGTTCTAATATAAAAGGACAACTGTTGTTTCTGAATTATCAGTCAATTTTATTAATTGGGTCAAAACCTTTCGCAAAAATTGGGGTTATTTAATTTTACAAATTTGTGAAACGATATAAATGATTGTTTGAATCGGTTAACGGAAATTTGTTAGAACGAGTTCTTATATACATATATTTGATTTGCTTGATTTTAAAATATTAATCATTTAAAGACATCCATTTATTCCATTCAACTTCTAGGGATTAGTTAAATAAATTGTACTAAATCATATTTTTTTTTTTTTATAGGTGCATGAAAAGTCAATTCTTCTTACTTCGTTACCAGCGCTGATATTGTATACTGAACATCCCCACCTCATTTTCTGGTTTTTGCAACTGACAACTTGCAGCATGATTCCACTCTTTATGAAAGATGGCCTTATATTACCTTTCATATTTATGTTTTTTTTGTATTTCCTTGCTTTTAATCTTTTATGTGAATTATTTTTTTATCCAAGGGATTTTATGTGTCAATTAGTTATATGTTACTCCAAGTACTCATATCTAATAATATTGTCATTAATAATATGTACTTTTCTTGCTCCAGCACCCGAAAAATTCCCTTTTATATACACTTTTGTTATATTATTGTTTATCTTCATGCATTTTTTTATTTTCCTTATTTATTTTACCTATAAGCAACTTGACTTCAAAAATCAAAAAATATAAGTGTTATAAACATGTAGTTTGTAATATAAAAATGGTGAAATTGTCACCGCTTTTTGGAATATCATTAAGAAGGGCTCAATTTACTGTTAATGTTAAATAATTATCAATATGTAAATTTTGATAAATTAAAGCAAAAAGGATAAAGAGATAAAATAATAATAAGAGGTATCACGTGAATATAAATAAAGGAGATAGAAGAAAGTGAGTTAAGAGAAGAACTTGAAAATTGTTATGATTGTGTGTTAAAGATGTGGTTTATCCTAAGATTAGTCTTTATTTATAAGAAATTATAAAAAGAATTAAAATATAATTGAAATATTATGCAGACGTGTGTTAGCTCTTAAGTCGGATACCAAAGAGAACGAAAATAGATATAACGTTTAACGTTCGAACATAAACTTTTACATACATACATAAAATCGTAAATATACATACAGAAACTGTTATTAATATGAGAGCAAACTAAAATAACTAGGATTGCCAACATCTCCCCGCTCAACATGACCTAGCCAGCGGAGCCGCTAGATTTTAATACGCTTAACTATGTCGATGTCAGCGTACAGCTCGTGGTTCCATCGAATTTGGTACTTGCCATTGACGCAGATTGGAGCGAAGATCTTACGAGGATCTTTCTCTCGAAGTCTCCCAAGGTCTTCATCAGAACTGCTCAACGTCCAGGTTTATGCTGCATGTAATAGGACGGGCATGATTAGTGACTTATAGAACGTGAGTTTTGTTCTTCGATAGAGGGCTCTACTTCTCAATTGCCTACTTAGCCCAAAGTAACACCTGTTGGCAAGAGTTATCCTTCGTTTTATCTCAATACTGATATCTTGAAAGAGTTAATGCTGGATCCCAAGTAGACGAAGTTCTTAACAACCTCGAAGGAGATGTTGTCAACAGTGACGTGGTTTCCAAGACGCTGGGACTGTTTATTTGTTGACACTAGGTATTTCGTCTTATCTGCGTTCACTGCAAGACCCATTCGACTCGACTTTTTCGATAATCTGGAGAATGCTGCACTGACTTCACGCGTATTATGGCCAATGATATCGATATCATCAGCATACGCCAGCAGCATAATACTTTTGTAGAATATCGTGCCACTGCGTCTCAAATCAGCAGCTCGGATGATCTTCTCCATCATTAGGTTGAAAAAGTCGCACGATAAGGAATCACCTTGTCTGAAACCTCGTTTGGTATCGAATGGAGGAGTGAGGTCCTTCCCGATTTTAACTGTGCTGCTGGTGTTGCTCAGTGTCATTCTGCAAAGGCGGATGAGCTTTGCAGGAATACCAAATTCAGACATGGTGGAATATAGATGATTCCTTATTGGACTGTCGAAGGCGGCTTTATAATCGACAAAAAGATGATGTGTGTCGATTTGTTTTCTAGGGTCTTCTCCAAGATTTGTCGTAGCCTAAATATCTGGTCTATGGTGGATTTACCAGGTCTGAAGCCACACTGATAAGGTCCAATCAGCTGGTTTATGATGGGCTTCAGTCTTTCACATAATACGCTCGACAGGACCTTATATGCGATATTCAGAAGGCTTATCCCACGGTAGTTGGCGTGGGATCGCGTTTCTTGTGGATAGAGCAGAACACACTGAGGTTCCAATCGTTTGGAATGCATTCTTCCGACCATATTCTGCATAGAAGCTCATGAATGCATTTAAATAGAGATTTGCCATCATTCTTGAAGAGCTCAGCAGGTAAGCAAGCCATCGGCTCCTGCGGCTTTGATATTTTTAAGCCGATCTATAACTTTCAAGACTTCATTATGGTCGGGCAGCGGAACTTCAACGCTGTCATCTAAAATTGGGGATTCCGGGATATCATCTCTATTGGCGGGATTGTTGTCGTCGTCACCATTTAGAAGCCTAGAGAAGTGTTCCCTCCATATCATCAGTGTTCTCTGGCTATCTGTCACTAGTTTCCACTTTTTCATCCTTGCAGGAAAAGGCCCCGGTCTTGAAACCATCGGCCAGGCGTTTTATTTTTACGAAAAATTTTCGGACCTCATTCCTGTCACCATGCATCTCAATTTTCTCGCACTCACGCATTTCCACTTCTCTTTTCTTTCGCCTGAAAATGCGTCTCTCTTGCCTCCTCTTCTCTTTGTATCACTCCTAAGCAGAACGCGTTGCAACCGACTGCAGGGTGGCTTTGTAAGCGGTGTCTTTTTCTTTTTTCCCACGCATAGAGTGGGAGATATGATTCCACTGCGCATATATATGGTCGATCGGAAGAGTGCTTTCTTGAAGCTGGAGTGAGAGTCGAGTAGCGAAGTCTTCGGCTGTTTGTTTTGATTGCAGCTTTTCGACGTCTAGCTTTCTCTGTTCTGGATTGTGCGCATTCTTGGTTGCGCACAGGCGTGTACGGATCTTGGCTGCGACAAGATAATGATCCGAGTCTATATTGGCAGCACTGATCGTGCGTACATCTAAAACACTGAAAGAGTGCCTTCCGTCAATCAAAACGTGATCAATTTGGTTGCGCGTCTTTTGATCAGGAGACAGCCAAGTGGCTTTATGAATATTGAGACGTTTGAATCTAGTGCTACTAACGATCATGTTTCGCGCTGCGGCAAAGTCAATCAGACTCATTCCGTTATCGGAGGTATTGTCGTGGAGGCTGAACTTTCCGACTGTTGGACCAAAGATATTTTCTTTTCCCACCTTGGCGTTGAAGTCACCAAGCACGATTTTTATGTCGTGGCGGGGGCTGCGCTCATAGGCCTCTTCAAGGCGCTCGTAGAAGCTGTCTTTGGTCTCATCGTCCTTGTCTTCTGTCGGAGCGTGCGCACAAATCAGGCTTATATTGAAGAATCTTGCCTTGACACGGATTATGGCAAGTCGTTCGTTCACAGGTGTGAATCGCAGGACATGATGCCGTAGTCGCTTGCCAACCACGAATCCGCATCCAAATTCGTGCTTCTCCGCATGGCCGCTGTAGTAGATATCACAGGATGCTTGCCGTAAGCAACCCTGTCCCTTCCATCGCATTTCTTGGATTGCAGTGATATCAGCTTTGTATCTTTCTAAGATATCTATCAGTTGGATAGAGGCACCATCCCAATTAAGGGTTCGGACGTTCCAGGTGCATATCCGTAAATCATTGTCAGTTTTTCGTTTGCGGTAGTCGTCATCAGATTTGGGGATCATTTTTATCTTATTTCTTATGCGTTTCATTGAAATTTTTTTTTTTCATCAAAAATCGCGCTAAGTCCTCATGTGATAAGCGATTTTTTATTGCAAATAGCTATGAAACGTTACCGTGGGGGTCATTTTAATATTATGGATTCAGCCTAAGATATTTTTAAGATTTCAATTCAAAATATGAATAGTACGCAATAAATTAATATACCTAATTTAAATGTTTAAATATTAAATGTACAATTTAGCATTGTATGCATATTTTTAAAATTAAATAAAAAAATTTGCAATCAAAAATCGCTTGTCATCATAAGGACTTAGCGCGATTTTTGATTGTGTAATTGTGCTAACTTTGTGTTGACGTGATTGTATCAAATTTTGTTGAACTATTTTTTCAATATTTTTGTTGAGACAATCAATATAGTCATCAAATGTAATTTTAGTCTTGACTTTGTTTAACTTAACACCTTTCACTTTTTTGCTGCATCTTCACCCTCTACACGTACTGCGTACATTTTACAGCGAAGCCCAACAAATTCAGTCATAATACGACCATTATTCTTATCTTTCATGAGACCCAACACTTTTTTATTCACATGTGGAATGTTATAAATATTCTCGAGGGGATAGTCGCATGTATCAAAATATAATAAACAATCGCGTTTAATGATTTGATACAAGTCATTACAAGTCACCTCATAAATTAGAGAATCTGTATCGGTGTAACAAATGGTACAATTGGAGCCAAATTGGGGAGCCATATAACCATAGTGAAAATCATAAATTGTTGTTTTATACAATAGGTTGGTTAATTTATGCTCTATAGTACACAAAAGACAATTTATTATTTTCCTAAGCATTGAAAAACAAAAATTTTTATATTTTATACAACTGCTTATCAAAAACCGCAAACTGAGGGGACAGACGGATGGAGGAACGGACGGAATACCACAATAGACGTTATGTATGTTATAGATTTTAACTTACTGAATTATTTGTATACTTTACGATAAGAATTTAATGTTTATACGATAATATCCTATTAGATATGAGTTTAATATTTATGCATGAACACATAAAATTATTGATGGGGTTTTATTGTTAATCGGTTGAATAACAAACATTGGCCAAGCGATGAATTTCTAAGTGAGTGAAAGAAAGCAGATAATTACGAAAATATTACTTTTTATGGTAAGTTGTTATATATATAATATCCTAATGTTTTTCATCTTCATCAGTAAGTTAATAAGAGACAAAAAATAGGATGGAAAATTTATTTCAAAGGTTGAAAATAACCTCACACTAAAATCCATCATCAGCTACTCATATATTTTATTTTAAATTAAATTTAAAATAAGTTTTAAAAGTTTCATACTACTTTGCGAAATGTTGACAAGTTCAATGTGTACAAATATTAAGTTTGGCCAAGATCCATATTGATTTAAGGTTTGTCTTATTATCCGTCTTGGATAACTTCAAGTTTATCTTTGGGTTTACCTAGTGTACAACTTTAACTAGCTATATTCATCTTTTTCTAAAAATAGATTTTCCTGAAAAAATCCTGCATCTTGTTTTTAATTCAGTTGTGGTATCTATAATTCTCAACATGTTTATGATATTTAAATATATATATATATCATCCATACTACTGAGATTTATCAACTGAGACATACTAGAACATAAATATTATATTAATTTAATTTCAGAAAATGTCCAACTCAATTAAAAAAATTGTGGCAAATGCTAAAATAATGTTTGAAGTTGCACAAAGTGACCCAACAATGAAGGATATATGTATCCAGGAATGCTCTAAGGTGCTTAGGACTCTCCAAACAAATTATTTGTGGAGGGCGAAATCTAATGGAGCAAAACAGAGCATCCTAAATGAAATAGCCTTAGTAAGAGGTTATAGAGATGAACTAAAAAAACCTCATTGTACTGGAGCCGGTCTTTCCAAAGCTGGGGACTGGAGAAACTGGACATCAAGGTGCGTCAAATGGCAAGATGCTGAGACAGCATTTGGTGGGCGGTAAGTTTTAATTTTATTTACTATGAAAATTATGATTGCTTTATACATTTTTTCTATTTTCATTTACAGTATACGTACAGGTGTAATTATAAATCTTAAGCATAAAGATCCGAGAAAGTTCTTGGATGACTGTAGCAGTCTTTTTCACCGAAAAATAAAAAAAACTTTGAATGATGAGCTAGCACTCAAAGTAAACGCAATATTTTGTGGGGGGTTTGTTATAATCAGAGGTGATAAAGAGGTTCATGAAGATAAATTCATGAGCACTAAAAACATTCCCATTTACCGGGAAACTGATCTCAAGACATGGTTTGAGGAGAACGTGCGAGATGCAGTATTGAAAAAGCTGGAGGAGTTCCAGGAGCGGGATAGCGGTTGGGCGTTGTCTGCGATACTGAACTTGGTCATCAACATCAACAAATTTACACCACAACTTGGATCGTCATATATTTCATTACCGAAGCAGATTGCATTGAAAAACGCTTGCATTAATGTTAAAAACAATGATAGCGCTTGCTTTGCTTGGGCGGTTATATCCGCTCTACATCCAGCAAAACAAAGTTCTGATCGCATGTCATCCTATCCTCATTATAATGATGTGTTCAATTTAACCGGCATTCAGCTCCCAATGATGATGCGGCAGATCCCGCGCTTCGAAAAGCAGAATAATGTATCAGTAAATGTGTACATTCTTCAGAAGAATAAGAAGGGCTACATCGTGCTCCCTACTTACCTAACAAATGATAAGAAAGAACAGCATGTGAATCTCCTCATGATACAGAATACCTATCATGAAGAAGAGGAGGAGAAGGATGGGGATATTGTTGAGCCTGTTAGATATCACTTTGTATGGATAAAAAACCTTAGCAGACTATTATCCAGCCAGGCATCCAACAACGAGCATCAAAAATTTTTTTGTGATCGATGCCTTCATTATTACCATTCAGCTGCCAAGTTGGAAGCGCATATGGAAGATTGCAGTAAGCTGAATAGTTGCCGTATTAGGATGCCGACTGAGAATGAAAGGTTTATTAATTTTAAGAATTTTAAAAATAAGATTATGTCCCCATTTGTGATATATGCTGATTTGGAATGCCTTTTGAGGAAGCCAACTTCTCAAGAGAAGAAAACTTGTTCTCAAAATGTATACCAAGAGCATATACCACATAGTGTTGGCTATTATGTAAAATGTTCACATGACTCCACGTTATCGTTTTTCAAAAGCTATCGCGGGGAGGACTGCATTGAGTGGTTTATAAAAGAACTCAATCAATTCGCGGAGGATGTAGAAACGGTATTTCTTTGCCCTCTACCAATGGATGCACTATCCATCGAAGAAAATTACAACTTTGAATCTGCACTATTATGTCACATTTGTGAGAAATCTTTTAGTGATGCAGATAAAAAAGTTCATGATCACTGTCATCTAACAGGCATTTATCGCGGACCAGCACATGAGGGGTGTAATATAAATTTCAAGGATTCGCATACGATTCCAATTATTTTCCATAACCTTAGTGGTTATGACGCACACTTTATCATCAAAAATTTGGCTACAGATTTAAAGGGCCGCATTGATCTTCTCCCCACAAACAAAGAACGCTATATCTCGTTTACTAAGCGCTTAGATGAATATATGATAAAATACCGCTTTATAGACTCCTTCAAATTTATGGCGAGTAGTTTAGATACTTTAGCGTCTTATCTTTTATCATTTCCAATTTTAATGTCACAATACCAAGATTTATCTGATGAGCAATTTAATTTACTAACACGTAAGGGTGTATATCCTTACGATTTTTGTGATAATGTGGCCAAATTTTCTGAAATCGGCTTACCTGATATTTCTCAATTTTATAATAAATTAAATGAAACTAATATTAGTGAAGAAGATTATGCACATGCTTGCAATGTTTGGAATAAATTAAATATAAATAATTTTGGGGAGTATTCTGATCTCTATTTGAAAACTGATGTGCTTTTATTAGCTGATGTTTTTGAACAATTTCGTTCAAGTTGCATCCAAACATATGGTTTAGACCCAACACATTATTTCACCTTACCCGGTTACACATGGGATGCTATGCTAAAGCATACCAGTATAACTCTTGAGCTATTAACAGATATTGATATGCTAATGTTTGTAGAACGAGGTATTCGTGGAGGTCTTAGTCAATGTAGTAGGCGGTATACTAAAGCTAATAATAAATATATACCAGATTTCGATGTGACCCAGCTATCAACATATTTAATGTACTTTGACATAAATAATCAATATGGTTGGGCAATGTCTCAGTATCTTCCACACAGTGACTTTTGCTGGGTGGAGGATATAGAACATTTTAGAATTGATCATATTTCTAATGATTCAGATATAGGGTATATACTTGAAGTTGATTTAGAATATTCGGAGAAACTGCATGATATTCACAAAGATCTTCCATTTTGCCCCGAACATGCAACACCGCCTGGGACAAAACAAAGAAAACTACTAGCTACTTTATATAGTAAAACAAAATATGTAATTCACCAAAGAAATCTCAAACAGGCTCTAAAATATGGGTTAAAATTAATTAAAATTCATAGAATTCTTAAATTTAAACAGTCTTCTTGGCTTAAGACATATATCGATCTAAACACTAATCTTCGCACAGCTGCTAAGAATGAGTTTGAGAAAAACCTTTTCAAGCTCATGAATAATGCTGTTTTTGGTAAGACTATGGAAAATATTCGAAAACATAGCATTGTCAAGCTGGTGACTAAGTGGTTGGGTCGATATGGGGTTGAAGCTCTTATTTCTAAACCAGAATTCAAAGCTTCAACTATATTTAATGAAAACTTGGTTGCTATTGAATTAAATAGGACTGAAATATTTTTCAATAAACCAATATATGTGGGCATGTGTATCCTCGATCTAACTAAAACAACTATTTATGATTTTCATTATGACTATATGGTTCCCCAGTTTGGATCTGATTGTACTGTTTGCTATACAGATACAGATTCTCTCATTTATGAAGTAGTATGTGAAGATTTTTATCATATCATTAAACGTGATTGTTTATTATATTTTGATACAAGCAACTATCCCCTTGAGAATATTTATAACATTCCACATGTGAACAAAAAGGTATTAGGTCTTATGAAGGATGAGAACAATGGTAAAGCTATGACAGAATTTGTAGGTCTTCGTTCAAAAATGTATGCTATTAGAGTAGAGGGTAAAGATGCAGTAAAAAAATCTAAGGGTGTTAAAAGAAATGTTATCAAAAATCAAATAACTTTTGATGACTATGTTGACTGTCTCAATAGCAATAGTGAAAAGAGCATTTCTCAAAATTTAATTCGGTCAAAAAAACATGAGGTTAGCAGTGTTAGTCAAACAAAGATTGCTTTGAGTCCTCATGATGATAAGCGATTTTTGATTGCAAATAGCTATGAAACGTTACCGTGGGGTCATATGAGCATAATTGATATAGATTAAGCTGAACTAATTATTTTTCCAATGCATAAATATAAATATATTAAGAATTTAAAAGTACTATATATGTAATTTGATGAATTGGAATCTATATCTTAATATTAAATAAAATTATTTAGCTAGTATGAAATTATATCTTAATGTTATATAAAGTAATTTCAATAATTAGAAAATATTGCTAAATAAAATCAAAAATTGTACGTCTGCTGTTTATATTTAATATGTAGGATAATTTAGTCTGATATAATATCTCCCATAAATTCTCCCAACAACAACAACACAAACCATTTATCCGATACACATATTTGTAATTGCATAATTTGTGTTCACAACAAAAACGTAAAAGACAATTTGTTATTTTCCCAAGCATTGAAAAGGAAAAAATTTTATATTTTATACAGCTGCTTATCAAAAACCGCAAACGGACGGACTGCCGTCAACTTTGACTCACGCTTCTATGACTCATGCTTCTAAGTCGCACGGCTCCAAAGCCTCCTCTCCCCCAAACCACTCCACCGAACTCTCAGCGCCACGCTTTGCAAAATTTTTATAAATTTTCCCACGAGCTAGCCAAGACACGAACCATAAGGTGGCGCCATCTAGTTTGAGAATGACTCAACTAAATGGGACAATTTGCCGAATTTAAGACATATGTCGAATCGGGCGCCTATGAGCTTGTGGTAATTCACAAATTATTTTATATTTTTGTATTTAAATTTTATTTTTACAATTTATTTTTTTTTGGTTCACAATTATTTGGAATACAATTTTATAACTACTGAAAATATTTTTTGATAGTTTTTTTGATAACAATTTTTTGATAACTTATTTAATAATCAATATTTAAAAACAAGTATAAAGTATAAGTGTATTTTTATATGTGTGTCTTGTGAGAGCACCACATTATTCCCCCATAGAATTTAATTGAGCTGGCCAAGAGATTAAAATGTACCTTTTTTTTTGTGGGTCTGTGTGAGGAGGATAGCGTCTCTGTAGTTTCTCTGTCCATGAATGTCGGTTTGACTCTGTCGATGTGAACTGTAACTGTGTTATTATTTTTAAGAATTGTAAAATTTTTGTGTGTTCTGTCGAGTACTTTGAACGGTCCTTCGTATGGATTCTGTAGTGGACGTCGTATTGTGTCATTTCGTACGAATACGTATTTACAACTCTTCAAGGCTTGTGGTAAGTATTGACCAGCATTTGTATTATGATGTGAAATGTTTGAATCGTTATTTTGAACGTTTTGTTTGAGTTTCGCTAATGTTTCTGATGCATTAAAAGATTGGTAATTCTGAACTACTAATTGTCTAGGTAGCTTTAAATTTTTGACCGAAAACCATTTCAGCCGGGGACGCTTTGATGTCTTCTTTGACTGTGGATCTTATACCCAAAAGAATCTGAGGAATCTCTGTGTACCAATTAGTTTGGTTATTACTAGCCATTATTGACGCTTTTAACTGTCTGTGAAATCTTTCGATCATCCCGTTTGATTGTGGATGGTACGATGAAGTAAAAATGTGGTGAGAACCGATGTCTTTAATAAATTGTTTAAATGTGTTAGACGTGAACTGTGGTCCTCGGTCAGAAATGATTTCAATTGGCACGCCAAATCGTGAAATGAATTCTCTATGGAATGTGTCGATTATTGTTGTGGTCTCTATGTTCTTGAGTGGGTAGGCTTCAGGCCAACGTGTATTTCGGTCAATCACGGTTAGAAGATATTTATATCCGTTCGATATTGGTAAGGGACCAACAATGTCAATGTGGATGTGTTCGAAACGGCCGTGTGGAATGTGTAGCTTTCTGACAACTGATACATTCTTGAGTCCATTTATTAATTTCTAAATTCATGTTTGGCCAAAAATATCGTTCTGTTATAAGTCGTCGGGTACCTCTTGTCCCTGGATGTGAAATATTGTGTATTTGGTCAAAAATTGTCTTACGTAAAGATTGTGGAATATATGGGCGTGTGTTATCTGTGGAGTGCTCGCACCAAATTTCGATGTTCATGAATGGAATTTTGATTTGTTCAAATTTGTATAACGTTTGATCTAATATGTCTTTGAGTTCTGTATCTGTGTTTTGTTCGCAATGTAATAGTTTGAGATTAAGATCGGGTGTTTTGAGTTCTTCTACCTCGCATCTTGATAATGCATCTGCTACTGAATTATCTGTACCTTTGACGTGTAGTATCGTGCTAGTGAATTGTGCTATGTATTCTAGGTGTCGTGTTTGTCTTGGGCTTCTCTCTGTTTTAGAATTGAGTGCATTTGTTAGTGGTTTATGATCTGTGTATACTGTAAAAATATTACCTTCGAGGTAGTGTCTAAAATGTTTGATTGTTAAGAATATAGCTAAAAGTTCCCTATCGAATGTGCTGTATTTAGATTCTGTGGAAGTTAGTTTTTTGGAAAAGAATGCTAGTGGTTCTAATTTATTGTTGTATTTCTGTTGTAATACTCCACCTACTGCTGTATTTGATGCATCTACAGCAATCGATAGTTCTGCTTTACTATTAACATAGTTAAGTAGTGTTTGCGTAGCAAAACTATCTTTAATTGCTGTGAATGCCTCCGAGGTTGTGTTTGTCCATGTTAAAAGTTTGTTTTTTGTTTTTGAAGCTGTTGTGACCATTTCGTATATTGGGCCTAGCATGTGCGCTAATTTAGGAATGCACCTGTGATAATAGTTAGTCATGCCGATAAATTTTTGCAGTTGTTTGACAGTATTTGGTTGTGGATAGTCTCTTATACATTGTATTCGTTCCTCCGATGGCCGTATGCCATGTCTTGAAATGTTGTAGCTCAGAAAATTGATGTTTTCAACTCCGAAAACGCATTTGTTTGGTTTAATGTTCAAACCATATTTGTCGAGTCGTTCGAAAACTTGTGTCAAATGTTTCATGTGTTCTGTTTCGCTAGCTATCAAAATGTCATCTAAGTAGACGAAAATGAAATCTAGTCCGTAAAGGACTTCATGTATGAATCGTTGGAATGTTTGTGCTGAGTTTCTCAAACCGAAAGGCATTCGGAGAAATTCGAACATTCCAAATGGTGTCGTGATAGCTGTCTTGTGTACGTCTTCGGGAGCCATAGGTATTTGGTGATATGCTCTGACCAAGTCCAGTTTCGAATAAATGTTTGTGTTGTGTAAATTATTTGAAAAATCGTGTATATGTGGTAATGGGTAGCGGTCAGGTACTGTAATTGCATTGATGCGTCTGTAGTCACCGCATGGTCTCCAGTCGTTTGGTTCGCGTTTCGGAACGAGGTGTAGCGGAGAAGATGTCATTGATTTCGACGGTCTACAAATGCCAGATTTAACTAAGAAATCGAATTCTTGTTTAGCTATTTTCGCTCTGGACAAGTCTCGAGGTCGTGGCTTCGTGAATGGTAACTGTCCTTCTGTCACTATGTGATGAACTGTTTGATGTTTTACCGGTGTAGTATAGTCGGGCTCTGTTACTAGTGAAGGAAATTGTTTGAGTAACTGTGTATACTTATTATCTAGTGAAAATAATTTTGGCAATGTTGTTTCAGTGTATGCCGTTATTGTGTTAACTGATAAATTCGTTAATGGGTCGATGAGACGTTTATATTTGAGATCAACAAGAAGTCCATATTTCGTTAAAAAATCTGCACCAATAATTGGTTTAGAAATGTCTGCTATAATAAATGTAAATGGTAATTCGCGTCGTAAATTTAAGTCTAAAGTTAATAATTTTTTTCCGAATGTAGATATTGCTGTGCCATTAGCAGCTTGAAGTGTCAAATCAGATTTCTGTCTATTAATTTTGAATTTTGAGGCTGGAAGTACCGATACTTCCGCTCCGCTGTCAATAAGAAAATTTAATTTATTTGACGGATCAAATACGAAAAGACGACGTGTTAATGTGACGGGTCTATCATCAGTCGTCGCGATAATAGAGTCTTTTAGTTTGTTGTATTGTGTGACATAGTGTTGGGTTGTGTATGGTGGTTGTTTCGAACGAATGAACATGATTGTTCACACTTTCGTGCTTGGCTACCGAATTTATAATGGTATTTACATACCCAAGAAGTATTGTTTTGAGGCCTATGTCTTGAGTTTGACCTTCGTCTTATTCGTGAGTTCGAACGAAATCGGTTTTCTGACTTCAGCGTGTTCACTTCTAACGTCAATTTATTGAAAGATTCTAAAATTTTTGAAGTGGAAATTGTTAAAGCTTGAACCATTTTCGTAAGTTCAATCGCGTTGGAAGGTTTTCCGAAGGAACTGATTTCGTTTTCGGTCATAACTTCCCAGAGATTGTCGGCTAACGCTAGCAGTTCCTCGATCGTTTTGTGGCCTGACCCAGTCAATGCTATGTTTAGAGCCTTGGGTATTTTCCTAAGCCATAACTTTATGAGAAAATCTGGTTCCACTGAAGAACCGGCTAGAAGTAGGAGCGATCTATAAAACTGGGATGGTTTTCGGTCTCCAATCTCGCAGTCAGAAAGAATTTTGTCAATTCTTTTCTTTTCACTAAGAGAATGACGTTCGATCAAAAGTTTTTTTAAATTTTCGTACAAATTGGTCTGTGAAGGCTTTTGTATGAAATCAAGGACTGTCATAATAACGTCCTGTGGAAGAGCTGTAACTAAGTATTTGTACTTAGTTTTGTCTGTCGTTATGGATTTTGTCTGAAATTGTATTTCGGTATGGACGAACCATGCTTCAGGACAAGTTGTCCAAAATTGTGGTAATTTGATAGATGTCGCGTGTATTTCCGTACTGTAAGGTATGTCGAAAGGGTTTGGGAGTGTGTCTGTGTCGAGAGATATTAGTGGATTGTCTCTTTCTCCACGGTGAGAAGAGTGAGGGGGGGTATGTTGCAGGCTCATTGTGTGAATGTTTAAGTGTGTTCCTCAAATGTGTTACCCTAGTGCAGTGGAGTGCCTACGTATGTGAGAATCTAGGTTTCTTCCGCCCCTATATTCTTACGTACGTTTCAGAAGCTACGTTGTGTGCCTCGTGATAAGCTAAATTGAAAAGCAACCTGTGAAAAAAAATTTTAATAAAATGTCAAATAGAAAAAAAAAAAGAAAATATGTATAAAATTTTATAAAATTTTGAATAAATGATTTCTGCTCTCGTAGTTGTTGTTGTTGTTGTTGTTGTTGATTTTTGTTTGTTGTTCTTGCTGTTGATTTATTTGTTGTTGTCATAAATACTGTTATTGTTGTTATTGATTTCGTTGTTGTTGTTGTTATAAATATTCTTGTTGTTGTTGTTGGTTTTGTTGTTGTTGTTATAAATATTCTTGTTGTTGCTGTTGATTTTGTTGGTGCTGTATCGTTACCTTACCGGCAGGTATAGGGTCTTGCTTGTTGTGGTTGTTATGACGTTGTTGTTGATGCTGTTGTTGTTATGACGTTGTTGTTGATGTTGTTGTTGTTCCGTTATCTTACCGGCAGATATAGGGTCTTGTTTGTTGTTGGTCGATGATGTTGTTGATGCTGACGATGGTAGTGGCGAGCGTTTTAGTTGCTGTTGTGACGATTTGTGCTGGGCTCTTTGGGTGATACGGTTTTTTTTTTTTTTAGCGTGTTCGCTGTGCTATGCAGTCAATAAAGATGTTGTTGGGTTCGCTATGATGGCAGCGGTAATTGTAGCAGCGTTTGTGGTTTTTTTTTTTTTGTATTGTTCGGCTAAGCAGGATCGCCAGTTGTGGTTATTCACAAATTATTTTATATTTTTGTATTTAAATTTTATTTTTACAATTTATTTTTTTTGGTTCACAATTATTTGGAATACAATTTTATAACTACTGAAAATATTTTTTGATAGTTTTTTTGATAACAATTTTTTGATAGCTTATTTTTAATCATATTTTAAAAAACAAGTGTATAAAGTGTAAGTGTATTTTATATGTGTGTGATTGTGAGAGCACCACAAGCTCAAGCTCACACATCAGCATTTAACTAAGACATGAGCCATATTTAACAAAGTGAGAGCTTTGGCAAAATAACAGCAACCATATCAACATATTTTTCTTATCTTCAGCAATTTTTTTTATAAAGCTTTACTCACCCAATCTGAATAAATCTAAATTCCAACACATGAAACATAAGCTGCATACATTCACTTGCGCTAATTAATAAAGCTTTTCTCAACCAATCAGAATGATGTTAAACATCAAACATGATACATTAACCATTTAGCCAATACATGATCTAGCCAAGACATGAACCATAAAAGCTTTAACCAATACACGATCTAGCCAAGACATGAACATATGCTTTATAAAACATCCGAATCAACCTTGCGCCTGAGCAATCTGGTTTGTGCCTTGACTTATTTACCCCCACCAGAGGCGCGGCGCATTTTTTCCAGAACAGGGTGACCCACAAATCATTTAAAAGTATTTAGCCAAGACAACAACCTCATTTAGCCAAGACACAACCTCATTTAGCCAATACACAAACCATAAAAGCTTAAAAATAAGACACTTTGTCGAATTTTGAGCTCCCATAAGGAAATACACGTGATTTTGCGCTGGAACCGGCATAGCTATTCTACCGATGTAAACACTTACCCCCACCACCCGCACCACCCCCGACCCTTATCGCGCTCAGCACAATCACCATAAAGCTCTGAGCTCAGGCGTGAGCGCAGAAATTTATGGTGATTGTGCTGAGCTTGCGGTTTGCCCGTCCGTCCAGCCCAAGCAGCAACGGTGCACGCTTATCTTCATGTTGAGCACATGTTTTTATCCACACACATGTTTTTATATACATTTTGTTCATTCAGAAGCATACGATGAAATAGCACAGTGTTAAGGCGTTCGACTCTAATGCTTGCGGCCCGAGTTCAATCCCGGGGCTATGATAATAACATTTTTATATTTTTCATTTATAAAATACCTAAAAATTATATGCATGAGCAATCTGGTTTGTGCCTTGACTTATTTACCCCCACCAGAGGCGCGGCGCATTTTTCCCGAACAGGGTGACCCACAAATCATTTAAAAGTATTTAGCCAAGACAACAACCTCATTTAGCCAAGACACAACCTCATGTAGCCAATACACAAACCATAAAAGCTTAAAAATAAGACACTTTGTCGAATTTTGAGCTCCCATAAGGATTTTGCGCTGGAACCGGCATAGCTATTCTACTATTACGCACTATCTTGCTACGGTGATCAATAGTAAGCGTCTTAAATTTAGCACATTGATATATGAAATGCTGTTCCGAACAAACTGGGCATGATTGCACCAGTGAAGTGTGCACACTTGATTGATGATTACGATTACGATTTCCTACAACATTTTTAGTGTTGGGCTTGCTCCGTTTAGTGGTTTCTACTTCTAAGAGCCGTTGTTCTAAAAAGTCTAAAAATTGTTGGAACGTTACCGATCGATTTACGCTCCCTGCACCACAACGTCATTGTTTCTGGATCCAACTTCTTTTCCAAGTGGAACAAAAAGATAGAGTCCCAATGTTCCACAGGTTCTTCAAGCGCCTTTAGGGCATTGATGGTCTCATTTGAATTGTTAAACAAACGTTTGATTTCAGAACTCACCGATATCTTTATAGACGGCTAATCAAATAATAATTCAAAATATGCTTTTTTGATTTTATCTGACTTGTTAAATTTGTTTCTAAGAATATCCCAAGCAATTTGATCATTTTCGTTTGTGGGCTTTAAGTGCTTCACAAGTGACAACGCATTTCCTTTAAGACACGTTTGCAGATACTCAGACTTTTCTACACCGGAAAGATTCAATCTATTATGATTCATGGCTTCAAATAAATCACGAAAACGAATCCAGTCGACGTAAGTTCCATCAAACTCTGGAATTTGTATGCTTGGCAGTTTCAATAAATTCTGATGTTGTTGTTCATTGCTATTCAAAGATGTAGCCGTCGCTCCAGAACGAGAGTTTGTAGAAATTCTTTCCATTAAAAGTGCCATTGTACTCTGGTTGTCCATGAGAGTTTGCATGGCTGTTGTCATGTCAGTATTTGCAGCTGGATTCTCCAAAATAGTATGATTTGCTTCACCCTCACGTGCTCGAATAGCAACGATGGTTTTGACGGCAAAATATCTCTCTTCTATTTCGCTCCGATAAATCTCTTCAGCCACTCCTTCGTCAGGAGACTTTGTCAGAGCGTCAATTTCCAATTGAATTTCTTCGAATTGCCTAAAAAGCTCATCAAGTTTGACAACTCGAACTTTAACTTCATCAAAGCTAACATCTTGATTTGTGCAAAAATTGTGAATGCGCGTGATAGCGGCTTTGACACTTTGTCTTCTTTTCTTAAACCCATCCATTGTTTACGAAAACAAAAAACAAAAATAGGGAGCGCAAAATGTGAAATAAACCTTGAGATTTTTTTTTTTTTAAATTATTTCATGAAAGTTGTAGCTAAATGAATATATTTAAAGTTAAGAAAAAGTTATAAAAGTCAATAACTAACTTTAGAGAAGTGATAATACATCAATTGAATTCAATTAAAAAAGTAATAAACAAGAATGTTGCACTTTCTAATATCTGTTAAGCATAACTTTTGATATATATCTAATTTTATGATAAATTTAACTTTCAACGCAAATAAATACTTCGTTATACAACCAACTTCTAAAATTAAATTAAGTTGTTTCATAACCCATGGATTTTAGTTTAATTGTGTTCAACAACCATTTTAATATGATATGAATACAACTACCAATTTTTTCTTAGAAATACATAAAGAATAAATACTTAAAAATGTCACCAGTTTGCATCAGAAAAAACAAGATGGCGTCTTTATGCTGCGCACTTTGATCAAGCAGCGCTAAAATCTGCCGCAATGCTTGGACTTAGTACCTTATGTCGCTGCAATGAGACTCCGAACGAAGTTTGTTTCTTCAGTACTCTCTAGATGTTGATGAACGCTGATGATCCAATGCTTGATCATACACCTTATGTTGCTTCGATGAAACTTCGTACAGGCTTGTTCTGTATGTGCTAAACACTTCGTAATTATGAAAGCACTTCGATTTCGCTTACGAATTGGCTTTGCAAATAAATAAAAATGTTATTTATGTATGCCGTGAGCTAGTGCTCCGATGGCAATGTGTTTGAGCTGGTGCTCCGATGAGTTGACTTCAGTTGTGGAAGCTGGTGCTTCGATGACTTTACTGCACCACTTCGTGTGTAGAAGCTGGTGCTCCGATGACTTGCTGCAACACGTCGCGTGTCGAAGCTGGTGCTCCGATGAATGTGCGATTATTGAAGCTGGACACTTTGTTGCTTAATTTCAACAAACTCGCAACAATCCGGCTCGATAGACCAAAAATGTCAGTGAATATAATGAAAAAACTGGACTGTGTGATTTGCTTCTTTATTTGTGATTTGGTTGGACTGTATCAGTTAACAATTCGAAATTTTTCTATATTTTGTACAAGAGTATTTTTATGTATATTTTAAGGGTTGCAAACTTATGCTTATAAATCAGGAATGCAAACTTATATTTATAAATCAGGAGTGCAAACTTGAACAACAAACACAACAAGTCTTACAACCTCGTTGAAGTTGTACATTGAAGTTTGCAAACTTCAACACGATGAGAGTTTAGCAATGGGCCTGTAGTTAATGACATCATTCCTGCAACCTTTTTTATAGATAGGACTAATAAATGATTTTTTCCAAAACAGTGGAAAATAACTTTCGTTTATAGATTTATTAAATAACAAAGAAAGTGGTTGACACAAAATTGTACCGCATTGAGTTAACACTGCGGCAGGAATTCCGTCAGGTCCAACGCCAAAATTTTCATCTAGTTCGATCGATATATCGATATTTTAAAATATCCTCTGAGGTAAAGGATAAAGAGTCCAAAGAAACTCTGGGTGTAGAATTCATATATTCAAAATACCCCTCATCAGGATCAAAAGAATCCGAACAAAATGATTCTTTAAAAAGATTTGCAAAAAAACCACAAATAATGACGGGATCGTCAGTAATTCCATCAACAGTTTTGAATCATGAAGGGAATCAATCGGATTTCTTCTTTGTATTTATGAATCCCCAAAACTTCTTTGGATCAGACAGTATTCTCAGCTTATATTGTCTAAATATTCATTATATAATGCAGCTGAACTATTTTCAAATTCCAGAAACAAACGTTTGTAGGTTTCCAGGTCAATTGAGTCTAAGCTACAGACATATTTCTTCCATGCCCTATTCCTGTTGTTGCGAATCCTTTGTGTACCAATGGTTTTTCCACAGTGTACCACAGGGTACCACAGTTTTTCGCAAATTTGAGGCTATATGGTACGGACTGAGAAAACACAGTAAAGAGCTCCGTATAAAAAAAATTTATGAATCATCAAGGTTATTTCCATTGAAGTACTCTAAAATAACATTTAGTTTGTTATGAAGTAAATGATTCAACTTCAAAAAGTCAGCTTTTTTAAAATTGAATTCATAAATCTTATCGATTGAGCTCGAATTTACTATGCTCTCCCTGTCCGATTTATACCAAATGCTCAATGGTGGATGGTATTCATCTACAATAGTCAGAGCATGGAAGGCCCTCTTAACAATCACATTGTTACTGTCTGTAGTTAAGACCAGGTCAAGAAGTTTTTCAAGACTATTATAAATACAACTAACTTGTTGTAAGTCAGAACATATATTGTCAACAAATATATGCTCTTGGCGAGTCTTCGAATTTGATGCACAAAAATATGTATCATCGTCGGAAGAATGCCATTTTTAGTCAGGCAGGTTGAAATCGCCCAACAGTAAAATGTCGTCATTAACGTCAAGTAGACTTATTATATATTCTATGCAATCCGCAAGTCTTGCATAGACTTCTGCACCGCTCTTTGGGGGAACATACGCATTAACAACATATACATTGGAATTACAATGTATAACCTTAACGCATATAAATTCGATATTAGAAGAGCAGGGAATATCAATTAAGGAACTGACAAAGGAATGCCTTACAGCTAAAAGGACACCACCACCAACAGCAGAAATATTGTCAGTGTGTCTGTCCCTTCTAAAAACTTGAAAAATATTGTCAAACAATTCCAAGTAAATAATGCTTCCGTTCAGCCATGTTTCTGTTAACGCGATTATATCATCAGAGAAATTCTGGGACGCCAAAAATATGTCACGTGTTTAAGAACGTAATCCCCTTACATTTTGATAGTAAAGGGATAATCTACTTAGTTTTTTTGGGTCTGATGGGCGATTTTATTCGTCCTTCTAGACTTATTTTTAGGCATAAACTCAGAAACGAAAATATTATCGGCCCACATTTTAGAGTTAAGAACAGATGCAAACTCTTCAGCTGCAACCGTTAGAATAAAGGAGGCGTGGGAAGGCTTGTTACCAATTTTTTTGCATGACCAGAAAGCATTTTGCCTAAAGAATATATTTTGTTTGACAAACGTCAATACATTTTCAGTTGTTGTGTCGTGCTGAAGAAGTGAAATGAATAAGAGTTTTCGCCTCGACACTGTCCTTAAATTAATTATTGGGTTATTGGGCTCGGTTGAAATCACATTAGGACTTTTAGCCAATGGAGGAGTATAAGAAGGAGGTGAAGAAATAATTGTATTATTGCTTATTGAAGGCGTAGCTGACGGCTGCTTAGCCTGAGGAGGGTTTGAAGACGTCACACGACGCTTATTATTTTTATTTTTATTCTTCCTCTTCTTTTTAGAAATATTCTGGTCTTTTTCAGACTAAATGTTTGTTTGCGTCCCGGAAGAGATTGTCTGAGACAAAGAAGGCGAAATTTTTTCCGGTGAAGAACATTCATCGTAGACGCTGATACTGGGTGCGGCATTAACTTTTCTAAAAAATGTAACAATTTCCCTAAAATTGTTATTAAGCAAATTGAGACTTTCACCAAAAAGCTTAATTTTAGAAAAAAGCTCATCTGGCGAAAGGGTCCTGCACGAAGCACAGTACCAGCGAAGACCAGACCGGACAGACATTAAATCGTCTAAACACGATTTGGAAATACCCGCACATTTCGAATGAAACATTCCATCACATGGGCCAGAACAACTGAACATTGGGTTCAGAATATTCTGGCTTTTGCATACCTTGTTTAGGGAACAAGCAGCAATATTTTCAATAGAAAAATAATCCATGTTGCAAATTGAGCAGAACGTGCCTAAAGGGTTAAAATTCTGTAGCTATGTATATATGAAGTGAGCGCACAGTTAAAAAACAAATACAACACTCAATACGCTTGATAATAGCAAAACACAGCACAAAGAAGAATAAAATTAAAATAAAAAAAAAAACACAGTAAGCAAGCAAGCAAGCAAGCTAGCAAGCAAGCATGCATGCAGACGAAACAAACAAAACAAGAATATAACTAGCACAAACTAACCACAATCAAAATGTTTTAAATTTTTTATTGTCGTGGAGGCTGAATTTTCCGACTGTCCGACCAAAGATATTTTCTTTTCCCAACTTGGCGTTGAAGTCACCAAGCACGATTTTTATGTCGTGGCGGGGGCTGCGCTCATAGGCCTCTTCAAGGCGCTCGTAGAAGTTGTCTTTGTTCTCATCGTCTTTGTCTTCTGTCGGAGCATGCGCACTAAGGTGGGACACCCCATATGGAAAAAAAAATGATTCAAAAGACGGTGGTCATTTGAAAGCTTATATTAAGCGGATTTTAGTAGCATACAAATTTTTTTTAAATGAACCCAAAATCTGCCCCAAATGATCTATTTTGTATAACTTCTTTAGTTTTTAACCCATCGTAAAAAAAAGTTAGTCGTTGGATGGGTCTCAATAAGGACTATTATTCGTCTTAAAAACATTTATACCTCCGATTCCATCTTTGACTAGATATTTCAACTTTTCGTCTTGTTTCCTCAGTAACCCCAAAATTTCAATTTTTGTTTTTAAGAAAATAAAACTTCGTAAAAAATCATTAAACTTTTGTGAAGATGTTTTTTGATTTCATTCGTAGGAAAAGAAGTTACAGCGAATTTAATTTTCGGGCAAGTTTGGCTTCGTTTTTAGTATTTAGCTTTCGGTTCATCTTCGTTCATCTCCGTGTTTGTTCGTTAGTCTTCGGTTCAGCTACGTTTATTTTAACAGAAGCCCCTTAACAGAAGCTTTCAAATGAGGGGCGGTCTTTTGATATTTTTTTTGGTGACCCATCTTAATGCGCACATATCAGGCTTATATTGAAAAATTTTGCCTTGAAACGGATTATGGCAAGTCGCTCGTTCACAGGTGTGAATCGTAGGACATGATGCCGTAGTCTCTTGCCAACCACGAACCCTCATCCAAACTCGTGCTTCTCCGCATGGCCGCTGTAGTAGATATCACAGGATGCTTGCCGTGAGCAACCCTGTCCCTTGCATCGCATTTATCAGTTGGATAAATGATATGATAAGATATCTATCAGTTGGATAGAGGCACCATCCCAATTAAGGGTTCGGACATTCCAAATGCATTCCGTAAATCATTGTCAGTTTTTCGTTTGCGGTAGTCGTCATCAGATTTGGAGATCCTTCTTATCTTGTTTCTTAATTGTTTCATTGAAATGTGTTTTTACGTGGTGGGCTTCAAACCCGACGCATAACCTTTTAAAGGCAGGTAGCCCGCCGCTCAGATTAGCCGTCAAACTAACGGTTGCCAGTTTTCCGTTTCTAGAGGACACCACGTAGAGGTTTGAGTCGACTTGAGACGATTTCGACATGGATAATGCTGGCCTCGCCAGGTTGAGGCAGTCAGACACGTTGCCATGTGAAGATCGCCCCCATGATCCTCACGCGTTGCCTTTTGAGGATCGTCCTACCCCACCCCCCCTTCTTTTTAGGCAGATGATAATCTGGAACCCAAACTGATGGTCCCTTGAGTCTTCTTGAGCGGTTCGGTATGAGTATGTCTATTTGCTTGATCATTTTCAGACGTTGCACATTGGAGTATTTCATTTCAATGTGTGTGATTAATTAAAAAAATCAAATCGAAGATGCCCAACCGTGATTGATATCGTTCGAAAGAGAATAAAATTCTACATCACTATACGAAAGAATAATTGAAGAAAAGTCAACGGTGTCCGTGCTCTGCGATTGCAAAGTTGACGTTTTCTTTACTTTTGGTGCGCGCATAGTAAAAAACATAAAAGTTTACTTATTTCCAAGTGATTTTTCTTGGAAAATTAATTAAATATAATATTTTGAGCAATGGGATCTTCTACCTCGGGTATTTTTGAAACGTCAAATGAAATATTTTAGTACAAAAAGTGTCTGCTCATATTTTTAATGTTTTTTTCCGTGCAGGCTTATAAAATGTGTGTTTTTAGAGATAAATGTAAGCATATAGTTGTGAATACCACTCAATTTAGTGGAAGTCTATTTTTTGTTTTGAAACAACAAATATAAGTGATATGTTAACAAAAAAAAAGTTTGCAGATTTTCTGCGGTTCTTAAGAAAAATATTATTTTTTGTATGCCCATGCAATTGAAATACATACATTTCCGTGAGTCCATGTCAAAACGCCCAAGTTTCTGAAATTATTATAACTATTTTTGAAAACTTTTAAACACTCTGGGTTGATAGTTCTCCTAAAACGTATTATATCTGCATACTTTGTTTTTTAATTTTTTATTTCTTTTTAAAAGAATACACTGTAAAAAATTTCAAAATATATTTAAAAATAGCTGTAACTTCGAAACCGTAAGTCGTACAGAAAAAAATCTGAAATATATCTTAAAGATCTTGAATGAGTCTTTCTTGTGGTATACTCTTTTTTGACTCGTTTTATTAACGAATTGAGAAATTGACATAATTCTTCGAAATAAAGTTGTGCTGGAGCTATACTAAGCAGTAGTTGACCGTTGCAACTAGATGATATACCTGGTTTTACTCGGGCGAAAAAATTTAAAA
Source organism: Pherbina coryleti (assembly GCA_943735915.1). Classification (NCBI taxonomy): domain Eukaryota; kingdom Metazoa; phylum Arthropoda; class Insecta; order Diptera; family Sciomyzidae; genus Pherbina; species Pherbina coryleti. The sequence goes on along the minus strand of OX030948.1, from coordinate 93,789,023 downwards.
TTTTGATATTTATTTGATAAGATTTTTGTTTATTTTGTTTATTTTTATTCATTTTGTATTTGTGTAATTTTTTTGCTTAAATATTAAAAGTATAGTGAATTTGAAAATTTTGCTCAAAAATAGTCGAATTGATATAAACTCATCGATATATGCAAGTAAAAGAACGGAAACTTAAAATGTTTACATCAAGTTAGTGTTACTATTGTTGTTGTTGCTGTTTTTGTTATTTGTTTTATTTTCTTTTATTTGTATAATAAAATAATAAACGTTAGCAGTTAGTGATATTTTATACATGGACCGGAAAAAGTCTCTCATGCATTGTTGTCAATAGGTCAATTGCCCGAAGAGGCTCAGGAGACTCGAAACAAAGACTTCAAATGCTTCAGGGACGATTTCGCTCGAAAATGTAGTAGGCAGAAGACTAATGAAGACATTTTCAAGAGGTTTTTGATCACTTCAGATCCTTAAATATGTTCAAAAAGAAAGATGCCAAAGAAAAAATTTCAAACTTTGCCTAAAGCATCTTTGGAGCTCCTCAAATCCAAATCCAAATCAAAGATGAAAGAAAGAAGAAGATGATGATAATGATGTTTTTGTCTATGACTCAATGTCAGATGACTAATAATATAAAAAACTTAAAAAAGTCAACAAACGCTCTATATTTTTATATTGCATATGTATTTCATTAATATTTAGAACAAAAATAAAGTTCCATTAAAGTTAATGGTTTTATGACGATTTTTATAGTTTCTAATTGTTTGTTAACTAAAAAAATATAAATTCCGTTACTGAGACGCTTGGTTGATTTGATCACACTTTTTGCTGTCAATTACCCCACAGTGCGTTGTGTTGTTGTTTGATACGCTGGCTGGAGATTGATTTGGCTGTTCGTTTGTTGTTGACGAATAAATTGTAGTTGTTGTTCTTGGATCAAGTTGAATTGTAGTCGCATCAGGTAGAAGTGTTATTGACTCACTCGGTATTTCGTGTCGATGTGAACTATTTTGGTTGGGTCATAAAGCAACTCGAAGTCTTGCAGCAAAGTATCCACATTTGAATGATTGGTTTTTGAATTTGAATATCGATGACGTAGTCGATTTGCGTGCGACCTAACTGCTTTGAATATGGAATATTTTTCTATTTTCACTTCGTAGTTGACTTTTCCAAGTACTTTACGAATCGTTCCAGGGAACCATTGTGATTGATTCAATTTGTAAAGTTTGACATAAACTGGGTCACCTATTCCGTTATTTCGCTCTTTGGCACCATACTGTTTATTGAATTGTTGTTCCATAATCATGTCACGCTGCTGACTTATTTTTTGTGGTTTTCTGAGAAGATCCAATTCAGGCTTTGGATCCGCAGGCTTCTCCCTATGAAAAGTTCAGCTGGTGTCTTTCCATTGGGCGCACTGTGATTAGGTGTTGTTCTGTAACACTTAAAAAAAATTTGTAAATTATGTTTGTTTGAAGCTGTACCTTTGAGTTTTTACAAAGATCGTTTGAGAGTATCAACGAATCTCTCCGCCTGTCCGTTCGACTGTGGGTGATACGGAGCTGTGAACTTATGAAAAATCCCACGGTGTTTGCAAAACTCGGCAAAGCTGTTGCTTGCAAATTGCGTGCCGTTGTCGCTCACAATTAATTCTGGATTTCCAAAAAGTGATGTGAAATCCACCATGCAATCAATAATTGTCGATGATGATATTGATTTAATATCATATATTTGTGGCCATTTCGAGTACGAGTCCACTATAACAATATAGTACAAATTGTGAATTGGACTTGCTATATCAATATGATTTCTCTGCATGGGATGATCCGATTTCGGCCAAGAAGATAAAATTGTTTTTGGCAAAGTTTTGGCAACTGAAGCGCACTTTTCACATGCACGTCGATTGAGGGCAAAAAAACGTAGCTTCTCGCTAGAGCTTTGATTTTTTCAATACCTTGATGTCCCTTGTGCAACTCCTTTAGAATTATTTTACCAAATCACTTTGGTATCACCAGGCGTTCATTGTACATCAAGCAATTGCTTACCACGCTTAGGCTGTGTTCGGAAATGCAGCAAAAATGAGCAACATGCTTTTACAGTGGAATTATTACGATCTGAAATGCAAATCTAGCAGCACTGCACATGTCATGTGTTTTGTAATGTCAATTATACATAAGCAGTTGCGCATTTATTGCATCATTTTTTATTAGACTGCGTACGCTTATGTTTTTGCGCGTTGCATTGTTGCAGGCTGCGCATTTCTTTCCATTTCCGAACACATCCTTAATTCTTCTCTTCTTGCATAGAAATTATTAAAATTTTCCGAAATGATCGTTGGCCACCTGCCACTGGTGAGGTGATTGATGACATCTTGTGAAACTGGATCAGCTTGCGTTGCCGAATCATTTTCAATGTGACAGGGAGTGCATGTGTAATTTCATCAGCGATTTGTTTAATTTCTGCTTCCAGTTGAATACATGCGATGACTGTTGCTTCATTAGACTTGGCTGTGCTGCTAATGAGACGCGCTGCACCAAATTGATTTGTGGACACATATTCTAAATTAAAATCATACGACATAAGTGTCAGCGCCCATCGTTGAACTCGATTTGCAGAGTGAGCTGGAATGCCTTCTTTACTGCCGAAAATTGCTAACAATGGCTTACGGTCGGTCTGTAACGTAAATTTTCTGTCGTACAAAAATTTGTGAAAATTTGCCACTGCAAACACTAAAGCCAAGCCTTCTTTCTATTTGAGAGTAATTTTTCTCAGCCGGTGTTAGTGCTCTAGAACAATGATAAATTGCTTTCTCTGAGTCATCCGGGTACACGTCACAAATATACACTCCTAATCCAACTTTGGATGCATCTGCTGCTACTTTGATTGGCAGCTTAGGATTGTAATGAGACAACAATAAATCCCATGTCTTTGGATTTATTTTAAACATAATTCTTTAAAACATAAAAAACTTTGGCATTGGCGAGACCAGTTCCACTTCACTTCTTTTTTTAGCAATTAATCTAGAGGTGTACGAAGTTATCGCATTTCATAAATAAATTTTCCATGATAATTCACTGCTACTAAATAGGTTCTCAGCGTGTTTATATCGCTTGGAGGTGGTAGCTCTAAAATAGCTGCGATTTTATTTTTATATGGACGTATTCCGTGTTTAACTATTTGAAAACCCAAGTAAATGCAAATTCTTTCGAAAAATTTACATTTATCAAAATTAACGGTCATGTTGTACGAATTAAAACGGTTTAAAACTTCTACGACTGCTTTTATGTTTGCATCTTTCGTGCGTGTCGCAATGACAACATCGTCTATATATGGAGAAACGCCATTTATTCCAGATAAAATTGACTCCATCACTTGCTGAAATGCGCCCGGGGTAGACTTAACTCCAGGTGCAAGTCGATTGAATGTTAATAAACCTCGGTGCGTATTGATAGCTAAAAGTTTCTTCGTGTCCTCATCAACTTCGATTTGCATGTATGCGTTATTCAAATCAATTATAGAAAAATATGAACATTCATTAAAATTAACAAATATTTCGTCAGACAGTGGCAGTGGCAAATGTGTGTGGTTCGAGCTGCTCATTGAGCCCTGTTGATCTCCACATATGCGTAGAGCACCAGACGCTTTTCTAACAACTACTATAGGGGCAGACTACTTTGAAAACTGTACGGGTGAAATGATTCCCTCGCATTCTAACCTGCTCAATTCATTGTCAACTGGCTACTTGGACGAAATATTGAAGTTGCATGTGGTTTAAGTTATAAGTGAACCTTAAACGCTGTGCAGTGTCCGATTTCGGGTCGAAAGTTCGTTTCAGTTCGTTGCTTTCTTTTCATACTGACGTGTTTTAATTTAAAAAGTTTCAAAGTTTTTAAGTTCTTTAAATTCAATTAATAATTAAATTTAAAACAACATTTGGCTGATCATCTTTGCTGGGTTATCTTGCAGCGTGCCAGCATTCTAATTAATCCTTTTTATTAAAAATTTTATTTTTGTGTCAATTTTAATATACACATTATTTTATTCTTTGTGCGAGAGCGAATTATCATATTCTTCTTGCACATATATTTCGAAGCTTTAATTACATTGCTTATTCTCTTTTAACTACAAACAGGTTTTCTGTGTGCAAGCGAGTGAGAGCGATTGTTTTTTTTTTACACTTGCTCATCTGTTTTTGGCCTGTTTTGTTTTGTTTATAATAAACATAACCAGGGCTGCACTTAATAACTTTGCAGTGCTTATTAAACTGTTTTATTGGAAAACCGGGTGTCTTCTTTTTTGTGGCTATTTTTGCATTTTATTAATACTTAAAATTTAAAATGTTCTGCAATTTTCGTAATTGTGCTATAAAAGACGAATCCGACCGCGTAGTAAATTGCTGGTTGTGCGATTCATTTTTTCACTTCAAGTGCGCAGCGTTGAATGCAAGAATTTATGACGCAATCAACGAAGGCAAAGGACTTCGTTGGTCATGTGTTGATTGCAGATCTACGGATGTTGATATCCTTAAGCTTATTAGACAATCTAGAAGAGGCTTCTTGGAAGTGTCTAAAGATTTAGAGGCGGCTCAGGCCAGATTGGCTGAATTTGAAAGTTTGTTCAAAAAGTTTAAGGTCTTGGATGAAGCTTCTGCATCTCCAAAACGAAAGCGAAGTAACAAAAATCTTCGAAGCTCAGCAAAATCTACTGCAATAGCCTTGCCTTTGTCATCAAATATTGATCTTATTTCACCTGCCTCAGTTTTACCACCTGAAGGACCACTGAAAAAGCCTGTTACGGATCAGTTGACGCCTACTAATGCTGCAGTTTCAGTTGATTTAACTTTAACTGTACCTTCTTCAGCTGTTCCCGCAAATGATAATTCTCCTCCTGTGGCAAAAAAAACATATGCTCAGACTTGTGCTTCTATTGTATCTCCTAGCATTGCTACGAGTACTAATATTATTCCTTCCTCTCCTAGTTCGGTTTCTACTGGAGCTATACCGAAGCAAATATCGAATAGCAGCAATAAACTACCTGTTCATAAGGAACTGGTAGTTATTCCGCCAGCAAAATCTATATTTGTTTCTCGCTTTGCAGTTGATACATCTGAAGGTGATATCTTATATTATTTAAACTCTAAGTTAAACCTTCTTAATAAGAAGATTTCGGTTCACAAACTGAGATTTTCTTATCAGCGCACTATTTCATCTTTTAAAATTACTTTGCCTAGTGATGTCTTCAATAATGTTCTGGATCAAGGTTTTTGGCTGGAAAATACTTTGGTGCATGAATTTATTCAAAAATCACCGCCTCAAACTTCACTGGCTATCTTACCTGTTCACAGCGTGAACCCAAAAAACTAGATTGTTGCCTTCAGTTCCTAGCCTTATATCCGAACGTTCGTGGTTTAAATACTAAACTTACAGACTTACACATTTTAAGCCATAATCTTCATTTTGACATTATTGCTTTCAGTGAGACTTGGCTTAAACCTAGTACTTTAAATACTGAAATTCTGTCTAACAATTTTAATATATACCGCAAAGATAGAAACTCTATTGCTGGTAATTTTTGCAATGGTGGTGGCGTGTTAATTGCCGTTAAATCTTCTCACTTTTCACAAGAAATATTATTATCTGAGTCTTTAGATATTGAATTTTGCTGTGTTCTTGTAAAGTTTGGTACTTTAAGAATTTATGTCACATGTTGTGGAGGTATATATCTCCACTTTCTAGTGTTGAAGTGTATGGGAAACATTTGGCGTCGATTTATAAAATTTGCTCACAACTTCAGCCTTATGATCACATTTTAATAACGGGTGACTTCAACCTTCCTAATGTTTCCTGGAACTGCTGTACTGAAAATTCTGCAGTACTCTTGCCATCTTCAGAGTGTTCATCTGATAACTCATTTTTTAATGAGCTTTCGAGCCAAGGACTTTTTCAAATAAACTGCCACTATAATAGAAACAACCGCTTGTTAGACCTTATTTATTTTGATGATAGTAATATTGTTTCAGTTAATAGGTCTGATCCACTTGTGTATCCTGAAGACGCACACCATCCAACTATCGAAATCACACTGAATTTTCCTAAACAATCTATATCAAACCGTATTCAAAATCCTGCCTTAGAGTTTAACTTTAAAAGAACGAATTATGTAATTTTGAGAAATAATTTGTCAATTATCAACTGGTCATCTGTACTTAATATTAATAACACAAGAATATTGCCACAAACGCTTGACTCTGCTGTATTTGCCTTTAACAGTACTCTTAATAATTGTTTTTTAACTTCAGTGCCACAGAGAAAATCCTCTTTAATATCTGGTCCCGTTTGGTTTACCAAAGAACTGAGAAAGCTGAGAAACTTAAAATCGAAATATTATAAAAAGTATCAAAAAACTCATAACATATGTGATTTTGCTTCTTATACCTTAACTAAATATAACTACCGGCAATTATGCAGGCATTCCTATAATATATATTTAACAAAAGTTAAATTAAACATAAAATCTGATGCAAAATCTTTTTGGAACTTTGTTAATACCAAACGTAAGATAAATTCATATCCATCTTTCATGAAATATAAAACATTTGAATCAGATGTTGATTCTACTATCTGTAGTCTTTTTGCAGATTTCTTTAAGACCACTTATTCCTCTGCTTCTTACGATAATTTTAGTTTCCCTTATAATGTGCAACCTGGTGACATTTGCTCCCCAATAATTAATGTTGATACAGTCTTAACCTACTTAAAAAATCTCAAAACATCTTATAAAAGCGGTCCTGATAACATACCTTCATGTGTTTTAAAATATTGCAGTGAAGAACTTGTAATTCCCATTACTTTGCTTTTTACAGCGTCTTTGCAATCCTGCTATTTTCCACTGGCTTGGAAATCATCTTTTATTATTCCGCTGCATAAATCCGGCAATAGATCTTTAATAGATAACTATCGCGGAATTGCAAAGCTTAGCGTCCTACCTAAACTTTTTGAGGCTATTGTAACCTCACAATTATCACATAGCGTGAAATCTTTAATGTCCCCATTCCAACATGAATTCACATCAAAGACTATTGAGAATTTTAGAAAAGGTCTACAAACAGATGTTATCTATACTGACTTCAGTAAAGCTTTTGATGTTGTAAATCATAAGCTCTTAATTTTAAAACTAACCCTTCTCGGTTTTCCAATACCATTAGTGCTTTGGATTGAATCTTATTTATTAAATAGAACACAAAGTGTTATCTTTAGCCTTGTTAAGTCAGAGGAGTTCCCTGTTACTTCCGGTGTTCCTCAAGGAAGCCACCTTGGGCCTCTGTTGTTTCTACTTTTTATTAATGATTTACCATCTGTTGTAATTCATAGTAATATTTTACTATACGCTGATGATGTTAAACTTTTCCTGTCATATAAAAATGAGCAAGACTCTTTTTTCTTACAAACCGATCTTGACCATCTTTGTGACTGGTGTGAAATCAATTGCATGAAGCTTAACTTGAAAAAGTGCAAACACATGACTTTTTCTCGTAGACAACCTTCTCGAAGTTATTACAAAATAAGTGACTATACACTTGAGTCCTTAGAAGTTTTCGACGATCTTGGAGTAACTATGGACCCAAAACTTCGCTTTCACATTCATATTAATAAAGCTAAAGGGTGTTTTTTTTAGAGGTATAGAACTTCGAATTGAAATAAAACACAAGAAAATCGTTTTAATGTCCATCAATTTGTCTTTATTGGAAGGATAATTTTATGCCATTAATGTTTAAATATGATTTCGGGCATGTGGCCGCCGCGGCTGGCTCGAATAAAGCCAATTCTACAGGTCCAATTTTCAACCACTTTTCGCGGCAATAACGCCACGAATGTTGGCCTCCAAGTCCCCTAACGTTTCTGGTTTGTTGGCGTAGACGAGCGACTTCACATATCCCCAAAGAAAATAATCCAATGGTGTCAAATCAAACGATCTTGGTGGCCAATTGACAGGTCCATTCCGCGAAATTATGCGCTAATCGAATGTTTCCTTCAATTAATCGATTGTGACGTGCGCTGTGTGGCATGTAGCGCGGTCTTGTTGGAACCACAACTCATCCACATTCATGCCATCCAACTCGGGAACAAAATAGTCGGTTATCATGGCTCTATACCGGTCTCCATTAACGGTAACTGACTCTCCAGCATTATTTCGGAAGAAGTATGGCCCAATGACTCCACCAGCCCATAGAGCACACCAAACAGTCAGTTTTTGTGGATGTAATGGCGTCTCAAGGATCTCATGTGGATTCTCTTCACTCCAAATGCGGCAATTTTGCTTGTTGACGTAGCCATTCAACCAAAAATGAGCCTCATCACTGAACAAAATTTTGCGATGTAAACTTCGCGAACTGAACCATTATTTTTGAAATAAATTTGCACGATTTGCAAGCGTTGTTCTTTTGTCAACCTGTTCATGATGAAATGGCAAACCAAACTGAACATAAATGACATTAGAGTTGCCAGATTTGACCACAAAATGCCAGTTTTATGTCTATTCGAAAAACAAACCCCTACAAAAAACACCCTTTATAAGCAGAGCAAACAGTACTTTAGGGTTTATTAAACGATGGTCAAAAGAGTTTAATGATCCTTTCATTACTAAAATATTATTCACTTCGCTTGTAAGGCCCATACTTGAGTATGCGTCAATTGTCTGGTGTCCTAGATATGGGTGTTATGTTGACGATATAGAATCAGTTCAGAAACAATTTCTTTTGTTTTGTTTACGCAATATATATTGTCATACTAACATTCACTTACCACCGATTACCACCAATATCGATTAAAGCTTGTTAACCTACCTTCTCTAAGAAATCGTAGAATCATGCTTAATGTTTGCTGGATTTATCAACTTATACATGGATTCGTTGACAGTCCATACTTACTGAGTAAAATTTACTTTAATCTTCCTCTTCGACCAAGAAGACTTTTGAGCTTCTTTTTATGAACTTTTGTAGAACTAACTACTTGCAAAATGAACCACTAAGAAGCGCTTGCGGAGACTTCAATTCCGTTTCAGATGTTATATCTTTTAATGAAACCCTATACTCAATTAAACTTAAAATAATAGATTATCTGCAGCACCGCCACTGATTCTTAACATACTCTTCCAAGGATACGGAATTTTTACTGTTGGATGGTAATCAATCTACGCATTTACATCTGAATGGACCTGAACTTGCCGGACTTATTCCTATATAGAATGTGAGAACGATCTGCATAGTATATATATTAATATAAGTGGCTTATTAGACCAAGTTTGTCTATGTGCCTGCGTTCGTTACCTTTGTCTTAGCTTGCTAGGAACTTGGTGTGATAAATAAAAGATGAATCAAGACATCATCGGCTTTAAAATCACAGAATGAATAATATTGTATATATACTATCAGGTTGGCGTACCGGGCCTTGTTTGCCTTGATACCTAACACCGTTCTAGATCTCACACTCTGATACTATGTACCACATTTCCGCTTCGTGGTGTTATATGTATATTAATATGAGTGGCCAATGAGACCCAGTTTGTCTTAGTGCCTGCGTTCGCAACCATTTTCTTTTCATACAAGGAAATTGGTGTGGTAAATACGACCCAATTCGTCGGATTACCAACTTGTAAAGCCAAAACTTCATTGGCTTCAAGACAGAACGATATATATTTTATACATATTCTAATTCTCGATACCACTGCCTTGGACCCTCTGGATGATTTATTATTAATTTATTTATTTTTTTTTTTTTTTTGTTTTATAATATCTTTATTCATATTATCTATTAGTCTGTACATTTTTAAACGCTCATACTTTAATTTACATTACATTACAACTGAACTTATTTTACTTTGGTTTTGTTTTTGCATTTGAAATGAGCTGAGCTCTTTACATTAGTATTATTATTAGCATTATTAGTATTAGTAAAATTGTATTCTGAATTTTAATTTTAAAAATTTTTTAAATTGCTATAAAGCCTAAAAGGCTTAGCAAACAAATAAAAAAAAAATAAAAAATAAAAAATAAAAGAAACACGTTTGGAAACATGCCTTTCAAACTACTGGCTGTAATTTTATTACTTACTTATACATTGTGACATGTTGTGTAGGATGTAATTGGAGCTTCAAACAGTTTAAATTGTTTCATTGGGTCAGAGCCCAATAAATTTAGATGCTGCATTGTTGACACCGTTATAACTGCTTGTGTTTGCCTTTTGTTTATTTCCGCCACTGCTGTAAATTCGCCGATTATGTTGATTTTGTTTTGCGATGCATCTCGTGGCTCGTGCTGATATTGCTGCAGTGGTGGATGTCCGACTCTAATCCAATTTTGCTTTGAAATGATAATTGCATCAGATCCTGTGTCGAGCTGTAATTTAAAAATTGTATTATTAATTTTTAATGACACAAAACGTCTATTTTGAGATACAGAACTCATTGCAAATGCGCTTTTAGTTCCTGAGCGCGTTTTTCTAAATTTTTTCTTTTTAAAAGCCTGGCTGTCAAACGTTTGCGTGCTGAAAAACATGAACAAAATCCTTATTTATGTCCGATGACCCTGCATTGAGTTCATTTATGATTTGTAAAATCGCAATCGCGCACAAAGTGAATACTACCACATTGCCAACATGGCCGCTTCGGTAACTCCATTTTGTTCGACTTGTTATTCGGCTTTGGGTGAACATCGACCGCTTGGATTTTTGCTGATGTGTGTTCCACCATTTTAACATTATTTTTCAGGATTTTAAAACGTTGAATTTCTGACACTAAATTATCAATTGTAGGAAGGGAGTCTTCAGTTTCTGTGTCCAGCATGTTTAGCAATCTTGCCCGAATGTCACTGTCCTTCGGCGACTGCAAACCGTTGATGAAAATCAGACACTTTTCAATCGAGAAACTTTCACACATGGGATTGACAATTGCTGCATAGCTGACGATATCTGAATTTTCATCACGAACGTGTTGCATGCACTTGACCCGCACCGAAAACTGAGACTCCTTACGTCCAAATAATTTTGAAAGCGATAACTGTGTCATCGAAAACTACTTCCCTCAGCTTTTTCGGCAGAACATAATCCCTATACTTTTCAAAAACACTTGTAAAAAGTTTTCTTAGCAGTAGGCGCACCTTTTCTGCATCATCAAGCTGCTCAGCTTCGACTTGAAATACATCTTCATACCTGGCGAACCATTTTGAAAAAATTTGATTCTCCTCTGGATTGTATGTATTCAAACTCGCGTATGTTTTTTGCCAGCATCTCCACTAAATTCTCCGCCCGTTAGCTGCTGCTGATGTGCTGGGTACCGGGGATCGCGATGAGTTTTTGTCGGTTGAGTTGCATTGATTAAACGTGCCATGAGCTGCTGCTGTCTCCTATTGCGTCACAAGGAGCTACTTCGTCGACAACTTGTTCCAACGAAGTCGACGTCAAAGTCATCTTGCGTTTGACTCAGATTTTTAAGCGTTTTCCTCGCCAAATGTTATGATTGTGGGTTAAAGATGTTTATGACCTGTGGGTAAAAGGTTTATCCTAAGATTAGTCTTTATTTACAAGAAATTATAAAAAGAATTAAAATATAATTGAAATATAATACAATGATTTAATATTAATTACCGCGTATTATGCAGACGTGTGTTTGCTCTTAGGTCGGATACCAAGGAGAACGACAATAGATATAACGTTTAACGTTCGAACATAAAAGTTTTACATACATACATTAAATCGTAAATATACATACAGAAACTGTTATTCAAATGAGAGCAAACTAAAATAACTATGGTTGCCAACAAAAATTAAGACTCTTTTAAGTCACATGTTTGAAGTACTGACTGTTGGTAACATTTTTAATGCTATTTGGTAGTGTATTCCATAGTTTAATAGCGCTACCGAAAACTAATAACTAACATTTTTCAATTTATACTGTGTAAAAGTAAGCTTAACCCTCAAAACTTAAATTTTTCAAAAAGATTAATTGGATATAGGGAATAGAGGAACCTATATTGGAAAAGCAGATATCGTCGCTACAAATGTGAAGTTGCGAATCCGAAAATTAAATTTTTCTTTTACCATTGCATCCTTTTGCTTAAGGGGGGAAATATATTCAGAACTTTTTTTTTCAAATGCATTTTCTTAAAGCTTTAAGTCTCAAGAGTATGTGGTGAAAATTCCAAGTTCATATCTTAAAAAATAACAAAGTTATAGCCTAGTGAGTGAACCGCCTTCTAGAGTGGCGGAGTGCTGGCCCTTATTTTCAAACGCGTTTGTCTCGAAACCATGTTTTCAAAGTCGGTGAACAAGATTTCTCGAAGCTCAGTCAACCGATCGTTTTGATTTTTTTGCAGGCTTATTTTATTCATATAATCTCGTACTTGTCATAGGATTTTTTTTTCGTACCTTCGTTCATTTTTTATAGGCAAAAAATGACGAATTTTTGGTCGAAAATCGTTAATTTACGTTCGGAAGTCCGCCATTTTGTGAAAAATCAATACTTTCAAAATCGACTTTAACAAGTACGAGTTTTAAGTATCTTGTTTAATAATATATTTCACTTTTTTGTTTCAGTTGAATTTAGGAGGAGCAATCTTGGTCACCGCATTTTCAGAGCGCTCTACAAAAAACGCTGTATCTATCTTAATATTATTTTTTTTTTAATAAAAAAAACTAAGCATAAATTTGAATGTGTATATTTTAAGGTATAAAAACCCTCATTTAAAAATATCCCTTAGGTTTCCTTAAAAAAATGGCACAACCTGACCCTTTTTTTTGGTGACTGGAGCTATATGCTGTACAAAATCATGAACAATACGCATAAGGTAAGTAAAACTATTAAATATTGTAACAAGAACAATAATGATGCCCGCGTCGAATTGCTGTTGAGTAAGAAAGGTTTTTCACTCTCCCGAAAATTAATGACTGTCAGATTTGCAACTTCACATTTGTAACAATGATATTTGCTTCGACTTAATACCTGATTTTTAAAGGGTGTTATGTGATTAGACCTCCTGATACCAAACAGATAACCTGCACTACTGTCAAATGCAACTTGCTGGTTGTATAAGGACCTCGAGTAAAGTTTGCTATAAACGAATTCCGAGTGTGAATAATTGGCAGTAATAGTTGCAGGAGTAGTTTCTTTCTAGTGTTCACAAGACCGAAGGATACATACATTCAAAGGTTTTGTATGATTTAGTAAATGAATAGTAATTTCGAATTGATTTCATAACCAAGATGTGTGACCTACATATTTGAGCTCAACGTTACTGAGGATAATTCGTGGAATATAAAAACGTCGATTTACGACTCGAGGAGTCTTTAAAATTGGTAAGACATCATTTTATTAGATCTAGCTCCTTGTGCAATTTTTTTTTCATTTTCATTCATACAAGTCTCTCATGAGCTTTTGAAAAGTTTATATCGCTGAAAAAATTTGTACTTACGAAGTTAAAATGTTCAACTATTTAACTATTTAAATATGTCGTGCTTTTGAGGTAAAATGACCGTAGTCACATGGAAATAAAATGTTTTAGCTGCAATGAATATAATTCCAAAATAGAAAAAACATTTTATTCATTATTTTTTCATAGATGACTATTACAATATTAAATTAATCTTATATATGATATAACATTATATGTTGTGTGTCAATTTGGAATGATAAATGTAAAAAAGGTAAAAAAAAAAATAAAAAATGACAAATGATTAGTAAAGTGTAGCTTGATTCAGTTATGATTGAATCGCGATATTTCAAACAATTTTTTAGATATAAATGAAGATTACAATAATTGTTACCATATAGAATTTCATAAAACTAAAATTCACTCGGAATATTTTTACCGAAACTGCGCACAGTGTCCGTCCATATACACCGTCCCATACGAGTTAGACGGAAAAAATTATTTTATGATTTTAAACTATAGAGGATGCAAAACAAGCAAAAAATGAATGGGGAGTGGGGGTCTATATTGACCCCCTGGGGAGTTATGGACTAAACTTGTGTTTTCCGGAGGTTGTTTCACGAAAAATGATTTTGCAACGAAACTTTTTGAAGTGAGGCTTTTTGCAAAGGCGTTTTATTAAGATAATTTCATGGCCTTTCCAACGATATGCCACACTTGTAGAGATTTGTGTAGCAAATAGGAGTATTTGGTTTTAAAACTTGCAAATTTTTGAAAAATATACTATTTTTAAGTTTAAAAGGAATTTAAAATAAAAATACTTCGTCAACCTGTATTTTTTATTAAAAATTATAGTTCATCGTATAATTTCCTTTAAAAATTATGTTACCTTTGTTTTCTTTACTTTTACATAAGCAATTTCAAATGAATTTTGATTTTCTATATATAAAACTTATTCTACTTTGTTAATTTCAATGTTGCTTATGAGTTTAACGATTTTGGTTGTAATAACAACAACAAGCATAAAAAAAGCCTATAAGAGTAAATTAGTGACAAGAATAAAAAGCAGTAGTCAGCACCTTTCTAATGATACCTCAGAATTGAAAATCAGACAAAAGATGAAGGAGTTACACATATTTTTATGAAAATTGCAAACAAAAAATATATAAAAAAATTACTGCAAAAAAGTAAATATATTTTGTGTTAGGGCAAATTTCCCAAAATTTTTGATGCAGAACTCTGTAATTCTTTGATTTACACAATTTTTTTTAATAAAAATATCATGGCAAATAAGTTATCCAAGAATAACGATATTTTTAGAGGTTTTTTCGAACCATTCTAGCTAGCTGACGGCTATCGTTAGAGCCGAAATATTTGGGGAATCATCATAACATAAACCAAAGTTTATTTTGAGAGGGGGACCCGGTCAGCTTTTTTTCCTCCATAGAGATTAAGACGCCTTAATATTTATATATTCGGTCACTAAAATAAGGGAACACCGAGCTAAAGTTATTATTTGGATATGCATTTGGGCCAACGTAGGTAAAAACTTGTATAGAAAAGAGATAAAATCTGACTCACCAAACCAAGAGACACGGTATACATCGTCTAATTTTAAACTTGGGAAGCTATAGAACTCAAGATCTAAATTAATTTCATGAAAAAAAAGCAACGAAACTAAATAAAACGAAGACTTAAAGTATCTATCATATTCGATGATGCTTATTTGTTCGTAAAATCTACACAATTATCGCGTGTTATATTTGATATCACAATGAATGTGTTAAGTATTCAAATGATATTATTTTACGATTTAAGACATCCACCGAGTCAGAGAAATTTATCAAGTTCAAGTTGCCATTGAAATCAGTACACATACATCGCAAAGGGTCGTAAAGGACATAATTAGAAGTGCATTGACTCAACTTAAAAAGCTGGAAATGTCTGGCTCCGGCTCCTAGGGAAGTTGAAGTTTAATGAAAAAATGAGGTATTGTGAGTCTATATCGCCACTGAGTAATTTGTATAACCTTTAATGTATAAAAAGGAGACATTGAGCATAATTCTTCTGCTTCTTAAGGAAGGCAGGAAAATAATTTTAAGGCGGGTTTCATAAGGGGGAAGAATAATATTGGGGTTCAAACGAGAATGTAAAGCAAAAAGTAAGAATTGTTTTTGAACCAATTCTAATGCATCGATGTGGACATTATATTGAGGGTTCCATATTACGGATGCATATTCAAGAATTGGTCTAACAAAAGAGGTATAAAGTATTTTAGTAGTGAAAGGATCATTGAATTCTTTAGCCCATCTTTTAATGAAACCAAGGACATCTCTAGCCTTATTTACCACCAAATTAACTTGAAGATTGAAACGAAGTTTTGGATCCATAATTACACCTAAATCTATAAAATTGAGTACAATTTCTAAGTTAGTATCATTTATAGTGTATTATAATTTATATTATAATTTATAATGACCAATTCGACAAGTACGATTTAATCCAGTGTAATCGTTAGACGAGAAACCCAAATAGATGAAGCTTTTTAAGAAGAAGATAATGATTAACACTATCAAAAGATTTGCTAAAGTCTTTATAAATAACGTCAGTCTGTCGTCCTAAAGTAAAACCTTTAATGACACGCGTAGTAAACCCTAAGAGGTTAGTTGATGTAGATTTTCCCTTTAAGAAACCATGTTAAGAGGTGGAAATGGAGGAAGATATGACCTGGGTTATTTGATAATTTTTAATTTTCTCAAATAACTTAGGGATTGCGCTTAGTTTTGCCTCGGTAATTGGAAACATAAATTTTTAGCCGGATTCATGAAGAGGTATTATATAAGATTTTCTCCATATATAAGGAAAATGACCACTGTGCAAGGATGTGTTAAAAATTTTTGATAGGGGAGAACACAAACTAATAGAAAAATGTTTTAAAATGCAGCTCGGGATTTCGTCAGGACCAGTCGTAAAAGAAGATTAAACTTTTCGAAGGTAATGCATAACTATATTAGAATCTATTACGGGGGTTTTAAAAGAGTTTACTGGTGGTAGGTAGGGATATTCAAGACTCATGCTCAATGTCTGTCGTCGGAGTAAATTGTTTTAAAGAAGTTTGCAAACATGTTGGAGACTTCGATGTCGCAAGATGCTTCTTCATGATTGAATTTCATAAGAGGTGGGAAGCTGGAGGTTTTTCGTTTTGAGTTGACAAAAATGTAGAAAAGTTTCGGATTATCTTTGAATTGAGTTTTTATTTTGGCTATATAGGCAGAGTAGCATTGTTGATTTAATAGTTGATATCTGTAACGACAAGAGGAATAGCAAGCGAAGTCTAAATTAGAGCCTGACTTTTTATATATCTAAAATAAGCGATTTTTGGAATTTTTTAGAGACTTAAGCTCATTAGCTAACCAAGGAAGATTTAAAGGTTTGAAATTACTATTTTTGTTTTTGCACAGATAATGAGAAGCATTTTTGCAAGGTATCATTGAGAAACTGTACTGAAGATTCGACATCATAAAAAGAGTACGAAGACCTATTATTTAAAATTGGAGACCAGTTAATCCGCGCATTAGCAAGAGCATTAAGTTTAGCATAGTCTGTTTTTTAAACTTAAAAATTTTTTTATTTCGTGCATCAGGAGCTAATTTATTTTAATATTTGTTGGCAAGTTATAATGTTATTTCAAGAGTTGGATGATAATCGTCTTTCGGAAAAGAAACTGGGTTCGAACGACGGAGATTTACAGAAGTGCATCTGTCTAAAAACACAAGGTCAAGAGATCTATAATTTTTATTTAGAAAATTATTAACCTGTTGAAGACACAGATCAGACAAATTATCTAAGAAATCATTTATCCAATCAGAGGCAGAAAAAGGAGTAAGAAATGCGGAATCATCGGACAAACTCTAGGACACAGAAGGTATGTAAGTTGAAATCACCTAATACTATGATAGTATCCATATTTTTAAGCATATTATGGACAGTTTCAATGGCATTAATATGGTTTAAGTAAATTGTTAAATCACTTTTAGGTGGAATGTAAGAGCAAGTAAGAAAAATAGTATTATTATTTAGTTAACTGTAACACAAATAAACTCCAAGTCGTTGGTGCCAGGAATTGTTAATTCCTCAGAAGCAAGTGAGTTATGGACAGCCATCAGAACGCCACCACCGATCTTATAATAGCGATCTTTATGAAAAATTTGGTACTTATTGCACATTATTTCAGAATTTACGACGTAATTTCAGTAATAATTTCAGTAAAAATTCTAAAGTTATATTCAAAATCAAAACTGTTAATGAAAATATGGAAAGTTTAGAATTGAGACCTGTAATGTTTTGATACACAAGCTCTAATTTAGACTGATTATTTAATCGTTTTTTGTATGGTACTGAGGACTATTAGAATGACGAGGCAAGTATACAACATTTGCAATACGCGGTTTGTCTTTGAATTCAAATTCATGAACAATTGTATTACGGGGCCAAAAGTTTATGTCCACAAGAGTATTAAATAAATTTTTCGGAACAGTCAATCTAAAAGAAGTAGTCAGTCTCGCATTTAAATATTTTAATTTTTGGATCGAAAGAGGCATACCACTATTTAACTTTGAATTAATAAAAAATTGTACATCATTTTCAGTACTATCAGCAGCTAAGCGCGAGACAAAGATTGCTTTAGTTGGAGCAATTGCGATTAATGGCTAAGGCGAAATAGTAGCAGTAGTAATCGGAATCCGTTGAAGTTTCAACAACTGAAGTTTCAGGAGGAGCAATTGAAGCAGCTTGAGCATAAGAAAGAACATTTTGGTTAACTGGTATGGATGGTGCTAACATTGGCAAGGGGACGGTCTCTGGTACATTTGGAGCAAATATAGAGGCAATCGTATCAGAACAAATGTCCATATCGTCCGCAATGTCACGTTCAACAGGTGGTGATATTGGTGGTGTCGAGTTAGTTTTCGGCTTATTGCGCAGGTTCATGTATGTATTTCTTCTTACGCTTGGGTGAAGGAATTGGCTCATCGATATATTTACACCAGGCGCGGATTCAAGGGGGGGGGGGGTTTGAAGGGGGTAATTACTCCCAAGAACTTTTAAATACTTTACTTTCTAATACTTTATTTGAAGTAAATAATTGTGCCCACAGCTTAAGGGTACTTTGTACTTTTATGTATACATAAGCGATTCTGAAGGCGTTTTTTGAAAGAATGCTACAAAAAAGTGGTTATAGATATTGATATAAATTTTTTTTATTAATTTCAACAATTACTAAAGTATTTAAAAAAAAATTTGTTTATTTTGTGTTTTGTGACGTCATTTGCGTGTAGGTGACGTTTTTATGAAGCGATGCGAGAAGAGTAGGACCGTTTTGCTTGTAGCATAACATGATCTGTAGTCATCTGAAAAAAACAAAATAAAATTATATGTAAAGCAAACACTTACGTCGAGGTAGTGACTTCGAGTTTTTTTTAAGTTTTAACACTTTTACTGCCATGAGGCACATATGGTGTGCCTCAATAAAATGTCCACGTAGGCACCGGTGTGAAGTTACCATCGTTTTCGCCCCATCCGGCGAATATTAGATATCCTAGCTCTGTTCTCACATATGTTAATAGCAGAATACTGCTAAATGTAAAAAGCTCAAAAATTTATAAGCGAATTGAAAAAAAGCTTTCAACCATTCGATCGCATTTTTAGTTAGCTGAAAAGGCTACTCTTAGAGGGCATTGCCTAAAAGCTTATTCAGCTAGTCAAAAAATTTATTCTATTATCCACGTGAGGGCCATAACAAAAAACTATGACAGCGATGATAAAAAAAATAATTTCCGTTAAATATTTTTCCGTTGAACTTTTCCGCTCTTCGGAGTTGAGATCAAAAAGGTTGCCATATATTCAATGATATGTTCGAATTTATTTATGTAACCCAAATTGAACATAAATAGTACGATGTTCAATTAAACTCCAATTTTTAATGAAGTGTGTAAAGTATAACTTTCGTTATTTTCAAATATCGAAGAAAAAAAACGACATGAATTGTCATTGCATTTAAAAGGTGGTGTTAAGGCAGGGGTGAAATAGTGTCACAACGTTCCAGAAAATGTTGCCAGGGTTTTTTTTAGACCGATAGTTTTTATTATAAAATGCAGCGAGCATTGTACAAGGGGGCGTGGCAGCTCGAATCTGCAATATGGAATAACTTTAGAATTATAGGTCGCACAATATTGGAATTAGGTGTTCGGCCTCGATTTACATGTGTCGTTCCACTGGTAAAATATTATGGGCGTTGGACAAAGGGCGTGGCACTTTTTCGGCTGCCCAAATTGTTGGTATAACTTTCAAACTATTAGTCATACATCAATGAAACTCGGTAAGAAGGTACTATTTAGTCTTGTCCTTTGACTGGAAAAATTGAGTTAGCATTGGACAAGGGGGCATGGCACCGCCCATAAATGTCAAACTTATGGTATCAAATAGCTTTGGAACTAAATGCCGCATAATAATGAAACTCGGTATGGAGTTGCCACTTCATAATGTCCATCTACTAGAAAACCGAGACGGGCATTGTACAAGGGGGTGTGGCTCCGCCCATACATTTACAATTTTTGATATCGAATAGTCTATGAAAGTAAATCACAAAACGTTGAAAGTTAGAATAGAGTTACTATTTGGTGATGCATTTCTACTATAAAACTTGGTCAGGCATTGGTCAAGGGGGTGTGGCTCTGCCCATACATGCCAAAGTTATGATATCGAATAGCTATGGAAATTAAAGTCCCATAACATTCAAACTAACAATGGAGTTCCACTTGGTGATATCCTTCTACTAGAAAACTGGGACAAACATTAATCAAGGGGGTGTGTCTCCACCCATAAGCCATAGTTTTGATATCGAATACCTTTTTTAATACTATAATAATATATAATTTTATTATTAGTATATAATAATCTATATCTGTATCTATATCTATATCTATATCTATATCTATATCTATATCTATATCTATATCTATATCTATATCTATATCTATATCTATATCTATATCTATATCTATATCTATATCTATATCTATATCTATATCTATATCTATATCTATATCTATATCTATATCTATATCTATATCTATATCTATATCTATATCTATATCTATATCTATATCTATACTATTATATAAAATGAAAGTGAAAATTTTTTGTTGCCGCAAAACTCCAAAAGTACTGGTCCGATTTTTATGAAATAATTTTTATAATATCACATTTGTGCTACAAAAGGATCATTGGGTATTTTCTTTACGAAATTTCAATAATAAGTATCTTTAACTAAAGTGTTAAGTTTTTTAAAAAATCATTCAGAATGCCATGCATTGCTTTATCGTTAGATTTTCATGCGTTTGTGCTGCGAGAGCCTCAATAAACTGCATGTTGCTCTCTACTGTACTCTTTTTGTTCTCAGCAAGCACAACACACAAAACAAACACACAAATACATATATATACATACTTTGCTGCGCTTAAAGCTAATTGGACCGAAGTACATTCTAATATGTTCAAATTAGTTTTGATGTGGTGAATTAATCTAACGCAGTTTTGTTAAAAGGGGATTCACTGACCACCTTTAGCATGTTGAGGATTTTTTGATGAGAATGAGAATCAATCCGACTTGATGTATGTGTATGTACGTATGTTCGTATGTTTATTTGTTTCGCTGCATGCAACTTTTCTACACATGTTTGACGGTGGTTTTCCTGTAATTTGTAAATGATCAAAAGGAACAAACGGCTGACTTTTTACTTTCTAGAATTGATATTGTATGATTCAATAAGTTTTTTTATAAATAAACAAGAGAACTAGGACGGGCATAGGAAAAGGTGTTATGGTTTCGATCACACAAGTCAAATTTTTGATTTGAATAGCTTTGGAACTAAACGTCGCATGACAATAAAACTCAGTATGGAGTTACTAATTGCCAAAGTCTTTCTACTGGAAAACTATTATGTGCATTGGAAAAGGGGGTGTGGCTCAATTCTCTACACAGAATAGCTATGGAAGCTAAAATCACAGGACATTCACACTCATAACGGAATTGTCACCTGGGAGTTATGTTCTGCTACTGGGAAACTGTAACGAGCAGTAGAACATGAGCGTGGTGTCAGACTAAGGGACTAATAAAAGTTTTGAATTTAATTATTATTTCCAATATACTTGCCGGGTGCAGCAACGCGCGCCGGGTATCGCTAGTATATAATAATATATAATAATATATAATAATATATTATAATATATAATAATATATAATAATATATAATAATATATAAATATATAATAATATATAATAATATATAATAATATATAATAATATGTAATAATATATAATATAATAAATTTAATTTTTTTTAACGATTATGACACATCAAGATGGAATTACTATTAACAACTATTTATTTGTTTATTTTAATTTTATAAATTACGCATCAATGAAGATCATATAATTTTTAATTATTCAAATTAAACTCTTGATACGCAGCTTAATACTTTAATATGAAAATAAATTCGTTTGCTTGCATAAACTCAAAAATACTTGGTGCACCTAGTGCATTGAACACTATATTTTATATGCTTGAACTATTTGCACACTTTCTTCCACCAATTATTAAGCGTGTGCAAAAACGTTCGCATTAGGCACACTGCTCCTGAAGCAACTTCAACTTGACCTAAAATGGCAACGTGAACTAAATATCTCCAAGTGTTTGTAATGTTTTTCAGATGAAATATCACTTTGAATTAAAATCCTAGCTAATTTCGTTTTAAAAATATCTCAATTTTTGCATTTTCACGTGATTGAACCACCTTGTACATTAGACAGCGCAATATATTCAAGTAACTCCTTAGGTGCTAGTGCGTGCAGTGCACAAGGGCCCTTGGTCGATAGGGGCCCTTCGCTGACTCCAAATCGATTTTCTGCCCATGAACGGTAAAATTTGTCGTACGATTTGACAAATCTGACGAACATGTTAGATCGTCTGGGGGCCCAATCTATTTTGAACGCATTCAATGTAAAATGGAGAAGAAAACACTGAACACAGCTGAGAAAATGGGAAAACGTCAAAGCACAAAATATTGGCAAACGAGTAAATGAAACAGCGATTGATCTGTCAAACTACGAACACACGTGTGAATGAAACAGAGAACAGAGAAACGTACAGACAAAGTAAAACAGAAGATAAAACAACGGTTAATTCAAAACAAACAGCAGTTCGAATAAGCTTTTAAGCAGTTCTAATTTGTTGAGTTTTTTGTTGGTGTTGGCAAATTTCTATTGGTAATAAGAAACTATTTCTTAAAAATGGATAAAAAAAAAGAAAAAAGTGGGGCATGTAAGCGCAAACTACAAAAAGAAAAGGCAGAAAAACAGGAAAAATTACAAAAAATAGAAAATTTTTTTGTTACTTCTGGTCCAAGGAATAATGAAGAGCAATTTACAGATACCGATAAATGCAATCAGTATCCGAGCAGTAAGGCTAGTGAAGGGCCTGTTAAAGATGCTTCTAGTTCAGAAACGCAGAATATCCAGCTTTATCCAACAGAAAGAGGAGAGAAAGAACCACCAACCGTAATAGAATGTTTCACCTTTGAAAATTTGGAAAAAAAAGAATTGAGCATTGAAGAGAAAAAAGTAATTGTTGATATGGGCCCTGTTCAGCCCTTAGGACCTTTTCCGAAAGATCCTTTACAGGACAATAGATGCTTTTCTAAATTATTTTATATGTCAAGCACAAAATATGGCGCAGTAAGGCGCTTTTGGTTATGTTATTCAACAGTTATGGATGCGGTGTATTGTCAACCATGCTGGCTATTTGCACTAGAAAAAAATTCAATGTGTACAGGTTATAGGTCTTGGCAACACTTGTCACAAAAAATTAAACAGCATAGTTTGACAAATGCTCATACAAATGCATGTGCTGCTTACGAGGCTTGGAAAAAAAGAAATACAATTGACAAGGACCTAGAGAGTAACATTCTAAAAGAGTCCTCTTTTTGGAAAACTGTTTTGCAACGACTTTTCGACATTATAATAACTTTGGCAAAGAGCTCACTTGCATTAAGAGGACACCGAGAAGACTTAAGTCAGGAGAATAATGCAGGAAATTTTCTGTCAATTGTCCAGCTCGTTTCCAGATATGATCATGTTCTGCGTCAAGTTTTAGATATGCCTAAAGGTATTTGCGGTTTTATGTTTTTTTTGCATTTTACTTATACTTTTCAAATGAATATCTTAGGGTCAACAAAATACTTAAGCCCAAAAATTCAAAACGAGATGATTCAGTGCATAGGCAGCGAACTAGAACATTGTTTACTTGAACAAATAAGATCATCACCGTTTTTTGCCGTAATTTTGGACACAACTCAAGATATTTCAAAGGTGGATCAATTAAGCTTGGTTGTCAGATATGCATCAATAAATCGATCCGAGAATGGACATCCAATCAACGTTCAAGTAAAAGAAATATTTTTAGGTTTCTATGAAGTAACTGAACACTCTGCAGCAGACTTAGTTGACCAAGTTACAAAACTTTTCCATGAAAAAAAACTTGATTTAAAAAACTGCGTTGGTCAGGGGTATGATGGAGCCAATGTGATGAGTGGTATATAAGTTAATTTTTATATTATTATTTTTATTTTTTAAAAAAACAACATCGGAGCAGGCCCCGATGTTTGACTTTATTGTTCACACATTAACTTAGAACTGACTTAACATATTTTATATCTTAAATTATCACCTGCAACTCGACCGGCTGTTCTTGTTGTTTTTCTATGGATTTTATTATGCTGCTGAATGTTGTTGTTTTTCTGTATTCACGAGTCCGTTGCTTTATCGCTGGTAGACGCAGTGTCAGCATATTCTTCCAGAGCGGATGCGCGTGTAACTTTGAAATGCACTTTGGAGTTTTTAATATATGTGGCGTTAACTCCTCCCCTCCTTAATTCAAACGTCCTCGTTTGTTTTTTTATCAAAAATTTGGTTGAGTCCTTCAATGGCTGATTCCGAAAGTTCGTGGTTTCGTCCCTTTAATAACTCTGGATGGGTTTCCTTAATTTGTGTTATTTTGCGTTTGTAGATCACTAAAATTGCTGTTCCTAATGCTATTACCGAGAGTGTTACTGTTATGACGGCGGCTAGGGATATTTTGTAGCGTGCGTCCAGTAATTCGATGTATTCTGTATTTCTTGTATTCAGCTCTTTCATCATTTCTAATGATAAGACCTCTTCCATATTTTCTGATGTAGGTTTCGGTTGTAGCAAAGCAGGTAATGGTGCGTACATTTTTGTTTCGTTTGAGGAATACGTTCTGTTTCCAATTTGTATCGTTTCGTTATGATATCTTATTAAAAAGGTTCCTTCTAGGATGACTGTTTCATTTCTTATATTAACGGGTCCTTTAAATTGATTTAAAAATAGGAGTCCAGGCGAGATTTCTTCTTGCAAGTTGGCATACGGCTTTTGAGTAGGTTTGGAATGCATGAGGAGTTACTTATGTCTATTACATTTTTGTCTGGGCAAATTGATAAATTATTATAACTATTACAATTTTGTTTGATTCCAAAAAGTTTATTCTGACATTGAAGTACAGAGTTATAGTCGAATTTAGTAATTTGATTTTTGGTTTTTACTGGTTTAAGAATTAAAGTTTTACAATATTCATTATTTGTTTTTGGCAAACTTACAATGTAAATTATCGTATCATCATTCGAAGCTATTTTTATTTCCGAAAATTCTAATGCTTCGTCTATGCTTAGATACGGCATATTTTCTTTACTAAAAATTTCTTTTACAATATCGATTTCTGAATTTGACAATATGTAGGAATTTATAACATTAGCTTTAGCCCAATGTATGGCATATTCGATATTTGTAATTTCTTCTTTTATGAGGTCTAGTTTGTATTTTAATTTCATATAAAATTGATCTGCAACATTATTTTCGGATCTAACAGCTTTTAAAATTGTATTTGTCATATTAGTTATTTCATTGATTCTATCAAGTGTCATCTTATTGATAACCACTTGTTGATTATTGTTTGCGAGAACATTGTTAATTTTTTCTGTAAGGATTATTTAATCTGAATGATCGGGACTACCGGCTAACCACTTCCATGCGGTACCAATAAAATCCAGTGATCGTTTTGTTTTTCCCTTCGACCTGAGTCTACCTAAATGGTTTTTAATTTTGGTGATTTCAAACAAAAGAAATGGATGGAAGGAGTGTCCTGTGTTAACTTTAGTTCTGATTGTCGTCTCAAGGTCGTTGATTGCGTTTTCATATTGTCGTAAGTCCATAACGTGAATTATTTTGAACGTTCCAATTTGTAATTTTGCCATTCCCGTCTCTATTGTGACTAATTGTGAGTTTGAGTAATCCAGTATCTGCGAGTCGGCTCTGCATGTTGCCAGAAAAAATATTAACTGAAATGATTTAGTTTCTAATTAGACTTTTGTGAATTATTCGTCCGGTTTCTGTTACAAGTGTACTGGTTCTATCTTCCCTAACTATTTCTTTGGTGTATGGTTTTGACAATTTTGTTCCTAACCGTCTATTTCTCTTGACATATATTAATTGGCCAGGTAAATATCGTTTAGGTTCCTGTTTGTACTTGTTATGGTATTCGAGATCCTTTTTTTGTTTCCTTTCTAATGCTTCAAAATTCGCAACTCTAACTTTTTCGAAATCTTCTGGTGTAAAACCTACGTTTCTTCTGAAAAATAAATCAACTGGTTTCTTGCCAGTTACCGAGTGTATTGAATGATTGTACTCAGATACGGCGCGCTCGAAAAGTTCCTCGAAATTTCTATGTGCTCCACTTTCTTTTAGGCAACGCATTATTTCTACTAACGTTGAGTGGAATCGTTCCACTTGGCCGTTAGCCTGACTTTTGTATGGGGGTGCTGTATAAATGTTAATGCCTAATTCGTCCTCCATCATAAATTTCATCGAATTAGAATTGAGAGATGGTTCGTTGTCAATGATTATTGCTTTCGGTACGCCAAATGAAAATATATTTAACTTGATTTGGTTCGGGTGTCTTTCATACTTATTTTCTTTGCAAGTCCTACAAATTTTTGTTATGTTCTTGATCTTATTAAGCATTCCTGGGAAATAGTATTTATCAATAATTTGTGGTTTGTTTTCGAGAGCGTTTCGGTGGGCACGATTATGCGTCTCCAGAATTATGTTTTCTTGTTCCTGTTCGTTTGTTACGTCTTCAACAAGTTTTTGGGTATATCGTGTTTTGTAATTTGCAAAATGAAGTGGATAAATGTTTTGAATGCCACCCATAATTCTTTCTTCGGTTTGAATGCCGTTAATGACAGATGGGTTTAGATATGTTTTCAATAGAGTTAAAAGTTTTTCTTCTGTATAGCGTGGTTCCTTTATTATGTGTCTATGATAGCCGGGAAATATTATTTTAAATTGATAAAAGGGAGTGTCATCGATTTTTAAGAAGATCTGATTTTTAAATACATTGATCGGAGTTTCAGTGCAAGGCACTAAATTATGGTTGGAGCTTTCGTCACTATGGATTGTGGGTGTTAATGAATTAATTTCGTTTGGTATCCGAGAAAGGGTGTCAGCTACAACATTTGCTTTGCCAGGTTTGTAGATAAGCTGATAGTTATACTCCTCTAGGATAGCCTTCCATCTTTTCATTTTACTGTTCGCATTTTTTGTACTTCAAGCGTAAGTGAGTGGTTGATGGTCCGTATATATTTTTACTCTCCTAGAACCATAGAGATAACTTCTGAGTGAATTTAATGACCAAATGATTGCCAACATTTCTTTCTCATTTGTGGCATAATTCTCTTCGGTTTTTGATAACGATCTAGAGATAAAGGTTATTGGTTTGTCATTTTGAGATAATACCGCTCCTATCGCGAAATTGGAAGCATCGGTAGTTAACTCAAATTCATTATTAAAATTGGGGTGAGAAAGGATTACTTCTTTTGAAGTTAATGAATTTTTAATTTTGTTAAAAGAGTCAATGGCGTCTTCGTCGAGGGTTATTATTTTATTTTTCGAGGCATGTTTGGACACGCGTCCATCTTCCCCTCGTAGAAGATTTGTTAGGGGCTTTGCAATCTTTGCATAGTCTCTAATAAATCGTCTATAGTACCCGGACATACCAAGAAACGACCGAAGTTCTTTTAGTGTTTTTGGTATTGGCATTTTCGCTATTGCTTCTACTTTCTTCCCATTAGTCTTTATTCCATTTATTCCAACTACATAACCTAAAAACTCTACCTCTTTTTTCAAAAACTCACATTTATCTAACTGCACTTTCATGTTTGCAGCTTCCAGTGTCTTTAATACGATTTCTAAATTTTTGAAATGCTCATCTAAATTTTTTCCAAAGATTATGATGTCATCGACGTAAACGTAGCATTTATTTCCAATGTGTTGACGAAGGATGTCGTCCAAAGTTCTTTGGAAGATAGCCGGGGCGTTTTTAAGTCCAAATGGAAGTCTTACGAATTCGTATTTTCCATTATTTATGGAAAATGCCGTTTTCTCTATATCAGATATCTTAAGAGGTATCTGGTGAAATCCACTTTTTAAGTCAATGATCGAGAAAAATTGATTTCTGCCGAGGTTGGCGATAACTTCCTGTATCTCCGGAATTGGATATCTATCCGGAATGGTAACCTCATTAAGCTTACGGTAATCAATTACCATACGATACTTTTTTTCGCCCGATGAATCCATTTTTTTCGGGACGATCCATACGGGAGCGTTATAGGGAGATCTCGATGGTCTTATTATGCCATCGGCTAAAAGTTCTTCGACTTGCCTTTCGACTTCTTCTTTTAAAGCCATTGGATACGGATAACTTTTGGAATAAATTGGAGTGTCATTTGTAGTTCGTATTTCACCTTTTACAGAAGTTGAATATGTCAGTTTTTTATTAGGATCGCAAAGTAAATTTGGACATTCTTCGATTAATTTCTTAAGTCTTTCTGTTTGTTGCTCGGTCAAATGTGACGTACGTAGATTAAGGTTATTAACGTCCTGTGCTATGTATTGCTTTAATGGAATAATTAGGTCAGATAATATTGTCATAAAATTGCTATCTGTGTGAATTATGGCACCTAGTTGCTTCAAAGTATCATTACCAACAGTTCCGTGGAATGATTTTAATCCAGGTAATATAAAGAATTTAAGTTCTGGCGTCTGTGGTCCGAAAATTTTTAAAAATGTATGATGGGATATTTCAATATTTCCTGCTACAGAGTTTACTGAAAATAACTCGTCGTTGGGTATAGGATACTGAATTCTTGTGGATTGGATGTAGTTTTTATTAGAACCGCCCAGTTGGCTGTTTCCTTAAAGATTCTGGGAGGATTAATGCACGAAAATTCCCCATCGCCGACGAAACTTACGGAGTCGCCCATACAATTCATGCAGGAAAATTTCATACAAGTGTCCAAAATTTCGTGGACGAAACTTTAAAAGAAAAATGTAGGAAATTTCGTCAACGAAAGCAAGAGGGAAATATGCAGCAAATATCGCCAAGGAAATAAAACGGAAATTCAAAGGAGATTTCGGCAACGAAATAAAAGTGGAAATATAAAAGGAATTTCTGCAACGAAAAGATAATGAAAAATTCGTCAACGAAAGCAAGATGAATTTTATTTTTAAGTTTTAACCTAAAAACATATATAGTAAAATTAAAATAACTTATGCATTAATGAGATCCATTGTTTTTTAGTAAACTTAAAATAATATAAATGAGCAGGATTAAATTAAAAATTCACAAAAATTCAAAATAAAATATACATTAAGCTATGGTGATGTTTGGAGCTGCTTGGAAAGAATCTCTTAAGTTCTTTACAAAATGCTCATGCGTTACGTCGTCTTTTTGTGTTGTCTCTGTTAATAAAAAATAATAAAAGGCATGTTATATCTATTTCATAATTGGTGCAAAATCAGGCTTACCAAATAAAACTGAAATAAGAAGCGTATAATCTCTGAGAGACTTTTTCCCCTTCGATCCATCGTAGTTAAAATCCTTAGTCCTTAACAGATTTAGCACTAACACTTGCCATTTTTTATTGCAAATACCCACCTTTTTTACTTAAATTTGTATTTTGTTACACTTAAGAACTTTTATTGTGTGTTGATAATGATGAATTTTATTAGAATGTGTTTGATAACTAATCAGCGATTTTAGCTCGGTGCTTTTTCTACCACGTTTGGCAACCAGCGTTGCAGGCCGTAAGGCCACAAGTCGGTAAAAGAAAACTGTTAGAAAGTTCGTTAGTAAATCATTGAAAGGTGTGAAAATTCTTTTCGGATTCACAAAGGATTATTCGTTAAGGGATTTCAGGCCTACGGGGCGGTGTCTATCAAAAATTTTAGTACATCTCCACACCCGGTAATAAATTCAAAGTAGGGGAGTGAAGACGGTTTTATCCTAAAAAATGGATACTGTCGGTTTGCCGAGAGTTATTCTGCGTGTTATCATTGGTCTCGATTGGGTTAACATTAATAACTTGGAATGGGTTTGTTTCCTGTAAGTCCATTGGATTTTCTTCATTAGCTTCCCATTGTTCTATTTGGGAAGGGAATATGTCGTTGGGATCATAAGGATTGTTGGGTGATGAAAAAATATCTTGGAAGTTGCTTTCTTGATCCGCAAAATTTGTGTCAGGATTGTAGGGGTAATATGGAGTTAAAGGGGTATTCTGAAAGTTGACCTCTTGGTGAGCAAAATGTGTATAGGGGTCGTAACATGGATATTGGTAATTGACTTCAGGATAAATTTGGTTATATGTATTCGTAAAAAAGGTTCTTTGTATCTTATTTGGAACGTAGTGTTGTTGAGTCAAAGGTCGCTTTTGGGTGAAATTGTTATTTTGAAAATTTGGCCTATTTTGGAAGTTTGGCCTATTCTGATAATTTACTTGACGTGATTGAACTGATGGGTCGACCTCCATTGGTTGCGGTGGTTTTGGAGGGAAGTTTGGCCTGTTGTTAAATCCGTTTTGATTTGGTCTGTAAATATTGTTTGTAAATGGGTTTGTATGTCTATTTTGTGAAAAGGGATTTGTGTTCTGTGGGAAACTATTCGTATTTCGGAAAAAAAAGGATTATTATTGTTATTTCTAATGAAAGGATTGTGATTTTGTATTGGTGGCCAGTGAACTAATTCTGGGTAAAAGTTCGTTTTCTGTGGGGGAAAATTAAATTTCACTGGTCTTGGTGGTCTGGGTGGTGCATTTCTGAAACTGCTAGAGTTGTTTTGAGCATAATTCATTCTGAATAGCATATTGTCTAATTTTTGACATAAATTTAGTGCTTGTGGCAATGAAGTAGGTTCTCGTATACTTAACAACCGTGGTAAATCCCCATTAAGTCCGCGTATAAAAGTATCTAACGCTTTCTCTCTGTACGAATTGGTCATTGCTCGCAGTGATTCTTCACCTAATTCTAGGCAAGCAATCTTGTCTAGGATTAAAGATAAATGCTGGTAGACTTTTTGGTAGAATTCATGTATTGTGGAGTTTCTCTGAGTCAGTGTGGTTAGTTGGTACTCTAAAGTTCCAATGTCTCTTCTGTCAGAGTAGTGCATCATAAGGCACTTCTTTATTTTACCCCATTCTAAGGGAGTTTTATATGACTCCAGTGCTGTGTCGGCTTCTCCGACAATTTTGTGTCTAACCATGTGAAGAATAGCATAGTATTTGGGGGTTCCTTTAATGTGGTCATAGACCGTGAATATGCGGTCAACAGTTTTCCGCCATGAATTAAATTCTCCTGGAACTCCAGAGAACTCCCTGAGGCATTTAACTATGTCTGGAATTTTGTCTAATTCGTTAGCGTTTGTTGAGTTAACTTGAATTGAGTAACCTTGGTCTGACTCGGTATCTGTTTCTAAAAATGGATTATTGATATTTCTAATAGTGGTAGTAACCAACTCAGTTATCTCCCTAGCTAAGTTTTCGTTCATTGTTTGGGCTTGAACTGTACCAGAGGTAGCCGGTCCCATGCTAACGCTAAGCTTTGCTAATTTCTCAACTAAATTGTCTGGCATTTTTCCCTCTGTTTTTTTATGGACACAAAGGGAAAAACAATTTTCAATTTTTCTTATGCTTTTACTTGTTCTTTTCCCAATCACTTTAAACAAAAACAAAAAAATTTATTTAGCAAATTTAAACAAATTATTAATGCTATTTTTCTCTTATAGAATTTCTTGGTAATATTTTCCTTTAATTAATTTTTTCTGTCTTAGATTTCTTTTTAAATATTATTCTTTAAATCTTAATATTTTTGAATACGGCCTTTCATTATTTAAAACGAGTTTTTGAGCTCTAGGCCAATCATGTTGAGAACAAGACAACATGATTAAGATTTAAAATTTCTGGGAGAGCACGCCCGTAAAATTGTTAAGAAAATCATTAGTTGTGTGTTAATCACATAAACAACAAAGTCTTTCATAACAAAATGGTCTCCACACCATGTTAGGTGTACCATCAGTTAAACTAACTGAACCCTAAAAATGGAAGTGTGGAAGGGAGGAGCTAAAAAGCAAAAACAACAACAACTTCAATATGCTCTGATAGCGGCAAACCACGTGATCGAGTTTCGAAGATGCACATGAATTAAGGCTATGCCTAAAAGTATGTTACGATCTAGGTTGTTAACCTTAGTACAGTATGCATCAAAAAGTAGATAAGAACTCAGTTACAAAAATTCCAGCGTTCTCTGCCAAAAACAAAAATTCCGGGTAACTTTCTCGGCATATTGGCAGTATATGTAGAACCTAAGTAGCTTGAGTGGATCACAGTGTAAAGTCACACAAAAGACTACTGATGAGTTGGTGTAGCGACCAATGAAACAGTCTGTATAGTCAAAGCTGTTGTGATTGGCTCTATACAGAGCCGTTGTTGTTGTTATTGTTGGCTGTCGCCTTCTTTGTTCTTCATGTTGTCTTGTTCTCAACATGATTGGCCTAGAGCTCAAAAACTCGTTTTATTATTCTTTAATTAATTTTTTCACTCTTAATTTTCTTAAAATTCTCTTTTAAATTTTTTCTTAATTTTTCTTTAAAATTCTTTCTTTTTAAATATTTTTCTTTAAATAAATTTTTCACTCTTAATTTTCTTAAAATTTTCTTTTTTTTATTTTTCGTTTGAATTTTTTCTTAATTTTTCTTTAAAATTCTTAACTTTCACTTTTTCACATAAAAATATATCTTAGATTTAACTTACAATAAACATTCCGACGATATCAATTAGATTTTGAATCCTCAGCTGTATCCGTTTCCTTTTGTACTAGGGAGCCGTTGGATCACTTTTTATCATTGATGACTCCGTTGGAATTTCCTCACCCTGATACTTAATAGATTTTTCCGTCTAAAGTAATCCAGTAGAGGTGTCCTCACTCTGATACTTAATAGATTTTTCCGTCTAAAGTAATCCAGTAGAGGTGTCCCCAAAGACCTCGTTCAAAAGACTTTAGGGTCCCTGCTCGGGCGCCAGTTAATTTTTATATTATTATTTTTATTTTTTAAAAAAACAACATCGGAGCAGGCCCCGATGTTTGACTTTATTGTTCACACATTAACTTAGAACTGACTTAACATATTTTATATCTTAAATTATCACCTGCAACTCGACCGGCTGTTCTTGTTGTTTTTCTATGGATTTTATTATGCTGCTGAATGTTGTTGTTTTTCTGTATTCACGAGTCCGTTGCTTTATCGCTGGTAGACGCAGTGTCAGCATATTCTTCCAGAGCGGATGCGCGTGTAACTTTGAAATGCACTTTGGAGTTTTTAATATATGTGGCGTTAACTTATATAACGGAGTCCAAAAGAAAATTAAAGATATACAGCCAAATGCCGAATACGTACATTGCGCTAGCCACAATTTAAATTTGGTGATTAACGATGCCGTTCGCGGTTGTGTGGAAGCACAAAATTTTTTTGCTATTTTGCAAGAATTGTTTTGCTTTTTTGGAAATAGCATTAAGCGCTGGTAACTATTATCAAAATTTACTGGCGAATCTGAAGTGACCTTAAAAAGTTAAATCCTACTAGATGGTCCAGTAGAATTTGCACAATATCTGCAATTAAAGTTAGATTTTTTGATATATATAGATCACTATCCGAAATAGTGTTAGAAAGTACTAACAAAGATGAACGTAATGAGGCCAAAATATTACAAAAAAAAGTATTTAATTTTGAATTTGTTCTGCTGCTTGAATTTTTTTACACTATATTGAACGACATTAATTTAGTTTCAAAAACTTTACAACAATGCGATATAGATTTGGACAAAGCTTCTAGAGCATTAAAAGCCGCTAATGAAAAGTTAAATATATATAGAACGGACTTCGATTTTTTTAAAGAGAAGGCCATAGAAATGTCTAACAAATACGGTATCGATCCCCACTTTTTTGTGAAACGTCAAAGAAAAGTAAAAAAATTTATTGATGAATTAGCTTCAGACTACAGATTTAATAACAAAGAAGAATATTTTAAAGTAAATGTTTTTAATAATGTACTTGATATACTAACTACTCAACTGAGTGCACGTTTTGTTGGTATGAGTTCCATTTGTAACATATTTGATATTTTTAATTCAGAAGTTTTACTCAAGATTAACGAATCAGATTTGATAAAAAAATGCGACAAATTTCAAAAAAAAAAATACTGTGAAATAATTGGCCAACATTTTACTCATCAATTCATCAGTATTTATAAGCTAATTTTACCGGAATTAACAATTGAATGTTCTGTTAAACAGGTGTGTCAAAAAATAATAACAAATTTTGGAGCAATTGAATGTGACATAACTGAAATTTTCACAGCTGTGCTGCTGTTCTTTACAATCCCAGTGGCTTCCGCAAGTGCAGAACGGTCATTTAGTAAATTGAAAATTATTAAAACATATTTAAGAAATAAGACAAGCCAACCCAGATTATCAAATTTAGCATTGATTGCAATTGAAAACAAACAGGCGTCTGAATTAGATTTAGGAAAATTAATAGAAAATTTTGCTTATGTCAAAGCTCGACAAAAAATTTAATAAAATAAAATAAAAAATGTCACTGTACTTCTTTTATTTTGCAGATATTTTTTTATAAATTTTTTTTTGTTTTTTGTGGGGGCCCTTTTTGAAGTTTTGCACAAGGGCCTTTGATCACTTTGTTAGTGACCCAAATCAATGTTTTTTCCCGCACAACAAGAGGTACTATACCACTCCAAAACAAATGATTGACAAAGCCCTGCAAAAGATGAAGTTCGGGAAGTTGTGGTCGGAGCAGGCTGGAGAGTCGATTCACAGGGAATTTAACAAGTTTTGGGAGAGATTGAAAATTAATCTTATTGAAGATTCATCATACTCAAGTCGCTTAAAAAATACTGCAGTGACATTTACTTCACAACATTTGTAATAAATGATAGATGTATATTTCTTAGAGGCTGTCCAATTTGACCCAATTTAAGTATAAAAGTGATTACGTAATTTATGGACGGGACGGGATAGTGGAATAGGCCTACAGGGGATACCACTTTAAAAAAAAAAAAGCCCCGCGATATTTATCTCAGTAGATGGTGTGGAAACAATATCCCAATTCTCAATATTTTACACACACACACATACACACACATGTAGGTATATTATATATATATATACATACATATATAAACAGTTTTATACTTGAATATATTGCGCTGTCTAATGTACAAGGTGGTTCAATCACGTTAAAATGCAAAAATTGAGATATTTTCAAAACGAAATCAGCTGGGATTTTACTTCAAAGTGATATTTCATCAGAAAAACATTACAAACACTTGGAGATATTCAGTTTACGTTGCCATTTTAGGTCAACTTGAAGTTGCTTCAGGAGCAGTGTGTAGGGGCATTCATAATAAGTGTATGTAATTTTAATTCAATAAAAAAATTGGTAATAAAATCATGATTTTATACATTGCACCATAAAAATTTCAGGTTCAGATAGAGCTTGCAACTAGGTTAATATTGCTTTTATCAAATCAACTTTGTATTAATACATTCACAATCAAATTATTAACGGGTTTGTTGAAAATCTGGTAAAATTATTTTATTTTAATGATTATAACGAAAGCCTTAATTCATTTATTTAATATGCTCTAGGTTTTGAGATATTCAATAAATTAAAACATTTTATTTTCTTACAATTAATGGGTATTTTGTAAAAAAAATATTCTAAAAATCGTTCTCATTTATAGAGTCCAAAAGTTGACCGGAATATAACTTCTAGTAGTTATTAGTATAGTAGACTCCAGATTTTTATGCAGAAAAAAATTTTCTCAGAATAGGTATTTTAACGGTTCTTACCTATATAAATATAAGATATATATATATATACTTACCTATATAAAATTACCGGTATATATACCTTTATAGTTAAATTTTCCTTTTGCAAAAGTAATGGGGGTCGGTCATACATATTAATCTTCTCCAACAGTCTCTTAAAGGTCATCTGTTCAGGTATATGAAATAAATATACAAAAATCATAAAATTTGTATGGGAGCCCCCATAAGAAGTGGTCGGAGAGCATAGGTGCCCAACGGAAAAATTTTCCTTTTGTAAAAGTAATAGGGGTCAGTCATATATATTATCCCTATCCGGCCATATAATAATAATTATAGTTTCTAATAATTTCGATTAAGTTCATTATAAATATATTAAATAGACGGACGGCAGACGGACATGGTTAAATCAACTCAGGATGTGGCGCTGATCAAGAATAAATATACTTTTCTACATTGGATACTTCTACTTCTGTGCATTACAAAAGCTTTCACAAACCCTGCAAGAAATGGGTAACCGAAACTCTAACAATCATATTAATTTGTCTATTTACAACCACATTCCTATACTCGTTTCAGTATGAAAATGTGTGAAACAAGGAAAAAAGTATGAATATTTTAGCCAATGCATGATGAGAAATGGAAAAGATATCATCATTGAAAAGAATGTAAAATTTTTGCCTGTCTGCCATTGTGTTTCATTATTATTTTCAAATCAACAAGATAGTTTCAGAGCTTCAATAGTTAAAAATTAAAATATAAACAGAATTAAAGTGCTTCGTGTATATAAAATTAAAAAAATAACAGAAAACATATAATAAAACATAAATTTTCAATAAAAAAATATTAAAAGGAAACATGAAAAAACAAACTTTTGCAAATAAAATGAGTTTAGAATATAAAAAATTCCGGACCAGTGTCAACAAATTGAGACGGCTGGACCATCCTTTAAGTGCTCCGGAATATAATAATAGTGAATGTGAAAGTTATACAGGGTGTTTTTTTTAGAGGAATAGAACTTCGAATTGAAATAAAACACAAGAAAATCGTTTTAATGTCCATCAATTTGGCTTTATTGGAAGGATAATTTTATGCCATTAATGTTTAAATATGATTTCGGGCATGTGGCCGCCGCGGCTGGCTCGAATAAAGCCAATTCTACAGGTCCAATTCTCAACCACTTTTTCGAGCATATGGGGCCGTATGTCGGCAATAACGCCACGAATGTTGGCCTCCAAGTCCCCTAACGTTTCTGGTTTGTTGGCGTAGACGAGCGACTTCACATATCCCCAAAGAAAATAATCCAATGGTGTCAAATCACACGATCTTGGGGGCCAATTGACAGGTCCATTCCGCGAAATTATGCGCTCATCGAATGTTTCCTTCAATAAATCGATTGTGACGTGCGCTGTGTGGCATGTAGCGCCGTCTTGTTGGAACCACAACTCATCCACATTCATGCCATCCAATTCGGGAGCAAAATAGTCGGTTATCATGGCTCTATACCGGTCTCCATTAACGGTAACTGACTCTCCAGCATTATTTCGAAAGAAGTATGGCCCAATTACTCCACCAGCCCATAGAGCACACCAAACAGTCAGTTTTTGTGGATGTAACGGCGTCTCAAGGATCTCATGTGGATTCTCTTCACTCCAAATGCGGCAATTTTGCTTGTTGACGTAGCCATTCAACCAAAAATGAGCCTCATCACTGAACAAAATTTTGCGATGAAAATCAGCATCGAGATCAATCTCATTTTCGGCCCATACACCAAAATCACGACGCATTGCATGGTCTCGCGGCTTTAATTCTTGCACAAGCTGGATCTTGTAAAGTCGCAAGCCAAGATCTTTGCGCAAAATCTTCCATAAAGTTGATGGACAAAGCTCCAATTGCTGTGCACGGTGGCGAATCGATTCATTCAGGTCCTCTTCAACATTTTGCTCTACAGCGGCAATTGTTTCTTCGGTGCGCACTGTTTGACGTCTCTGCGGATGCGTATTATCACATAGAGTAAACGTAGTGCGAAAACGACCCATGGTTAACCGAATTAATTGCTCTGATGGACGACCATAAAATGGACGGAGCTTGCGGTAAACTTCGCGAACTGAACCATTATTTTCGAAATAAATTTTCACGATTTGCAAGCGTTGTTCTTTTGTCAACCTGTTCATGATGAAATGGCAAACCAAACTGAACATAAATGACATTAGAGTTGCCAGATTTGACCACAAAATGCCAGTTTTATCTCTATTCGAAAAACAAACCCCTTAAAAAAACACCCATTATTAATTCTTGTATAATTAATACCTTTTTTTAATTCTAATATACATATATATTACATAAGTGAATTGTTATTATTTTTGTTATGTAGTTATGTAAAAACAAATGAAATGTAAAACTTAAGTTTATGGAAAAAAAATTATATAATAAATTTAAAACATATGTTTTAAGACAACAACAAATACATGGATTGTTATTTTTAAAGAAGAGCGTTAGATAAAACTGATATATACGTTATATTTCACGGTTACATATAACTGATTTTTCGGTTAGACTTATCTGCTGAGATTTGGTTACCTATAACCTGTATTTATATTAACAGTAACGAGAGAGAGCGAGAAGGCTATATTTCAATAGTATTATAAATTTAAACAAAAAACAACCTGTGAGAAAGGGACGCCAGATCACACGTATACATGAGTTTCGGTTACTTTCTTCCCGAGGCTCTTCTTAGCATAACCGAAACTTTGCATGAAGAGGTAACCGAAATTTCAGTTAAGAAAAACCGTCTTTTTTTAGTTAAATAACCGAGAGTCTTCTTGTAGGGAAGTTAATATACCCTGGCCTGTTCAGGTGTAGGGTACCAAACCTTTGTAGAAACGAAATCATAGGGTGTCCAAAAAAACGGACTTCATATTTGATTTTAGCGACTTCGAAAACATTAAAGGCCCAAACATAATAGGCTCGAGCTGGCTGCAGCTAATGTCAAATTTTATGCGACTACATAGAAATGATGCGTACAAACCATAATAGCTCGAGCCAGCTTTTTCGTTAAGTTTCGTTAACTTGGTCTGGCTGCAGCCAGAACGATTCAAATCGAATGCTCCGTAAGGAATCGTTTGTTTTAATTTATTTATAAATTTATTTCCGCAATCCATTCAAATAATAATAAATTCAAACGAACAAAACGAATTGATGTAGAAATTGTTGAATTTTTCAAAGCAAATGTGAAAAATAGTTATGATATAAAGGCAAGTGCTGCTCAAGTCATTTTGGTCAAATTAAGCATTTGACAGAACTTGAGCTAGCTTTTCATTTATTTTGGACATTAGCTGCAGCCAGCTCGAGCCTATTATGTTTGGGCCTTAAGTAAAGTCGTCAAACCTCACGGCTTTTTTACAATTGTTGTGCAGTGTAATTACAAACTTCTGTTCCTATACTTCCATTTTTTTTCAATATTAACAAATACTGTAAGTAATTCCGAAATGTATAAATTACATTTCTGTACAATAATGCTAAAAAGCAAATTAAGTCTTTCAGTGAAAAGCAAGTACTCAAAAGATAGTAAATTCCTTGTAATTTTCTTATTTTGATCGTTTCAGCTTTTTTTTTCAATGAAAAAGGTTTTTATAAACCCCTGTTTTATAGCAAGTGAATATAATATTAATAGCAAGCGTTCTTTTCTAACGAACTCATATATGCAAGTGTAAAAAGTATAATGGATTAAAAAGCATAATTACATATGCAACAAGATTTATTGTGATAATTTCATACCGTTTTTTTATGGTTTCAGTTTAACCATAACAATATTTTACAATTTTTATAAACACTGAAGATACTGGGGCTATTATACTCTAATTTGCTTTTATGGAGATAATTATTTTTGGATTTCTGTGAGTATGTTGCAGGCAGAGAACGCAAATAAACAAAAACGAATCGTTCTATTTTGTTACGTTCGGATCTTTCAAGCGAGCGAACCAAAAACGATTCAAACAACAAAATAATGTTTGGGCGTCTGTTTTGTTTTTCGTTTTCTGTCACTAGCGAAACCATTAACAAAACAAAACGATTAAGCGACGAAGAGACACAAACGAAACCGAAACAACGATTCGTTAAACGATCGTCGGATAACAACAAAAAATATGCTCTTTTAAGAGTTTTAAACATTATCCAACAGTTTTAGGGGGTCGCTGATTTCGAATCTGAAGTCAGAATGTTAAAATTCAAAATGGCTGATAGGTTGGATATAGATATAGATATAGATTTAGATATAGATATAGATAAAAATAAAGATATAGATATAGATATAGATATAGATATAGATATAGATATAGATATAGATATAGATATAGATATAGATATAGATATAGATATAGATATAGATATAGATATAGATATAGATATAGATATAGATATAGATATAGATATAGATATAGATATAGATATAGATATAGATATAGATATAGATATAGATATAGATATAGATATAGATATAGATATAGATATAGATATAGATATAGATATAGATATAGATATAGATATAGATATAGATATAGATATAGATATAGATATAGATAAAGATATAGATATAGATATAGATATAGATATAGATATAGATATAGATATAGATATAGATATAGATATAGATATAGATATAGATATAGATATAGATATAGATATAGATATAGATATAGATATAGATATAGATATAGATATAGATATAGATATAGATATAGATATAGATATAGATATAGATATAGATATAGATATAGATATAGATATAGATATAGATATAGATATAGATATAGATATAGATATAGATATAGATATAGATATAGATATAGATATAGATATAGATATAGATATAGATAAAGATATAGATATATAAAAAGATATAGATATAGTTATAGATATAGATATAGATATAGATATAGATATAGATATAGATATAGATATAGATAAAGATAAAGATATAGATATAGATATAGATATAAATATAGATATAGATATAGATATAAATATAGATATAGATATAGATATAGATACAGATATAGATATAGATATAGATATAGATATAGATATAGATATAGATATAGATATAGATATAGATATAGATATAGATATAGATATAGATATAGATATAGATATAGATATAGATATAGATATAGATATAGATATAGATATAGATATAGATATAGATATAGATATAGATATAGATATAGATATAGATATAGATATAGATATAGATATAGATATAGATATAGATATAGATATAGATATAGATATAGATATAGATATAGATATAGATATAGATATAGATATAGATATAGATATAGATATAGATATAGATAAAGATAAAGATAAAGATAAAGATATAGATATAGATAAAGATATAGATATAGATATAGATATAGATATAGATATAGATATAGATATAGATATAGATATTTATTTATTTATTTATTGGCCAAACAAAGCAATTTCTTATACTAACAGGTTTTATTTTTTTTTTTGTTTTTTTCTCTCCCCTTTCCTTTTTTTGGTGTTCGAAGATATGCAATTCAACGTGGGCGTAATCCGCCCACCAAAATGACATGATTTCACGAACACGTCAAAAAGAAAAGGCAAGAAGGAATGTAAAAATAATAGGTACTTACATACTAGTATATAGTATATTTATACATAATTAGTAGTGGTAGCTTATACTTAATAGGGAACAAACCAAAGAGGTATAAATGGTGAGCATTAAAAGAGATGGGGAAGTACTTTAATTTTACGGTAAGGAAAAGAGGAAGGTGGATTTGAGTTAAAGAAATAGATAGCAAGATTAGTTTTGTTTTAATTTGAGGAGAGCGATTTTGAAAGGGTACTCTTGAAGGTGAATTTATTCATGGAGGGTAAGTAACAGTCGCTAATATTATTGAATATTCTACAGCATCTATTAATGGGTTCATTGTATGCATAAACTGTATGGTGTTGGTATTCTTTCAACAGTCTTGTATGCCTAGTTAACCTTACAGGATCATTGAATGTTATCTTATTCGATATATATTCGATGTTAATAGTTCCAGTTAAAACATCAAAAGCATGAACTTAGTAACGTTCTCCTTGATGACAGAGGCAACAAATTCAGAAGGCCGAGTCTATGTTTGTACGGTGGCAAGCTTCTAAAATCACGAGGATCAAAGTAATCTCTTTGCGCAAAAAGCAGGAATTGTTTTTGGATTGATTCGAATCTTTCACTATGTGACTCAAAAGCAGGATTCCAAATAATGCAGGCATATTCAAGAAGTGGGCGCACTAGTGCACTGTATAGAGTCTTAGTTACCCACACATTTTTAAACTCCTTAGCACGTCTTTTTATGAACCCAAGCTGCTTATTAGCCCTAGATAAAACTTTGTCATAGTGAAGATTGAACCGTAGCTTATTGTCCAAAACTACACCAAGATCTGTGATATGGTTAACTCTGTTAATTTCAATGCTATTAAGAGAGTAACAGTTATTCATTACAAGAAACTTGCGGGAGAAAGTTATAACGTAGCATTTATTAACATTAAGATATAGCTTATCACGATTACACCATTCCTCTAAAGCAAACAGTTTTGACTGCAAAAAATAAGCATCAGCTTCAGACTTAATGACATGGTATATTTTAAGGTCGTCTGCATACATAAGATGTGGAATTTCATTCAATAATTCTGATAAATCTGAGATGAAGATGTTGAAAAGGAGTGGACCAAGGTGACTGCCTTGTGGAACACCGGATGTGACAGAAATTTTTTTCTATAAGATTCCTTGAAACTTAACAAACTGACATCTTTCGCAGAGATAGGATCTTAGCCAATTTAGCAAAGAACCCGATATACCAAACCTTTTTAATTTTAAAATTAGGATTTCATGATCCACCCGATCAAAGGCTTTACTAAAGTCAGTATAGACTGCATCCACCTGATGTCCTTTTTCCATTTCAGTAAGAAGATCAGAGACTAAAACTGTCAGATTCGTTGTAGTAGATCGGCCTCTGCGAAAACCAAGTTGTTGTTAGTTTCCAAGGCATGTTAGTTTCTCACATATATAAATTTTTCGAAAAGTTTTGGGATAGCAGACAATATGGCAATACCCCTATAGTTTTCAACCGACCTCTTATCACCACTTTTATATATTTGGTGTTAGATGGGAGGATTTCCAGTGGGATGGAAAAATACCGAGTTTCAAGGACTTATTAAAAATAATATATAATGGGATGATACATAAGTTGGTCTACGCATTGAACTAGAAAGCTTGAGGGTATAAGGTCCGGACCAGGAGCATTTTTTGGAACAAGACTCCTAAGGGCTAAATATATCTCTTCCTGAGTTAGACTGATGTTAGAGACAATGGGTGAAGTATTCGAACAGCGAGACGGAGCTAAAGGCTCAATTGTAGGTACTCCAAATACATCTTTGAAATGATCCGCAAATAAGTTGCTGATTTCATTAGGGTTGGAGGAGTAGACATTACTTTTAAACATAGATGATGGATAGCCGTGGCGTCCGTGGCGTAGTTGGTTAAAGTGCGTGGCCGCTATGTCAACGAACTTTGGAGACCCAGGTTCGAACCCCAGCAGTGACAGAAAATTATTTGAATTAAAATAATTTTTCTGTACGGCCGCCACCTCTCTGCAGACAATGGCAAACCTCAGAGAGTAATAAAAATGCCATGTAAAGCTTCTTGAGAATAAGAACATTCCGTTCATCGCCG
This sequence comes from Pherbina coryleti, assembly GCA_943735915.1. NCBI lineage: Eukaryota > Metazoa > Arthropoda > Insecta > Diptera > Sciomyzidae > Pherbina > Pherbina coryleti. Next base: position 93,745,507 of record OX030948.1, on the reverse strand, counting down.
TTCGGAGTCGGCGTTAAGCCTGTAGGTCCATTTCTCGGTCAATTGTGTACAAACTTAATAACACGCACAACACAATTGATCATAAGAAGCTAGGTCAAAGTCCTTTCAAGGGCTGAAATGGCCAGTTATTTATTATTTTTTTTTTTTTATGATGGATAGCCGCTAGATTTACGCTTCATGTTAACGAAGTCAAAAAATGTTTTCGGCTTTTGGACAATTTTCTCTCCGATAAGGTTAATGTACAACTTGTACGCTTCTTCTGACTTGATAGAGAACTCATTGGATAGTTCGTCATATCTTCGCTTCAGTTCATCGCTTACACTATCGGTGTTTTTGAGAAGTTTGTAAATTTTATTTCTCTGGTTCCTCAAAAACCTGAGATGTTTGTCTAGCCATGGCTCTGAAAGCTTATTCTTTTTTTTATTTTTGGCACATACCTTTCAATAGCAGTAAAAATGTATTGATAAAATCTTGAAACAGTGCTGTCTAAATCTATGTTGGATAAAACATTATTCCAGTTTAGGGCATTTAGATAACATTTTATACTTGAGTAATCGGCGTTGAGGTAATCGTACGCAATGGAGTTATTATAAGACTGTGTAAAAGTAATGTCGTTAGCAGAGAAAACAACTGTTAAGGCTGTATGGTGAACAGTGTTAGTAAATAAGTTTTCTGCTTCAATGCATGGACTAACCTTCACTTCATCATACGAGTTAGTGAAGATCAGGTCCAACCATTTGCTATTTTGGTTTTGTACAGAATAAACTTGCTGCAGGTCGCTGCCATAAAAGGTACTAAGTAATGTGAAATCTATGGTACTAGAAAGGTTTACAGGAAGAAGATAATTGTCATTTTCATCAATGACAAAAGATATATTTGGACGGTTGAAGTCACCAAGAATAACAACCATATCTTCCTCTTTTAGGGTGGAGGTAAAGGACGACAACGTTTCACATAGCTCATTGTATGTTGTTTCACTTGAGCCGGGAGGAATGTAAATGACACCTATGTACATACAAAGACTATTTCCTGAACAGACTCTTATTATTCGGTGATCGAAGAGTTTATGGGTATGCGTATCTAATAGCTCACTTGAGAGAGAATTGTGAGTTGCTATGAGAACCCCCCCTCCTCGGAAAAGACCAGTTGAGGAGTAATCCCGATCATTTCTAAAGACAGTCCAATTGCTGTCAAGAATTTCCTCATTATTAAAGGTATCATTTAACCATGTCTCAATAAATACTAAAACATTGAAGTGACATGATTTGGCGTCAACATAAAGTTTGTTTAATTTGGTTCTGATGCCGCCACAGTTATGGTAAAATATATTTAGGACAGGTGAGTTAGGGACGATAATATTGTTGTTGGTCTTTACGCGATTTTTGGAGAAGAGAGATATGTTTATTCCTAACGTGAGTGCCATAGGTATCAAGATCCACTTTGACTTGATCGATCGTCACGCCGAGTTGCTCGTGAAAACAAATAAATAATTTGCGCAAGCCATCAACATGGTAGACCTTCTTGCTGTATTAATATTTTGAGATTAGTTTTGATCTTGCCTTCAATACATGTAGAATCTGGGGCCTTATGCATGTAGGCGAGATACAGACGAACATTATTATATACACTGCTCTCTCTAAGGCGAGAAAGGGCATATCTGCTCTCAGTGTCAGCGTAAGAATTTAAAGTAAGTTTAACTCTTGGTGGTAAAAGAGGGTCTAAGAATGACTTCGAACTACTAGGTTGCTTCGAGGGTTCAATTATGATTGGATCTGTTGGCGAGGGGTTTAGAGTATGGGAGTGCACGAAATTGGAATAGGGTGTACTGGAGGTTTCGGGTGTATTTTTAGTGACGGAGGAGTTAGATTCTGGGTTGAGGTTAAATGAGACACGTTTAGATTTTGATGATTTATGAGAAGAATAAGGTGAACTGGGGATTTTAGGCGTATTTTTATTGAAGGGGGTGTTAGGTTCTGGATTGAGATTTAATGAGACACGTTTAGATTTTGAAGATTTATGGACAGAAGAAAAGGAAGGAATTGAAGTATGTTTAGGAAAAGGAGAGAATTTAGGGAAGACGTTTGTTTTATAAGACCAGTTACTGTCTGGCAAAGGTTTTCTAGATGAACTACTATTATAAGAATTAAAATAATTATTATTTTTTGGCTTACTAATAATTCTAATTTTATGGTTATCGTTATATATGTTGCTAGATCTCGGTGTCTTCCGCTTCTTGTCAGGGTTGTCAATCCACTCGGTAATTATCCACTTTCCATGCATCACACTGCTACCAGAGGTGTTGAGGAACATCCACGCATATTGAGTAGGAATTTTAAATTTGAAACTGCAGAATTTTCTTACTTTAAAAGACATCTTTATGCAGTCAGAAATTGGAACACCAAATTTCTTTTGAAAGTAATTGCGCAACCAATATACGCTAGTCTTAACTTCTAGACCCTTAATGAACAAAGTAGTTTTCTGTCTTTCATTTACACTCTCCAGTTTTTTGATCCGGTTATCCCATTCAGATGATGTCCACGATGTTCCGAACTGATGGATCAAATTGCGCGGTGAAGCCACTGGAGTAGTTATAGGTTGCTCAATTTCTTTGTCAGAGAGAGACACCGGTGGTGAGTGTAAAGAATGAACCAGTGGAGAATGATCGGCTGCTTCCAACATTTCTTCAAATATAGAGGATGCATTAAGATGAGAAGACTCTGACGTGTTCTGAATACGTTCAGGAACATATCTGACAAAATCAGTAATTTCCGCCAACGACTCCCGAAATATTCCAAGATCATCACTAATTTCGTTTAGCTTATGGTATAAGACTTCAATTAGTGGATCTGGCTGCTGAGGTGGTATTGAAGTTACCCTTGTAGTAGATTGCATCATGGTGTCTACATCTATTTTCAAAAGTGCAAGATTTTTTGATATGTTATTAATCAATTCTTTTTCATTCACAGTTGTTTTATTATTTTGTAATATTGTATTATTTATGTTGTTTATCGCAGTTTCGAAAAAGAACATATTATGTTTGAACTCCGCTGTGGTGTTTGTGACTTTTAACATGCTATTTGATAGTTTAGATATTTTCGAATCAAGGTCAGACTTTAAGGATTCAATAGAGCAGTTCAGATCTTCTGCAGTTCTTGAGACTGCATTAAATTTCGTGACCTGCTCAACTATTTTTTTTACACCTGTTTACAACTGTTTACAACTGTTTAGTGTCCGACCGTAGTGAGTTTGTTGTATCACTGAGGCATTTTACTGCAAGAAGGACGTGCGAGAGTGAGATGTCGGCTGACTTCATAAACGCAAGTTGCAATGCAACACTGCAAAGTCAAATGTTCATAAACATCCACACTTTATTTTTGACAATGTAGTGTGTTCACTAATGCATCGCAACCCTTTGCGATGCGCATCAGATGTCATTTCGGCGCATCATTTCATTTTATGATGCAACATGGATGTCTCACAAACAAAACAAGTATATTTATACATTATAAAATTGATTAAATTAGAAATTTATAAAATATTTGATTTTATTAATGCATGAATTATTTACCATTCTATTTAAAGTAATAATAAATGGACACACGAAAGGAAGCTCTTGCTAATAAGCACAAGATTGCGCTTTGAAAGTGACTTTACCGCCAACAAAAAGAAAAGGAAAACAATCTGGGAAAAAATTTTGCTGGAGATAAAAGAAATTGATGGCACGTTTCCTTTCACAAGGGACGAAATAAGTAGATGATTTTTGAATATAATGGTCACTTACAAACGCATCAAAGATGTACTTTCTGCCAGTTGCACAAAATTTAAAAGCTAAAATATAAAAAGCATGGAATATATATTCCATTTTATTTATTTATTTTATTTATACAAACAGTTTGCGCTAATGTACAAACATTGTATGGTGGTGTTCACAAACGCCTTCAAATGCACTGCATCATTTGACAAAGTAGTGATGTAAGGCAACATTGCTTTGCATTTGTTGCGCAATGCTTTGCAATATTGCATTGCAACTTGCGTTTATGAAGTCAGCCGTCCTTGCACTCATCACAGTAAAAGGAAAAGTTCGCAAGGTAGTCGTTTAAGTATGTCAAACTTCTCTTTGGTAAGCCTATACAACAGCCGTGAAAAGATTTCCCACACAGGCCCTTGCATGCCACCTTTGGTGCATTACGGTCTTTCACGGTGCAAAGAGATGAAGCACAGTTGTTTTCCATATTGAAAAGTATTGGTTCCTTATTTGTTTTTCTTTTATTTTAATTTATAACCGTAATTAGGTTAGAATCGGTTAATAGCTTTAAAAAAACGTTGTTGCCGATTTGCAGTTATTTATTGCTTTTTTTTTTTTTTTTGTTTTGGCTTATGTTTTAGTTTGCTTTTGTTTAGGATTGTTTTTGTTTTTTTTTTTTTCACTCGCACTGGATTGACACAGTTATTATTTTGCAGAATATAATAGAATTGCAGTTAAGCACTTAGGTATAATTTTATTATTTAAATTGTTTAAGTTGTAAGCTGTATTAAAAGTTGTAACTTTGCAGAACTTACACAGCACAATGGGGAGTTAAAGGTTTTTTTTTTTATGCTTACAACGGCAAGTGGGCTAGCGGAGCTAATTATTATCACGTCCGATCGGTTTGACTAGTGAAACTCAATTGAACTCAATTGAAACTCAATAGATATAGATATAGATATAGATATAGATATAGATATAGATATAGATATAGATATAGATATAGATATAGATATAGATATAGATATAGATATAGATATAGATATAGATATAGATATAGATATAGATATAGATATAGATATAGATATAGATATAGATATAGATATAGATATAGATATAGATATAGATATAGATATAGATATAGATATAGATATAGATATAGATATAGATATAGATATAGATATAGATATAGATATAGATATAGATATAGATATAGATATAGATATAGATATAGATATAGATATAGATATAGATATAGATATAGATATAGATATAGATATAGATATAGATATAGATATAGATATAGATATAGATATAGATATAGATATAGATATAGATATAGATATAGATATAGATATAGATATAGATATAGATATAGATATGGATATAGATATAGATATAGATATAGATATAGATATAGATATAGATATAGATATAGACAAAGATATAGATATAGATATAGATATAGAATAGATATAGATATAGATATAGATATAGATATAGATATAGATATAGATATAGATATAGATATAGATATAGATATAGATATAGATATAGATATAGATATAGATATAGATATAGATATAGATATAGATATAGATATAGATATAGATATAGACATAGATATAGATATAGATATAGATATAGATATAGATATAGATATAGATATAGATATAGATATAGATATAGATATAGATATAGATATATATATAGATATAGATATAGATATAGATATAGATATATATATAGATATAGATATAGATATAGATATTGATATAGATATAGATATAGATATAGATAAAGATAAAGATATAGATATAGATATAGATATAGATATAGATATAGATATAGATATAGATATAGATATAGATATAGATATAGATATAGATATAGATATAGATATAGATATAGATATAGATATAGATATAGATATAGATATAGATATAGATATAGATATAGATATAGATATAGATATAGATATAGATATAGATATAGATATAGATATAGATATAGATATAGATATAGACGCTAATAACAAGATCGCATGAAGTATGGAACATAGCCACCAATGTAATAGACGTCGTCCAACATAAATTACGGCGTCTCGAAGCTGAAAGAAAGCGCACCATGACTGACAGTTAGCTGGGTTAGGTGGGCTTCGTGAATTTTTCACACATTTTCCTTCACGGAAAAGAGAAATAGGAAAATACTGACGATACGAGAACAAAAATGATCTGTCCGCCTCCTGATGAAATACTTTATGGTTGTTCCGGGGGATAAACGGACCAGTAGGGGAGGTGTTTTAGCGGATTGAAGTCCCGCACTTCGGCTTTTGATGCTTTCACCTCATAGGAAAAAAAAAAAGATATAGATATAGATATAGATATAGATATAGATATAGATATATAGATATAGATATAGATATAGAAATAGATATAGATATTAGATATAGATATAGATATAGATATAGATATAGATATAGATATAGATATAGATATAGATATAAGATATAGATATAGATATAGATATAAGATATAGATATAGATATAGATATAGATATAGATATAGATATAGATATAGATATAGATATAGATATAGATATAGATATAGATATAGATATAGATATAGATATAGATATAGATATAGATATAGATATAGATATAGATATAGATATAGATATAGATATAGATATAGATATAGATATAGATATAGACGCTAATAACAAGATCGCATGAAGTATGGAACATAGCCACCAATGTAATAGACGTCGTCCAACATAAATTACGGCGTCTCGAAGCTGAAAGAAAGCGCACCATGACTGACAGTTAGCTGGGTTAGGTGGGCTTCGTGAATTTTTCACACATTTTCCTTCACGGAAAAGAGAAAATAGGAAAATACTGACGATACGAGAACAAAATGATCTGTCCGCCTCCTGATGAATACTTTAAGGTTGTTCCGGGGGGATAAACGGACCAGTAGGGGAGGTGTTTTAGCGGATTGAAGTCCCGCACTTCGGCTTTTGATGCTTTCACCTCATAGGAAAAAAAAAAAGATATAGATATAGATATAGATATAGATATAGATATAGATATAGATATAGATATATAGATATAGATATAGATATAGAAATAGATATAGATATAGATATAGATATAGATATAGATATAGATATAGATATAGATATAGATATAGATATAGATATAGATATAGATATAGATATAGATATAGATATAGATATAGATATAGATATAGATATAGATATAGATATAGATATAGATATAGATATAGATATAGATATAGATATAGATATAGATATAGATAAGATATAGAATATAGATATAGATATAGATTAGATATAGATATAGATATAGATATAGATAAAGATATAGATATAGATATAGATATAGATATAGATATAGATATAGATATAGATATAGATATAGATATAGATATAGATATAGATATAGATATAGATATAGATATAGATATAGATATAGATATAGATATAGATATAGATATAGATATAGATATAGATATAGATATAGATATAGATATAGATATAGATATAGATATAG